>JANCRC010000012.1:27852945-29295445 GCA_024362995.1 Heteromeles arbutifolia | reverse complement strand
GGAGCTCGATCAGATCGCCGCCGTCGAACCCTTTTCCAAATTGTCCGCCAAAGCTAAATCAATCAAAGAAATCCCGGATTGCGTGTTTCAGGCTCTCGCTGAAGCCGGTTCGGGTCGACCCGGAGGGTGCTATTTGGATTTTCCGTCGGATGTTCTGCACCAGACAATTTCTGAGGCGGAGGCTGAGAGCTTATTGGCCACCGCTGCCGAGAAATTCGGAGAGTCGGAGTCGGAGAAGGTTCTGAAAGTACAGAACTCGCAGATTGATGAAGCGGTTTCGCTGCTCCGGCACGCGGAGCGGCCGTTGATTGTGTTTGGGAAAGGAGCTGCATTTGCTCGAGCGGAGAATGAGTTGGGGAAACTAGTGGAGAGGACCGGAATCCCATTTTTGCCCACTCCAATGGGGAAGGGACTGTTGCCTGATACTCATGAGCTGGCGGCGACGGCGGCGAGGTCTCTGGCGATCGGGAAATGTGATGTGGCGCTCGTCGTCGGCGCCAGGCTTAACTGGCTTTTGCACTTTGGTGAGCCTCCCAAATGGTCTAAGGATGTGAAGTTCATTTTGGTTGATGTTAGTAAGGAAGAGATTGAGCTGCGAAAACCGCATTTGGGTTTGGTTGGAGATGCAAAGTTGGTGTTGGAAAAGATCAATTTGGGGATCAAGGATGACCCTTTTTGTTTGGGGAAGTCTCATTCGTGGGTTGCAGCGATTTCGAATAAGGTGAAGGACAATGTTTCAAAAATGGAGGCTCAGTTGGCTAAGGAAGTTGTGCCATTTAATTTCTTGACGCCAATGAAGATTATTAGAGATGCAATTGCAGGGTTGGGGAGCCCTGCTCCTATACTGGTTTCCGAGGGGGCTAACACCATGGATGTGGGTCGGTCTGTGTTGGTTCAGACCGAGCCAAGGACCAGGTTGGATGCAGGGACTTGGGGAACAATGGGGGTTGGTTTGGGTTACTGCATTGCGGCTGCGGTGGCTTCTCCTGACCGGCTTGTTGTTGCAGTGGAAGGGGATTCAGGTTTTGGGTTCAGTGCAATGGAAGTTGAGGTATGGTCGCTTTCATGCTTGTTCTTACAAAATATGTGCTAATGGTTATTAATTGTGGCAAATTATCTGCTAGTGATATGCTTGATAGCTGTGACTGATTCCTTTAGCAAGGAGAACCTGTTTGTTTACATAATTAGTTTCATGAGAAAGCAGACACTGATTGTTGCCGAGATATTTTTTATCTCCCGGCAAATCTGTTTTGGATTTGAGTTGGTCAAAATCTCACTAATGGTTTAAAGAGTTGGAGTGCTTTGATTTGTGTTCATCCGAGCTCTGATTTCTGGTTGTTGGTTTTGATGCGGTTTCCATTTAGTTCAAAAGATGTGGAAGAAAATTTGGTGGTCCATGTTAGGTATAGGAATTAAAAGAATTTGGAAGCGAGATACTGTAATAAGTGGATATGTGTGCTGGAGTATCAACCTAGGTATTGTTTATTGGGTTCATGAAAGTAGTAGCACAAGTAATATTAAACATAGTAGTAACCTTTTCCTTGTGGTTTTTACTTTTTGTTTTAAAAGACATAGTAGAGAAAGAAAAGGTAGTTGGACAACTTTAACGGTCATCTTACTTTTTGCAGTCACATGGTTAGATATGATTAGCTTAAGTAGGGAGTGAGCATCTTATTTGACGGTGGGGTTGAAAAATGGACAGCTTAGGTTAGGTTAGAGCTTTAACGAATGGGCAGGTTAAGTGCTGGTGGGGTTTAAGAACTGGGCTGGATTATACTTGGAGAGGTAGGAGCAGTTGGGCCTTGAGGGTGACTGTCATGTAGTCTACACGTTCTAGGATCTAGAAGTTGGAGGTTTTTAGTCTCTATCTTCTTAAGTAAGGACCTTTTGTTCCAAAAGTTTGCGATCCCCTTGATCTCCACATCATGTCTGATGTTGGTTTTACTTTGTATTAGAAACTTATCTTCAACAAAGACAGCTTTATTCGAATGTTTTGGTCTCCACATCATGTCTGATGTTGGCTTTCCTTTGAAATCCTTTCCATTCGCGATTTCCTTTGTAGATATCTATCGGTGTATCTTATTCTTTGAGCACACAGTCCTCAAGACATATAAACAAATAATAGACATTTGCTATATTTGTCTTAATTGTTCTAGGACTGATAAATGATGGCCAGTGGCTTCCTGAGGGCACTTCCCTCTCACTGTCTCTCTGTCTCTATCTCTCTCTCTTTTAGCTAATGAAAGCCTCAGCAAGGTTAGCTTTTGGTGGAAGGGGAACAAGGTTCCATCATTTAGTTACATCAGTGCTGTATTGAGAATTCATGCGACAATAAGTTTCTTACTACATAGGATTTTCAATGTAAGGTCATCTTTTCTCATGGTTGGAGTAAGGTTTTGGCATCTTTTCTGGTGGGAGATGTCATCGGTAGCTTCATTTTGGTCCAAACTTTGAAGAGGTTCCCGTGGTCTTCTGTATAATCAGGAAATAAAAAAATAAAAAGGAAAGAAAAGGTAGTCAGAAGCTTAACCTGGACATTGCCAGACTGTTGTCCTATTCATAATTTGCCCTTATTACTGTACACAGCTCTTGTTAAGGCTAGAGAGCTCGAAGCTGTTTTGTTATGAAGTTTGATTGCTCTTTCATGACTATCCTTTTCAGTTTCTTTTCTGTAATCAAGATTCTCTTCGAACCTTCCATTATATCATCCATGTTTCTTGGTCAGTATGTCTTCACTGTTAAATTTTATCTTAGTGTGTGTCTGTCTGTGTTCTCTGGCGTGTGCGTACATGTTTCTGGCTGCACAAGAGACAATAGTTCATTGCTGTATCTTTTTTCTTGATTCCTGCAGACATTGGTTCGATACCAGTTACCTGTTGTTGTGATAGTCTTTAACAATGGTGGTGTATATGGCGGTGATCGAAGAAGCCCAGATGAAATTAGTGGGCCTTACAAAGATGACCCTGCTCCCACTTCCTTCGTACCAAGTGCGGGTTATCACACTATGATTGAAGCATTTGGAGGCAAAGGCTACCTTGTTGGGACACCTGAAGAACTCAAGTCTGCCCTTTCAGAATCCTTCTCCGCGCGAAAACCTGCTGTTATAAATGTAATTATTGATCCTTATGCTGGTGCAGAAAGTGGGAGGCTTCAACACAAGAACTGAATTCGGCCTTAGCTGCGTTTTAGCACTCTCATTTTCTCCTGATAAAGTCGCTCATTTTTACGAATTCCACTAATCTCAGAGTTTCGTTTGGCACGTATATCGAAGAGATTTTCAAATGAATGCCATTAAGTCAAGGAACTGTTCATTTTTATTTTAGATATTTGGTATACAAATGTTGGAAGAATGGTCGGAAAGTGGAGGAGCTTATGTTTGTTGATGATTGTGATGGTATATGAATACTTATTGTGCTTGTTTCAGTCCTCATCTGCAAATTAGTCATTTATTTTGAAATTGTACAAGTTTTGTATATCTCTATCTATTTCAACAGGAGGAATTTGGTAACGAAAAGCACTTCCAGATCACCAATACCTCTTTTAATCCTGTTTCGCAGAAAAAAGCTATAAGTACTTGAAAAACTTCCGTATCACTTCATGTGCATGCATTTTAATTAAAATTTGATGCGCTTTTACTATAAACACTTTTTAGCAGTAGTGCTTTAAAAAAAAAAAAAAAACATTTTCAAACGGGCCTAGTAGATGCAAAGAGCAAAAAATAAAATGGACATGAAAAAAGTTTGACGAGACGCATTTACCATTCTTCCGCACGGTATATAAAATAAAAATAACCGATGAAAATAGGAAATTCTAATGAAACTTCTTCATGGTCGATTCATAGAATTTCATATTTATGATTGCAATTGATCATATTATAAATTACTCTATAAAGCTCATTTCCTCATATAATCAATTAAAATCAAGGTTATTTGGCCAATCAACTGGAGTAAATAGATAAACGGTTCAAAATATTATAGTTAATTGATTAACGAACTTAGTTTTAATCAATTTTTTACATATATAATTGTTTGGGTCCAAAATATTGATCTGGGCCGAATTTGGTGGTACATTCGGCCTAGCGATCTTTCTAGAATTCTCTTCAGATTTTAGGTCATGGGCTGCCAAGCCAGGTTAGCCGAGTCCTACCAGGAAATGGAGTCTTTTAGATAAAGATGAGGGAATCGAATCCTGATGCAACTAGGATGCTCGGTAGGATGAGGGAGCTGAAACTGGGGAATGAATGCGGCTGGGTAAGGAGTTGAATTCAAAGTCCTAATTGGTTTAGGATTGGCCGAGTTCTGGTTGGATTAGCTTTAAGAAATCTTATTCCGATAAGGATTCTAATTCGGTTATGAGGAGGTCTGCCCCTATAAATACAAGACTCAGTGCATCATTCAATGCCCTCACAACTCAACACACAAATCTGCCCTGCGCAAACCCTCGCTCTACGCGAAACCTCTCAACAATCTTGAGATTTTTATTTTCCTTTTCGTCAACACAACTTCAGTTTGGATAAACAGCATTGTGAAGGCAATCGGTGGTATCTTCAGTTTGGATAAATAGCACTATCGCCGTAGAATCAGCCGACCGCAGAGCACCTTCAGTTTGGATAAACAGCACTGCGAAGAGGCCGACTGGTTATCCATCCAAGTCTCGGTCGAGAAAGATTTCCAAATCCTTATTGGTAGAGGTCATCTCATTAGCCTTTTCGGCGAAGTGAGGTGTTACAAATTACTGAACTCGGCACATTGAACACCGAGTTGTTTTATAATTGGATACTCATAAGTTGGCTTTAGAGTTCGGCATTCTGACGGCCGAACCACGTTTACCATCAAGACGTACATTCGCTTTGAGTATTTGTGCCCTTACACTTTAGTGTCAATTCGGCTTGAGTTTACTCTGACGAATACCATTGCTGTGACCGAATCCGACGACAACGATTTGTGAACTTCGTATAATTAGTAGCCTTGTCTTCAGGCTTTAGAATCCAAGGGCCGAGTCGAGTTCCTTCCTCGGCCGCAATCGCAAGACGCAAAAGTCAGCCGCGCTCTCAACGCAACATCAACAAATTTTACTCACCGGCCGAGTTGGCACGCCCCACACACAACCAAAGGACGTAGTTAGCTCATAGATTACTCGGCCTGCGCGCCACGTAGCCTTGGTAGTTTTTAGGATCAACAATAATATTTACAAAGTAAATAATATCGTGGTTCTATGAATCAGTTTCAATTATAAGCATAAAATTCTACAGATCAATTACGAAGAGTAGGAGTTCCTACTCCTTATTGAGAAGCCAAATATAATTCATTTCAGAAATAAGTAAATTAAAAATTCTACATTTGAGCTACTATTGACGGGCTGCTTGTCACAAAGTAAAAAGATAAAACAAATGTCACTGCATTTGTTTTCTTCTCTGATTAATTATTAACTAAATCAATGCAGAAGGAGTCCAACTTTGTTTCTGTAGGCCGGTAAAGACGGCATACAACATATAACACTATGCATAATTAAACTGATAGACAACTTGAGGAATATAGCCCGGCCATTCGTGCGTCTCTTCTGACACTCAAATACATACATACACATATATGTGTGTGCATATATGAATAGTTATAAATTACACTCTCACTTCACACATTAAACAGCTCGTCTCGAACATATAAAAGGGTACGTATAATTAAGCGAGAGGAGTGCAGATGGCGACGATGGATCAAGCGATGGCGGAGATGAAAGAAGAGAAGACATGGGCCGTAACATGGGGTACATTCCTGAGTGAGGTGAAGAAGGAAGGTTTTATAGCTGCTCCAATGGTGGCAGTCTCAGTGCTGCAGTATATGCTGCAACTGGTGTCCATGATAATGGCTGGACATCTTGATCAGCTCGCACTCTCCGGTGTTGCAATTGCCATCTCTCTCACCAATGTCACTGGTTTTAGCCTTCTTGTAAGTCCCCTTCCTTCTCATCATCCGACATCCATCACTATTTTTTTTTTTTTTCCTTTGCATCAAGTTTCTTTCCTTTTTCTTGGCATTAAGATGGAAACTGCAATGCATTTCAAAGTCCATGAACACCTTGCTAATTAGAAAAAAATTTGATTGATATAATTCTAGTATTGTATAATTATATTGACTAAGCCCATTTTTTAATACCAATTTGAGACTAATGAACCCATTTGCATGTATTTGTTGATCACAGTCAGGAATGGCAGGTGGACTGGAAACACTATGTGGGCAAGCATTTGGAGCAGGACAATATCAAAAACTTGGAACTTACACTTGCACTGCAATGATCTCTCTTCTCTTGGTTTGTCCTCCATTATGTGTCCTCTGGATTTTCTTTGACAAATTATTACCCTTAGTAGGCCAAAACCCCCAAATATCACATGAAGCACAAATATACTCAGTTTGGCTAATTCCTGCACTTTTTGGCGGTGCAATTCTTAAGCCTTTAACTCGATATTTCCAGTCTCAGAGTTCAATTTTTCCAATGCTTTTATCCTCCTTTGTCATTCTTCTTTTCCATATTCTTACCTCTTGGGCCTTTATATATAAGCTGGAACTAGGAGTTAAGGGTTCAGCCATATCCTTTAGTTTGTCAACTTGGTTGTATGTAGTACTGCTGTGGTTGTATGCAATGTTTTCTTCATCCTTCGAGGAAACCCGTCTTGCATTTTCTATGGAGTCTTTGGTCCATATTGGACAGTTCTTTCGCTTAGCCGTCCCCTCCACTGTAATGATTTGGTAATTTTCTTACTCTTTATATTTATGATATGTGACAGACTTAATAATTGTCTTTTCAGCATTGACAAAATCAATCCTAAAAATTGACACCATTGACATCCATTAATCTAAGCGTCAAGTTAATAGTTGTTTTTCGATGCAACACTTGACGGATCAATGATGCAACAGTTTTTAACTTTATACTATTGTTTTTGTCAACTTTCAAAAACGAAGCAAATTGTGCTTGGTTCTAGATGAAAAGAATGCAAAATGTATTGACCCTATTTACTTCATGTGTACTTATGTATCTTAATTTGTATTGCCTTGACCAAAAATATAGTCTTAAATGGTGGTCATGTGAGCTGATTATTTTGCTGTCCGGCCTTCTACCAAATCCAAAGCTGGAGACTTCGGTGCTTTCAATATGGTAAACTTCAATTTCTGTGCTTGATCACATTACTTGCTATATAGGTGATGATCGTCGGATGATGTGCTCAAACTCTCGTGTATTCTTTGTGGTTATACAGCCTTACAATCTCTACATTGCACTTCACTATATCGTATGGATTCGGAGCTGCTGCAAGGTACCACTCAGCATGTTATTGTTTTTAGTGCATTTTCTATTTTAGGTAAATATACGGACAACTCCTCGAGCAATAATACTCGAACTCCCCTCAAGACCGCTCGAGCAGTGCTCAAACTGCCCACAAGGGGTTAAAATTCCAAAAGTCTGAAAAAATAACCTACTATTCAACATTCGCCTCCATTTTACCCTTTTTGAATATTAAGTGCCTTAGTGGTAGGGGCCTGGAGGTAATAACTGAAGTAAACCTAAACTTCAACTATTTTTACAGTATTCGGGTGTCGAATGAATTAGGAGCGGGCAATCCACAAGCAGCTCGAGTGGCCGTATGGGCTGCAATGTTTCTATCAGTCACTGAGGCAGTTATTGTGAGCACAACTCTCTTCTGCTGCCGCTACGTTTTGGGGCATGTTTTTAGCAGTGAGAAGCCAGTCGTGGATTATGTTGTAGTTATGGCACCTCTGATTTGTATCTCAGTATTCATGGATAGCTTACAAGCTGTTCTTTCAGGTTCATTTCATCATTTTTTCTCACATATGTGCTTGTTTATTGGGTGCAATTTAATGCCATGTGGATTACATTTGTATGTTACACGCCTGTTTGGTAAGCCTTTTAGAATCACTAAAATCACGTTTTGACAGCCAAAAGCGGTTTTTTTCAGTGCTTTTTGAAGAAGTACTTACTTTTTTAACATTGGAGAAGTACTTACCACTCATTTGAAAGAGCTTTCGATTGCTTTTTCAAAAGTGCTTCCAACAAATGGCCTTAGGTGTAAAAGTGCTTCCCACAACATCTCTCTCAAACAAAAAGAACTTATGTTTGAAGCTTTTTTTATTAGAAGCACAACTAAATTTACTAGAAATCCCAACTGCTTTTGAAAAATTACTTCATTGCAGAAGCACTAACTAGTGTCTTTACAACTCGTAACACTGCTAGTTATATTTATGTCAAACGCTTCCAAACGCATTTTTGGTTACTTGAAAGCGGTTTTGTCAATTCCGTACATACCCTAACTTGGGAGACAAACATATAAGAGCTATTTTCCTGTATGCATCAGGTGTTGCTAGAGGAAGTGGATGGCAACATATAGGGGCATATGTGAATCTTGGGGCGTTTTATCTGGTTGGACTACCTGTGGGTTGTGCACTCGGATTTGCTCTAGGCTTAAGGGGGAAGGGCCTTTGGATTGGAATAGTGGCCGGGTCTGCTGTACAATCTGCTCTTCTTGCTCTTATCACTAGCTTCACCAATTGGACAAAACAGGTTTGAACTCACAATTAATTTCTCTTTAAATATTTCTCTGCGTAATTTGTTAATTTAAAGATACTATGTTTAAAAAGGTTCAGTATTCTACAGTACAATAATATATTGTTTCAACGGGGATTATCATTTTATATCTAAAATAAGAAAAACTGAACTCGTCACATCGATCAAATAATTAAAAGAGCTGATGTATGCTATGTATTGTTTGATGATAGAATTTTCCAATTTGATACACCAAAAAATAGTCTCGGAACATCATTTATATGTATGTATTGTAGAATTATCAGAGAGACGGGCCATACGACCCACTTCCAACAACACCGATATTGTCCCCAACTTGGTAATTACCACCTGCACAATCCGTCAAGTGTGGGGTTTTATCACAAAAAGCCTCAGTGTTAGTTTGAGTGAGATTATGATATTTAAACTCTTTTTTCTCATTGATACGATCGATGTGGGACATTTCAACATGTATTGCAGGCAAAGAGGGCAAGGGAGAGGGTATTCGCGGAGCGATTATCAGAAGACAGCGAAGCAAATTGAATGATAGAAAAGAAAAAAGAACTTTGGAAATGAGAGCAAGGAGCCTTTTTGTCCGTTACAATTTGCAGTCCTACATCTTTTCTGCTCAAAATTCAAAATTCATCATCAGAAGGAATCGTACATGTTTTAAGTACAAAGTAGTAGCTAGCAAGCGAGAAAAAACAAGTTAACACATACAATTGGCGCCAAGTCGGTTGATTGTAATAAAAATTTGGTCATCCAGATAAACGTATAGGAGTTCGAGAGATCTGAAGAACTCGAGTGATCGGCCGCCCTTCTGGAATCCGATCATCGCGAAAAAAACCGGCTGTTATAAATGTAAATCGATCCTTATATATGGCTTGCTGGTGAAGAGGCTTTGATCATGTTCCAATTTGCTGTGGCCAAAGCCGCTTGTATAGGTTAAAATAGATCTGGATGCTGAAATGAATGTGAATAATTTTTTAATCTTTTTGGCCATTGAATTAAGCGTGTTTGCCATTTTCACAGACATGTTTAACATATTTATTTTGTGATGCGAAAGTTGTTGAAAATAAGGACATTAATGCTTTCTATAACTACATAAATCTTAGGCTTTGGATAAATGGTCATTGTGGTTATAGGGTAGTTGGAAGATGACTCTCGTGGTAAAAAAAAAATGAGGCTTTACATCCTTGTGATGAAAGATCGTTAGAAATTTAGTCCAAACGTGAAATTTCCGTCCAAATAAAGGGATAAACATGTATTTTCATGTCCACAAACCAATACCCATCCCCTCTTCTCTCTGTCTTCGTGTCCATCAATTAACCTTTTGAGCAGCCTCAAAACAACTTCATTGCACTGCTTTATACCATATGGTGTTGGTACTGCAGCAAGATCAATATTCCATCTTTGTGCCAACAAGATTTAACAGCTGTTTTTTTATTTTTTTTTTATCATATGCATTTGGCACGACGTAGCCATCGAATTTCGAATGAATTAGGAGCTGGTAATCCACATGAGCAAGGGTTGCTAGAGGATGTGGGTTGCATATAATAAAAAAAAAAGCTTTGGCATATGTAATGGTAACACAAAAGCTTTGGCATATATGAATGTTTGCTTGCTCCGATTTTTGTTCCAACTATGTTTTCCGGCGTAATACAATCACACAGAGAGCTCTGCAGTTTTCAGGTTTGCGGCCTGCAGATTCAGGATACTGTATTCTTCTTCATCGAAAGGTATATATCGGGATAAAATACACACGAAGTACCAAACCAAACTATATACTATCTACCTTGCAATTATATTAGTACATCATTTGAATCGTGAAAGTACACACCCATGATGAAAAAAATAGGGTCTAAAAACATGAATAAGGTTTACAACGTCTATACACATGATTTTTTATTTCTTTTTCTCCTAAAGCAGCAGCCTAGCCTTGATCAGACGTTCCTCGTGCATCCAACGTCCCGACGTGCGTAGACCATATACAAATAAGATATATCAGTAAAAACGGCTGTATGTTAATTACTTAGAAAGGTGGAGGAGGACGACCCCAAGGTGGTGGCGGCGGTCTGTGGGGGTCTGAGTAAGGCGGTGGAGGAGGACCAGGTGGCGGAGGGCCTGGTGGGTAGTACGGTGGGGGTGGAGGACCAGGTGGGTGGTGGTGGATTGGTGGTGGAGGTGGAGGATGGAATTCCAGATGGGGAGGTGGAGGTGGAGGAAAGAACTCCCGAGGCGGCGGTGGAGGTGGTGGACCTGGTGGATGCCCATGGTGGTGAGGAGGAGGGGGAGGTGGTGGTGCAAATGGGTCGGGTGGTGGTGGTCCTGGCGGATGCGTACGGAATGCCATTTTCTTTTGAAATTTTGGTTGCAAGCGAAGATAATTGACTAGAGAGAAGTGGGCAGTTTTATAAAGATATACAGTAATTCACTCGAAAGAAGTTGCTAGACAATCATATAAGACTGGTAGTTGGAAGACTGGTAGCCAGAAAACGCGTTTCGGTTATTGTCCATTGTTCCTTTTGCTTAGATTTTTCCACACGTGTACGTACTCAGTAAAGTTGACTAATTGTAGACCTGTCATTCGTGTCGTATTTTATGTGTTTACGTCGTTCTCGTGATATACCTAAATTTTTAACGGGTTGTGTCGTATAACACTTGCTAACATAAATAGATAATATGATCCGACCCATTACACGTTAAAAAAATATATTTTGAATTAATAAATAATCAAATGAAAAACATAATACTAAATTAGTATTTATCTATCACATACATTAAAATAATATTTTTAATTGCTTTTTAATTAATGTAGGAGTGTGAAATAAATAAATATATATATACACACACACACAAACGTTCTTAATGACAAGCTCTACCATTTTTGTGAAGAGGTCAACTCCGAAATTCGCCACTATAATCCCGTAAATCATAGATTTAAATTTAACCATTGACTGTGTTTACATTTACTCTCCATTTTTCTCACTGAATATCGTTTTTTCAGATTTTTTTTTTGAAAATACAATCTTTTATCGAATGCAGAAAGATGAATGGTTCGAATAATTGATATCACGTTCAAATTTTTACGATTAGTGAAAAAATATTGCTCGGAGTTTATAAAATCTCTAGAAACTATATAACACGACTCATATTTCAGTTAACTATAAACATCAAAACGTGATATTAACGATCCAAACAATTCATTTTGTTTGCATTTGCTAAATCATATTTTCAAAAAAGAAAATTTGAAAAACGAAATATGGTGAGAAGAATAGAGCGTAAACGACAATCGATAGTTAAAATATAAATCTAGGGTTTATGGATTATGGTGTTGGATTTCGAAGTTAACCCTTTCACGAAAGTTGTAAAGTTTGTCATTATGAGCAATAATATATATTTTTATTTGCATTTTTCACACTTCTACATTACTTATTATAAATTTTTATTATTTTTGCACTCAAACAAAAAAACTATTCATGAGGATTTGGAGGGTCTTAATAATCTAAACGACTATGTAACCATTGTCAAAGCGTAGATGATGCAACCACAAACGTTTATATATTCTTTCACATTTTTTCAACTTGTGCATTAATTATTATGAATTTTTATTTATTTTGAACTTCCTTTAAAACACTATTCATGAGGGCTTGTAGTGTCTTAAAAAATCAAATGATAAGGATGCGACTACGAGCGTTTTGCAGATTTTTTTTTTTTTTTTTTTTTTTCACATTTTGCACACTTGTAAATGAATTTTGATGAAATTTTTAATGTGCTTTGGTATTTTAAATTGCTTTGTATTTTTAATGTGTTTTGGAAATTTTTAATCTCACATTACTACTATAGCTATTGTAGTAGCTAGTAAGGTTTTTTTAGTAGTTTAAAATTATCAAACTCACACATTTTTAACAGGTTAAAACGAGTTACCCGCGTGTAAACTGTTAAGAACCCATTAATATCGGGTCTTAATGGATGGCCAGATAACAACCCGATTAGTTATTTTGTTAACCCGAAACTCGTTATTTTTATTGTATTAATGGGTCTTGTAAGAAATTACCAAGTCTAATTAATTGTAGTATTTGCCTTTCGATTAGAATGGTATTCATAAGGAAATAAGATTCTAATTAGGCGTTATGGGTTGATGTGGTATATATTGGGCTCACATTTTAAAGTATTGTTGACGTTAATTTTATAAAAGGATTGAAACAATAGAAGAGTAACACTATGTTTGGATGAGGGAAATAAACTTGGAATTTGGATAAAAGTCAGAATTTATAAATTGACATGCACCAATTCCCTTGTTTGGATTCATAAACATAGAAATTTAGAATTTCTGCGTGGAAAAAAAACTTGGAATTTGAGACCTCCAATTCCCAAGTTTAAATTCCATGTAAATAGGTATCATTTCCCAATTTCTATGATTGAGAGTTTGAAAATAACAAATTCGGTATTCAATTCCATTGTTCTTTTAGGGTTAACCAAACAAGAAAATTCACAAATTCTAGAAAATAAAATCCCGTCATTTCAATTTCCGTCATTTTAAAATTCCTTAGTAATCTTAAATTTCTTTATCCAAACATAGTGTAAAGTACTATATATTGAAATTGATGGTCAACAAGGTCTTAAAATATGGAGTAAGTCTATGCCACATCAACGTTTAACGTCTAATTAAACGGTAAAATTGAAAGAGAGATTAAATTAGTGTAATATAGAAATCACATGGTGTAATATGCAAAAATTGAAACTTAGTGGCTTATTGTACAAATGACCTCCAAACCTTGGAGTGTAAAGTGCAATTAACCCTTTAAATTAATTAAATAAGGTGGGCATTAATCCTACTGTGTGTACATACAGATAATTCGTGAAGCTTACATGGACACATGCACTTTATTTCTTATACATAATGCTAATAATACGAACTAGTATACTGTTTGAGGTGAGCCTGTGAGGTGATATTAAGGTGGCGGGGGAGGACCATGTGGCCCTGGCGGTGGTGGAGGCCCTGGTGGAAGTGGAGAACGAGGTCCCGGTGGTGGAGCAGGAGCTCCTAGTGGTGGTGGAGGAGCAAAAGGATCAGGAGGCGGTGGTCTTGGTGATGGCGGACCAGGTGGTGGAGGAGCAAAAGGATCAGGAGGCGGTGGTCTTGGTGGTGGCGGACCTGGTGGTGGAGGAGCAAAAGGATTAGGAGGCGGTGGTTGTCCTGGTGGATGACGGTGAGGCATTCTTACAAGCCCTATGTGGTGAGGAATTGGTTTAGTGTAACAACTGATAAAGTATGTTTCAGTTCGGAGTTGGCATCACAAAACTTACTTATAAATGAGGTGATAGAAGGGTGTAGAAAATGTGTAGTCAGAAGATTAGAGACTGGTAGTTTGGACTAATGGATGGGCGGTTAGGTCGATTTTATCAATCTAGGTGCTTAGAAACGTAAACGGATAGTAGTGGTGGTTGATTGATGGATTGTTTAGTGCTTGCTTAGTTTGTAAGTAACTTTTGTATTTGAATTGTTTTTTTTTTTTTTTGGCCCATTGTATTTGAATTGTTGGGCTGTAAATCAAAGTTCAACTTTACTCTAATAGGACAGATGTAAGGTGTGGATTAGGAGAGAATTTTTAGTGTGACCATCACACTGGATGATACATCACGTGTCACTATACAAATAGTGAGATATGTATGCTCAAAAGTTAATAACTTAAAAAATAAAATTTTCCATCACTTATATAAAAACATAAGGTGTACCACTCGAGTTCCGATCACAATGAAAAATTTCTCGTGGATTAGATCTCTTATTATGTGGCTTATAAGCCATTGGATTGCCATGTGTCAAAATTACTTGAGCTGATATAATTAAAAAAGGGAAAGGAAGGATCCTTTCCACCAAGTCCACTAAGGCACACAATCCGGGTCTTTGAAATTTGATCCAACGGCTACAAACAGGGATCCACTTTAAAAGTTATAATAACTTTAGCCATTAGATTAAATTTCAAATACTCGGATTGTGTGCCTTGGTGGACTTGGTGGATTCCCATTAAAAAGCAACCGACCTTTTCTTTTTTGAAACATCATCAACAGCTCATATTAGTTCAATCAATAATCATGAACCTCGGAGAATTGTTTGATTTAAAATTAGAGAGTTTTAATAAAACACTTTCGGTACTGTTCACTTTTAATAAAAAATCACATTTTTACCTTTTACTGGTAGTATTCACTACACATTTATTTGTCATTTTTCATTAAAACTAATTTTTTTTTTTTTTAACTTTTCATTAATTTTCCTTTAAAATTAAAGGATATGGGCCAGTTGACAAACTTCCTTGGTCTTCAAATTCAATACTAAGACAATGGTCATCTGTTTGTGAACTAAACAAAATATGAAAGAGAGTTGCTTAAGAAGGCTAGAATGGAGAACTGTAAACATGCACCCAACTTCATTTAAACAACATACTCAATTGCTTGTTTCAAAATGAAGTCCTCTTTTGGATCTAAGTTTACAGAAATTTGGTGGGTGCCCTTTAATATCTAACATTTATAAGACCTGATATGTCACGCTTTGTCAACATATTTATCAACCTACAAATGCACACTTCTTTCCGGTTAATAGAATCTTGAGATATCTTTGGAAACATTATAGACTATGGATTGACTTATAAATCCTCATTTGATAATACCACTTCAGCATATTCAGACTCTGATTGGGTTGCTGACATTAACAAATGAAGGTTTGCTACATGCACTGTTCTAAAAATCCGTGCCTAGCGCCGCCTAGGAGCTAGGTAGTTGGCCACTGCCCCGATTAATGCTTAGGCATTTGAAAATTAAAAAAGGGCGCCTAGACCTACTGAGGCGCACATCTAGACCGCCTAGGCACCCGCCCAGACCCACCTAGGCACCCGCCTATGTTGCGACTCTTTTAGACAGAAAATAGATAACTTTCATTTTGCATTTTATTTTTTCCAATAAATTGTAAGAGACTTGTTGAATACTTAAATAAATACAAACTATATGCATGTTCCCCATGTTTTCATTATGTTCCAATACCTCATAATATATATGTCATTTTATTTTGTAGTTTATAATGAAATTATATATATTTTAAGTATAAACAAACATTACACGAAATATAATAGATATACTTAAATCCATCTAGTCTGCCTAGGCGCCCGCCTAGACCCGCTTAGCTGCCTAGGCGCTAGGCCCCAGCTCGCCGCCCGACTAGCGCCTAGCGTCTTTTAGAACCTTGGCTACAGGTTATGTGATTTTTTCTTGACAATCCAAAAAGCTATTATATGTGTCTAGGAGTTCTACTGAAGCAGAATACAAGGCATTAACTCACTGTGTTGTAGATGTATGTTGGATAAGATCAATTTTGAAAGATTGCATGTATTCATTCATTCTCCTCCTATTTCCTCCTATCTTTCATTGTGACAATCTCCTGCTCTAAATTATCACTTTCTTAGATAAAAGGTCCAAAAGGTTATCTTTTTATAACTATATTCCTATACAAAAGAGTAGGTTGTGGATATTTTGACAAGAATTTCACGGTCCAGTGTTTGTTCATCATAGCTACAATCTTAGCCATGAAACCCAGGTTAAGATTGAGGGGGAGTAATAAGTGAGTAGTGCGGTTGCTTAACAGTTAAGCAAATGTAAGAATGCTAATGAAAATCAGCTAAATTGCTTATTTCACTTGTTTCTCTATCTAATTTTTTCGATTCTCCAGTTCTTCTTCTCTTCTCAAAACGCTAGATTAAAATATGAGCAATTACCTTTCATATGCATGTTGTTAAATTGAAGGGTTTTTTAACTTTAACCCTTGAAGAAGATTAAAATTTAATAAAAACCTGGTGTTAGATTACATATTGATTTTAGTGGTTCAATGTGTACTTAATTAAAATATATATTTTATTTTATTTTAATATTTAGCAAGGTTCTAAAAGACGCTAGGTGCTAGTCGGGCAGTGGGTTGGAGCCTAGCAACTAGACGGCTAGGTGGGGCCTAGGCAAGTGCTTAGACGAACTAGGCGGATTTAAGTAAATCTATTATATTTCATATAAATAAGTGTCTCTTTATAATTAAAAAATAGGGTAAACTGCGGTTTGACCCCCTAAACTATTATCCCAGTTGAAATTGACCCCCTGAACTATTTTTTTGATAAATTAACCATCTGAACTATTTAAAATCAGCCAATTAACCCCTTGTCATAGATTTTGTCCACTATTCTGTCAACTTTAAGGGAAAATTAGTCTTTTCATCGTCAATTCTTACTTATCAGTTATAACCACTAATAAAATAATGACACATAGACACAGAGTAATTCAAAAACTTATAGCATAATAAGAAACATAAAGAAACGAAATGTTTACATAAGGACCATTTCATATTGTCATTACACATTATTATGTGTTCACATGTCATAATTTTATTGGTAGTTATAAGGGACATGTTGTAACTGCCCGTCCCGTAAATTTCGTACGATGGATGTGAAATGACGAAAATGCCCTTGGGCATAAATTAAGGTATGTGTGTCTAAGTTTGGGAGTTTTGGTTGGTGGTATTTGGACCACACACACACACACACATTCACACTCTTTCTCCCTCTCACTCCCGCACTCTCTCTCTATCTCTCAGACCTTCTTTCTCTCTATCTCTCTCTCTCTCTCTCTCTCTCTCTCTCTCTCTCTCCTTCTTTACGGACGGACACACCCATAACCCTTGCAAACCTTGCAGATCGAGAGTGTTGAGGACACCATTGTGCTCCCGAGGTCCAGACGAACACATTGGAACCCATTTCAAGTAAGGATACCTTCGAAAACCCTACTTTCTCATAACCTCCATTTTTGTGCACTGTTCATGCACACGTAATTATGGATGTTTTTGGAAATTTCAAGCTTACAGAAACTTATTGAGGTCCTTACGAAGCTTGGAGTGCTTCGTTGGAAGAATTTAGATGTCGGAATCGCGAGATCGGGGAGTTTCATTTTTGGCCGGAATTATCGAGGCTTTTTCCGGCGAATCCCCGGCGAGTTGGGGGTCCAGTTAGGTATGGTTGTGTTCATCTTTGTGAGATCTTCATTTTGGTATAAAGTACGTAGAAAATGGTGCAAAAATGAAGGAGAACCATAGTTGGAAATTTTTCCGGAAACCGACGAACAGTGGCCGGCGACCAGCGATTCGCTAGAGAAGACAGGGAATATTCTGTCAGTCTTGACGGAATATGCTAACGCCGTCAGTTATATTTAACTGTTACCGTTGGGTTTTAACAGAATATTCCAAGGAATATTCTTGACGGCGTTAACTGACGCCGTAAGTGTGCAGAGCACGTGGCTGTGCGTGGAGGCGCGTTTGGCCGTGCCATGGCCGGCGCGTGGGTGGTCGAAATTTTTTTCTAAAATTATGGGGATGTTCCTGAGATTGTGTAGATCACAGTGGTTTATTCATATACCTAATTTGAGCAATGTATGAGAAGTTATTTCTAAGGTTTTGATTATGTCGTTAATTAACGTTATTTCAGTTACTTCTCATATAGGCGAGACTTATCCGGAGGATGAGCATAGCCAGGCTAGGCACGGGGGTTACGACTCGGCTACCTATCAGTGAGTGGGCCTTTGTTTTCCGTATATACCTATATAAATGAGTTTTTTCCCAGAAAATCAGTTTAAGTGAAATGTGATATGAAATGCCATGCAAAGTATTTATTTATTTTATTATGCGTTATTGATTGCTTATATTAATGTTGGTGCTGAGGATGCACAAGTAAGTGGCAGGTAAGTTTATATACTAGTTGATGAGAACGAATGATGTGATGTGATATGATTAGAGCTCATAAACCTGCACACTGATATTAGTGCCCCCGCCCAGAGTTAAGGGCTCAGTCTTTCACATGATGTTCACCTCCCACACCGCATTCTCGCCTTGGATCCAAGTTAGGTGCTCAGTCCTGTCGAATAGGCCACTATAGGTGGGTTCGACTCGTAGGTGACCTGCGATTTATCGCTCA
Organism: Heteromeles arbutifolia; assembly: GCA_024362995.1. Classification (NCBI taxonomy): domain Eukaryota; kingdom Viridiplantae; phylum Streptophyta; class Magnoliopsida; order Rosales; family Rosaceae; genus Heteromeles; species Heteromeles arbutifolia. The sequence goes on along the minus strand of JANCRC010000012.1, from coordinate 29,276,882 downwards.
GTCTTCACGTGATTGTAGCACTAGAGCGTATTAGTTTATATTCAGTGATGTTGTGCAAACCACTAGAGGTGGTATTGATGTGTGTGCAGGGTATATATGATATGATTGAGATGATTATGAGGTATATGATATGATGAGATTGTTATGAGCTATATACAGCCGAGGGCTGAGATGATTATCTAGTATTCAATCACATTCACAGAGTTATGCTTTGGCATTCGGTTATGATACTTTGGCATGGCATGGCATACATTCATACATTCATATTTTCCAGCAGGATTTTGAGAATTATATATTTGAGTATATACTTTATTTCTGGGAAATTATACAGGTTTTACGGCGAGGGGTTATAACTTTTGAGAAAAGGAAAGGTTTTAAAAAGATTTGTTTCTGACCCACTCAACTTTGTTTTTTCGCCCCTCCAAGTATTAGGTAGTGTTCTTTGGTGGCATACGAGGAGCTCATCAGACGTTCTGACAGAACTTACCTATGTAGGACCACCTTCGAGTGTTATCTCTATTTTAGTACTTCTGCTTGACTGGACGTAGACTTTTATGCTCTGTATTAGTGGAATTCACACTTCTTTTACATTAGTATTGCTAGTGTTTGGTTTTAATTGATTTGTAATTTCTATTCTTTATCTGTTCCGCAATGTGCACATGGCTTACGTCATGCTCACGTGACGGCCAACAAAACCTACTTTCGGGTCGGGGTGCGTTAGATTGGTATCAGAGCATAGGTTTGGCAGTCCTATATATCTTGTGAATATTCTAATTATCTTGGTGTTTCTGTCAGAACTATGCCGCCTCGTAGAGAGCCATGTCGTTCAGATGAACCTAGTTTCCCTAACATAGCTCAGTTAGGGGAAGCTATAGCGAATGCTATTCAGTCAGTTATTCGCCCGCCTCAGCGGACCCCTCTGGAGTCAATTCATAATTTGAAAATAGCCACTTTTGTGGGGAATGAAGGTCCCAAAGGTTCAGAGAAATGGTTGATGCATATTGAGAAGACTTTTAGGCTGATGCAGAGTTAGAGGAGTTTATCTCCGGACAGCTGGGTGGAGACGACTTCATGGTTTTTGGGTAAGGAACCAGCTTCATGGTGGGGACAATTGGCTGATGAGTTACCCTAGGAAGAATCTAGAGATTGGGAGGTATTTAAACAGTTATTCTATAAGAGATTCATTCCTCATGTATACATTGATCGTAAGAAACAAGAGTTTACTAGTCTGAGGCAGAAGAAGCTGTCAGCTAACGAGTACTATAGGAAATTTAATGATCTATCTTGTTATCATCTGGAAATTGCTGCTAATCCGGTTAAGATGCTACGTCATTTTAAATTGGGCACTAAGAAGAAATGACATATCATTGCGACTGCGATTCCCTGTACTACTTATCATGAGTTTTATGAAGCTTTTCTTCAAATTGAGGATTCTGAGAATTTGCCTAACGACAGCGAAGAAGAAGAGAAAAATGGGAATCAGAATAAGGATAAGGGCAAAGGTCATTTTTCACAAGGGCCTCGCCAGACTCAAAACTTTAAGTGCAATGAGACTAGTTCTAGTTCTTTCAGCGGAGGTTTCAGTTCCACAGGTCAGATAGGAAGTGGTAGGTTTTTCAGAGATCCCAGATCCCAGAGGCATGGAAATTTTGGTAGAGGAAATGCACCCTAGTGCCGCAGGTGCAGTAGTTGACATTTAAGAGAATGTCGAAGAGGTAGTAGTAGTTGTTATACTTGTGGTCAGGAGGGACATCAAGCTAAGTTTTGTCCTCAAGGCCAGCAGAAGCCTCAGCAGCCTCATTTACCACCGCCAGCTCCAACTCAACAGTTTTCAGGTTAAGGTGGCTATACCCAGACAGGTCGTGGTGGTGCATACCACTATCAGGGGGATTCCGTTCCTTATTCTTCGGGACAGTACCAGTACCCCAATGATCCTTATCAGCAGAGTAGTCATGGACAATATTCAAGAGGATATATGCCTCCACAGCAGTACTCTGGAGGATATATGCCTCAGCAGCAGTATTCAGCTGATGGATCACAATGGCATTTTGGATGACAGTCTCAACAGGTTGATGCTACTACCAGTGAAGTTAGGTAGTCGAGACAGTACAGTCAGTCAGGAAAGGGGCGTAATCCTCAAGGGCGAGGAGTTTATGCCAGCAGAGACAGAGGAAGGCAGCAGACCTAGGGACGTATCAACAAACTTTCGCTGCAAGATGCTCAGAACAATCCGGTTTTGATCATGGGTACATTAAATATTCTTGGTCATTATGCTAAATTGTTGATTGATAGTGGTGTTACTCATTCGGTAATTTCTCATACGTTTGCTCAATTGACACAATCTCAATCTTCACCTCTTGGGTATGAGTTGGAGTTTGCTATGCCTAGAGGGGAGAAGTGTTATGTAGATTATGTGTACTTATGTTGTCCCGTATTAGTGGAGAATATGGTTATGCTTGCTAACCTCACTCCGTTAGACATTGTGGATTTTGACGTCATTTTAGGCACATATTGGTTGCATTACAATCATGCTAAGATTGACTGTTACGGGAAATCAGTGACCTTCCATCGTCCTGGTTTACCTGAGGTTACATTCTTTGGTGAGCTTAATGAATTGAGGCATGGTATCATTTCGGCCGTGAGAGCTAAAAAGTTACTAAAGAAAGGTTGTCAAGGATACTTGGCTCACGTGGTACTAAATGATGATGCTCCGGTTAGCGTGGAGAATGTCAAGGTGGTTAGACATTTTTCTGATGTTTTCCCTAATGATTTACCTAGATTGCCGCTAGATCGTGATGTGGAGTTCGCTATTGACTTGCTACCAGGTATTAATCCTATTTCTTTAACTTCTTATCGTATGGCTCCTGCCGAGTTAAGAGAATTGAAGATTCAGTTACAAGAGTTGGTTGATAAAGGTTTCGTTCAACCTAGTACTTCACCTTGGGGAGCTCTAGTTTTTTTTGTTCGGAAGAAAGACGGTACCTTGAGGCTTTGCATTGATTATAGGCAATTGAAACAGATGATGAATAAAAACCGTTATCCTTTTCCTCGTATTGAAGATCTTTTTTATCAACTCAGAGGTGCCTGTGTATTTTCTAAGATTGACCTAAGGTCTGGTTATTATCAATTGAAGATTAGGAGCAACGATGTTCCTAAAACTGCTTTCAGGACTCGTTATGGTCATTATGAGTTTCTTGTGATGCCATTTGGATTGACAAATGCACCAGCAGCTTTTATGGGTTTGATGAATAAGGTGTTTCAGCAGTATTTGGATAGATTTGTCATTGTATTCATTGATGACATTCTGGTGTATTCTAAGTCGAAGGCAGACCATGCTCGACATCTGACTTTAGTGTTGAAGAAGATGAGGGAACATCAGTTATATGCTAAGTTCAGTAAGTGCCAATTCTGGTTAGATGACGTTGCTTTCTTGGGGCATGTTGTTTCAGCTCAGGGTATTCAGGTAGACCCTCAGAAGATAGCAGCTGTGGAAAATTGGGAGCAGTCGCGAACCGTCCCCAAGGTACGGAGTTTTCTTGGCTTAGCAAGATATTATCGGCAATTTGTTAAAGATTTCTCAGTTATGGCTTTACCACTAACTGGTTGACCAGGAAGGAAGTTAAATTCGAGTGGGATGATAATTGTGAGCAGCGTTTCCAGCCGTTGAAGTATTATCTCACTCATGCACCTGTTTTGACTTTTCCTGATGATAGTGGTAATTTTGAGATTTACAGCAATGCTTCTTTGAATGACTTGGGATGCTTGTTGATGCAGCATGGTAGGGTGATTGCTTACGCTTCGCGCCAGTTAAAGCCTCACGAGATGAATTACCCTACACATGACTTGGAGTTGGCAACCATTATTTTCGCTTTGAAGATTTGGAGACACTATCTCTATTGTGAGAAGTGTAGGATTTTCTCAGATCACAAGAGTTTTCATTACCTATTCACACATAAGGATTTGAATCTTCGTCAGCGGAGATGGATTGAGTTGCTAAGTGACTACGATTGCACAATTGAGTGTCACCCTGGACGTGTTAATGTAGTGGCAGATGCTTTGAGTAGGAAATCTCAAGGTCGGGTTAATGCTTTGTATGCTTCTCATGTTCCTCTTCTTGTAGATTTGAGGTCTACTGGAGTGAAATTGGAATTCAAAGAACAAGAAGAAGCTATAGCAGAGCAAGAAAAAGCCTTACTTGCTAGTTTCCAAGTTAGGTCTATTCTGATTGATCGTATACTCGAGACTCAGATGAATAACGAAGAGGTTCAAGAGTTAATTCATTTGAGGAATCAAGGGAAAAAGAAAGATCTCAGAGTTAGAGAGACGGATGGCATGCTTATGCAAGGAAATATGATGTACGTGCCAAATAATGAGGAATTAAAGAAGGCAATTCTTGATGAGGCACATATTTCAGCTTATGCGATGCGTCTAGGAGGAACTAAAATGTATCATACCATTAGGCCATTTTATTATTGACCAGGTATAAAAAGGGAAATTGCAGAGTATGTAAGTAGGTGTATCGTATGCCAACAGGTTAAAGCTGAAAGAAAGAAGCCGTTTGGTTTGTCACAATCACTTCTCGTTCCACAGTGGAAATGGGAAAATATTACTATGGATTTTGTGTACAAGCTACCTCGTACACAAAACGGCTATGATGGAATTTGGGTGATTGTAGATCGGCTTACTAAGTCAGCGCATTTCATTCCTGTGAGGGAAAAGTATTCTTTGAACAAGTTAGCCGAGTTGTTCATCACGAAGATTGTGAAGTATCATGGAGTTCCTGTGAATATTATTTCAGATCGAGATTCGAGATTTACTTCTAAGTTTTGGATAGCTTTCCAGGAAGCTTTGGGTTCGAGATTACTGTACATTACGACATATCATCCTCAGACAGACGGACAATCTGAGAGGACGATTCAGACCTTGGAGGATATGTTAAGATCTTCGGTGTTGCAGTTTGGCGACACTTGGCATAAACGGTTGGATTTGATGGAGTTCACCTACAACAACAGCTTTCACTCGAGTATTGGTATGGCGTCATTCGATGCATTATATGGCAAGCCTTGTCGTACACCTTTATGTTGGTCAGAGGTTTGTGAACGAGTTTTAGTGGGCACTGAGTTAGTGGAGGAGACTACTCAGAACATTCAGGTTATTAAGTTTAATATGAAAGCGGCCCAAGATCGCCAAAAGAGTTTAGCAGATAGACATGCCACTGATTGAGTGTACAAGGTTGGTGATTGGGTATTTTTGAAGTTATCGCCATGGCGAGGTGTAGTACGATTCGGAAAGAAAGGCAAGCTAAGTTCTAGGTTCATTGGACCTTATCAGATCACCGAGCGAGTTGGTGAAGTTGCTTACAGACTTGAGTTGCCGTCAGAGCTGTCTAAGGTACATAATGTGTTTCATGTTTCGATGCTTCGTCACTATGTCTTAGATCCTTCACATGTGATACCTCATCAACCCTTAGAGATCAGTTCAGTTTTGACTTATGATGAGGAGCCTATGACGATACTTGATTAGAAAGAAAAGGTTCTGAGGAACAAGACAGTGCAATTGGTTAAAATTTTGTGGAGGAATCACTCAGCAGAAGAAGCGACGTGGGAGACAGAGGATCGGATGAGAGAGATGTACCCGAGGTTGTAACAGCCCGTCCAAGAAATTTCGTACGATGGATGTGAAATGATGAAAATGCCCTTCGGCATAAATGAAGGTATGTGTGTGTGTCTAAGTTTCGGAGTTTTGGTTGGTGGTATTTGGACCACACACACACACACACACATTCACACTCTTTCTCTCTCCCACTCCCGCACTCTCTCTCTATCTCTCAGACCTTCTCTCTTTCTCTACGTACGGACACACCCATAACCCTTGCAAACCTTGCAGATCGAGAGTGTTGAGGACACCATTGTGTTCCTGAGGTCCAGACGAACACATTGGAACCCATTTCAGGTAAGGATACATTTGAAAACCCTATTTTCTCATAACCTCCGATTTGTGCACTATTCATGCACACGTAATTATGGATGTTTTTGGAAATTTCAAGCTTACAGGAATCTTATTGAGGTCCTTACGAAGCTCGGAGTGCTTCGTTGGAAGAATTTGGATGTCGGAATCACGAGATCGGGGAGTTTCATTTTTGGCCGGAATTATCGAGGCTTTTTCCAGCGAATCCCTGGCAAGTTGGGGGTCGAGTCAGGTATGGTTGTGTTCATCTTTGTGAGATCTTCATTTTGATATAAAGTACGTAGAAAATGGTGCAAAAATGAAGGAGAAACCATAGTTGGCAATTTTTCCAGAAACCGACGAACAGTCGCCGGCGACCGGCGATTCGCCGGAGAAGACAGGGAATATTCCGTCAGTCTTGACGGAATATGCTAATGCCGTCAGTTATATTTAACTGTTAACGTTGGGTTTTAACGAAATATTCCCAGGAATATTCCTAACGCCGTTAGTGTGTAGAGAACGTGGCCGCGCGTGGAGCCGTGTCTGGCCGTGCCATGGCCAGCGCATGGCGGCGCGTGGGTGGTCGAAATTTTTTTCTAAAATTATGGGGATGTTTATGAGATTGTGTAGATCACAGTGGTATATTCATATACCCAATTTGAGCAATGTATGAGAAGTTATTTCTAAGGTTTCGATTATGTGCGTTAATTAACGTTATTTCAGTTACTTCTCATATAGGCGAGACTTATCCGGAGGACGAGCGTAGCTAGGCTAGGCACGGGGGTTACGACCCGGCTACCTATCAGTGAGTGGGCCTTTGTTTTCCGTATATACCTATATAAATGAGATGTTTCCCAGAAAATCAGTTTAAGTGAAATGTGATATGAAATGCCATGCAATTATTTTATTATGCGTTATTGATTGCTTATATTAATGTTGTTGGTGTTGAGGACGCATAGGTAAGTTTATATACTAGTTGATGAGAATGAATGATGTGATGTGATGTGATATGATTAGAGCTCATAAACTTGCATACTGATATTAGTGCTCCCGCCCAGAGTTAGGGGCTCAGTCTTTCACGTGATGTTCACCTCCAGCACCGCATGCTCGCCTTGGATCCAAGTTAGGTGCTCAGTCCTGTCGAATAGGCCACTATAGGTGGGTTCGACTCGTAGGTGACCTGCGATTTATCGCTCAGTCTTCATGTGATTATAGCACTAGAGCATATTAGTATATATTCAATGATGTTGTGCAGACCACTAGAGGTGGTATTGATGTGTGTGCAGGGTATATATGATATGATTGAGATGATTATGAGCTATATGATATGATGAGATTGTTATGAGCTATATACAGCCGAGGGCTGAGATGATTATCTAGTATTCAATCACATTCATAGAGTTATGCTTTGGCATTCAGTTATGATACTTTGGCATGGCATGGCATACATTCATACATAAATATTTTCCAGCAGGATTTTGAGAATTATATATTTGAGTATATACTTTATTTCTGGGAAATTATACAGGTTTTACAGCGATGGGTTATAACTTTTGAGAAAAGGAAAGGTTTTGAAAAGATTTGTTTCTAACCCACTCAACTTTGTTTTTTCGCCCCTCCAAGTATTAGGTAGTGTTCGTTGGTGGCATACGAGGAGCTCATCAGACGTTCTGACAGAACTTACCAATGTAGGACCACCTTCGGGTGTTATCTCTATTTTAGTACTTCTGCTTGACTGCACGTAGACTTTTATGCTCTGTATTAGTGGAATTCATACTTCTTTTACACTAGTATTGCTAGTGTTCGGTTTTAATTGATCCGTAATTTCTATTCTTTATCACTTCCGCAATGCGCACATAGCTTACGTCACGCTCACCTGACGGCCAGCACGCCCTACTTTTGGGTCGCGGTGTGTCACATGTAAGAATTGATGATAAAAAGACTAATTTGCCCTTGAATTTGACAGAATAATGGACAAAATCTAACGACAAGGGGTTAATTGGCTTATTTCAAATAGTTCAGGGGTCAATTTCAACTAGAGTAAGAGTTCAGGGGGCCAAACAACAATTTACCCTAAAATATATATAATTACATCATAAACTACAAAATAAAATGACATATATTATGACGTATTGGAGCATAATGAAAGCATGGGGAACAAGCATATAATGTATGTTTATTTAAGTATTTAACAAGTCACTTACAATTTATTGAAAAAAAATAAAATGCAAAATGAAAGTTATCTATTTTCTGTCTAAGTGAGTCGCAATCTAGGCGGTCTGGGCAGGCTAGGCGGGTGCCTAGGCGGTCTAAGCGCTCTTTCTTAATTTTCAAATGTCTAGGCATTAATCGGAGTGGTGATCAGCCGCCCAGCGCCTAGGCGGAGATTTTTAGAACAATGATATTTAATGGATATCTTATTTAATGTTCTCCACATTAAAATTTCAATTTATTATTATATACATTTTAATTCACTATTTTTGTTTTTGGGTCAAATGATAGATTTGTTAGATTAGATGTTAAATTAGAGAGCTGAAGGGATTCGAACCTACTCCGTGGTGCAATGGCAACACTCATCTCCACTACTGTGGCAGATGGCTACTTGTAATTTATTAATTTTGTTTAACTTTCTAATTAGTTCCTAAACATTCGTACCATAATATATTTTACTGAATAGTGTACTGAAATGTTCATATTTTAATATAATATAAAGAATTAGTTGCACATAAAAACGTATGCAAGAAGATTAATGGATAATTCTGGTGGACTATGTTAGTCGAGTAGCCACCTGTAAATATTACGACTCATTGATCTGCAAGAGCCAGCGTATCTTGGAGGAGGCTAAACCACTGGTCAACAAAACAAAATGGGTTTCAAAATATGCGGCAACATATTTTGCAAGTAAGACTTGACGTGTATTGGGCCCAACTAAACCGCCCTTATTATTTATATATTTTTGGTAATTAAACTTGAGAAATTTTTAGAAACAACTAGCTGCGATTGTCTGCACAACTATTACAGGTGGGGGTATGCCTTACTGACCCGAAAATTTGAGTAGTGCTTAATGTGACCTCAACACGAGATGATAATGAATTTATCATCTTCTCGACTTAATTCTTTATATAATTTAGCATTTTAATACTTTAGTTAGACCAGCTCCAAAAGAGATACCAAATGCTAAGTGAAATGCCACGATATAAAATTTGAAGGCAAATAGAAGCTCCAATTGATATACCAATCCTATGTGGATTGATATATCTATTGTGTGCTGCCAATTTTGACATATAAGAAAATTTGATGTCAAATTATTTTCTAAATGTTTTGTTGTGTGGATCCTTCTAATGCACCAATCATAAATTATGAAAATTTGTTTTATTTATTTGTTTTGAAGAGTGGGTCTTACAAATATTAATTGGATAAGAAAAAACATATGGGTTGGAGCACAAAAAAGTTTGACATTGCCACATAAATCTTCAAATTTACTTATGACATTTAATTTTAGACATGTACATTGGAGATGCTCTTAGTTGAAAATCTATGCTACAAGGCTCAATAGACCACATTTAATATTTGGGTGTGGTATCCACTCACCTCTTTTTTACTTTTCACACACCTTTTTAATTTTTGACCGTCGGATCAGATGAATTAAAGAAGATCAAATGATAAAAGGGGTGTGTGAGACTAATAATTTTTTATAGTGTCTTAGACGCCTATTACCCCAATTTGCATACAAGGAAAAGGAGTTGAAATAAAAACCCAAACTTAATTGGGCCAAATTAAGTTGTAGAGTTAGCATTAAATTGTATTATAACATTTAGCGTACCAAACCGTATTCCCGGTACATTGAAATTTTTTTCTTAAATTTGGCCAGCATTCATAGCGACCTCTTTAGTGCCTAAGTGGAATTCTCGTGATGCATCTTGCTATAATCGGTGTCTACATTAGGATTGCAATTATTATTATTATTTTTATTAAGTTGAAACGATATTCTAAACTAATTTACTCTAACACGAGGGGAGAGTGTTTGAACCCGAGACATAGATAACCCTAACTAATATGGCAATCCTCCACTTGTACATATAGGACTGCTAGATTTTTTTTTTTAAATTTTGTTTACGATAATTTTTAACATCGTATTTAATTATGTGCAAATTTTTGTTTTCTTGAATTGGTTTTAGTTAAATTTTGCTTATGTTATCTTCATTTTCTCTATGAACATTTCTGCTAAAATAGAATAGAACTTGTTAGTCAGATCTCTTAGCAATCAAGAATGTAAACAATATGGTTCTAACATCAAGTGTCAATTGTTTATCCAAAACAAAAACATTAAGTAGTAATTTAGATTCATAGCAAAAAAGCAAAGGGTAGAAGTACTTTCTTATTGAAGTACAAAAGTGAAGTCCTTTAGAATTACACTCTTAGGACATAGGGGTAGGTTAACCCTGGATCTGCCTGTTGGCTTGGTTTTGTTACTTTCAGTTATCTTTTCGGTACTTGGTGCTTTGTTGGCATTGATTGGTGGTTTGCTGATGGACCCTTGTGGTCTGTCTCTTGAGGGTTACTTGTATGTAACTAGTACACTGCTATGGCGGCATCTCACGCCATACAAGGACTCGTGGAGAAAGCTAACACATGTTGAGTGGTATGGAACGTGACGGTGTATCCAAAGCTAACACATGTTGAGTGGTATGGAACGTGATGGTGTATCCGTGTCATACTTCTCATCTCTCCTTGGTGCAAAAGATGAAGAACAAAAAAGGACAAAGTTATTGTCAACAGAGATAAATACAAAAGTGAAGTCCTAAATATAGGGCTGAAGGTGTGATGACAGAAGCATAGAGAGCACAAATGAGTGAGATGCTACCTTGTTCTTGCATTTCATCATCTGTACTCTCTATCTTCTGTCATCAAAACCTAGCTAGCACTTCTGCTTCTCTATTTTTGGACCGACAGATATATGACAAATTTTGAAATCCAATAATCCCCTATTATTGAATTAAGAATAAAAAAGAATATTTCTTCAATTTTATAATCAAAATTTCCTTTTTTATAATTAAGAGAAGGAGAAAGGCACCACATAACCAATTTAAACTGCAAACAGGATAAAGTGGGATAGTATATTACCTATTTATGGTTACAAAAACAAAAAAAAATTATAGGAATTCAGCTGTTATATATTTGAGGAAATTAAAAAAAGGGGGAAATTCTCAATCATGCTGTTGTTGTGCAATGACTGAAAGGACTGAAATAAGCAAACAAACCATGCGTACGGAAGCAAAAAACATCACACACACACACATGTGTAAAACCTATATATGTATATATATTTTTAATTATTTCATGCTTTCCAAGATTTATCAATCGAGATGCATTCTATATGTTAGTACTACTAGTTCATCTTGAAGGAAGTTCAGACAGACAGGATAGACGACTAATATGGATTATATAAAGGCATCATATGGCAATATGAAGGCAATAGGGAAGGTAAGGGGCTGAAGGTGTTGACAGAAGAATAGAGAGCACAAAGGATGGAGATGCTGCCTTGTTCTTGCATTTCCTCATCTGTGCTCTCTATCTTCTGTCAGCAAATTCACCTATGCCTCCTCCATCTACAAATATATATATATATATATATTAATAGCAACAAAACTTAACAATATTACCACTAATTACAAGGCAAATGAAAGATAATGAAAAACTTAAAGTTGAGAGCCACAAAGACAATTTGGGTTGGGAGGGAGAGAGGGAGAGGGAGAGGGAGAGAGGGGAGAGAGAGCTGAGCTTGGGATGAACTTAAACGACTTCCAATGCCACTATTTATAGGGAAGGAGTAAGGTCTAAGCATGCATGCATGTTGGCATGTCTTATCATGCATGAAGCCGTTTTCTGTGAGATGCATAAACGAATGAAATGTTCCCCAAATCACGATAATTGTGTGAGTTCCTGATGCCTCACGCAAATCGGGTGTAGTAGTAAAATGATATGGATTCATTCCAAAAGTATTAATTATAATTAATCGTGGATATACACCCGAAATTTGGGAATTAAAAGTGCTTGTGGCAATGACTAAAAATTTCAAAATAATTCTTGCTTCTTTATGGAAACACACTTGCCAGGTACTTCTTTAAAAAAAATGCATTCGAATATTTAATCAAAACTTTGTTACAGTATTTTTTACTTAACTAATAAGTCATTAAGTTTCTGTCCGTAAGTATTCGTGGATGCTAACCGAATATGGATAGGGGCCATGTATCTACATATCTGCATGGAGTAGCACCATGTTGGTGAACTTGTCACCAAAATATTAACGTATGGGTGGCGTCAGGGATTAGGCATGCAGGCATGCAAGTTGCCAGGAAGCATGGAGATTTGGAGACTCCCCGGCCACTCAGGCCTTATCTTAGAGTACATAGTCGTCTCATCTTCAAGGATATTTTGCATGGATCAGGATCCTCTCCTGAGCAAATGGTGAGATCCTCCTGACTAAGCCCATCCGGCCGTTCAAATTTTATCTAACGACTATAAACAGAGACCCCTCTAAAAATTATAATAATTATAACCGTTGAATAAAATTTAAACGACCTGATGGGCCTGATCATTAGGATCCTCACCATTTCCTCAGGAGAGGATCCTGATCCATTTTGCATGATCAAATATCATTGGGCGGTGAATATCCACCTGTCATAACCCCCATAGCTTCCCCCTAATTATTCGTCTTGTCACCAACTGTATTACACTTTGACCTCACTCATTTTCTCAGTGCTAAAAGTCTTGTCATATTAATATCAACATCTCAAGGTTCCCACTCGACTCACTTTCAGTGCGCACAAAGAGTCTTGTTATTGCAAGTTTTAAGGCATGCTATCGATCGATTCCATTTTAGGCATATGCTTAAGGCTAAGATTCTGCCATTCTATCACACTACATTACATTCTTTGTTCGGTCAGATTTCGTTCATAAACCATATGATCATAATCGTTATTTCAATTCATTATCGAACAATAAACTTTTATCGTTGGACGCATAAGATTCTACCTCAAACCAAAAACATGTAGAATAAATTATGCGTATTTCATTGTTAATTAGTGTTTTCCCTCAGAGTGTATTTTTCGTTATTGCTTATATTATATATTGAACATTATGTTTGCTTGTCACTATTTTTCGTTATTGCTTATATTATATATAGTAAACATTATGATTGCTTGTCACAAGAAATAGTTGAAATTCAAATAAGCAAACAAGAAATAGTTGAAATTGAAATATAAATTGTAAATACTAAACCCTTAAAAACTCTCAGAAGGGTGAGGGTCATCCAAAAATTAGTGTGAGGGTTATCCAAAAGTTAGTGTGATGAGATGAAGGATGAGGAGGGTTATCCAAAGGAAGAATATCGAATAAAGACAATCAAGACAATCCGCAAGCCGCCGAATTCATAGACTTTATCCTCTTTGGGAACTCTACTTTTCACCGCAAAGAAAGATATTATGCTTTCCGCAATTGGGTAGGGAAGGCTTCTCTCCACGGTCACCAATTAATCCTCAAAATTCCATCATTATATATGAGCGCGTTTGAAATTTATTTATTTTGTTTGTTTGTCAAGCGTTTGAAATACTTTGAATTAATGTAATTGAATTTGAAGCAAACACAGCGTAATAGGGATTCTTGTTCATGCATGATATGGAAATGCATGACGTACCAACACTGTTTAGTTTGATTAAACAACTTCCTACAAATTTGATGCCACCTAACGAGCTTTTAGTTCTCAAATATTCAACATATTTAGTTACATATAATGGCACTGGTTTATCAATTTAAATTTTAAACATCCGAGAAGAAATTGCTTTTGCTAGTCCTGACCAAAGACGGAGTTAGGATTTCTTCGAAGGATGAGCTACCCAAAAATATTGCCATAAAATGATGTGATCAAATTCTTTTGTCTACATAAAGTTACATAATCGACCTGAAAATGAAAATTTGTAAGTAATAAACCAAACGATTTTATGGCTTTCCATTAATCAATTTCCAACCAACTTAAATATACATAAAAGTAAAGGTTAAAAAATTGGATCATTGACTCCTGATATATGATCCAATTGGAGTTTTGCTTGAACTAAAAAAATCATTAGTATTGATCCTTGAACTTATCACTATGTAGAGCAATGATTTTTTTGTATTACTCTGTTACAACTTTAGCCTCGTTTTCGCCCTGTGTGGAAGCATCGTTTCCAAAAGAGTAAATTGTAGCTATGGTCCTTTAATTTTAACTCAATTGGAGCAATGGTCCCTCAACTAAAAATCCATTACCATTGGTACCTCAACTTTAATTCAACTGGAGAAATGGTCCCTTAACTTTAACCCAATTGTAGCAATAGTCCTTCCAATGTAACTCGTTTTGACAAAATTTTTGACATAGTTGACAAAAAGAACCATAATTATACACTTTGATGAGTTGAGGGATCCTAATTGTATAAATGGTCATTCCAATATAATTTATTTTGACAAAATTTTGACAAAATTTATGAAAAGGACTATAGCTACACATTTTGATAAGTTGAGGGACCAATGGTAATGAATTTTTAGTTGAGGGACCATTGCTCCAATTTGATTAAAGTTGAGGGACCATTCGTACAATTTACTCTTTCAAAAATGGGTTTTATCCTTATTCTACTCCGTCCGTTCGTTTTATTATTCTAAATTGGTCACTTCGTCTTCTTCTTTTTTTAGCATATGACTCATTGGATTGGATCCATATCTCTTGATCAGGTCCCTCTTTTAATAACACAGTTGATTTGAGGGTCAAGAAAAGAAAATTTGTTGTGGCCAAATCCTTCATAAACATATTTTTTCTTCATACCTCTTATTAATTAAATTTGATAGAGTAAGGATTCGTATAAAAATTGATGAGCCGAGTAAGCGAACCAAACCAAGTGAAATGAAACCACAAAAAACCGAGTTGACCAAAACCTGTCAAACCCGGATTGGAAATCGAACCGAACTGTGTAAACCGATTTCTATCTCAATTTTGTGCTTGAGAAAATTTGTCCACACATAATTGGACCAAAATAGGTATGCTAAAGAGACTAAATTTGTAAATTAAATGACATGGAAGTTGACCATTGAATTATTACTGAAGTGTATTTTTTATTAGTAACACATTATTTAGTTTGTAAATTTAGTCTGCCCTAATCCCTAGTATCTTTTTTTTTTTTTTCTCTCTGAGGCCCCAACTCTCTTTGTTCTAACTTATCAACCTAGCTCACCTAGTTCTAACTTTTGCTGTTGCCCTCTTCCTTTTGCCTTGGGGTTTAGGGGAAATGACATGAATTTAGGAGACTCATCTTATTTCAACAAAGCCCAACCCAACTTTTCTAGTTCTAACTTTCGTGGATCAACAACGCTTGCCGAAATGCTTAACCGATTAAACAGGTCATTACGTCAAGAGATAAAAAAAGACTGAATAGACAATAAAATAGGAACCCCCAAATACCAAGTATTCAATAAATATAATACTTGTGGTACGATGATTTCTCTCTAATTTCGACTAAATTAGAATGAGTTGATATAATCACCCTATTACAAAATTCCATAATTTTTGTCGAAGGCAACTGATATCAATATATACTTCGATATTTTCATAAATTTGAATATCGATATTTCTTGTATATATCGGTATTTTAAACACTGGGTATATCAATTCATCCAGATTTAGTCAAAATTAGAGAAAAACTTCTTAAAAAAAGTTCAAAAGTTCAAACTTTGCAATGGGTTCCGGCAAAATTTCTGTAGTGAATTGGTAAAGATCGTTGGTATTCATTGATTTCCTCTATCTCGCCAATATAGGTGAAGTTTGCATTTCACCCTCCTTTTCATATCGATTCTTTATTTTTTAGATATTTCGATGAAAACAATTTCATAGATATTTTAAACACTGGCAGAGATGAACCAGTAATAGTCTCATAACCCTATTGATAACTCACTATTAGGAATACAATAGGTCTCTGAATCTATCAACATTAGCTGCAATAAAGTCTCCTACAATCAGTGTTCTAAAAATTAGCCCAGAAGTCGCCTAGGCGCTAAACGGTTGGCTACCACAGTGTTTTACAACTAGTCAGACACACAATCGGAAACCATATTAGGCAGACATTGTCCTATCCACACACCCCGTTTTACTTCTCACACACTCCTTGTTAGTTTTTGTCCTTTGATCTTCTTCAATTCATTTGATCCGATGGTCGAAAATTAAAAGAGTGTGTGAGAAGTAAAAAGGGGTGTGCTATCCACACAACCCAAAAAAATCATTTTCTTACTCTTATTATTTTTGGGTAATATTTTATCTTTTTTAAGTCCACTCGATATTGCCACTTAGTATTACGATCTAGTGGTATTCATCTTCACTTGTAAGTGAGAGGTCTTAGGTTCGATTCTCGCCAAAGGCAAATTTGAACCAAATTATTGCTAGCTCATTGTGAGGCTTAGCCCAATCCCCTACCCCTTTAGTGTAGATAACCTCGCTTGTTCAAAAAAAAAGAAAAAAAAGAAAGAAAGTCCACTCCATATTATGTATTTAAAACTCTTACACTACATGTGTATTCTTCTTTATAAAAAAATAACAAATAAATAAATAACATGTTATTCAATGTTTATTTGTGATTACATAGTAAATTAAATTAAATTATATAATATATAACAAAGGGTTTTTATCACAAATGGTCCCTGACATTGATCAAACACTTCATTTTGGTCCCTGACATTGAAAATCAATAGAAATGCTCCATGAGATTGATCAAACACATCACAAATGGTCATTCCGTTAAAAACTCTTTGGGCAATTTTCAAAGCTTCGTAACTCAATCGTTTCTTAACCAAATTCGATCCATAATATATCAAAATGAAGATAGGAAAGTGTAGAACAAGATTATACCAATTTGGAAGCCCAATGGTTGCCAGAGATGGCCGGAAAATAGCCTCAAATGTGACTGGTCCGCGGAAAAACTGGAAAACTCGCCGGAAACTGGGTAAACTTTAAACGTTCATAACTTCTTCAATAATCAACGAAATCGAGTGATTCAAAAATGAAAATCATACTTCTCAACGAGACAAAGAGAATGGTATCTTTCTTGATGGCTAACTCGCCCTAGTTTGGCCGAAAAAGGGCTCGAAATTGGCTAACTCGAAAATGGTTATCCAATTTCGAGCCGTTTTCCGGCCAAACTGAATTAGCAGTCAATAGAGGTACCATTCTCCTTGTCTCGTCAAGAAGTATGATTTTCATTTTTGAATCACTCAATTTCGTTGAGTATTGAAGAAGTTATGAACATTTAAAGTTTACCTAGTTTCCGGCAAGTTTTCCAGTTTTTATGCGGACCAGTCATATTTGAGGCTATTTTCCGGCCATCTTCAGAAACCATTGGGCTTCCAAATAGGTATAACCTTGTTCTACACTTGCCTATCTTCATTTTGATATATTATGGGTCGAATTTGGTTAAGAAACGATTGAGTTACGAAGCTTTGAAAATTGCCCAAAGAGTTTTTAACGGAAGGCCTATTTGTGATGTGTTTGATCAATCTTAGGGACAATTTCTATTGATTTTCAATGTTAGGGACCAAAATGATGTGTTTGATCAATGTCAGGGACCATTTATGATAAAAACCCTATAACAAATAAACTTAAACCCGCCTAGTCTGTTTAGGCGCCTAGGCTCAAGGCCCTAACTCGCGTCCGACTAGTGCCTAACGTCTTTTAGAACGTTGCCTACAATATAGTGTTTAATCTTTCATATAATCTATTGTTACAAAACTCTATCAACTTAAGTTATACAGTCATATCGAAATAGTGATTATGTTTACTCAAAATCTTACATTTATTTTAATCCCCAAGGTACAGTCACACCCTAAATTTGATTCATATATTTTATTTTGAACTCATGCCTCTATTTTCTCTTACTGTATATTTGTTTCTTTTCACCAAACTTTTCATCTATCCCATCTTTTTTTCATCAACTACAAGGTTGTTCATAGTTCTGTGCATTATGAAAGCTAGTTTTTGGGCCTAAAATATTGGATTTGGGCGAATGTGGGTAATTCACAATAGGGCTTAATCCTCGGCCCAGTGATATCCTTTCAGGGCAGATGCTATTTAGATGTCCAGCCTGCGATGGATTTAGCTTAATCCTAACAAGAGTGGGACTCTTAGATAGACATTGAAATGGTAATCTGGCTGAGTTCTAATTGAAGTGAAATTGTACAAGTTCAGAATGGGTTTTGATAAGGATTATATTATTCTAAGAGTCAAAACTCGTTGCTAATAAGATAAATAATATATTTAAAAGAAAACTAATGAAAAAGGTTTGAAAACTTTGAGTTTTAACGATAATGACAAAATACAGGGTAAAGTGAATAGTACCAAGATTGACTTTTTAGTGTAAAAATGTGGTTTTTCGTTAAAGTGAACAGTACCGGAAGCTTTTCGTTAAAGTTCCCTGTATTTAAAGCATAAAAGGACTAAGTTCAAAGTCCTAGTTCTAGTCCAAGTGGGCGAAACCTCGTGCAGATTTGTTTTGGCTAGTGATAAGATAACATTGATGCTATCCAAAGGGACGCCGAGAAAGCATATGTCTAATAGGACTATATTTTGGCATACTTTGGTGATCACTAAATTTATTGCTACAGATAGAAATGAATCTGCAACGTGAAAAAGACCTTCAACTCAACACACAAACGCCATGTGAAAATCTTGCTCTATGCGAACCTCTTATACTTTGAGAAATCACTCTTTCCTTCGTCAATACATCTTCAGTTTGGATTAGAAGCACTGCGTGACAATCGGCGACATCTTCAGTTTGGATTAACAACACTAGAGTCAGAGAATCAAGTGACCGAGGAGCATCTTCAGTTTGTAGTAACGTCACTGCTTCAAGTTCAAGCTGATTACCTATCCAAGTCTCTGACGGTGAGGAGACTTCGATCTTCTCATTGAAAGAGGTCATCGCATTAGCCTTCTCTATGAAGTAAGGTGTTAACATGTTACTCAGTATTTGGCACATTGAAAGCTGAACCTTATTTGAACTTAACAGTGGCTAGCAACCTTGTCTTTAGGGTCTAGGCCAAGGCCGAGACATGTTCCTTCCTCGGTCGTGATTGTTTGTACACAGAAGTTAGCGGAGCGTTCGACACCACCACCATATTCATTTTACTCGCTAACCGATCTCGGTTGCGAGTTGGCATGCTCCCATCCACTAGAAAACATACTTAGCTTTAAGTTACTCGACCTTCGCACCACGTAGGCTTAATAGTTTTTTTAAGCATCAACAACTAGATAATATGTGTTTGGGCGTTGTCAATATTATTTGAGGTTTTTGATTAATTTCTGTTTACTTGAAAGAAAAACGATTAAATTACATGAGTTACTTTCTTTGCATTTTATAACGAATTTCTTTTTGTGTGTAGGTCTGTTTGTGATTGTGACAAGTAATTCCTTGTTGTAAAGGTGGCTGGATGGTTGGCCACTAATCCACTAAAACATGATTTCTTTGGGTGTAATGTTAGGTGGGAAGTTAGGCTCCTCTTTTCCTATAAGTACAAGGCTTCTGGAAGACACAAAATACACTTAAGCCACACGGCAGAAATTGTAGAGGAAGGAAGATGAGAGAGAAGAGTGGAAGAAGAGATGAGAAAATAGAGAGAGAGTTATCATTGTACTTCTATTATTCTAGATTATAAATGAAAGCACCACTGCTGCCCTGAGGACGTACTCCAGTCACACTGACTGTAGAGGAACCTCGTCAATATTGTGTCTTGTTTCATTTTTTCCATTGCACACACCGTCGATTTTACAACACGTTATCAGCACGACTTTCTAACCTTAACCAGTTCTCATCTCCCTTCGTCGAAAAATGTTTTCTCCAAGGATTTTACTGTTCTTCTTCGTCCTTTACCTCACCTGCTTGATGTACCCTCGCCAAGATCTACTAGCACCGTGCCTGCTCCTAGTTCTCAATATAACAATTACTTATATTTTTGATTTCTTGTTTGGTGTAGCTCCGGACTACGAACCCAGTGTTTATTTATGTTAATTTTACTGCAATCAAAGATGGTGAGGTACAATCGCCCATCTTGAACTGCAGATTTAATTTTACTGCAATTTTAGGTGGTGTAGTATAATCGCCCACCCTGCTCTGCATATTTAAATTTTCTTGCTGCTTGAGTGGTGCGGGATAATCGCCCACCCTATGCTATATTGTTTCAATGAGAGTGGTGTGTCACAATCGCCCTCCTCATTAATCATGTAAATCTTGAGCCTAAAGTTTCGAGTGCTTATCATTTTGACATGAAGATCAAAATGAAAAAATTTTGTAAGAACCAGAAGTTCTAACACTACATTCCTCCAGAATACATATTATTGCAAGTTCTTACACACCTCATTTTTCTTTCAGAAAAGAAAATGACAAACTTGGCAAAACTTGATTTTGTTGCCCTAGATATTACTCGGAAGAACTAGCTTACCTGGGTAGTGGATACCAAGATCCATCTAGAGGCAGAGAATCTTGGAGAAACCATCAAGGAGGAAAACAGTGCATCCTCTCAAGATCGGGCAAATGCCATGATCTTTATCCATCGCCACCTTGATAAAGGACTAAAGAGCGAGAACCTAACAGTTGAAGATCCATTAGCCCTCTGAAAGGCATTGAGAAATAGATACAATCACCAGAAAACAGTAATTCTTCCAAGGGCTCGTTATGAGTGGACACACCTAAGGATCTAGGATTTCAAGAAGGTTGCTGAGCACAACATGTTATAAATAGGAAAAGTTAGAGAGATAACCTTTACTAGAGACATGAGAGAAGCGGGTGCAAGATATCACACTGTTTAGTTTCATAACTATAACACAAAAGATTGCAAGAAAATAGGAAGGGAGGGATACTGATATTATTGCTTTCACTTCTTTTCTTTATTGTGTGTTGTAATCACACACGGAGTGCTCTTTATATAGAGCCACATCCATTACAAAACAAAATGTGAAGTGATTGCTCTTTTTGAAAATTTCACATAATAACAAACTACTGTGGCTTTTTTGAAAACTTCGCAAAATAACAAATACATTACTGTGGCCATTCATTCTCACAAGTAATGTGATTGTTATTATGCGATGTTTTAAGACCATAGGAGTTTGTTATTATGTGAAGTTTTCAAAAAGAGCAATCACTTCACATTTTGTTTTGTCACGGATGTGGCTTTATATAAAGAGCACTCCGTGTGTGATTACAACACACATCAAAGAAAAGAAGTGAAGGCAATAATATCAGTATCCCTCCCTTCCTATTTTCCTGCAATCTTTTGTGTTATAGTTATGAAACTAAACAGTGTAATATATTGCACTCGCTTCTCTCCTGTCCATACTAAAGGTTATCTCTCTAACTTTTCCTATTTATAACATTCCTCTCATTTAAAAAAATTGGTTCCATTTGTATACTTGGTAGGATTTGATATATCTTAACCAAACCCTTTGTATGGGCTCTCTGTGCGCTTGTATGGTCTGGATAGGCTTACTTGTCTTGTAATTTAGCCGCTTTATTCGTTTTTGGTGGTTTCCAAATACTAATAAAAAATTCAGATAAAATAAAATATCTTTCTAAAGTTGTCAAGGACAATGATTTATTTACTAGAGTTAATGTTATGTCTTTGGGCATGGCCGGTACGTAATAACTCTTCAACATAGATATTTTTTGTTGAAGCTAAAATAATGCTCTCTCTCAAGCATGTTTTACATTACAACTTCTTGTCATGAAACTTTTCGCATGTAAGAGAACACTACATGCATACATGCACTAAATATTACAGTCTAGGCATCTCACTTTTCTCAACGTCTACATCTTAGATTGAACACTTTTTCCCACACACCGTATTCCCAAAAGACCCTTAATATAACAATTTAACCCAATACTCTTCACACCAAAATTTGCAGCGTATAAACAGTTGGAATAAATATGGGACTTGTGGGTGGTCTTGAAATGATTTGCTCAATTTTCATTTTGGGAATGATTGAAGTCGCCACTAAAAGTCCAAATCTGGAGATACATATGGAAGTACGTAGTTCCACCAATATTGAAAGTCCAAAAGCCACAATTTTGAAGTTAACTCAAACAGTCTGTTTCATTACAGCTTTGTTTTCCCACTTGATCCCCCTTTTTCGTTTATTGATAAAAAATAGCTTTTGTTTATTTTCAAGACGATGAACACCACCATGAACAAGCATATGAGAAAGATTATAATTATATTCCATTTTGTTTAGGTTCTTAGGAAAATAGAGCTCGTGGGTGAACATAAAAACACTTCTTTTTAATTGATTATGTTCATCCACAGCCAGCCGCTGATGTTTTTAATTCTGTTCTTTACTATGAGCTGCTAATTATAATCAAAAGCTACAATAATAACAGCACTAACAATTCCAATCGACTATGTTAACAATATTGACTTGTTGATCAATCCAATAATTAAAATTTTAAAAAATAAATAAAAATCAAAACTGCATATCTTGACATACATATAAGAGGGTTTTTTTTTTTATTTTTTATTTTTTAATTTTTAATTTTTTTTTTTTTAAATTAGACGTACAAGTCTGAAGATAGGAAAAATGAAGAGGCAGATAACATAAACATACAAATGAAAAATATAATTATAGAAAACAAAAAAAGAACAAATAAGATCTTATATACCTTGAGAATGATCTTGACAAGGGGACTAATATGAATATAGAGATACAAGGGAAAGGGAGGAACCATTGGAAATCATAGGAATGGGCGGGCTTGGGAAGAAACCCTACAAGACAATTATTCCGTAATTTTCCTTCTTCCCAAACAGCCCATTCCTAAAACTTCCAGCAGCTCCAATCTCCCTTTCCCTCTTCTCAATCTTCTCCCCTTCCTTTGCCTTTGGTGTTTTATCACTACCAGTCTACGCACTTATATGTTCTTCATAAGGCACGTCCCTAACTCCTTTATATACCCCCATAGTCTACCTCCCCACCTTCCAACCCTAGTCTCTAGAAAAATCTATTTTGCAGTTTCATCCTTGTATTTCCTAATATTTCTCATTCAAGTACCATTGTCATTTTCCTTTGGAGTATGAGATACGTTTTGAATATTTCGGGTGGAATAAAGTTTAAGAGAAGGGAAGACTACCCAACCCAAGTCTAGGGCATATCACAAGTTTCTTTGAGAACTTACATACAGGTCTTAGCTCTTTGTGTGGTTTTTACATATTGCTCACTAAGAGAGATTGCCCGTAACAAAACTTAAAACTAAGTCTTGGTCCAGCAAAGAGAACGATCTTTATCAACTCAATCAACCCTTGCTGGTGATACGTTTTAATGATTGATATTGAATGCTGAATTTATTCGTGTGTGCGAGTGGGGTTGGGAGGTGGTATAGTAAAGAGAACGATCTTTACCGACTCAATCAACCCTTGTGGGTTGGGGGAAATGAGTTGGAAAGGCAATGTAAAAGTTTTTCTGTTTTTTTGTTGAACGTGAGTGTGGTGTGTACGCAAACTAAAACGACGTGTAGTGCAAAAATTCAAAGTATCAGACGCACGGAATCATCCTTTTCAAAAGGTAATGCAATAACATGTCAGTTGCACTGGCATGGAAAAGAATAGTATAAGACCCATGGAATCATCCTTTTCAAAAGGTAATGCAATAATATGTCGGTTGCACTATCATGGAATCATTCTTTTCGGCCGCAAATGCTGAGAGTAGGTTGTGGGCTACAATTTGATAGGACAAGCTTAGGCTGGCCGTCGTTTGGTGTAAATGATTAAATTGGAATGTATAGTCTAACTTCAAAGTATGCTTGAAGATAGAAGAGAGTGATATTTCGTTTTGAGGGGGTTAGGTACATGAAGCAAAATTCTATACTCTCTAAATCCTCCCAATTTGAGAGGATTGGAATGGACAAATTCATCATTGAGTATTGCATCTCCTACCTCTGAGTTGACCATTATTTTTTTTATTTTTACATTCAACATACCTTAAATCTAGTCCTCTATACCAAATTTGTCGAGGCCGATATTTCTTCACTGTTGGTTCATGGATTGAGTTTGAGGAATAAATTTCCTGGGGATGACAGTGGTTGGAATCTTGGTATTGCTTTTTACTAGTAATTGTTAGGTATCAGATTCAACTAACATGAATGACAAATATATATTATATTTGTGTTGAGTTTCATATCTAGTTAGTGATTGGCTCATTATGTGGCTTAACCAATATTCTTTCCATTTGGAAGAGAATATCCCCCTCCCTTTGGAGTTAAAATCGTTGTATCAAAAATAAAAAATCGAGGTTCCATTTTAACTCTTGAGTTATTGCAAAGTGAAATATGACTTTGCTTATACAATATAACCTCTATATAGTCCTAGTGTTGAGATCAAACTAATTTTATAATTAGAGAAGTTATTACTTGATAGATGTGTAGTTAAAAAAAGTTATATATATATATATATATATATATTTTTTTTTTTGGACTTGGTTATCCTTATTCCTTAGTGAAAGTATGGATACAAGAACCCCATTAGTAGTCAAGGATGCCAATTTTCAAGATGTAACTTTAGAAAAAGAGACACATAATCTCTAAAAGCTAGGGCATAAATGTAACAATAAATCATTGTCCCATGCAACTTTAGAAAAATATTTTAGTTCATCTTAAATTTTTTTATTCGTAACAATATTACATATTTTTGGATTGATTGACAAGACTTAAAAAAATTATAACTATTACAATATAGAGTTATTATTATTATATACAACTGATCCAAATTGAGATCGGAATTTAATATGACTACATAGGACTTTTTTAGAAATACTTTTCAAATGAATAAAACTATTTTTAGAGAAAATATTTTTCCGTGCATGTATATGTCTCCCTATTTAAAGACTCTCGTAGAAATAAGTTGGTATATATAGAAACTAGCTACAAATTAACATTTCAAACACTAAGAAATTCAAGCCAATATCATTTATTAATATGGACCATTCTGCCAATTTCACACCCTTTTGAAACACTTCTCAACAACGGAATAATTATAAAGAAAACTAATGAAAATGGCTTGAAAACTTTGAGTTTTAACAATAAAGACAAAATAAAGAACAGCCGAGAGCTTTTCGTTAAAGTTCCCATAATTATATGCCAAACGGGTTCTTTATTGCTTCCCAATTTCTTCCCTCATCGGTCTAACACAGAGGTGAAGCTAGTAATTTTCTTCAAATTTTTGTGATTTTGTTACTAGCTTCTTAAGCTGTTTCCTTCTATTTGTTTTCAAATTCCGGTACCTACATGCACGTCGATTCAACGTATTTTTTCTGTTTCTCTATTAATTTTCTTCTTCTTGCTATTATGTAAATATATAGGAGGTTTATCAAGAGGATAGACCCTCAAGATTTATCCAACTGCACCGGGATAACATAGAGATGTTTTGGAATCAGCAATTATCGGAGATTAATAATACAATAGGTTATTTTTCTGTCCAAATTTTTTTATATGTTTTTGTCCTTGTTCATCATTGCTCTTCTTCTAAGTTAATGTTCAAAAGAAAATAGAAAGTTAACTATATATATATTTTTTTCTTTTTAAAAAAGGAAACAACTGATGGCAAACCACGGTTTTATATGTTATGCTAAAGTCACATACACTTGCTTCTTATAACGTATGATGCAGTGACAAGAAAACATCACCAGCTGCCTCTTGCAAGGGTCAAAAGAAACATGAAATCCAATGAGGAAGTAAAGGTTTGCACTTTCAATTTGAATTAAAAAGTATTAATTTAATTAGATGAACTAAAAGTGTATTAATTTACAAATGACAATTTAATTAGATGAACTAAAACTGTATTAATTATTCGCAGATGGTAAGCTAAGCTAAGAGACTCCAATTATCTTCTCCAAAGCCTGTGAGTTGTTTATTATGGAGTTAACAGTCCGCTCTTGGCTTCACACGGAAGGAAATAAAAGGCATACGCTCAAGCGGCGTGACATTGCCGGAGCGATTAGGCATGACAGGCTTCTTGAATTTTTGCTTGATGTTGTTCCGTTTGATCACAATGATTCACAAAAGGTGTTTCTTCTTAATTGTTTTGATTGTTTCTTGTTTGCTTAGAGTAGTGAATAGTGGAAATAAAATAGTGCATTGCTAGCCAAATGTATAGTAACTAAAGTTTTTCTTTTGAAACAATTCATCTATCTATGTGCTTAAATTGGAAAAATAAATTTAAAAATCCTTATAATTCAAGGAAGAGGAGATTGGGAAAGTAAATTCCCAATAGGCTGGATCTCGAGCAACTACTGGACCATTGCGTCTTCCTGCTGCTAGGACGAATTAGCTGCTGGTGTAAGTGTTCAACCAAAATTTTCACTTATTAAATACGCAATTGATTTGAAAATGATTTATCAAACAGGTCCTTCTCGAATATAAATTGTATTTGATTAACCGAAATTTGTATTTGTCTTGCAGTGAACAAAAAGCTTGGAAATAGGATGAAGTCTAGAAGGTTTATGGTAGCTAGCAAGAAATTAACGGTCATCTTATGTTTTCCAAGCGAATTTAAGCTTAGTTGGTTAAAATCAGTCATCCTTACACCCGTGATCTTGAAGCCAATTCTCTCATCCCACTAGTACTAGTATCAAACAAACAAAAAAAAAAAAAAAAAAAAAAAAAAAAAAAAAAATCATCTTATGGTGTACGAAATAAATAAAAACATGTATTAATTGATGAACAAGTCACACTATACTAAAAATAAAACATGGATGAAAGTACTAGATCAATCTATGCTTTTTAGTTCTTTTAAGTTGTGTGCCACCCAAACCAATTAATACGTAGTAGCTATGTATTTCGGTTTTAAGAATCCACGAGCATTAATATAGAAAATCTGATGTTGTGTGTGGTATTGAATAGTCAAACTCATAGTCCCCTGATTCATTATTTTTGTAAAAACTCTTAACATAAAGCATTGCAGCGTCTTTTCCTTTTGAAAAAGAAGAAAAGTTAGATTTTGATATAAAAACTAGAACCTGACAATTTTTTACACGATCCGTTAATACGACACGTAAACGACATAAAAATAACGGATTTCGGGTCAACACGATAACTAATCGGGTCACACGATAATAACCCGTTAATAACGAGTCTTTAACAGGTTTACACGAGAGTGACACGCAGGTAACCTGTTTCAACACGATAAGAAAAAAATTATTTTGATGATTTTAATTTTTTAAACTACTAAAAAAAACTTACTATAAAATACAATAGATATAATGAATATGTATATATTGTTTATTAATTATTATTCTATATAAATTTTAAAATTTAAGTTTTATTTACTTATTTATTTTTATAGTATATTATAGGCAAAGATTGAGATTAAAAATCATAAAACACATTAAAAATACAAATATCAAGTAATTTAAAAATATCAAACACATTAAAAAAATTATAATATTTAATTTATATGTGCGAAAAATATGAAAAAAATATGCAAATGCTCGTAGTCGCATCCTCTACGCTTTGAGGATGGGTATATGATCATTTGAATTTTTAAAACCATACAAA
Organism: Heteromeles arbutifolia; assembly: GCA_024362995.1. NCBI lineage: Eukaryota > Viridiplantae > Streptophyta > Magnoliopsida > Rosales > Rosaceae > Heteromeles > Heteromeles arbutifolia. Next base: position 29,249,340 of record JANCRC010000012.1, on the reverse strand, counting down.
CTCTCATGAATAGTATTTTAAGGGAGTTCAAAATAAACAAAATTCATAATCATTAATGTATAAGTCTGAAAGATGTGAAAGCATAATAAACGTTCATAATTGCATCCTCAACGCTTAGACGATGGTTACATGGTTGTTTAGATTTTTAAAACCCTCCAAATCTCATGAACGATGCTTTTTATTTGAGTGCAAAATTAATAATAATTATTGTAGAAGTGTGAAAAAAATAATCACTCGTAATGAAAAGCTTTACAACTTTCATGAAGGGGTCAACTCCGAAATTTAGTATGTATATACTAATTTAGTATTATGTTTTACATTTTTTTGGTTCAAATTATGTTTTTCATTTTCATTTTTTTTGATTTAAAATATATTTTTCTTAACGGGTAACAGGTTGGGTCATATTACCTGGTAATATTAAGTGGTTGATTTCGGGTCGGGTCATATTACCCGTTTATTTTAACAGGTATTACACAACACGATCCATTAAGCTATCGGATATGACACGAAAACAACACGAATACGAGAAACACGACACGAACTAAAAAACTGAATTTAGAGAGGTTTATTACAGATACAAGAATAATTAATGAAAACAAAAGCATTTGGATTCTGTTTAAATGGGATTTACTCGAACGATTCTGATTTGAAATAATGAGATAAAAAAAAGGTTAAGTGAGAAAAGAAGAGGCGGGAGCCATAAGATGTAATTAAGGTTGCATGTAATTGAATGTGTAGAGATTGGATTTGACTACTATGACATAAAATGTAAAAAATAAATGTCTATGTTAAACAAGCTCTTAGCTTAGTGGTACTTCCTTTTCTAATATTTTAAAAAGGTCTTAAATTCAAACCCCTTCGTCAATGAGACGAAAGAAAGAATGATGTTAGAGAGAACATATTTTGTACACCACATCTAAATCATCTGTCCGATAAAAATAGGATTCACAATACCTCTGAATGAGACAAAATGCAATGGTTATGGACTTTACTCAAATTTCCCTTTACTTCATGTGGTTTAAGCTTTTTATCTGTTTTGTTTATGCTAGTTATTATGTTAGGATCTGTAAAATGAGTCATTTGCTTCGAAGTTGTAGAAAATTTGGAAGTTTGATAGTCATAAAAATTGTTTTTGATGACCCAAAAATATATGACGAGGGAAGTTGAAGCTTCAAGGTGGCTATTTGAAGTTTTGAACATAGAACACAAAAACAGATGGAAATTTGAGTTTCGAAATGTGATGATCCGCACAAAAACGGATGGAAAAATAAATTTAATTGGCGGATTTGACTTTAAAGTGAAAATGAAATGAAACTATGACAAATAATCGTAACACAAACCATAATTCAAGTTGACCAAAAAAAAAAAAAAAAAAACCCATAATTCAAGTTTTAACCCAATTAATTTTATCTTCATAAAATGATGTTAAAGCAATTAACAAGTAAAAAAATATACCTTGTAAGAGTAGATGCTCTGTAGCACAAGAGTATTTTCAACACCCCGCATTCTCCCATGCCACCCATTTTTATTGAGAAATAAACTTCTTTGTACAATTTTAAGAAGGGATTTTTTGATATGGGTCCAATTTTATAAGCCTGTTTTGAATGGAATCCACTAATATTACATAAGCATAAGTGGGGGCTAGTAAGTACAACAATCATCCACGTCAGCAATTAAAGTGCACATGATTTACAAACAAAATTACAACAGTTGCCATTAGATGGTTTATCATGTCTCTTGCAGATAAATTACAACCCAAAATTAATCTCATTTTTTTTCATTCAAAACCTTATCCTCCTCCCTATCAAATTGCTATGCGTATCCTGCAGAATCCAATTTTGAATTCTAAATCCGTATGAAGATATGAAAGCTATAAATTTTCTCCCAATATGATGAAAACAGAGTTGGCGAATTTCTGATTTGCCGTTCCTGGTATACTTGGAGAACAGGTATTGCAACGTTCTCGGAAGATTTCAGCAGTGTTCTTCTGGGTTTTCTAATTTTTTGGTTTGGTGATTTGGGCTTTGTTTTTGCAGTGTTCGTTACCTGGATAACAGGTATTACACTCCCTCGATTTCTTCCTTTTTTTTCACTTGAATTGTTCGAGATTTTAGAGTTTGACAACGGGTATGAATTGGTGGTCAGTGTTTACGACATGTTAGTGAAGGATTGTACTATTTTGAAATTGATTAAGGGGGTTAAGAGGGTTTATAATTACATTATTAGTAATGGGTTTGAGTTGGATCAGTACACGGAAAACAGAGGTGCTATTAAGATGATATATAGTGACAAGAATTATGCAGATATTATTCTTGTCATATTGAAGCATTATTTACTTTATGCATTTAAAATTGCATCCTTGTTTCGAGTTCAGGTTTTTGCTCATTCTGTCAATGACAACCAGATTTCCAGTAGATCTGTCAGTAGTGAATGTTGAGTTTATTGATTACCCTTTGATTCAAGTTCAGGTTTTACTCTAGTTTTTTGGTATGCTGCTTTGGCTTTGTTCTTTTGTGGTGTTTGATACCTAGATTACAGGTACTACAGTTCATCTTTAATAATTACTGTTTTAGTATTTGGAACTTTAACGATGAATACATAAGAACAAGTTATAATAAAGAGTCAGTTTTGTAAGCACTATTTCCACATACATACCATCTCTTTCATTATGTTTTTCTGTACTGCTTCTAACCACAGTCTCAATATGTGTACATCCATAAAATTTCTTCGAATGCATGCAACATTTGCGACAGCTTAGTAAGTTGCAGAAGAAATTATTTTAAGAAAAACTGATCCATTGAAAGCAAACATATCATGCTCACAACAATTTCCTAACATGTAAGTGTTAATTTCATATGTATTATGACTATTTGTTGGTTTCTTGGTGATAGAATGTAATATTTAAATTCATACCCTTTTTTTTTTCCCGTTAAACAGTTATGACTATGGAGTTGTTGTGATGTATATTGCAAAAAAAAGGCTGATGGAGAATTAGTCAAAGGTGTCTTTTCAGCAGAGGCGATGAAGAATATGAGAGCACATGTCCTTTGCAGATTCATAATGAGAGAGATGGTAGCTGGGAAAAGGAAGAGTAGGATAAAGATGTTATGCGAAATTTGAGTTTTTGTTTCATTTAAGTGTTTCAATTTAATAAAATGATAGGACTCCAATCCATCCGAATTCATTTTTTGCTAGATAAGTTTGGTTGTTATGTGAACTAAGATATGCTTTGTCATATCTGTTTTTTAATTTAAATTTCAATTGAAAGGGGATATTCTTCATGTTTTCCTTTATTGATTGCACAATAAGATTTGTTTGTAATCTTAGATAATGTTATTTTGTCATTATCTGGACATAGTTTGTCTGGTGTACTTTCGAATTGTATAAGGATAGGTAGTTTAAAAAAGCTTAATTTTGTTATGAGTTTTGAGTTTATTTTAAGTTTGAGGCTATTTTAAGTTTTGAAGATCTCTATAGAACCATTCCTTTGTACATCTAATCCATATTCTGCACAGATATGTTAGTTAAAATTTTAGCACATACTTGTTGATAAAAAATGGTTGTCGATAATTTTTCTACATGTTAGGTAGTTTAAAACCATACAACTAATTGTGAATGTAAAAAAACATATTCTACAAGGATATGTAGTTTATATTGTAAGCCAAATTGAAAGGTAGGATAAAATTTAACAACTTATGGCTGCTTGTTATATATAGGTTTGATTGGGAAGGTTTAGTAATGATATCATAATAAATATATAGTCTTCACAAATTGCATAAGCCATATGACATGTAAGTACATAATGGAGAAAAGGAGAATATGAGTAAACTAAAAAGTCGAAGGCATCATTTTATTACATTGATAAAAAAAAGAAGCATGTGTTCATATACTTGAAGAAAAAATTCAAATGGCAACAGAGATGTATGTCAAATAGCGCGTTGCAAGTTTTCCAGTTGTGGCGTGTAGCATCACCACACCTACTGCACTTGTTGGGGCATGTTTCTTCCCCAATAGATTTTAGTCTTTTAACTTTTGGTCTACCTAGAGGCCTCTTTGTCAATGGGGGTTCTATCACAAACTCCTGACTCTTAGATTGTTCATCCTTTTCAATATCAGGTACATGAATGATGGGATATGAATAAGAAGACTTATAGAAATCTGTTGTGAAATAATCTTCGACATAATCATACGAGTTACCTCCATCTTTCAAAATAGCTGCCAAAGCATGTGCACAAGGGAACCCTTTAATTTGCCACTGATAACAAGAACAAGTATGACTTTGTAAGTCCACCATGATAGAATACTTATCTCTGACTTCAAAAATATGTTCACTTGAACGACACACATTCCAATGTCTTCCAACTTCAACCATTTTCATCATTTCGTCATCCATTGTTGGGCATATTGGTGAGGTCCATCTATCGGCTTCACGTTGCCTAACAGAACCCATCTCCATCAACTTCACACGTATGTTATCAATCACTTGGTAAGTTGGCATCTTGCGTTCATCCAAAATCCAAGAATTGAAGGATTCTGCAATATTAGAGCACATCTCACCATTTTTTTTCCCCTTGAAGTAGGCATTGGACCTGTGTTCTTTGGGTGTGCTTTGCAAAAATTTCTGAATTATTGTACCACCATCCTTGATGAGAGTTTTCATTTCCTGATCGAACACAAGTTGGGATGGAGCGTAACAACATTTTTGGAACAGGTTAGCAATGACTTCACCATAACCAGAACCCATCTGCTTTGGATATTTACTTTGTATATTCAATTTCAAATGAAACATGCAAAATGCATGTGGTGCTTCTGGAAAAACAGTGGAAACAACTTCAAATAAACCTCTGTTGCGATTCGATCAGGAATGAAAACTCTCATCAAGGATGGTGGTACAATAATTCAGAAATTTTTGATCACGAAAAGCATAAAGATAGGATTCGTGAATAATGTAACCGTACGACATTGGGGAAGCAATATCTCTGCTAAATTTTCCAGAAACCATGTCCAATTGTTTTCATTTTCAGATAGGTTTCGTGAATAATGTAACCGTACGACATTGGGGAAGCACCATGTCCAATTGAAACCATGTCCAATTGGAACCATGTCCAATTGTTTTCATTTTCAGATAGATTTCCAGAAACCATGTCCAATTGTTTTCATTACGTTATTCACGAAACCTATCTTGATGCTTTTCGTGATAAAAAACTTCAGGAAATGACTTCACCATAACCAGAACCCATCTTGATGCTTTTTTGATCACGAAACCTAGCTTTACATGTATGTACATTATTCAGACTTTTAATGTAGAATAACTTGCTAGGACGATTCAAAATGGCATGCACATGCCAAACACAACCATCATCATCTTTATTGAAGCATTCATCAGTAACACGTTCACTATGAAAGTCATGAATATATGGATTACGGGAAATTAAAGAGAACAATTTTTGAAGAGGCATAACATCAAACAGCTTCTGTGCATTGGTTTTTTTGAATAAACAGAGGAAGAAGCATATCAATGAGAGATGATGGAAAGGGATTAGAAGGATTAGGATAAAGTCTTCATGTAAAAATTCACACAACAAACAACAGTAAAGGAGAAAACAATTATAATATACCTGACTTGAAAAATTAAATGGCATTCAATTTGCTGTGTTTTAGTCCTTTGATAGACGGAGAAGGCGAATTTCTGATTTGCTGTTCCTGGTATACCTGGAGAACAGGTATTGCAACAAGAGCATGCTAGAACAATTAAGGGATGGACACAACATGTATAAAGTTATACTGCGACTTTTTATCAAAAGTTGTAATTATATAGTATGGGGAAACTTGAAAATAATATGTACCTGGTATAATTCAGAAATAGCTGTAATTATATAGTATAATTTAGTATAAAATTGTACCTAGAGAATAGGTCTCCTAAAGAAATCTGCGGTCTTCTGCTCCGCCTTCACGATGCTCGCGGATAAACCAAAATATTATGACAGTATGGGAAAGACGAGGGACTTCAGTACGGAGTTACTTGAGCCCAAGAAGGTTGCCAATCGGCTTCTTGTGGATGACGATGTCCACGACAACAACTCAGGTGTAGCGCTGCACCGGGACACTACGGAAAAGCTCCAGCTCTTTTCCGGCAACACGATCTTGATCAAGGGAAAGAAAAGGATGGACACAATCTGCGTTGTTGTTGCTGATGATACATGCGACGAACCAAAGATAAGAAATTCAAATTCAAAAATTGTTATCAAGAAATCAGGGATAAAGATGAAGGAAACTATTGAACTATGAATTTGAATTGCTGATAAAAATTTAAAACGTGGGAAATATATGGAGAACATGCAAAAGTTATAGAAGGGTGAAATAGTAATAACAATACAAAAAAATCAACCTTATCAAAAAAAAATTGCTGACATGGAATCCTAGTCATTGGAGCTAAATCAAAAGTAACTAAAAATTGGACTAATCCTAATGTTAGGCTGTAAAATTGGACCTATTTCAAGTTTCCCCTTTTAAGAAAGCACTCTGTCTAGATTCGTATCTATTCTAGAGCATGACTGGGATTTTTTTTTTTTTTTTGGTAAATCCTTTCCGTAGAAAGGAATAAATTTTTTATTCCATACTTAGATTACAAACCAAAGGCCCATATACACATATAAACAAAACAAAACAGGGGCCACAACAGGGCCCAACCACCGCCCAAAGTTAGAAACAAAAACTAGACCCGGCAGTTTATGACACGAAACGAAAACGACACGAAAATAACGGGTTTCGGGTCAACACGATAACTAATCGGGTCATTATCGGGTGACCCATTAAGAACCCATTAATAACCGGTATACACGCGGGTAACACGTGAGTAACCCGATTTGACCCGTTAAGAAAAAAATTATTTTGATAATTTTAAAGTTTAATTACCAAAAGATTTATTATAAAATACAATAGCCATATTAATATATACAATATATTCTATATTAAATATATAGTTTTGTATTATTATTCTATATAAGTTAAAAAAAAAAAGTTTTAGTCATTATTTATTTTATTATGAGAGTTCCTTATTAGCATTACTAGGATAAATTTTACTTAACATATTGTTGTCCAAAATTAAAATAAACTAGTATTTGTATAGGCAAGAACTAAGAAGACATACATACAAGTATGAAAAATGTGAAAGAATATATAAACACTCGTGATTCATCATTATTCCTCCACGAGTAGAAAATGGTTACACTTACATTATTGTTTAGATTTTTAAAATCCTCCAAACCCTCATGAATAATATATTTTATTTGAGGGAAAAATTAATAAAATTAATAATAATTATTTTAGAAGTGTAAAAAATGTAAAAAAAATAAATATACAATCACTCATAGTGACAAGCTTTACAACTTTCATGAAGGGGTCAGCTTCGAAATCCAACACTATAATCCATAAACCTTAAATTTATATTTAACCGTCGATTGTCATTTACGCTTTATTCTACTTACTGAATTTCATTTTTAAAATTTTCTTTTTTGAAAACATGATCAACTGGCAGATGTAAGAAGATGAACAGTTCAGATCTTTGATATCATGTTTCGATATTTACGACTAACTGAAATATGAGTCAATGCCATATAGTTTGTAGAAACTTTATAAACATCAAGCAATATTTTCTCTAACCGTAAAACTCTGAATATAATATCAACGATCCAAACCGTTCATCTTCCTACATCCTCTAATCGATCATGTTTTCAAAAAAGAAAATCTGAAAAAACAAAATTTAATGAGAACAATGAAGCGTAAATGTAAACAACAATCAACACTTAAATTTTGATCTATGATTTATATGATTATAGTGGCGAATTTTGAAGTTAAGCTGTAACGACCTGTCCCTAAAAATTATAGTTTTTATAAATTTAAAATGTGAATTTACGGAAATGCCCTTCAAGGCAGATGTGTTGACTTTTGTTGACTACCGTGTCGTATCACGTAAGACTTGTTTTTTTGGCGTATCCTCGTAGTACTCATCACTACGGACGCGTGGGCACAAGGAGAACGTAATTTGGAGTTATAACGAAGGAGATATTAAAGTTTAAAGTCGGGGACATTTTAGTAAATTGGTCATTTTCTAGAAAGCCCCAGATTTTTGGAGCAAAATCTGGAAGGCCACATGTGTGGCCCAGATTAAAAGGAAGAGAGATGGGCGATGGAGCTGGGAAATGAAGGAGAAAAAGGAGAGAAATAAGGAATGGAACTGGCCAATGAGAAACAGAAGAAATGAAGGGAAATGAAGGGAAATGAGGGCGATAGGAGGCACGAGATCTTCTGCCATTTCCCCTTGCGACCCGACTCGCCTTCGGTGAATTTTCCCACGGGTTTCGTCCCTTTTTCCGGCCTTCTTCAACCTCCTATCACCACCAAACCTCATCACAACATCTCATCATCCTATTCTAGCCAAAATCGATGCAAATTAGTTACAATTCCACGAATTTTGAACCTATGGGTGCCGTGAGACCTTTGGACGAGATCCACCAAATTTGAAATGTTCTCTTCCAATTACCACCACCACCACTAGACTCCCCTTGGGGCATGTAACAAAGCCCAAGCAGTGGTGAAGGCGTCGGAGCGAGTATGAGGTTGATTCGAAGCACACCCTTTTTAGGGTTTCCGGCGGGTTTATGTAAAATTGAGGTGTATCCGGGCCAAATTAGCCTTGGCCACAGGTATGAAACTTACTCTACTCATTGAGATCTACAATTTTGTAAAATTTGGTAATTTTTATTTTACGGCGAGTCGGGGCGGCCGACCGCCACCTACGACAGCGCGTGCAGCGGCGCATGGCTAGAGGGTCGTCGATACTATTTTTCAGGATAAATTGGATGCCTTGAGTTCAGTTCTGATAATTGTATGACGTAGGTGGATCATGGGAACCTAAATTCCCTACGATACGTTAATAGGTCAATATGTGAATCGACGATCCGACCGTTGGATCGTCATGAAACTTTAATAGGTTATTTTTCGTAATATTTGAGGACCATAGGAACTTACGGATTGGGAATTCAATGTACAGATCTTTACAAATTGGATTTGCAAGTTCATAAAATAAAACGTTAACCGCCACTTAAATTTTGCAATTGGCGGAGATCCAATCGTTGGATCGTAATGAAACTTTAGGATGTTGTTTTAGAAACATAATCTGGATATTTTGAAGTTATAGATCAGAAATTTGAGATGCGGATCTTCCGGATCGAGTTACGTAGGGTTGTGGACCCTACCGTTGATCTTTGATCGACGATTGACTTTTGGTCAATGGGTCTTAAATCATTCTAGAACATCATTGGGGGATATGTTATATGTAAATTATATGTTCTATCAGTAAGGATTATGAGATGTGATTTGATATTTATTCTAGGCAACGATCGTTCGAGACATTTCGATATTCGTGCTAAGGAGTGTAGCGCGGACCTTATGTGAGTGGGCTTTTGGTTTTCTATATATACGTATATATGTGCTTTACATTTTCCCAGAAATTGTTTTAAATGGAATTACGTTTTTAAATGCCATGTCAATTGCATTACATTTTAGCATATGCATTAGTATAAATATGCATAATGTTGCATGACGCTGTGGACGGCCAGGTAAGCTTCAGGTGAGTACTTATTGATGATAGGGATTACAGTGAGTATGGTTGTGATGAGATACATTTAGTGCTTATTATCCTGCACCACGGTATTAGTGCTTCGCTTGAGGCCAGGGCCTAGTCATATTGTGATGTTCACCTCCCGCACCACACGCTTACTTTGGATCCAAGTTTGGTACTAGCCTGTTGTACAGACCACATAAGGTGGTTCCGACTTGTAGGTGACTTGAGCATACCTATTTACACCCAGCCTGTCGTACAGACCACAATAGGTGGTTCCGACTCGTGTGTAGGTATTGATGGATGAGGATTAACTGTACAGGTCACGTTAGGTGACTCTGGCTGATATAACACTACTGATGAATAAGCCATAGGTTCAGCCGTACAGGTCACGTTATGTGACTCCGGCTGACATATCATTTTATATTGGTTCACATCACCTGGCTTACATGATTATTGCTGAGATACCTGACATGGCATATACTTGGTTTTCACTGCTCTCGAGCATGATTTCTATATACGTATGTATTATTATTTTCTGGGAAATTATACGGGTTTTATGGTAAGGGGTTATTATATTTAAATAGAGAAATGTGTTTTCAAAACCTTTGTTTTTGCCTACTCACGTTTTCTGTTTTGCGCCCCTCCCGGTATTAGTTGCTGAACGTTCATATCGATGAGGATTCTTGGCAAATCTCAGGATAGGTGGCTACCTCTGAGGGTATGATTCTTACCCGCTATACTGTACTTACTTATGCCATGTGTGAAGTGGGTTCATTCCCGCTCGCTAGCGCACTCTGGTATTTAGGCACTTTTAGGTTTAAATTTATTCACATTTTTCCACATCACTACAGTTTATGGCTTCGTCACCTTCCAGGTGTCGGCCATCATAGCTCGATTTGGAGTCCTAGTGGACATTCTGGGTTGGGGTGTGTCATAAGCTCTGCATGAAAGTTGTAAAGCTTGTCATTACGAGCGTTTATATATATTTTCTATATTTTATACACTTCTACATTAATTAAAAAACTATTAAAGACTTTACTTAATTAATTAAGCTATTAATTAATTTATACCCATTTTGTTTCAGAAGCAATGGATGCTAGTGATTCAGATTCAGTAAACTTTAGTGATGAGGAGTCCGTGAAGATTATAATGGGAACAGAACGAGATTTTGGAAGCAAAAGTATAGACAATACATATATGAGTCTTGGAAAGAAAAAGGCTAGAGCAATCAATTTAGGTAAGCGAAAATATACATAAAAGAAAAATGCGTTTTTATGTTTTGGATGTGACAATATGATATGTATATACTTATTTAGTATTATGTTTTTCATTTTTGTTTATTTATTGGTTTAAAATATATTTTCCTTAACGGGTAACGGGTCGGGTTAAATTACCTGTTAATATTATTGGGTCAATTTTGGGTCGGGTCATTTTACCCGTTTATTTTAACGGGTGTTACACGACATGACCCGTTAAGATATCGGGTATGACACGAAAACGACACGAACATGAAAAACACGACACGAATGCCAGGTCTAACGATAACAAAAGAAAATTCTATAGTCCTGTTACCACCACCGCAATAGTATTTCCCGATCATTCATTTTCGCATTCCCCAGTAGACGCCAGAAATCCTACCAAGCAGCACCGCAGAGATTAAAAGCACGAAAATCCCATCACCCAACCATGAACACTGTGCCAATCTCAGCCAGAAATTGAAAGAAGTATGTGGATTTACCACGAACAACACTGCCAACATAGACAGAGAGAGAGAATGAGGTGGTGTTGTAAACACCCGAGCCAGCGTGATCACTGGAACTCTACACACCTTCTCGAAAGATCGCAACAAATTGCGTTGAAAACTAACTACAGACCAGAATGAAATTGGTCGAGGAAGTTGGATGTCCATGAGAATTGAAGAAGAGGGTAAATCGGCACGCATAGCAGGAGGTGAAGGCAGCAAAATGAACAAAAAAAATGAAACTTAGAGAACGAAAGATCTTCCACCGACCCCTGCCACAGTGAGGGCCGGTGGCGACATAATTAGATGGTACGGAAACCACTCACACTAACAGTGGAAAAGACTCTCAGAATGAGAGAAAACCTCTCACACAGAGAGAAATTGCGTCATGAACGAGCATGACTGGGATTAGAGCCTCGAAATTTTGTGCAAGAGGCTAAGGAATAGTGATTCGACTCATCATCCTCTGATTTCCAATCTATAACTCTAATCGAAGAAATAACATACAAAGTGTATATATCTAGTTGTATGTGTTCATGTCGGAGGCACAGATGGTAATTTATAGAAAATTTTAACGTAAAATCCAATGAGGAGATAAGGTTTGCTGGAGAGATTTTTCTATGTGTCCGGAATACAGGGTGGTACGTCACGTGTCCCTATACAAGTAGTGAGATTCTTGTATTAAGAAATTAATAAAACAAATAATAATATTTCCCACCACTTATATAACAACACGTAGTGTACCACTTGTGTTACAAGCACAAGAAAAGATTTATCGATTTGTTGAGCGAATGCAATTTGTCATTAATTTTAGAGAAAATTGATGTATTAGAGAAAATGAAATCAGATCCTCATTAACCCATCTCAATGCGGCCCTCATTAACCCATCTCCACTGGCCCATCTCAATGCAGCCCTCATTAACCCATCTCCACTGGCTTATCTCATACTCGAATGTGAGACCATGATTTTTTAAGGTTGAAGTAAGGCTGATTGAAATACCGTTACTTTAGAAGTCCAGTTATGAACTCACCAGCTCAAGCGGAGCTAGACCAGATGGAGTAGCGGTGCCACCATCACACTATTCTGGGCAATAGGCGAAGTATATAGCAAATAAGGTTTGAGGGATACAGATTATCTACTTTCGAATAAAATTTAAAGTATATACCTAAAATCCCCAAATCCTAAATATTAGTCCATCTAAATATTACAAACCCATTACTTAATAAACATAGGCTACAACCACTCAGTACTAGGTGATATTGCTCTTCAATTAGAAATGAGAGGTCTTAAGTTATCTATTGTGTGGCTTAGCCGAACTCTCATTCCCCTTAGTTTAAATATCGATGTACTAAAATAAAAATAAACATAGGCCACAGCCTAGCCCACTCCCAGAAAAGCAGCAGCCTAGCCCTTTCCAAGAGAGGCTCAAACGATAAAAAAACAACCTAGCCCATTCCGAGAAAATCCTAATTCCCATCAAGGAGAAGCAGCCCACCACCAAATGTCTCTCGCCAGCACCCACCGGAGATCGCCATGTAGGAATCAAATCGAGAATGAACCCACAGACAGCCAAGCACAGCCAAAATAACCGCACAAAAACAAACACACCAGTACGAACTGGCACCCGCAGCTTTACTTGAATTGAACGTTGCGTACAACCATGGATATAACCTGAATTAATGAGCCACACATTTCAAATATGTATTAATTAAAATGAGTATATCAAAATCCACATTTCGCTCCCAGCAATGCATTAAGCATGCATGCCACTAAAGTAATATACTTAATTCCTTCATATAAGACTGCCAGCTGCAACTTCTCCTGCTCATTAGAGAGTGAAGGAAGTGGCACTGATGATCGTAAGGGCACACGCCGCCAGCTAACACCATCCGACGGAGCTGAGTCTTGTAGCGTAGGTGCCTCGCCACGGGATGGAGCTCCCGGTGAGCTGAATCTTGCTTTACGGACACGTCCCCGTCTTTCCCACTTGTTGCACAGCTCAGTCTTCAGCATGCCCTGATTGAACATCTTCATCGCTTTGCTGCACTTGCACTACCGTCACCCACTTTATAGTCATAGTTATAATTAGTTACTTACAAAAATTCATTCAGTTCTTTTTAATTAATTAAGTATGAAAATTTAATTTAAACTCACAGTCACCGGTCTAGAAACGAGTGGGCGGACTCCTCTAGTATCATCCTGCCATGATGGTTTAAGTCTTGCAAGAGTTTTACTGCTTTCCTTCATTTTGAAATCTATATACTTTTCAGTCATGTAAGTTGGCTCATCTACCCACGAATCTTTGGTATGAACGTTTGTAATCTTGACTCAACCATGAAACAATTACATTCAGTTTTCTGCTTTCAATATTATTATCACATTTCCATTTACGAATTTAGGCACATACATTTTCACATTGGATTTCAAGTCTCGTTCACTCGAGGTGTAAGAAAAGAACCTAAACAAACCATCGCCTCATTCAGTGTATGATTGTTTTTGTTAAGAACTCATATCTAAGCGCAAATCGCTCATAACATTACACAAACATTGTTTGTTGGCCCCCTCCAAAAGTGACATACATATTCTCTTTCTTGAGGTAAATCTTGTGTTGAACCTCAAACACTCTTTTCATACACATCCCTTTTATTTTAATATGGTAGTTTAATTCAACTGACCAATAATGTTAAAGAACAAACTTAAAAGTAATAAATTATTGAGGGGGCCAAAAAATAGGCCATTCGGTTGGAGATGGTACATAAATATGGCCTAACACTGCTTATTTAAAAATTATTTTTTACAAGGCTATAACTCTGGATGGACCTAAACATAGCCCATTTGGTTGGAGATGGTCTAATGGCACCCATATGTTCTAACAGCTGCTTCATCCTTTTAATGTAAAATTAGAGAACCAACTAAATTTTAGTGAGTACATACAAAATTCCCCAAGAGTAATGCTATAGGGACTAAATTTATAAACAAGATTTAGAAATTAAATGATGTGTCACCAATAGGAAATGAGCACATTTATCAACGCTTAAGTAATAATTCAATCATCAACTTCCATGTCATTTATGTCAATGCAAATTTCCGCTGTCTCTAGCTTTGACAAAAATACACCTGCAGAATAATCAACACCTTTGATAAAAAAACCTAAGTCTCACGCGCCCACGAGGTGTTGGGGGGGGGGGGGTTGGGGGGGTGGGGAGGAGGGTTAGGCCAATGGATCTCCGATGTCTAAGTTAGTTTCTCTGAAAAGAGTAAGTGTTTAGGGCTTGCAGGGGGTAGCAAAAGCTTACCGAAATTTGGTAAAATTGGAGAGATATATATATAGGGGAGAGGGCCGGCCATGGTGTTAGGGTTTTACCCTATACATGGCGTCATCCTATTGGCTAAGGTGTATGGGAAGAATATTTTCAAGATATTAAATAGGAAATAATATCTTGAGATAATGAAGTAAATATCCCCAATTGATTTAAAGGGCTTTTAGATTTAGGTCCAAAAGTATAAGATGTTTTTAGGACTGGGTCCAGTTATCTAATTACATATTTTTGTATCAATTATTCAATTTTGTCTGTTTAAATAAAAAATTTAAATTCATAAACTTATGTGATAAAGGTATATTATAAAAAGAAAAAAAATATATGTAATACAATTAGTCCGTGTCATAGGTACACTATGAACAAAAACCTATGACATAGGTAGATAGACAATTAACAACGTGTATTCTACCTATAAGCGAGATATGAAACCTAACTACAAAATACAAAATATAATACCTACATGTAAGATATCTTAAGCAGTGATATATGTTAATTATAAATATGAATATTTTATACATGTAGAAAAATACAATTAACCTGCGATATAGGTTGATTACCAAAAAAAATTATAATGGGGTTTGGAGCAGAAGAACAAAAAATAACCACAAAAAAAAAAGAAAAAAAATTAAAGAGATAATTAAAAAGAAAATTAATTTATATAATAAATGACACACCTCGACTTGGAATGTCCACCTGGACTTTGAATCAAGTTGTGTTGGCCGACACTAGGAGGGTGACGAAGCCATAAAGTGTAGTGATGTGGAAATGTGAGTAAATTTAAACCTAAAAGTGCCTAAATGTAAGAGTGCGCTAGTGAGCGGGAAATGAACCCATTCCACACGTGATGTTAGAGTATAAGTAAAGTACAGTAGAGTGGATCAAGAATTATACCATTGAAGGTAATCTCCAGTACCAAAATTTTCCAAGAATCCTCGTCGATGCGGAAGCTCAGCTACAAGAACCTGGAAGGGCGAAAAATAAGGGTGAGTGGGTCTAAAAATAAAACTTTGTAAAGACCCTTTTGAAAATGTAATAACCCATCGCCGTAAAACAAGTATAGTTTCCAAACATAACATACTACGTATAGTATGAAAATTACTTACCTTAACCAGCAATTCCTTAAAAATGCAATACTTCATAACAATTCGTAAATAAGCATATAACTTCTGGTAATCACAATATCTTGCAGAAATAAACCTATCATATCAAGTGCTCATCGACATATGCTGACACACGAGTTCATGCAGAGATATTTTGACTTGAACATGACTGGGTGGAATAATGATTTACACTCTAGTACTACAATCACGTGAAGATTGCCGCTATGCGCATCACATACGAGTCCTACAATGGATCCAAAATGAGTGTATAGTGCGATGTGAACATGCACGTGAACCCTGGCCCTGGCCTGGGCAAGTACTGTCACCAATTTAGCACACAATGAGCAAATAAAGTAAATATAGTCATGCCAAAGTGATTCGATGATTCTAATCAACATAATACTATTCATAACCGTAAATCTAATTAAGGTATCCCGTAGGGTTTATAACGATTTCCTAATTCTCATCGTTACGACATTTCTTATAATCGTTAATTTAATTACGACATCAAATATAAAATTCATTATTATATGTGTGTGTGTGTGTGTGTGTGTGTGTGTGTGTGTGTGTGTGTGTACATACACTATATAAAAGAAAAGACCCACTCATAGATACTTGCGAGATCACATGCGTTCGAACTAGGAAAGCTGGAGTCTCCGTAATCACACCTAAGCATAATATTGGGACCCATTAGTAAAACTCAACTTAAACGATCAAACTTAGGAAGTGCAGATTTGGAATCAGGGCGTCGAAATACGCTAAAAAGGGTCCCGGTCAATTTTCCTAAAAAGTCAACGAAAAGTCAACAATCAACCGTAAAAAGTTAACCGAGACGCCCCCGACGGTCAATTACGTTAAACTTTAGAATTTCACTAAATGGATGTCAAAAACGGATTTGGGGCATCGAAATTAGCCTTGGAAGGTTTTCGAGAAAATTTCGAAAAAGTCAATAGTCAACTTTAACAGAATATTCCCTCCTCAGAAAGAATATTCTGTTAAAGTTAACATAATATTCTGAAATAATATTCCTTTCAATTTCTGAATGGATCCCGGTCGGTCTCGTGGATCCGGGTGGGACCTGAACCATGGATCTGGGCTTGGGCCGGTTCCTGTTTTGGGCATTTTTTTTTTTGAAAAAAAATCAGGCCGGGTCAACCTGGTTGTAAGTCACTGAATTTGGCCGGAATCTGTGCAGCTAACCAGAGCTCCAAATCAAGCTCAAAACTCAATAATTTCCCACGTTCTACTGACCAAAATGAAGATAAACAAGTGTAGATTATGATTATACCTTTCCCCGAATTAGCCGTGGCCGGCGTTGGCTGGAAAATGGCTCAAAAGCCGTTGGGTTTTCACCGAAAAACTGGGGAGAGGAAGAACATACACGAACAGGGTTAAAACCACTGGCATATGCATTAAGGGGCAATGGGGGGTCAGCTGACCCACTGAACTTCAGTGAATGTCCATGGACATCTTAGGTGCTGACCCTTTGAACTTCGGTGAATGTCCATGGATGACATAGGTGCTGTCCCTTTAAAGGTTAGAGTTGCCCTTCAACTGGTTGATAAAATGCATTAGAGAGGTGTTGCTCCTTTACAGTCTAGTCCTAATATTATTTACCTCTGGCTTGTTTGTTGGTTGTGATTACAATTGTTGGCAGAAAAAAAGAACCAAGTAAAAAACTATCCAAAAATGCAAAGTAAATGAAATTGTGATTTCAAAGAATAACAAAGCATCATCATTCTTGGACAAACATATTAATGGGATGCAATGATATCAAACATTGTTAGTGTGTTCAAGATAAGTGTGTTTCTTTGTTAAGCATTCATATGGGAGCAGCCTTAGAACATGTTAGTTATACCCATGCAAATGAGGCATTAACAGGTGTGCAGTATGCCTTTCCAAATGACTTCAGGCCTACCAAGACTCGATGAAATGACGATATGTATGCTATTTTTGCTAAAAAAAAATTTGCGCGCTATTCTTACTGACCCCCCTAATATTATTTCCTGGATCTGTCACTAGTTAAAACCCTCGATTTTCAATGCAAAACCACCTAGATAACTAGAAAATCTCACTAGAAACTAAGATACATTCTATTCACGTCAAACTCACCTCGGTTTCGTCAAATTCCAGGTTAAGTTGTAGGAGAAAATGGCGGGTCCGTTGCGTCTGCATTGCAGCAGGGTTGATAGGGAAGAGATGGAGGAAATTAAAGTGGCTGAGATAGAGAGTGTCGTTACAGAGGGAATAGAGAGTGTCTGAGATAGGTTTGAGAGAAGATAGGGAGTGACCCGAGAGAGATAAGCAATCTAGGGGGAGAGAAGAGAGGGACAGCCGAGAGAGATAAGATTCGAAGAGACTTCGGGAGAGTCCCCAAAATTGTAAGGGAGAGGGAGCCACGTGGAAGAGAGGGAGAGGGCCCCGCAGCCACAAAAATCTAAAAAAGAGTTATTTAAAAGTTCAAAATAATAATATAAGAATTAATAATAACATTATGGGAAATATAGAAAAATATAAACTAGTCATTTTAACAACAATATCTCTTGAATTCGTAGTTTCGTAAAATCTTAACCGTAACTTTGATTTCGATTCCATTTGCTTCTCTGCATTCGTACCATCAAGTACTTCGAGGATACGGTAAAATAATGGCTCATACACATCCCGATATGATGGTCAACGAAAGTTAACAATCTCGCATCTAGGGGCATTTTCGTCCATTCACTTCTTCAAAATAAATAAAATCGTAAAATTAGGAACGGGTTTTTATAATAAATCTTATCTATAAATAATACCTATTTATAATAAAATAATCCTAAATTTAAGGGATTGGACTTATTTTAAAAAACTAGACTATTCCTAATATTGGTTAAAAAAAATTGGACTTATATCAAGTTTTCCCTTGATTTAAATAGAGATTACTTACTTGAATGAAGTTAATCTTGAGTTGGGATGTATTAAAGATAGGATTTGGGTAATTAATCGTTATCTTTAATCCTTTGACTTTCCTTTGCCAATGGCAGGTGAGCTATGGGTAGTCATATTCAGCTGCATGGACCTTCAGGGTGTGAGTTGCGCGTGAGAGTATGTGAGGAGCCTGCCCATTTAATGAGAGCAATCTTGTCTTTTTTGAGCAAAAATTCACGTGTCGCCTCTAGAATTTTTGGAATTATTTTAGGCTCCACAATTTAGTTTATAAATTTTGTCTAAAATTTGTTCTCAAGGGGATTTTTGAACTTTAATCCTTCAAGAAGATTAAAATTTAATAAAAACCTGGTGTTAGATTGAATATTGATTTTAGTCCCTTAATTTGTACTTAATTCAAATTCATACTATATTTTTGTTTTTATATTTAATAGATAACTTATTTAATGTTATTACATTAAATTTTAAATTTATTATTATACACATTTTAATTCATTAATTTGATTTAACTTTCTGTAATTAGTGTACTAAAATGCCCGTACCATAATAGATTTTACTAAATTAGTATACCGAAATATGTAAAAACATAAGTGTACCAAAAATTCCGTACCTAAGTATATGATACTAAACTAGTGTACCGAAATGTCCGTACCTAAACATATTATGCTAACCCAGTGTACCGAAATGTTGGTACCTAAATATATTGTAATCAATTAGTGGCAGATAAGAAAATATGCAAAAACATGTACTTAAAAAATCTCTATGAAAATATATTCTTATACAAGATGCTTACCATAATAAGAATTAAAATTTATAATATTTTCATAAAATTTAAATTAATAAAATTATAAATAAAAAAAGAGACATTAAATACATATGTTGGCATTAAATAGAGTCTAGGGACTCAAATCAATTTTTAATCTTATATAAAACATTTTTCTAAACTTCATCTTATTTAGGGATTAAAATCTAGTTTTCTATAAAATTTATTAGAGGAATTGAAGCAAAGATACCAGTTGTTTGGTTGCTGATAGAATGCATGTAATTACATATTACCCATAATTGAAAGTTTAGGTTTTTACAATCCAAATTAATTTAAACAAAAATTAGAAGACGTCCGGGTGGAAACGTCCAGGGATGGAGTTGCTTTGTTCAGCTTGCTTCAAATGCATTGTCAATGCATAGTTGTTAACTTTCAACGTTCTCAACTGCTCCTGGTACTGAGACACTAATTGCTTGAGGTGCTCGCATTCCTTGTTCCGCTCTTCAGATTCTTTTTGACGCTCAAGCTGGATAACTACAGCTCGTTCAAGAACGCTATTCTCCCTTGCAAGTCCTTCCATTTGTTCTTTCAGCACAAGATTTTTCTTTTGGAAACTTTGTGCTGGCTCAGCATCAGCACGTTGAATGATCCATTTTTCTAACACCTGTATAACTTTAGCAGCACGGGCCCTAGCATCATCCACACTGTTATATAGCAAAGAACAAATATGCAAAATAAATGTATTTGTATTAATGAGTTTAGGGTTACAATTTATGTTTTCAAAGTTTTCTTTGATTTGATTGCCGAAAATGTGTAGATGTGTGTTGTTGATCCGAGAGTCACGATGACTTGATCTCGGATGAATGGTTGCCACAAAGATTTGGCTTGTGGCGATTGAAGAACCGGCACGAGTAGTAGTTCTTGATGATTCTTCAGGGATTTGACGAAGAACGTGGAGAATTTTCTGAGTTTTCTTTAGTGTTTGGGGAATTTGGATGCTTGGGAGTTTTAGGGTTTCAGAGCTTCAGCGTCTGGACATGAATGATTATCTAGACCCCTTTCTTTGTCTTGGAGCCTCGTATATATAGGCTTTCCAAGCCTTGACTATGATTGAACTTGAGCTTGCACTACTACAAAATGGGATATTACTGGCGTTTTAAAACCGACAAAAAACCCAAGTTAACGTCGGATATTTGGTAAAAATCCGACATTAAATAATGCAATGTCGGATTGAGAAACCGACACCAATACTACCGTCACAAAAGGGAAATGACATCACTTATCCCCCTTAATCCGCCACCAAAAAGTAAAGTAATATAAAATAAGAAAAAATAGTAGCGTCACTTAAAAGCGACATAATATCTTACGTCGCTTTTAAGCGACATTAACAGCTGACATGATGGCGCTTAAAAGCGACGTTAATTAAAAATAAAACATTAAAAAATCATAACTACTGTCAGTCTAAACCGACGTTAAGAAAAAATTAAAAATTAAAAAATCACATATACTGTTTGTCTAAACCGACATCATGTAACCTAAAATATAACAAAACTCACGCAATTTTTAGTTAATAACAATTACAACAAACTATATGAAAATAATTTCTATAAGCTCAACCATTAACAAAAGCTCATAACATTTTATATTTCACATAACAAACAAAAATTTGTCCATCATAACAAACATTAAATCCAACATTACAAATTCAACATACAAAAAAAAAAAGAAATAGAGACTAAATGCTAGCACAAGTGTCATACATAGCCGACAAGAAAGTGAACCACATAAACTACTCAGCAGAAGCGGAGCCCGAATGTGACCCAATTCCTTGCCTGGATCCTTCTTTAGATCCTCCTTGTGATCCAAAAATGCTTGCCATGTCAACATCTAATGGAGACCTGCAAGCATTCCAGAAAACACTCCAATTGGAACATCATCAGAAGAAGGCATCTCGGGTCGATATGCAGGCATTTGATTTGGCGGCTGCTGCATGTATAGCATGGGTGGCTACTGCATGTATTCCATGGGCTGTGTCGGATACATCGGATGTGAGGAAGGTTGCTGATTATAGCCTGTATACGAATATACAAGTGCAGCTGGAGGATGACTCTGGCCTGACTGTTGGGTTCCTTGTGGGCATGAATGTTCACTAATGCATTTTCCAGAATCATCAAAAGGACAAGGTTGTTTCTCCCAGTTGGGAACTGAAGGTCCCCGTCCTCTTTGAGCTGATCCTTATAAATACCAAGGAACAAAAATCATTATTCAACATAGGCATCATACTAGCTAGAATACAAAACTAAAAACGGAAATTAATAACCATAATAAATTAAAAATGGACCACCTTCGACATCTTCCTCGTCAGCATGTTCATCTTCAAAATGATGATCCATAGCACCAATTTGTGGAAGGAGAAGTAGAAAATTAGAAATAGAAGGAGAAGAAATGGAAGTATAGAGGGCACAGACGAAGAGAAGAAGAGAGAAATTTGGGAAGCAAGAGGGCACATATGAAATGGGGAAACAACAGGTTGAAATATGGATATGAGTTGGCGTCGGTTAAAACCGACGTTAGCTTATTGACGTCGAATTAAAAAATGGGGCGTCGAAATAACTGGAGCATAATGTCGGTTTAAACCGACACCACCTTCAGACATTCTTCATTCAACTTCAACTACTTCTGACATTATTTATTAAACTTCAACTAGCGTCGCTTTAATTACATTTTGTGTCGGTTTAAACCGACACAACCTTCTGACATTATTTATTCCAAAGTCTCATCCAACACTTCTGACAACATTTATTAAGCTTCAGGTGGCGTCGTTTTAAACCGACACCACCTCCTGACATCCATTACTGATCTACGCCGAATCCAACCACTTCTGACAAAATTTATTGACCTCAACCTGGCGTCAGTTTAGTTTCACATGATGTCGGTTACAACCGACACCAAGTACTGCCTTGCTGTGCTGACTTGTTCAAAACAAGCGGGAAAGTTCCCGCTAGTGCATTTGAAATTATTCTACCAATGCTGTCGCCTAAAAGCGACAGGAAAATAGTTTAAAAAAAAAAAATGTTTAACATGTACAAAAAAATGTGGATAAGCGACACCATTACTTTAAAATATTTAAAAACAATAATTAGTGTCGCCTATAATTGACACCATTACTTTGTGTCGCTTAAAAGCGACACTTTTTTGTTTAAAGCGACGCCAGTATTTAAAATTATTAAAATATATGTCGGTTATAAGCGACATTAAATGTTGGCGTCGGTTTAAAAGCGACGTAGATATTTTATGACGCTTATAAGCGACAGTAAATCCAATGTCATGTTCGATTAGTGTCGCAACTGTCTTATGCACCACTACATTTTATTAAACCGACACCATCCACTGACACTATAAGTCCCTTTTGTAGTAGTGTTGATTGTGGGTTTGATTAATTGACGAAAGAACTAGGAATTCATTTGTGGGTTGGTTCGTGATTTGACTCCATGAATAAATATTTGATTTAATTAAATTAAAATCAAATCATTCATTTCTGCCAAGTTGTTGACATGTGTCATTCTTGATGACTTGTCCGATTTTGATGAGTCACATTCATGTGTACAATTTGTGAGACACATGCCGCATGCGAAGTATACCCTAGCACGTCGAAATTTTAATGCGTTGGTGAACATGTATTTCACCGAAATTTCGATGTCTACAAATGCCCCACTTCAAGGCGCGTCGTATACATGTGTTTGTCACGTGTAGAAGGTGCATTTTGAAGTCCCTGTGTTTAGTGGATGTACTTTGACCACTGTGCTTTTAAGTGCTTCAATGTAGATGTCGATTCAAGGGTTGTTTTGTCTACAAATTTAGACTTCCTAGTATTACCTGTAAAATAATGTATGCTCAAGGATTCCTTCAACACCTCCAAGAGCTTGACCAAACCAACGCACGGTTTGTCGTGTAAATTACAACTGCCTCACTTGACCATTAGGATGTATATATTTATCCTACTAGGAATAGGATTTATTTAATTAGTTTTTCTTTTTCTTATTTGGTTTAATTCTTTTATTTCTTATGCATGTTTCAGGAGGATTTCCCATTCTAATTAGGATTAAAGTTTCCTAATTAGATTTTATTATTCCAACAAGGATTAGGAGTTGTTCGATGACTATATAAATATATATATCAGCCCTAGTTCCCTATTCCCTGCTATACGTCAAAGACAGATTAATATCAGTTTATTCATTCAGTACATTAAGTCTCAGTTCGTGTTCTCGGGTTTCAAGTTTTCCCTGAGGTTTCCGCTGCTGCGTTAGAGATAGGATGTCCGTGGCTGTGTGTGGAAGAAAGAGGTCCTTTTTCGAAGAACAATCCCCGGTCCTCACAAAGAGGCTTCGCTGTTCTTCTTCTACCTACTCTCCCATAAAACGCTTCTCTGCTCCATATCTTGTCGATCAGCTTTGCTATCTTTTCCCTCACATGTACCCTCAGGTTCTTGAGAGAGCATTGCAAGAATGCGGTGACGATTTTTGCCTAGAATCCACGGAGGAAGCTTCCGCATCTGCTGAACAACAACCAGCTGATACTACTGTAGCTAACGGCGGTGGTGTATTGGCAAATGATGAAGCTGCACCCTCTACTGAGAATGCATCAGTTGCAATAAGAAACCTGCCCACAGATGGCGCGGAATGGGTTGAATTGTTTGTAAGATAAATGATTAGTCATTATTAGCTTCATCACTCTGATCACGATCAATAGATCAGATGTTGCATATTCATGTATTGGCTATAGCCATTCTTGTTTATGTGTAACTTTTGAACATGATCAAAGAAAAAAGGGTGAATTACACTTTACCACATCAGGTTTGAGATTTATTGCAACCTCATAAATTTTAAACATTTCACTTTCATACCTCACGTACTATTTTATTTTAATATAATACATCCGTTAAATTTTCCATCCATTGATCCGTTAAGAGCTGACATTGCTGCCACATTTGTGCTACGTAGCTGCCAAATTTGTGCCACGTGTCAAATTTTTTTTTTTATACATTAAAAATATTATAATATTAACCCTATTAAAAAAAAAAATAAAACCAAACTGAAATCCAGAAACCCATTTCACCTTCCCCCGACCCCACCTCCCTCTCCTCCATTCTCTTCACCTCCCCTCCCATCCAAAAACCCACCCCACCCCCACCTCTACCATCGTACTTGCCGGCTCCGCTGCCCTCACTTCCCGTCATCTTCTTCCTCTGTTCCAATCTTTGCAAACCCTAATTTAAATTCTCCAATTTCCCCGTATTTCTCCACTCAATCCCTAATTCGTTTCCAAATGCAACACCTCTCGTTCTCCAAATCTACGAGATTCGAAAGAGGGCTGAGCTCAAAGCCGTCATGTCCAAGCTCGAGCGGCTGTGGGAAGCTTCGCAGGGTTGTTATACATAGAAGCTTTCCCAGGTCCTTTTATTTGGAATGGGTTAAGATCAGCAAAAAGGTTCTTTGGGTCCTCAGAGTTGTTTTGAGTATATGGAAGGGAGGTGAAGAGAGTGGTGGAGAGGAAGGTGGGGGTCGGGAGGAAATGGGTTTTTGGGTTTCAGTCTATTTTTTTATGTTTTTTAATTTTATTTTAAATAGGTCAATATTATAATTTTTTTAATGTATAAATTTTTTTTTTGCCCCGTGGCATAATTGTGTCAACCACGTCAGCTCTTAACGGATCAATGGATGAAAAATGTAACGGATGTATTATATTGAAATAAAAGAGTACTTGAGGTATGAAAGTGAAATGTTTTAAAGATGTTGTATGAAGTTATAATAGACCTCAAACCTGAGGTGATAAAGTGTAATTTACCCAAGAAATAATGATCAGAATTGCACTAGAATTCATAACGTGGAGAAAGAAACCCTTCCAAAGGAGGTTTGATTTAATTTTTCGTTTTTTCATGGTTCGAATTCTAGTGGCAAAATATATCATATGCATATGTTTAACTTAGGTTTTGTTTTCTTGTATCACAAAGATATGAAAGCAAGGCTACAGGAAATTCAGACATAGCTATGGTAGTATTATGAACAAAAGAAATTGTTATCAGTATTTCTTCATCCAAAGGTGTCGAAACTATAAACTATATAGTTATGGGGTTAAAAGATGTTAACAATTTTGATGAGTATTTTGTTCTCCGGTTTCATCAAGAACTCATTTACATTCATACAATTTTGGACTAGGACCGATTTAAGAAGAGAATGTGTGGTATGAATTCTTAACCAAGACAATATCTATATCATGCATTGACTAACATGTAGAAGTATTTTTAAGCATGATAAATTCTTTGGAGTAATAAAGGGTTTGCACTTTGGTATGACTATATGGATTGTCAAACATAGTACATGTCACACTTATGTTGCCATGAGTTATATCACTAAAGTTATACATCATGATTTGATGTAGGGTGGAATCTTGTAGTTGTCTTACTTTTAATTTAAAGATTAATTTGTTAGGATCATTACTACAAAAGAGGCTATCACTGGTGGTGGAAAAACTGACAAGAAACCCCAATTACTGTCGGATTTTTGGTAAAAATCCGACATCAAATCATGCAATGTCAGATTGGAGAACCGACGATGTTGCTAGCGTCATGAAAAAGGTATTGATGTCGATTAGTCCCCTTAATCGGCCACCAAGAAGCAAAGTAATATAAAATAAAAAAGAGCAACAGCGTCGGTTAGAAGCGACATCTAAACTTACGTTGGTTAGAAACGACGTTGAATTCTGACATGATGGCGATCCTAACCAAGGAACAAAATGCCGATAATATCGGCGATATTTCGCCGATATTATCGATTTTTTACGGGACCGATATTTTAATAGGTATCCAACGGGTTTTCGTCAAAATATCGCGATATTTTGGAACTGTGCTACTCGGAGAAGAACGCCGGAGCTTCTACAGCACCGGCCGACTGTAAAAGAGGACCCTAGACTCCGATCTAGGTATCAAAATGAAATAGAAGACGAGATGAATGTTTTTATATATTCCATTTGCCGTGAAACGGTCGGAGGTGTTCGGAAAGTTCGTCGACACCCACGGTCTCGCCGGAGATGGGTGTGCCTATTCCCGAGCCGATTTCGTCCCAAAAACCTTGCAAAAACATGATTTTGAACTTAAATTTCACATATAAGTTTCAATCTAAAACAGAAAGAGGCAAACCCGAAGCTTACCTAACCGGAGAAATTCAAGAAACTCGCCGGAGTTCCTGCGTTCGCCGAGTTGCAGAGATGAGAAGGAGAGGGAGAAAGACAAGGTTGCTGATGATGATGGGTGTCTTCCTGAAGCAAGTGCGATGGTGTGCGTGTGTGTATAGGTCTCAAACCCTCGGTGCAGAGAGAAAGGAAAGAGACGACGCCGACGATGGAGGAGCAGAAGGCGATGTGGGTCCCTGTGCTTGTGTGTGGGAGAAGGATCGAGAGACCTTGGGTCTCTGTGCTTGTGTGTGGGAGATCTGTGTGTGTGTGTGGGAGAATGGAGAAAGGGGAGAAAGGAGCTCAGAGAAGAGAGAAGGATCGAGAGAGAGAGAGAGACTGTCTGGATGTGATGTTTGTGTGCGTGTGTTGTGTGCGTGTGTGGTGGCATGTGTGTGTGTATGTGTGGTTGGGTCATCTGACTCACCTCACCTGACAACTTTTACAATCACTTTTTACAATTTCAGACCATGGACAAAAATAATAATGCTTTCATAATGAAACCGTGTGCTACTGTGAGTCTGTGATATTCTTTCACATTCAAAACCGTGTGCCACTGTCTGTTATATTCTTTCACATTCAAAGAGGTGGAGTATCAGAGCCATTCAAAGCATTTTCGTTTCTTCTTCTTCCCTTACCCTTTTCAAAGTTATTCCAGATCCATTCCAGAGCTTGAACACAAAGGGTTCCATATTTATGGACAACGTCAACCAATCTCAGATCCATATGGGTGGCATGTTAACAATTACATGCAAAACTATTTTGGGAATTTATCATTTGATAACTACTCTTCACAATACACTCACTCTACATATAGAGATGATGAAGATAGTGAAAAATTTGAACCTCATAGGAACTCTATGTGGTACTAAGTCACTCATGTATCTTACCATGCAATGTATAAAGTGTAAAATATTGTACTAATTCATTATATATAAATGATTATGGTGTGTTTAAACTTCTTTCATTAATTACTACATATTTTCTACACTCACAATGTTTGACAGCTCGCTATATAATCAACTTGATAATGTTAAATCCATCATGCAATGCATTTCCTTCCAATTTTTTGTGATAAACTAATAGATAATTGACTAAATAAACATCCTGCAAAGTTTCAATAAAAATTTCCAAGTTTTTCTTACAATTTCTGTGGTTTCCATATAATTTTTATCGATATCGATATTATCCCGATATTATCCCGATATTTCCGTGTTTTCGGACTACCGATATTTCCGATATCATCGATATTTAATACCTTGATCCTAACCGACATCAAGCAACAATTAAAGAATTAAAATATCAAACCTACTGTCGTCCATAAGCGACACCAAATATATTAATAATATAAAAAAAAATCTATGTCAGTTTTTAATTAATAATAATTAAAAATAATTATATAAAAATAATTCCCACAATATGTCAATGAAAAAACAAACAATTTTAAGCAAACTTCATACTAGAAATAAAATTTCCACCAACTATATATTAAATTTAAAATGAACTACAATTCTTAAAAATGTACAACCCATACAAATTTTTTCCGAACTCTTGCAAAAGATTTTGAACCGGTTGTGGGGTTCATAGTTTTCAATTGCCGGTTATGCTTATTTTTTTCGGCAATCTCTTGAAAAATAAAAGAATTTATTAGACAAATTTCAAGGTATAATAAAAGAAATCATGAAACTATTACCTTTGTTTTTTCTTTATTCTAGTATGCCACCATTATAATATTTTTGTAATCTCTAACCTCTGCCACTACATGTTTCAAAAACACACTAGAATTATCACTAATGCATTTTCCAGACGAATCAAATGAACAAGGCTATTCTTTCCAATTCAGAATTGAGGGTCCGCATCTCCAATGAGTTGATTCGTATAAATACAAAAAAAAAAAAAAAAAAAACAATTAAAAACCAAGAAACAAAAATAAATTTTCAATTTAAGCATAAAACTAGTTAGAATACAAAATAGAAACTAAAATTAATAATCATAATAATTTAAAAATGAACCACCTTCGAGCTCTTCCTCTTCGAATTGGAGTTCCTCATAATGTTAATCTTCAAAATGGTGATCCATAGCGAATGGGGAAGGAGAAGAGGAAAAACTGAAAAGGAGGAAGAAAGGGAGGCACGAATGAAATGGGGAAGGAGAAGAAGAAAGACTGAAATTGGGGGAGAAATGAAAGCACGGATGAAATGGGAAAGAGAGGGGTTTAAATATGGGTACTTAGTTTGAGTCGGTTTAAACCGACATTAATTGACTGGCGTCGAATTAAAAGTATATGGCGTCAAATTAAATGTACATAGCGTCGGTTAAAACCAATGCCAACCTGACACACTTTCTGACACTCTTTATTGAAACTACAGCGTCGGTTTAAATTAATGTTGGTGTCGGTCTTAACCGACACCAACTTCTGACACACTTTTTAAAATTCACATAGTGTCGGTTTAATGAAACTCGCGTCGAATTAAAAGATGACAGCGTCGATTAAAACCGACACTAAGTCTCTCCATCCATTTCCTCGTGCAAACCAAGCGGGAAATTTCTCGCCTAATATTTCAAATTATCCGACCAATGCCATCGGCTAAAACCAACAGCAAACTAGTTTAAAAAAAACAAATGTTTAACCCAAAGAAAAAAAATAACCAACTCTTTGTTTTTGTGTTATCTCATATAACATTTTAAGATTTTAATAAATAAAATTTAACTTGAATAAAATGTAATAGAAAACAGAAATATAATTTTATTATAAAATATCATCACATACTAATTGAAACATAGTCTAATTAATACTTAAAATACATAAAATAATTAATATATTTATTCCAAGTCATCATCTATTAGGTCGTCGTCGGTATTGGCAAAATTAACCGTTAAATCACGATTTAACGGTTATTTTAACCCCGATTTTGATTATTTTTTAGAGCTACACTCCTTGATCCTATATGAATACAATGAATGAATTTGATCTTCAATTTAAAATATTTACACTAGTGGATACCACAAAATCTTATGTTATACTTAATGAAAGTATAAATAAACTCTAAGTGTTAGTGTATCTATCGTTTTGATGGGATACACATCCTACGAAACTAATTTCAACGATCCAACCGTCAAACTTGTTTTATATGCTTCGAGATCGCATACGCCAAAAATCGCAAAAAACAAACATTCAGAGATCAAGTAACGAGACAAAACTTTTTGACGGTTATAAACAAAAAATCACGATTATTTTTTATAGCTACACTCCTTGATCCTATATGAATACAATGAATGAATTCGATCTTCAATTTAAAATATTTAGACTAGTGGATACCACAAAATCTTATGTTATACTTAATGAAAATATAAATAAACTCTAAGTGTTAGTGAATCTATCGTAAGTGTTAGTGAATCTATCGTTTTGATGGGATACGCATCCTACGAAACTAATTTCAACGATCAAACCATCAAACTTGTTTGTATATGCTTTGAGATCGCATACGCCAAAAATCACAAAAAAAAAACAAAAAAACATTCAGAGATCAAGTAATGGGACAAAACTTTTCGACGGTTATAAACAAAAAATCACGGTTTAACGGTTATTTTAACTCCGATTTTGATGATTTTTTACAGCTACACTCCTTGACCCTATATGAATACAATGAATGAATTCGAACTTCAATTTAAAATATTTACACTAGTGGATACCACAAAATCTTATGTTATACTTAATGAAAGTATAAATAAACTCTTAAGTGTTAGTGAATCTATTGTTTTGATGGGATACACATTCTACGAAACTAATTTCAACAATCCAACCGTCAAACTTGTTTATATATGCTTCGAGATCGCATACGCCAAAAATTGCAAAAAACAAACATTCAGAGATCAAGTAACATGACAAAAATTTTCGACGGTTATCAACGAAAAATCATGATTTAACGGTGATTTTAACTCCGATTTTGATGATTTTTTTACAGCTACACTCCTTGACCCTATATGAATACAATGAATGAACTCGATCTTCAATTTAAAATATTTACACTAGTGGATACCACAAAATCTTATGTTATACTTAATGAAAGTATGAATAAACTCTTAAGTGTTAGTGAATCTATTGTTTTGATGGGATACGCATTTTACTAAACTAGTTTCAACGATCCAACTGTCAAACATGTTTGTATATACTTCGAGATCACATACGCCAAAAATTGCAAAAAACAAACATTCAAAGATCAAGTAACAAGACAAAATTTTTCGACGGTTATAAAAAAAAAAAAAATCACGATTTAACGGTTATTTTAACTCCGATTTTGATGATTTTTTATAGCTACACTCCTTGATCCTATATGAATACAATGAACTAATTTGATTGTCAATTTAAAATATTTACAGAAGTGGATACCACAAAATCTTATGTCATGATGATCGATTGAAATTGAGGATTTTGTAAAAGGAATAACATGCAAGCTTTGAGTTCCATTGGCAAGGTTTAAACTTTTGAGAAAGGTTTCACAACCTTGAAAACAGAAACTCTTTCATTTTGCATATCCTTGCACATTTAACATTTTGTAATAGACTAGTAGTGTATGGATGATTGTTTATTAGGCTCTTATTTTCGAGTGTCGATGTAGTACTTAAACGACAAATGTGTTTTAATGTTTTGAAGTAATATTTATGTGGCAATGTGTGGTATGTGCAAATTTAACAGTAAAGTGACCTGACCTGTAAAAGACTTGTTAAGATAATGGGTGAGACACGACACAACCCGTTAAGATAACAGGTGTTACACGAAAATGACAGACACGACCCGTTTGCCAGGCCTAGTTACGTGCCACCTCATAAACTCATCCTTAAGAAGGATGCAAGAGAGGAAGAAGAAAACACGGGGGAGAGTATATAAAGACCATCAATTTGTCGCTTACAATCGACACCGGGTTTCAAAATATTAAAAAAAACTAAAATCTATGTCGCTCAGAATCGACGAAGGCTTTAAAATATTTAAAAACAATAATTAATGTCGGCTAGAAGCGGCACCAATACTTTATGTTGCTTAAAAGCGACACTATTTTTTTTAAAGCGACACCATTACTTAAAAATTATTAAAATGTATGTCAGTTATAAGCGACATTAAATGTTTACATCGGTTAAAAGCGACATAGACAGTTTATGACGCTTACAAGCGACAGTAAATCCGACGTCATGTTCTGTAGGTGTCGCAAATGTCTTGTCCGCCATTATATTATATTAAACCGACATCACCCACTGACATTATAAGGCCCTTTTGTAGTAGTGGATGGACGACATTTTTCAATCCTTAGCTAATATGCTACAACTTGTTTGCTTTTCACTAGCTGACTAGTATTTAGAATCCCACCATGATTAATCTTACCTCATGTAAAGTTCTATATATCTCATTTTTTGTTTTCTTCACTAAATTCCCCCTGTGTTATAATTACATATTAAGTATAAGTTTTGATACATAAAGTTTTGAGCATAAGGATAATCGAAATTGGTTGAGGTATACATATAGTTGGAATCTATGGTGGATTTATACCTATTCACATATGACTAATAGACTTTTGGGATTCTAGAATAAAGGTGTATAAACTCTATAATAGAGAAGTTTCAGTAAAGGTACTTGCAATATAGATGCACATAGTTTTCTTTTTATGCATACTGCCTAAGGTTTGGCAAAAGTCTAAAGATAACCAAATTAATAACCTAAAATTATGTTCATCATCTTATTGACTGCGTGTGTTAATTAACTAAGAAGTTTATATGTTCGCAGTTTTAGCTGCCTCAATTAGGGTGTATTTTGGTTATAAATGGACATAGTGGTTCTATATTTTGTATATAAAGACAAGTCTGTAGTTTGCCTGTTTGAGATTAATTGAACTTGAAAGAGTAAACAAAAAGTACTTTGAATAAAACTTTGTTTGATAGTTTTGTATTAGTTCTTTTGAAGTAACAAAAAAAACATAGTGACTAGTGAGTGTTCGCCTAAGTGGGAGAATTAAAAAAGAATGTGGGCTTTACATTCACTAATTACCTCATCTGGTCAAACCAAGCTTATAAAGTTTTGAGGATTAGACTTATATCATGTTTTTGTTACATTGAAGTCTTTCCTAAAGTTTTATAGTGAGTTTTCATCTTAAAAGTTTTGTTCAAAGTAAATAATTTACAAACTTTGAGTTAACTTTGTTTAACTCGTCTAAAGAACAGACATGTGGAACTTGATTAATAATAAGGAGAATTATTAAGTGCAAAGAAAGTTTGATATTCTAAAATACTTTGTTTTCTTGTATAAACATTATGAATGTGCTTAAGGTAACTGACAAGGCTTATCTCCATCTAGTGATTCAACTGTAAAAATAGATATTGAAGAAGCTCTCTTACCAATTCATTTCGGTTTCTTTTCTCAAATTTTAAGTTTTGGACGAAGTAATGTTTGTGTATTGCCTAATCTCTTGTGATAAGATTCGGTCTCATACTTGGGTGGTACGGAAAAAATTATGCCATGACAATAAGGATAACAGTAGTTAATGTCTATCGGTGCATATTATTTTAGTTTAAATGACTACGATGATTTTATCAAACCTCAGTGTTTCATTCAGATTACGTTCGTGTATATAAAGTTTACATGTAACATCCCACATCGTCCAGGGGATTGATCCTTATATATATATATATATATATATATATATATATATTCTCATCTCTTCCTAGCACGAGGCCTTTTGGGAGCTCATTGGCTTCGGGTTCCATCGGAACTCCGAAGTTAAGCGAGTAGCGCGCGAGAGCACTCCCAGGATGGGTGACCCACTGGGAAGTTCTCGTGTGAGTTCCCAGAAATAAAACCGTGAGGGCGTGGGGAAGGCCCAAAGCGGACAATATCGTGCTACGGTGGAGTCGAGCCAGGGAGGTGGCTGCGCCCGGGCCGGGATGTTACAATTGGTATCAGAGCCAATCCCTGGCCGGAAGTGTGCCGACGAGGACGTCGGGCCCCTTAAGGGGGGTGGATTGTAACATCGCACATCGCCCATGGGAGTGATCCTTATATGTATATTCCCACCTCTTCCTAGCACGGAGCCTTTTGGGAGCTCACTGACTTCGGGTTCCATCGGAACTCCGAAGTTAAGCGAATAGCGCGCGAGAGCACTCCCAAGATGGGTGACCCACTGGGAAGTTCTTGTGTGAGTTTCCAGAAACAAAACCGTGAGGGCGTGGGGAAGGCCCAAAGCGGACAATATTGTGCTACGGTGGAGTCGAGTCCGGAAGGTGGCTGCGCTTGGGCTGGGATGTTACATTACAGATGAATGTGCATTAGTACGCTTTGGAATGGATAAAAATGCATGAATTGAGATTAAGTTATTCATGTTGCTCTTAAAAATGAATCCTTCAGGAAACATGTTGCAAGTTCTTCTATTCATTATTGATCTAGTAAATTAGTGGGGGCATTAATTTGAATTCAGTTTACCAAAATCGGACATTATGTCTTACTGTCTTTTCAAATCTGTAGGAATAAATTTAGTTTGCTTAAAGTATATGCGCAAAAAGAAGAAAAAAAAGGATGGTGGTTATAGCCAACCAGCCAGAGTTTCTAATTAAGCTCATGTGAAGTCCTTGTTTGTTGGCATAAATTTAGGGCTATATGAGTTTTCAGGAAGCATGCGTTATAATTGAGTTTTAAATTGATTTTGAATCTACGAAACCAGTGGGAGCCATTGGGCTTTTGATTCGTTTTTTCAGTTTTTAATGTAATAAGGATTTTACAATCTATCTTAACTATTTTGGAAACCATAACGAACGAAACTTCCTACTTCAAAGATCCAGATCAAATGATGAAGGACGAGACGTAGTCCACCACGACGATCCATGAGGCTTAATGCGATGGCAAAAAGAGCAACTTTGTCACCATAGAGCACCACCACCATAGCACCCACGGAGACCACCGTGGCAGTGAGGAATGGGCCAGCTCCATTGCAGCAAGCCCACGGTGAGCAGGGAGCAGCTGTGCTAGCAGCCCAAGCCGCAAGGCAGCTGAGCCAGGCTCGTCACGAGTCAGCCCAAGTCGCTGCCCCAGCACCGCAGGCCCAAGGGTCATCGTAGGCTCGAGCCGCGTCAACAATCCTCTCGGCCTAGATTCAGTGCGCTCTTGGTCACACACCGTGCCCACTTTTGCAGCCTAGCCCACTACCGTGGTCCAACAAGCAATCCCAACCGGTCCAAGACCGGTTCAACTGTCCCGACTTCAGATTTATGGATCGACGATTGAACCGGTTTCACCCCATTTCTCTGCAGATTTGACATTTCCCAACTCAAATCTCACGCCCATAGTCCATTACACTTTCAATACTCAAAGAGATGCATACCGTCCAAGGTCTTCTAACCCAAATGGCGAACAACACTTTAACCACTATCATGCAGCAGATGACCTCGATGAATCAGTTCTTGCAGCTCACCAATATGTAGCATGCCCTAGATGAGGTGTCCCAAAGTAGGACAAGGGTAGATGACGAACCTCTCTAGCAGCATCCCAGCAAGCAGCCACTCGACCAGTCACAAATTGAGCGTTTTGGCAGTGTACACTCCTGACTGGGCCCTTGAGATAGCATATGCTCTCGTTTTAGCCGGCGAAGAAGCGTGCAATCTTGGTTAGGCCCGTAAACGAGCATGCATTCATGGTTGGGGCCACCCTCCAATAATCAACATGAGCAACCTTTTAAGTGAAGCGTTCATTCGCGGTTAGGCCTGCAAAGAGCATCCTCCACCTTACATCGGAGTAGGCAGCACGACGGACGGATAGAAACAATCACTCAATCCGGCTCAAGTTCAACCGACAGCCAACGAGTAATTCGCTCGCCTACTATGAACATACCACATACACCGTGACCACGGTATAGATGAGTCAAATACATGGAAGAGTATCCTAAAACAGCAGGTCACGGCCAGGGGCAGCCAAAAGCTCTGTTACCCTAGCAAAGGCAAATTCAAGAAGAAGTTGAAAAGCTCATAGCCGTACGATTGCGCAACTGCTAGCGCAACGAAGTCACTGATGAGGCATTATGCTGGAAACATGACCAACATAAGCAGGTCACCCTTCACGGACGAGATTGAGCAGACAGAGCTTCAACGCAAGTTCAGCATGCCACATTTCACATCATTTAAAGTACTACAGAAGAGGCACCTAAAGTATTACCGAAACGCAATGATCATCTATCGGAACAATAATGCACTTATGTGCAAGATATTCGCCACCACTCTACAAGGTGAAACGCAAGATTAGTTCCACACCTTGCCGCCACAATTCGTCCGGAGTTTCGATGAACTTTCTTTGATTTTCACCAAAGAGTATTCATCTTATCGCTCGATCAAGAATAAGTTCGACCACTTGTTTAATGTCAAGAAGAACCCAAAGGAGTCGATCCGTGAC
This sequence comes from Heteromeles arbutifolia, assembly GCA_024362995.1. Lineage (NCBI taxonomy): Eukaryota > Viridiplantae > Streptophyta > Magnoliopsida > Rosales > Rosaceae > Heteromeles > Heteromeles arbutifolia. The sequence continues at coordinate 29,213,220 of JANCRC010000012.1, read as the reverse complement.
TATGTGAAGAGGTTCCAAGTAGAGAAGGCGAAGATAGTCGGTTGCAATAACTGGATAGCTAGTACAGCTTTCTAAAAATGACTCCCAATAGACTGCCCGTTATTCGAAGAATTGATCATGAAAGAAGATCTAACTCTGGCAGACTCATTTACTTTGGCAGAGAACCATGCACTTTGGGACAAGGCTCAGTAAGTGGACCAGGAGCCCGAGCATTCTCGAAAAGAATTGGTAGTAGCTCAAAAGAAGGAAGACGGGAAGCAGTACAACAACAAAAACAATTAGGAGGCCAAGGGTAAGGATCGATCCCTACTAAATGAGGCCCAACGCCCAAGAACTATTCTAAGTTCTCGATCCCTATCCACCAAATCCTCAACGACATCAAGAACGAACAGAGGTTTAAGCTCCCGAAACAATCAAATGGAGATACCTCCAAGTTGGACCACATCAAGTACTACGCATTCCATGAAGGTCCTGGTCATACAACCAATGACTGCTACACTTAGAGGAATTACCTAAGGAAGCTGGTGAAAGAAGGCAAGGTCGACAGATACTTGGACAAGCCAGCTGCCCGGCCTAGAAGAAATGTAAACACAGTCGAAGAGCTGCCAACCACGGATCAATGACATGTTCGTCGAATCTGAACACTTGGAGGCAACCAACAACTCCAAGAAGCGGAAGATCCAGCATACTTTATTAGTCTTTCAGGTCTTGGCAGTCGACACCCAACCTGGACCCATCGTTGGCTTCACCGAGCAGGATGCCAAAGGCGTCGACTTTCCACACCACGATGCATTAGTGATATCTGTCTAACTAGCCCATACTATAGTCGATAGAATGATGGTAGACAACGGCATCACAATCAACCTACTCTAACTTTTAATCATTCAGCAGATGAGCTTGGAAAACAAGATCATACGCCAAGTGGAGGTACGTACCGGATTCAATGATCACACCTCGACTGCCATCAACAAAATAACACTCGACGTGAGAACACCCTCAGTGGTCTCAAAGTAGACGTTCACAATAGCTAGCGACCCGTCTCTCTATAATAGGATTCTAGGTTAGCATTGGCTAATAAGACTGAGCGCAGTACCCTCTATCGAGTATCAAAAAATTCGATTCTGCATCCCTAGAGGAAGAGTCAGAGAGATCAAGGCAAACCTGGCCACATCTCGACGATACACTGTGCAAGTACTAAATGAGTCAAAGAATAAATCTTTTACCTTTGAAGAATCTACTGAAGTGTAGAAAGACAACTCTACCTTAACAGAAGACAGGTCAAGAGACACTGAGCACATATTTCTTAACGCAAAGCAGCGGACAAACCACATCAACAACTTAGCAGACGCAACAAAGCCCAACCCCGCCGAAGCACATTCAAGGAAAATTCGAGCGATCTTGAATATGAAGTCTCCACTACTCTGAATGAGATTCAAGGTTTGAACAGACAAGCAGCCGCACTCAATTGTTTACCTTTACGGTCTATCGATCAACATAAGCCTTTTTTTTTTCTCAATAAAAAATGAGCAACAAGGCGAAGAAAACGACGAGTGTGAGAAAGCATTCAAGAACTTGAAGAAGTACTTGATATCACCTCTCTACTATCCAAACCGGAAGTAGAGGAGAACTTATTTACATGCTTGACGGTATCTGAAGCAGCAATAAGCTCTACCCTTATACGAGAAGAGCTGGGGGACCGACTACCTGTATTCCATAGTTCAAAAGCTCTCCTCGATGAGAAAATAGCCACCAGAATTTCAAAAGCTAACTTTGGGGACAGTTGTTGTAACCCGGAAGCTCTAGTTATACCTTCAAACGCATGCATTCATTCTCATGACGCAGTATTCCCATCCAATCCAGATGCGCGACGATAAAGGTTTTAACAGTGACGGACGTAAAGTTTTTCGAAAAATGCAACAACTCAGCCTAAAAGGCATGCCAAAGGCAGACGAACACTAAAAGGACACACTCGGAAGCAAGTTTTGTCCTCGTCGCCCTAGAAAATTTTACAAATGAGCAACATATACCGACAGTTGAGCACCACCTCCTGTTGCACGTCACATAGCCCCAACCGACCCTTACTCCATAATTCAGCTCTTGAGTGGCCTAATATCAGCAGCTGAGCATTGCCTCATACTGTGTGTAATATAATGCCAGCTCCGCGGTTCCCTGCCATACCTATCTTGTATCATGACTCTCGACCATGAAAAGTAATACTTTGTGGCTCATTGCCACGCCAACTCAAGCTCCGCAGCTTCTCGCCACATCGATTATGTCTAAGCTTTTTACATTTCAAAACATTCAATGATGGAGCAGCATACGAGGCTTTACCAACAGGCATCTAAATGGCAAAAGACTTGGCGATGAAAAAGCTCGTAATTCATTCTGATTCCCAGCTAATCACCAGCCAGACTATCGGGGAGTACACGGCAAAGTATCTGTAGATGACGCAATACTTAGAGAAGGTACAAAAGCAGCTTAAGGCATTTCAGACTCGCACCCTCATTCAAGTTTCGCTGGCAGACAACGCCTATGCGGACGCTCTATTCCGATGGAGTATTTGAACAAACCAAACATAAAGGCGGAGCCAGCAGCCGAGGTGTCACAGGTTAGTACCACTCAAAACTGGCAAGATTCCATTATAGACTACCTGGTCAATGACACACTCTCTATAGAAAGATTAGAGTCTAGAAAGCTCCAAACAAAAACAGCATGTTACTACATGTGGAACGACATTCTTGTCTGAAGATTTTACACTAGACCATATCTCTGCTGCCTAGCGCCTCTCGACAACCTAAAGGTTATAAGTTTAATCCATGAAGGCTTTGTGGAAATCAATCTGGAGGTCGATCCTTAGGATAAAAGGTTTTTAACATATGCTACTGGCTTACTATGCATCAAGACATCGAGGAGTTAATACAAAAGTAAGACTGCTTCCAGCGCTACAAGCTCATACCAGTATTGCCTGCCAGTAAACTATACCCATAGACGAGTCTTTGGTTGTTCATACAGTGGGCAATTGACCTGGTAGGGTCAATGCCGCGGGCTACTGAGGGCAAAGGCATGATGATCTGTCGATTTGGCATCCCTCAATCTATCATCACCAACAACGGCCTGCAATTTGTAGGCAAAGATTTTGTGAAGTTTTTTTCCAGAAATATGGCATTAAGCAACATATGTCCACACTAAGGTATCCCCAAGGTAATGGGCAGGCCGAAGCATCCACCAAGATGATTCTCGACTGCCTTAAGAAATCCCTCTCATACAAGAAGGGAAAATGGCCAGACGAATTTCCCAGATGTCTATAGGCGTATCGCACAACTAAACGACGAACAACCGGTGAGATTCCTTTCTCCTTGGCGTTTGATTCAGAAGCAATCATTCCTCCTAATGTCATCGAGCATCAGCACTTTACTGCCAAGCATCGAGCATAATAGAAAAGACATGGTCACAAATCTAGATCTGGCAGAGGAAGAACGCGAGAAGGTTATCACCCGCATCGCAACCTTCCAGCAGCAACTTATCTTCAGCTACAAAAAAAAAAAAAAAAAAAGCAAAGATCTGGTAGTTTTAGCCCAGAGATAAGAAAAGTCTTCATCACTACCCGCAAAGAAAGCTTCAAAAAAATGGATCCTATTTGGAAGGTTTGTACAAGATCAGTAGAGTAGGCGGCAATGGTAGCTACACCCTCGCCATCATAAATGACAAAGAGATCGAAAAACAATGGAACACCTACAATCTGAGGAAGTACCATGCGTGACCTACTGCTACATCAAAGCCCGAATACTCAAGCAGATAAATGAGCACCACCTTGCAAGCCTATGACTATCCAGCTGTTATACAGTTCCTACCTTACAGCTAAGTTTTTGTTCGTTTCACTCGTTTTTTAATGACGATTTAGAAGTAATTTACAACTTAGCTCGGCTGCATGCTTACAACAACTGATCACTCATGCACTTCAAAAGAAGATTGCGCCCTTCTTAGGGATATCGCATGAACTACACCTTCTTTGAGGACCAACCATGCTCTCCAGTGCGAGAGGGAAACCAATTCCCTAACACCCATATGGGTTTTGCTCTCTGATGCAAGAGGATAAACTACACACTCTGAATATCCAAATGTGGATGAGTCGGGCTGCCCTGGTGTAATTAGGTACACGATGGCTTGCACCGGGATTCTTAGAAGTAGTCATAATGGTCTTTTTCAAAGCTTAGCTAACTGAAGGATTTTTTGTCTCTAGCCATAATGGTCTTTTTCTAGAAGACTGCCTACGACTTGCCCTTCGAGCAGTAAGCCATGCTAAACTTATACAGTTGCACAATTTTGTGAATGGTTAAATAGTTAGCCTGTATATACTCTATCCACTACCGACATGCTACGTAGTTGATAAGCTTCACCTCTGCCAAACACGGAATAGTCATTTAGATCTACACTAATTCTTAAAGTGTTGTGATATTGCTACACAACCCACGGAATTGGTTACATAAAAAGTAAAGAGTTATCTTGGACCTTTGCCTATAACCGTGTATTTTTTATACGAAAGGTTAGCGAATTTCATGTCCTCAAAATCTTTAGTATGTGGTGACGCATGCCACACAGCTCAAATGATTGAAGAAAGCCAAAGTTAACAGCCAAGTGGTCACGTAGGGTCGTCTGCTTTTGTAAGTGAGGCGTCCAGCTGCCGATCCTATGGCTAACAACTTGGCAAAAGTTCTACACCAAAACCTACAGCTGCTTAGGCTAGGTGGGCATGTCTACATATAGAAAAGTAGCATGCCTGTCACTGGCCTAAAGGTAAAAGGTTGGGCGTAAACAAAAGAAGCGAAAATGAAGAAAAACGAAGGAAACAAGTTTATTAAATTTTCTAGCAAAATTGATAAACAAATAGCAAAGGTGATGAAGTTCAAGCAAAGCAAAAAAGCAACAAGGAAAACAAAGAAAATCCTAAAGGCTACCCAAAAGACTACTCTTTAGTAGCTTGGACATCACACGACTACTTGGTCGCCACACCTTTAGCAGCCACTACACTCTCAGCAGCAGCATCATCCAGCGTTTCACCCCCAGCTGCCTCAGCTTGGGCACCAACTTCTCCGACTACTTCACCAATAGAAGTCTCAAAAGTAAAGGCAAGCAAGTCTTCCAGAGAAATAAAGGTGGTCTCGAAATCTTTCCTAGCAAACTCAAAGTCAGACAATCTACTAAAGAGATGATCTACATAACCTAGCTTGTAAAAATCGGCCTGACTCTGAATAAGTGAAGCCTTGAGTCTAACCTTCTCACATTTCAGTTGCTCGTTTTACTTAAGCTGACCAGCACGGACACGCTGCAGCTCATCCACTTCCTTTTTCAGACTTTCGTTGATCTTCAGCGTACCTTAGAGTTCCAACACTACGGGTTCAAGCCTATCGACAATTTTCTTGAAGTGGATCACTTGATTATAAACAGCAATCAACTCTTTATCCTTTACGTAAGCAGCAGAATGAAGCTCAGAAAAGGCACGCTTAAGATCTTGAATCTGAGGTATGTAACAACCTATCTCATTCTCTGCACTTTCATAATTAACTTGGATCGTGTCAAACCTAGTCGTCAATGATCTCCTGGCAAGCGGTCTTAAGTTATAGAGATGTGGGGGGTAAAGATATTGGACCTCTTCAAAACGATGAACTCAGACTCCAACTTTTTGATCTTCTCGGCAGAAAAATAAGCTTCAGCTGCCATAGTCGTTGCCACCTCATTCGCAGCCTTGGTATCCCCTTAGTCAAGGAGCATAGACTTGGCAACTAGAATTGTCGTTTTTTGCATCATGGTAAGCAGAGCAGTCTTCCTATACTAGGTTGTATGTTTCACAAGGGAACTAGGGCAAACAACCCCTGCAACGCCATCAACAAGCTTGGCACACGCGTCCATGTCTTCAAGTATATCTGGCTTAAAAAACGCACAGATCTCAACAGATTCTCTAGAAATAGGCAAAGTGGATTTCTCACAACTGCCCACGTAAGTAGTCTCATCTTTCTCAGCAGGCGAGCCAATCTCATCAGCAAGAGGAATAGGCTTTGGCACCATTTTAGCAGCAGAGTTCACCTTATCGCTCTTCATAGTAGCAAGCCTCTCTAAAGGTGAACCAGACTTAGCTCCCAACAGACGTCTTGGTACAGACTTCGGCACTGGGGACACAACGGAACCTCTACGCTGAGCAATCCTGTTAGCAATCGTACTAGCTACATTTGGCATGAAAGGTGTTACAGGTTCAGATCTAGCAGCCTTATCTTTCTTCCCCTTGGAAGAAGTCAAGTCAATCACAAGCCTCTCAACAGCAAGCGAACTCTCATGAGCAGCAGAGGAAGCCTTCGATTTTTTCTCAACCAGCATCTTTTGAGCAAGGGAGGAAGATCTCTTATTTCCACCTTTATTCACAGCAGGATCCACGATAGCGATCGAATGAGCCAATGCATCTTCCTTGATTCACTTTATCTCCTCTACCAGGGGTAGCCTACCTTTATCCCAACGAAGAGGACTAAGTAGCCAACGCCATTCATGGTACTCAGCAGGGATACCTAAAGCAACATGCACATTCTTCATATTTGGAGAAGTCTTGAGAGTTGAGCTAAATTTCGAATCTACATGAACAGAAGAGGATAGTCAACAAATCAGAAAGCAACTTAGCAAAAGCACAAAATAGCCTAGAGACCATGCAGTCTACTTACCAGTGATGAAACGCGTCGGAACACGCAACTCAAGGGAAGAATCAAACTCCTACTCTCCACTTATCTCCAAAGTTTCCATGGCCCAGTCATGATCTCCTTTGCTCGAATGATCGAAGAGCCTATGGTGGGATCGTAGCTGCCCAACTTCATCAATATAACCTATGTCAAAGAAGTACTAGAATTCGTTGACGATCAAGCCAGGGAATGAGGCCCGAGACAAAGAATTAGCTTAGATTGAGGAATCCCACCATCACATAGACCAAGCTAAGGAATGAGGCCCAAGCCTCATTTCCTCTCTCCAACACGGGCCCAAGTACAGCGGCCTAGACCCAAGCACCCTAGCTCCCTAGCCCATGCTAGCCACACGCCAAGCCCTAGGGTCAAACCGCTAGCCCTCGGCCTAAGCTGAGCCAATGAAGCAGCCCTACGACAGCAGCCATACCATGGCTCCCCAACCATTTTTTGACACATCCTCGACCCCCGCAACTCCCAAAAAATTAAGAAGACAAGGAAAATTAATTTTTCTTACCTTGGTACTGCGTGAAGACGAAGAAAGCAATGAAAGATGGTCATTTGCACGGGCAAGTGAAGAAGATTGCTAGGAGAGGGGGAACAAATATCCTCTAGCTTTCTCTCTCTTGTATGGTAGAATAAATTACTCTTTGAAGTTGATTTAATCATCTACTTAAGGTAGACTTAACCAGACTTTGGAAGTGATTTATTTCCCTTTCCTAGAATGATCTAATTTCCAATTAAAGTGAGATTCTACATCAAAATAGGAAACAATCCCATTTCTCCTAAAGCAAGGGAAGATCTCTACACTATTGCCCTTTCCTGCAAGCAGCCCAACAGGTGTGGGGGCATTTGTGGAGCAAAAAATAATCAAGAAAATTATGAAGGTGACACGTGGACTTTTGGGTGAAAATGACAAAATTACCCTTAAGGCCCATCGGAATTCCCACGTGCATACAACGGACAATAATGGCGCAATCAAGGAAGAGTCAAAGGTGATCAAAATGGTATTTATTCAAATCCCTCTCATCACTCCTCATCAAATTCTTATTCAAAAGGTAATTCTCAAATTTCCTATTTATATTAGGATTAATTGCCATGTTAAATGCAATATATTATTTCACATAATATCGTGCAATTATTCACCTAATTACACCATATATGGTTGACCACTATTCTCCAAATAGGGTCGGCCACTCCCCTATAAATAGCCTTATTATCCCACTAAAAAGCTAAACCATTTGCTACCCACAAACTCCTAAACACATTCTTTTTAGAATTCTAATTTTGGCATCAGAGATTCTTCGGCCGAAGCCCTCCCCCCCCTCCCCCCAAATTCATCATGGGTGCGTGAGGCTTTTGGCCTTGATCTTAGATGTTATTATTTTGTAGGTGCATTTTCGTCAAAAGAGAAGACGGTGAAAATTTGCATCCACAACTATATAACAAGGGTCCGTGCTCTCACACTTGATACACAAAAATAGCCCTTCTAGCCCCATTGAATAGAGTTGTGATAAGGTGAGTGAAAGAGAGTAAAAGATCATTTGTTTTGCCATGGAGTTGTCACGATACAAGGAGAGAAGCACATACTCAGAAGATTGCTCAACGGAGGTTCTAATCCAGATAAATGTTTTTAGTTGATTATGATTTTGCTTCTTACATTTTCGTGTTTACAATCTTAGTTTTAGTTGATTAGTTCGGAATAGGGATGGGCAACGGTTATGGCGGGCGGGTGACCGCGGTTATTTACCCATAACCGTTTAAGCTCTTATCTGCATAACAGTTTACCCGGTGGGTAATTGCATAACTGTTATACCCATACCCATAACTATTTACAAACAGTTGATCATACTCATAACCGTGTACCCGTTTAACCGTAACCGCATATACCCATTTATCCATTTTTTTACCCGTTTGCCCTTTTTTTACCTATTTACCCCTGTTTTATCCGTCTACACGTTTTTTTAACAACTTAAAATTTAAAAAAGAAATTTGTATCTCTGAGAAAGTTTGGCAGTAGAATTCCCATTCGAGCGACATGCATCTGCATCATAAGCATGTTGAAATTAAAGAAATTTTTTTGTTGTCCAATATATATATATAGTTGCACTGTACGTGCAAATCTTTGATGTCTTTTAGAACTACCCTATATAAATATATTTATATTTATATTTTGTTGTCATAGTTGCACTGTTGAAATTAATCAAACTTCGACTGTTTTGCCGAAGATGAGAGAGAGTTGGAGATGAGAAAGATGAGTGGCGGAGTCTGGAGAGATTAAATAATTTTAGGATTTTTAGTTATGTATTTTATTTTTAATTTTACATATATTAGATAAATTGTTAAATGGGTATCTATTTATAGCCACGGGGTAATACTCATAAACATCTATTTAAATTTCACGTATAAACGGTTATACTCATAACCGTTTATTTGTTTAAACGGTTATCTATAACCGTAATCGTGGATTTTAAATAAATGGGTAACCGCGGTTACCCATGTCCATGGGTATTTTGCCCATCCCTTCGGAGACTCCTATCATGTTCTCAGTAGCATGTGAGCTTTCATCATGGAGCTCACACTTCGTTCATGGTTGCACATCGAAGAAAACAAGAGACGTACACTTCAGCATTGTGACATATATCCAGGTTATTCCGAATAATCAACTTCTTGATCGTGTCTGTCGCAAACTTGTTTTGAATTTCGGATATTTGGGATTTCAATTTCAGATTTGAGGAAATTGTTAGTCTTTATATTCCTTAATTGTATTAATGATCTTTCGTTCTTTTCTTTTTACAGCATTGCTTGCTAGTTTTCTCTTCAGTGTTCTTACTTCATCTTCAATGCAATGCTGTACATCTGCATATTTGGTGACCTGTGAGAGCCATATGTATAGAGTTGGATGAGTGAATAGTGAATACCGCTTTACTTGAATTGAACGTTGCGTACAACCATGGATATTACCTGAATTAATGAGCCACACATTTCAAATATTTATTAATTAAACACAAATAAAGTACTGCATCCCGATTCTCTACATTTAAGCTGGATCCTAAAGTAATATATCAAAATTCACATTTCCCTCCCCCCAATGCATGGGAACATGCATGCCACTAAAGTAATTTACTTAATTCCTCCATTATTACTGCCTCAAATTTTATCATGGCTGGTTTTTTTTTTTTTTTTTTTCTCCGTACAAATAATGTATTTACATTAAAGGAAAATGTATTTGGTCGATCTCATTCTTTTTATGTTTCAAAACGATTCTGAGATGGCCAGCTGCAGCTTCTCCTGCTCAGTAAGCGAGTGACGGAAGTGACACCGGTGACCGTAAGGACACGCGCCGCCAGCTAACACCATCCGGCAGAGCTGAGTCTTGTAGCGCGGGTGCCTCATCACGGGACGGAGCTCCCTAACGCCGTGAGCGAACTGGCAATTCTCCGCGTACGGACAAGTCCCGGTCTCCTCCCACTTGTTGCACAACTCCGTCTTCAGCATGCCCTGATTGAACACCTTCATCTCGCTTTGCTGCACTTGCGCAAACGCTAACATCATCCACTTTATATATAATCATAATTATAATTATTTATTTGTGTGAATTTAATTCTTTTTAATTGGTTAAGTTTGAAGTTTTAGTTTAAACTCACAGTCAGCGGTCTAGAAACGAGTTGATTAGGGACTCGTGGCCGAGTCGAGGAGCGAACCGAAATGCTCTTGGGGAGGGAGATCCGGTCCGTGTCGACGAGTCGGTTACGCTCGATGACGCTCGTCGGACTGATATCAGAGGACTCTTCCGAAATGACACTGTCATGAGGACCGAGATATGCAAATCCGAGTCGCCGAAAGTCGTCGAGAAACGATGTCGCCATCGGGCTCTGATACGCGGACGACGACGATGACGAGAGGAGGCAGCTCTGGAAGGCTGCCTGCGAAGAGAGGAGCTTGACGTGGTCGGTGTTCGCCGATCGGAGTTGAGCGTTCTCGCGGCGGAGTGAGTCGAGCTCGTTAGTGAGGTTGCGGAGGTGAGAATTGCAGAGGTCGTAGTGGTCGCGGAGCTCCTGGTACTCGAGGACCAGCTGAGCCTGGTTGAGGTTGTGCGACGTCGTACTGTGGTGGTTGTGGTCGTCGGAATCTGAATCCGAGAAGGAGGTGGAGCGAGTGGAGGGAGTGAGAGAGAGGGAGCTTGGAAGTGTGTATTTTGGCGGGAAAAGTGAGCGGTACATGGAGTCGAAATCGTCCCCGAAATCTCGGGAGGAATCGGGCGAGTTTGGGAAGGCAGTGTTGGTGTTGGTCTCCATGTAATATATTATATTGAATATGAATTAAGGGAAAGAAATTGAGGAGAGCTGAGAGTGGAAGGGGAGCATCAAAACAGTTAGAGTCCATAACTGAATTTATATGTTATTTGTTAGTTGTGTAGTTAGAGAGAGAGGGAGGGAGGGAGGGGTTGCTGTTGCTGTTGGTGTTGTTTGTTGTTGTTGGTGGAGATGGTGCAATGCAAGGGAATGTTTGGCTTGGTGTTGAAGTTTAGTGTGTGTGAGGTGAAGATGGAAGCTAATGGCTTAACTAGAGAGAGAGAGAGAGAGAGAGAGAGAGAGAGAGAGAGAGAGGTTGGTTGGATGAAGACTGGCGTTGTTAAAAGAAAGAAGTTCTATATTGTAAGTAAGGTTTAATAATAATTGTATTTGTATGTTGATGGTTTGCTTGTTTATCACAACTTTAACAAACTCTCTTATATGGCCCCTCCTTTTGGTAACTGGCACCTTCTCAATCAAATATACAATGTGACCATTTAGCTTCTTGTGTAACCAACAACCAACCTCGTCTCCCTCTCACAAAAGGTATTCTTATTTCATTTTATTATTTTGGCTATTTTTGGAACCATCTTACTTTTTTGTTTTAAGTTTTAATTTTTATGTTTGAAATACGAGGAAACTATATGAGAGAATTGAGAGATGAAGAAGGTAGATGAGAGAGGGGAAAATAATAAAGAGCAAAAAGCATTATGAATGTTTATATTGACAGCATTTTTTTAGGAAACGTTGCATAAGTGCCGCATTTTTGTCTAATTAGAACACAATACCGGGTTTTTCATGTTGGATGTATGCCCTAAAAGCAATCAAGATTAGTGGATTGCTTAAGTAATACAAGGATTAGCCATAATTTAATTGGTAAATTACATTTTACCACTTCAACATTGGGTCACATAATAAACTCAAATCTTATCTTTTAAATATGCAATATCATACATCAATTTACAAATTAGTTGCAATATTACACTCTATTAATTTGATTGTTAATTGATGATATGGCAAGTGTAAGTCCTACATGTTTGTTGACATGATCATCAAATTTGTGCAACATGACAAAAAAAAATTTAATTATTTAAGAAGGCCAAAAAAAAAAAAAAAAGCTATTCTCAACATCTATTTGTACTATCTCTCTAATAGAGATAGAACTCACATATATTGGTAGGCTCTACCTCTATGAAAGAGATTATACAAATAATGGTACAAATAAATGGTAAGTGTAGCACTACTCAATAAAAAGAAAGTTTAATTTTTCCTTCTTCCTTCAAGGGTGCTAGCTTTTGTTGTAGCCTATTTTATTTGACCAAGGGAAGGGGGGTTGACGGCAAGGAGAGATTGTAGAGAGAGATGTGTTTATAGGAATGTAAGGGAACGTGTGTGTTATTCCTCCCTACGTAGTGCCTTTATTTATAGTAATAAGAGGGAGAATAAATCCTTCATCCACAAGGAATACAAGTCCATATAGGAAAGAATAACTAGAATCAAATCAAATCTAGGATTTACACAATCACACTTAAACTAGGAAAGTTTATAACACTCCCCCTTGAGTGTGTAAATACTCAAGGTAGATTCAGCATCATGTAGAAGTTGAGGAAGTCAACTCATCGACACTGATTTTAGGAACAACGCTATTCTCAATAAGATAGGAATTGGCATGAGGAAGTAAGTCTCACTAAAAAACCCTAAGGCTACGGCAAAAACCCGAGTAGGGACAAAATCCATAGTCTAAGGAAAAATGCATGAGTAATGCAAAGTCAAATGAAACGTCTACGGGATGTCATCATGGATATGATCAACCCAAGATGGGTGCCTCGTTAAAACCTAGTTAGGTAGCAAAAACCCAGTGAAAAAAATGCTCCTAATCGTAGGGAAAAAGAGTACATTAAGATCAAGCAAGTATTCTTCAGGATACTCCCCCTGAGTTTGACACAATTATAAAGAGAACTAGCAAGGATACAACTCATAAAGTTTACGCATACCTATTCCTCGAACAAGCTTCTGAAACATTGCCTTCGGTAGTGATTTGGTGAAGAAGTCGGCTAGATTGTCTTGTGAACGGATTTGCGTGACTTCAATCTTCTGATGCTCTTGTTGTTGATGTGAGAAGAAGAACTTCAGCGCAATGTGTTTGGTGTTGTCTCATTTGATGTAACCATTTTTGAGCTGTTCGATGCATGCTCTCAACCAAAAACATTCTCGAGTTGCTTCATGTAAGGCGAGAATTTCAGCATGGTTAGACGAAATGGCAACTAAGGTCTGTTTAGTTGACCTCAAAGAGATTGTGGTGCCTCAAACGGTAAAGACATAACCTTTTTTAGAACACTCATTGTGCGGATCAGATAAGTATCATGCGTTGGCGTAACTAATAAGGCGAGAATCGACTCAAGATAAGGGGGTGTAGCATCACTCGAGGATCTATAGGGATAGAACAAGCCCAAATCCGTAGTACCCTGAAGGTAACAAAAGATGTCTTTAACACTAGTCCAGTGTCTGCATGTTAATGCATTAATGTATCTTGCAAAACGATTAACAATGAAGGAGATGTCAGGTCTAGTGCATTGAGCTAAGTACGATAAAGCATCTATCGCACTTAGATAAGGAACTTCAGGCTCCAAAATCTCTTCATCATCCTCCTTCGGACGGAAGGGATCTCATTTTACATCTAGTGATCAAACGACCATAGGAGTACTCGAAGGCTTCGTGTTAAACCCCACCCCCAAAACTAAGTGTAATTTCACATTTATATTTAACATTTATGAAATTACATAAGTACCCTTGAATTGTTACCCTATCCGGATCCTTTTTCCAGATTTCCTCTCAATTTCCCTCGTCTCTCTCTGACTGCCACGTGGCACCACCTTTACCTCCCCTTTCTTTCTTTCATTCTTCTCTCTTCTTCCCTAGGAGTCAACTCTCACACACACACACACACTCTCTCTCTCTCATAAATCTCTCTCTCGTCTCGACTTTCTCCTCTTCTCTTGGTAAACTCACACACACACACGTACATACCTATACACCAACCACACCACCATTATCACCTAGACCTCCCCTCTCTACCTTACCTCCCTGATCTCTCTCGGCACTGTACACCGCCATTGTGCACATAACTCTCTGGTGAGGTAAGTCTAGTTTTGCTCTAAATGCTACTAGATCATGTCTTGGTTAAGTGTTCGGGTAGTGTTTGAAACTTATTAGTAGGGTTTGAATGTAGGAACACCTCGGAAACGCTTTCCCCATATTTTTCGGCGAGAGACCGTAAATTACAAGCTATTTTCCAGCCAATCCCGACCTCGATACAACCTCTTCTTGGTACAACTCGGATCTCTACTATTTTATCTTCAATTTGGCTTTAGAATGATGAATTTTGGTTGAGCTTCGACCCCTAATCGGAATCGGGTGAATTTTCCGGTCAAATTCTGGCTTTCTCTATCATTGGGTCTGGTGACCCACGAGTGGAGTTGGGCCTGCCCAACCCTTTTAGTCTAAACCCCAAACCCTTTGTCACTTAGGCCCTTGGGCTATCTAGAACCTAGGCCTTAGGCCCGTTAACCCAAAAATCCAAAAGAGCCGACCTTGGGGCAGAGTGGAACTTGGGCCTTTGGCCCGTTTAACCCTAAACCTAAACCCTTTGTTTTTATTTATTTAAACCCCAAAACCCTATAACCTTAGGTCGGGCTTTTAAGCCCAGGCCCGTTTGTACAACCTAGGGCTTCCAGCCGATTGAACCGGTCCGACCCGATTGACCTGGTCTGACCTGTTGACTTCGGTCAACGCTGACCGTTGACTTTGACTTTTTGGTTGACTTTTTTGGGTTTCGGTGGGGACCCCTCTTAGGCTAATTTCAACGTCCTGGATTCGTTTCCGACGTCTGTTTTCCCAAATTCAATTGTTTGATTAGAGTTTTATTAAATGGACCCTTTATGTGCTTAGGTGCAATTATTAGTGGCGATTCCGTCATTCCTATTTCATACGGCTCTTCGACGACGCAGTATCTATGAGTGGACCCCTTCTAAAATGCATGTTTTAACAGTAGAAATGCATACATGAAAAGCATGATTTAATGGTTACGTTTTATGAAATGTTTTATTAGTAAATTAGATCTACACTTATGATATATCATGCTTTACTGCGAATATTTTGGAATACTGTATTTTATCGAATTTATGCTCTTTGTAGTATATATGATGGATGACTATATGCTATGAAGATGATTTTGAGATATATGTACTTATGCTTGGAAAGAGAATATTCAATGTTTTTACACTTAGCTAGTGGTCTATGTTCTGCCTATGAGCGAAGATAGTTGTTGGCTGCGGGCCGGGAGAAATAATCTCTGGCTTCGGGCTGAGAGATATGGTTGTTGGCTTCGGGCTGGGAGATATTGTTATTGGCTTCAAGCCAAGAGATATAGTTATTGGCTTCAGGTCGGGAGATATAATTATTGAACACCGCGGGTGACTAGGATACCACTAGTTAGCATACTATATACGAGATATGTTTCATGAAAGGTTTTATGGCATGCTAGGGTTTTCGGAAAAACCTGTCAAATATTATGCTATTAGTTTTCATAAACTTTAGGGGTTAGTATGCTGAATAACTATTTCATCATCATCATCATTATTATTATTATTATTATTATTATTCATAAACTTTAGGGGTTAGTATGCTGAATAACTATTTCATCATCATCATCATCATCATTATCATCATCATCATCATCATCATCATTATCATCATCGTCATCATCATTAGTTTTCATAAACTTTAGGGGTTAGTATGCTGAATAACTATTTCATCATCATCATCATCATCATCATCATCATCATCATCATTATTATTATTATTATTATTATTATTCATAAACTTTAGGGGTTAGTATGCTGAATAACTATTTCATCATCATCATCATCATCATCATCATCATCATCATCATCATCATCAACTTGGTCCACTCATGTTTGTTTTGCACCCCCTCAGGACATAGGAATGAGGCTTACGATCCGCGCTACGAGGCTTTCCCCTACTAGTGATGTCGTGCCATCATCTCTGCTTTGACATAATTGTAATAACACCTTCCGTTGTATTCTGAATTAGATGTATGCTCTGAACATGTCATGCACTATCACTATCTTCATGCAGGAATGAATAGTTACCTCTTATTATTTTGCTACAATTCATAAACATCATATCATACCTTAGTAGTTCTTTTCCAACGATATGTGTTGAATATTAGTATATTATTTTATGTAGTTCGAATGAAATTTATACGCATGATTTACATGTTATCAGCATATGCATTCATTAAATGGCTTGCGTCACCTTCGGATGTCGGCCAGCACGTGGCCATCCCGATGTCCCTTGGACATCGGGATCGGGGCGTGTCAGATTGGTATAAGAGCATACTTAGGACTTTATTCTTCCATTTGGTAATCATAAGCTTTCTTGTATCCATAATCTTCCGTCTTTCTAAATCTTGTTTGCCTCTTATCAGAATTATGGACCATCCTGGTGTGAATGTACCTTAACGACCTTATTCTGGCATAATGGGAGGAATTCAGCAATCAACCTCCACTTTACAGAATGTTTTTCCCAGTCGTAGCAGGCCGAGTTGTACATACATGGATATTGCTCATAGCCACTATGTTACGGACCTTAGGGTAGTTGGAGCCTGCCAGGAGGTTGAGGATTGGTTGGAGAAAATAGAGGATACTCTAGAGAGCATGAAATGCCCAGGGTCAGAATAGGCGAATACCACTGGTTACTTCCTTCAGGGGGATGCGAGGTTTTGGTGGAAATCAGGGAGGGGCTCTCATCCACCTAATTCTATGATGACTTAGGCTACATTCAGGAGATTTTTCAGCGCACACTTTTTGAGCCCCAGTTATTAGCTGAGGAAGAGACAAGAGTTCCTAGAGTTCCGCCAGTGCAATCTGAGCATTACAGAATCTGATAGCATTTTTCGGCACCTCTCGAGACACCACAAGGGAACCTATGGGAACCAGCGGGAGATGATGATTCAGCTGCTGATTGCTATAAACCTGGACTATCGCGAGCTTCTGGAATCACAGAGGCATAGATCCTACGAGGATATGATGGAGACGACCTTGATGATTGAACAGATGAGATGGGACAATCTTAACCAGGATCAACTTTGGAGTCAGAACTAGCCCCGAAGCCAGAACCGACCTCGGAATCAGAATCAGCGAGGTCAAAGATTATAATCCCAGAGTATGAGGGAGCCATCTACCTCTTTTAACCCCTTCGGCCCTAGACACTCTATTTCGTTCAAACGACAGGGTCAAGGTTTGGGATCATCTAGTAAGGCTCAGGCAGTGAGTCAACTAGGCGATGTTTCAATCACTTCGGTTCAGCAATCGCGGCTTGTACACAATGTGGTTTGCGCCATCGAGGAGATTGCAGGGTGAACTCTGCCACGTGTCACAGGTGTGGTGGCACGGGGCATTATATACGTGATTGCCCTTTGACACCACCACCCAAGAGTTATGATTTTGGTTTAGGTTACGGTGAAGGTAATAATCCGAGTACTTTGGGTTAAGGTGGGGGTGACTATTCGACTACTCAGAGTTATGGTGGCAGTGGTAGTCAGAGTACCCAATTTTCTGCTCAGCGACAGCCACAATACTATAGAGTAGCTTTGAGCAGTCGTACTCGGGGGAACAGAGTAGGCCGTAACAACCAGGGTCCTAGGACTGGATGTGGCCATAACAGTGGAATGGGACGTCAGGTCTATAGGCGTATCAACGCCATGACTCAGTAGGAGGTGGAGCAGGACCCTAGAGTCATTACTGGTACATTACTTATGTGTGGTAATTAGGCTAGAGTTCTAATTGATCCGGGCACCACTTATTCATTTGTCCCCCCATCATTTGCACGGGTTGTAAACTCGTAACCTACACTGTTCGGTTTTGATATACTCATACAAATGCCACCCAGAGATCTTTTCTATGCACAGTGGGAGTATAGGGATTACCGGGTCATAGTTGAAGGGGAACTTATGTAGACTAATTTAATTCCCTTTAAACTTGCGGAGTTCGATGTCATCTTGGGAATGGATTGGCTATCCAAGCACCATGCTTATGTCGGTTGTATGGAGAAATTTATGACGTTCAATCGGCTTGGACGATCGTCGATCACATTTCAGGGCGAACAACGAATCCTTCAAAATATTATCATTTCTACCATCTAGACAACTAAGTTACTGCAGAAATGATGTGTGGGATGAATCTTCTTTGAGTACCGAAGATGTGCAAGTGGTGAATAAATTCCCCAATGCGTTTCTTAAGGATTTGCCAGGATTACCACCTATGAGGGAAATCGAATTTACCATTGATTTACTTCCAGGTACCAACCATATCTCTTTACACCATATCGAATGGCACCAGCAAAGTTGAGATAATTGAATATTCAACTCCAAGAGCTTGTGGATAAGGGTTACATCTAGCCCAGCATGTCACCCTAGGGTGCTCCTGTCTTGTTTGTAAGAAAGAATGATGGGTCGATGAGACTTTGCATCGACTACAGGCAACTGAATCAGGTAACGGTGAAGAACCGTTATCCATTGCCTCGGCTCGTTGACCTGTTTGACCAGCTGAAGGGTGCTCAGGTATTTTCTAAGATTGATCTTCATTCGGGTTATCACCAATTACTGATCCGGGATGAAGATGTGCCGAAAAAGGCTTCTGCACCAAGTATGGACACTATAAGTTCCATGTCATGCCTTTTGGGTTAACGAATACACCTCTAGCATTCATGCATTTGATGAACAGAGTCTTCAGACCATATCTAGATCGGTTTGTGATTGTGTTCATTGATGACATCCTGATCTATTCTAAAAATAATGCTAAGCATAAGAAGCATTTGAGGTTGGTGTTGGAGAGGTTGAGAAATCATCAGCTGTATGCAAAGTTTAGTATGTTTCATGAAAGGTTTTATGGCATGCTAAGGTTTTGGAAAAAACCTATCAAATATTATGCTATTAGTTTTCATAAACTTTGGGGGTTAGTATGCTGAATAACTATTTCAGTATGATATATATATATATATATATATATATATATATATATATATATATATATATATCAACTTGGTCCACTCATATTTGTTTTGCGCCCCCTCAGGACATAGGAACTAGGCTTACGACCCGTGCCACGAGGCTTTCCCCTACCAGTGATATCGTGCCATCATCTCTACTTTGACATCATTGTAATAACACCTTCCATTGTATTCTGAATTAGATGTATGCTTTGAACATGTCATGCACTATCACTATCTTCATACAAGAATGAATAGCCACCTCTTATTATTTTGCTACAATTCATAAACATCATATCGTACCTTAGTAGATCTTTTCCAACGATATGTGTTGAATATTAGTATATTATTTTATGTAGTTTGAACGAAATTTATACGCATGATTTACATGTTCTCAGCATATGCATTCATTAAATAGCTTGCATCGCCAGCTCGGGATTGGGGCATGTCACTTCGCTTTACCCTCGTTAAAGCAGTGCAACACCTTCTTCGTGTAGTTCGTTTGATGTACTAAGATTCCATCCGAACGGTGCTCTATCTCGAGACCAAGATATTATGGAGTTTTTCTTAGATCTTTCATCTCAAATTCTGACTTCAGGTGTTCGACAGTTCTCGCGAGCTCTTCAGGAGTTTTGATAAGGTTCATGTCATCGACATATACTGCAACTATCCTTGATTAGTCAAATACCCACTCAGACGGTTTACCACATTCTCCGAATTGCTTCAAACCGTAGAGTGAACGCCTCAGCCGAATTGAGAGTGTGTTCTAAGGTTTGGAAATATTTGATCCAGTCAATGTAAGTCCTTCAGGAACTTTCATATAGATTTATGTATCAAGATCTCCATAGAGATACACAGTTACTATGTCTATCAACTGCACACTCAGTTTTTCAGAAACTACTAAACTGGTAAGGTAGCGAAAAGTAATCACATCCATAACGAGTGAATATGTTTCGTCATAGTCAATCCCGAGGCATTGTGAGAAGCCTTGCGCAACAAAATGAGCTTTGTAACGCACAATTTTGTTCTTCTCATTACGCTTCCGAACGAAAACCCATTTGTAGCCAATGAGCTTCACATGTGAAGGAGTATGAGCTACAGGTCCAAACACCTTACGTTTCGCAAGCAAATCGAGTTTGACTTAGATTGCTTGTTTCCAGTTTGACCAATTGGCTCTATGTCGTCATTCATCAACGAAACGGGGTTTA
Source organism: Heteromeles arbutifolia (assembly GCA_024362995.1). Classification (NCBI taxonomy): domain Eukaryota; kingdom Viridiplantae; phylum Streptophyta; class Magnoliopsida; order Rosales; family Rosaceae; genus Heteromeles; species Heteromeles arbutifolia. The sequence goes on along the minus strand of JANCRC010000012.1, from coordinate 29,192,931 downwards.
ATGTCATCGCTCAACATGATCTCAGTAACTATTGCATATGCTAATGCATCATTACTAATCATCTCATTTCTACACCACACATCATCTAAGCTAGCATAATAGATCGAAATCTCACGATTTTGAGGAGGTGGATTCGTCTCTTCAAGGATGCTTCCATAATCTAGAATTTCCTTATGAGTTGGATAGAATGAGTAAGCGACAGTTGGATTCACGGTAGGTTCTTTAGGTGCATATGCCGTGGGTTTCCTCTTACGAGGGTGTGAATCCTTTGAACCAAGAGGTATGCCACGCTTATGTGTAAGGGCAAATGATTGGCTAGCAGCTAATTTACGTGGATCACCAAAATTGGCATCCCAAGCCTCCATGAGGGAAGTCCGTCGTACATTGGTACATCCATCTTTGCAGGCTTATTCACAGCTGGAATATGTGATATTGTCACTCACGCTAGATCGATGAAAGCATCTGGCATGCTCTAAGCTATGCTCTGGAGATCTAATATGCGTTGCACTTCAGTTTCAGACCGAGCGGTGCGGGGATCTAAATGAGACAAAGTGGGAGTGGTCTATGATAATCGTTCTTTAGTAACGTTGACGTTCGTATATCCCTCTAACGACGGGAAGACTATCTCATAGAAGTGACAATCTGCAAAACAAGTGGTAAATAGATAATCTGTCAAATGTTCTAAGTAATGAATAATTGAAGGAGAATCATATCTGACATAGATTATCATCCTTCGCTGAGGCCCCGTTTTTGTACGTAAAGACAAAAAAATCAGCACATAGACCACACAACCAAAAACGTGCAGATGTGATATGGCGGGTTCGTATCTGGTAACCAACTGAATGGCGGTATATGGTTGGGTCACAACAGGCCTTAAGTGGACCAACATGGTTGCGCGCAATATTGCAGGCCCAAAGTAGCGATCGGGAGCTTGGTACATATGACCAAAGATCGAGCAATCATTTGTGAGCGCTTAATGAATACCTCTGCCAGGCCGTTTTGGGTGTGAACATAGGGTACTGGATGTTCAACTTCAACCTCAACCGACATGAATAGTCATCAAAAGTTTTAGATGTGAATTCTCCAGCATTATCAAATCGAATAAATTTGATCGGACAATCAGGATGGTGAGCCCTGAGCTTGATAACCTGAGCTAATAGTTTGGAAAATGCAGCATTCTTTGTGGACAACAAGCACACGTGTGACCAACGTATGGAAGCATCAACCAAAACCATAAAATATCTAAATGGTCCGCATGGAGGGTGAATCGGTCCATAAATGTCCCCCTGAATCCTTTGTAGAAAAATGGGAGGATTCAAACGAATCTTGTTATAAGAAGGCTTAGTAATATGTTTTCCCATTGAACATGTTTGACATGCAATTCCTTGAATCGAACCTAAACTTCAGGTTAGTGGATGCCCGTGTGATGATTTGAGGATTCGGTTTATTACTATTTGTCTAGGGTGTCCCAAACAATCATACCAAATTGTAATTTCACGTGCGGTCCCAGAGGTAGAGCCAGCCACATAGTGGCTCTTTATGGGGTGTATGGTCATAGTATACATACCACTCAAGATACGCTCCATCTTCTCTAGAATAAGCTTCTGGCCATATTCTAGGAAATTATGCAGATAAATTCAACTTTGTTTTCTACGTGGGTTTCTACGTGGGAAATTATGCAGATAAATTCAACTTCTGGCCATATCTCTAATGTCCTTAAAACTCAACAACATTCTTCTAGAACGTGGAGAATAAAGTGCCTCATCAATGGTCAGAATTGTACCATTGAACAACATTATGTGTCCCTTACCGTATCATTTGATCAGGTTGGATGGGCCTGAGAGGGTTGTCAGATGTGCATTCTTAGGTATAAAGTTAGTGAAATAGATACGTTCATGCAAAACGGTGTGCGTGGTTGCTTTGTCTGCTAGACAACTAACTTCCCCACTAGTCATATCTAGAATGAAAAATTAATTTGAATCAGTCACAAGCATAAAAGTTCTAAAAAACAATTATCCATTCAAAATAATTTTAAGTATTCAAGGACAGAAATTAATTAAAAACTTAATATCCAAAAAACAAATCACCAACAAATAATCCAAACATAAAGGAAAATTGTTCAAAATTAACCAAAAAAACAAGGAGAGGTTCGACCACTACTGTGGAATTTGGCCCTAATGTATTCAACTAAAAAAATAGTAATTGTCTAAGATTCTAATCTTCCATAGGTGTGGCATCCTCCTGAAACTCAGAAACCTCCATCTTTGTACTCTCTGGTTCGTCCACTTGCACAAAATTTGATTTAAACTTCTTACGACGATAATGATATTCAGCTACAACTTTCTGGGGAGCTCGGCAAACACGGGACCAATGGTCCTTTGAACCACAATGACAGCACATATCCGCATCCATAGTTTCAAGTGCTTTGCCCTTATTCTTGAAGTTTGGGGCCTTGGGAGCGAGGTTAGGGAGCTTCTGGGCTTTGATTCCTCCCTTGGATAGGCCTTGGCTCTGTTGACCTTGACGGGATGGTTTTTGGCAACCCCTACCACACCTCTTTTGGCGTTTTCGGCGTTGGTTTGTGCTATAATGTGCTTCAGGCACAACAGTCGCCCTCGTAGGTTAAGCTTGATGATTTTTCATCAACAACTAATTCTGCATTTCAGCAAGAAGTAAAACAGAGATCAAATCCGAAAACTTAGTCAACTTATGAGCTCTATATTGTTGCTACAGGATAATATTAGTAGCAGAAAAAGTCGAATAAGTCTTTTCCAAGAGATCTTCGGTCAAAGTCTCGATACAAAACTTGAGAAGTGATCGGATTCAACAAACTTCAGAATTATATTCATTCACAAACTTAAAGTCTTGGAAGCGCAAGTGCTGCTTGTCATGTCTTGCTTCAGGTAAGAAGATGTCCTTTTAGTGATCAAAGTGATTAGCCAAAGTGACCCATAGTGCTCGTGGATCCTCCTCAGCAAGGTACTCAGTTTGCAGGGCGTCAAGAATATGTCTTCAGATAAAGATCATAGCAGTGACTTTCTCAGCTTCGCTAACTGGGTTGTCTGTCTCATCTTTAATGGCGGGACACGAATTCTTTGCAGTGAGGTGGAGCTTCACATCTTGGACCCACTTGAGGTAGTTCCTTCCAGAGACTTCTAAAGCGGTGAAGTCGAGTTTGTTCAAATTCGATATGTTCCTATCACAAAATAAATGGACAAGATGTAGTTAGTGCAATGAAAAAAAAAATCAATCCATTGACATAGGAGTAGAACATTCAGGTTCTAATAGACTTGTATTAGTTAAAATTCGCATGAAAAAGCTTCGGGTTTTCATGGGTGATGCTTTTAAGGAAAACTTCAGGTTTTCAAATAAGGCATGTTTTTAGAAACTTCAAGTTTCGAAATAATTATGAACTTCAGGTTCATATGTTCCTGCAGACAAATGCAAATATATATACGTAAATATGCAACAAAAAAATATGCAAATAGAACTTTAGGTTTGACACTTTAGATGCAGTCCCTAACTACCAATATTCTTTGACTAAAACCTTCGTGGCTTTTAGTTTTTTCTCGAAGTCCCTGACATTAATGTAATAATGTATTTCTATGTAGGTTATTATATTTTTAAATTAAAAATAAAATTTATAGTTATTTATATTAATGAGATTTTAAATAAAACCCATAATTTATGAGATTAAAAATATTAAAGATGAATTATACTCTCTAATATTTTGTGTGTGTGTGTACATGGGTACGTTCATCAAAACTAACCAAAAAATTGTTGTACCAAAACATGGGTACATTTAAAAATAAAATAAAATAAAATATTAAGCTTAATAAAATGTTTTAAATTTCTTCTATTAAACTTAACATGGATACATTCTCAAATCAACGAAATAGAATATACCCATACAAGTATAAAAAATGGATTAGAGAAAAGATTGAATGAATTTTATATAAAAAAAAAAATAGGTACATTTTATACTTAAAAACTGGTACATTTTTCATATAACAAATTGATATATTTAAGAATGGGTCCAAATAAGATTATAAAATTGAAAATTTTCCATAAAAATTTAATAGGTACAAACTTATTCTAATTTTGTTTTTTATATTTTGGAAATGTTTGAATTGATAACGGTGTGAGTATTAAAACTCTAAATCAATTACTAATTTTTATTATAAAAATTATGTAACTTACATGTAATTCATTAATATATTAGTGTTAGGAACTTTGATCAAAATCTAAAAACTGATAAAGTCTTAGTCAATGAACATTAGAAACTAGGGACCGGATACTAATTTTTCCTTGAATTAATTATTTGGAGCTCAAGCCAAATTTAAAGTGCAGGTGAAAAATTATAAAACCCAAATTGTTAAGCTTAGGGCCCAAAAAAATGGGCCAAAGCCAACGGGTGGACTGAGCAAATTATTAGCCATGAGGTCCAAGCCTGAAATGGGCTGGGATAAGCTCGGGTAGCAAGCCTAGGGCTGCAGGCCCAGGGATAAGGAATGGGCTGCGAAAAACAAACCTAAAATGAAGCCTAGATGGACTCCGATCTGGTGCTACGCAATGCACCAACTCCAGCAAAGTTGGATCGTCTATGGGTAGGACACGGATGTACCAGTACGAGCTAGGATCCAGTGTGTCGTAAGCATATGGGACACCACAGCCCCACGGGCTGGTGTCACGCTTGGGCCGAGCTTTGGATTATGGGATGCAATCTGTGAACCCAGATTAGTAAATCTCTCCAATGGGCTGAAAAAGAACACCAAAGCCCAAAGGGCTGGTGTTTGGACCAAGGGTAGCCAAGCCCAAATGGGCTCGGGTAAGGACCAAAAACATCCCAGCGTTGCTATGTAAGGTCGTCGGAGTTGAGGTTAGTGCCGCCACTGCTGGTGGCCGTGTTATTGGTGAATTTGGGTCAAGGGAAGCACGAATTCGACCTGGAACCCTATTTTGGATGAAGAAAGTTTGATTTCTCGGCGTTGGGTATGAAAATCATGGGGATTTCGAAGTGAAATTCTCGAAAACTTAATGAAATTCGACGAGAATTTCAATGATCATCGTCAGAGACAATGAATTTGTCCCAAAAATCACAACTTCAGGTCGTGGTTCTCAATGGAAATCGGCATTGGTGTCGTGACGCATTTGTAAGAGAGTGTAGGTTTGGGGACGACGCCATGGACGGCGTTGTTTTTTGTTTTCATGGTGAGAGAGAGATAGAGCTACTTGCTTTCCGCTTGTAGCTCCGCTCAGTCAGACATGATGCAGGCCTGGTGATGACAACTCGACGGGGCGTGGCTTGGAAGCCAGCGGCTCGCAATGGATTGGATGGGTTTTGAGAAAATCCCTAATTTTAATTTTTTTTTTCTTAATTCCAGATTATAAAATTTTAATGCATAAGCAGTTATTTGATGCAATTCATGACAATATCAAATTCACATAATTCAACAATTATGAATATAATGCATACACAATTTATGTAGAATCTAAAATTCGAAATATGTAAAGTTAGGTCATGCATTATGGTAAATATTTATGCTATCAGGGCTGCAAAAATATCGAGATAAAAATCGTTGTTTTGGAAGAACATGATTGCGTGATGATATAGGTGAACTGGTTTGATGCAAAAAATCTCCTCGTCAGATTCCTAAGCACAGCGGTAGAAAAAAAATTACCCCCAAATTTTAGATATTCATCCAAAAAATTCAGCAAATTGAAAAAAAAATGGAGCACTTTACTATTCCAGTGAAGTGGTCGAGATTCAAGGGGATGAATATCTTACCAAGTGGGGTCGACTCTATGAATTTTAGAACAACACAGCGCTCGTTTTTGCACGAAGTCTTCAGTTAGCTCTAAGCACACCATACATTTTCTTTAATTCTCTTTCTAAGTCTTCCTAGCTTTCCTCTACCCTTTTTGCCCTAACCCTCCGTCTCATAGTCGCATATGTATGTGTTAACCTTAAAAACTACGTACCAAACCTACGTGGCATTCAAGTCAAATAGGTAATGAGATAACTACATTCTTCGGTTGAATACGGGGCGTGCTAACTCAACGACCGAGCTCGGTCGGCGAGTGAATGAATATGGTGGTGGTGGTGGTGGTGGTGTCGAACATCCTGCTAACTTCTGTCTTCTGATTGCAGCCGAGGAAGGAACTCGTCTCGGCCTCTGAGTTCTAAAGCCTGAAGGCAGGGTTACTAGTTTTCTTCGAAGTTCACGAATCATTGGCACAAGGCTCGGCAGTTGTAATTACATTTGTGCAAATATAAGTGCACTGAATCGATACCAGATTGTACGGACACAAATACTCAAAAGAGATAAGTGTCTTGATTATAAATGTGGTTCGGCTGTCTGAATGCCGAACTCTGAAATGTACTTGAAAATATCCAATCATAAAATAAATTGATTTTCAATGTGCCGAGTGATGTAACCTAGTAAGACCTCACTTCGCCAAATGGGCTAATGAAGTGACCTCTTCCAATAAGGACTTAAGGACTCCTTACTGGCCGAGACTTGGATAAATAACCAACCGATCTCGAAGTAATGTTGTTAAGACTAACTAAAGGTTCTCCTCGGTTGCCTGTTTCTATGGCTCCAGTGCTGTTAAGACTAATTGAAGGTATTGCCGGTTGTCAACCACAGTGTTGTTAAGACTAACTAAAGATATGCTCGACGAAGTTAGAAATATCAGTGGTTTCTCAAAAATGATATGGTTTTGCATAGAGCAAGAGTTTACATATGGCAAATTTGTTTGTGTGTTTAAAGAAGCTTTGAGCGTTGCACATCCTCTCCTATTTATAATAGCAACTTTCTTGGTGCCGAGGTAGAATCCTACTAGGACTAGATTTTCTCAGCACGTATCCCTTCATACGGATTAGACTTGACTACTCCTACCAGTCTTGGGACTCTGAACCACATGTCCATCTTCTAATATCCAATCCCCTTCCTTGTTTTAACCAGACTCACCATTCTGCTTATTGAGGACTCCTAGCCGGATTAAACCTTAGTCGAATCTACCCTGAATATTATGGACTGGGCTAGGATATCCAACCATGGGCCGAGCATATGGCTTACTAGGCCCAAATCTATCAATTTAGGCCCAAACTGTATGTCTTCGGTTCATGTGTCCAAATCACCTTAACTGATTTTCTCTCGCCTTATTTTCAATTACAACCACTCATACTTTACTTCGGATATCCTCGTTCTTAATCTTATTCTTTCTAGTGTGCGCACACATTCAGCGAAGCATTCTCATCTCCATTAAACTCATTTTTTGCACGTATTGTTTTTGTACCGCCCAACATTTTGTGCCATAAAGCATTGCTTGCCTTATTTCCATCCTATAAATTTTTCCTTAAACTTTAGTAGCATACGAATATCGCACAACACAACTGATGCACTCTTCCACTTACTGAAGAAAACCATTGCAACAAAATCTTGGAATCACCGTCATTTCTCTCTTGGATCGACGAACTCCTTGACGGCCCTGTGTTTAGCAAACCACATGGCATCGCTAGAAACTAAGCGACGAGGGGAGGAATCACTAGAAACTAAGCGACGAAGGGAGGAATCGCTTCTTCATTGGCCATGATATTATGATGGACCCCGCTATTCTCCCCTTGTCGATGATCAACGATACTACGATCCACGATGTTACGATATTTAAATATTTTTAATCCACATGACAATATTTAATTAGACTTGTGAGACCCAATTATATGTCACATCATCGCATAACATAATTTTTAACAAGATTGTGACAAAAAGACGTACATCAATTTGCGACATTAATTTTCAAGGGCTACATTGATCGATTTTTAATCTTAGGACCATCCATATGGGGTGAGTCAATTTATGGATCATTTGTAATAAAAATCCGTCAGATATTATCCCCTTCAAGGAGAAATTTTTCATTGTGATCGGAATACGGATGATACATCACGTGTTTTTATATAAGTGGGGGAAAATTTTATTTTTTAAGTTACTAACTTTTTATGACACATATCCGACTATTTATATAGTAACACGTAGTGTACTATCCGTGCTCAGGCTACACGAACAGATCTCTCCCATTCAAGATAAGAAATTTCAGCAAAAAGGATCAAAAGACAAAGAAAACCAATCCAATCAATTGAACCAGAAGTTAAAACCCGTCATATTTTTCCTTTCACCATGAAAACCCAATCCAAAAGCATCAACACTGATACTGATTCCTTCTGGAATTGGAAATCAAAGCCACTGCACAGGAATAAGCACGACGACAATAGATTCTCGTTCACTGAAGTTTTCCACAGCAGCCCAAAAGCGGAGAGAAAGGTGGTGTTGGGGCCTGGAGGTGGTGCTGGAATCGGGTGCGGCGCTGGAGTTGGGTTGGGATTGGTGGGAGGGATGGGATATGGTGGTGGGTGCCCATGGAACCAAGTGAAGCTGGTGTTTGGGGTTGGTGTGGGTTGTGGGGTTGGATTAGGATTTGGGTTTGGGCAAGGAATTGGGTATGGATTTAGTCTGGAATCCCTGCTGGAGAGTTCAGATTCTGGCAAAGCGATTCAAATGTACCATAAATATTGATATTGTAAATTGTTTGAGTTTAATTTTAAATTTTGGATTTGTGGTTGTTTAGTTCGCTATCGTCATCTATGAATTTGCAGTAAGAATTTGGATGTCATTTGTAGGTATTTTGTTTCTTAATTTCTATAAGAAAGAAAATAATGTTGAATACAATCTAATTTTGCAGTTTCTATAAAAGAGATCCAAATTTCCAAAATCCAAACTGATTACAGTTGAGAACTAACACGATAAGCCACATGTATGTGTATTTTTGCTCATTCATGATCTACTTTACAATGACCATACATGAAGAACAAGGCAAAAATTATTACGCTCCTTACGTAGGGAGTTGTAAAGATAAATCTTTCAATGACAGAAAGCTCATGGAGTTGTAAAGAAAGTGCATTGAGGGGGAGTGTTATCGGCCCCCTGAATACCAATCAAGAACACGTAAGGACGTTTAGGTGGGCAGGGCGGCACATCCCCCAACCAAGGGAGTGGTTACGTTCAGTATAATTAATGCGCTTGTTTATTTCCTAGAGTGTTACATTGACGATCGCAACCTGGATTGTTCCAGCAGCAACTGTACTTGATTAACAGAGTTATTGTGCAACAATATCTCTAGATCATGATATTCTCTTTATGAAGATTGTAATCATCAGAAAGCATCAAATACCATAGCTATGGAGTAGCAACAAATACTTCCAGCAATACGTTCATCTTTCGGCCAGCACCTCAATACTATTTCCACCACCAATCGTTACTTATACAGCTGCTAAACCAGAGAAGAAACACAAAACAATGGCCTCGGGTCCTATTACATAAGAATCTTTGAAAGAACAACAATCAACTTAATAATAAAACCTAAATTATATCAGCGCATGTAGGTGATCATATTAGAAGGCATAACAAGATATTGGTTGATATCTTCGTGCTGATCGTCTATCACTACCTGAGAGAAGCATGCACTTGACGAACTTGATGAGATGAAACACCGGCCATTGGATACTGTATGTAGGGCACAGCAGCTGGCTGCATGAGTCGGCTGAATACTACTGCGGGCTCATGGATGAGGAACATTCTGGAGGATTAATATTATTGTTCAATATATGTCATCATATTCAGGTTCTCCACCGTTTTTGAATCATCATTGGATTATTGAAATTAATGTGTTGCCCCTCAAATCAGTGGCAGAGCCAGGAATTTAAGACAATGGGATCAAAAAATAGCTTTCAAAAATCGATATACTTTCATTTATAATTGTCCACGACGTGTTCTCATATTTTGGAAACGTCGTAGTACAACATCATTATTAATAGAATCATATACCTCTTTCTCAATGTACACAACCAAACTATTATTCAACCATTGATCACCCATCCTATTACGATGTGGATTCTTCACAATTTTCATCACCGAAAAAGCTCTTTCAATTGAAGCAGTCGCAGCAGGTAAAATTAATGCTAATTTCATTAGCAAGTACACCAAGGGATACTGTCTATCCCTCTTTGTCTCCACCAACTTTTGTGCAAGGCTATTAATTCATTTCAACGCAGAAAATTCATTATGCAAACGCATATCAAAAATATAATTCTTCAGTTCATCTTCAAGAAGCATGAGCTCCATATCAGAAAAATCTTTAGACCAATACAAACCCCACAAACCTTAAGATAAACCCCACAATTAATCTGCAGAATCATTTTGTAATATCAATCTGCAGAATCAGTTTGCAGCATCAATTTGCAGAATTAGTTTCCTACATGCCATGTTGACTTCAAGTACTATATCAATTGAGCATAATTTATGGATTCTTTCAGGTTAGTGTTTTTAGTTATTTATGATATATATTAAGTCTAATACCTAGACCTCCTTCCCCAATCTATTCTATTATGCAATTCAGATTTCATTTTACATGTGATTGAATTTGTCTTATTCCTTTATTTTCCATTTGATTGCCTTATCTTTTTCCTGCTACAACTTCATCGTATGTTAAAATCTTATATTGTTAGTTATCATTCATTTTGGTTTAGAATTACAATACATAAATTAACATGAGTGAATTGATTCAATTTTTCTTATGATGGTTTCAAATTTCCCACCCATCTTTCACTCAGATTCTCCCTTCTCCAAATTTAAAAACTCAAACAAATAAATAATGAAATTTCATAATAGAGAAGCTTACTAGAGGAAGGATGCCGAGCCGGAAGAACACAACCTGGAGAACAAGAGAGATCGCTGGACCAGAAGAACGCACCTGGAGAACAAGAGAGATCGTTGGGTTCTGGTGTGCGCTAGGTTATGAGAAAAGTCACTTGTGATAGCATGAGAAATGAGTTCGGGGAAAAGTCACTTTTTTGATAGCATGGGAAAAGTCACTTTTCTGATAGAAGAGGGCAGGACTGGAAAATTGAAAGTTTATTAAAGGGGTCAATATTTTTTTATTCAAGGGGTTAAATATTTTTTTTAAAAGGATAACTTATAAATATATTGGGATCAAGGGAGCCCAATGCCCCCGCATTGGCTCCGCCACTGCCTCAAATGGCAATTCAGAATTGCTGCTGGAAGGACCTACGCTTAACTGAAGAGTACTATAGTTGTATTTTCTCTCCATCAACATCCACATTGCCGTCGTACTGGGATTAGGAGCCAAAAGATTACTCAAATATTCATTTGAACTATCAACTCGATCAGAAGGCTGCTGATGACGATGATTATGATGATGATGAAAGGGCTGGAGCATATCATCATAGGCTTTTTGTCTCCTCTTGATGATTAACTTGATCCTGCTTGTAATAGTTACAAGGCCGATTTTGGCTTGATGAACATGCTTGTAATAGTTACAAGGCCGACTTTGGCTTGATGAACATATATGATAATGTTCAGCTGACTGGTTCCTCTTATGAAGTAATGTTCTCTTGCCAGACTCGAGCTTAGCATTTAGCGAACTCAAAAGCGCCTCTAGTTGATTCTCTGACAAACTTTCGATGCGTTCATCCCATGTTGGGTACTTGGCCTCGTACATCTCCTTACGCGCTCTGTAGGTATCAACATAGACCTTTGTCTTTCGGTCCATGAACAGGTCAGATAAGTTTAACATTTTCTTGGCTGGTTTGCTCATGGTGCTTGCCTTTCACTTCTTCATTATGCGATTGACCTCATTCCGGTTTTCTGGCCATGTGTGGAGTTCAGGGGGCCGACCAGTCTGTTTCGGGCCACAGATGGTCATGCACACATCTAGTTCCCACTTCCCAGAGAGTTGAAAACTCGTAGGCCTTCTTCATAATTCCCTTCTCTTCTGAAATGTTATTTTTCTAGCTCGTTCATTGGCTATGAGTTCCATCTCCAGCCTTCCCCGACCCATATTCTTTTCTTTAAGAAAAATAAAACTTAGACTGTTTTAAATAGAATTTGAGATTCAAAGAGTCCTTTAATTTCATGAGTAACAGCTTTTGTTTGGCTAGTGACATTGACTCCCAAATTAGAATATTTTACTTGCACTTTAAAATATGGAGGGTATACACAAACCTTTAATGGAAAATAGAATGCGAAGACACTCAAGATAACAAGCCGTATATAAACAACAATTTTCAATTTTCTTTACTGGTTGCTTTCGATATATAAAGAGAGGATAACTGCTAGAGAAACTATATTTCTAAACTAAATTGGATTATCAATTAAATGTTGATTAACGTTTTTATTTTCTATTGGATTATCACTTTATAAACAAAACATGTTTATTATAACTTAAGTAAAATTAAAGAAATAAAATTTCAAAAACAAAAAAAACAAAAAAGCCACGATACCTCTCCACCCAACCGTACCACGTCAGCCACAGGACTTCATCGCCAGAACCCAATGGCAGACCTAGGATATGAATGTTTAGGGGTCCCAATGTTAAATACAAGTTTTTTAGATAGGAACAAAACTCGAAGAGAGCAATAAAAACTCAGTTTATTCACTCGGTGGACTTGTTGTGCACATGTTAACAGATATCAAGCAATATCATGAGATATAGAGAGAATTTGTCGACGCAGCATGTCCAGACATGCCTAGCATGCATTGCATCAAATATTTAGTAAGCACAAAAGAGGTTCGTATCAAACATTCGGATGATTCTTGAAAGTCCTTCATATGTATATTTTCTGAACTTGGATGATCCTTGGACTATCTTGGTCCCTATTTCCATCCGCTCCTGCCGACACCCCCTTTCGTCCTCACCGCTGAGCTATTGCATCTCCTCATCACACCACTTTCTCTTTCTTTCTTTTAAAGTTGACAGCATTAGATTAGAAGGTTAAGTGTTTGGATATGTGTAAAAATATTAGAATTGCGTTTTTTTTTTTTTTTTTTTTTTTTAACAAATAACAGGTACAGAAGATTTGTAGCCTCCCCTTAACCCTAAAGTCTTACCAACAATTATCGCTATGTGAAGGCAAGTTTCTTTTAAAGTTGACAGCATTAGATTAGAAGGTTAAGTGTTTGGATGTGTCAAACTATTAGAATTGCGTTTGTTTTTTTTTTCATTTATTTATTTTTAATTTTTTTTTTTACAAATAACAGGTATAGAAGATTTGTAGCCTCCCCTTAACCCTAAAGTCTTCCTAACAATTATCGCTATGGCTATGTGAAGGCAAGTTTCTTAAGATTGGAGCTAAAAAAATTATAACTTATTATAATGTGCAGTTTATTCTGACATACAAATGCCCCAAGTTGAGGCAAAAAAGTATTGACTAGATAAAGGTTAGATTCGCTATAAAGAGGTTTTACTGTATTACATGATTCTTTGTTAATTTTCTCATCGAAGCAAAAACATTTTTCCTTCAACGAGCAGAAAACAAGGACGATTCGAAACTCTCATGCCGGTAAGAAGCTTGTACGCTTTTTCCTTATCATTAGATGCAATTTTCAGATAGATAACTTCTGTTGAACACAAAACTTTTAATCCATTCATCATGCATGCGCAGGTGGAGCTTTAACTGGGGATATAGAATATAAACAGAATCCGTCAAGATTCGTAAAAACAAGCTTGGAAGCAAGGGCAGTGTTCCTGTCAATTTGAATTGTGGTATTTCTCTACAAATATGTACACCGGCAGGAATAAGCTCCGAACGTCCGAGTAACCTTTGCATTCAAAACACACTTTTGAAGAGCTTGGAGGAAGAATCAACAAATGCACAAAACTATCTCCTTCCAGATTCTAAATCTTCCAATGCCGAACCAGAATCGCGTGCTAATGTTAACCCCATACATCCATGGATGCTTGTTTCGTCTACCTGATTCCCAACCCGAGAATCTATGACCTGCACATTGCTCGCATTTACTGTGCTGGTAACCTGTGTCCCTGAACGTGACTCCTCCAACACCTGGAAGTAAGCATACGGGCCCCAACCTACAAATGGATGTATAGAAAATCAGATGCTATAAAAACACACCTTGAAAAATTACTAAAACAATTCGAAAGAAGGCCTATGTTAATTAGCACTGCTTCAATACATAACAGACAGGCATGCACTGCTTCAATACAAAGCAGACAGGCATGTCCGACCAAGGAAGAGCGAAACACTAATTTAGTGAAACAAGATCTATGTTAATTTGGTAGATACAGATGGAAATTCTCTTAAACCATTAAGCCAAATTAGAAAATTAACATGAAGAAATTGGACTGTTGTTTCCAAATTACACACATTTACGTCACCCACTGTATTCTTTAACAAACTTCCACAAGCACAAGCGTGCACACATCAAAACAAATGCCAGAGAGATATTATGTGCAAAATATTTCACGAGTCGTAGAGGACACGAAAGGAGCACTGTCATTGATAAGCAAAGAAAAAGTAAGACCAGACCATTGCAATTACAATAAACCAAGTTAGTCAACAAAGAAGAAACACCAAAAATATGATTCTACGAAAATGTAACTTAATGTCACAACACCAAAAAAGCAACATCTCTAGAAAATATTTCCCCATGACAAAAACACCCATATAGAACTTGCTTGGTACCATACCTTGGGCATGATATGGGGGTGGAAAGAACTGCAAATAGCAAAATGAAGCAACCGTAAGCCCTGCAAAAATGATTCCCTGATTGTTACTTACAAATAAGGTTCAGCAAGTTGCTTAGTTACCATTCATTATGACACAAACCTAGAAGACCTCCAGCAAATACATCTTGCCAGTGGTGCCAGTAGTCATCGACTCGAGAAATTCCGACAAGTGATGCAACAAGTAGTGGAAAAATAACAATGCAAAGTTTTGCAACATGGCCTTTGCGATCAAATACTTGTATTTTTCCTGACAAATACAGAGAGAGAAATCCAAGACCAGCAAAGGACCCTGCATATTGAATCCAAATTCCTCGATGTTAAAAAGTCTGCAAGAGATTGAGGTAAATATAGTGCTTGTATGACATTACCAACGAAGTTGTTTGCATGTAAATTATATTCAGTGAATACCAGACACTGCAGTGCTGCTTACATGAAGTATGGCCACTTGGAAAACTCTTGTGCCCCTCCTTTATAACACTCTTCACACCATCGCATACAACATTTCCCCATTTATCGTACACCTGAGGAAAAACTAGTTATTAACTTCGACTTCCAATGGAATCATGTATGAATAATCTAAAAGAACACTGCCCTCAAATTACAATCTAAAATAACTGTGAATCAAGAATGCCGTACATCCTTCCCATCTGGAAAACAGCGCCAAAAGAAGTCTGGTCGGGGTCGACCAACTGCATCTTTTATAGCATCTGTAAGAACCCCTGTTATCAGGACAGAGAACAATAGACCTGCAGTAACAACTTTTTAACTGTCAGGTCCTGTCGTTTTATTGTATTTCTTCAGTAAATGTCGTATATATAATATATTTAAATATTCTTCGTAAAATCAATAGTCGGAAAACTGATCACCTAGTATGGCATGGTGAAGGTCATAGACAACTCTCCTGCGGAAATAGACAACAACAAAAATTGCTATGGGCAGTGCAACTGCATACATCTAAGCATCCAAGGAGAGGAGGCGAGAGAGGGGGGCATCACAAATCACATCAATTCAGAATTCAAGTAATGTATTAGTAAACATGGTCTCATTAGATTAGAGCAGAATGGTAACAACTTACAGGGACAGCCCAAACAGGTACTGTGTTACTTTTCAAGGGATATTTAAGATCAGTCATCATGTCTTTTCCTACGAAGCGATAAAATGGATGAATCACATTAAGGATGACAACTATCAACCCAAGAAGCATCAGTATCACCCAATCATGCATATGTGTCCTTGCAAGTGTCACTCCATGGGACCTTACGGTATGCGAACCAAGTTGAACTTCCTGCATTTTGTTCTGCTCATGAAATTAGACATCAGTGTGTACTCCTTACAGTGCGTCGGCATAACAAAAAGACATCGGCGGCCACAAAAAAAGAGAGAAGATTCCAAAGAAAATATTTTTATCACATTTTATGCAAAAGAACCACCAAATACTTTTATTAATTAACCAAATAGTAATAATAATACTAGATATGTCCATATAGACATGTTTTCACAAGATAACAGCATTGCAAGAGAAAATTGTAATAAGCTACGATAAAAGGCAAGTAAAAGAAAATAATTATAGGACCCACAATAAACACAAAGAAAAGGACACTGATGCAGAAGAGAGGAAAAATCAAGAAGGTGAGTCTGCGTGCAATAAAGGTGAATGGTAATTAGGAATAACAGCCATAGGAAATAACCAAAACATTATGAATAACCAGTGAGTGAGCTGTGTTGCATTAGTTGGTAAATTCTTCAACGAAATGCAATTGTAACCTGCAATCATGACAAGCAATCTCTATGTAAGCTTAAAGCAATGACTATCTGGGAAGGTCTGTCAGAATCCAGGGACAGAAATATATGCACTGGATGCTTGTCTCGTTAAATAGTATGGGCTGTTTTTGCTGATTTTACATCTTATAAATGCTTACGAAATTATTAGATCAATAACCAATACCAGACATGTGAAGGAAAAGTTATATTCAGCGTTGGGTATAATTTATGTCTGATTATTGTTTGGTTCAACTTTTCATGTGTGACAACAAAAGTACTACCTTATGATTTGAAGAATTTTTTTTTTCATAAAAAAATTTCCGTTTGGACGCCTTAGATCGCAACACTTGTATCTAATCATTTTGGTCAACCATTTGGATGTTCACAGAGAAATATTTACTTATTTTCTTTCTGTTACAAAATGTAAGTAAAGAAGAAGTTTGGTTAACAACTATGCTATGGCTTTGTACCAGCCATACAGATCTGTATTAATTCAAAAAGTACAGATAAAAATGAGCATGCCCTTGTGTTTGAACATTTAGATGTATGAGACCCCCTATGTCTGTGTCAGGGCATGCTATTACATCCGTCTGCATAAATGGTGAGGTCCCAACATTTCATTTGGTACATCAACGTTCATATAAATATTACTTGTGACACCAAATTGGAACACAGTGATGTTGAAGGACTACGGGGCCTATTATTTAAGCTGAGAGACCAAACTGTAACTCAAGAATAGGTTCAGGGACCATTAATACAAACAAGAATACTTTTCTGTCAAATCGGTTGGCCGAAATGGCAGATGCTAGATAGGTAGAAGGGTGAAAATCTAATTCTCTGATTTTTAGCTCTCTGCTATTGCTGATGATGTTCAGAGCAAGCAAAGGAGATTTCATCCAGAAATTGGGTATTTCTGAAGGGAAAATTTAGAAATTTAGGATATTTTTGAAATTTTAAAATGGAAGGAATGGCTGAAACATATTGTTAAATTACTCCTTTACCCTTCCTTATGACTAAAAACCAAGTTGACGGAACTGGTACTTTGGAATATGTCACAAACATCACTAACTATTGTTCAAACTGAAACTACAGGAATAAAAATGCAACTAGGATTGTACTACATGGACCAAAAGTATAATTTAGCCTTTACGTATTAATGGACAAAACTCTAATTATATTAGCCTAAGATATAGGCCATGCTCATTTCTCCATGAATTCAGCAAAAGAAAAGAAATACCTCATCCTCCATGTGTTCTATCAATGGTAAGTGAATGGGTGTGAACAAATCAGTATTAACCGCAGAAATCTCCGGCTTCTTGCTTGACACACCCTAGATAACCCCAAAAAAGAAAAATCAATCTTCAGGGGTTAAATTCACGAAGGGCACCAGATTCATTAGACTTAATCACAAATTCATACGTTGTGTTTATAACTCGACGCCAGTTGTATGTATACCATTAACTGGATTTGAACTTTGTAGATTCTGGGCCTGAAGCTTTTATGGAATCAGCAGAGCAAAACTGCCAGTAACCCTAACTACATATTAACTGTACACCTTCCTACAATATCCTTCTATCACCTAGACAAACACTATGAAACCTAAAAATGGATTCATTTATTAAGAATGTAAATGTTTGAATCATGTGTCATGTGTGACTTCGTTTGTGTGTGATGAGAGATACTAGCATTCAGAAAAAGAAAAGCATGTATTTGGTAACCCAGCAGTAGAACAAGTGATAATGCATAAAAATATTTTAGTACAAGCTCACAATCTTTAGTTCAACCAAATCACCCAACAACATTTTATGATGCTCTACTGGTGGATGCACTTTAGGAAAACCAATCATCTATGTTGACCCAAACAATAAAACTATACAAAGTAATAAATCTATGGTCCATATTTCAGTATCTTTAGATCCTAAGCTTCTAAAAAAATTATCTTCAACTAAAATTCCAATCAGTAACTGATCGTGCCAACACAGGGCACACCAAACAGTATACCAATATGTTTTCTTGCTGGAATCTAATGTGCAATATCAGAGGCACAAAAAGTACTGCTCCAAGGGTGAGGGGAAACGGAACAAAAAATTAATTAATAAGAAGTTCCTTTGAACAGCTGAAGGAGTCAGAAGACACGGCAAAAACAATCTTCTCAAGCATACACAAAGAACATAAGGAATGAGGATGCAGTTCACAACAACATTTAAGAAGCAGCTTCCCAGGCTTCGAAAATCCAATGCACCAACCTTACATAAATAAACCTAATGTACAACATTTAGTAAATTTAGCCCCACAAAATGAGCTGCAGCAGTGAAAAAGTAAGGGCCCGTTTGGTATCCTTCTTGGATTCAGTTTTGTTTTGTTTTTGAAACGAATGAGTACTACTACTAAGTATTTAGTTGTGTTCTTCATTTTTGAAAACTATAAATCACTTTCAAACTGAATACCAAACAACCCCTTAATGATTTTGGTTACTGAATCTAGACTTTTGACTTCGAAGAAGATAGCGGGAGAGGTAAGGAAGAGATCCTAGTAAAACTAGTCCAACTATACAATCTTTTCCTTGTTCTTTTCTTCTCCTTTTCTGTTGGGTCTAGATGATAATTCTAATAGATTAAATCATTCTGTCAGCCAACAATAAGTATCCATGACTGTCTCAGATCTAGGCTTAAACCCCATTTCATGTCAAGCAGTAATGATTCTCATGAACAAGAACAATTCAAGATTCTACAATTTTAGGAAAAAATCAAGTTTCTAATATCCAAAATTTTCAAGATTCTAAATTTCTTCAACTTTTGTCTCCAAAATCAACTTTTTTTCTTTTGCATCTATTAACAGTTATATGGTACAAAGATGGCACAAACCCATCACCGCAGATACATACATGCATACATATACATATACATATATAATTGCGTAAACTGAAGTATCACACAGTAATTTGAGGCAAAACAAGAAATCATCCAAAACGACAGTGAATTACAACAAAAAGGGCCAAAAACCACCTGGAATTTGCCCACATGCTTAAGAAATATGCATCGGATATTACAATCTTAAATCTAGTAAAATATGCAGGAAGAAGAGGAACCCACTGACCTGAAAGACGACGCCACTCAAGTTTTTGAGACGAGAAAGCAATCCAATATCCCACCAAGGCATTGTACCAAACTTAACCAAGAGCTTCGATACAATACCAACTGTTTCTGGTTTCAGAATTTATCCGTGGAATGAAATGTGGCCGCGATAGCGACAGTGGCCGTGGCAGTGTTGACTAATACGGGGTGGGAAACTTCCTAATTTTGTCTACTATCTAGAGTGGTTCATCTCAACAAAATTAATAAAAAACAAACTAACCAAAAAAAGCAAAAGGAGTTTTAATGAAAAGTTATTCTCCCAACTTTTTATTCACAAAAAAAAAAAAAAAAAAAAAAACAAAAAGTATCTATTAATTTTATTTAATAAAAAGAGTTTAAACTTTTAATGAAATTTTTTTTTTTTAATAACAAACGATATTATCTAAACTAAGTGGTTGAGAGAGTAAGCCAAGCCTCACAATGGGTTAGCAATATATAGTTCAAATTCGCCTTTGGCGAGAATCAAAGTTAAGACCTTAGCAATATGTGGTTCAAATTCGTATTTGGCAAGAATCGAAATTAAGACCTCTCATTTATAAGTGAATAAGAACATCACTAGACCATAGTACAAAGTAACTAATGAAAAGAACTTAAAACTAAATGAAAATGACTTAAATTTTAGTGGGAAGGACAAAAAGTCTCATCACACACACACTTTTTCCTTCACTCCACCAATTCTCACCTTCCCTATTCTTAACTCTATATCTCTCGAATTTGAACAACATCATTGCTAATCTATTGTGAGGTTAAATCCTTCACCTCCCTCTCAGTATAGATTCTCTCTCTCTCTCCTCTTTCACTATCCCCATCAACTTTCTTTCTCCACTCTCCTCACCCATTCACATCAACTTTCTCTCACCTATCTCCTCCCTCTCCTTTCACCTCTCCCCACTCTCTCATGTCACTTTTCTCCAATGTTCTAAAAGATGTTAGGCACTAGTCGGGCGGCGGACTGGGATGTAGTGCCTAGGCGGGCGCCTAGGTGGACAAAGTGGATTTAAGTAAATCTATTATATTTCGTGTAAATAAGTGTCTATTTATACTTAAAATATATATATTTTTATCATAAACTACAAAATAAAATGACATATATATTATGAAGTATTGAAACATAATAAAACCATGGGGAACAAGCATATAATGTGTGTTCATTTAACTATTCAGCAAGTCGCTTACAATTTATTGAAAAAAATAAAATACAAAATGAAAGTTATCTATTTGCTGTCTAAGTAAGTCGAAACCCAAGTGGGTGCCTCAACGGGTCTGGGCGGGTTAGGCGAGTACCTAGGTGGTCTAGGTGCCCTTTCTTAATTTTCAAACGCCTAGGCATTAATCAGGACGGTGGCTAGTCGCCTAGCACCTAGGCGGGGATTTTTAAAACAGTGTTCTTCTCTCACTCCATAAACAATATACTTTCTATTTTTTGTTTTATATTTTCGATTTTTTTAGAACAAACTAAGTAATAATATTTCAAAATTAAAAATGAAGATTGTGTTGTGGTCTATTTTATCTAACAATATTTAGGGTGGCCAGCGGCAAGAAGAAGAGAGAAAAGAGAGATGTGTTTGTAGAATTGTAGGGGAATGTGTGTTGTTATCCCTCCTACATTGTGCCTTTATTTATAGTAGTAAAGGGAGATAAGATATTCCTTCTTCCCCAAGTAATACAAGTTGTAATAGGAAAGGATAACTAGAATCAAATCTAATCTAGGATTTACACAATCACACTTAATCTAGGAATGTTTACAACACTCCCCCTTGAGTGTGTAAATACTCAAGGTAGATTTAGCATCATGCAGAAGTTGAGGAAGTCGACTTGTCGGCACTGATTCCAAGGAACAATGCTTATTCTCAATAAGGTAGGAACTTGCATAAGTAGTAAGTCTCACTAAAAAACCCTAAGGCTATGGCAAAAACCCGAGTAGGGACAAAATCCATAGTCTAAGGAAAAATGCGTGAGAAATGCAAAGTCAAAAAAAATGTCTACAGGACGTCATCAGGGATATGACCAGCCCAAGGTAGGTGCCTCGTTAAAACCTAGTTAGGTAGCAAAAATCCAGTGGGAAAAATGCTCATAATCGTAGGGAAAAAGAGTACATTAAGATCAAGCAAGTATCTACAGGATACTCCCCCTGAGTTTGACATAATTCCAAAGAGAAATAGCAAAGTTACAACTCAGAAAGTTTACGCATACCAATTCCATGAACAAGCTTCTGAAACGTCGTCTTCGACAATGATTTGGTGAAGAGGTCAGCCAAATTATCTTGTGAACAGATTTGCGTGACTTCAATCTTCTGATGCTCTTGTTGTTGATGTGAAAAGAAAAACTTTGGTGCAATATGCTTAGTGTTGTCTCATTTGATGTAACCCTTCTTGAGCTGTTCGATGCAAGCTGCGTTGTCTTCAAAAATCGTCATTGGGGCATTAACAGCGGGATAAAGATCGCAGGAGCTTCGAATATGGCCCACTACTGCTTTCAACCAAAAACATTCCCGAGTTGCTTCATGTAAGGCGAGAATTTCAGCATGGTTAGACGAAGTGGCAACTAAGGTCTATTTAGTTGACCTCCAAGAGATTGCGGTGCCTCCAACGGTAAAGACATAACCCGTTTGAGAAAGCGCCTTATGCGGATCAGATAAGTATCCTGCATCGGCATAACCAACAAGGCGAGAATCAACTCGATGAGCATAATGTGCGGCATCATTCGAGGATCCGTAGGGATAGAACAAGCCCAAATCCGTAATACCCTTAAGGTAACGGAAAATGTCTTTCATGCCAGTCTAGTGTCTGCGCGTAAGTGCATTGCTGTATCTTGCCAAAAGATTAACAGTGAATGAGATGTCGGGTCTAGTGCATTGAGCTAAGTACAATAAAGCGCATATCGCACTTAGACAAGGAACTTCAAGCTCCAATATCTCTTCATCATCCTCCTTCGGACGTAAGGGATCTCGTTTTGCATCTAGCGTACGAATGACCATAGGAGTACTCGAAGACTTTGCTTTATTCTCATTAAAGCAGTGCAACACCTTCTGGCTGTAGTTCGATTGATGTACTTGGATTCCATCTGAATAATGCTCTATCTCGAAACCGAGACAGTATCAAGTCTTACCTAAATCTTTCATCTCAGATTTCGACTTCAGGTGCGAAGCAGTTCTCGCGAGCTCTTCAGGAGTTCCGATGAGATTCATGTTATCAACATATATTGCAACAATCGCAAATACGAAATATGACTTCTTAATGAACACGAATTCGTTGTTCACATATCCCTGACTAGTCAAATACTCACTCAGACGGTTATACCACATTCTTCCAGATTGCTTCAAACCGTAGAGTGAACGCCTCAGCTGAATTGAGAGCGTGTTCCGGGGTTTGGAAATATTTGAGCCAGTCAATGTAAGTCCTTTGGGAACTTTCATATAAATTTCCGTATCAAGATCCCCATAGAGATATGCGGTTACTACGTCCATCAGCTGCATATCCAGTTTTTCGGAAACTACCAAACTGATAAGGTAGCGAAAAGTAATCACATGCATAACGGGTGAATAAGTTTCATCATAGTCAATCCCAGGGCATTGTGAGAAACCTTGTGCAACAAGACGAGCTTTGTAACGCACAATCTCATTCTTCTCATTACGCTTCTGTTTAGGCCCAAAATATCAGTTTGGGCTGAATTAGAATTGTTCTCGGCCCGGAAAGTTCTATTTGGAGGCTTGTGGGTTATTTAGCCCATGGGCCGAGATCGGCCAGGTCTGGACAGGAATAATACTGTTTGAATAAAGGCGAAGCAGGCAGAGTCCTACGGATAGCATGAGTCCTGATGCATTAAGGGGTCTCGGCAAGGATGAGGTTGACAAAGACATAAGAGATGTGTGCGGCATGAAAAGGTTAGGTTCAAAGTCCTGATTGGAGAAGGATTAATTGAGGTAGTTTTAGATCAGGATAAGGAGTCCTAATCCAAGTATGACTTGGACTTGATCGTAGAGACGCTCCTATAAATACAGAGGCAGTGGCACCATTCAGATTCTCTCCAACTCAACACACAAATCTGCCATGCGCAAACCCTCGCTCTACGCGAAACCTCTCAACAACCTTGAGATTTTTTATTTTCCTTTTCGCCAACACATCTTCAGTTTGGATAAACAGCACTGTGAAGGAAACCGGTGGTATCTTCAGTTTGGATAAACAGCACTATCGCCGTAAAATCAGCCGACCGCGGAGCACCTTCAGTTTGGATAAATAGCACTGCGAAGAGGCCGACTGGTTACCTATCCAAGTCTCGGTCGAGAAGGATTTTCGAATCCTTATTGGCAGAGGTCATCTCATTAGCCTTCTCAACGAAGTGAGGTGTTACCAGGTTACTACATTTGGCATTGACAGCCGAATTTGATATTGAACTTCGCAAATTAGCAGCCTTGTCTTCAAGTTCTAGAACCCGAAGGTCGAGAATTGTTCCTTCCGCGACCGCAATCGCAAGACGCAGAAGTCAGCAGCGCAACCAACGCAACATCAACAAATTTTTACTCCTCAGCCGAGCTCGGCCGACTAGTTGGCATGCCCCACACACAACCGAAGGACGTAGTTAGCTTATTAATTACTCGACCTGCGCGCCACGTAGGCTTGGTAGTTTTTAGGGTCAACATTTTGGCACGCCCAGTGGGACCAGTGCTAAACTACGAAGTTCATGCCAATTGAGACACGATCAGTCAAGAAGAAAGCAGTTATGGGAAAATCAACGACTGATTTGTCGGTACCGCAGACACAAAACCCCATTATTACCGCGACACCATAGTCCGCGAGCACGACACGCCTAGAAAAGAAAGCTGGCCTCGGCAGTCAGCCTCGTAACGCAGAGGCCCCCAACAAAACCACGTCCATTTTCAATGATGTGGTAGTGGAAGACTGCGATGAAGATGGTGGTGAAAGCGCTGATCCACCAACAAGGTCGTTTCTCAGAAAACGACTAGATGAACAATCTCGGCAAGTCGAACAGGTATTCAGCCGAGGAATAGACAGTCTGCGCGAAGTAATAAGCAATACTAATGAAACACACACCAGATTGCTTGAAATGCTGGTACACAAGATCTGTGAAGATAAACCCTCCGATCATTTTCGGTAATGGCCACTAAAGAATGATCATTTACCGATAGTACGGGCCGCGCCAGTGCCTGCTCGGCTCAAGTCAACTAACCTGGAAATGAAAGGAGGATCGAGCAGTAGAGCAGATGGATCTGACCAGAAAGCAAATGTGACATCCATCGATGCGACCGAGATCCAGAGGATGATCGATTCGGCCTTGAAAAAAGGGCTGAAATTCCCAAAATTCGTCTACCCGTACCCTGCCTGCGTTGAAAAATTTGAATATCCCAAAGGTTTTAAAATCTCAAATTTCAGTTTGTTTGCCGGAGAGTCATCTTTGTTCTCGATAGAACATGTGGCCCGGTTCACCGCTCAATGTGGCGACGTTAATAGCGATTTCCATAAATTGCGGCTATTCAACTTCTCATTGACAGGCTCGGCCTTTGCGTGGTACATCAATCTCCCACCAAACTCCATCCAGAGTTAGGAGGAGTTGGCCGAAAAATTTCACGAGCAATTCTATCGGCCAGGGATGGAAATGTCGGTTTCATCATTAGCTAGGATGGCTCAAGCATCAGATGAGTCGCCAATGGATTACCTGACCAGGTTTAAGTCGGCAAGAAATTGGTGCCGGGTACCTCTTCCCGAAGTCGAATTTGTTAGACTAGCCTTGAATGGGCTGGACGTGGAGTACAAGAAGAAGTTCCTGGGGGCGAACTTCCGAGACATGTATGAGTTGGCTAAACACGTTAAGCAATATGACTACTTACTTCGAGAGGAAAAAGTCTCAAAGTCTCCATCCCGAGGAACCATCTATAAAAACCCCACGGTTAGCTATGCCTCGACTGAACCTGAAGAGTATGCTAATATTGATGCGGCTGAGATAGTCATCGATAAGCCGTATGTTTGCAAAGCATTGACGTACGCCAATCCCAATGATGTAAAAACTCGCTCGGCCACCGAAGAATCTACCACCAAAACACCAAAGGTTTATACTTTCGACATCACTAAGGCCGACGCCATCTTCGACCAACTGCTGCTAGCCAAGATCATCAAGCTTCGGCCTGGGCATAATATTCCTAAGGTCGAAGAATTGAAGGGAAGAACATATTGTAAGTACCATAACTCGAATAAACATACGACGAACAACTGTGTCATATTTCGAGATGCCGTCCAAAGCTGGATCGACAACGGCAAACTCAAGTTTCCAGACAAGAAAATGAGCGTTGATACTGACCCGTTTCCTACGGCGACGGTTAATATGGTAGATGCTCGTCTTCCTAGAGACAAAAGGAAAGAGAAGGTCGAGCCCGTCTCAGTGCAACACTTTCGAACAAAGAGTTCTCAGCCACGGCTCAAGATAGATTTATTTTCGAACGAGCCACCCGAGGTTCTTTCAGGACCGGCCATCATCCAACCTATGACAAACTCCAGCACCGAGGAAGAAGATAAATCAGTGATCATTTGCAGGCGGTGTAAGACAAACGTCGACGCAGCGCCAAACAGAATGCCGTTTCAAGTTAAGACAGACACGGCCCCAACACCTTAGAAGACACTGAGTACAGGCCAACGCCAAGGAGTTTTCAACAGACTCGGCCCCAAAACGCGGCCGACTGAGCTACCCCCAGTTAGACGACGCCTGGACTTCGATGCACCATTCTATAACGAGGATTATTACGCACGAAGTTCTAGCAGTTCGAACGCGTCGGCAGAGCAGAAAACCTTCAAACCTCCCGAACCGCGTGATCAACGTTGGTACACCTATCATTCCCCTAAAGGTGTGTATACTGCATTGTCCAAATCACAGAAGCGTCGGCGCCAAAGAATAGACTGCATGGCCCGCCGACAAGCAGCTCAAGAAACTCCGGCCCCCAAGTGGCAACCGAAGAACCAAACTAGCAGCGATGACGAACGACAACCTCCGACCATCATGACGGAATTGCTCCGAGAAAGAC
This sequence comes from Heteromeles arbutifolia, assembly GCA_024362995.1. Taxonomy (NCBI): domain Eukaryota; kingdom Viridiplantae; phylum Streptophyta; class Magnoliopsida; order Rosales; family Rosaceae; genus Heteromeles; species Heteromeles arbutifolia. Next base: position 29,166,405 of record JANCRC010000012.1, on the reverse strand, counting down.
AAGTGACCAATCCTGATGTGGAAACCATATTTGAGGAGGCGGATAAGCGAATCAAACTTCTACTTCGACCCGGGCAAATGAAGGCGCGTCTTGAACATTTCAAGGGGGAAGCCACGAGCAAACTTTCCCCGCTACCTATACAGATCAAGCGGCTTTTACACAGATCAAGGTTTCCCTCACCACGCCACCGGTTTTCGTACCACCTCGGCACGGTAAGCCTCTAAAGTTGTATATTTCAGCGACCGAAGAGTCTATTGGCTGCCTCCTCGCTCAAGACAACGAAGCCGGCCGCGAACAGGCTATCTTTTATCTCAGTCGGGGTCTGAATGAGCCTGAGATCAATTATTCGCCTGTCAAGAAACTTTGCTTGGCTTTGTTCTTCGCCACTACAAAACTTTGCCATTACATGCTTCCGTCAATCACGCAAGTCATCGCCCAAACCAATGTTATCCGTTACATGCTAACACGGCCCATAGTAAAAGGCCGAATCGGGAAAAGGACAATGGCATTGTCAGAGTTCAGTTTGCAGTACGTGCCCCAGAAAGCTGTTAAAGGCCAAGCTTTAGCCGATTTTTTGGCCCAACATCCCTCCCCATATGATGTCGGGGGCACTGACGTCGAAATCGGCATGGTTGAAGCACGCGATAACTACTGGACAATGTACTTTGATGGGTCTAGTACCTCAGACTCAGCTGGTGTTGGCATCGTCATTTAATCGCCAAGCCACTGCCGCTGGTCTTTTTCTCTTCAGCTCGATTTCGATTGTACGAATAATCAGGCCGAATATGAAGCTCTTTTCATCGGCCTTCATGTCCTCCATGACTTATGAGCAACCCGTGTCCTCGTCCTCAGTGATTCCGAACTTGTGATTAACCAACTCAATGGGTTTTTTCGATGCATGAGTTGTACTCTGGCACCCTACCACATGGTTGCCAGCTATTTGGCCGAGTCCTTCGACGGCATCACGTTTGAACATATTTCCCGGGTTCATAATACCGACGCAGACGAACTGGCCCAAGTCGCTTCCGGAGCACAACTCCTGGGGGGTAAGCTAGGGCGGGAAATACCTGTGTTACGACGACTATACCCGGCCTTGGTTAATCAGCAGGTCCTCCGACGCGATAACGTGATACGCATAAGAGTCATGTCATTACCTTCGTTGTTGGACCGACAAGACCCTATAGATGTTTGCGCAGTTGAGGCAATGCCAGATGATTGGAGGAAGCCTATCATGCGGTATCTCGATAATCCTAATAGCAAACACGACCGCAAGACAAGGGTTCACGCCACGAATTATGTCATGTATCAAAATGAATTATACTGGAAATGCGAGGATAAACTACTATTGTTATGTCTCGGCCCCGAAGAAGCTGCTCGAGCAATCACGGAAGTTCATGAAGGAATTTGCGGATCTCATCAGTCGGGTCGAAAAATGCGATGGTTGCTTCGACGGCATGGTTATTTTTGGCCAAGCATATTAAAATATTGCATTGAGTTCGCATGGGGATATGTGCAATGCCAAATTCATGGTCCCATACAAAGAGTCTCGATCGAATCACTGCACTCGGTCACTAAACCATGGCCATTCAGAGGATGGGCTATAGATGTAATTGGCAAAATCACGCCGTCCTCCGGGGCTACCAAGCATGCATGGATACTTGTGGCGACCGATTACTTTACCAAGTGGGTCGAGGCAAATTCGTATGCCGAGTTAACGTCTAAAGAGGTTTGCTACTTTGTGGAGGAACACATCGTGACCAGATTCGGGATACCAGAAACCATCATAACTGACAATGGCACGATCTTTACAGCCGAGAGGTTTAAAGAGTATGTAGCGAATCTGAAAATTCGGCTTGAACAGTCCACGCCGTATTATCCACAAGCAAACGGACAGGCCGCAACAAGTAATAAGGTGATGATCGGTATTCTTAAGAAAATAATAGGGAAAGGCCTGGCATGTGGCATTTGAAGTTGAATGAGGCTTTATGGGCTTATCGAACATCGCTCCGGTCCGCGACTGGGACAACTCCGTACGCGCTAACCTACGGGCACGACGCAATGCTACCAGTCGAATTAAGCATAAATTCGTTGCGAATAATCGAGCAAAGTAATTTGTTCAGCGCCGAATATAGTCAGTCTATGAGGCAAGAGTTAGAGGATTTGGAGGAAGCGCGGCTTGATGCATACAATTTATTAGTAGCGCAGAAAAAGATTGCCGAACGAGCCTATAACCAACGGGTTAGACAGAAAACATTCGGTGAAGGAGATTTAGTCTGGCAAACTGTGTTGCCTATGGGAATTAAAGATCCTAGATTCGGCAAATGGTTGCCGAATTGGGAAAGACCGTTCATCATTTATAAAGTGCTCGGCAATGGGGCATATCACCTTAAGGATCGAGCCGACGCAGTTCACAAGTTACCAATCAATGGGAAATTTTTAAAGAAATACTATCCGACTACTTGGGAGATGCGAGAATGAAAGTTCTTATTAAAAAATTGTCAAAAGGTACAGTTTAGGCTGGTCGGTCAGTACATAAGTAAGTCTAGGATGACGGGGGAAGAAGAGTTTCAAGCACGGCCTTCAGCTCCAGCCACCTCACTTCACCCATGATGACCTCGGCCTGACGGATCCTCTTATCCATTTTGAGTTGTTCGACCCGCTTTACGCTAGCCGCATAGTCGGACAGGCAGGATTTGCCACCCAGCTCAAAATCCTTCGCGAGTTCAGACGCCACGGCCGATCTCCGTTTTTAAAGCTCAATGATCTGACGGTCTAGGTCGGCCAGAGCATCCTTCTTGGCTTTCATGGCTTCAACTTTTGGGCGGAGAGCTTTGAGAACGCCCGACGTGGCCTTCAAGTCGTCTGCGGCCCGAAGAGCTCTCTCGAAAATGCCGAAGAATTCTTAAGTTTGCTCCAAGGACGAAGATGCCCGAGTAATAGCTTCAAGGCTCAACTGACCATTAACCGCAAGGTCATTGAGGCATTCGCCGACGGAGTCGAGGCCCTTGCGTTCGAGAACCTAGGAGGCCGAAAGTGACATAAGCTCTTACAGCTTGACGAAAGAAGATGAGTCGGCCGAGGACCCAATCGTGGTCGTCGAAGGGCCAGCAGTTCCTGATGCTGCTAAGAGGAGAGCATCGAATTCGACTTCCCACGAAGGCTACACGAAACAGAAAGGTCAGAACATATCGAATTATCAGACAATCAATTGAGAAAGAAATTTTAGACCTGTTAAGAAGAGACTTCGTCCATGTCTGCTGGATCGTTGCTCGAAACCAGAGAGCTCAATGGTCGAGCCCAATGTTTTAGACTACTTCTCAATTCACGCGGCCGATGAAGGTTATCTACATAGTAAGGAATGTGGCTTCCTGATGAGGGATGCCAAGGTCTTGATCCTGTGGGTGGATCGGCGTTTCCGCCGTTACTTCAGGCTCGGCGGCAAGACCTTCCCATGTGCAACTACGGGAGGATCAACCTGGCCGACCGCTTCAGCTGTTACAGGAAGCTCGACCCGGATTGCTGCATCGACCGACGGAGGAGGACTGTTGGGGTGGTTGTCACTTTCATCATCCTAAAATAAAGGTGGTTAAAATTGCTCGAAGTTGTTCGAGGAAGAAGGAATTAATAACCGCATCGTTATACCTCCATGATGACTGCCGACTGTCTTGGAGCCTTGGAAGGGGTTCTTCTCGTCGTTGCGGTTGCCTCTTCCAAGACAGGGGCCGCGACCGGTTCAAAAGTGGCCGTTCTCTCAACCGACGGCGAAGCAGCCGGTTTGACTGAGGCTGGAGATGCCGTACCATCGGCTGGCTGGGCAGCTGCCGGCTCAGCCGTGACCTGTGGCTCAGATCGAGCCTCGGGTGCTTGGCCAGTTTGGGCCCGCCGCACGCCCACCTCGGTGCCGATGGAGGGAGAAACGTCAGCTGCGGCTGATCCTGTCGTTTGGCTATCAACGACATGGATTTCTCGTTCCCCTTTCTTTGCTAATTTCTTGACACGCTTGGAGGGTTGAGGGGCCACGGCTGCTGTCTCGATCTCTTGTTGAGGTCGTTTGCTTGGCCTGGATGAGGGAATTGATTTCTTCTTCGCCGCAACGGCAGCCACCACCTCTACTCTCTTCGGCGCTCGGCTGCCTGGGAAAAGATAAAAGCGAGTAAGTAAAATTATGATGATTTCTCTTAAAAGCAGAATAAAAATTGCGTATACCTTGGACCGCTTCTTTAGGCGGGAGAGCCGGGGTCTTATGCGGACGATCGCCGAAGAGCCTGCTTGTGATATCTTCGACCGGTGCGCCAAAGAATTATTGAGTGCACTCTTCCCACCAGTCGCCGAAGGTGTCAGTGCTGAGGGATTCAGGGACGACCAGTCGAAGGCGAAGTTTCCGGCACTGTTCTTGAAATTCCCTCTTTGCATCTTTGCATTCCTTTTCCGAGGAGCCAGAGAGGCGTACTCGGCTCAAAAGAGTGCGAGATGAAAGAAAGGGGACCGGGCAGCCTTGAAGGTAGCCGAGTTGCCAGGCGGTGAAGTTTGGATGGTAGACCTCCCAGCTGGCTCGGCGGGCGTCACAACCAAGGTGAAGGTCCCGGGCCAGCACGAACGATCCCCAAGATTGATGGAGGGGAGCATGACCAACGAGGGGTATTCACGATGACGGCAGATGAGAAATTCATCGTTAGAGAGGGCATCGAGGGTGAATAGGTATTTGAATACTTCTTCGGCCTTGTGCGGGGATGCTGGTCGAGAAGCCAGCTGAGGACCAAGTGCCTCGGTGGGCAAGAAGTTACCAGTTTCTGGCCGAAAGGGGACAAAGTAAACCTGCAGCCAGAGCTGGAAGACCTAGAGAATGCCGCTCTGGTGCAGATCGACCTTGTGAAGGGTCATCTCGGCCAAGCAGCGGAAGATGTAAGCGAGGATCGTCGGGCTAAGAGCCAAAGTGTGGCCACTAGCCAGAGCCTCGGCCACTGGCATGTTCTCGACGAGACACTTGTTTGACTTGGTACAACAGATGTATTTGTTGTACCAATAGAAGAGGAACGCCTCGTGCTCTCCTTCTCGCAGATCCTCGTCCCCTTGGCCGGCGAAATGGAGGTAGAGGGTGTTGTAGTTGAAGAAGTTCTTGTGGAGTTTTTGAACCTCTTCCTTCGAAGGTGTTTGACCTTCGCCGCTCAGTATTTCAAGGGCCCGCTTGTCGAAAAGCGCTTTCAGGTCCAAATTCGACGGGTACCCAAAGAGGGCTGCATCGATTGGAATGCTAGAGGGGGAGGTCGCCAGAAGGGCTATGATGTCAAGGATGGTGGGACTGACGGGGCCGAAAGGGAGGACCATGATGTTGGTAGCCGAGCACCAGAGGCTTGTGGCGGCTATGAGAAGCTCCTTGTCCATAGCTATCTCCAATGATGAAAGGCGGATGGCGTCATAGATGCCGAGTGTTTTCCACTGCTCACCGAAAACCTTTTCCATTCGCTCGACCCAGGCCGCCCAGGTTGTAGTAGTCGAGGGCCAGAAGCCTTGAGGTTTTGCCGAGCTCCATCTTGACCACTCAAAGCCTTGCAGCAGAATTTCAGGTTCTCGGCTTTGAAAATTTCGGTAATTGGGGACGGCACGGCTGCTTTGAAAAGAGGACCGAGAATCTGATGGGGGTGTTCATATCTCATTCGAAGCGAATGGTTTTGATGGCCCAGTGATCGACAATTTTCTCGCATTTCTTGCATTCTTTGGAGAGCTGGGAGGTGAAGAAAGCCATTACTAATAGTCGGAAGGTTTCTGGGAAAAATGGATTTCTAGTTTGGAATTTAAGGGCAAGGATCTGGGAGAAAAAGGGTTTTTCTGGTGTTTCGGGAGTGAGAGCAAGAGATTTCAGATAATTGGAAAGTGTAAAGGTGCAAATGAAAAAGTTCTGATATTTATAGGGTCCTTGGAGGAAGATCAATCGCTCTGGAATTTGAAATAAAAGGGAAATTAGTCGAAAAGTCTTTAATCATTATGAATATCCGGAGAATCCAGGTGAAGAGACCGAGTGTCTTGATGCACGTTTGCGTGTGGCGGCGAGTTTTATGGGAAAAGACATTTTGATGCTCGCACGATCGTCAGGTTAATTAAGAGTCTACGGATCGAGGTGCAATGATTACGATTGGTAAGAGATTCGACGGTTTAGGGTTTAGGCGGCAGAAGACGCCACGTAGTGGGACGATTGGCAGAAAGACGATCGTGCAATCGTGCTTCATAAATGCTCCTTGGAAATCGAGGACTGAAATTATGAAAAGATTCGCTTCTTCAAGGTCAGGGCTCGGCCGGTAGATCTCCCAGCCGAAGACGTCAGAAACGAAGGGGCAATAATTAGGCCCAAAATATCAGTTTGGGCCGAATTAGAATTGTTCTCGGCCCGGAAAGTTCTATTTGAAGGCTTATGGGTTATTTAGCCCATGGGCCGAGATCGGCCAGGTCTGGACAGGAAGAGTATTGTTTGGATAAAGGCGAAGCTGCCTGCTAAAAGTCCTACGGATAACATGAGTCCTGATGCATTAAGGGGTCTCGGCAAGGATGAGGTTGACAAAGACATAAGAGATGTGTGCGGCATGAAAAGGTTAGGTTCAAAGTCCTGATTGGAGAAGGAGAGGTAGTTTTGGATCAGGATAAGGAGTCATAATCCAAGTATGACTTGGACTTGATCGCAAAGACGCTCCTATAAATACAGAGGCAGTGGCACCATTCAGACTCTCTTCAACTCAACACACAAATCTGCCCTGCGCAAACCCTCGCTCTACGCGAAACCTCTTAACAACCTTGAGATTTTTTATTTTCCTTTTCGCCAACACATCTTCAGTTTGGATAAACAGCACTGTGAAGGCAACCGGTGGTATCTTCAGTTTGGATAAACAGCACTATCGCCGTAGAATCAGCCGACCGCGGAGCACCTTCAGTTTGGATAAACAGCACTGCGAAGAGGCTGACTGGTTACCTATCCAAGTCTCGGTCGAGAAGGATTTTCGAATCCTTATTGGCAGAGGTCATCTCATTAGCCTTCCCGGCGAAATGAGGTGTTACCAGGTTACTACATTCGGCATTGACAACCGAATTTGATATTGAACTTCGTAAATTAGCAGCCTTGTCTTCAGGCTCTAAAACCCGAAGGCCGAGAATTGTTCATTCCTCGGCCGCAATCGCAAGACGCAGAAGTCAGCAGCGCAACCAACGCAACATCAACAAATTTTTACTCCTCGGCCGAGCTCGACCGACGAGTTGGCACGCCCCGCACACAACCGAATGACGTAGTTAGCTTATTAGTTACTCGGCCTGCGCGCCACGTAGGCTTGGTAGTTTTTAGGGTCAACAGCTTCCGAACGAAAACCCACTTCTAGCCAACGGGCTTCACATGTGAAGGAGTAGGAACTACAGGTCCAAACACCTGACGTTTCGCAAGTGAATCGAGTTTGACTTGGATTGCTTGTTTCCAGTTTGACCAATCAGCTCTACGTCGACATTCATCAGCGGAACGCGGTTCAATGTCATTGCTCAACATGATCTCAGTAGCTACTGCAAATGCTAATGCATCGTTGACAATCATCTCATTTCTACGCCACACATCATCTAAGCTAACATAATAGACCAAAATCTCATGATTCTCGGGAGGAGGATTTGTCTCTTCAATGACGCTTCCGTAATCTAGAATTTCCTCATGAGTTGGGTAGAATGAGTAAGCGATAGTCGGATTCACGGTAAGCTCTTCAGGACCTTGTGTCGTGGTTTTCCTCTTTCGGGGGTGTGACTCCTTTGAACCAAGGAGTCTGCCACGCTTATGTGTAGGGGCAGATGATTGGCTAGCCGCTGTACGTGGATCACCAAGATTGGTGTCCTGGGCTTCCAGAAGGGCAGTCCGTCGTACATTTGGTACATCTATCTTTGCAGGCGTATTCGCAGCTGGAATGTGTAATCTTGTCACACGCGCTAGGTCGGTGAAAGCATCTGGCATGCTTTGAGCTATGCTCTGGAGATCTAATATGCGATGCACTTCAACTTCGAACTGAGCGGTGCGGGGATCTAAATGAGACAAAGTGGGAGTCGTCCACGATAATTCGCGTCGTTCATCAGGAATGTTGACATTCTTATCTCCCCCTAACGACGGGAAGACTATCTCATAGAAGTGACAATCCGCAAAACGAGCGGTAAACAGATCGCCTGTCAAAGGTTCTAACTAACGAATAATCGAAGGAGAATTATATCCGACATAGATTCCCATCTGAAGCCCTATTTTTGTACGTAAGGGCGGCGAGATTGGCACATATACTGCACAACCAAAAACGAGCAGATGCGATATGTCGGGTTTGTATCCGGTAACCAACTAAAGGGCACTAAATGGTTGTGTCACAACAGGCCTCAGGCAGACCAATTTTGTTGCGTGCAATATTGCATGGCCCCAAGCAGCGATCGGGAGCTTGGTACGTATGACCAACATTCGAGCAATCATTTATAAGCGCTTAATGAATACCTCTGCCAGGCCGTTTTGGGTGTGAACATGGGGTACTGGATGTTCAACTTCAACCCCAACTGACATGCAATAGTCATCAAAAGTTTTATATGCGAATTCTCCAGCATTATCCAATCGAATAGATTTGATCGGATAATCAGGGTGGTGAGCCCTGAGCTTGATAACCTGAGCCAACAGTTTGGAGAATGCAGCATTCCTTGTGGACAACAAGCACACGTGTGACCAACGTGTAGAAGCGTTAACCAAAACCATAAAATATCTAAATGGTCCGCAGGGAGGTTGAATCGGTCCACAAATGTCCCCCTGAATCCGTTGTAGAAAAATGGGAGGATTCGAATGAATCTTGTCATAAGAAGCCTTAGTAAATAGCTTTCCCATAGAACATGTTTGACATGCAATTTCATGGATCGAACCCAAACTTCGGGTTAGTGGATGCCCGTGTGAAGATCTAAGGGTACGGCACATCGTTATTCGTCCAGGATGTCTCAAACGATCATGCCAAAGTGTAATTTCATGCGCGGTCCCTGTAGTAGGGCCGGCCACATAGTGGCATTCTATGGGGCGTATGGTCGTAGTATACAGACCACTCGGGATACGCTCCATCTTCTGTAGAATACGCTTCTGGCCATATTCGTAGGAAGTTATACACAGAAATTCAACTCCGTTTTCTACGTGGGTTTCAACGTGGTAATTGTTATCTCTAATATCCTTGAAGCTTAACAACGTTCTTCCGAAATGTGGAGAATAGAGTGCCTCAGCAATGGTCAAAATTGTACCATTTGACAACATTATATGTGTCTTACCGTATCCTTCTATCAGGTTGGATGGGCCTGAGAGGGTTGTCAGAGTTTCATTCTTAGGTATGAAGTTAGTGAAATAGATGCGTTCACGCAAAACGGTGTGCGTGGTTGCACTATCTGCCAGACAACTAACTTTCCCACTAGTCATACCTAGAATGAAGAATTAATTTGAATCGGTCACATGCATAAAGGTTTATAAAAACAATTATCAATTCAAAGTAATGTCATTTATTTAAGGATGAAAACTTAATATCCAAAAACAAATCACCAACTAATAATCCAAAACATAAAAGGAAAATTGTTCGAAAAATCAACCAAAAAACAAGAGGGGGTTCGGCCACTAAGTGGAATTCGGCCCCAATTGTCTTCTTTCAATTAAAAAATAAGTCTATGTCTAAGATTCTAATCTTCCATAGGGGTGGTATCCTCCTGAAATTTAGAAACCTCCATCTTGGTAGTCTCTGATTCGTCCACTTGCATGAAGTTTGATTCAAACTTCTTACGACGAGAATGATATTCATCTACAACCATCTTGGGAGCTCGGCAAATACGGGACCAATGGTCCTTTGAACCACGGCGATAGCACATATCCGCATCCATGGTTTGTGGTGCTTTGCCTTTATTCTTGAAGTTTGTGGCCTTGGGAGCGAGGTTTGGGCGCTTCTGGGCTTTGTTTCCTCCATTGGATGGGCCTTGGCTCTGTTGACCTTGGTGGGATGGCTTCTGGACGCCCCTAGCACGCCTCTTTTGGCGTTTGGGTGCTGATTAGTGTTATAATATGCTTCAGGCACAACAGTAGCCCCAGTAGGTCGAGCTTGATGATTCTTCATCAACAGCTGGTTCTGCTTTTCAGCGATAAGTAAAACAGAGATCAAATCCGAGAACTTAGTGAACTTCTGAGTTCTATATTGTTGCTGCAGGACAATATTAGAAGCAGAGAAGGTCGAATAGGTCTTCTCTAGGAGATCTTCTTCAGTGAAAGTTTCATTGCAAAACTTGAGAAGTGATCGGATTCGACAAACTTCAGAATTATATTCATTTACAGACTTAAAGTCTTGGAAGCGCAAATGCTGCCAGTCCTATCTTGCTTCAGGCAAGAATATGTCATTTTGGTGATCAAAACGATTAGCCAAAGCAACCCATAATACACGTGGATCCTCCTCAGCAAGATACTCAGTTTGCAGAGCTTTATGGATATGTCTTCAGATGAAGATCATAGCGGTGGCTTTTTCAGCTTCGCCAACAGGCTCGTCTATTGCTTCTTCAATAGTAGGATGCAAGTTCTTTGCAGTGAGGTGGAGCATCACATCTTAAACCCACTTGAGGTAGTTCCTTCCAGAGACCTTCAAAGCGGTGAAGTCGAGTTTGTTTAAATTCAACATGTTCTTATCACAAAAGAGATGGACAAGATGTGGTTAGTCTAATGGAGAAAAATCAATCCATTCACGTAGGAGTAAAACATACAGGTTCTAATAGACATGTATTGGTTTAATTTTACATGAAAAACTTCAGGTTTTCATGGGTGATGTTTTTAAATGAAACTTCAGGTTTTCAAACAAGGCATGTTTATAAGAAACTTCAGGTTTCAAAGTAATTATGAACTTCAGGTTCATATATTCCTGCAAGCAAACACAAATATATATATATGCAAACAAATATGCAACAAGTATATGCAAAAATTATGACTTTAGGTTTATAATTATAATTGAATTAATTTATTTGGACTTCGGGCCAAATTAAAGTGTGGGTGAAAAAATATAAAACCCATTGGGCCTAACATAATTAGGCGAATAAAATTCGAAGCCTAAAATAAGCCCTCGAGTGGCTATATAAAATCTTGCCGGGTGACCTAAGCCCAATATTGGGCTGGGTTTAGTCTCTGGCAGGGCTGCAGGCCCACGAGCAGGAGAGAAAAAACTAAAGGGGGGTAACAGGTGAGCTGCAGGCTCACGGGGAATGGGCTGCTGTGGGCAGGCCCAGAAAAATTTTTTTTTTTTTTTTTTTTTTGTTTTGGTTTTTTTTTTTTTTTTTTTTTTTGCACGAGCCGAGGAACTGAAGCCCACTAAGGCTCGGGTAGAGTCCAAAAAAGAAAGGCATCCCAGCCGTAGCTGGGTGTGTTCACCGGGAAAGACAACTGGCGCCACTGCTGGTGGTCGTGTATGGGTTGTTAGGGCTCGGGTTGAGTCACGATTGTCATGGATAACCACGGAGATAGAAAAATCTCAACGTTTTCAAAAATTATAAAACCCTAAAAAAATTGAAATCAAATTTTCAAAGAAAATCCTGACGAGATTCTGACGAATCTCAATTTAATTTTTAGATGTGGAACGACTTCGGGTCGTCAATGACAAGAACCAAAGGTTCAAGGCAATGGCTGCAGGCCATGCCGTGGTCGAGGACATCGTGATGGGTGTCGGGTTTTTGTTGGTTTTGGGACTCGGAGCTTACGGCTCCGTGGGTTGTCTGGGAAGAGGAGAGCTGCAAGCTCTCGGCTTGGCGTGAAAAAACCCCATCTGCAAGATGGTGTTCACGGGTTCGAGAAAATCCAGGTCCTAATCGCGAAAAAAAATATGTTTTTTTTCTTTCTTTAATTCAATTATAGGCATAAATAATTCAATGAATCACATATGTAATTTGATGCATATGTAAAATAATATTTTCAATGCATGTACATATGTATGATTCAATTCATGACAAATATCAAATTCACATAATTTCAACAATTATGGTTATGAGGCAGACACAATTTATGTAGAATCTAAAATACGTAAAACGTAAAGTTGGGTTATGCATCATGGTGAATGTTCATGCTATCAGGGCTACAAAATATCAAGTTGAAAGTCGTTTTGAAAGAACCTGATTGTGTGATGATATGGATGAACTGGTTCGATGCAGAAAAATTCTTCAACGTCAGATTCCTAAGCGCAGCGGTAGGAGCGTGCTAATAACGTGTTGTGATCTATTTTATCTGACAATATTTAGGGTGGCCGGCGGCAAGAAGAAGAGAGAAAATAGAGATGTGTTTGTAGAATTGTAGGGGAATGTGTGTTGTTATCCCTCCTACATTGTGCCTTTATTTATAGTAGTAAAGGGAGAGAAGATATTCCTTCTTCCCCAAGTAATACAAGTTGTAATAGGAAATGATAACTAGAATCAAATCTAATCTAGGATTTACACAATCACACTTAAACTAGGAATGTTTACAACAGATTGCTTATTGTAATATCCAAAATTTTTATCTAACTTTAGTTTGGACAAAATTTTAAAGTTTGTATCATGTCATATAACTATTTTTATAACTGAACGTTAATTATTTCTATAATTGAACACTGATTATTTTTAAAACTGAACACTAACTATTTCTAGAACTAAATATGGGTACTACCACTATTTCTTAAATTAAACATTGTACTATCATTATTTCTTAAACTAAACACCACTATTTCTTAAACTGAACATTAGTATTGTCACTAATTTTCAAACTATACATTGATTATTTCAATAACTGAACACCGGTACTATCACTATTTCTTAAACTATAAACTCTTATTGTTACTATTTTTTAAATTGAATACTGACTATTTTTTAAATCCTCATTAAAAAACCACCTTGTTTATGCTTGGTTAGTTACATCCCACGTCAAAGCAGTGAAATGTGCAGGAATGTTTTTGATTCGATTGTACCCAAAAATCATTACATTCCAAGTTACAATATCCTTCTCGTGAACCATATCAAAAATTACACGTGCCACATCAATTAGACCACAAACATAACACATATGCACCAATGCCTAGAAGAATTATGCTCTAAACGGAAATATATATAGCAAGAAAGCAAAAAGTAGGCTGATCTTATAACAAAAGTGTCAAAAAGAAAGCTTTTAGGGAGGGTGAGCTAGTCTGGAAGGCCATGTTACCCCTTGGCTCACACATAAGATTAAGAGGTTTGGGATATGGAGTTCTACTTGGAAAGGTCGATTTGTTATTCGCCAAGTGCTAGGAAATGGGAATGGGGGCATATCAGTTAAAATACAGAGGTGGAGAAATTCAGAAAAATCATTTCAATAGAAATTTTTTTAAGAAATTCCAGCCAACTCTTTGGGATGCAAGAAATGTGGTGTTATTATGTAACTTGAAGCCTAGAAAAGGCATAAATTAAAAACAAAAATCATATGGCGTGGGCTGGTGGAATATATTTATGAGTTTATAGAATTGCACATGCTTTTGTTATGTTTTTTTTTTTTTTTGGTAAATTACACAAAACTACCTTAATTATGGTTCGAACGACACTATCAAACCTCATCTTTTAAAAATGACAATGTCATACCTCATCTTACGAATTTGTTCCAATGTCAGACCTTCGTCAATTTTTCTGTTAAATGTTGACGTGGCTATTGTCACATCCCAGTGTGCATAGCAAGATATTATTCGCTTTGGGCCACACCCTCACGGATTTGTTTCTGGGAACTCACACGAGAACTTCCCAATGGGTCACCCATCCTAGGAATGCTCTCGCCCGAACTCGCTTAGCTTCGGAGTTCCGATGGAATCCAAAGCCAGTGAGTTCCCAAAAGGCCTCGTGCTATATGGAGGTGGGCATGTACATATAAGGCACATCACCCCCTCTCCGTTGGTCGATGTGGGATGTTACAGTCCACCCCCTTTAGGGGCCCGACATCCTCGTCGACACACTCGCACCACACGGCAGAGTGACTCTGATATCATTCTGTCACATCCCAGTCCGGCTCTGCAGTAGCACAATATTGTCCGTTTTGGGCCACGCCCTCACTGTTTTGTTTCTGGCAACTAAGACGAGAACTTCCCAATGGGTCACCCATCCTAGGAATGCTCTCGCCCGAACTCGCTTAACTTCGGAGCTCTGATGGAATCCGAAGCCAGTGAGTCCCCAAAAGGCCTCGTGCTATAGGGAGATGTACATATAAGGCACATCACCCCCTCTCCGTTGGTCGATGTGGGATGTTACAATCCACCCTACTTAAGGGGAACCCGTCGTCCTCGCCGGCACATCCTTACCAAACGGCAGAGTGGCTATAATACCATTCTGTCACATCCTAGGTTCGGCTCGGCCGTAGCACGATATTGTCCGCTTTGGGCTTACCATTCCCTCACAGTTTTGTTTCTGGGAACTCAGACGAGAACTTCACAATGGGTCACCCATCCTAGGAATGCTCTCACCCGAACTCGCTTAACTTCGAAGTTCCGATGGAATCCGAAGCCAGTGAGTTCCCAAAAGGCCTCGTGCTATATGAAGGTGGGCATGTACATATAAGGCACATTACCCCTCTCCGTTGGTCGATATGGGATGTTACAGCTAGAGGCAGAGCCCACTCACTAATCCAACTGGATTAAAAAAATAATTAAATATATTTTTAATAATTAAATATTAAAAAATTAAAAATAAAATTATTTTTTTATATAAAATTGTGGGATCCACCTCTACAAACCCTTCCCCACCCGTCCCCTCAACCTTTCTCCACCCGTCTCCCCCAATCTGTCTCCCCCAACCTTCATTCACCACCAAAACCAGAACCCACTTCCCCATCGCCGCCCTTACTTGTCAATCACCCTCTTCGATGCCAAAGAGGACGACGATGGCTTCACCCACAACTCCTTGATAGAAGCATATTTATGCGACTTAGTTGGCTTGTTTTCTTGCATTTTTGTTGTTAGTTCTTACCTATTTTAGTATTTTAAGCTATTTTCGTGTGTTTGTAGCTCCAAAGGGTTAAAGTGCCAAGAAAGTGCATTTTGGTGCATTTTGGAGCAGTTTTGGCTATTGGATGGTTAGCTTATGCTTGGAGCCAAGTGGATGGACGAAATTGAAGACCAAAAGAGGCTAGAAGGGTGTTAGAAGTCAAGAGAAGTCAGTTTGGAAGCTTGGAAGACAAGGAAAGACACGATTCAAGCATTCCCTACAAAGGTGGCGCCTTGCCCCCCCCCCCTTTTGGTCCCCTCCTTGTCCCTTCCTTGTGCAACATTTTCCTTTCTCCTTTCCTTCTAGAAACCTGAAAACATTCTTCCTAAATAAGTGGCGCCTGGTTCCCTACTTGTCTCCCCATTGTTTCTCTCATTGCCGCACTTCCCCTTTCCCTTTTCCTCTTGGATTCTGATTTGTTACCCTTTTTCTTAGAGGATTTGGAATGAAAATCTGTCTCCAAAATTAATTAGGGTTTTGATTTCCTTTCCCTTTAAAAATAATAAGCTTTGCCGCACCAAAGGATATACCACCCCAGCCATTCACTACCATAGATACTTTCAGCCATCTTTTCATACAATACATCCAAAAACTCATCACCAACCTTTATGCCGCAGCAAAGAAGAAGAAGGAGACCTTGGGACGTGTTTGGCATTCAAATTGGATTGCTAGAGCATTCAATGTTTAAGTTTGTTTATCTTTGTTTTGCGAACATGAGGAACTAAACCCCTCTTAACTAGGGGGAAATTCAATTCCATGAACATATTTGCAATATGAATTGATTACTTCCAGTTGTGATTTTATGAATCGTGAATGCAATTTACTTAACTGTTTGATTCAAAACTTATTCTTGTATGTTGATTAAGGGTGCACACTTAGTTTGCATGCATGAATCTGATGCTAGAGTATAAGGGAGTTTCACCTAATAGTTGCAAACTTATATTCACAAGTAGTGGTCACAATCGCGTTAAGTAGATTCCTGGCAGAAGTATCATGCTGTTCATAGTTACGAATACCTTGTCAATGCTTATAGTTTTCACAAAACTTAATGATCTTTGATTGTATCTCTATTATGCTGTTCATGTAGGGAACCTTTGAAGAATAATTTGATTGACGATGCGTATCCCATCCAATTCAATAACTTAAGGAAAACTTGAGGGTTAATTAGTGCTGTTCACGATTAATCTGGGGTGTTGAGATTCATGATTCATTGAAAAAGCAACTGGAGATCGATTTGTATGCAAGTGTGTCATGTGTGGAGAAGAACCCTCTAGCTAGTCCATCATCCATCCAATTTAACCCAATTTCGTGCCAAATATGTTTTAGTCTTCAATTTACTTGTTTTTACTTTAAATTCGTCAAAAACAATTCCCCCTTTTATAACTTGTGTTTTTTTTAGTTAGAATCTGTCCAATTTGGTTTCTTTTAAGTGTTTTGAGTCTTTGTAGTCCCAAATTCTTCCAAAAGCATCCCTAGTGTCTAGTTTGAGTCTATTTGCTTGTTTTGTGCTGTTTTGAGTCATTCTAGTCAATTTTGAGTTATTTGAGTCTAGTTAAGTGTCTTTAGCCTAGTTTTGTGTTTTTAAGTCTTGTTTAGTGTTTTAAATTCAGTTTTGCATAGATTAGCAATCCCTCCTAATCCCCGGTCTAGAACGATCCTTACTTGCGTTTTTACTACAATTGTCAACAAGAGGGTTTAATTTGAGTGATAGTTTATTTCACATCACTCCTCGAGCTGGTCCCTCTTCATGTACAACACCCTACCTGTAATACCCTGGAAAATTTAAATATATGAAATATGAATATGTGACAAGAATCGAGAATTTATATTAATTCATTTGAGTTTAGTTTTAAATTAAACTAGTTACAAAGTTTGAAGTTTGGGAATTAATTATTAAAAATCCATAGACCTTTTGAGGTCATAATTTATATTTTTGAATAGAGCTCGATCTCACGAACGCGTAGGCTCAAACCGTTCGGGAAACAGAGGTATAATGAAGAAGTTATTTACATTTGAAGTTAAGGACATTTTTATAATTTTGGCTTTCAATTCTAGAAGGCTCCAGTTTTTGTAGAGCAGGGATGGCTGTGATGAAGCCATATGTATGGCGGTGATGGGAAACAAAGAAGAGAAATGAGAGATAGAAGAGGGATCGGACCAAGGAGGGAGAAAAGCAAGGAGGGAAATGAGAGAAAAGAAAAAAAAAAAAAAAAAAAAAGGCGAAACGGGAGTTCATCCCGACCCGACCCGGCGGGAAGAAAATCGACGCCTTCGTGGTGATTCACGGCAAAATTACCATCACCCATCACTTGGAAACACTAACCCTACCTCCCCTCTCTCAATTCCATAAAAAAAACAATAGGTTTTTGGAGGTAGTTTGGTGACAAAACACCTGTGGGTGTCGCGGGCACCCTTGCTCGAAATCCAACAATTGTGAAACGTTTTCCTCCAATTACCACCATTAATAGACTTCCCTTAAGGCCTAGAACAAAGCCCAAACAACTGTAGGGGCGGCAGAGCACCGGAGGTGACTATTCGAGGCCACCAATTTATAGGGTTTCCGGCGAGTTCGAGGCAAATTGGAGCCTTTCCAGGCCAAATCGGACTTGGCCGCAGGTATAAAGTTTTCTCTAATCTTTGAGATCTTCATTTCTATAATTTTTTAGAATTTTTAGAAATAGTTGAATTTTCCAGCGAGGCGGGGTTGCCGACCGCTACCCGCGGCGGCAGGTGCGGCGGCACACGGCCAAGGAGCTAACATTGTGTTTTTATGCAAATTTTGTTATTCTAATTATGCTTTTGAGATATAACTGACATGGTTTGAATATTAATACGATTGTGGTATATGTTGGATTAAATGAATACATTCGGGTTTGGTTTGAATTTTGGAAGTGTAAACTACGAATGGCTTGATCCCTGTTTAGGGTACGTAGGCAGTCTAACGAGACGTTAGATGCAACCATAAAATGAGTGAGATTAAATA
Source organism: Heteromeles arbutifolia (assembly GCA_024362995.1). NCBI lineage: Eukaryota > Viridiplantae > Streptophyta > Magnoliopsida > Rosales > Rosaceae > Heteromeles > Heteromeles arbutifolia. Next base: position 29,148,422 of record JANCRC010000012.1, on the reverse strand, counting down.
ATCGAGAATTAGTAATTAGTTGGAATCTTGACCTAAGAGAAGAAATTGGAAATAAATTGGTAAAATAACTGAATAATTGTATGTTTTGATCTAAGAGAATTATGGTTTAGACCATTATGTGGAATTAAGGAATTAAAAGCAAAGAACCTTAACTTTGGATAGAAAATTATCAAGAGTCTAAAGTGGGCCTGTCATGGAAATTATTATCCGAAATAACTATTTCGGGGACGGGGCGTTACACTACCCCTCCGCATTCTTCAGAACCATGCTGGTCCTTGTTCATGTGCAGCGTCGTCAACCACGGTGACGTTGTTGGTGGAGCACAACTGATCGTGGGTGACGGAGGAGGTGTCGAGGATGACACTGGAGCCGAAATCGACCATCATCCTTAGCAAAAAAGTTAAAAAATAAATAAATAAATAAATCCAGTTCGTCTTCCCCACCCGAGCCCACCCCTAAATCAGAGACACTTCATTTCTCTCTCTAATCCCTGCACCATTTGGATAGGAAGGGTGAGGTCGAAGTCGAACAGGGTCGCCTTCTCGAACTCCTCCGCCAGGGACGGTGGCTCCAAGGCCAGCGAGGCAGCGGCGATGGCGGAGAATGAGGATGAGAGGGATACTAATTAGGGCTTTGTGAGCTTTGGGAGGTTTGATGGGATTTTGAGTTTTGAGATTTGTAATAGGATTCGGGGTTTTTGGGATTTTGGGGATGCAGATTGCAGGTTGCCCAGAGAAAGATGAGAGAGATGGTGGTGGAGGAAGGTGGGGGGGACGAGTGGGGAAGGGTTTGTAGAGGTGAATCCCACAATTTTATATAAAAATAATAATTTTATTTTTAATTTTTAATATTTAATTATTAAAAAATTATTTAATTATTTTTAATCCAGTTGGATTAGTGAGTGGACCCCGTCTCAAGCCACGTCAGCATTTAACAGAGAAGTTAACAAAAAAACTGACAGAGGTCTGACATTGGAACAAATTCGTAAGATGAGGTATGACATTGTCATTTTTCAAAGATGAGGTATGACATTATCATTGAATAAAGTTATTGGATAACTTTTGGTAAAAATTCAAAGTTTTGAAATCCTTTTTATTAGTTTTTCCAAATAAAATCATGGACAAAATAGTAAATCACGCACAAAATAGTTTTACTACTTTTTTTTCACCACCACAGCTTGGTAACCTTATTTTTCCTTTCATTTCCCTCTCTCTCCCACATTTTTCTTCCATTGCTCTCGTTATCTTAGATTTATCTTGCAAAAGAACGGAGAATTGGATGGGGATCTCAACCATAGAATACAAGATGGATGAATGAAGAGGAAGAGTGCATCCGGTGTGTTGTGGGACCGTCGTGTGTTACTAAAGCTCTAGAATTTTTTTTTATAGAAAGGTAGTAAGGCTAGCAATACTTTATGACACAGATGTTGGTTAGTCAAAAATCAAAACATGCAAAAAATGAGTGTACGAAGATGAGAATGATTCCTTGGATGTGTGGGCATACGAGAAAGGATCAGATTAGGAATGAGGATATCCGAGGTAAAATAGGAGTGGCTGCAATTAAAGATAAGAAGAGAGAAAATCGTTAAGGTAGTTTGGATATGTGAACTAAAGACCTACATATGCTTCAGTTAGTAAATGCAATTATGAGACGAGAGGGTCAGGGCAAAAGGGGAAAAATAAGACCTAGGAAGACTTTGAAAGAGAGACATTAAGAAAATACATGAAGTACTTAGACGTAGTGGAGGACTGGGTGCAAAACTAAGCACACTAGCATTCAAGGATTCATATAGTCAACCCTATTTGGTGGGAAAAGACTATGCTGTTGTTGTTGTTGTTGTTGTTTGCTCTTTCTTTCTCCTAAACTTCCATCCCATAGAAACAAATCACTACTCTCATAAAAAAAATATAAAATATACATTTCTTTTCACACAAAGTCTGTGGCCTTTGCAAGTATATATTTCCTCAGTCGTCTTCTACTCGACGTTGTCATCTTTAATTATTCTTTAGCTTTGCGTCTTTGTAATCCTCTTGATCTATGAATATCTACAGTTTGACACCTTCACCTCTTTATAAGCCCGACTATAAGGTCATCTACGAGTGCGTCGACAACTGTTGCTATAGCGTCAAAGTCAATGCTCTCACTCTCTACCGAGTGTTCGTAATCTTAGGCCTCTCGATATTGTAAGTGCTAGGGTTGGGAAGTGCACGCTCGGGAAGGGCGTGAACCTAGTTTGTCTACAAAAGCAACCTACCCAAGCTTGATCATTGGCAGGTTCGATGAATGGTGATTCTTGCTAGTGCTAGTTACGCTAGCAACGACTAACAACACGAAGTTTAGGAAAACTGTTTTAAATTGCAATTAAGTTACATTACATCGTAACCAAGAAAAGTACCAATATATGGGACAACCTGAGGGAAATCAATGGAGAATGTTGAGGATCTCTGAGCGGAATTTCACTTCAAGGAAAATGAAGAATAAAGATGGGTTTCTAGATATTGGTTTATAAAGCCCCAAGAAACTAATCACAGTCATTGGAAAATGGGTGCCAAATCGACAAGACCATGACACGTGGCATCTCTGTCGATTTAATTTCGAAACAGAAAAGACGTGATGCGCGAAGCCATACCTACTTGCAATGCATTAATGAGGAAGCGCCTCAATTACTCTGCCAGCCTCACAACCACAAGCCTCAAGCACCCAAACGTCTCCTGACCGCTACTCTGGAATGGGCACAGACAGAACATAGCTGAGCAACTGACAGAACGATGAGTCAAGCACACTTGAGACACTTTCTCCTGCCGAGCACCACTTGAAGTGTCAACCGATCATTGCAACTCCATGTTTAAGAAGGAACCCTTGACCAAGGAGTTGGGGGACTTGTTAATGTTAGGCACTTTTAGTTCCAAATAATGGTGCATGACAGGAAAGAAGCCATGAAAAGCACAAGGAAAAGTCGAAGCCCAAGGGAAATCGATAAGCCCAAGGTCCAAGGGGCTTAAAACAAGATATTTTCGTGCTCTAAAACCGACCGCTTATGAGTTGAGGCGAACCAGGGTATGTGAAGAGCTTTCCAACTACCAAGGGCATGTGGGCAAGCTGACAGCTTTACGATACAAATCTCCAATGACATGTTTACCTAGACATCAATCATACCATATAGCAACACACAATCGGTAGCAAAAACCTAGGATGAGACGTAAAGGTGGTCAGAACGGCGCTTGAAGAGATGAGATTGGATGTGAAATCCCGTTCCTAGATTTCACTGTTATAATCTACGTATTTGTACTATTGAGATTTTATATTATTTTTCGAGAATTTATTTTAATTTGTTTGAATTTAGATTTTGTTATTAAACTAGTTACGAAAAGTGAGGTTTGGAAATTATTTATTTAAAACTCGTAGGCATTTCGAGGTCACAATTTATATCTTTGGATAAAGCTCGATCTCACGGACGCGTAGGCGCAAACCGTTCGTGAAATAGAGCTATAACGAAGAAATTAGAAACATTTTGGTTTTTTTTTTTTTTTTAAAGGAAAGGGGGGACTGGATGCTGCCAGGTGGCAGCAGGTGAGAGAAAGGTTGCGGGAGAGAAAAAGAGGGGAGGAGTGACCATTGGAAAGGGGGGAGAAAGGAGAGGAAATGAGAGACCCGAAATGGGTCATTTTTGACCTGCGAACCACCATTTTTGACCCGACCATATCTCTTTCATCCGACTTCCGTTTTGGGTGATCTTGGTGTCCATGGAAAGCTCTTAACGAGTCCCACATCTATTTAGTGTTAGATTTCCATTTTTATTTTCCATTTTTCTAGGTCGAAGCCATAAAGTGTCGAGGGTTTTCCGGTGAGTTTTCTCATTTTACGGTGATTCCGACAATGATTACCATCGGTCACCACCACTAATAGACTCCCCTTAACCCCTAGAGAAAATCCCAAGCATTGGATGAGGCATCGGAGTTCGTTTTGGCGATGAATCGAGGAACACCCATTTCTGGGGTTTCCGGCGGGTTTGGATGAAATTGGGACACTTCCAGGCTGAATTGAATTTGGGCACAGGTATGAAAATTTATCCCCTCACTGAGATCTACTTGCCTGTAAAATTTGGTAATTTTTGGAAATTGTTGAATTTTCCGGCGAGTCGGCGCGGCGGCGCGTGTGGCTGCGCTTTTGCCAGTGGGCCGATGATGTCTTCTAAGTTCAATTAGATGTCCTAAATTTGTATTTGATATTCGTATGACGTGCTTTGATCGTTTGAACCTAATTTCACTATGATACTTTACTTGATCAAAATATGAATCGACGATCCGACCGTTGGATTGTCTCCAAACTTCCATACAAAATATAACGTAATATTTGAGGATATTAGGAACTAACGGATCGGAAATCTGACATATGGATCTAACCGAATTGGATTTCTAATTTGTAAAACAAATTGTTAATCGCTACCTAATTCTAGAAATTAGCGGAAATCCAACCGTCGGATCGCGATGAAATTTTAGTATGTTGTTCTAAAGGCATAATGTGGATTTTAGAAGATTACGGATCCAAAATCCAATGCGCGAATCTTCCAGATCAAATTACGTAGGGATGTGGACCCCACCGTTAATCGAGAGTTGACTTTTGGTCAACATGTCTCGAATCGTATATACAACTAAAATTAGTATTACTAGAGACTTAGTGAAGCTTTGCAGTCTTGTCTCGGTGAGTGACTTTAATTTATGTGATATGGTTATTACCCTGTTTTCTTATATTAATATCCTTTGTGGATATGACTTGATTTTATAATTGTGTTTTCTGTTAAAATGTGATTCTTTTATAATTGGCCATCGATCTATTTTTATTAAATGTGATTTGATTCATGGATTGGTAATATTTGTGAAAAAGTGATTCGAATTGCATATTGAAATGTTTGTTAAATTGAGGGCTAGCAGGGGACTATGACCCTGCTTGGTTAATCCGCAATAGGGGGTCACTAGTGGTCCTACTAGGTTAATCCGTGATAAGGGACCATATTATTTATGGATCGTGCTTAGTTAATATGCAATAGGTGATCTTTATGGCCATGTATACTTAGGAGTGATCCTGCTTGGTTAATCCGCGATAGGGGACCATATTTTCTATGGATCGTGCTTGGTTAATCCACGATAGGCGATCCTTACACCTTTGATATGGCCATACACATACACTTAGGGGTGATCATGCTTGGTTAATCCGTGATAGGTGATCACTGCCTAACAGATGCGTAGGAGTGACTCAACTTGGTTAATTCGCGATAGGGGGTCACTGCCTACGTGGTTTCTGCATGGGTGGTTCTGCTTGGTTAATCCGCGATAGGGGACCACTTCCTGTTTGGTTACTTATGTAGGCTTCGGCCGAATCGCATCCCTCTAGCCCTAGTTTTTAATATACATATGAACGAGGGTTTTTGTGAATCTTGGTGGTTTGAATTAGAAAAACCATTGGATGTCTGGGTGACTCCTCAGAGTTTTCAATGACTTGATTATGAATCCATAAAGCATGATTCTACACTTGATGTTTATATATTGTGATCGATGGTCTATTTTAATTGAATATCACATACTTGTATTATTGTCACTCACCCGAGCTTCGCAGCCTATCCGAGTGTCTGGTTTGCCCAGTGTGCCATCTCCTTGATGTAGGCATGATTGTACATATGACAGGTCTGGTGGATTACGACAAGCAACTTGGTATTTTAGTTCTGTTGAGTTGTCCGGAACCCGAGATTGTTGGATTCCGTTGAGTGGTCCGGAATCCTTGCTCTTGCTCATTTCCATAAGGTTAGTCTAGAACCCTAGATTCGAGTGAATGCGAATTACCCCTAATAGACGTTGTGAATAAAAATTAGAATTACCATGTTTATTACTCATAATCCAAGTAGGGAATTATATAGAGTTCCTTAGTTAAATTCGTGAAATGATAAGTTATCGCATTGATTGATTAACGTAAATAAATGCTAAGATCATGCATTTTTAATTCATGAATTGATTAATTGACGGGATTGTGGAATGACTTTGGATATAGATGTTATTATTATGATTATTTTACTTGATCAAGGTGGTTTGAGAATAATATGTGCTTCGTTGGTTATTTGATATGTTACATGCTGTGGATAGAGGTACCGTGCTGAAAACATGGGATTTATATGATGGATGGAATGAGAATCTTGAATGGCATGTTGGTTTGTTTTGTAGCCCTAAACTTGATAATGTCATGCATGTCAAGTCTAATAATTAATTACAGAATGCTACGTATTCCTGTTAGAACGCACTGGAATAAATGTGGAAGTTAGTGAACAATGAACTACGAATGGCTTAATCCCTATTGAGGGTATGTAGGCAGTCTAACGGGAGGTTAGATGCAGCCATAAAGGGTACAAAAAAATTATTACGCAATTCAAGGCATGGGATGTGCTTGGTATCGGGTATGTTAGATATATGGTTATTTGATGACGTCACGTGTCGATCCTGAACGTATGTCGGGATCAGGGCATGACATTGGATAACCAAGGCCGATTGAGACGCTCAGCCTGCATCACTCTGAAAAGCGTGCACTATCGACTAAACATATGTCACTTCGCCCCACCGAATGTCTAGCTGATGGGTAAATATGAGTCAGCAAGCTAATATATGTAGGTGGCGCATTAAATGCCAAGTGAAAGAAGGTGAATAGAAGGTGAATAGAATGTGAACCTAAGGCTTCTGAGTTCATTGAGGACCGATCGGAGCATATTTAGGCGACTTAGTTGGCTTGTTCTTGTGCATTTACGTTGTTATTTCTTAGTTATTTTAGTCTTTTAAGCCATTTTCGTGTGTTTTCAGGTTCTAAGGACAAAGTATGCAAGAAGGTGCATTTTGGAGCCGTTTGGAGCAAAATTGGGCTTGGAATGGTTATCACATGTTTGAAGCAAAAGGAATGGACGAAATTGAAGATTTGAAGATGTAAGGATTTCTAATCAAAGAAGGATTCCTAGTCAAAGAAGGATTCCTAGTTGAACAAGGATTCCTAGTTGGACAAGGATTCCTAATTGAACAAGGATTCCTACTTGAAGTAGGAAAGTTAAGCCAAGGCTTCCTATTTTGGTTTGACATTTCCTAATCCTAAATATCCCTAAGTTCCAGCAACATTGAAGGCCTCCTATGCATTTTAGGACACAAATTGAACCTTCCTTACACATAAACAACCCTTGCCGCACCTTGTCCTTGTTTCCCTATCCTTGCCGTGCAAGGGATCCTATACTTGCCTAATTTCTGAACCTAAATCAGCAAGGAAACCCTTTTTCCTTGCCTTGCAAGGCATTCCCTTACCCTTTCCATCTCTGCCGCACCTTGTTGCCCAATTTCCTTGGGATTCTGACTTTAATTCCTATTTCCCTTAAAGTTTTGGTTTAATTTCTGTTATCTAAATTATTTCCTAGCTTTAATTACCCAAAAGTCTTTAAATAAACCTTCCTTTGCCGCACCAAAAGGGAGCCATTCACCATTCTACACAACCAGCCAAAAAATACCCTTTGCCGCAGATCATTCATTCCCTAACTTCCATCCCTGCATCCAAACACATCCATAGTCTCTTGTGCCACAGCAAGGTGGGGAAGAAGAAGAGCTTTTGACGTTTCAAGCTTGAAGATTGGAGCATTTTAGGTGTACTTCGTTCTTGTTTTCAATGTCTACTTTGTTATTACTTTCTGATTTTGCTGTAACCATGAGTGGCTAAACCCTTATTTGGCTAGGGGGAAGTTTGAAGCCATGAACATGCTTGAGATATGAATTGATTTCCTCCAATTGTGCTTTGATAAGTTGTGATTGCAATTCAATTAACTGTTTTATTCATAACTGATTCTTGTGTGTTGATTAAGGATGCATACTTAGTTTTCATGCTTCAGTTTGATGCTAGAATATAAATGAGTTTCACCTAATCGTTACAAGTTTATATTCATAAGTAGTGAAGATTGCTAGTCATAATCGCGTTAATTGAATTCTTGGCAAGCGTATCATGCATTCATAGTTACAATTTCTCGTCAACACTTATGATTTTCATGGAACGTAATGATCTCTGATTGTATCTCTATTATGCATTCATGTAGGGGACTTTTGGAGAATGATTTGGGTTGTCGCATGCATTCATCCAATTCAATGAGTTAAGGAAAATCTGAGGGTTAATTAGTGCATCACGGTTAATCTGGGGTGTTGAGCATCATAATTTATTGAAAAGCAATTGGAAATCGAGTCATGTACAAGTGTGTCATGTGTGAAGAACGGACCTCTAGCTAATCCATCAACCATCTTATTCCAAATTCGTTTTACAATCTGTTTAGTTTTATGACTTGATTGTTTGTTTCAAATTCGTCCAAACCAAAACCCCCATTTTACTTTCTTGTTTCAAAGTGTTTAAAATCTGTTTTGTTTGTGTTTTTAAGTGTTTTGAGTCAAGCCAAATGGACCTCTAGCTAATCCATCAACCATCTTATTCCAAATTCGTTTTACAATCTGTTTAGTTTTATGACTTGATTGTTTGTTTCAAATTCGTCCAAACCAAAACCCCCCTTTTACTTTCTTCTTTCAAAGTGTTTAAAATCTGTTTTGTTTGTGTTTTTAAGTGTTTTGAGTCAAGCCAAAACCTTATTTTCGTCCAAAGTTGTGTTTAGAGTCAGAAACTGCCCAATTAGTGTTTTTAGGCAGTTTTGAGTGTTTTTAGCTTGTTTTGAGTCTTGTGAGTTTGTTTTGAGTCCTTTGAGTCTATTCAAACGTTTTTAACTTTGTTTTTATGTTTTAAAGTCAGTTTAGAGGTTTTAGCAAGCCCTCCTAATCCCCGGTCCAGAATGATCCCTACTTGCATCTTTACTACAATTCGACAACAAGAAGGTTTAATTTGTGTGCTTAACTTTCATCGCATCAAGGACCTATATAAAAGGGTGAGAACCTCCTATATTAAGGTCAAACGATTGAAATGAGATAGTTCAAGTATTAGCCGAGCGTTATTTTTAGCCTTGAAATCAATATAATATGAGCAACACAGTGGATGTAACCCAATTTTGAAGGGGGGAATCACTTAAATCTTTAAATCCATTTCATTTTAGTCCATATCCCAAGCCCACCAAGGGTCTAATATTTTAATTTGTTAACCTACAAATTTTGAGCATTAACACACGACATATTCCTATCTCAAAGGAAATATGTTCTGGACTTGTTAGTAGAAACAAGGATGCTTGGTTGCACCTGTGGATACCCCCATCATCCAAAATCACCACTTGCCTGTGTATTCTGATCAGGTTCTAACCAATAAAGATTGTAACCAGAGGTTGTTTGGACGACTAGCCTACTTATCTCATAACAGACCAAACATCACATATGCGGTGAGTTGTCTGCTAATTTATGCACTCTTCAAGTGAGCTCACATGGTGGGGCTAATTGGATACTTCACTACTTTAAATTGGCACCAGGTAGAGGTATCATGTTTTCGAATAATGGACACTTGAAGGTAGATGGTTAAACTAATACGGATTGGGTAAGAAATATTATTGATAGACGATGTACTTCTAGGTACTTTATGTTCTTGGGAGGCAACTTAGTAACTTGGCAGAGTAAGAAACAGAAAGTGGTGGCTTTGTCAAGTGCAGAAGCGTAGTACAAAGGTATGGCGAATGGGTTGTGTGAGTTATTGTGGCTCCGCATGTTACTCATGAAACTTGGGTATCGACCAACGTCTGCAACAAACTTATTTGTGAAACAAGGTTGCCATTCATATTTCTCATAATTTGTTTCAGCATGATCAAATCAAACATGTTGAAGTGGATAGGCATTCATTAAAGAAAATTTAGACGCAAATATCATTCAATTTCCATTTGTGGAATCAGAAGATAGTTTATAGTCAAGCATTACAACTCACTCGACAAGTGGGGCATTAGCGACATTTATACACCAACTTGAGAATGAGTGTTGGAGTGAGTTGGCATTCTCGGTGTAATTAATGGGATTTGTTTCCTGATTGTTTCCATGTAATTAGGATAGACTTTATTTTTGTTCTTACCTTGTGAATTAAAGTTGTATTATAGGTTAATTACACTAAGTCCCCCTGAGATTTTTTAGGTTTTCACGAAACCCTTTCAGGTTTGAAACATTACATAGACTAAGATTTTAATTCACTTTCACAAAAAATATCCCTTTGGTCTAAAATTCGTCAACAAAAAGACAAGTTTACCCTTATAATTAATTACTTAACAAAATAAAAACATCTTATCAATAAATAAGAAAAACAAATTGTTCAATCTATTTTCAATTATAAGAATTCTTATATGAGAATAAATAAGATATTGTTTAATACCTTTAAGTTGTATGGAGAGATTAAACGGAGTAGAAGATGAAAAAAAAAAAAAAAAAACCGATTTTCTTCACGAAAATGGAGAGCATGGCCATTTCTCCGCTACCACCTCCATCCATATTTTGCAAGGCCATTAACGACATCGTCATGTCTTTCGTTTAGAAATTTTCTCATCGTCTTCACCATCTCTTTCGCTCTATTTATCTTAGTTTCATACTTACTAGGAAATATTCTTGTCGACATCGTCATCTCTTTCTTCCCAAAACTTGGGGATTGTTCACCCAAGATGAAGATCGAGAGGGGTAATAAGAAGAAAAGGGAAGCGTTCGCGTTGTAAACATCCTTCCACGGTTACCCCTCCAGTCGAGCTTCATCTTCCCTGGTGGATTTCAAGTAATTTTGGATAATTTTGATTTCTCTTTCAAACTTTCCGAAGGTAGTCCCCTTGTGGATTTGTTGATTCTAGGGTTTTGGTATCCAATCCAAATCCAATTAGGGATAGATTGGATAGAAGCCTTTGTATAATTTTTTAATGTTTTGTGAAATTTTTTATTTGATTTCTTTTTTAGTTATTTATAAAAGTTTTTTATTTTGTTAAGTAATTCATTATAAGGATACATTTGTCCTTTTATAGACATTTTTTGCCTAAAGAGGTACACGTGAAAGTGAATTAAAACCTAAAAGGGTGTTATTGTATTGTTTCAAATCTGATAGGGTTTTGTGAAAACCAAAAAAACCCCAGGGATTGTTTCAAATCTGAGAGGGTTTTGTGAAAACAAAAAAAAAACCTCAGGGGAATGTTCGTGTAATCAACCCGTTGAATTGACATATCTTGCCTCCTAACTGAGAAGAACACATTGAAGACTTCTACAACCCAAATTTAGCATGAAGGTGCAATCACATCTTGCACCATGCCAAGCTAAGAACAAGTCGGGAATGGGGATTGGACGTTTTGAACCACCCTGCAATCGAAAGCTGCGATACCATGTTAGACAACTACTGGACTCGAAAAATTTTCGCTCTTACGAAAAGGAACCAAAATGTATACCAAAAAACATGTTTCGAATTGAGAAACAAAACAAACAGCTCTCTGTTCTGTTTATTGATACGAAAACATTCCAAAATACAATTACAGACATGAATGTTCCACACGCTCAGCCCAAAGCTATTACACACTTGACCAGAGTTCCATGTTTTTTGGTAAATGAAAAGCTTAAGGAGCAGCACTTATTTGAGAAAAGGCAAAGCTACAAGCTCCCATGACGAAAAATACGGCAGTGCGATTGATTTATGTGGTGGACTGGATTCACTTTGCCAAATTAAGATGCAGTAAACTTCAAACAGCTCGCTCATCTTTGGCAGTTTTCTTACCACTGAATAACTTGGTCAGATTAGGCATTACATGCTTTTTCTTCTGAATGGGGAAATTGTTCCGCGCTCCGGGAGAAGCAGATTTTCTATGCCTAACCCGCCTGTATGGAGTCTGGTGTCCATTACTTCTGATAGACTTTCTAGGCGTGGCTTGTTGCCGGCTTCCAGATACTACAATTCTCTCCCGTTTTTGTCCCCAATTCTGTACCTCTTGCTCTTCGTCCACTCTCATCTCATTGAGATCCCTCAGAGTTAAGTCTATCCTTATCAGTATCTCCTTCTCACTGGCCTTTAGAGCTTCAACCCATGCCTGAGCTGCTGCTACCTTTTTATCCGCAATTTCTTCAGCTGCGACCGCACGTCCAGTCAGGTACTCGTGTTCAAACTTGGATATGGTAACTGAAGAACTACTCTGTGACTCAAAAGCTCTAGCTCTTATGGTATTCTCAATGAGACTTTTGAGATTTTCAAGCGCTACAGCTTCGGATGATTTGACTGTTTCGAGCTCTTGCATTGCAGCCTGTAGTTTTTCCTCAGTTGATTCTATCTCATATTCCATTTTCAGAATTTCGGACTTGATGCTTGCAGTCTCTTCGCAGACAAGCTCCTTCTCTTTCTTTGCAGCTTCTGCTTCGGTCTTGAGCTTGTCGAGAGTGAGAGAGAGATTGGACACAATTGATTTTGCTTTCTCTTCAGATGCAGAAACAGCTTCCAACTTGGCGTTTGCTCTGAGAAGCTTTGAGTTGAGATTTTGAACACTTAAATCCGATTTCTCTTCTGTCTTCCTTAACCGAGCTGTCTTGTCTGTTAAATGCTTGAGCTCATTTCTTATAACATCCATGGAGGCCATGTACTGAAAACCTTCTTCTTTTACTGCAGCCAATTCTGTCTTTGCCGCCTCTAGTTCTTCGGTAACTGACTGTAACAGCGCCGAGCCTTCCAAGTCCTCCTCTTTCCGAAAACTGGGTTCTGAACGAGTTAAGCTGTCAATCCTTTCAATCCTTTTGTCCATTTCTTTAACTAGCTTTAGTTCATTCTGTAACACATCCACATCAGAGATTGTGACAGCTAATTTGGTTTCGAGCTCTTTCGAGTAATCAGCCTCTTCAACAATACCTTTCATTTTCTTCCTGGTCTCGTCTACTGCAAACGAGAATTGAATGGCTTCCTTTTCTCTCTCAGCTTCAATATCTCCAAATTCTCTTGCAGCTTCAATCCGGGCCAACCCAGCTAGCACTTGCTCTTCATTTGCTTCCTCAATCTCGTTCCTGATTGCTTCCACTGAGCTTGTATAAAACAACATATTTGCATTTGCGGCCTCTTTCTGCTTCTCTGCCCGCGATTTCTCTTCTAAAACCGATGCCATATCAAGCTTGAGCATGCTTAGTTCCTGTCTCACAAGTTCCAATTCTCTCATCACTTCTGTATATTTTTTATTGTCCACATCCCCAATAGCCAATACCTGATCTTCACGCCTGCCTACAGGCCTTCGCGGTTTCTTTAGCACTTCAATCTCTCGTGTATGTGATTTTGCCTTGGAGTTTGATTCCTCAATTACAGAAGAGAGATCTTTAGCTCTCTTCATGGCATCAAGCATCTCGGATTGCGCTTGTGCTCTTAAGGTGTCAGCATCCGCTCTGTTTTCTTTGAACCGACCTATTTCCCTGCGTGCCATATGGAGTTCTCTTGCTATTGCAGAAGACTTCACATGAAATTTGTAGACAGACACAGAGAGAGAGAGATCAGAAGCAATGCAGATGGTTTTTTGCTACATAGTGAATAAAACTAAAATTATGAACTGGGATTTTCCATAGTTCCAAGAGTTGGTTAAAAACATTCAACTCTTGCACCTGAGGTTCTGAGCTCGATTCTCTCTCTTCCCAATATCACTTGTATAAAAGTTAAAAATTGAAAATTTTCGGGGTTAAATATACCTCGGAGATATGTATCTGGGGTTTGTTGAGTGAAGGACTAGGAGTTGTGGCTTCAAGAATCCTATCTTCTCCATATAGACTGTTGGCTTTTCTAAATCTTCTTCTGTTTTCAGACTCTCCTCTACTCATATTAACCTGTTTACCACTCAAATCATCAAGCAACACAATTTATGTAAATTTCTTCAAAAATCCAAACAACTTTGTTCTTCAAATTTGAATAAAAATTCTAAGAAAAAACCAGAATATAATTAAACCAGCTTCATCAAATGCAAGAATTTCAACTGAAACAAATGCAAGAATTTCTACAGCTACTTATAGATACATGCAAGGTCCGTTCTTTTCCCGACGTGAGATTCAGACTCTCAACAAAATGCAAGCAATTTCAGCAACTGAACAATCTTCATAATATATATCCATATGTATCTCTTCAATTCCTAGAGACAGAAGGCTATGAGATTGAGAATTAAAAAACTTACAAATTATTGAGGTGGAATTGGAAGGCAGGAAGAGAAAGAGAGAGCAAACTTTGTTTTTGTCAGACAGTTTTAATTTATTCATTCCAATTTAAAGAGGGAAGAAATATAAAAGAGGAAGGAGTGGCTTCGGTTCTGTCCTCAATTCTACTCCTCATGCTTACCTGATATTGGAACTACCGCCATCTGCCAGCCATCTGTTTATTCTTTTCAAAACGCCCCCAAATATTGTTCTAATTAAACTGAAATAAGAGTAAAAAAAAACATTTAGGTCGGATCTTAAAATTATACATTTTTTTTTGGACAAACTAAGTTACTTTTCCATTAAACAAAGAGACTAATACAAGGAAAAGAGAGCCCAAAAGGCATCTCACAACCGAAATACAAGCCCAAAAGGAAAATATAAATACAACACAAAGCCCAAAATACATAGCTAAAAAACAACAGAAACTCTAAAAATAAAGGAAACCAGCAGCCACCATCAAATCTGATGCGCCTCCATCGGAAGGCCACCACCACCAAAAATCGAACCAAAAGCAGCAACCGAATCAACAAAAAATGGGGGTGAGCGAGCCACCAGTGCTGTGAGCGCTCCCATAATCCTACCAAATATTGCAAAAAGCACTTTAACAGCCACCCAAAACCCAAGCACGTCATCGAGGAGAAGCACCCGGGGCTGAGTAGCAGAGGTTGGTAGTTGTGGACTCACAACGGAAGGAAACATCGAAGCAGGAGAGGTTTCTATAGGTTCCGATTTGAGACAAGCTCAGAGAATTGAGACAAAGCTCAAACAAACTAAGACAAAGCTCAAAGAAAGCCAAAAGGAAAACAGAAATAAAGCACCACAGGAAAAAAAACAAAGGAGGGAAAGCGTGACAGGGGAAGAGGGAGGACTTGAGGGTGAGGGCAGCGAGTTGGGTTGCAACAGGAGAGAAAGGGACGGAGGGGGAAGGAGGATGATTTGAGGGCGAGGGTAACGGGCTAGAGAGGAGAAGAAAAGGGGTAGCAGCAAGGGATAGCCAGCCGACTCCAACCAGAGGAAGGAGTTGACGGCGAAGGGTGGGAATTTTGGGGGGGGGGTCCTGCGAGAGAAAAAAGCAGGAGCTGCTAGGGTTTTTAGCCTATATTCTTAAAATTATACATATTATATGAAACTTAGGAAAAATTAATGACAAACCAGATATAAGATTGACTATTTTTTCCTTCAGAAGCAATTTTGAGAGGCGGGAATCGAAATTAGGAACTCGACTGCAGAAATGAAGATTTTAAACCAACTTAGTTACAAGTTTTTTAGAATGTTAAACGTAAAATTCTAAAATGGTTAGTTCAGTTATACAAAACTTTTAGCGTTTTTGTGAGGAGAAATTGCAAAGGCAATTCATGAAATAGTTATTTCAAGTGTCGGGAAAGCTTGAATTTTTTTTATACAATAATATACCTATTATTAAAGAATGAAAATTTTGAGCTAATTAGAGTTCAATTTAAACATTTCACTTACAAGTAAAAAATAACTATATTACTAAGTGGTTGAATAAGCTTGAAATTTCAACAGGCTTCTAAGAATAGTAATTCCCACAGAAAGCACTTAGGGGGAAAAAAGTTGCTTTGTATAAAAGCATTCATATTATTTCAAACTAGCCTTTATGCACAAGCTTACGCACATGCAAAAGATATTTTTTGAACTACGGCGTGCTACGCTCGACTTACACATTTTAAATGTATTTATATGCTTTAATTGCTGAAATAATTTTTTTATGACAAAATGAAAATCAAATATTTGAAGTAAATGCATACTATTCGAACTTGAAATTCCTCATAAATCAATCAAAGCAGCTAAATCCACATAATAAAATCGGTCTTTCCATTTCCATCTACATTCTATTGAATTTACATTAAGAAAAGAGAAAATAATAATTAATAAACAACTAATTGAATTACATTATTGCTAGCTCATTGTGAGGCTAAGCCCACCCCCTTCCCCTTAGTGTAGAAAACATCGTTTGTTAAAAAAAATAAAAAAAAAAGATCATTTTGTTGTAGGCCTAATTTACTGAACTGTATTTAGGACTAAAAAGGGAAAGGGCCAGCGGCAAGAGAGAGAAGAGAGATGTGTAATTCTGAGATGTGTGTTGTATCATCCAATTGTGCCTTTATTTATAGTAATAGGATAGGTTAAATCCTTACCCTAATAGCATTACAACTCTAATAGGAATTAACTACTAAAGGGCATATTCAAATATGGATAGATACACTAGGATTTACACAATCACATTCCTAATCTAATAAGACTGCACCACTCCCCCTTGAGTGTGTAAATACTCAAACAAAACATCGCATCAGATCTTTAGCATATGAGGTAGAATAAATATCACACCCCAATCCTGACGTACGTCGAAGATCGACACATGATATCACTTAGTAACCGTATCTAACATACCCCGCTTCTGGGATATGGACAAAGCACAACTCAAGATTCAGATTGCGTAGTAGTTTTCGTATACTTTATGGTTGTATCTAACATCCTCGTTAGACTGCCTACGTACCCTAAAAAGGGATCAAGCCATTCGTAGTTCACCATTCATTAAACTCTGAACTTTTCGTAAAACACTTTCTAGCATAAAGCATAAGAGTACCACACCACGCACCAATCATAAGCCAAACAAGAGCTGTCATTATGCCATTCACACACGAATATGTTTTCCAACACCATTCAACAATCACATCAATCAAAAACACACACAACGCACCAAAATACAGGGCTAAAGCAACACAATTCGGCCAAAGCCTACATCTCTGAAAAATGGGATTTCGGACCACTCAACGAAATCCAACAACATCGAGTTCTGAACCACTCAGCGGAACTAAAAGGCCAAGCGGGATTCCAGACCACTCAATGGAATCCAAACCAGGATACGATTCCGGACCACTCAACGGAACCGCGAAATAGAAGGGATTTCGGACCTTTCAACGGAATCCGAGTGGATACAATTCCGGACCACTTAACGGAATCTCAGAGTACAATAGATATCGGACCACTCAACGAAATCCAAGGTAGGATACGATTCCAGACCACTCAACGTAATCCAGACGGAGCAGGGAACCGGACCATTCAATAGAACCCCAGCGAAACCCAGTTCCAGATCACTCAATGGAACCGAGCAGAAGTCCAAGAAACATAACAACGGCTTGAAGAAACAAAACATGAATCAAGTTACTTAATTTATAAAGGCTCAACGAAACAAGAAATGAATCAAAGCACAAGTTATACAATTCGAGACAGTCAACGAAACGAGAAATGAAACAATAAAATGAAATATGAAACAAGCTTCGAAGCAACAATAAAACGGGAAAAGCCTTGAAATTGGTGCACTTCAATTCTTACTCTCATGTGCTACGCCACCTCCAAACTTGTTTGGTGTTTGTTCCTGGGCTCAAGAGAAGTATTTTGGTGGTGGTGGTTAAAGGAGAACATCTCATAAATGGTAGATCGCCGGCAAGGTACCATTGCACCCGCTGGTGCGATTCTTCATGAAATCGAGGCCGATCTCTTTGATTTTTGGGTGAATATGGAAGAAAAGTTAATGCTGAGAGTTTTTCAGGTGGCTTTGTGCTGTGAATCGCCAGAGATGGCGTCATAAATCGTTGCAAGAATCGAGTCAGGTATCGGGTAACGCGGGACAAAAACGGGTCAAATGGGGGTTGGCTGGTTCTCTTCCTTCTCTCCTCCCTCCTTTCGCCTCCTTGCTCTCTCTTCTCATTGGCCTGTTCCCCCTCTTTTCCCTCATTTCTCTCATTTTCTTCCCATCATAACCACACACATGGCACCACAGATCATTGCCCCAACAAATCTAGAGCCTTCCAGATATGGTCAAATAATCGATTTGCCCTCAACTTTGTTCGTTTATAACTCTTTCGTTATAACTCAAAATAACATTATGTTTACGCTCACGCTTTCGTATCGACGAGTACTACCTAAACATCTAAAGAAATCTAGAAAATCATGAAAGAATCAAATACGTCCGTGAAGAATCCCATTTAATACAATAGGGGCAATTTCATCCTTTTACTTAACGAAAAAAATATACACCGTAAATATGAAAGCGTTGAAACTATAAATATGAATACAAAGTACGAGATATGTAATTTTAAATAGTGAATTATAGGGACGGAATTTCACAATAAACCAAGGATGGGTGCCTCATTAAAACCTTGTTAGGTAGCAAAAACCCAGTGGGCAAAATGCTTCTAATCGTAGGAAAAAGAGCACATTAAGATCAAGTAAGTATGCTTCTTGATATTTCCCCTGGGCTAGACATAACTTCCAAATAAGAGAACTATAAGCAATTCAACTCAGATAATTTACGCATACCGATTCCTTGGACGAGCTTCTGAAAAGTAGACTTA
The DNA here is from genome assembly GCA_024362995.1 of Heteromeles arbutifolia. Classification (NCBI taxonomy): domain Eukaryota; kingdom Viridiplantae; phylum Streptophyta; class Magnoliopsida; order Rosales; family Rosaceae; genus Heteromeles; species Heteromeles arbutifolia. The sequence goes on along the minus strand of JANCRC010000012.1, from coordinate 29,129,905 downwards.
GACAATGACTTGGTAAAGAGATCGGCCAAGTTGTCCTGGGAACAGATTTGCTTGACTTCAATGTTCTGATGTTGTTGTTACTGGTGAGAATAAAAGAACTTCGACGATATATGCTTGGTGTTGTCTCCCTTGATGTATCCCTTCTTTAACTGCTCAATACATGTTGCATTGTCTTAAAAGATCGTCGTAGGAAGGTCAACGACGGTAGTAAGACCACTAGTGCTTCGAATATGTCCCATGACTACTCTCAACCAAAAGCACTCAAGCGATGCTTCATGCAGGGCGAGAATCTCAGCATGCTTCGAAGAAGTCGCAACTAGTGTTTGCTTGGTAGACCTCCAAGATATAGCGATGTCTCCAATGGTAAAGACATAGCCCGTTTGAGAATGTGCCTTATATGGGTCAGACAGATAACCAGCATCTGCGTAACCAACAAGGCTAGAATCAACCCGAGGATCGAAATGGGCGATGGTTCATTTTGATGATTCATGGGTGTAGAACAAGCCCAAACCCGTCATACCCTTGAGGTAGCAAAAAATGTCTTTAACAACATTCCAGTGTCTGCGTATAAGCGCGTTAATGTATCTAGCCAAAAGATTAACAGGGAAAGATATGTCAGGTCTAGTGCATTGAGCCAAGTACAATAAAGCACCAATTGCACCTAGGTATGGAACTTCTGGCTCCAAAATCTCTTCCTCATCCTCATTCGGAAAGAAGGGATCTCATTTAGCATCTATAGTCCAAACAACCATAGGAGTACTCGAAGGCTTCGCTTTATCCATATTAAAACGTAGCACCACCTTTTGGGTGTAGTTCGATTGATGTACTAGGATTCCATCCGAACAATGCTCAATCTCCAGGCCAAGACAATATCGAGTTTTCCCAAGATCTTTCATCTTAAATTTCGATTTCAAGTGAACAGCAATTTCCTCAAGCTCTGCGTGAAATCTGATGAGGTTCATGTCGTCAACATAAACTGTAACGATCACAAATCTGGAATGTGACTTCTTGATGAACACGCATAGGCATAGTTCGTTGTTCACATAACCCTGACTTGTCAAATATTCACTTAGACAGTTATACCACATCCGCCCGGATTGTTTCAATCTGTAGAGTGATCTCCTCAATCTAATCGAGAGAATGTTCCGTGGTCTAAAACTATTTGAACCAGTCAATGAAAGTCCTTTTGAAACTTTCATGTACATTTCCGTATCTAGATCCCCATAGAGATACGCGGTTACCACGTCCATAAGCTGCATATTCAGTTTTTCGAAAACTACCAAACTGATAAGGTAGCGGAACGTTATGACGTCCATTACAGGGGATTACATCTCCTCGTAATCAATCCTAGGGCGTTAAGAGAAGCCTTGCACTATGAGGTTCAAATGTGGTGGAGTATGAGCTACAGGCCCAAACACCTTACATTTTGCAAGCAAATTGAGTTCAACTTGGATTTCTTGTTTCTAGTTTAACCAATCTGTTCTATGTCGACATTCATCAATGGAATGTGGTTCAATGTCATCGCTAAGCATGATGTCGGAAGCAACTTTATACACTAAAGCATTATCGACAATCATCTTATTTTGATTTCAAACCTCATCCAATACTGCATAATGGACCGAAATCTCACGATTCTCAGGAAGCCAATATGTCTCATCTAAGACATCACGATAATCTAGAATAACATCATGCAGTGGTGAAGCTACGTGAGGGCGATGAGTGATGGCCGCCCCTCCCCTCGTCGAAAAACACGCCTAGGAGCACTGGATTAGCCCCTCCGCTTTTGTCAGAATTCATGGCACCTGTAAAAATTGGTTTTGGCTAGTGCACTGTCTTGGTCAAATTTGCAGAGGAATGGCGATAGTTTGGTTGGATTTGCAGAGGAATGACGAAGACGGATGAGAAAAGTTGGAATGATGAGGTTGGGATTGACGGAGCGACTGGTATAGGGAATTGAGGAAGAAGATAGGTGTTTGGTTATCAGGGATCCAGATCATTACCGGATCATTCACGGTGAATCCGTGCGGACCAGTTCATCATGGCCATTGATTTATATCTTACGACCAAGGATTAATATTTTACGCTTCTTTTAATTTATTCAATTCTTTCACGCAAAACAGAGTCTTTCTTCTTCTTCCAGATGCATCTTCTTCTTCCCATCCTTGTGGTAAATTGCATTAATCGTGATGACCTATAGTATTGTAAAGAGGAAAGAGGATGAATATTGATTTCAAACTCGATACGTCACCCACTTACTCGGCGATATAACTGACCACGACGGCTCTAGCTTCTATTCCAGTGACGGAAGACTGAATTTAGGGAAAAACTTGCAGACAGAGAAAGAGATTGACCAAAAGAAAGTAAGAGTAGGACAAGGCCTCTTAAATCCATCTAATTCTTTTGATACCTCCCCACCAGATATGTTTTGTGATTGTTGCTTCATTTTTTTTCATCGGGAATGGACAACTTAAAGAGGAAAGAATGAAGAAGACGCATATGGTAAAAGAAATAAAGACTTCATTTTGTGCGGAAGAGTCAAGGAAATTAAAAAAGAGAAAATTAAACCTAGGCCGTGAGATTTAAATCAAAGGCTAGGATGAATTGGTCCACGTGGATCCACAGTGAATGATCCAGAGATGATTTGGTTATCAAGATAGCAAGAATTTGGGTGTGAGTTTTAAAGACAGGTGTTGGACAATTATTGGGCCACCTAAGTCAGTAAAAATTGGGTACTAACACCTTACCCAAGCATTATCCTGCTGACCGTTTGTTTACTTTTTTTCTCTCTTAAAATACTGTGCTGACCCACCACTCCTCTTCGAGACTTTTATCTTTCTACCCCACTTGTTTGTTTACCCATTCCCCCCCCCCCTTTTTTTTCTCTCTTCTGACCCCACCTTTTTTTGGTGGTTTTTTAACCCATTTCTCTCCTCTCTTTTTTCTTTTTTTTTTTATTCTTGTATGTATTTTTATTTTCTCTTTTAAGACTCCCACCATATTTATCTTAAACTCTCACATTATTTATAAATATTGTATTACTTTTTAAAAACAATGTAAATATTGTTTAATGTTTATTTTACGATAATTTAAATCCATCTAGGCTCCTACCTAGATCTCGCCTAAGCACCTAGCTGCTAGGTCCTAGTCCGCTGTTTAACTAGCGACTAACATTTTTTAGGATCTAATCCTAGCCAATTTAAGCTTCTTACATTGGCTTTGATATTATTGCTTACAATCGCTTTGATGGAGAGACTATTTTCTGCTATGAATATTGACTCAAAACTTTGCACTCTCCAATGAGAAAGCAATCGCTTCGATTAAACCTTGCACTCTTTTGAATTTCGTCCTTCCCCTCAGTAAATCCTGGCTTCACCACTGACCTCAACCTCATGCATTGGAACAGATGACGAAGCAATGGCCGGATTTATACTAGTTTGTGTCGTTATCATCTTCCGGGGTTGTGAATCATTTGAACCAGGGGGTCTGTCACGCTTCAGGGTAGGAGCAAATGATTGGCTAGCAGTCGGTGTACCGAGCGACGTCGAAGATGTGGCCGTCCCACCCTCAGGAATGGTCCGGCTTTCCAAGGCGATGATACGGTGTACGTTGAGTATGTCCATCTTTGCAGGTGCATTTGCAACGGATATATGTGATCTCGTCACCTTTGCTAGATCAGTAAAAGCATCAGGTATGCTTTGAGCGATGCTCAGAAGATCTAGAATACATCGCACTTCAGTTTCATATTGAGGGGTGCGGGGATCGAAATGAGACATAGTGGGAGTAATCCCCGACAATTCGCGGCGTTCTACAGAAACTTTAGTGATCTTATCTCCCCCTAACGACGGGAAGACTGTCACATCGAAGTGACAATCTGCAAAACATGCGGTAAAGAGATCTCATGTCAAGGGCTCTAAGTAGCGAATAATTGATGGCGAATCATAACCAACGTAGATTCCCATTTTTCTCTAAGGATCCAATATTGGCACATAGACCGCGCACCCAAACACACGTAAATGCGAGATGTCAAGCTCGTATCCAGTAACCAACTATAACAGTGAATGTGGTTGGGTAGTAGTGGGTCTCAGGCGGACCAACATAGCTGCGTGCAATACTGCATGGCCCCAGGCAGATACCGGCAAGTTGGTTCACATAACCAAAGTCCGAGCTATTGTTTGAATGAGCTTTACGAAAGCTTTTGCCAGGCCATTTTGGGTGTGAACATAAGGTACAAGATGTTCAACTTCAATCCTAACAGATATGCAATAATCGTTAAAAGTCCGTGACGTAAACTCTCCAGCATTATCCAGTTGAATCAGCTTGATCGGATAATCAGGGTGGTGAGCCTTAATCTTTATAATTTATGTTAGGAGTTTTGCAAATGCAGCATTACATGTAGACAATAAGCAGACATGTGACCATTACGTCGATGCATCAACCAACATCATAAAGTATCTAAATGGTCCACATGTTGGCTGAATAGGTCCACAAATATCCTTGAATCCTCTGAAGCAACTTAGGAGGATCGTGAATAGCCTTTGTAAGTGAGGGTTGAATGTTCAACTTCCCCAAGGAGCATGCTTTGCAAAGAGGATGGCCGGGATAAGATTTTAAGTGATGCCCATGTGATACATTGAGGATACGGCGCGTCATATCTCGTCCGGGGTGTCCCATTCGATCATGCCAAAGTAGGAGAGTGCTCTAGAACCCAGCCATAGTACCGGCCACGTGATGGGTCTCCACGGATCGAATGGTTGTTATGTACAACCCACTCAAAGTTGGGACACATTCCAACTTCTCGTGAATAGGCTTCTGGGCATATTCGTAAAAAGTGATACAAAGAAATTTAGAACCATTCTCTTCAGTGGTTTCAACATGATATTGATTATCTCGAATATCTCTAAAACTTAGCAACGTTCTGCCAGAACGTGGAGAATAGAGTGCCTTTTTAATGGTTAATTTAGTATCATTAGACAACATAATACGGGCCTTTCCATATCCTTCTATCAGATTGGATGGGACTGAGAGGGTTGTCAGAGGTGCACTTTTAGGTACGAAGTTAGTAAAATAATTTTTCTCACGCAATATGGTGTGCATGGTGGCATTATCAGCCAGACAACTAACTTCCCCACTAGTCATACCTAGAAATAAATTAATTGAATCGGTCACATGCATAAATATAATTCCATTCATTCAATTAATCAATCTGAGAAATAATATCCATAAAACAAACCAATCCAAACAAATCATTCCAAAGACTTAGAAAAATTATCCAAAAAATTAAACCATAAACCTAAAATTTAGGGGAGGGGTTCGGCCACTCCTAGTGGGTTTGGCAACTAAGGGTGTAAAAACGCCCTAACATGTCTTAGAAAAATAAAACTTTATACTTCCATGGGAGCGGATGCCTCCTGAATATTTGAAACCTCTAGAGTTGTGGTAGTATCTTCGGGATGTTCTACATGCACAAAGCCAGTCTCACGACGGGAATGATACTTGGCAATAGCCTCGGGGGTAGCTCGGCATACGCGTGACCAATGATCCTTTGATCCACAGTGATAGCACATGTCCAGTTTAGTGGAAGTCGATTGAACGATAGTTTTCCCTTGTTCTTGAAGTTGGGGGCCTTAAGGACAAGGGGTTAGTGCTTCTAGGTTAAATTTCCTCCCTTGGGTAGGCCTCTTTTTTGTTGACCTTGGGCCCGTGGTGGGGCTTGCCACCCATTTCCACGGCCACGACGGGGTTTTCGTCGATTGTGGCTGCTAGAATTAGTCGTATGTGCTTCAGACGGAGCGTTCGAGCCAGTGGGTCGAGCTTGATGATTCTTCATCAAAAGATAGTTCTGCTTTTCAGCAAGAAGTAAAACAGATATCAAATTTGAAAATTTTGGTGAACTTCTGTGCCTTATCTTATTGTTGCAAGACAATATTGGTGGCATTGAAGGTCGAATATGTCTTCTCCAGAAAATCTTGTTTGGTTAAGTCCTCTTTACAAAAACTTAAGCAGTGATCAGATTCTACAAACTTCAAAGTTGTATTCATTCATAGACTTAAAGTCTTGGAAGCATAAATGTTGCTAGTCGTGTCTTGCTTTAGGCAAGTAAATGTCTTTTTGGTGATTGAAAACGATCGACCAGAGTGAGCCAGAGGGTACGTGGATCCTCCTCTATGAGGTACTTGGTCTGAAGTGCATCATGGATGTGTCTACGGATAAAGATCAAAGCAATAGCTTTTTAAGCTTTGTCAACGGGTTCATCGTCGGTAGGTGCCTTGATAGTAGCTCTAAGACTCTTTGCAGTAAGATGGAGCTTCACGTCTTGAACCCACTTTAGGTAGTTTCTTCCAGAGACTTCCAGAGTGGTGAAATCGAGCTTGTTCAAGTTCGATATGTCCCTAAAACAGAGGGTACAACAAAACGTGGTTAGTCGTATAGAAAGCCATAGACATGTATCATAGAACATGTGGGTTCTATAGACATGTATTGGTTTAATTTAAGCATGAAAGCTACGGATTTCATGTGGTAAGTTTTCAATGAAAATTGCGGGTTTCAAAGACACTAAATTTGAAACTACAGGTTTGATTTAGTTATGAACGTTCGGTTCATATATAGGGGTACCTGCAAGAACACATAAGATAATATACAATTAAGTGTAGTGAATTTATGGATTGCTTCAGGAACCCAAGTGTGAGTGCACCAGGACTACGAAAGATAGTCAATGGTTCAAAGAAACAAAATAATTTATTGAATCGTTAATTGCTAAAAAATGAACTTCCGGTTAATAATTTTGGATTAATTATCATATTAATAGACTGTTGGTCACTTTAATTAATTCAGTAGATCGTAACCATCCAGATTTGATCGTAGAAGCAAAAATTATAATAACATTCGGGTTAAAATTATAGCCCAATCTCGGTAGGCTTAGGTGCCGTGTGCGGGACAAGGTTAATGGGCAACAGGTTAGCTACAGAGCAGCCCAATCATGGCAGTGGGCCATGGGCTGTGTGTCAGGGACAGGCCCAACAGCAAAGCTGCTGGTTTGTGGGCCACAAAAGGCGCTAGTGCATAAGCCCAACACGAAGCTGGCCTGGGATGGGTGAGTGTGAAGCCCAGCAATAATTGGCTTTGTTGTGGGCCGGTTCTAAGCAAACCCAACCACATAGGCTGGCATTGGCGATCACGGGCCAAGACAAATGACGAGCCCAGCAAGTAAAGCTTACTGTAGGCGGGCCGGGTCACGTGCAGGCAAAGCCCAGTAAGCAAAGCTTGCTAGCTTGATGGGCTGAGACAAAGACAGAGCCCAGCAAAAGCTTGTTGACCTATTGGAGTAGACTCAAGGCTTCGAGCCTATGCATAAACCAACCCAGGCCGAGGCCTGGTTGCAATGCAGTGGCAGCAAGTCCACGGGGCTGCTGCAAGAGGTCCATGGCGTCAAAACAACATCGTCCTAGCTGTGGTGTGGCTGCAGGCCAGCCAGCGTGGCTCGACAGTGTGACATGGAACCGCAGCTCAACTGCAAAAAATCCCAAATTTTTTTTTCGAATGCTAGGGTTAAAAACCCTAATTACTTCTAAATTAATTTCGATGCTTTGACTCACAAATTTCACATAGTATAATTGCGTATTGCATGAACAAATATATTATATATATATATATATATATATATATATATATATATATATATTGAAAAAATAGATGATATGAAACCCCGCCCTAAATTATTTGTTGTTCATAATATTGGAATTATGAAATGACTTTTTTGTCCCCTAACCCTTACCCCAATCCGGATCCCTTTTGAAATTTTTTCATATTTCTCCTCATATCCCTGCCTGCCACGTGGCAGTCTCTTATCTCTCACTCTCTTCTTCTCTCCCCCCCCCCCGAGTCAACTCTCACACACTCTCTCAGCTCAATGACTCTCTCTCAGACCTTCATCTTTCTCCCTTCCCGGCGACACACACACTCACCTTTACACCCAAAACACAACGACACCACCACCACCTTTAAGTGGACCTCATCTCTCTCTCTCCCTCGTCTCTACGAAGCCCCGAGACACCCAGAGGCAACCCAAACCTCTCCGGTGAGCCCGTGGCTTTCGAGCTAAAATCCAGGCAGCTCCGGCCACCCCACGACGTGAAATAGGTATAAAACCCTTCATCTCGTCTTACACTTCAATTTGGTAGCTAGATCGAGTCTTAGGGTTGAGCAACGACGTTGAACGAAGCTCGGAAAGCTCCAGCTTCCTTCTCCGTCATATTTAGCTAGCCCCAACTCATTGAGCCTTGAACCCAACCCATATCCAAACCGAGCTTTCAAGCCCAAAGTTGTTAGAAGCCTAACCCAAACCCTTTAACCCAAAATCCTTTTTAACCAAGGCCTTTGGGCAGTATAGAACTCGGGCTTTAGGCCTGTTAACCCCAAGACCCAAACCCTTTAGAACCCTCAGACCCCAGGCATTTGGGTCATGCGAGCTTGGGCTTTCGGCCCAAGGAACCCAAGCCCAAAAGCCCAAGCCCAGGCCCAAACCTAACTAACTCGGACCCCAGGCCGCGCGTGAAGGCGCGTGGGCCTGCACGTGAAGGGCCACCGGTGCCGGCCCGTGAAGCACACGCGGCGCCACCAGCGAATTTTCTGGCCAACTTTCCAACAACCCGCAACGTTGCGTAGGACCCGAGGTCCCCCTTATGTTTTTCGACATCCTAAATCCGTTTATGATGTCTGTTTTCTGAAATTCAATCATTTGATTAGACCCTTTATGTGCTTAGGTGCGATTATTAATTAGACCCTTTATGTGCTTAGGTGCGATTATTAGCGGCGATTTCGTTCTACCTATTTCGTACGGCTCTTCGACGACAGAGTATCTGTGAGTGAACCCCTTCTAAATTGCGTGTTTTAATAGTAGAAATGCATACATGAAAAGCATGATTGATTGGTTACGTTTTATGAAACGTTTTATGAGTAAATTAGATTTACACCTTATGATTATCATACTTTACTGAGAATATTTTGGAATACCATACTTTATCAAATTTATGTTCTTTGTAGTATATATGCTGGATGACTATATACTATTTATGAACATGTTTTTACACTCTCTGTAGTATATATGATGGATGACTACATACTATGGAGATGTTTTGAGATATATGTACCTATGTTTGGAAAGAGTATATCCAATATTTTTGTGCTTATCTAGTGGTCACTGTTTTGCCTACTGGCGAAGATACTTGTATATTGGCTTCGGGCCGGGAGATATTAGTACTACGGGCGACTATGATACCACTACTTAGCACACTATAGATGATATATGTTTTATGAAGGTTTTATGGCATGCTAAGGTTTTCGGAAAACCTATTACATATTATGCTATTGAGTTTTCATAAAACTTTGGGGGTTAGTATGTTGATAACTGTTTCAGTATTTTATATATATATATATATATATATATATATATATATATAAACTTGGTCCACTCATGTTTGCTTTGCTCCCCCTCAGGACATAGGAACGAGGCTTACGATCCGAGCTACGAGGCATTCCCCTACCAGTGATATCGTGCCATCATCTCTGTTTTGACATCATTGTAATAGCACCTTCCGTTGTATTCTAAATTAGATGTATGCTCTGAACATGTCATGCACTATCACTATCTTTGTCATTGTTGGCAGTTGAATATTACTATATTATTTTATGTGGTTCGAACGAAATTTATACACATGTTTTACATGTTCTCAGCATATGCATTCATTAAATGGCTTGCGTCATCCTCGGGTGTCGGCCAGCACTTGGCCATCTCGATGTCTGGGGGACATCGAGATCGGGGTATGTCATATGAACACATATGCAATATATATAATTGAAAGGAAAATATAAATATAGGAGGTTCGTGCATCATGGGGAATGTTTTCATGCTTAAATGTCGTTTCAAATATCTTAATTTATTTTAAAAGAACCTGATTGGCAAAAAATAATTGAAAGTCTTTGATGTTGTAGAAGAAAGCCTCCTCCACGATCCTTTAGTTCCTTAGCTTCTGGCAAGAGCGTGCTGATAACGTGTTGTAGGCCTAATTTACTGAACTGTATTTAGGACTAGAGAGGGAGAGGGCCGGCGGCAAGAGAGAGAGAAGAAAGAGATGTAATTCTGAGGTGTGTGCTGTATCACCCCATTGTGCCTTTATTTATAATAGTAGGATAGGTTAAATCTTTCTCCTAATAGGATTAAAACTCTAATAAGATATTAACTACTAAAGGGAATATTCAAAGATATTTCTATATACACTAGGATTTACACAATCACATTCCTAATCTAATAGGATTGCAACACATTTGACAACTAATTGAATCACATTATTATGTGCGAGCGAAAGACCTTTTTTATAATTGGCACTATGTGCCTCTTAAGTGTTTAAAAATAGAGAAAATAATACAACTAATTGAATCACATTATTGTGCGCGAGTGAAAGACTTTTTTTATCATCGGCGGCATGTGGCTCTTAAGATGTTTTGAACGTGATTAAAAATAAAAATAATATTTAATAAACAACTGATTGAATCACATTATTGCTAACTCAATGTGAGGCTAAGCCCACCCCCCCTCCTTAGTGTAGATAATATCGTTTGTTCAAAGAAAAAAAAATCATTTGACAACTAATCGAATCACATTATTATGCACATGCGAAAGATCTTTTTTATAACCAGCACCACGCGCCTCTTAAGATGATTTGGACGTCTTTAAAAATAGAGAAAATAATATTTAATAAACAACTGATTAAATCATATTATTGCTAGTGCATTGTAAGGTTAACCCCAACCTCTCCCCCTTAGTATAGATAATATTGTTTGTCCGAAGAAAAAAAAGGAAAAAAAAAACAATCATTTGGCAACTAATTGAATCACATTATTATGCGCATGTGAAAGACCTTTTTTTTATAATCAGCACTACGCGCCTCTTAAGATGTTTTGAACATGTTTAAAAATAGAGAAAATAATATTTAATAAACAACTGATTGAATCACATTATTATTAGCCTATTGTGAGGTAATAATTTTTTAAATATAAAAAAAAAATCTATACCAAAAAAAACTGTACAAAAAGAATTAATTATTAAAAAAATATTGTTTATATGACGAAAATACCCCTGCATTATTTAACGGTACCTTAGGTTTTCCATGTTGTTCCTTTATTTTGTAGAGAATCAATTTGGTCATATGCTTCGTTAAGGTTTTTTTTTTTTTTTTTTTTATAAGCAATAGAATAATCTACACAAAATTCATCAGAGAATTTAAATTCGAAACTCAGTAAATTAAAAAAAAATGCCCTAATAACCAAAGCAGTCCACCACTCGCCTTCAAAGTTTATTCTTTATGCATTGCAGGCATCTTTATTCTACAATTTGTCATGAACATATATATTATATATACCTTGCATGGATGAAGTGGAATTGACCTATATACATGTTTGGTGAAGCGATCTTAACTACGAATGTGTCTATAGCTAATTTTGGCTTTAAGACTCCGGTTCTAGAGCCTAGATTGATCCTTTCGGCTCTGGTGCTTTCAAAGGTTCCCTTCATGCTTGTTTGGAAGGGCCTTTGAGATTCCTTTTATGTTTGCATGTTTGAAAGTCCTTTTTGAAACAACTAAAAGTGCTTTTAGATCACCAAAAAACTTTTTTTAGTGTTTGGAGAGAAATTTGTTTCTAGGTTAAATAGCACTTGAAGTGTATTACGAAATAAACACTTGGGGCTGTTTGGTGGGGATGTGATTGAGTTTTAGGGATATGATTGAATTGCTAGGGGCATGTAAGACAAGACTTGTAACTCATGCATAAGGATAAGTTAGATAACCCACCCTGTTGTGGATTCATAACCCATCGTGTTCAATCATGTCCATCTCACATTTTAACATAACAAATAAGGGACTGGACTCAAGTATATTTTAATTGATCACAACTTATCTCAACTAAGCCACCAAACGTGATCTTGAAGTATGCTTTCTTCAAATGCTTTTTCAAGAAGCACTTGAATTTTCTTTTAAAAAAAAATGTTTTTGAGGATAAGTGCTTTAAAAAAAAAAAAAGTATTTTGAAACAATTGCATTATTATTATTTTCATTGAGATGAAGAATATATATTTGTGATGGTATTATTGAGTTAATTCCGAATGGAACATGGTTGAGAGGCTTGAGAAACGGGGTTCAGTACAGTGTATTCAAAGGAAAAGGGGTAAAAGACAGATAATATACAAGGACAGTTGTGGCAGGAAGTGCAAAATACGACAGATTTGTAAGTTTGGATCTATTGGATGTGTCTTAGAAATCGAAGGGAGTTAAGATTCCACGTCTTTGCATGGCAAACCATACGACCGCATCAACATTTTCTTGGAGTTATCTATTATTTGATGGTATGCATGTTACAAAACATAAATGTTACGAAAAAAAGTTAAGCTTCTACTACTGTATAATTAATTAACAATAAATAAAATTAACGAAGAAAAATTTCAAAATTTTGAATTTTAATCGTAAATCATATACTAACTTTATTTAATAGTCAGAACAAAATTCAATACAACGCAGCTCAATAAAGCTGATCCAAGCAAAAAAAAAAATTATCGAGCTTCCGAATTTACCCTAACTTCAAGTCTTGGCCCGTTTATTTGGCGGAACAGTATCTTCTTCTCTGTCCAAACACAAATCCCTACCTCAATCATCCTTCAACCAACCAGAGCCACCTCAAGATTCTCAAACCGCAAACAAACCTTCACCAAATTTGCAACCCCCAAACTTAAGCTGGAGCATCTCCATCCCTTTCTCCGATATTGCAAGGGTAAGCATTTGCCATCCTTCATCTCTAATGTTATTGTTCAAAGAATTGGAATGAAAAGCTCAATATATTACTCATGCATGTTGTTGCTGTGTAGGACTTTGATTTTAGGCCATGGCTTCAGATTCGATGAACAAACAAATGACGGAGATCTCGAGGTTTGCGGATTCATGAATGATAAGGTAAACAGAAAAACTCCATCCCTTCCTTCTTTTGTCGGTGATGTAGCTTCAGATTCACTTTCGACTTTGTCATGTAATCTCTGTGATGTTTGTGGCTGAGAGAATAAATGCAAAATTATCAGTGCTTCATTGATGTAAATTCATCCATGCTTCTACTAAACCTGTTTGTGGTCTCTGTGCATTTGTGCATCCATGTATTTTTTTTTTTTTTTTTTATGAATTGGGAGTGTATGATTTCTCTTTTCTTCTTACAATGATTTTTTATGGTGTGATGGCTTGATGGGTCTACAAACCCAATCAAAACTTGAGGGATGATTTTAAAAAACAATAAATAAAAAATACAATACTCTCTATGATTTCTTTTTACAAATTTCGGTGAGATATGAGTTTTTATCTCAAATTTCAGTCCATTGAAGTTGAAATTTATTGCAAAGTTGTCAAATGCATATTTCACGCTGTTCGACTCCAACATGCTCATCAGCAACATCACGACGGTGATATGCTTGGATGATTACCATTCCCAAGACAGGACAGGGAGGAAGAAGAAAGGAGTGACGATGCTAGACCCAAGAGCTAACGACTTCGATCTTATGTATAAGCAGATGAAGGCAATCAAGGAAGGGAAGGCCGTGAGAAGCCTATTTACAACAATGTTTCTGATCTCTTCAATCCTCCTGAGCTCATCAAGTTCCCCCAAGATTCTTGTCATTGATGGTTTACATCCAATGTAAGTGCATGTCTACTTAATTACTCATCTTAATCACTTTCATTAACTAATTAATCACTACTTCATTATTTTTCATCACTACACATTCATGAAAGCCTGGACTTGTTCTTAATTAGAATCTTTCTTCTAAAGCGATATTTTTACCCTTAATTCATCTAAACTGATTTCGTAAAACTGCATTTATTATTATTTTTTGGATGAGAGTATCCACGTAATTTAGAAAGGGTAAAACAAATCTTCTTTTATTTTTTGGATGAGATACTCATTAATTGATAAATCCACATATGCTAACCTAGTGTTCTTTATTCAATTCTTAATTGTTTTTATGCATCAGCTGCATGCTGCAATCATTGAACTAGATACGAAGATCAAGAATGTAACTCATTGACAAAAAAATGCTGAAGATTATAACTCTAGTTGGCCACTTGCGTTGCATATAATCCTTTTAAAGATGTAGTACGTACATTTATTTACTAAACCGAAATCAACTGGATGTAAACCATGTTTTGGTGCCTCTTTATTGACTTCTTAGTGTCTCTTGGGTTCTGATTTTGATTAAAACTTTGTAACCAATTACATTCACTATGTTTTTCATTCACTATGATTTTGATTAAAACTTTGTAACCAAACATTCACTATGTGTGTGTAAGTTTACATTCACTATGTTGTTCGTAATCATAGGTATACTAGGCTAAATTGGTAGTTTCTTAATGTTCTGGATGTGAATATTTTTGTTTCTGGGTGTTTGAAGTTTTTCATTGCAGCTGGGTGTTATGAGAGCAAAGAAGAAGTTGCCAAGAGAGGGGGTTCTTCGGTGTATCAAGCAGGTGATTATTATTTGTTTTTAAATTTCCATAGAGGAAGTTTTTGGTTGTGAAAATTGTGTGCTAAAGAACACTTGATACAGTTTTAGTATTGTAGACTTGTTGAGTGACTAAGAGAGAGTGATTAGGAAGTTATGGTTTAGGACAGTAATATTTACTATTAATTTGATAATTGTTTTTATGCTAACCCATCTTCCAAATTTTCAGTCAGAATTTAATGTGCAGAAGATAAATCTCTCTCGGTTGATTGCCTTCTTTTGTTTGTCCTAATTGTAGGTTTTATTGATTTAGTATTATCAAACTTGTGTTTGTCTTATTTATTTCAAGTTGCCTAGTTTTTGGGTTTAATTGCGCATGTAAGTTTTTCTGATGTTTAGAATAAGAACAACTAGAAGGCTGAAAAGGCTGAAAATATTATACACTAAGGGCAACCCACTCTCTAGGTTTGCCAAGTCTTAGTTGCTGCGATGGAGAAATGCATGGCGCATATGCCACAAGGTGGAGAAGATTTGTACGATGAGAGTAACAAGGAGTCTTCGAATAGCAACCGAAAGATCCTCTACACTCATGGATTCAAGTATGAGTATAGCTTGAACTCATTAAATCATTCAAGGTTCTTGCTTTATGACTAAGGTCGAAGAAGATGCGGCATATGGACCTGAAAGTTGTAGACTATGTAGTCCTTTGATCTTGAAAAATTGTAGTTGTACACCCATGGATATATTTATTGTCCAGATCATGTATGTATGTTGATGGCAGTGGAGACAAAAGGAAAATATTGTAACCATTTTATTTCCAGATTAAATTATGTTACAATAACCATAATACTACTTCCATTGAGCCTTTTTCGTGATCATTCATCTATAGTCTTAGTAGCATTTGATTTGTAAATCCAAGGAATTATATTTGCAATTCTGATTTTTGTATAGATTGATTCTACTTCCATTGACACGGCTAAACATAATCTCGCTATTAACATTCGGTAAAATTGAATTATGAAATAGTCACTACATTGTTCTTTATTTAAACACATATGGGGTGATTAGATGATCACCAGATTAAGATGCTTGTAAAAGATGCTTGTAAAAGGATAGAGGTCGAAACAAATAATTTTCACGGTGCTGCTGAATGTTGCTCGTTTATTAGGGTTTTCACATTCTTTTTGTTTGCGCGATGTAACGTGCCTTTTCAAAAGGATGAGATGTATGTAAATATAATAACATATGCAAACAAAATTGCAACTTGGTCTGCTAAGGTTTAGCCTTCAACCAAACTGCTAAGGTTTAGCCTTCAAACAAAATTACAGATGTGTTGCATCCAGGTTTCAGAAATAGTGTTTTCAGTTGCATAAATAGTCAGTTTTAGAAATGGCATACTTGTTTTCAATTTCATAAATAGTCAGTTTTAGCCCGTTTTCAGTTTCATAAATAGTTAGCGTACCCGTTTTCAGTTTCATAAATAGTATACTCATGTTAAGTTTCATAAATAGTCAATTTCATAAATAATGTACCCGTTTTCAGTTTCATAAGTAGTGTACTCATGTTGAGTTTCATAAATAATGTACCCATTTTCACTTTCATAAATAGTGTACCCATGTTGAGTTTCATAAATAGTGTACCCGTGTTGAGTTTCATAAATAGTCAGTTTCATAAATAGTGTACCCGTGTTTAGCTAACTAGATTAAAGCATTTGTGATTTTTGTACATCTTTTTTCTTCTTCTACATTCTTTATTTTCATTCTTTTTTACTTTATTCAATCTAAAAATTAGAGTTTTTTCTCAAGCATTCTATACTTTCATTCTTCTTAACTTTATTCAATATAAAAGTCAGAGATAAAACCATAAAAATTGTTTCCCGATTAAAATAAAGAAAACCAAACCATCTTCCTCTCCATATAAACATGACCAATACGTTATTTTCTGTTACAAGTATGCATTTGTCATGTCACACTAATTCACACAAAAAATATCAAGCTAGAATGCCACACCAACAATCAACTAGCACTGCTTACCATTCCCTATCAAATCACCTAACCTTCTCTCTATCTCCTCTCCCTCCCTCCCTCTCTCTCTCTCTCTCTCTCTCTAGGTGAGTCTGAGGACAAACAGAAATAGTGGGGCAGCAGATCTTGGAAGCTCCAATCTTATTTTTTTAATTATAATTTCAAATGTTGTTAAACAATTGTTTGGACCCAAATTTACACTATCGACCTATGCAATCAAGGCCGTTGAGTAAGCCTAGTTCTCAATCGTCTGATGGAAAAGTGAAGATAATTTTTGTTATTATTAAAGGATAATATTATGGTTTTTATCATGATAATTATCTTTTAATATGAATTATCTTAGCATCTTCAACCAGATAAATATGATGTGGATTATATCCCAAGCAAGCAGTACAGTTCGAGTTGATTTGGGATATCTGACGGCACAAGCTAAAAATGAATTTGAAATGCATTCAGATAGGATCAGGATGCATGCCACAATAAAGGTGATGGCTTTAGGTGATGATGAGACAAGCCTAGAAAAGCTAGGTTTGTAATGATGACATAGGAAACCTAGGTAGGCTAGGTTTTTATTTTTGCATGGTGATGGAAGTGATCGAACGGTTTTAGAAGGGTTCTGATGGAAGGTTTTTTTATGAGATCAGAAGCCTAGCTGGGCTAGGTTTCTAATGTGATGTGGAAGCCTAGATAGGCTTTATTTTAGAAGTCACGAACTGCAATCTGAGGATATGCTTGGCTTTTGACGCGGATCAATTTTAGGAATTAAAGTTGCAATTAAAATTTGCAACATTATCTAACCGTTCAAAGCAAGTACTTCAGTCCTATAAATACAGATGCAATGGCAACGGAAAAACCCCTCCAATTCAACACACAAATCTGCCTTGCGCAAACCCTCGCTCTACGAGAAACCTCTCAACAACCTTGAGATTTTTATTTTCTTTTTCCACCAACACATCTTCAGTTTGGATAAATAGCACTGTGAAGGCAACCGGTGATACCTTCAGTTAGGATAAACAGCACTATCACCGTAGAATCAGCCGACTGCGGAGCACCTTCAGTTTGGATAAACAGCACTGCATCGAGGCCAACTGGTTATCTATCCAAATCTCGGTCGAGAAGGACTTTCGGGTCTTTATTGGCAGAAGTCATCTCATTAGTCTTCTCGGCAAAGTGAGGTGTTACAGTTTACTAGAGCTCGGCACATTAAACGCCGAGTTGTTTTATGATTGGATACTCACAAGTAAGCTTTAGAGTTCGGCATCTGACGGCCAAACCACATTTACCATCAAGACATACATCTCTTTTGAGTACTTGTGTCCGTATAGTCTGGTACCAGTTCGCCGTGCTTATACTCTCATGAATATAATCACCGTGACCAAACTCGGCGTCGACAATTGCATCGCGAACACACTCGGCAAAGTGGCATGCCTTTCTTTCAAGTGAAAGCAGGAATGTCTGCGCAAACGTCGATGAGAACGGAGAGCTTTATTGCACGAGATCCATAACATACTGCAAACTCGAATCCTTCCCTCCTGCCATCGATCCTCCAGAGGGTCCCAATTTCCATTCCATGTGGTTTACTTTCATCCTCGTCTGAAATCTTCCAGTCCTAATTTTCATACCCTTTATTTTACTTTCCTCCGAATAGGATGAGCATGAATCCAAAACAGATTCGAAATTCCCTTTATTTCCATTCCATACACTTCATCTGAAATTGTCCAGCTTCTGCATGACACCTCTTGGGCTTGGGTTTGAAAGTTGGTGTGCTTATGCTGCTCTATTGTTGCCTTTGAATGTGATTAACAAAAACAAACAAAAATATTCTAACGGAATTGACTGACCGAATGGGTTTTCTGTTAGGGGCAAGAGTTAGAAACTTATTTATTTTGTGTTGGGCTTTTAACTCAGCCCATGTGTGTGTTTAATGTTTGTGAGGCCTCATAAAAATTAGTTTTGTCCTTATAATTAAATATGAAGCCCTTTTGATTAAATAATATTATAAGGTGGTTTTTTGTTAAATTAAACTTAGCACAAGTCCTTTTCATTAAAGCTCCCTTAGAAATATGAGGAGTAGCTTAACTACTTACAAGCATATATAAGGTCCATTCTCTCATCAATGTGGTAGTAGTGGGTTAAAAAACCGAACGAATGTGAAAAACCGAACCGAATTTGGTTGGTTCGATTTCGATTTTTGAAGTTTGAAAACCGAACCAAACATAACATATATTAATTTTATTTATTTATTTATTTATTTATATTAGGTATTTATTCTTTTAGCCTAATTTCAAGCCCAAATGTCTTGAAGGGCAAACTGCCCAAATGTTTTGAGCCCTCTCACTATAAGCTCTTCTCATCTGCAAATCCACTTCGCCACTTCAGATCGATCGATTCGTCTTCCCCCTCAGCTCATCGGAATCCATGGCAAAAGAACCAGCTTGCATCCTCGTTACAAGAGTTACAGGTACTATATCGAATCCATAATCTCACTGTTTCTTCAAATTTTTAACAAGTCCTTATCGATCTTGTAGATCTACGACTTTGTTCTTGCTTGTTAACTTGTAAATTTCATATGCTTGATGCGCCGTCATGGTGGGTGGCTTCCCAAGGAAAGAAGGCATGGAAAGGAAAGATGTCATGACAAAGAATGTTTTCATCTCACATGTAAGGTCATCCTCTCATCAATATAGGATTCATTCTCAACAGTTATTTATACCATCTATTTGTATCATTTGAGACCTTTATGTGTTGGTGGACCCTACGTCTATTAACAAAAAATGGTACAAATGATGGTCCAAATGGATGATAAATATAGCACTACTTGTTACAAAATCAATATCATGATTCATGAAAGTTTGCAGGGTCAAGATTTCAGAGAAACAAGCTAGCGGCTCACTCGGAATCATACATATAATTTCTCCCAATTTACATTTTATCACAATAGGTGTGATTTTTATTACCAAAAACTTTTGTATAATTAAAAGTGGAACCACTTAATACAAGTTTAACTCAGGCAATAGAGATACATTAATTAATACCAAAATAGTATGACCAGGTCTAACTTATCTATTCATTTCTTGGTTGCAAGGATTTTCAAGTAATTCTACGCTTATGTGAAATTCATTTTACAAATTGAAATTTGATATACCTTTTATATGATCAGGGTGGATCCACGTTGGGATAAGGTGGGCCAGCTAACTCTTTCAAGCTCATAAATTCTCTATGAAAGAGTTGAGTGCTGCCGTTTGTAAATTTGAGATGCCCTTGAAAGCTACATTCCAAATGCTCGATGAATTGCCTGTGTGGGTACTGGGTAGGGTAGTTGATAGCCTCATGCCTTTATATTCATTGCATATGTTAGTCTGTAATACCCCGTATTTAAAAAAAATGGTTATATGTATATATGTATGTATGTGGGTAATTATTTTACAGAATGATTTTGTTAGACTTATTTTATGTAAAAACCTACTTTCGATATGTAAAATAGTTTCAATGTAAAATCCTTTTTGCTACAAACTATTTCAAAAACTAGCTATTTCATGAGCATATGTAATTAGAGATATTTTTAGTTTGATTGGAAAAGGGGATTATGATGAGTTTGGCTTGATTATTCTCCAAAGGGTGAGGTGCAAGTTGATAATTAATAGAAGATAATAATTAGGGTGTTGAGATGGGAAGTCTATAGCTTATACGTATGGCTAAGTGTTGAGTTTGGAGTGAGTTGGCAAGTTGAGTTAATGTAGTGTGATGATTCATCCCCCAAGTTTGGAGAGGTGTGAGTCTATATAGGGTCATAGACTATGTATGTGTATCTATTGGCATGCATGTGGCAATATGTTGTAGTTTTAGAGTGCTTACTCACTAGCCTAGGGGAATTTCAATTAATTGTCCATATTCTCTCTTCAATGCTTCAATCTATCATTCCAAATTTTCCAATGAGGTGAGAACGGGTGGGATGCATATTCCTTAGAGATGAACGTGGCTTTTGAGTGTTTGTCCACCTTGCATGATATTGATTAACTTCACATTTGTTTTCTTTCTATTGAACCACATATCATGGTTGATAATTGGTGAGGATTCATCCCCCAAATTGTTTGGACGTGGCCTTTGGATTCAAGGAACATCTTGCATATTATTCATTAGTTCATGATTAGCTTCACATTTGTTATTTTGTCATTGGACCACATTTCATGGTGATGATTAAGCTAACATTTGGTGTGTTTTCATTGGAACACATTTCATGTTTAATGATTGGCACAACACTTGCTTTCTTTCTATTGGCACACTTGGAAGCCTTCTCCTCAAACTAGATGGGAATGAAGATGTCATGCAATTTTATAAAGGAAGGAGAAAAGAACCAACGGAAAGGGGGGAGGGGAGGGGGGAGGAGGAAAGAGAGAGGAAGAAGAAAAAAAAAAGAAAAAGAAAGAACAACTCCAACAAAAAGCCATTCTCCCTTTCATATTATCCAATTACCTTTCTTTTATATATTGTTAAGGCTTTAAGCCATCTTTCATTGTATTTGTAAGTCCCTCATCTATAGTGAAATACAATGGAAGCAAACCCCAGTGGATGCAGTCAATTTGGCGAACCACTTAAATCTTGGGTTGTTTACATTTTGAGATCATTGTTATGAGAAGCACTTCCACCACACCATCAAAATTTCCATTTATTTTCCCTTGAGAATGATGTACGAAAGTGTGAGACAAATCCCAGAAAAATACATGAGATATTACCCAACAAATCTATCCATCAAACTCACTGTCATTTTCCTCTATCAAAAGAAAGATATCCAAAAACTAGAAATTCATCCAGCCTATGTAACAGACCAAAATACCATCATCCATAGATTATATCATAATACCTTCTTCATGAGAGTTGTTCGTCTATCTCTCTACCATGATATATCAAAATTTCAGAAAAATCCAACGGTGTGATCTTCCAATATGTTTGGTGTGATCTTCCAATATGTTTGGTGTGATCTTCCAATATGTTTGAAATACCAACTCATGTCTCTAATCCCGCAGAAAACGGGACAGCCATGTTATGAGTGCCAAAACGCCTCTAACATGGATGTCTATTCCTTTCTAATAAAAACAGGTTGCCCGACCAAGATGGACGAGACGATGGAAAAATATATAGAGTGGTCAATGAGCAACACTTTATATGATGGATTATAAATTATTACTTTGATGTTAATATTATGATTATACTACTCTTGTCACTAATCATTTTGATTTATGTTGAGGTTTTCAGGTTTGTTAGATAAAATGTGAGTATTGATATCTATGTGACCATGACATATACATTAACATTCATGCAAAGCAAGAAAAAGAGTTGTGTGGTGTCTAGTGCTCACTTATGTAAAGTGTTTGAGTTGTGAGGATATTCAAGGGTTGAAGTTTGCCTTGAATATATAAATAATGAACCTTGTATGTGTCAGGCGTAGGGTGCAGGGCTTGAGTATACAATTGGTTGATTATTAAAATAATGAAATCTTGTATATGTCAGGCGTAGGGTGCAGGGCTTGAATATACAATTGGGCGTCGGGGGAAGTGCCTGTTTAATAAAGTGGAAACTGAGAGTTTGATTACAAAAATTGGGTTAAGGGATGAACGGGAGTTAACTCATATTCTAACGTCCTCAGAACCAAGTGGTATAAGCATGGTATGGGACGTGCAGGCTTGGGTGCCTTAGGTATGTGTTAATGGGATTAGAAGGGAGTGAGTACATTCATGCATCTCATTGCATACATTTTATGTATTGGCAAGAGCTACTCATTTCAATTATTATTTTAGTTGGTACTTTTGTTACGAATTAATTTTGTATACTAATATTTTATTTCCGCTGCATATTCAATAAATTATATGTGGTAAACTCAAACTTTTATTATGTACGATTTGTTATATAATGTATGGTGTAATTGTTATAATTTTATTTTAACATTTCCACCATGTCTTGGTTGTAAAATTTATTTCTATAGCTAAGATATGGCTCACACCCTAGCTCGTGAATAGTCCTTATTCGCGGGTCGGGGCGTGACATAGCCTCTGTGTTGGTACTAGGCAGAGTAGTTGCTAACCGCATGCCTTTGTATTCGTTGCATATGTTAGCCTCTATCGGCATGCTCGCTCAACAGCTATTGACATTTTAGACTTTAAGGAAAACTAATGAAAATGACTTGAAAACTTTAAGTTTTAACCAAATGACAAAAAGGTGTTGTAAGCGAATAGTACCAGGAGTAACTTTTTTAAGTAAAAATGTCCTTAACGTTAAAGATGAACAGTATCAGAAATGTTTCATTAAGATTCCTTAATATTTATTGGATCTGTCACTGTATGCGAGATATAATTACCCCTTTAATGAAATGGAAAATGTCCAAAAGTCAAATTAATTTGTAGAATTTATGAGATAGACTACATACGTATCGTCTCTAAAACCTTCATTTAAAAAAAAATTAATACTTTGCAACCAATTTATTCATCAATTTCTTTTGTATAAATAATTACTATATTAAAAAAATAGTTAAAAAATGTAATTGGATAGTGAAAAGGGAAATTTTTATTTGAACTCATATTAATTGTCTTTTTTATAAAGATAATAAGATAAAAAGCAATATGAATATAAAATGTTGACGTGGCTTAACCGTGACCGCACAAATAGGAGGGGATGGGGAGTGTGGCGCCAAAAATAATCACAATGCGACACGTGGATTTTTGGATTAAGAAGACAAAAATAACCTTGAGGTGTACTGGGATTTCTACACGCGAGCAGCAGAAAATCGTCCTTCAACAAAGTCAAAAATCCTCCAAAAAGAGGCAACCTCCAAAATAGTGTTAATTGGTTAATTAATGGATTAATTACACAATTAACCCATTAATTACCAATTAAATTATACAATTTAACCCCAAAATTATCAAAGGGCCGGCCACCTCTCATTCTTCCTAGCATTTCTCACTTTTCTCCATTTTATTACCCTATTTATACAAATAAACAATTTTGTAACCTCCCATTTATTTCTTTCACACTTAATTAGCCAATAAATTGACTAATTAAGCCAAAATCATAACCACAAAAACCCTCCAAGGCCGGCCACACCTTGGGGAAAAATGGGCAAGCTTAATCCTATAAATAGGCGCCTACTTTCACCAAAAAGGGATTCCAATCCTCTTGCAAAAAATCCCAAATTCTCTAAACACTCTTTCTCTCTAAAATTCTAACTTTGGCATCGGAGGTTTTTCGGCCAAAGTCCCCCCCCCCCCCAATTCATCGTGGGCGCGTGAGGCTTTTGGCCTTGACCTAAGGTGTTACTTGTTTTGTAGGTGCAAAATTGTCCAAGACCAAGGAGGAGAAAATTTGCATCCACAAATTGGTGCTTTCATTGAGAAAAGAAATCCATACTCGTAGAAGACTCCTGCATAGAAAAAGGATTCTTTGGTAAAACGTAAAAGAGAAATACAATGGCAAGGAATTTAGAAAATTGAACAAGTGGGAATTCTAATATTCAAGAAATGAGCCCGCGTCGATCCACGAGGCTAAACATGACCATAGGTGAAACGGCACCACCACCACTAGTTTCCACCATGGGAACCACCGCGGTGGCTACCTCGGTAGCTACCTGTGGCGAGGCCCATGGTGCCTTCACCACAGCTCAAACCATGCCATCTAAGACGACTCACGGCACATCCACCATAGGAACCACCGCGGTGGCTGCCTCGGTAGCTACCCGTGGCGAGGTCCATGGTGCCTTCACCACGGCTCGAACCATGCCATCCAAGGCGACTCACGACACAAGGGCCACGGCCCGAGCCTCGCACTCACATGCATCACACGTGGAGCAGCTCATTCCCACGGCCCAGCCTGCTTCCACCAAGCAGCCTGCTCCCGCCAAGAGGCCTGCTCCCGTTGAGCAGCCTGCTCCCGTGGTCTCCCAAGCAACCCAAGTTGGCCCAAGATCATCACAACCATCAGGACCAATCATCGAGCCGGGGGCATTTTCACCGCATTTCTCCGCAAATTTGACGTTACCCAACTCAAATCTCGCACTTGGGGTCTATCATCCTTCTACTGCTCAAGGATGCATATTCTTTCCAAGCTCATCCAATCCAAATGGTGAACAACACTGGTCCCGACAGGTCATGGAGCTGACGAGTGCCCTTGCATAACAGACGACCTTAGTGAATCAACTCTTGCAACGCATTGAGATCCAACGTGCTCCAGACGAAGTGTCCCGAAGTAGGACAAGGGCAGACGAGGAACCGCTCCAGCAGCGTCCTGGCAAATAGCTACTCAACCCAACCGAGCATTCTGGTGGCGTACACTCCCAATTGGGTCCTCGAGATAGCGTATACTCCCGTCTTAGCGCGCGGAGAAGCGTGCACTCTCGATTAGGCCCACGAGCAAGTATACATTCACTGTTGGGGCTACACTCTGATAATCAACGTGAACAGCCTTCAAGGCAAACTGTTCATTCGCAGTTAGGCCCGCAAGAAGCATTCTCTATGTCACATCGGGGCAATCAGCGTAACGAACGGAGAGAAGCAGTCACTCAGTCTGGCTCAAGTTCAACTGGCAGCCTGCAAAGAAATCCCTTACCCGCTAGAAATCTACCTCATACACCACAGCCGAGGCAAAGGCAAGCCGAGCAGGAAGAATAGCAGCCTAGACCAGCAGGCCAAGAACGGGAGCAGCCGAGAACTCCATTACCTCAACAAAAACAAATCCAAGAAGAGGTAGATAGATTATTCAATGAACGATTGCATGATTTTCGACGCAACAAGGTGGTTGATGAAGCATTACGGCGGGATATGGCTAACATAAGTAGATCACCTTTCACTGATGAGATCGAGCAGGCAGAGCCACCATGCAAGTTTAGCATGCCGCACTTTGCATCTTTTAAAGGAGATGGAGATCCAGAAAGATATTTGAAGCACTATAGAAGCGCGATGGACCTATATCGGAATAATGATGCTTTCATGTGCAAAATATTCGCCACTACCTTACAAGGCGAGGCGCAAGATTGGTTTCACACTTTGCCACCATGATCCATCCAAAATTTTGATGAACTTTCCTTGGTTTTCACCAAAGAATACTCGTCCTACCGTTCAATCAAGAAAAAGTCTGATCACTTGTTTAATTTGAAGAAAAACCCGAAGGAATCACTACGCGATGATTCAATAGCAAGTGCAGCCTTCCAAAAATGACTCCTAGCAGACCACCCACTATTTGGAGAAATGATCATGAAAGAAGATCTAACTTTAGCAGACTCATTTGCCCTAGCAGAGAAGCATGCACTTTGGGATGAAGCTCGACGAGCAGAGAAGGAACCCGAGCAGTCTCTAAAAGGGCCGGTAACGGCTCAAAGGAAGGAAAATGGGGAAGCAGCCCAATAAGAGCGGGCAAGATGCTAAGCGTAGAAATCGACCCACGACCAAGGAAGGCTCGGTAACCAAGAATTATTCTAAGTTTTCAATTCCGATCCATCAAATCCTTCGTGACATCAAGAACGAGTCATGGTTCAAGCTACTGAAACAATCAAAAGGAGATACTTCTAAGTTAGACCATACCAAGTATTGCACATTTCATCGAGGTCATGGTCATACAACCGATGACTGTTACACTTGGAAGAATTACCTAGAAAAGCTTGTGAAAGAAGGCAAGGTCGATAAGTATTTAGACAAGCCTGTGCAGCCAGCTGCGCGGTCAAGAAAGAAGCAGGCGACAACGAAGAACCACCAACCAAGACAATTCGAATCAATGGTATCTTCGCCGAGTCTGAACACTTAGGGGTCACTAGCAACTCTAAAAAGAGGAAGATCCAACAGGCTTTGCTAGTCTCACAAGTTCGAGCAGTTGACACTCAACCTGGTCCTATCATTGGCTTCACTGAGCAGGATGCAGAAGGTGTTGATTTCCCACATGACGACGCGCTAGTAGTATCTGTCCAACTAGCCCATGCTATAGTTGACAGAATAATGGTTGACAACAGAAGTGCAGTCAACTTACTTCAATTTTCAGTTATTCAGAAGATGGGCTTGGAAAGCACGATCATACGTCGAGTAGAGGTACTTACTGGATTCAATGGGCACACCTCGAACTCCATCGGCCACATTACACTTGACGTACAAACACTGCTAATTGTCTCTAAACAGACTTTCACGATCGTGAGTGACCCATCTCCCTACAACGGGATTCTTGGGAGACCTTGGTTGATCAAATTGGATGCCGTCACTTCCGTCAAGTATCAAAAAATTCGATTCCGCATCCCGGGATGAGGAGTTGGAGAAATCAAGTCTGACCAAGCTGCATCCCGACGATGCACTGTGCAAATGTTGAAAGAATCAAGGAAGAAGATCTTTACCCCCGTGGAGGTTACTGAAGTTCAACGAGATAAAGAGGTTGCTCAATAGCAATTACAGCAAGTGGATCAAGAAGATTGCGTCCGAGCAGACGAAGTAGGATGAAAACCTGAAGAGGATGCCAAAGACATCATTCTTGATCCCCAGCAGCCAGAAAAAACAGCTAGAATTGGTTCACGACTAAGCCCCGCCAAAAAGGAAGAACTTACGGCTTTCCTAAGAGAAAACCGAGAAGTCTTCGCATGGTCGCCATCTGACATGCCCGGTATTGATCCCGAAGTGGCCTGCCATAAACTGCACGTCGATCCTGCGGCCAAACCAGTGATTCAAAAAAGAAGACATTTTGCACCCGAGCAAGTGGCGATAATTGAGGCTGAGATTGACAAGCTACTAGAGGCCGGATTCATAGAAGAGGTAACACACTCAGCATGGCTTGCCAATGTCGTACTAGTTATGAAGAAAGAAAAGGGCAAGTGGAGGGTTTGCGTAGACTACACCGACCTCAACAAAGCATGCCCAAAAAATCCATATCCTGTCCCTCGGATTGATCTGTTAGTAGATTCAACTTCTAGGAACCAGCTGCTCAGCTTCTTAGACGCATACTCCGGTTACAATCAAATAGCCATGTACGAGCCTGACAAGGAGAAAACCACATTCGTGATCGAGCGGGGAACTTACTGCTACAAAGTCATGCCTTTTGGCCTCAAAAATGCAGGAGCCACTTATCAAAGGTTAGTAAATATGATGTTCAAAAAATAAATTGGGGTAACCATGGAGGTCTATGTCGACGATATCATGGTAAAGGGCAAGCAGCGGTCAGATCACATTCGCAATTTGGCGGAAGCTTTCAACATTCTTAGAAAGTACAAGATGAAGCTCAATCATACCAAATGCACATTTGGAGTATCTTCAGGCTGATTTCTAGGGTACTTAGTAACCCAACGAGGAATTGAAGCCCATCCCAAGCAAATTCGAGCAATCCTAGAGATGAAGTCTCCAACTACCTTGAAGAAGATCCAAAGCTTGACCAGACGAGCAGCTGCCCTCAACCATTTCCTTTCGCGGTCAACTGATTGATGCAAGCCATTTTTCAGAGCTATCAAGAAGGTGCAACGAGATAAGTGGGATGAAGAGTGCGAAAGAGCTTTCCAAGATTTGAAGAAGTACCTCACATCACCTCCCTTACTATCCAAGCCGGAAGCAGCGGAGGATTTATACATCTACCTAGCAGTCTCTGAAGTAGCGGTGAGCTCTGCCCTCATATGAGAAGAGCTGGGGGCCCAACTGCCGGTATTCTACACTTCTAAAGCTCTTCTCGATGCAGAAACAAGATATCCAAAAATCGAAAAGTTAATTTTGGGGCTAGTTGTTGTGGCTCGAAAGCTTAGACCATACTTTCAAGCTCATACAATCATCGTCATGACTCAATACCCTTTGCGATCAATCTTGCACGGCCCGGATGCTTCTCAATGAGTGATAAAGTGGGCGTTGGAACTTGGCCAATATGGATTAGTTTTCCGACCTCGCACAGCAATAAAGGCCCAAGCCTTAGCGGACTTCATAGCAGAATTTACGCCTAGCCTAGGCGACGTAGCAGAGCAGCCTAGCAATACCACAGAAGCAGCCGAGCACACCTTAGATGCGCCTGCATTTCTAAATGAAGATTTCTGGCATTTGTATGTCGATGGAGCATCCAACTATAAAGGTGCAGGAGCATGCGTGGTCCTTGTCACTCCTGACGGCTCAATGCTCGAGCAGGCAATTACTCTAAGCTTCAAAGTGTCCAACAACGAAGCAGAGTATAAGGCCCGACTAGCAGGCCTCCGAATGGCAAAATACTTGACGGTGAAGAAGCTTGCAGTTTATTCTGATTCCCAGTTAATCACCAACCAAGCTACCGGGGAGTATACGGCAAAACATCCAAGGATGGCGCAATACCTAGAAAAAGTACGCAAGCAGCTTGAGGCATTTCAGACTTATACTCTCACTCAAGTACCACGAGCAGACAATGCCCACGCAGATGCGCTCGCCGGTTTAGGCTCCGCCCTAGACCATCAACTCAAACGCTCTATCCCGGTGGAATATATAGACAAGCCAAGCATAGAGGTAGAGCCGGCTATCGAAGTGTCACAAGTTAATGTAACTCCTAACTGGCAAAGTTATATTATAGACTACTTGGTCAACGGTACACTGCCCATCGAAAGATTGGAGTCTAGGAAGCTCCAAATCAAGGTAGCATGCTACTACATGTGGAACGGCATTCTCATCCGAAGATCTTACACTGGACCGCATCTCCGCTGCCTAGTACCTCCCGATGACTTAAAGGTTTTAAGCTCAATCCATGAAGGTGTTTGTGGAAATCATTCCAGAGGGCGATCGTTAGCACAGAAGGCTCTCAATACGGGTTATTACGGGCCTACTATGCATCAAGATGCTAAAGAGTTAGTACAAAAGTGCGACCGCTGCCAACGCTACAAGCCAGTACCAGCACTGCCTGCCAGCGAACTACACCCGCAGACGAGTCCTTGGCCATTCATGCAATGGGCAATCGACCTAGTAGGACCTATGCCACCTGCAACTGGGGGCAGAAGCATGATGATCGTGGCAACCGATTACTACACCAAATGGGTAGAAGCAGAGCCCATGACAACCACGACTCAGGCGGACACAGAGCGATTCATATGGAAGAACATCATTTGCCGATTTGGCATCCTTCAATCCATTGTCACCCACAACGGCCCGCAATTTGTGGGAAAAGATTTGGCGAAGTTCTTCCAAAAGTATGACATCAAGCAGCGCATGTCCACACCAACGTATCCTCAAGGCAATGGGCAAGCTGAAGCATCTAATAAGACGATCCTCGACTGCCTCAAGAAATCTCTCACCAACAAGAAGGGAAAATGGCCAGACGAACTTCCCGAATGTCTATGGGCATATCGCACTACCAAAAGACGAGCAACCGGCGAAACTCCTTTCTCTTTGGCATTTGGATCGGAAGCAATTATTCCTCCCAATATCATCGTGCCGAGCATCAATACTCTGTTACCAAGCATTGAGCAAAACAACAAAGAGGTGGCCACTAACTTAGATCTAGCAGAGGAAATGTGTAAGCAGACCATCACTCGCATTGTAGCCTACCAGCAACAGCTCATCTCCAGCTACAATAAAAGGGCCAAGATCCGGCAGTTCCAACGTGGAGATCTAGTCCTAAGAAAGGCTTTCATTACTACCCGCAGAGAAGGCTCGAAAAGGATGGATCCTATCTGGGAGGGTCCGTATAAGGTCAGTCGAGTAAGTGGTAAAGGTAGTTATACCCTCGCTACCATGAACGACAAAGAGATCGAGAAGCAATGGAATGCCTACAACTTAAGGAAGTACCATGTGTGACCTACCATTATGCCAAGACCCGAGGAGTCAAGCAGCTCAACGGGCACCACTTCGCAAGCCGAAGACTATCAAATTATCATGTAGTCTTTTACTGCTAAGTTATTTGTTTGTTTCATTTGTTTTTCAATAAAGAATTCAGAAATAATTTACAACTTAGCTAGACTACAAATCATCTCTCCTGCATTTCAAAAAAAAAATCACCCTTCTGAGGGACTCATCGCAGGAATTGCACCCCCCGAGGGACCAACCATGCTCTCAAAAGCGGGAGGATAAACTCTACACTCCGAATATCCAGACGTGGATAAGCCTGGCTGCCCTAGTACAACTGGATGCACAATGCCTTGCGCCCGGATTCCTAGAAATAGCCACAATGGTTTTTCTCAAGGCCTAGCTAATTGAAGGATTTAAGGTCTCTTGGCCT
Source organism: Heteromeles arbutifolia (assembly GCA_024362995.1). NCBI lineage: Eukaryota > Viridiplantae > Streptophyta > Magnoliopsida > Rosales > Rosaceae > Heteromeles > Heteromeles arbutifolia. Next base: position 29,099,194 of record JANCRC010000012.1, on the reverse strand, counting down.
AATCCGTAGGAAACCGGGCCCTAGAAACTGAGGGGGCACATTACGCAGTACATCCGAATGACAGCTGCCCTGGAAATCTAAAGCTGCTACCGAGTGCACTAAGGTAGCCTACGATTTTCAAAAGACTGCCCATGGCTTGCCCTTTAAGCAGTAAAGCCACGCTAGACTTATACAACTGCACATTCTTGTGAGAGGTTAAACAAGCTAGCATGACTATATGATGCATTATTCATTGCCGACATGCTACGTAATTGATAAGCTTCACGGCTGCCAAGCACGGAACAATTCATTTCAAAGTCCTAAAATTGTTATAGTATTAGCTACACGACCTACGGAGTGAAAGAAAGCCAAGGAGCGTAGGTGAAAAGAAGCGTAGGTGAAAGGAAAAAAAAGTTTAAAGGTTAAAGGTTAAGGCATGAACGAAAAGTTTAAAGGTTAAGGCATGAACGAAAAGAAGCGTAGGTGAAAGGAAAAAAAAGTTTATTGAATTTTTCTAGCGAAATTGATAAACAATTAGCAAAGATTGGAAGAATTCAAGCAAAAGCAACAAGGAAAAAATAAAGGAAATCCTAAAAACTACCTAGAAGACTACTCTTCGACAGCTTGAACATCTCACGGCTGCTCGGTCGCCATACCTTCAGCAGCCTTGATGTCTTTAGCAGCGGTACCAACCTGGGCACTAGCCTCTCCGACTACTTCACCTATGGAAGATTCAAAGGTAAAGGCAAGCACGTCTTCTAGAGAAACAGAAAAGGTCTCGAGGTCTTTGCCAGAAAACTCAAAATCAGATGGTCGCCCAAAAAGATGATCCACATAACCCAGCTTGTAGAAATCAGCTTGGTTCTGAGTGAGCGAAGCTTCAAATTCAGCCTTCTCACCTTTCAATCGCTCATTTTCTTCGAGCAGACAAGCATGAACCCGTTGCAGTTCCTCCATTTCCTTCTTCAAATTATCATTGATCTTCAAGGCACCTTGGAGTTCCAACACCTGAGGCTCAAGCCTATCAACAACTTTCTTGAAGTGAATCACTTGGTTATAAGTAGCAATCAACTCTTCATCCTTTGCATAAGCAGCAGAGCGGAATTCAGATATGGAACACTCGAGATCTTGAATCTGAGGTATGTAACACTCGATTTCCTTCTCTGCACTTTCATACTTTACTTGGATCGCGTCAAGCCTAGCCTTCAAATCTGCGATCTCTTGGCAAGCGATTTCAACATGCAGAGAAGTGGAGGCAGGAGTGCTAGATCCCTTCAAAACAGTGAGCTCAGATTCCAACTCCTTGATTTTTTTGGTCAAGGAATAAGCTTCGGCAGCCGTAGTTCTTGCCATCTTTTTGGCAGCTTTGGTATCCTCTTGATCAAGAAACATAAACTCGGCTGCCAAAATTGTTGTTTTCTACATCATGGCTAATAAAGCAGTTTTCTTGTACTCGGGTGTATGGTTCGCAAAGAGACTCGGGCCAATAATATTTTTGATGCCATCAACAAACTTAGCACATACATCCATATCCTCAAGCAAGTCCGGCTTTAAGAATGCACAAATCTCAGCAGCTTCCTTAGGAACAGAGTTGGTGGAACTCTCACATTTGTCTGCTTGAGCGGTTTCTTTCTTCTCAACAGACGAATCAACCCTAACAGCAGAGGAAGTAGATTTTGGCGTCACCTTAGTAGGCAGGAGTGCCTTGTCACTCTTCATAGTAGCAAGTCTTTCCGAAGGTGAGCCAAACTTAGCTTCAGACGAACACTTTGGCACGAACTTCGATTTCGGAGGCACGGAGGAACTCTTGCGCAGGGCAATCCTTTCCGCGATCGAGCTGGCAGCCTTTGGAACAATAGGTGTCACTGGCACAAATGTAGGCCTATCTTCTTTATTGCCCATGGAGGAGGACGGGTTAATTACAATCTTGGGAGCAGCCGGTGAACCTTCGCGAGCAGCGGAAGAAGTCTTCAGTTTCTTCTCAGCAAGTGTTTCTTGAACAGACGGCGAATGTCTCTTTTTCCCACCTTCATTTGAAGCAGGCTCTACTGCAGCAATAGGACAAGTTAATGCTTCAGCTTTGATTCGTTTTATCTCTTCTCTCGGGGGCAGCCCACCTTTTTCCCTACGAAGAGGACTGAGCAGCCACGCCATTCACGGTACTCGGAGTGGATACCCAGAGCAACATGCACTTTTTTCATGTCCGGGGAGGTCTTAGGAGTTGAACCAAATTCCGAATCTACAAAAGCAGCAGAAGGCGATTAGAAAAAATAAAGAGCAGTTTAGCACAAATATCAAGCAGCTGGAAGGTTGAATAGCCTACTTACCGGAGATGAAGACTGTTGGCACGCGCAGCTCGGGAGAAGAATCAGATTCCCATTCTCCACTCACCTCCAAAGTCTCCTTGGCCCAGTCATGATCTCCCTTGCTTGAATTGTCAAAGAGCCTATAGCGAGATCGCAGCTGCCCGATTCCCTCAATGTGGCCTATGTCAAAGAAATGCCAAAATTCGTTGACGGACAAACCTAAGTCAAAAAATTGGCTAAGATTGTGGAATCCCACCATCACGCGGATCGCATTTGGAGAACATTGAGCAGGGGCACATCTCATGGAGTAGAGCACTTCTTGGAAGAAGCGTGGCATTAGAAAGGTAAACCCTAACACAAAATAGTAGGGGTGAAATTTGATGGCTCTCCGAACCCCATCACACGGCTCACGGCTGCTACCATCTCTAACTCGCTTCACACGCACTCCCGACGGAATGGCATGCCAATAAGCCTCAAGGAAGTCTCTAAACAAATCATCGGAACTAATCTTGAAGTGAGCAGCTTTGAAGTAGCCAACCTTGCTCAAAGACCCACCTTGACGGTACAACGGCGGTACACCATCATCATTCTTGTGGCTTGAGGGAGACATCCTTGAAGAAATTCTACACAAAAAAAAAATGCAAGGAAGATTCATTAGAGGGTTGTTAAAAAAAAAAAAAAAAAAAGGAGAAGCAACTCTCGGCAAAAAAAAAAAAGGGCTTCCAGGGCACTTTCTCGGCACAAGCAGGCCATTTGGCCCAAATCAAAAAAAAAAAAAAAAAAGGGAGATAGGAAGCCGCAAAAACCCAACCAAACTGCCAGGCCCCACGGCTTGGCTTGCTTTCCCTCATGGCAGCGCCTCAGCACCCAGAAATCTGTGAAGATGCACATGGCCACAGTGCCGTGACTTCCTCCTAACAAATTTTTCACATCCTCGACCCCCGTCGAGCCAAGTTTCAAGCCCCGAGGCTTTCAAAAAATCAAGAAGACAAGAAAATTAAATTTTTCTTACCTAGAAGCAATGAGAAGACGAAGCAAGTCACGAAAGACGATCCTTTGCACGGGCAAGATGTAGAAGATTGCTAGGGGAGGGGGAACAAATATCCTCTAAGCTCTCTCTCTCTCTTTTAGGGTAGAATAAGTTTCTCTTTAAAAAGTTGATTTAATAATCCACTTAAGGTGGACTTAAATAAGCTTTGAGAGAAATTTATTTCCTTTTCCTAGAATGATCTAATTTCTTATTAAAAGAGATAATCAACATCAAAATAGGAAACAATTGAAAGTTTCCTCAAGCAAAAAAAAAAAAAAAAAAAAAAATCTCTACACCTGTTGCCCTTTTCTGCGAGCAGCCCAACAGGTGTGAGGGTATTTGTGGAGCCAAAAATAATCACAATGCGACACGTGGATTTTTGGATTAAGAAGACAAAATTACCCTTGAGGTGTACTGGGATTTCTACACGCGAGCAGCAGAAAATCGTCCTTCAACAAAGTCAAAAATGCTCCAAAAAGAGGTAACCTCCAAAATAGTGTTAATTGGATAATTAATGGATTAATTACACAATTAACCCATTAATTACCAATTAAATTATACAATTTAACCCCAAAATTATCAAAGGGCCGGCCACCTCTCATTCTTCCTAGCCTTTCTCACTTTTCTCCATTTTATTACCCTATTTATACAAATAAACAATTTTGTAACCTCCCATTTATTTCTTTCATACTTAATTAGCCAATAAATTGACTAATTAAGCCAAAATCATAACCACAAAAACCCTCCAAGGCCGGCCACACCTTGGGGAAAAATGGGCAAGCTCAATCCTATAAATAGGCGCCTACTTTCACCAAAAAGGGATTCCAATCCTCTTGCAAAAAATCCCAAATTCTCTAAACACTCTCTCTCTAAAATTCTAACTTTGGCATCGGAGGTTTTTCGGCCAAAGTCCCCTCCCATTCATCGTGGGCGCGTGAGGCTTTTGGCCTTGACCTAAGGTGTTACTTGTTTTGTAGGTGCAAAATTGTCCAAGACCAAGGAGGAGAAAATTTGCATCCACAGGGAGGGCACCACAACATGAGGGCAGATAATCTGCCTCCTCAAGAACTACCCTATATAAATATATTTTTATTTTTATTTTGTTGTTATAGATGCACTGTTGAAATTAATCAAACTTTGACTGTTTTGCCGAAGATGAGAGAGAGTTGGAGATGAGAGAGAGAGCACCGATGAGAGAAAGATGAGCGGTGAGAGTCTGTGAGAGATCGAATAATTTTAGGATATTTAATTATGTATTTTACTTTTCATATATTAAATAAACGGTTAAATAGGTACTCCATTATAATCGTAGATAATATTTATAAACATTTATTTAAGTTTTACAGGTAAATAGTTATACTCATAATCGTGTATTTGTTTAAACGGTTATCTATAACTGTAACCGTGAGTTTTAAATGGGTGGGTAACTGCGGTTAGTCATACCCGTAGGTATTTTGCTCATCCCTAGATATTCATTCTTTAATTAAAAATAATATGATTACAAAGACTAAGTTTGGTGTAGAAAGAAATTATATGCATTCAAATAAAATTTGTGAAAATCATGTGGTTCCTCTTGTACCTATAGATAATATATATTAACCCTACCGACTAAGTCACACGGTGATTGGTTACTGTCACAAAATTTCAAAGACAAAGAGTACACGTTGGTGCTCACAAGCCACACACCACAAATCCAAAACTGTCAAATAATATGAAGATGCAGACCATTCACAAAAATACAAGATCTGAATCCTAATAATTATACGAGTCTTCATGCACGCGCTACGAGCATGAGAAATGCGGTTTTTTAATCACAGCGCGTTACACATCAGTTACACATTTTAAATGTATTAATATGTGTGGATTGCTTCAATTTTTCAAAACATAAAAGAAATGCAATTATCATCTCTAATAATACAAGCACGAATTTAAAGTTTACTAAAGTTGAGGGAAATATTTGTGAAATTAAAACAGTGTTCGTGGTAAACCTAGTGGGATAAAATCCGGAACGCAGGAAAAATAGTATCCTAAACATTTAGAACAATATATTTAAGAGGAGATGCATTGTGACAACCAATCCCGGAAAATTATTCTCGAATGTGTAAATTGTCGAAATTGCCCTCAAGCATTTCAAGGATTGTGAATACTAGGGTTCTAGTTAGTTACCCTAGTTTAATTTGGATTATTCTGGGACTTAGACATTTTTGTATGGTTGTGGTTGTGGTTTTGGTGAGGTGTTAATGTGAGGACCACACACACACCCAAAACCTTCTCTTTCTCACCCTCCCGTGCTCTCTCTCTCTTATCTCTCGGTTTCTTTCCATTTTCCGTACAAAGTGTATGGACCACTCCCAAAACCTTGCAAAGCTTCACAGATCGAGGTCAAGACTGGTATTTTTGGACTCCTTGCAAGCTTAGAAGTCGAATGATGGTAATTTTTGAGACTTGAAACGGTCGGAAAACCCGAGAAACCGAATCCCAGATTTGAGGTACTGTTCATGCACACGTGATTGTGAGGTTTTTGGAAGATTTTAAAGCCATAGGAAGCTTTAGATCATTCTCACGAAGCTCGGAGAAGAAAAACCAAGTGATTTGGACGTCAGGAAGTGGAGATCGACGAGTTCAAAGTTTGGCCGGAATTATCGTGGCTTTTTCCGGCGAGATCCCATGATTTCTGGAGTTTCAAAGTGGTAAGGATTGGTTCTACTCATCCTAAGCTTCAATTTGGTTCAAATTTTGTGAAGTTTGGTTGAAAAATGGACGAGATATAAGGTTTTGAAAATTTTTCCAGTTTCCGGCAACGACGACGGCACCGGAGGTTCGCCGAGGAAGAAAGGCGAATATTGCGTCAAGTTAACGGAATATTCCTAACGGAAGTTAACGGCGTCAGGTTAGTTTTAACGAAATATGCTTGCTTTTAGACGGAATATTCTCTAACGCCGTTAACTGTTACCGTCAGTGTGCCAAGCACGTGCCTGCGCTTTGGCGGCACGTGTGGCCGTGCCTTGGCCGGCGCGTGGGTGGTTGGAAAATTATTCTAAAAATATGGGGATGTTTCTGAGGTTGAGTAGGTCATTGTGGTATATTCATATACCCAATTTGAGCAATATATGAGAAGTTATTACCAAGTTTCATTTATGTGCTTTTAATTGATGTTTATATAGTTGTTTCGCATATAGGTGAGACCTACCCTCAGGACAAGCGTAATCAATTGAGGCTCGGGGGCTATGACCCTTCGACATACCAGTGAGTGGGCTTTTGTTTTCCGTATATACCTATATAATGAGTATTTTTCCCAAAAATACGTTTTAAGCAATTTTATGAAATGAATTGTCATGCCAAATATGTTTATGCTATATGTATGCATTGTGATATATATTTATATACACATATTGGGATTCGATGCCAGTAGCGCTCAGGTAAGTTCAGGTAAGCTATGTGTTACCTTATGTTGATTGTTGAGATGCATTGTTAGCTCATAAACATGCACCCCGGTGTTAGTGCTCCCGCCAGAGTTAGGGCCTAGCCTTCATGTGATCGTTCATCTCCCGCACCACACGCTTATCTTGGATCCAAGTTAGGTTCACAGCCTGTTGTATAGACCACTTTCAATGGGTTCGACTTGTAGGTGACCTGCGATCATTTGCATAGCCTTCACGTGATCGTAACACTTGAGCGGAATTATTTATTATACACCCAGCCTGTCGTATAGACCACTATAAGTGGGTTCGACTTGTGTGCAGGCATGATCTATGAGCTAGAGTTCAGTTGATGAGATAATTGCAGTTATCATCACTTTTAGATTACTTACCTGGATAACTGATTATGTGGCATGGCATATTCATGATTTGAATGCGTATTTTGATGATGAATTCTGTTGAGATTTAGTATATGTATATACTATTTTCTGGGAAAATTATATAGGTTTTACGGCAAGGGGTTAGAAGTTTGATAATGAAATGGTTTTGGAAAAGCTTTGTTTTTTCCCACTCACGCTTTTGTTTTTCGCCCCTCCAGGTATTAGGTAGCATTTGTGGGTGACTCACGAGGTTTCCAGCGCAAGTTCTGACAGACCCTCACTTATGTAGGACTACTTTCGAGTGTTATTTAATTAGTAATTCCTATGCGTGACTGCACTTAGGCCATTATTGCTCTGATTATGTATTCAAACTTATTCTCACACTAGTATTTGCCTTAACTAGTGATTCGGTTTCTATTCATTCGTAACTTCTATATTATATTGCTTCCGCACTGTGCACATGGTTACATCACTCTCACATGACGGCCAACATGCCTCGATTTTGGTCAGGGTGTGTCATGCATTCTTAAAATTATTCATGTTCTTTTTGCCTAGAATCTGTTAATCCAAAGAGAGAAAATCCTTATAATTTAGTTGCAACTAAAAGCTAAATAAAAAGTATTATAACAATCCAAGAACTTTAATTGACCTTGATACATATGACAGCAAAACATATCCTTAACTCATATCGTTCCATCCTGTTGAAAATTTATTGAGTTCGGTTAAAATCAAATATTAGCATTTTTTGGAACAGAATTGCATTAAAAGTTGAAAAAGGGAATTAAACATTAAAAGAAAGATTGTAACCATCATGAATTCGAAGGAAGCAAAATATTTGTGTACACTACATTTCTTGTGAAGACTCCTTCCAGACCGTGTAATTCTTCTTTCTTTATCAAGATTTTTGTTGTAGACGCTGAAACTCCTCTTGATAAAGCCACGTATAATTGTCCATAACTCAATACGTAGTCCGATAATTCTGTTTGTAATTCTGTTTGAATGCTCCACTAATTTACTGCACCAAAGCCTATTTAACCACAAATAAATGAGGAGAATGTAGACATGGAATTAATATTAGTAATGCAAACCACTAATTTACTTCAAATTATATTAGTAAACATGTCACACAAGCAATTTAAGAGCAAACACAATAGTCTACGGATTCTCACATCTGTTACTTGGAAGTAACTGTACGCGTAGCAATTGAACTTTTTTAAATTTAAAGTTTAATTTTTATTTATGTTATAAATTAACCATCCACAATGTGAGTTTGAAGATGAATTCAAAACATGTAAATACTAATTTTTACTTTTTTTATTTGAGTAGTTGTCCATTGTTTTTCTCTATCAAGTGATGACATTTTAGAGATATTTGTATGTTTCACTATTTTGCGGCTCGTTTACTAATCCATAATCAGATTGAGGAGAATTGAATTGAGGAGAAATTGAATTGAAGAATAATTGGAATGAGGTGGAATCAAAATTAGATTCTTGTTAGAGTATTTTACTAAAATTGTGCGGAATCGGAGTAAAAAATGATATTGGTCTATAAAACTGTTTACTAATTCACATGAATCGGAATGAAAACTAATGTGATTACTAAAATACTCCTATTTTAACTAATCTATTTTATATTCAAACTATTTTTAGTAAAATTTTATTGTTTTATTTTTTTATATTTTAATAGAGAGAATAATTTTTTTAGTAAAACTTTTTTTATTCATTTTTTTATCTTTTATTGAGGCCTGTACTGTCCTTTTTTTTTTAGTACATTGATATTTTTAAACTAAGGGGATGAGTAGTTCGGCTAAGCCACAGAATGAGCAGTTTAATTTGGTATCGAATTTGCCATCCACAAGATTCGAACCTAAGACCACTCACTTCCAAGTGAAAAGAAATATCATCTGATCGTATCGAATTCGTCATCCACAAGATTCGAACCTAAGACCTCTCACTTCTAAGTAAAGAGAAATATCATCCGATCATAATATTGAGTAGCTGTACTGCCCCATTTTATCTTCCCCATTTTTTCATTTTTCACCGTGACCCCATCTCTCTTCCCTACCCCTTAACCCATAGCCATCGCCTTTCCGGTCACTAATCACCACAAGCCACCTCACGTGTCACCACCTGCCGGCTCCCCTTGTGTACTCTCTTTTGCCCCAACAAATTCCTCTCTCTCCACCTTTTCTTGATTTTGTAAACGGTAATGCTAGGTTCGATAAAATAAAATAAAATAAAAAGTAATATTAAGGAGGTTAAATTTGTAAACAAAATTCGCAAGCTAAATAATGTGTTTCATATCGTTTAGTTTATAAAATTTTGTCTATTAACTTATTTTTCTTAACATTACTCTTTTGTAAATGTTTAAGAGGTGTGCTATTCACACACCTTATTTTACTTCTCACACACCCCTTGATAATTTATATTTATTGATCTTCTTCAATTCATCTGATCCGACGATCGAAAATTAAAAAAATGTGTGAGAAGTAAAATGAAGTGTATGGATATCGCATCGTCTCCGCCAATAAACGAGATTGAGTGCAATTCTCATTCTCCACATTATAACTCATTACGTAAACACGTCATTGGTGTGCTCCTCCTTTTATGTATATAAATTATTAAAAATGGAGGGGATGAGGAAAATCGAAGCTGACAATTCAAGCGTTCTAGCACTTGTTCATCTCCGTCACGGCAGCCCGACCCGTCTATCACGGTGCACACATGGCGCAAGCTTAGCTATCTGTGTAGCTTGTTTGTCAAAAAATCAAAATCATGAGATGACTAATAAACCTTCTAATTGATATTGACATCTATGGATCATATTAATTAACGAAGAGACATGTACTGCCAATCCAACAGCTGCATGTACCAGGAAACAAAAAGGATAATATTCTATTTTAAGAGAGAGATATTCTACTCTAATAAAAATAAAATTTATATCGGTCGCACAATGGATCATTCATCTATTAACCAATTATTGAAATCAACATAAATATAATCCGTTATTATCATTGATGTGAGTTGAATTTGAAATCTCATACAAACAAATAAAAAAAAATACAGCTAATTAGACTGCAATACTAGATGAACACTATTTTGTTCATTCATTTTTCCATTATATGAAAATGTGTTTACAAACCATTTGTATAATATGTGATTGGTGATTAACATTGCATGACACTGTTAGAATATCTCATTCAAAAAATACATATATTACATTGCATAATAAAGTCTTTTTGATAATCATTTAGTTTTTAGTTTTTATACTTAAGATATGAAGTTTACATAAATAAGGATGAATGATGAAGAGTAGTGGGAGGAAAAGAAACAAAAAAGAATGAATGAAACAAATTTATGAAAGTGAAAGCTTAAAATAATTCTTTTTTTTTTTTGGTGAAACGATAGAATTTGTTAGATTAGTCACCGATGGGGTTTGAACTCACACCGTCATGCAAGGGCTCAACACATTTCCACTACTATAATAAAGGGCCACTTGCAAAGCTTTACATAATTTTCAGTGTTTTGTTTTTAAATTTTATTTTTTGTAACTTTTTAAATACATTTTTCTATACGTCTCTCACGGTCTCACCATTCTTTCTTCATCCCATATCCTTCATTTCATCCATATTTTTCTTTTTTTTAACACAAAAATAAAAACTAAAATTTAAAAATGAAATGATTATCAAATTACTCTTAATTTTTGGATTAAAAATGAATTTTTGGAGGGAGTAATTGCAGGTCAAGGATGACAACCATACCATTCCAAGACTAAATATTGTTATCTATTTCTTAGTTAGCGCGTTCGTTTTCCTAGTTCTCATTGCAGCTTAGACCCGTAATTCTTACTCGTGCAAAAGATCAAAAAAGTTAGGCACGCTCTAAGACTATATAAAACCCCCTTGGTTCCTAAGTTTATTATCATCAAATCAGAAGTAAGTTAATTAGCAGCAAACAGGCAGTTAAGACATTCAATGTCGATGATGAAGAGCCAAGCAGCTTCCCTCCTCGGCCTCACCTTGGCCATCCTCTTCTTCTCAGGTAATATCATACAAACTTCTTGTTATATTTATGTTCTTTTTGTTTCATATTATAGTCTCTAGTATATTGTATGCATGCCTGCCGGATGCAAATATAAGAGAGGTTAGTCCGCACTATATTGTAATATTGTTAAACGTGAAAGTAGGAAGTCTAAGAAAGAATAACGATAATAGATAATTCTGTGACGTCCATAAATAATTTTATTAAAACAAAAGGTACTAGTACTTTTTAAAAGGATACCGTAAAAGTTCTCAATCCGGATACATATAAGTTAACTAACCAATGCGGGGAACATGAGATTAGATAAATAATCATCAACCTATATTTATAATAAAATTACTGATTACTTATGAAAAGGTTCTTAAAAAAAAATGATATTTATTTAATTATTTCATTAGATATATTTACATTGTATGTAGATTTTTCAGTATCAATATTCTTAGTATCTAGTTCTATGTTGAACATAAATGCAGGTGCACATGCAGCGAAAATCACTTTCACAAACAACTGCCCCAACACTGTCTGGCCAGGAACCCTAACCGGTGACCAAAAACCTCAGTTATCACTCACCGGCTTCGAACTAGCATCCAAAGCTAGCCGATCAGTGGACGCTCCATCTCCATGGTCTGGTCGCTTCTGGGCCCGAACCAGATGCTCCACGGACGCCGCTGGAAAATTTACTTGTGAAACTGCAGACTGTGGCTCTGGCCAGGTCGCATGCAACGGGGCAGGCGCAGTTCCACCAGCAACTTTAGTTGAAATCACAATTGCAGAAAACGGGGGTCAAGATTTTTACGATGTTAGCCTTGTTGACGGCTTCAACTTGCCTATGTCTGTCGCCCCACAAGGCGGCACGGGCGAGTGCAAGCCCTCGACTTGCCCAGTCAATGTTAACGCGGCGTGCCCGGCTCAGTTTCAAGTGAAAGCGGCTGATGGGAGTGTCATCAGTTGCAAAAGCGCTTGCCTTGCATTTGGCGATTCGAAGTACTGCTGCACTCCGCCGAATAATACGCCGGAGACATGTCCTCCCACAGAGTACTCTCAGATCTTTGAGCAGCAGTGCCCTCAAGCTTATAGCTACGCTTATGATGATAAAAACAGCACATTTACCTGCAATGGTGGACCTGACTACGTCATTACATTCTGCCCATAAGCACGAAATGGGAATATATATGCAGATGATGATATCTGTTTCTTTATGTAACAATAATGGAGACGAATAAATTCCGCGGAGCTTGACACATTGCTGTTGTCAAGAATTTGTAATACTAATTACAAGATCAAATAAAGGAACAAATATTATTTTTAGAATTTTATTTCCTTTTTATAATCATCTCTTTATATTATGCATCTCCACCAAATAGTATTTGAAAGGAAAATCTGCCGTTTTTTATTGTTGGAACTTCCAAAGTAGTACATAAAACAGTACAGAAATAACAGTTAATATAAAATGTTCATATAATTAAAACACGCTAGAGTACTAACTTGGATCGGAAATATAAAAACATTTTTTTTTGTTGAATCTCTCCAAGTGCTAGCAAGAGCAGTTCTGTTGGCTTCTGTTTTCCTCTTTTTGGCCGGGCCGGATTGCCAAGAAGGATTTTTTATCCTTCTTTGATTTAGATGTGCGAGTGTGCCACCACGTGGCCTAGAATGATCGATGTATAAAAAATGTAAGTGGCCGAGCAAGGAACCTTTTCTCAGCTTAGGTTTTTTCTCTACCTCAGATTCAGAGGCTTTGATCGAACAACCAAGTGATGAAATGGATGGGAGGAAGGGAAAATGGAATGAGAAAAAAAGAATAAAGAATATACAAGATTAAACTTAACCTACTTATGAGAAAGTATAAATTAAATGAAGAACTAGTGGGTATAAATAAAGGTGCTTAGAAATTAAATAAAATTAAGACAAGACTGAGAGTAAAGTGCGTAAATTAAAGAATTCAAAAGACGAGTGCTAGTTACTCAGTACTACGGTCTGGTGATATTCCTCTTCACTTGGAAGTGAAAGGTCTTAGGTTTGAATCTCGTGGATGGTGAATTCGATACCAAATTAGGTTGCCCATTGTAGGGCTTTGCCAAATTCTCCCTCCCCTTAGTATAAAAATATCGATGTACTAAAAAAAACGAATGCTTGAATCAAATTTGCAATAGTAAAAGAGAATTGAAATACAATACGTTGATTAAATTACAGAATGTAAAGAAATTGAGAGACAAGTGTGGGAAGTAAATTGCATGAAAACAAAATAATCTAGACTACGGCTCCTGGTTCTATTTACCCTATTCTCATCCCACTGGTGTATCTCCTCCTCCTTCCTCTAATTTCCAATCTTTAGTCAAGTTTCGCTGCAATTTGCAGCTTGTCGAGTCGGTGAGTTCTGATCTGGTGCTTCCATTGGGTCGGGTGTTCCAAACACCATCACCTTCTCTTTGTTGTTTGCCTTGGATGGCAGTGTTGCTCGTGGATTTCCACGCGCTTCATTCACTTTGATGCAGGTTCTTTGTAATCTGTGGTTGTGCTTGGACTGAAGATTGGAATTGGTTGATGGGATTGCTGAGGCGAGGCTCAAATGGGGGATGGGATGCACTGCTGTAGCAGCGTTGGTTGCGGCGGTGGTTGCAGCGAACCCTCGGTTGTTTTTAGTTTTCTGTTTTCTTGGGTCCCAACTTTTAGTTGGGCTCATTTTTGGTTTGTTTGGAAGGTCCCGTTTTGTCTTGTGTACATGTATTGGGCCTTTGTTGTAAGTTTGTTTTGTTTGAAATAAATGTTTCACCATGTTTTTGGCATGGTGTTTTTACCCAAAAAAAAAAAAAAAAAACTACGGTACGATAGGAATTGAAGAGTATATAGAATGATCATGGACCTTGATTGCCTGGGATTGGACATCAATTACTCTCTGGACCTTGGTCCTTGCCAAATTTAGATTTTCGACACGAGGATCTTCTCTAAGCCACCATGGCATTCTACGTGCTTGTGACTTTTGGATCCGAATGAGTTGTTTCTTGTTGGAAAATAAAAAGGACAATATTTTTTTATTTTATAAGATTTAATTAGGATTTTGATATGATTTGATTTGGTACAGGTTTTCTTGTCTTGTTGACAAAGGATTGTTTTGATTTATTTCTTAGTATTGCTCATTTGTAATCTAATAAATACCTCCTTTTGAACAAGAATAAAGAATTGAAGTAGTATTTGAGAATTGTGAGATTGTAAAGAATTGTAAATTTACCTTAAACCCTTTATTTTCATCTTTTCTACACTTGCATAAATTGGTGCGGCCACACTATTGCATTAACCGTGAACATGGGCAAACACAAAATCACATTGACTCTAATAGTGGCATGACGACATTAAAGTCATTTCGGCCCACATTGTATTTCAATTTAGATAAGCCTGGGATCTCAGCCCTAACCCTTTGTAAGTCGTACATTCCCATATTAGGTAATTGAACTACTAGATCAAAGCTAATTAGACCGAATAGCGTAAAGTACAAATAATTTCTACTCATTAGGTTATAATATTGAATGGAGATACTACTTATATAACGTGTATAACATCAATATAGAGTACATAACCCTAACTGGATATACGCACCTCACTGGATATACGCACCTCATACGTCCATTAGGATTAAAATACTTGCAAGATGGGTTTGGTGCCAATTGAAAACGCAGTGAGATGATACCAATTTGTTCAAATCCGGTGGTAAGATTGAAATAGCACTACAATCTAGTCTTCTGTTAGTTTATGAGAATTGGACAACACATAGATTCAATTCTCTATATTATATAACAGTAAACGGAGCAACAAATAAACTCGTAGTGAACATGATTTAACAAGGTAAAACCTCACCACTTAGAGAAATTAACGTCCACAAGCACTTTATCAGGCAAAAAACTATCCACTATACATAATTGATGAGTCGATTTTATACTTTATATTTTACCCTAATCTTAGTTATAATTTATTTATATTTTACCCCAATCTTAGTTATAATTTATTGGTTATTTTGGTAGAACTTTGATACTTTGTTATGTATTTTTAATGTATGACATTTGATTTTCTCTTAAGCAAAAAGTGATCAAACGGATGAATTTTGGAGTGGTTTCAATTGGAGGATGTTCATCAGTGTTTTAAGATGATTGTAACAAAATTCAAATTTTTCTACCAAGCCGTTTGACCGTGGTAATGAAATATAGACCCAGCGCGCAGCTTTTCCAAATTGACGTTTATGGACATTTTGGGTATTTTGAAGGTCAAGATGGCATATTTTGAGGAAGATTCGTTCTGACGACTTGTTAGGGACATCTCAAGCTTTAAAAATAGAACTTTTGGGACCAAATCGGAATTGATTTAGTTGGTTAAAAGATGGATTTTCTCTCCAGTCCGAATTTCAGTTTAACTAGGAAACTTTTTATTTCTTAGTTATCTTATTCTATTATGTTTCCTAGTTTTGAGAAGACCTTTTCTAGGTAGGATTGTATTTTGTAGTAGTATAAATAAGGCTATTTAGCCATTAGAGAAGAAAGAACGCATTACTTTAGGGGAAGGCACTACTTTTGACGATTTAAGTTTCTTTTCAAGGTGTTTTCTATCCACGTTCTTAATAATATTTTGTTTTATGATTGTTCGTAACTAATTTCTGTTGCTAGGGCGAGGCCACGAGCCTTAGCAAGAATATGTAGTTTCTTTTCAATTTGCTTATGATATTATGCATGCAAGTTTTGAATTATTAATCACCGTGTTGAATCTATCTATTTGTCTTAGTAATTGGCCACCATTACGATATTTAAAAAAGTAATTTGATGTAATTTTGGTGGAGGGCTGTCCCTGGAATTGATTAAGGCTTCTTGTGGTTAATATGTGTAACTTCTTAGGATGGACGACACGTCTTAAGGGTTATATGGTTTTTCAAAAGTTTTACAAAACTTAATGAGTCTTGCATGTTCACATTCGATCTGGACACCACGAACGGGTTGCATGTTAGATATACGTTCTATGTTGGAGGTTCCAAGTAGGACATACTTTAAACCTAACATTCAATATGCATATGTAATTCATAAGTAACTGGAAGAACTACATATGATTGTTAAGGTGACGGCAGAACCCTAGTGCTCAAATTTATTTTCAAAACTATTTTCTTTTGTTTTCTTTACTTTCTCAATTTATTTAATTGTTTTTAATTAAATTCGTTTTTAATATTTTAGGCTATAAAACCCTCTTTTTCCAAACTTTGTTTTCAAATAATTAATGAAGATTTGGTTTTAACATAAATTATTCATTCAATTCCTATGGAGAACGATTTTGCTAGAGTCGACTATACTACGATTACCTTGTACTCTTGCAAATATTTTTAAGTGTTTTTATCCCTACTTTTGCAGATAGTAAAAATCCTATCAATAATCAAACAAGTACAAATAGGACTGGCAAAAACCCAACTTAGTACCCTCCCAGTCGAAGGTTGTTTCTTCTTCACACCCTTGCTACTTAAACATGATCGAATACTTGTTTTCCGCTCTCCGTCTCTTCTAAGTTACACAACTAGGAATGCGGTCATCAATCACCTTGGAGCTCAAACTGTTACCACAATTTTATTCACCTTAATCTCATGTATAGAGAATCTCCAATGGTAATTTTTTTTCGTCAAAAATCTCCGAAGGTAATTAAAGTAGGTTAAATTGCACTATAAATTATGACGTGACATATTGCTTACTCAATTTACTCAAAAAAAATTTGTCACTCCAATGGATTAGCCAAACCAAGTAGTCAAATTTATATTCAATTGTTTTCTTTCATCGATAACATTTACTTTTATCTTTTAGATTTGTCATCTTTTTTCACAAAAAATATTTTGTTATGTATAAAAGAGATGTGGGGCTCGATTTGCCTACTCGTGGTGTAGTAAGTGTTGAAATGTCTCACATTGACCGTGTATATAAGAAAAGAAGAGTTTAAATATCCTAATCCCACTCCAATTAATACCGATGTCTTTTATGATAAAACCCCGCACTTAACAGATTGGGCAGGTGGTAATTACCAAGTTAGGGACAATATCGGTGTTGTTAGAAGTGGACCTTCGGTCCATCTCTCTGATAATTCTACATGGTATCATAGTCGGGGAGTGAGCTCGTACTATACTGCCACATGATGGTTGGGTCTTCTTGGCCGCACGTGATGATGGTGGGTCCCTTGGCCCTGTGTGTTGGGTGAGTCCTATTGGCTCCACGTGGTTGTCGATGTGTGGATCTTCAACGTGTGACCCATTGATTGGGTTTCACATGAGGGAGCGTGTTGAAATGTCTCACATCAACCGTATTTATGAGAAAATAAGAGTTTAAATACCCTAATCCCACTTCAACTAATACCGAGACCTTTTATGATAAAACCTCACACCTGACGGATTGGGCAAGTGGTAGTTACCACGTTGGGGACAATATCGATGTTGTTGGAGGTGGTCTTCGGCCCGTCTCTCTGATAATTCTACAATAAGTAACATTGCCACTTTGGAAGAACATGCAAAATTTACATACTCAATTGCCTATGCCATTGAAGCTAGCTTTTGCCTATATTGCTTCATCAAAAGAGATTTGCAACTATGAATGAAATGATTTGATTTAAAAAAATTAAACCAATTATAAGAAATTAAGAATTACAAGGAACGTTCTCATAATTGTTTTTTCGCACAAAAGCACCAAGGTTGCAAAGTTGTTTTTCTTAAATATATAGATATATTTTACATTTAGAGTTGAGAAATTTGGCATAAGCCACATGGCGGCTTTTCAAAACAATACTAAGTGCGAAAATTGTAATTTATTTTGAGGTTAAGATTACAGTTTTCAAATTAAATTACAATTGTCATTCAGTACTACGGACTGATGGTATTCCTCTTCACTTGGAAGTGAGAGGTCTTAAGTTCGAATCTCGTGGATGAAGATTTCGATACCTAATTAGGTTGCCCATTGTGTGGCTTAGCCGAACTCTCTTTTCTCCTACAGTAAAAATATCGATGTACTAAAAAAAAGAGTCAATAGTTGACCTTTGAGGTAGGGGTGGGTTTGAAAAACCGGAAACCGAAAAAAAAAGGGACCGAAAAAAAAAACCAAACCGATATATGAAAATTATATATAAATACAAAACCTGGTGGAGGAGGATTCGAGAACCCTTTCCCTCTAGGTTGGGGATAGTTGCTTCAAGCCAACTTGACTATAGGCTTTGTGTTGGTATAATTGTACCAGTAAGTTATTTATAGGTATTCTAATATTTAATGCTTTATAAAATTAATAAAGTTTACAAACCGTAGCCTTCTCTCCCATTTCAGTTTTCACCTCTTAGTTTTCTCAAACACTCTCCCCCCGCCCGGCTGCTTTCTTCCTCTCTGCTTCCTCAGTCTCTCTCTTTCTCTCCGCTTCCTCAGTCTCTCTCTTTCTCTCCTCCTCCAAATCACTCTCTCTCCAGTCTTCTCCTGTCCTCCTCGCGGATTCTTTCTTCCAAACCATGATTTTCCCTCGCCGAATCGAAACCCCCTCCAAATTGGAAGATTCTAATCCGGGTTTTCCGATCTCTCACAAGTAATTTTCGAATCAAAGCGAATATGATTTATATTGTGATTTTGTTGAATTAAAATGGGTTTTTCTTTTAATTATTTTGTTGGGGGTTTTGCATATTATAATTGTAACGCCCCGCCCCAAAATATTTATTTTTGGGAAATAATATTGGTGACAGGCCCAAAACTAAAATCGTGTTTAGTGACTACCATTAATTCCGATTTTCTAATTTCAACTCACTAGTCCTTTATATTCATAACCAACCTTTATTTAAATTACCATAAGGTAAAAACTCAAACTATTTAACAAATTCCTTTCTTTAGTACAAATTCACAACAAAGAATTTCTCTCGATTATTTAACTACCACTTATAATGATTCTTAATTTTATCGAATGTCCCCGAGCAATGGCCGCCACACCCACCGGTGCGTTTTTGCAAATTTCAAGGCCAAATCTCTTGTTTTTGGGATGTAATAGGAAGAGGGAACAATTGGGTTCGAAGTAAGGATCAATTTGGCACCCTTCCCGTCGTCAAAGGTGACCGGAATCAAAAGATCTGACCTGGTCGGGTCGTGGGTATAACCAGATCGAAGGGTTCCCTCTTTCTCCCCTCTCTCCTTTCCTCTCCCTGTTCTCTCCCCCCCATTGGCCATCCTCCCTTCATTCCATCCAATTACCACCACCAAAACACTCATCTCAACCCCAGGAACAAAGCCCACACATTGGTTGGGGCGTCGGAGTGGTTTTAGAGGCGAATCAAGAACACCCAAAATCAAGGGTTTCCGGCGATTCGTGGCCAATTTGAGGTGTTTCCCGGCCAAATTGGACTTGGCCGCAGGTATGAAAGTTGCCCTACTCATTGAGATCTACTTTCCTGTAAAATTTGGTAATTTTTTGAAATAGTTGAATTTTCCGGAGAGTCGGGACGGTCGACTGCCATCCACGGCGGTGCGTGGCCAGTGGGCCGCCTCCACCTTTTTCATGCTAATTTCAATGTTATGAACCCATATTTAATATGCATATGGTATGGATCAATTTTTTAGACCGAATTTGTGATTGTTAGTCACTAAAGTGTCCAAGTTAGTGAATTAGGAAGTGGAATATGAACTACGAAAGGCTTGATCCCGCTCAAAGGTACATAGGTAGTCTAACAATGTTAGATGCAGCCTTAAATAATTCATGCAAAAATTTTAGAATTGGGAAGTGATTTATAAAACGAAATGGTGACAAAGTGAGAATAAATTTGGAAGTTTGGTGTTGATATTTTAGTTATGAATCATGGATGGAAACAAGACATAAAATTAAGAATCATGATAAGTGGTAGTTAAATAATCGAGAGAAATCCTTTGTTCTGAATTTGTACTAAAGAAAGGAATTTGTTAAATAATTTGAGTTTTTACCTTATGGTAATTTAAATAAAGGTTGGTTATGAATATAAAGGACTAGTGAGTTGAAATTAGAAAATCGGAATTAATGGTAGTCACTAAACACGATTTTAGTTTTGGGCCTGTCACCAATATTATTTCCCAAAAATAAATATTTTGGGGCGGGGCATTACAATAGTCTTCCAATTTGGCAACAAGGAGATGAAGCTGCCCCCAATCCACCATCTTTATTTCCGGTGCAACCATGGCAGCAAGGAGAGGAAGCTGCGCCAAGTCGTGACCAGTGAATGAGCAGATGCATAGGTGTTGCCATGGCTGATGAGAGGTTTGGGTATGAGTGGGCAGGTTTGGGTTCGATGGAGAAGAGAAATTAATGGAGAAATTTAGGTTGGATTTGAGATCTGTGTCATGGTTGGGGATGAGAGAGGGACGAATGAGAGTGGAATGTAGGGGAGATTGGTTGTTTGGTTACAGGTTTAGAGCCTTGGACTTGGATTGTTTGCCCTCCCACTTCCCATCCCTTCCTATTTGTGCGGTCATGGTTAAGCCACGTCAACATTTTATATTGATTTTTTTTTATAGAGATAATAAGACAAAAAACAACAGGAATATAAAATGTTAACGTGGCTTAACCGTGACCGCACAAATAGAAGGAGATGGGAAGTGGGAAGGCAGACAATCCAAGTCCTAGAGCCTTAAATGTATTCTCCTTACTAAGTGAACTGACAAAATAAAAATAATAAAAAATAAAAAAATAAAAATATCGAAACCGAAACAGAAAAAATCGAACCGAAAAATACCGAACAAAAAAAATGAACCTCATCGAACTGAACCGAAATTTCAGTTCGGTGTTGACTTTGGCAAAAAACAGAACCGTTTTGAACCGAACCCAGCCCTACTTTGTGTGGTACACCACTCCAGTTTTCGATGCAAAATACACGTGGTGAACGTACTAATGAAAAGTGCGGTCAGCAGATCTACAACCAACAAGCATCACATCAACGGTTGAAAAGACAAGATAACACAGATGAAATGAATGATGCGTCGCACCCAATCGCCCACGTTCCCTCGGTCCTTCCCCTCTCTTTCACAACTCAACGACTCGATCCGGAGGAGCTCCTGAAGAAAATACGCAGTGAGAAGAGAAAGACAGAGAGAGATAGAGAGACACAGAGAGAGATCTGCTTTGGTTCTCTGGTTCTTCAATGGCGTCGCGATAAGGTTCGGAGGTTGTGAGCTCCGATGGACGTGGAGCGGTCGTCGTTGTGCAATTGCGTCGTGAATTTTCTGCTCGAGGAGAACTACCTGCTCACGGCGTTCGAGCTACTCCACGAGCTGCTCGACGATGGCAGAGACGACCAGGCCATTCGACTCAAGGACTTCTTCGCCGAGTCCTCTCAATTCCCTCCCGATCAGATCTCTCGCTTCAACTCTCTCCGAGGTTCGTAAGATCAATTCACACTCGCACACGCTCTTCTGAATCTGTTTGAATTCGGTTGATTTCAAATCTTCGTTAATTCTGTTTGGTTTCTAAGAAAATGCGGGGATGTGTTGAGCTAATAGATTTGGAATTTTGGTTTCTACTCTGTTTTCGTTGGCATTGTTAATGGCATCAAAATGGCGCGCTCGCGCTCGTGATCGTTTATTTTGCCTAATTTTGAATGATCCTTCGTCTCCTTAGCGGCTTCTGGCTAATGATAACTGAAAATTTTCGCTTTCAAAACATCGTTGCCGATGGCAATTATAGCGAAAGTCGAATTACATTTTGTTTGTTTGAGGGCAAGTTATATTTGAAACTAGTTACAGAACTCAAAAGTGTTTGAAATGCTTTTAACTATCTGCCCAAATGGGCTACCTCAACCATCAGATAGAAACACTGTATAAAGGATGGGCGATAGGTGATAGGCTATAGGCGGGACTTCAGTTGGTTGGAAGAAAACACTGGTTTATTCTAGGAATTAGCCTGAATTGAGAAAGAAATTAGTTTAGCAACATGTCAATTTTGTGAAAATGTTACTTTCTGCGGAGGAGTTACTTGGCATATTTAGAGAACACAACCAAAAATGTGAGTATGTGGTGGGTGCATAACTGTATTGCACGTGCTTTCGGCTGCCAGGTGCGAGATCTGAATATCAGTTTCTTGATGGCTTTTTTCTGGAGTTCTGTATAGCCTTCTTTAGTTGTGTTTTCTGTTAAGTGGAACTATGTTTGCTTCATTGGTTGCCTTTTCTGTATTAAATTTTGGTTGATTCATTAAAACCTTAAGTTTCCGGAAAATAAGGTTGTCAAAATTAGTGCAACGAGCTTGATCTTGATAGTCAGTTCGAAAAACTGAACTAAGAACATCCTAGTATGCTTTTTTCTTAATGAGGTTACCATTACCAACCCAGCCCCTAACCGATTTTTATTTTTAATGAAAAGGGAAACAAAATACTAGCTGAGGGAAGGAATTCCATTAGTATTAGATGTTGCGGCTTCTAAGCGCAACTACAAAGGGCGTTTCTGGTTGTGGTGATTGACCGAGTGTGTGTGTTGGCGGGTGGGGGCAAGAAAGCCTAACAAGCCCACTAAACAGAAAGCTGAGCTAACATAATATAACTTCAATTGAACTTTCTCAGTAAAGTGATAGAGCTGATTTACAAATGGTTTATGTCTCTGCCTCATGAGGTGATGATTGGAGCTTGAAAAGAAAACTTCTTGTACCTCACTAATCTTGATACCAATATTTTCTATTGGAACATTACTAATGTTTTATTTTTCTACTGCTTTGATTTTTGGAATGCAGTTGCAGACCCTCAATGTTTGCTAGAGGAGAAAGAAGCAGTAGAAGAAAAATTAGCAATTAGTGAATATGAACTTCGCTTAGCCCAAGAGGACATTTCGAAACTGAAGGCCGAATTGCAGAAGAAAGCAGAATCACCTTCAAATGAATTGAGAGGTAAGTTTCCCTTCTTTCCAGAATTTCAAATTCTATTCTTATGCTTGTTTTAGCTTCTAGTCTGATATATCTTTTCGAACGGTAGTCACTGTGATATTGTTTGCTGCAGAACTTTGTATTAAGTAACTTCGTATTTTCATATAGTTTGGTTATTAAATCTCTGCACATATCTTGTCATAAAGTGCGACTGTGTGACCATAATGCCATAGGCACATCTATAGTGATGTTATTAGGTAAAATAACGAGGCAAGCTTTGTTGGTTTTGTCATAGTGGATATGGACATCCATGCCTGTTCCTTTGTTTTGAAGAAGAAACAAATTTTTATTGCAAATAAACAATAAAAATACAAGAGCGGACAAGAAGTCTGCAAAAGCACAAACGAAACAGGATAAATAGCAACATCACCCTGACACTTAGGAACTATGAAAACATCACAAAACTAACTAATAGCAGCATTCGAATTACGCCAAATTTCTGAAAAAGAAAAATCTCTAAATTCTGTAGTAACCGATCCCTACAGAGATAACCATAACCGAACTTTATCCCAAAGATCGTCCCTTCTACTTACTTCATAGTCCTAAAAAATCAGCCTGTTTCTTTCCATCCAAATGGCCCAAAAGATAGCTGAAACTATACAGCCCCATAAGACCTTGGTTTTCTTTGCATCCATGCCTGTTCCTAGATGTACTGGAATTTAGTTTTGTAGAAACCTTCTAACAAATGAATGCCATTGCTGGAGACTTGCACCACTTTTTCCTCTTCTTGTTACTGTTCATTGCTTCTATATTTTTGGGAATCAGTATTTCACCTGTAAACAGTGGAAAAATTTGAGATTCACCATATGTGCAGTATACTCCTTTACTAGTAAACCGCAAATGTTTCTGTTCCATGACTTTCTGCTCATATTTGTATTCAGATTCAAATGCCAATGTTTCCGTAAATAATGGACTTCAGCGGCAAAAGAGAGATGTTTCCTTTTCTGATTTGGGTCCGTTGAAAGATAACGAACGCAGAGATCTTAACTGTGCAGTAAAAGAATATTTGCTTATAGCGGGGTACCGGCTTACTGCAATGACGTTTTTTGAGGAGGTATGGATCACCATGAATGCTTGTCTTTTTCTCTTCTTGCAATTATCTTATCGCGTTTCTCTTCTTTCCTTGTTTTTCCCCAGTATTTTTATATGTGAAAGGATGAGTCCTTTCGTTTCTTTGGCTCACCTACTGTTTATTGGATTCAACCACCAACAGTAGATTAATGGTACTGGATTGTAAACAAGTCTTGCAAGGGTAACTACACAACACATCTTAACAATATTTACCAGATTTTATGTATATGTAGTGTAAAATTATGTTGTAATTAGAATTCTATCTTAGGTAGAATTTCTTTTTGCTAGGTGTTTTGGTTGAGTTTGTGGTTTATTGGGTTATTGAAACTTCTGTCTAGAGGTTATTTTATTTTGTGTTTTACGGCCCATCATTAGGGAGAGCTATGAAGCACTGAAGCGTGAATTCAACCAGTTTGTAGGCAAGTGATGTTGGAAAGTTTAAAATTTTATATTAAAAGTGAGTAAATTATATTTTTAGCCATTCTTTAGGGGAACATTTCCATCCAAACATTAGAAGTTTTGCTTCAAACATATGTGACAAATTCATCACCTACAAATTGACATGGGGGCGTTGAGAGTGTTGGAGATGACTTTTAATTTTTAATTCTATACAACAACAACAACCACCACCAAGCCTTGTCCTATTAAGTGGGTTTGGCTGTATGAATCCTAAAACGCCATTGCGCTCGATTTTGCACCAAGTCTTCCGTTAGCTCCAAGTACTTCATATCTTTTATTAAAGTCTCTTTCAAGGTCTTCCTAGGTTATCCTCTACCCCTTTTTCCTTGAGCCTCGTCTCATAGTCGCATCTTCTAACCAGAGCATCTATAGGTCTTCGGTTCATGTGTCCTAACCACCTTAACCGATTTTCTCTCATCTTATCTTCAATTGCGGCCACTCGTACTTTGCCTCAGATATGCTCGCTCTTAATCCTATTTCAACGAAGCATTCTCATCTCCGCTACACTCATTTTTTTTGCATGTGTTACTTTTTGACCACCCAATATTCCGTGCCATGAAGCATTGCTGGCCTTGTTGTTGTCCTATAAGTTTTTCTCTTGAGCTTTAGTGGCATACGACTTTCGCACAACACACGTGATGCACCCTTCAACTTCATCCATCCAGGTTGTATTATATGGTTGAGATCTCCATTTAATTCTCTGTTCTTTTGCAAGATAGATCCAAGATAACGAAAGCGTTCACTCTTTGGTACTTCCTGATCTCCAATCCTCACCCCTATCTCATTTGGACCCCCATTTCCACTGAATTTGCACTCCATATACTATGACTTTGACCTACTTAGGTGAAGACCTTTAGATTCCAACACTTCCTGCCAAAGGTTAAGCTTCGCATTTACTCCATCCGTGTTTCATCTATCAGTACTATATCATCTGCGAAAAGCATACACCAAGGATATCATCTTGAATATGTCCCGTTAACTCGTCCATTACCAATGTGAAAAGGTAAGGACATAAAGCTGAGCCTTGGTGCAACCCTATGGTTATGGGAAAGCTTTTAGTTTGTCCTTCATGAGTTCTTACTGCAATCATTGCTCCATCATACATATACTTTATTGTTTGGATATATGCCACTCAAACTCCTTTCCTTTCTAAAATCCTCCAAAGAATTTCTCTTGGGACCCTATCATACGCTTTTTCCAAATCTATAAAGACCATGTGCAAATGCTGTTGCATATCTCTATATCACTCCATCGATATTCCTAAGAGATAGATTGCCTCCATCGTCAAGCACCCTGGCATGAACCCAAATTGATTCTCTGAGACCTGTGTCTGTAGCCTTAGTCTATGCTCAATTACTCTCTCCCAAACCTTCATTGTATGACTCATTAACTTAATACCCCCTAGGGTTCATGCAATTTTGTATGTCGCCCTTGTTTTTGTAAATAGGCACCAAAGTGCTTTTTCGCCACTCATTTGGCATCTTCTTCGTTTTCAAAATCTTATTGAAAAGGTTTGTGAGTTATGCCATATCCGTCTGTCCCAGGACCTTCCACACTTCAATTGGTATAATTTTGAATTCTATAAGAAATAAGAATTAAAATTTATTACAAATATTCAACAAATGTAGTACAATAACAAGAGGGCCACCAAAAAGATGATGCAACTCTCATAAAAGAACAAATCCATATTGATGATGACTGACTAGTTATATCCTTACCGATCACTTGGTGTAACACCTTCTCTATCTGTCTTGTTGTCGGAAGGATGATGACTAACTAGTTATACCTTAATCTCTCTTTGTATTTCCTTACTCCACTCTCAAATATCGTCAGACCAAAAAACAAGTTATTCTGTTTTTTGTTTTTATGTTGATCAAGCTTAAAACTAGTTTTGTGGGTGAAGAACCCCGTTGTGCTCAAGGTTGAAACCTCCCTGCCGATGAGTTGTTTGATGTTAGTTTGATTACTTATTATTTAAGTAATGGTAGCTTTCTATCATTGTAACAACAGCAGGCTTAATTTGTTTTATTAACAAAAGAAAGAAAATGGTTTGAGGAAAACAAATATTCAAAATGAAGAAAAGAATGATGTTTTACTAGATTGGAATTGCTGTTCGTTGCAGTAATAAGTAGCATTGAACAACTTTTTAGGAACTATTACTAGGTTGATCTCTTGGAAGCCCCACTAGGTTTCTAAACCTTTGCATCAGGTGAATGTGGTGCTATTTTCACTTTGTTTGTGTGGCAAATCTTGGTATAGTATCATACCCTGTTTGACTAATCTTCAAATATTCTAATAACCCGTCAATACATTCTCCGCAGGTCACAGATCAGAATCTAGATGTTTGGAAGAACTCACCTGCATGTGTGCCAGATGCACTGCGCCATTATTATTATCAGTATCTTTCATCCACTACAGAGGCTGCTGAGGTACTTCCCAGATTATGTGATGTTGGCAAGTTTCTGAAGTTCCATATACAGAAAGTCTTTTACCATGCTTTCCCTGACCTTGTTAGACAAGGGATTCAAAGCTTTTCACTTGCTTCTGCTTTTGTGGTCATGGCCTGTGTCCTGTAGCATGTTTATTGTATGTTTATTACTCAAGTAGCAGTGTAGCACAGATAGTCTTAGCCATTGGAAATTAACTTCATCTGAAATTAAAGCTTCATTAGTTGCTGGCTGTTGCTAATTCTATCTAGTAATCCATGTTTAGCACTTTGGCTAACTCGACCACAACTAAACCCATCGCTTTTACTTTCTGATGCACTGAACACATTTGTTATTTAAGTTTGCAATTGTTTTTTTCCTCTAAAACCATGGCTCAAGCATATCGATCTGTAGATCTGTGGGTTGCAAAATTTTCATCAAGTTTTTGCTCATAAATTCTATCTCAATATGCACCGTTCTTTTCCTTAGTTTCTACTTTCTTTGCAACAACACTTGTTGTGGATGTATACTGTCTTGACTTAAATACCTAGATTGTCTTGATGTCAAATTTTAAGACTTGAAGTTAATTAGTTAATTACTGAAACTTTGCAAGTTCAACTACTAAGTAGGATTTTTTATTTTTCTTTTTCTAAACTCAACATAAATACTTTGCTATATTCAGGAGAAAATTTCCATGCTCCGAGAAAATGATTCGTTATCAAAAGAAAAGGAGAGTCTATATCTTGAAAAGCTATCCTTACTTAAAAACAAAGGTTTGGCTGAAGGCCAAATAAGTACACTAATCAAATCATTGGAAGCTCTTCAGAAGGATCTTAAAGACAAAGAAAACCTTGTAAGTCTCTTTATTACACTGCATTGAGATGCTATCTAATGAATATTCATATGTAAGAAAATAATACACCCTTTATTTCAGGTACAAGATCTGAAGAAGTCCTTGGAACACCAGAGAAAGGAGCTCAATGATTGCAGAGCTGAAGTCACTGCATTGAAAATGCACATTGAAGGATATCGTTCTGGACGGAATATGGTAGCTGCTGATGCTGATCAAATCCAACCTCTGTCCTTGGAAAAATACAAGGAAGAAATTAAATCACTACAGATGGAACTAAAAAGTTTAAAATCCAAAAACGCAAAAGCTAAAGATTATTCAGATTCCACCAATTTTGGAAAAGAGTCTCTGCAAATGGAAGAAAAGGTCGTTGTCGTGGATGAAGATAAAAGCGTAATCCCAGCAGTTGATGTAGAATCGAGAGTTGTGGAAAAGGAAGAAGATCAGTCTCTGGCTGCTGCTCAAACTTTTCATGATAACACAGTGAAACCGAAGGAAGTTTCACATGAGGTTTCTGTCAGTGTTTTAAGCGATAGTAGTACCTTGGTGAATGGTGATAGCGTCTCCAAACAAAATGGTGAACCATCATCAGGCAGCAGCCTACATTTAACGTCAGAGAAGCTTAGTCCTGAAGATGTTTCCGAGAAACGGGCAAGTTTCTTTTACATTTCTTTTATTGCATCAATGCCTTTATAGGTGGACCGGATCAGAAATGTTCTTCTTCTTCCAGAGTTGGCTCTTCTTTTCATATCTACCCTGGCACACCTCTTTTTCTTTTCGTTTTGGATGGGACACCCATCTAAATTTTCAGTATTAGAACATAGAATGATATTTTAGAAGCTTTGGAACCCTGCCTTTCCCTTCTATTCCTTTTCTAAAGTTATGCTTATATTTAACAGGGCTTAGAGACCATTCAGATCCTTGCTGATGCTTTGCCGAAGATTGTTCCTTATGTTTTGATCAACCATCGGGAGGTTTGCTTCGTTTACTTTTTCCTAATAAACATATGTACATATATATTATATGTATGTGTGTATATAACATATATGTATATTATTATCTATTGTATGTATGTACACCATATTCTATATTAGTTTTCTACATATGGACCATTAAATGGATCCTTTAATAGAAGGATATATTTATATTTTTTTTATTGGTTATGTATTCACAGGAGCTTCTTCCCCTAATCATGTGTGCGATTGAACGCCATCCAGATAGCAGCACTCGGGATTCCTTAACCCACACATTATTTAATCTAATCAAACGCCCAGATGAGCAGCAGAGAAGAATTATAATGGATGTAAGGCTAATATTTAAAGTACTACATTATTTGTAAATAGCTGCATTGTTTTGGACTTGTTCCTGAATATTTTAACTGCATTTCAGGCATGTGTTACCCTTGCTAAGGATGTAGGAGAGATGAGAACAGAAACAGAATTGCTTCCCCAGTGTTGGGAACAAGTAAGTTTGAGCCCCATCTTGGGAGGATCTTCTCTAACCCTTTCGTATTTCTGATAAGTTTTTCTTATGTTTCTCCGGTTTGTGGGTTGCAGATAAATCATATGTATGAGGAACGCAGGCTGCTAGTTGCTCAATCATGTGGAGAGCTTGCAGAATTTGTCCGTCCTGAGATTCGTGATTCTCTTATATTGTCCATTGTTCAACAACTCATAGAAGATTCTGCAACTATTGTCCGCGAGGCTGCTGCACATAATCTTGCATTGCTGCTTCCACTCTTCCCGAACATGGACAAATATTACAAGGTCAGCCTCACTAATATGCTTCAGAGGCTCTCATGGAGAGGAATTCTGACTTGACAGAAATGGCTACAATGTAAGCTCTAGAACAGGTTGATGCCACATGGTCTAGGGAATGGAGAATTTTCTCCTCATAATATGATGACTGACAAGAAATAAATGTATAAAGTAGGCAAGGATATGTTTCTCCAATATTTTACTGGATTTTTTTATTTATAGGTCGAGGACTTGATGTTCCAATTGGTCTGTGATCCCTCTGGAGTGGTTGTGGAAATGACGCTTAAGCAATTAATTCCTGCAGTAAACAAGTGGGGAAACAAATTAGACCATATCCTAAGAGTTCTACTCTCTCATATATCAAGTTCTGTTCAGGTCAGATTGTGTTTAAATATATTTTCCACTTATGACTAAGGTCTCTCTAACTATGATGCATGGACATGGGGGGAGACCAACATAGCCGTTTGACATTTGTCTTTAAGCAGTTATAGTAATACTTTCTTTAATTTGCATCCTTGTGACGTTGCAGCGCTGTCCTCCTCTTTCGGGTGTTGAAGGTTCTGTGGAGTCACATCTTCGTGTTTTAGGTGAACGAGAACGCTGGAATGTTGATGTTTTACTACGAATGCTAGTGGAAATTCTTCCTTATGTGCACCAGAAAGCAATTGAGATGTGCCCAGTTTCTTCTGATCCTGAAACAACTGGAACCATATTTTCCAAATCTTTCCTTGAATTGTATGCAGGGTAAGCCCTATTCTCTTTTTTTTTTTTCCTTCTTTATTTTACTTTCTTATATATTCTTTTTTCAGGTCTGTCTACTGTTTTCTGACAGCACATAGCCGTTTGACATTTGTCTTTAGATGGTGATATTGTTAAATTTTGATTTACTATAACTGCTTATGAGCATTTTGTTATCTCGGTAGTGGACATGTTCAATTGCCTGCATTTGAGTGGCTGCATGTCGACTGCTTTCCTGCTTTAATACAACTCGCATGCTTGTTACCTCCAAAAGAGGATAATTTGCGAAACCAAATTACCAAGGTATCTTTCTCTGTCTTTGGTGTCATTTTTATATTACATCATCAACATTACTTTTATTAGTTGTTTCTAATCTAAATGTTGGTAATGCAGTTTCTATTGGCTGTATCAGAACTCTATGGGGATTCTTATTTGACGCACATAATGCTGCCTGTATTCTTGGTAGCCGTTGGGGAAGATGCTGAATTGACATTTTTTCCAACTGCAACCCATTCCGGAATCACAGGTAATAACTTTAAAGTTATTTGAAATCCTTTCACACCAGTGTGGTGTGTGCTCTTAATTGTGAATATTATCTACAATACATAACAGGTTTGAGGCCAAGAACGGCTGTGGCTAAGAGATTGGCTACTATGTGTGTCCTACCTCTTCTCTTGGCTGGTGTTTTGGGTGGTCCAAGCAAGCATGAACAATTACTGGAGTACCTGAGAAAGCTATTAGTTGAAGGTGTTGCAAATCAATCAACGAAGTGCAATGCTGAGATTGTTGATGCTGTTCGCTTCCTTTGGTTAGTAAAGCAATAAATACCCCTTACGACTTACTTTTCATAACTTAATTTTGACTGAAGGGCTTTTCATAATGCAGCACATTTGAAGATCATCATGGTATGATATTTAATTTGCTCTGGGAAATGGTTGTCAGCTCCAACATAGATATGAAAATAAATGCTGCCAATCTGTTGAAAGTCATTGTAAGTTTTGCCATTCTTGGAGTCCTAAGTTCTTTATGTGTCAGACTTTAAGCAATAATTAATTGGTTCCTTTCGTTTATAGGTTCCATATATCGATGCAAAAGTTGCATCAACTCATATATTGCCCGCCCTAGTTACTCTGGGCTCTGACCAAAACCTGAGTGTGAAGTATGCAAGCATAGATGCCTTTGGAGCAGTGGCCCAACATTTTAAAAATGACATGGTATGAATTTTCTTCCTTCTGCAATTAAGATTTTAGCTATCTTAATTGAACAGTTTTCATACATCTGGCTGACCAAATTTAAACCTCCTAGATTGTTGATAAGATACGTGTTCAAATGGATGCTTTTCTTGAAGATGGGTCTCATGAAGCTACCATTGCTGTGGTTCGTGCATTGGTGGTTGCTGTACCACATACGACGGATCGACTTAAAGATTATATCCTCTACATGTTTACTCAATAAATTACTGTTAGCACATTTTCATCAACCTGTTAATAAGCACACACATTATTTAGTTCGTTGGGCAATGTTCTAGTGGATTCATTATTGAATAGTCATTGGGTTACTTTGTTTCTTTGACATGATGTACATCTTTTGTCCAAGATTTTTCAACTGACAGCCACTCCACCTTCAAGTGACTTGATGCGGCGGCGTGAGAGAGCCAATGCATTTTGTGAAGCAATCCGTGCTCTGGATGCAACAGGTTTTCTTTTTTTTTTAGGACCCAAATGTTCTATTTATCGTTATTTTATTAATTTTTCTTCCCTTTCTGTGCCCTTACACACCTTGAGCTACATTATCATGCTTCCTTCGTATAATATCGAACATGACACTTGTGTCCACTTCCTGGGAACATGTTAAAGAAATTTGGTTTGTTTATGCAAATTATTTTCAGAATTAATATACGTTATGCATTTTGTCAAAGGGAATCACAGGCATTTTTATTTTTAGTTTTACTCTCAACGATGTTATGCTTCTTTAGCATGCGAACAAACATCAATATTAAACTACTATAATGTTTATTATGATACACGGATCACTAGTTCTTCTAAGTTTTTGAGCTTACATGCTGGAAATCATGTGTTTATGTAAAATCAAGATGTTTGAGTCAATACCCTTAGATCATATCAGTTTCACTTTGACTGATCTTCGTTGGAAGTTTACAATCACGTTTAGAAACTAGTTTTTTGTTGGTGCCCCAACAATTCCCACCAAGCCAAGCTGTAGCTTCCTAGCATTCTTAACTGGTTGGCAATCTGTGCGAAGACTTTTGATGACTTACTATTATGTTAAACCGATGGCCTACGATCTACGATTATGTTAAATCCATTGTCAGCTTAGTTTATATTTGTAACCATATGTTTCAGTTTTTTCAGCTCATTTTAATGTG
Source organism: Heteromeles arbutifolia (assembly GCA_024362995.1). Taxonomy (NCBI): domain Eukaryota; kingdom Viridiplantae; phylum Streptophyta; class Magnoliopsida; order Rosales; family Rosaceae; genus Heteromeles; species Heteromeles arbutifolia. The sequence goes on along the minus strand of JANCRC010000012.1, from coordinate 29,066,453 downwards.
TTACTGATATTGAGTTTCAAATGTACGTAATGAATCCAGATATTTCAGCAACTAGTGTTCGGGACTTCCTTATGCCTGCAATACAGAACTTGTTGAGAGACACTGATGCGCTTGACCCTGCACACAAAGAAGCCCTTGAAATTGTAATGAAGGAGAGATCTGGTGGAACTTTCGACACTATCAGTAAGGTGATGGGGGCTGGGCTTGCATCCTCCGTGAGTAGTTTCTTTGGTGAAGGTGGTCTACTGGGAAAGAAAGAAAATCCCGAGCCACCACCAGAGCCGGTTGAGTCCCCGAACGCTGCACCATTACCACCTGCAGAAGACACTAGATTAAGGCGAATCATGCGGGGAAATTTCACTGACATGCTGAGAGGCAAAGCAAAGGGACCAGAGGAAACTCAGAACCAATAAAATGTGATTTGTTTCTGGAAGGGGGTGGCAAGAGTTTCATTTCGCGTCTCGCTGTCTCAGGTGAAGATCATCCAGTTAATACAAACAATTTTTTCATTTTTGGTCTACTCGTCGTAAAAAGGGTTTTGCGGAAAGGAAGAGCAATATTGTGCTGCATTTTTGTGATTCTGGTTTTAGAGTGCAGAACTTATTAGATTGATCAACCATTTGAATTTAATCGATAGTTTCATTACGTCTTCATTGTGACCTCTCCGCCATTGCTGGCCGTTATGTAAACCGGCTTCATATCGGACAACTTGATCTTTACATCATCTCCTTGATATATTTCAGTATTGGTTCTATATATTAGTGCATATACGGGTGTTGAAGATCCGTTTCCATGTGCTCAAACCGACCAGTTTGATCCGGTCTAATTCCATTTGGATCGGATGGAAGTGGATCGGATTCGATTATTTGGCTGATTAGACTGGATCCCCAAATTTCGAATCCGACATGATTGGATGGAGGGTGGATTTGCTTCCGAGTAAAGTCCAAAAACCAGTCTGTTTTCTTTTATTTCTTGCTTCTTATAGGCAGTTGAAATTGTACTAGGTGTGAACAATATGTAGGTGATTTGACGGTACTCTGTTTAATAAATTATAGAACCTAATAATTATCCTACGTTCTTTAGTTTAAACTTATGATGGAGTGTGACTTGAATCCTATATATCATGCAGTGCTATGGATGTTTTAGTCGTTAGATTTGATTTCTACAACTGTTTTAGCGATTTATTCTTGTATCATCGAATACTATGTTCCCTTGTTATGAATGCTAGGTGGAGGACTTTTCTATGTTAATCACATATATAGTATACTTTCTCTTGACTTTTTATTGGGTGGAAAATTTTGGTATTCGACTCAGTATTTTGTATGTCCACTTTCTCGAGATAATGCTAAAGTTGTTTTCGACTCAGACGCACCAAATTTTTCTATACTTAGTGTCCCAATTAATCATCTCATAATCATATAGTTGGGAAATATTCCTTCTCCATTACTATATTTAGTGATCCAATTAATTCCGCTAAATTGTGGAAATTTAAAAAACGTTGTAAATGACCATTTTAACAAAAATATAGTTAGGAAACATTTCGCTCTCCCTTGTCATATTTAGTGATTCAGTCTAATATGTTAAATCATCAAAATTAAAAACCCTTTTAAAATATGGAGCATCTCTATTAATATAGAGAGTATCTACTTCAGTCTCGCAACTTTGTATTAGGATATAGAAATACTACTCTTTACTTGTACGTGAGAAATCGTAAGGTTGAGTTTCGTCGATATTGAATCCAACACAATACCGAAAGAGAAGTAAACAAAGTTCACAAGCTTTATCCATGATACAGATCAGTTTGACATTTTCGTTTCAAGAAATCATCATGTGACACGGTTTTGTCTAGTGTTTTAAGTTGATTTCGACTTCGCTTCTTGTAGGCCTTTTCCTTCCCGTGAAGTGCTCGCACGGGCCGTTTCTCTACCAATCTCGAAATCGAATCTTTGCTTAAGAGAAGAAAGATCTTAGGAAAGGCGCCAAAGGCGTTTTGATTCGCGCACCAAATTAAGGACTCTTTTTTTATTAGTCTACATTTTCCTGTGCAATTTCCATGACTCATCATCTCTTCTTGTGGAATACTGTCCCCATATTACCAGTGGGATTCACTTATTCAATGCAAGGTGGGGACCCCATGACTAGTTTCGAAAATTGGTGGAAACACATGAAGCAATGCAATTGAAGGACCAAAGTGTGAATATGTATAGGAGGCAGATTGTCTGTCATCCTAGTTATGGTGCCCTTCCATGCCTTCCTATTTTGTGTGGTCACAGTTAAGTAACGTTAACATTTTATATTAATTTTTTAATAAAGATAATAACATAAAAAAATAATAAAAATATAAAATATTGACGTGAAAGGGCACCACAACTAGTTTGGCAGACAATCTACCTCCACATGTATAAGTTCTTGAAACTATTTTGTTATCCATTTTAATTGTAGGACTTAGTTACTGTACATATGTTAATTTAATATATTTATCATTTAATGGTTACGGTACATAGTTTACTTAAATATATTTTTCATTTAATGGTCAAATATTGTTAGGATGCTACTAAGCTCTTGCAAGTCACATGTCACGTCATCATTTATGATATGTGTTTGTTGGTCCATGTGTAATAGTTGTTAGCAAGGTCTGAAATGCTATTTCGCCGATAATATCGGTTTTTTGAGTTACCGATATTTTAATACTTATCCATTGAGTTTTTGTCAAAATATTGCGATATTATCAATAATATCGACAATATCGCGATATTACCGATAATATCACGATATTTTGGATCTGTGCGAATCGGAGAAGAACGCCGGAGCTTCTACAGCTCCGGCCGACTGTAAAAGAGCACCCTAGACTCCGATCTAGGTATCAAAATGAAATACAAGACGAGAGGAATGTTTTTATAACTTCCATTTGCCGTGAAACGGTCGGAGGTGTTCGGAAAGTTCGTCGACACCCACGGCCTCGCCGAAGATGGGTGTGCCTATTCCCGAGCCGATTTCGTCCCAAAAACCTTGCAAAAACACGAGATAGGACTTAAATTTCACATCTAAGCTTCAATTTAGAACAGAAAGAGGTAAACCCGAAGCTTACCTAACTGGAGAAATTCAAGAAACTCGCCGAAGGGTTCCTGCGTTCGCCGAGTTGCAGAGACGAGAAGGAGAGGAAGAAAGACGAGGTTGCTGATGACGATGGGTGTCTTCCTCAAGCAGGTGCGATGGTGTGCGTGTGTATGTGGGTCTCGGTGCAGAGAGAAATGAGAGAGATGAGAGTTTCGAGAGAGAGACGGCGCTGATGAGGCGGAAGACACGAACGAGGAGGAAGGCAAGGGAGGAGCAGAAGGCCATATGGGAGAAGGATCGAGAGACTGAGGTCTCTGTGCGTGTGTGTGGGAGAAAGGAGAAGAGAGAAGGATCGAGAGATGAGGGAAAAGGGAGTGCGAAGAGAGAGAGAGTAAAATAAATCTTTGAGATTCTAAAAGGGCAAAGAAGAAGAAAGAAGTAAGGTGGACACTGGACAGGCGCCTTGGGTGATGTGAATGATGTGAACAGGTAAGGTGGACAAGGGTCATCAGATGGTTTTAATTGAAACCACCCACACCCACTTGCGTGGGTTTTTTATATATTTAAAAAGTTTGGGATATATATATATATATATATATATATATATATATATATATATATAAATGTTACATAAATTATAAATTATATATTTAAAAAGTTTAATATTTTTTTCATTAATTACTACATATTTTTTTACACTCACAGTGTTTGTCAACTCGCTGTATAATCAACTTAAATCAGTTAAATCCATCATGTAATGCATTTCCTTCTAATTTTTTTTTATAAACTAATAGATAATTGACTAAATAAACATTCTCCAAAGTTTCAATAAAAATTTCCAAGTTTTTCTTACAATTTCCGTGGTTTTTATTCAATTTTTATCGATATCAATAATATCCCGATATTTCCATCGATATTTTCGTGTTTTTGGACTACCGATATTTCCGATATCATCGATATTTTATACCTTGGTTGTTAGGAAGTTAGTTCGAATCTTTAGCTGTAACAATTTATATATTTTGCCTTGTCTAGAGCAAAGTATGTTGAAGATATTGAGTTGTATTTTGGTTCTTGAGTAATAGCAATTGTTCTTGTGTATACGAGTCCAAGTCCAAATACAGTCTATCGTATATTATGTTCTTTCTTTTTGGTTGCGTAATTTTATAAATCTTTACTACATTTTGGAGTTTATCGTTACATATTTAGAGGTCAAATAATAATAATTGTACACATGTTACAAAATTTGGATGATCTCTTACAATTAGTTTGACACAGATACGTGAGCGCAACCAAATTTATTAGAGTGAATGTTATCTCAACTACATTGAGTTCAAATTTTTTTCTCCACAATTAGTTTTAAAGTAAAATATCACTTGTTCTTGTGAATGTTATCTGTAATATTCTCGTTAAGTGGAGGGGTTAGTTTGACCAAAATATCCCTAAAAAGTGGTCATGTGGTCGTTCACGTTACAATTTAACGATGATATTAACAGATTTTTTACAAAATGACCAAAATAATTTATAAGGGACAAACTCACGAACCAATTCTATTAATTTTCATTGTCAGGGACTAAAAAGTGGTCATATGTTATTGTTCACGTGACAATTTAACGATGATAATGACATATTTTTCACGATATGACCAAAATAATTATAGTAGACAAACTCACAGATCAATTCTATTAACTTTCATTGTTATGGACTAAAGTGAAGAGTTATGCCAATTTCAAAGACAATTTTGAACAAAAGGCCTTTAATTTTTTTAAATTTATGTACTATTAAGAAGAAGAGGAAGGATTCAAAACTATTATGAGAAAAGTAAGATGAAATGAGTATAAGAGAGAAAAGATAGACAAAACAAAATATAAAAATATGTTTAGAGTTCAAGCATGGTAGACAAAAAAGTTACAGCATTTCGGAAAAAAAAGCTAAGAGAAATGCAAACTGTGTGCATATTACATCAATACCAAAAGCAAAAATAGAAAAGGTATCCATGACAAGAGTCTTTCCCATCCACCACGGCGTTGCCTACTCCCTCCTATATATATATACACACACACACTAGCCTTCATGTACTGCGTGATATTACATCAATACCAAAACAAAAATGAAAAAAGTAGCCATGACAAGAGTCTTTCCCATCCACCACGGCGTTGCCTACTACCTCATATATATAAATATACACACACACACACACACACACACACTAGCTTTTATGCACGCACTCACGCGTATGCAGAAAACATTTTTTGAATCACGGCATGTTACGCGTGACCTACACGTTTTAAATGTATTTATATGCATGAATTGACAAAAGAAAAGTAAAATATTTGAAGTAAATGAATAATCTTAGATCGTGCTAGAAAAAACTCATGACAAACCAATCAAAGCAGCTGAATTCACATAATAAAATCGGTCTTTTAATTTCTATCTACATTCTATTGAATTTACATTAAGAATAGAGACGATAATATTTAATAAACAACTTATTGAATCACATTATTGTTAGCCTATTGTGAGGTTAGTGTAGATAATATTGTTTGTTCAAAACAAAACAAAAAACAATCATTTGACAACTAATTTAATCACATTATTATGCGCATGCGAAAGACCTTTTTTATAACTGACATTACACATCTCTTAAGATGTTTTGAACGTGTTTAAAAATAGGGAAAATAATATTTAATGAACAACTGATTGAATCACATTATTGCTAGCCTATTGTGAGATACTAATTTTTTTTTTTAAAAAAAAACTATACAGAAGAATTAATTATTAAAAAAACACTGTTAAAATGACGAAAATACCCTTGCATTATTTGGTGCATTATTTTGGGTTGCTTTTGAAATTTTTTGTTTTGGGGGCTTTTTGTCCAAAAAAATTTGGTGAAGCTTGTGACCCCAAAAAGGGTTGTTGGCTTTATATATAAATATGCACTAAGGGAACTTGCCCAAGTGCACCATACACAGTACTTTCTCTCTTTAAATCTTCTTTACCAAGATGATGAAGTTGTCATCACGCAGTCTGGTGTGACAACAGTAAGGGAAAAGTGTACAAAAGAATACATGAATATAGGGAGAGATTTCGTAGTGAGAGAAAGTAGAGAGATAACTGAAGTACTGAATATTCAGCAATATTTCATTGAATTTATTACTCCAACATCTGTCTTATATAAATACAAACCCCTTATAACTAACTCAAGAATCTCTACTATTCTAATGAAACATGGCACTATCCTAACCATTCCTTATATTCTAACATTCCCCCTCAATCTTATGAAGAGAAGAACCTAACATAAGATTGGAACAATGAACACTAAACTGAGAAGAACACAAGCCCTTTATAAGCACATCAGCACACTGTTCTGTAATAGAAACAAACTGAAGCAAGATTGTCCCTTATTGAACTCGCTCTCTAACAAAATGGCAGTCTATCTCAATGTGTTTGGCTTTGGAATGAAGTATAGGATTAGTGGCCAAAGCCATGGTAGAAATATTGTCACAATGTAGAATAGGAACATAATGACAAGGAATATGCATATCCATTAAGAGTTGTTGAATCCACACAATTTCAGCTATAGTTGTGGCCATAACACGATATTCTGCTTCAGTGGACAATCGGCTCACAGTGTGTTGCTTTTTGGAACTCAAAGAAATGGGATTAGAACCCAAAAAGACTACAAAATCGGTGGTGGATCGTCGATCATTAGAATCCCCAGCCCAATCAGGATCGGTGTATGCTTTAATATCAAGAGAACCATGGCTAAAACTGATGCCAAGATTCATTGTGCCACGGAGATATCTTAAAATCTGTTTGACAACAATGAAATGATCTTCAAGATAGGCATGCATAAACTGGCATACCTAATTAACTGAATAGACTATGTCAGGTCTCGTAAAAGTGAGATATTGGAGAGCCCCAATTATACTCCTATAGGTGAAAGGATATGAGAATGGAGGGCTGCCATGGTTAAGTAAATTGTGATTAGGATGACATGGAGTAATGCAAGGCTTGCAATTCAACATATCAGCCTTTTGAAACAAATCCTTGATGTACTTGGACTGATGAACAAAAGTACCACTGGACTGATACTCAATCTGGAAGCCAATGAAGTAATTTAGAAGACCAAGATCCTTCATATCAAACTCTTTAGTCAACTGATTTATCACACTTTGAACCTTAGCAACAATATTACTAGTAAGAATAATATTATCCACATACAAAAGAAGAGCAACAATAGATTGATTCTCATACTTGAACAAACAATGATGGATCAACATATGATGATTTAAAACCCTGAGAGAGAAGAAATTTGGTAAACCTCTTATTCCAGGCTCATGGAGCCTGCTTCAACCCATATAGTGATCTCTGGAGTTTACACACATGTTTTGGATGTATGGGATCTACAAAACCCTGAGGTTCAGTCATATATACTTCTTCTTCAAGAAAGCCATGTAGAAAGGCATTTTTAACATCCAACTGCTTGAGTTTCCAGCCTTTGGAAGCAGCTAAAGAGAGTATAAGTCTCACTATGGTAGGCTTAACCACATGACTAAAGGTCTCATAATAGTCTAACCCAGCTTCTTGTGAAAACCCCTTAGCTACAAACAGGGCTTTGTATCGAGCAATTGTACCATCAGGATGTTTTTTTATCTTATAAATCCACTTACATCCAACCAAGTTTTTATTTGGGGGAAGAGGAACCAACGTCCAAGTTTTCTGCTGAATAAGAGCATCAATTTGCTCTTGCATTGCACCTTGCCACTATGACAATTTGGATGCTGCAGAGAATGACTGGGGCTCTTTGAGAGAATAATCAGATTTAACTTCAACAGAAAATGTCTTATTCTTCTTAAAAATACTCGACTTTGACCGAGTCAGCATGGGATAAGTATGTCAATCAGCAATAGACACTTGTTGAAACTCAGAAACCTGAGAGATATTAATATCAGGATGTAATTCAAAAATGACCTGATCTGAAGAACCCGCTGCTGATGCAGGATCCACTGATAGTGAAGTAGAAACTAGTAATGAAGAACAGGTACTAGAAGAGACAATGTCACTTGTTGTTGGAGAACATGATTGAGTAAAACATTATGAGAACTTGAATATCTGAAGAACACTTATGGATAAGGTATAGGCATCAATGGAGGATGATGAAAATTATTGGGATGTGCTATGTAAGGTATAGAGGCAAATGTGTGACTATGACCTGATTTGGGACGAGGATCTATATGTGTTGCAAGAAAAACATTTTCATCAAATAAGACATGCCTAGAGACAATGAGCTTATTGTTTTTAGGATTAAAATAGATGAATCCTTTATACTGAGCAACATACCAAAAAAAAAAATTGCATTCACTGGTCTTTGGTTCAAGTTTATTAGATCTAAAAGACCTCAGAGCACATCCAAAAATCTTCAAGTGATCTAGTTTGGGTGAAGAATTATATAACACTTCAAAGGGTGACTTCATAGACAGGACATGCGTGGGCATTCTATTGATGAGATATATGGCAATGGCACATTCATGATACCAAAACTTAGAAAGAAGACAAGCTTTTTGAAGAAAGGTAAGAGCAGTCTCTATAATATGCTTATTTTTCCTCTCTACTAGCCCATTCTGTTGTGGGGTGTAAGGATAAGATTTGTGATGCAAAATACCATTGTCCTTAAGAAAATTTTGAAATTGAATCCCAATATACTCCCCACCACCATCACTTTGCAAAATTCTGATATGTGCATTAAAGAAATTGTGCACAAAAGCTTGAAATTGAACGAAGAAACCAAAAACAACAGCTTTATCCATTATAGGAAATATCCATGTGTACCTTGTACATTCATCAATAAAGAACACATAATACCTATATCCCTTAATAGACAAACTAGGCAAATGACCCCAAACATCAGTATGAATGACTTCAAAAGGAATTACATATTTTGAAGCCACAGAAGGAAAAGGTCGATTTGTAAACTTGCATTGTAAACAAGTTGTACAAGTAAGTGAGGGTTCAATACAAGTAAAGGGAATAGTTGTCATATAGAGTGCTACCTTAACTACTGAATTAGAAGGATGACCCAATCTGCAATGCCAAAGTGCAGAATTTATTCTTTATCCAATATATGCTACTGGAGAAACTTGAGAAGACTTCATCACTAGAAATAGATATACAACATTGTTACCCAGTCCTTGATGTAGAATTTTCTGAGTGACCTTGTCCTGTATGCACACAAAAAACTCATCAACAGTACACCTAGAATTATTATCCTTGCACATTTGATGCATAGATAATAAATGTTGTGATAATTGAGGTACATGTAAGATAGACTTTAAACAAAGATTATGAGACTGAAGGGGAAAATTAGAGACTTTAAACAAAGATTATGAGACTGAAGGGGAAAATTAGACTGTCTAATATGAGCAATAAGTAAACCTTCTTCACTAACACCAGTGACAATATCTGAGGATGGGTATGGAGCAGCCATTTGAATGTTTGACAAATAAGAGGTCATGTGGTGTGTTGCCCCCTAATTCAAGTAACCAATATTCTTGCTTTGGTGCAGATGAAGAAGGATGAGATCTTGCAGTCATAGCAACATAAGGATGGTTTTGAGAACTCTTCATTGTAGGATGAAATTGAGGAGGATTAATCACAGCTGCATTCGAAAATTGTGAAAGAAATGTTGCCTGTTGAGAGTTTGGATACGTATGAGAACTAGAAGCTTGAAATTGTTGTGGAGAAAACATTTGTGCCTATTGACAAAACTGTGGAGGCACCATTTGAGAAGAACCACTATTTATGTCAAAACAAATTGCAGTAGTATGACCAGTTTTGTTGCAGATTTGACACCCTTTTTGAAAACAATGAAGTGCATTATGACATTTCTTATTGCAGATCTAACAAACTTGAAGAGGTTGATACATTTGTTCAGTAGCCATTGGAGAATTGGTAGACTTAAATTGAAAGCCCTGAAAAGTGTTATGTGAAGACTGCAGTGAAAAATGAGAACCAATTTGTTGAGGTTGCTGAAAATTGTTATAAAACTTCTTTCCTTTCCCTTTTGGTTTGAAGTTATTCCCGCTGAAGTTATTGTAAGTCCTTGAACCACTCTGAGAAACAAAGGCAAAATGATTATTCATCTGTGGCATTTGATTTGGAAATGGCATTTGTTTGAATACTAGGATTTGAGATATCTGAGGATGTGAAGAAACATAACCAAAAAGATTCTGAGATGAACTGTGATCTACATCACTAGAATATGGTTTTGAACCAAAGGATCCTCCAACATCATAAACTGAATTAGAAGCATGCATTAGTGGAGGCATGTTTAATAACTTCTTCCAAAGTAGCCTATTTAGCTTTCAGCTGAGATCTTAACTCTTTTAAAGATACAAGGTTCTCCCTGCCCCTTATATTGCCTCGATAGTATTGAACTTAGGAGGAAGACCTCTAAGAGCAACAATGACAATATCCTCATCTGAAATAATCACCCCAACAGTAGCAATTTGATCCGTATAATCTTTAATTCTGTGCAAGTACAAGTCAATAGACTTTGGTCCTTTCTTTATGTTTTGCAAATCAATCTTCATTTGAACAACATTGGTTCTAGTCATGTTAGAAAACCTTTCCCTAATATTGGTCCACATTTCTTTTGAACTCTGACAACCAATGACACATGACAGTGTAGCAGTAGACAATGTAGCAGTGATAAAAGTCATGGGGGCTTTATCATGAATCTTCCACACTTTGTAATCATTAGTAAGATTTTGTGAATTAGCAACAATTTCCTCCTCAGAGTCAGAATCATTATATTTATGTGGACAAGGAATAGATCCATCAACAAAACCCATAATTTCATTTCCCTCCAACAAAAGTCCCATTTGGAAATTCCAAGTAACATAGTTGGAATCATCCAATTTCACTGTAACAGTGTTACCAACACTAGGAATCAACGAGGAAATTGGTGATTGAGTAAATGCTAATTGACCAATAGTAACCATGATGATGAATACAAAATCGACTTTTCTTCAAGGCTAAGAAAGCAACCAAATCACATAACTCTTCAACAAGATTACCACAGACAAATAACAATATGTAAGCAGACAATAGTTGTAGTAAGAAAACAGATCAACAATACAATATTCTTCATACCATAGACGATCAAGAAAAGCTCGACAATTCAATTTCGTCGACAATCGCAAACTAGCAAAACAAAATTGGGATAACACTACAACACAACACCTGCAATCGACAAAAAGATCAACAATTTCCGAAGTAACTTCAAGAAAATCAATCACCGACTTACAGACGAAAAATCCCCAATTTTTTTTAGGGTTTCAGTCACCGATTTAGCTCCTTGAAGCAGCGAGAGCAACTACCACCAAGAACGAAGCGACAAGACCGGAAGCACATGAATTGTTAACCGACGACGATGTTACCCTTTGCCGGCGAAGATACCATGACAACAGTAATGGTGAAGTGTACAAAAGAAGACATGAATATAGACAGAGATTTCGTAGTGAGAGAAAGTAGAGAGAGAACTGAAGTAATGAATATTCAGCAATATTTCATTGAATTGATTACTCCAACATCTGTTTTATATAAATACAAACCCCTTATAACTAACTCAAGATTCTCTACTATACTAATGACACATGGCACTTTCTAACCATTCCTTATATTCGAACATGGTGTTGTGTTTGGTGGTGACGGTGGCGGTGGTGCTTTGCCAAGTGGCGGGGACGACAGAGCAGTGACATGCGGTCCGGTGAAGTTGAACCCATGCCTGGAGCCAATAAGGTTAGGGGCAGCCCCTTCAGGCACTTGCTGCCAAAAGCTGAGGGAGCAGAGGCCTTGCCTCTGTGGGTACATCAAGAACCCAGCCCTCAGGACATAAGTCACCAGCCCCAACGCCAGAAAAATTGCTTCTTCCTGCCGCGTTCCAACCCCTCAATGTTAAATACCGTCACTGAGCTTCTGAGATCATGAACAAATCTTAGTTATATTATATAATTGTAATAAATATGGATGATGAAAGCATTGTCATCGTTCATGTGTAGCTCCCATGGTATCATCAATCGGCGTACTATGATGAGAAAAAAAATGGTAAACTATAAAGTAATAAAAATAAATGTTTGATGATGACTTGTGAAAATGTGTGGTTTATAAGTTGTTAAACGTTTGCACCGATGGCAAACGATGAATTGTCTTGATAGTTAAAAAATCTTTCTTTTTAACTCATTGTGTTTCGGATTCAAACTCTTCGTCTTCTCCAATTGTAAATTAAAGTATTAATTGTTTATATTGAAAAAAAAATACGTTTGCATCTATTAATTTATTTAAGATTTAACATAAATATAAATAATTATAATTTGGCATTATAATTAACCATACTCCCCTAATTCATGAACTTTGGATCTGAGCGTGCAAGAGCTTGCTGATTTTTGGGTGGGGTGTCGGTAGAGCTTGGACTTTTGCTTTCTTTGAGTCCCATTATCCCCAAAATCTAAAACCTTTTTGCTATATCCTGCTTAGAGTAGGGGATTTTGGGTAAGATAGTGCCATGACGAGTACTCAGAATTAATGGTGTGCGCACATTTCTGTCAAATTAAGTATTTCATCTTTATACATGGAGAATTAAATTTGAGATCCTTGTACACGGAGATGAATGCTCTTAGCAAACTGAGCTGTAATTTCTTTGTGGTGTTTCTGCCGTGCGTGAGGCACTATTATGGTCATATACAGCGCCCTTTCTGCCCTAATGATATGATGTTGGCCGCTACCAACTCATGAGGTTAGACGGCTGAGACTTGATCATAAGGCTTGTGTTTGTGTCGCATCATTTGTGTGTGTAAAATACAGTCAATTATATTTCGACCCATTTATTTAATAATTTCGAGCAATGGTTTACTCAAACATGCTACAAAATTCTTGTTCATTTTGAGTTGTGTTGCCTTCAGTCTCGTCCAAAATTGTGATCTTAACAAGATAAGACTGAGATTGTAATAGATGAAGAACATTATACTATCAAACTCTAGAAGCTGAGTAGTAGAACAACATAATATTTTTCCGGCTTCATGTTTGAAACTCTTTTATACTCTTCACAAAATCTCGTTTTACGCCTTCATAAATGCTTTAACGTTATACTTTTTTCATTAATAATATTGCCTTAGTCATTTTTTATGCATTTAGTTATGACTATAATGGATTTTGATATGACAATGAATTAGGACTACTTTTGGTCAATTCTCCAGGAAAAAAAAATGTAATTATGACGGTTGGAGTCTTTATCACTTGGTGTGAAATTAACATGGACAAGAGCCTGTTCTTTCATATTTCTGGACATCATTTGGTCAACAAGTCAATCCTATCCCAAAATCATCTCCGATAATCAATAGGAATTTGGGTTAATTTTTTTATGAGTTTTTGTTCTCTCCTTTTTTATGCTAAGGTGATTCTTGTGGTTTCAGGTCTCAAATGTGAAAACGAGTTGAAAAGACCAAGGAGAACCCGTACTATGTCAACAAAACTAACGTATCTTTCAATCCAGTTGAGAGAATAGACACAAAGTATTTTTACTTTATTTTTTGGCTTTTTAGCCAATTCAAATGATTTTTGAAACTGGCATAAGTCCTCATTTTAGCTTCTGACATTGAAATCGATAAAATTTTGGTCTCTGAGTTTGTCTTCGGTAAATTGTTTTGGTTATTCCGTGAAAAATTTGTCAATATTCTCGTCAAGTAGAGGAGTTGGTTGACAAAAATATCCTTATGAAGGTGGTCACGTAGTCGTTCACGTGACAATTAACGACAATATTGACACGGTTTTCACAGGAGGACCAAAATAATTTTTAGTGGACAAGCTCAGAGATCACTTCTATCAATTTTCCTTGTTTGGGACTAAAGTATTTGGATAAAAATTCTTTATCTATTTTTTTTAATGAGAGACTTTGGATGCGGTCCCAAGTTATGAATATTCTTTAACTGAAACCTTGTTGGTTTTCAATTTTTGAACAAAGTCCTTGAAATTAATGTGATAATTTATTTATATGTATGTTACTATTTTTTAAATTAAAAATTGAAATTTATAGTTGTCTATATTAATGAGATTTTAAATAAAAAACCATAATTTGTGGGATTAAAAATATTAAAACATAAATATACTAATTGACACACCCCGACCCGAAAATCAGAGCGTGCTGGCCATCACTAACGTGACGTAACCATTACGCAATGCGGAAGCAATAAGATAAAGAGTTATGAATGATTAAAAGCCGAATACTAGCAGTACTATCCAAATGACATGCTAGAGAGAGTTTAAGCGCAAAATACACATATTCAGAGCATAAGGTTCTAATGTAGTCAAGTAGGACAATTACTAAGTTACAACACCCGCAGGTGAGTCCTACTTGTGTAAAGTCTATCAGAATAGCCGTGGGGATCCTCGAGAGCCACCAAACACTCCTAACTACAACCTGAAGGGGCGCAAAACAAGGTGAGTGGGTCAGTAAAACAAAGCTTTCAAAACCTTTCCTTTATCAACATATATATATCCCCTCACTGTAAAACCTGTATACTTTCCTAGAAAATAGCATATATAAATATATATAGCTTCAGAAATCTCAAAACGCCATTCTTTATCACTATTCAGAAAATATGCCATGCCATGCGCCAAACATAATATGGAAGCATCAATATAAATCAGGTGAAATAATAATAAATCAACCGGAGACCCTGCAGTGATCCATACGGCTGATTCTAGAGCTCAATATCCAATCCAGCCGGAGTCACCAACTGTGACTTGTACGGCACTACACTGCACATAAGTCGGAACTACCTGTAGTAGTCTGTACGACTAGGATGGTGTAATAATACGCTCTAGTGCTTCTCTCATCAATCATCTATGCACATAATCTAGGGTCACCTACTAGTCGGAACCACCTCTAGTGGTATGTACGACTAGCATCTACTTGGATCCAAGGTGAGCGTGTGATGCGAGGTGAAAACATAAGCACTAACACTAGGGGTGCATGTTATGAGCTATCAACATAAATCACATCAAACAATTCAATGAACCAAATATAACTCACCTGATACTCACATGTGCGTCCGCAGCACCAATTCACATATATGCATCATATATCAATTCACATAACTCATATCGATTCTATGCATGGCATTTCAAGTCACATGATTCATATAAATCTATGCATGGTATTTTTAAACATACTTTCATTTAAATTCAATTTCTGGGAAAATCAATAAGTATATAGGTATATAATGAAAACAACTGCCCACTCACTGGTATGTCGAGGGGTCGTAACCCCCGTGATGCCTTTGATTGCACTCGTCATCGGGATAGGTCTCACCTATATGCGAAACAACTATAAAAACGTTATTTAAAGCACATAACCAACAATTCGAAATAACTTCTCATACAAAACTCAATTTTGGCATATGAATATACCAACGCGATCTACACAAGCTCATGAACATCGTGATATTTTTAAATTATTTTTCCTAGGGCTCACACGCCCTCACGCACAGGGGAGGCCACGGCCTCACGTGCCCCCCACGCACATCGTCTTCAACCTCCAGACGCCGGAACAGTGCCACCAGCGCCAGATTCTGAGCAGACCTGCAACTGCCCTTTTCTCGCTCGTTTTTGCACCATTTTTCATGAAATTTTCACCAAAATGTCACAAGTCATGAGAGGAAGAAGGTTATACCTCTTTGGAGCCTCAAAACCTTCCAAATCACGTCGGGAAAATTCCACCAAAACCGGCCACCTTCGAATCTTGTGATCTCGACGTCCCAAACCTTCAAACGAAGTACTCCGAGCTTCGTGGGAACCTCCTTAAGCTCGTGGTGAGCTTGGATTGTCCTAAAACGTAACCATTTAAAAGTTGATGAATAGTGACAATCTCGGTGCTCGTGATTTCGACGTGAAAATGGATGAACCCTTACCTGAAATGGGTACCACTGACTTCGTGTGGTCTCCAGGAGCACGATGGTGGTCTCAACCACGTCGATCCGTGAAGATTTGGTGGTCTTTGGGGTTTGTCCGTACGGTTTCAAAGGGAAGAAGGAGAAAGTGAACTGAGGGCGTGCGGGAGAGAGAGAAATGCAGTTTGTGTGTACGGTCCACATTAAACCCTAACCACACAAATAAAAACATTACCTAAATTCCCATTAAGATTTTCCACAAACTTAGGAAGGATAATGTTAATCAATTAAACATGTCACATACCTTAGCAATCCTTTTAGGGACAAATTCGTCAATTCACATCCTCGGAATTGAAATTCCGGGACGGGCTGTGACAATTGTGTGTGTGTGTCTATATATATATATATATATATATATATATATATATATATATATATATATATAAACATGGGTACATTCATCAAAATTAACCAAAAAATTATTGTACCAAAACATGGGTACATTCTTCAAAATCACAAAAAAAAAAAAAAACAAAAAAAAAAAGAAGAAGAAGAAGAAGGATATTAGGTTTAATAACATTATTAAATTTCTTCAATTAAACTTGACTTGGATACATTCTCAAATCAAAGAAAAAGGAATGTACCCATATAAGTTTAAAAATGGATTAGAAAAAAAAATTAAATAGATTTTATATAAAAAAGGGTACATTTTACATATAACAAATTGGTATATTTAAGAATGAGTACATTTTAAGATTAAAATTTTGAAAAAAAAATTGCATGAATGGGTACATATAATTAGCATGGATACATTTAGCAAAATTAAAAATGGGTACAAATAAATAAATAAAATATGGGTACAAATACAAATAAAACTTTAAAAAATATGGGCACAAAAAGAAATTAATATATGGGTACAAATTAAAATTGAAAAGAAAATTGGTACAAATTAAAAAAGGGTTGCAAATTAAAAATGGGTACAAACTAAAAATAAAAATATATGATAAAAAATTTAGCCATAAATATAAATATGTTGTAGGCCTATTTGATTGAACGATCTTAGAGTTTAGAGAGAGAGGGGGCCGGTGGCACTAAGAAGGAAGAGAGAGTGATTTAATTGTGAGATGTGTTTTGATTCATCCCATTGTGCCTTTATTTATAGTAGTAGGATAGGCAACAACCTTTCCTTTTAGGATTACAATATTTAATAGGTAATCTACTCCTAATAGGAATATAAGATACATTCTCATATCTACTAGGATTTACACAATCACATTCATATTCCAAATATGACTGCAACACTCCCTCTTGAGTGTGTAAATACTCAACAAACCATCGCATCAGATCTTCAGCAGATAAGGTAGAATAGTTGATGAAGTCATCGGCACAACGGGTGATCATGAGTCTCAAATTTAAGAAAGTATGCATTTGTAGTAAAACTCACAAAACCTCGCTATGGCAAAACCCAAGGCATGGGGAAAACCCATAGACTAAGGAGAAAAGTAAGAAGTATGCATAATGTCTAAAACAAACGTCACACGGGACGAAAGTAGTGAACTCAACGGAGTATGATCATCCCAGGATGGGTGCCTCGTTAAAACCTCGTTAGGCAGCAAAAACCCAATGGGAAAAATGCTCCTAATCGTAGGAAAAAAGAATACATTAAGATCATGTGAGTATACTTCTAGATACTCCCCTTGAGTTAGACATCACTTCTAAATAAGAGAACTACAAGTGAATCAACTCAGATAATTTACGCATACCGATTCCTTGGACGAACTTCTGAAAAGTAGACTTGGGCAATGACTTGGTGAAGAGATCGGCCAGGTTGTCCTGGGAACAAATTTGCTTGACTTTAATGGTCTGATACTGCTACTGCTGGTGTGAGTAAAAGAACTTCGGCGCTATGTGCTTGGTGTTGTCTCCCTTGATGTATCTCTTCTTTGACTACTCGATACATACTGCATTGTCTTCAAAGATTGTTATAGGAAGGTCAACGAATGATGTAAGACCACTAGTGCTTCAAATATGTTCCATAACTTCTCTCAGCCAAAAGCATTCACGCGATGCTTCGTGCAGGGCGAGAATCTTAGCATGGTTCGACGAAGTCATAACTAGCATTTGCTTGGTAGACCTCCAAGATATAGCAGTGTCTCCAACGGTAAAAACATAACCCGTTTGAGAGCATGCCCTATGTGGATCAGACAAATATCCAGCATATGCGTAACCAATAAGGCGAGAATCAATCCGAGAACCATAGGGGGCGGCAACACTCGGAGATTCGCGGGTAAAGAACAAGCCCAAATCCGTTGTGCCCTTAAGGTAGCGGAAAATGTGTTTAACACCATTCCAGTGCCTGCGTATGGGCGCGTTGTTGTATCTTGCCAAAAGATTAAAACGAATGAGATGTTGAGTCTAGTGCATTGAGCCAAGTACAATAAAGCCCCAATTGCACTTAGGTAAGGAACTTCGGGTTCCCAAATCTCTTCCTTATCTTCATTTGGACGAAAGGGATCTCGTTTAGCATCTAGAGTCCGAACGACCATTGGTGTACTCGAAGGCTTCGCTTTATCCTCATTAAAACGACACAACACATTTTGGGTGTAGTTCGATTGATGTACTAGGATTCCATCCGAACAATGCTTGATCTCCAGGCTGAGACAATATCGAGTTTTCCCAAGATCCTTCATCTCAAATTTCGATTTCAAGTGTGCAGCAATTTCCTCAAGCTCTGTGGGAGTCTCGATGAGGTTCATGTCGTCAGCATAAACTGCAACGATTGCAAATTCGGAATGTGACTTCTTTATGAACACTCATGGGCATAATTCGTTGTTCACATAACCCTGACTTGTCAAATATTCACTCAGACGGTTATAGCACATCCGCCCGGATTGTTTCAATCCGTAAAGTGACTTCCTCAACCTAATTGAGAGAGTGTTCCATGGTCTAGAACTATTTGAACCAGTCAATGGAAGTTCTTATGGAACTTTCAAGTATATTTCTGTGTCTAGATCCCCATAGAGATACGCGGTTACCACGTCCATAAGCTGCATATTCAGTTTTTCGGGAACTACCAAACTGATAAGGTAGCAGAACGTTATAACGTCCATTACAGGGGAATATGTATCCTCGTAATCAATCCCAAGGCGTTGAGAGTAGCCTTGTGCTACGAGGCGTGTTTTGTATCACACTATTTCATTCTTCTCATTACGCTTCCTCACAAAAACCCACTTGTAGCCAACGGGCTTCACGTGTGGTGGTTTAGGAACGATAGGTCCAAACACTTTACGTTTTGCGAGCGAATCGAGTTCGACCTGGATTGCTTATTTCCAGTTTGACCAGTCGGTTCTATGTTGGCATTCATCGACGAAACGTGGTTCAATGTCATCGTTAAGCATGATGTTAGTAGCTACTGAGTATGCAAATGCATCATCGACGATCATCTCATTCCTATTCCAAACATTATCCAATACTGCGTAGTAGACCGAAATCTCGCGATTCTCGGGAAGCCGGCATGTTTCGTCTGAAGCATCACCGTAATCTAGAATAACCTCATGCGTTGGAACGGATGAGTGAGCGATGGTCGAATTCAAACTAGGATCACTAGTTGGTGCCATTTTCCCCTTCCGGGGTTGTGAATCCTTTGAACCAAAGGGTTTGCCACACTTCAGGGTCAGAGCAGATGATTGGCTAGCCGCCAATGTACCTTACCGCGTGAAAGCTGCGTCTCCCCAGCTTTAGGGACGATCCGGCCTTCCCAGACGGGTTGTGGATGTTTGCGGGGTACATCTATCCTTGTATGTGTGTTTGCAGCAGATATATGTGATCTTGTCACCTTTGCTAGATCATTAAAAGCATCCGGCATGCTTTGAGCAATGCTTTGAAGATCTATAATTCGTTGCACCTCAGTTTCAGACTGGGCAGTGCGAGGATCTAAATGAGACATAGTGGGAGCATACCAAAACAATTCGCGGCGTTCTATGGGAACGTTAGCATGCTTATCTCCCCCTAATAACGGGAAGACTGTCTCATCAAAGTGACAATCAACAAAATTTGCGGTAAAAAGATCTCTTGTCAAGGGTTCTAAGTATTGAACAATTGATGGCGAATCATAACCAACATAGATTCCCATTTTTCTCTGATAACCCATTTTGGTACATAGCGGCGGCGCTATTGGCACATAAATAGTGCACCCAAACACTCGTAAATGTGAGATGTCAAGCTCGTATCCAGTAACCAATTGTAACGGTGAATATGGTTGAGTAGCGGTGGGCCTCAGGCGGACCAACATTGCTTTGTGCAATATTGCATAGCCCTAGGCAGATACCAACAGTTTGGTTCTCATAACCAAAGTCCGGGCTATCAATTGAATGTGCTTTATGAAAGCTTTTGCCAGGCCGTTTTGGGTGTGAACATGGGGTACATGATGTTCCACATCAATCCCTACTGACATGCAATACTCTTCAAAAGTCTGTGACGTAAACTCTCTAGAGTTATCCAGTCGAATCGACTTAATCAGATAATCAGATTGGTGAGCCCTTAGCTTAATGATTTGAGCTAGGAGTTTAGCAAATGCGGCGTTGTGTGTGGACAACAGGCAAACATGTGACCGTCGTGTCAATGCATCAACCAACACTATAAAGTATCTAAATGGTCCGCAGGTTGGTTGGATAGGTCCACAACTATCCCCTTGAATCCTCTGAAGAAATTTAGGGGGGGTCATGAATAATCTTTGTATGTGAGGGTTGAGTATTCAACTTCCCTAAATAACACGCTTTGCACGGCGAGAGTCTAACATAGGGATGTAACTTATGCCCGTGTGAAAATTTGAGGATACAGCGCATCATGTCACGTCCAGGATGTCCTAAACGGTCATAACAAAGCAACAAAGTGTCCTGGAACTCAGGCATAGGGCCGGCAACAATGTGGGCTTCTATGCCGCGAATGGTTGTGATGTACAACCCACTCGATAGACATTCCAACTTCTTGTGAATACGCTTCTTGCCATATTCGTACAAAGTGATACAAAGAAATTCAAAACCATTATCTTCAGTGGTTGCAATATGATATTGATTATCTTGAATATCTCTAAAACTCAGCAACGTTCTTCCGGAACATGGAGAATATAGTGCCTCATTAATGGTTAAGATAATACCATTGGACAACATGATACGGGCCTTTCCGTATCATTCAATCAGGTTGGATAGGCCTGAAAGAGTTGTCAAATGAACTTTCTTGGGTATTAAGTTAGTAAAATAGTGTTGTTCACGCAATATGGTGTGCGTGGTTGCACTATCTGCCATACAACTAACTTCCCCACTAAACATACCTAAAAATAAATTGATTGAATTGGTCACATGCATAGATATAAGTCCATTCATTCAATTAAGCAATTCGAGAAAATAATATCCATTCAAATAACAATCCATAATTCAAAACAAACCAAAACCAAACAAATTATTCCAAATACTTAGAAAAATTGTTCAAAATTAAACCATAAACCTAGAAAAATAAGGGGTAGAGGCCGGCCACTTCTGGTGGGTTCGGCCACTAGGGGTAAACACCCTAAAAACATGTCTAATTTATTCATCCATAGGAGCTGACACCTCATGAAAATCTGATATCTTCATTGATGTGGTAGTATCTTCCGGATGATCCACATGTGCAAAGTTAGACTCCCGACGGGAATGATACTTGGCAATAGCCTCAGGGGAAGCTCGACATACGCGTGATCAATGATCTTTTGATCCACAGCGGTAGCACATGTCCAATTTAGTAGAAGCAGGCTGAACGGGAGCTTTGCCCTTGTTCTTGAAGTTTGAGGCCTTAAGGGCGAGTGGCGGACACTGCTGGGTCACATTTCCTCCCTTAGGTGTGGCACTCTGTTGACCTTGGGCCCGTGGTGGGGCTTGTTACCCATTGCCATAGCCACGATGATTCTTTTGTTGTTTATGGCTGCTAGAATGAGTCGCATGCGCTTCAGGCGCGGCGTTCGAGTTAGTGGGTCGAACTTGATGATTCTTCATAAAAAACTGGTTCTACTTTTCAGCAAGAAGTAAAATATAGATGAAATCTGAAAACTTGGTGAATTTTTGTGCCCTATATTGTTGCTGCAGGACAATATTGGTGGCATAAAAGGTCGAATAAGTCTTCTCCAAGAGATCTGATTCGGTTAGTTCCACTTTGCAGAATTTCAACAGTGAACAGATTCTACAAACTTCATAGTTATATTCATTCACGGACTTAAAGTCCTGGAAGTGAAGGTGCTGCTAGTTGTGTCTTACTTCAGGTAAATATATGTCTTTCTACTAATTGAAACGGTCGGCCAGAGCAAGCCAGATGGTGCGTAGGTCCTCCTCAGCGAGGTACTCGGTCTGCAGTGCATCATGGATGTGTCTTCGAATGAAGATCATTGCATTAGCCTTCTAAGCTTCGTCAACAGGTTTGTCGGCGTCGGGTGCATCGATGGTGGCTCTAATACCCTTTGCAGTTAGATGGAGCTTCACGTCTTGAACCCACTTCAGATAGTTTCTTCCGGAGACTTCTAGAGCGGAGAAATCAAGCTTGTTCAAGTTTGACATGTCCCTAAAATGGAGGGAGAAAAACGTGATTAGTCATATGGTAAGCCATAGACATATATTGTAGAACATACAGGTTCTATAGACATGTATTGGTTTAATTTATGCTTGAAAACTACAAGTTTCATGTGGTATGTTTTGAATGAAAACTTCGGGTTTCAAAGGCACTCAATTTGAAACTACAAGTTCAATTTAGTTTTATGAACAATTAGTTCATAATGAGAGGTTCCTGCAAGAAACACAGAATGCAATATACTAATTTCAATATAGTGGATTTGAGGTTCTTCGAGAACTCAAGTGTGAGAGCTTCATTACTACGAAAGTATGTCACGGTTCAAAGTATAAAAATAAATTATTGAATCGTTAATGTCCAAAAGTGATCTTCAAGTCAATAATTTTGGATTCATTATCAGATTAATAAACTGCATGTCATTTTTAATTAATTCAATAAATCGGGCCATACGGGGTCGATTGTAGAAGCAAAATAATATTATTGGATCGAAAATATAGCCCCAAAAGTATTTGGGCTGGGTGTCGTGTGTGAGCAAGGCCCTAAAGGCCTCGGGAGTGGACTGTATGCCACCGGTCAGGGGTGTAGGCCCAGCCATGAAGGCTGGCGTGCTGGACCATGGGGTTAGGCCCAACAGGTTTGCTGGCCTATTAAGGCACGGGAGCTCAACCGCAATGGGTTGGCTACATGTGTGGCCGGTAGGGGCTGCTACAAGGCCCAACAAGCGGAACAGCTTGCTGGCGTGGATCGAAGACCAGGGCTGCATGCCCGTGGCTGCTGCACAAGCCCAGAAACCATAAAGGTTGTGGCGTGCGTGTCGGGAAGGGAACCCAGCCAACTGGGTTGGTTGGATGGATGCGGGCCAATGGTGTAGGCGAGCACAGGGCTTCAGGCCCATCAAAAGTTGCCCTAGGCCAAGGCCTGGTTGTCATGTGCACAATGGTGGTGCGGTGGGTATGCCACACCATGTCCAATTTCCATTTTTTTTCGAAATCCCCTAGGGTTTAGAAAACCCAAATTTGCTTCTAATTTATTTTATATAATTTGACTCACAAATTCCACATAACAATTTAATTGTGTGATGCATGAAACAAATATATAGATTGACAAATATATAAATATATAAACATATACAATATATATATCGTAAGGAAAATATAAACATAGAGGGGTTCATGCATCATGGGGAATGTATTCATGCTTCGTGGACGTTTCAAATATCTTCTTTTATTTTAAGCGTACCTGATTAGCAGAAAACAAATATAAGCTTTTGAATTATTGTAGAAGATAGCCTCCTCCTACGATGCGCCAATTCCTCAGCTTCTGGCAAGAGTGTGCTGATAACGTGTTGTAGACCTATTTGATTGAACGATCTTAGGGTTTAGAGAGAGAGGGGGCCAGCGGCACTAAGAGGGAAGAGAGAGTGATTTAATTGTGATGTGTGTTTTGATTCACCCCATTGACACACCCTGTCCCGAATGAGGGTGTGCTCGGCCAGCACACCCTCCTTCGGGACGGGTGTGTCACCATTGTGCCTTTATTTATAGTAGTAGGATAGGCAAAAACCTTTCCTGTTAGGATTACAATATTTAATAGGTAATCTACTCCTAATAAGAATATACGATACATTCTCATATCTTCTAGGATTTATACAATCACATTCCTATTTTAAATATGACTGCAACAAAATATACTAATTGTAACACTTTTAACACTAAATGAATATATTTAGAAATAAAAAATATTTTATTATTGAAATAATTAATGATGTTATTAATACTTAAGGACCTTAATAAAAAATTGAAAAGGAATAAGGTTTTAATCAATAGAGTATCAAAATGAGGGATGAGAACCTAATTTTTTTTTTTTTTAAATTTAAAGTGAGGGAGATGATTCAAAATTATTATATGAGTAAAGTAATATAAAATATGAGTATAAGAGATAAATTCAGACAAAACAAAATATAAAAATATGTGTATCCAAGCATGGTAGGGTTCGATGCTCCAAGTTTGTGAGTTTGATTGACTATGACCACGGGCAAAGTAAAATTCTCCATAGCTCTCGGGACTCGAAAAGAGTGGATAACTATGGCTTGCTACCAATTGTCTTTTTTTTTTTTTTTTTTTTTTGAAGCATGGTAGCCAAAAAAGTTACATGTTTCGGAAAAAAGACGAGAAATGCTAACTTGGTGCATATTACATCATGCCAAAAACAAAAATGGGAAAAGTAGCCATAACAAGAATCTTTCCCACCCACCACGGCATTGCCTACTCCCTATAAATACGCACCGAGGGAACTTGCCCAAGTGCACCAACTCTCTCCCACGTGCACCACATACAGTACTCTCTCTCTCTCTCTCTCTAATTTTACTTTACCAAGACGATGAAGCTGTCATCGCGCAGTTTGGTGTTGTGTTTGGCGGTGGCGGTGGCCGTGGTGCTTTGCGAAGTGGCGGGGACGGCGGAGGCAGTGACATGCAGTCCGGTGGAGTTGAGCCCATGTCTGGGGCCAATAAGGTCAGGGTCAGCCCCTTCAGGCACTTGCTGCCAGAAGCTGAGGGAGCAGAGGCCTTGCCTTTGCGGGTACATCAAGAACCCAGCCCTCAGGACATACGTCACCAGCCCCAACGCCAGAAAACTTGCTTCTGCCTGCGGCGTTCCCACCCCTCAATGCTAAATACCATCACTGATCTTCTGAGATCGTGAAGAAATCTTAATTAATTATATTGTAATAAATATGGACGATGAACTCATTGTCATTGTTCATGTGTAGCTACCATGGTACCGACTATCAATCATTGTACTATGATCAGAAGAAAAAAAAAAGGGTACTATCAGTTAATAAAAATAAATGTTTGATGATAATTTGTGAAAATGTGTGGTTTGTAAGTTTTTAGATGTTTGCATCTATCACAAATACTGGATTTAACTCACTGTATCTCAGGTTTCAACTCTCTCTTCTTCTAGTATAAATTAAGGTACCAAACGTTTGCATTGAAAAAATCATTTGCATCCACCAATTTATTTATTTATTTATTATTTAACATTAGATATATGTAATAATTATAAAGGAAACTAATGAAAATGGATTGAAAACTTTGAGTTTTGACGATAAGGACAAAATAAATGGTAAAGTGAATAGTACCAGGTTTGATTTTTTAATGTAAAAATGTGATTTTTCGTTAAAATGAACAGTACTACGGACTTTTCGTTAAAACTTCCTTAATTATAACTTGGCATGATAATCAACCACAATCCCCAAAATCATGAACTTTGGATCCGAGCGTGCAAGAGCTTGCTGATTTATGGTGGGGTGTCGGTGGAGCTTGGACTTTTGCTTTCTTCGAGTCCCATTATCCCCAAAATTTAAAACCTTTTTGGTATCTTGCTTAGTGTTGGGGTTTTTTGGTTAAGATATTGCCATGACGAGTACTCAGTACCAAGGTCTAAAATATTCATAATATCCCGATATTTCCATCGAAATTTCCGTGTTCTTGGACTACCGATATTTCCGATGTCATCGATATTTCCATCGAAATTTCCGTATCTTTTAAATTTCTATATTTAAAAAAACACCAAGGGGATTCGAACCCCTCCCATTTTACTCCTTCAACACCTTGACCACTATATCACTTATATTTTTGTGAAAATATGCTAAAATATTTATATATTTTCTACACTCACAATGTTTACCAGCTCGCTATATAATCAACTTAAATCAGTTAAATCCATCATGCAATGCATTTCCTTCCAATTTTTTATGATAAACTAATAGATAATTGACTAAATAAACATCCTGCAAAGTTTCAATAAAAATTTCCAAGTTTTTCTTACAATTTCTGTGGTTTTTATTCAATTTTTATCGATATCGATAATATCCCGATATTTCCATCGAAATTTCCGTGTTTTTGGACTACCGATATTTCCGATATCATCGATATTTTAGACCTTGCTCAGTACTTAATGGAGTGCGCACAATTCTATCAAATGACGTATTTCATTTTTATAGAAGCAATACTGGAGAATCAAACTCGAGAGCTTTAAAAATAGAGGTAAATATTCTTAACAAAAGCTGCAATTTCTTTGCGGTCTCTCTGCCGTGCATGAGGCACTTTTATAATTATATAGGGCCCCTTCTGCCCTAATGATATGATGTTGGCCTCTACCAACTCATGAGGTTAGAATTGATCAGTTCAAGCTAGGACTTGATCATATTAATTTTTTTTTTTTAGTACATTAATATTTTTACACTAAGAAAATGGGGAGTTCGGTTAAGCCATACAATAGGCAGCCTAATTTGGTATCGAATTCGCCATCCACGATATTCGAACCTAAGACCTCTCACTTCTAAGTGAAGAAAAATACCACCAGATCGTTGATCATATTAAATTATTAATGAATGGGTAGTGTTTGTGTCGCATCATTTGTGTTTGTGTGTGTAAAATATAGTCAATTATATCTCGACCCATTTCGAGTAACGTGTTTACTCAAACATAGGGATGGGTTCGGTACGGTTACCGTACCAAAATCCTCGTACCAATTATGTTTGGTAAAATCTATTACCATTATCGTAGCAAACTTTCGATATACCGAAGTTCGGTATTGCCAAAAGTTCAGTTGGCATAGTATGGCAATGGTAATTGCCATTTTGTTTTGGGAAAAAAAATCTGTTTTTGTTTTTTTAACCCAATTCAAGGGCAAAACATTTTTTTTGTACCTTTATCTCATACATTGTAGCTTAAATTCATCTATTATTCATCGTTTACAATTCACACACACAATAATTCAAATGATGCATCAAGATTCATGATAAAAATTAAGCTTACAATCCAAATAGAAGTTATGAACCAAAACAAATAGAAGTTAACAATCCAAATAGAAATTAAAGTTTCAAACCAAATAAAAATTGGAACTAAACTTCAAAAAGTAGAATTCATTGATCAGTTATTCAAGCTTAAGATGTCGAAACTTTTGGAGGAGGCATTGAACTTGTAGAAGATTGAGTTTGTGTCAAGCCTACATTACAAACAAAGAAAACATATTAATTAGTAGCAAGAAGAATTAAAGTTGAAAATCATTTAATAACAAATTTACTAAAAAACTTAAAAGCATATCTTTCTTGTTTTCTCTTCTTCCATTTCCTTGTAAAATTGAAGCATATCTTCCGTTAGTTCCTTGTAGAAGTTTACTTCATCTGTCCTAAGCCAACCACTAGTACACACTAGTGCCTCTACAATTTTAGGAGTCAAGGATGCCCTAAAATGGTCCACAACCCTCCTCCTTAGGCTAAATGCATTTTCACTAGCAACGGTAGAAATGGGGGTTACAAAGATATCTTAGCTATTTGGGAAAGAATTAGGAACTTTTTTGTGTTTGATTTCCACCATTTTAAGATATCAAAGTCACCAACAACAATGCTAATATAAGTAGGGTTTTATTTTCAAATTATTGGAATATTATAAATGTGTTATATAATTATCTATTATATAATTTATACATTACATATTATATTGTATTTTTGATATGGTACAGTAATACCGTGGTAATGGTATCCATTACCAATACCGTACCATGAAATTTTGGTACGGTACAATACCGTACCATTACCAATTGACACAAAAAATTTGGCACAAAATCGGTATGGCACGGTTGGCACGGCAATTTGGCAAAAAAATCCACCCCTACTCAAACATGCTAGAAAATTCTCATTCCCTTTTATTTGTGTTGCCGTCAGGCTCGTCCAAATTATCATCCTAACAAGATTGGACTAGGATTGTAATGGATGAAGAACATTGTACTATCCAACTCTAGATGGTCACTAGTAGAAGTAGAACACCATAATATTTTTTCAGCTTTACTTTTGTTATTCTCTTTATACTCTACACAAAATCTCACTTTACTTCTTGATAAATGTATAAATGTTATACTTTTTTCCGTCAATAATATTGCTTTATTGTCAAATTTTAATAAATTTTGATGGATTTGGATCCCATCCCCTCTTTCTGAGTATCCCTAGATATCCTCACATTTATATGTTCATCGTACATCGTGCGATCAGAAAGCATTTTGAATTTTATTATTTAAAATTAAACATAAACAATACCTAATGATTTATGACCACACGATATATGATGAACGGATGAAATGTGAGAATCCCTAAGATTTTCACAAAGATGATCCAAAAGGGATCCTCATCTTTTTTGTTTTTTGAGTGGGATCCACTCACACATATCCTGTTTGGAAAGAAATTGTCAATTCTGTGAAAAAAATATGTAATTATGACCGTTGGAGTCTTTATCACTTGGTGGGAAATTAAAAAGGAAAACTAATGAAAATGACTTGAAAACTTTGAGTTTTAACGATAAAAACAAAATAAAGGGTAAAGTAAATAATACTAGGATTGACTTTTTAGTGTAAAAATATGATTTTTCGTTAAAATAAACAGTACCATGAGCTTTTCGTTAAAGTTCTGTGGGTTTTCCGCTTCTTCTTTCATATTTCTGAACATCATTTGGTTGATAAGTCAATCTTATCCCAAAATCATCTCCGATAATCAATAGATACAGTTAAACTTGCCATCCACAAATATTAAACAAGATTTCCTTTCCTGAGTAAAAAAAATATATCATTAAATCATAATATTAAACCGCGAGCAATGCCCCTTAAATTGTAGCCTTGTAGGTTGTCGTTTGGCTGTCGCTCATGTTTTGGTTTCACAAGTTTACATACATCAAGTAAAATTACATTAAATGTGAAAACATTGATAAATCAGTCTGGGTGGTGTAGTCGGTTATCACGCTAGTCTCACACACTAGAGGTCCCCAGTTCGAACCCGGGCTCAGACATCCATTTTATTTTTTACTTCTAATTTTTCTTTGTTTGTCAAAAGATAGATTTTGTTAGATTAGTCACCGATAGGGTTCGAACCCACACCGTTATGCAAGAGTTCAATACATTTCCATCATTGTGGTAAAAACCACTTGCAATGCATGTATAATTATACTTCATTTTTATATGTGACGATCTATAGTTTGTTTGCTTATTATATTCACTATAAATAGCTCATTTCTACTTCTTTCAAATTTATGTGCTTCCATGTCCACACATAAACGATGTTAAAAATGAATTTCACATTGGCCGGAGGAAGAACTTTTTATGAACTTATAAGTAAGTTGACCTCCTTTTCATATTGCTAACTGATTTTATAGTGAAACCTCAACTTTTTTTCATAGTAGAAAATAATGTCTTATAAATTGGCAACAATTGGATCTTCATTGGGAAAAGTTGTTTATTTTTGCAATTTCTCCTAAAAGTATTTTCAAATGAGATGTCAAAACTGCCACATAGATATACAATAGTAAAAATGGCAGCAAACTCTCTCCAATCGAGCCTTTAGCTTCTTACATGACGTTGAGTTAATTGAAGGCAAAGGCTTATGCTTTCAAATTCATTTAATGATTTTGTAGTACATATGATGCAATATATAAAAAGTGTTTTTGTGTGTTCCAAGTATTTGATTGGCTGTCTCAATAATTGAACCCCACAAAGAATAAAAAATAAAAATAGAATGACACTATTATTTAACGTATCGGGTGGATAAAAAAATTTACAAAATGTCAAACTACCACATAGCCCTCAAATATCATTTGATGTTTTAAATTAACATTTTCTTTGAAGATATTCTAATGGAGACTTTCTTCACACCAAATTCAAGACACAGAGCAACGAGAACAAAAATATTGCAACCGAATATTAATATCACGTCAGTACTAACATTATATTCACAATAATATATATGGCGTTGATATTCAGGTAAAATATCGATAATACCATACCATTAATATTCGATTGCAATATTGGTATATTACCGTTCACGTCGAGAATTTTCGCCTCACAATGGTCGATTTGTTCATTTTTGCAGTTTCTTTTTTGGGCCGTAGCCCTTCCGATCCAATGTACCAAAACAAAAAAAAAATCTGGCCCGGCCCACATAGATTTTGTTTTGGCGGGAGTTGAGCCCTCCATCTCAAATTTCCAATTCCAAAAGCCGAAACGTCAGAACCTCACATATATATATACACATACACACTCACACATTCCGATCTCTCTGAATCCCTCCGACGAATTAGAGAAACGAAATGCCTCGGGAGGACGCGCAGCTGACGGCGGCGAAGAAGTCATACCGGAATGCGAAGGCGGTGGGGAACCACGAGGAGGAGGCCCGGTGGGCAAACGCAATCGGCGACATGTTGAAGAAGAGAGGGGAGTACGTGGCGGCCCTCCAGTGGCTCCGAATCGACTACGATGTCTCCGTCAAGTACTTGCCCCAAAAGCATTGCCTCCCCACCTGTCAGTCTCTCGGCGAGCTCTACCTTCGCCTCGAGTGCTTCAAAGAGGCTCTTATTTATCAGGTATTTTCTCGATTTGGGTTCGATTCGTGTGAATTTCAATTCGATTGAAGTCTTTTTTTCCCTGGGAATTTATGTTTATTTTGGTATTAAGAATGTATTGGCAATGGGAAAGCTTTCTGGTTGGTCGCTGAGAAATTTGGGCAAAACGAAAAGTAAAACAAGTGATTCGGGTGACTTCTTAATTTGATTAAAAAATGTTGAGCTGAGTGGAGAGGTTTTGTTGGTGAGAAAATGTATCTGTTTGGTTAGTGAGAAAATGCATGAAGGTGAAAGGGATGATGACCCATCGATCTGGTTAGTACCTATAATGGCTGAGTTCAAGTTTTTCGGTTTGTTGTTTGGGACTTTCATATGGTTCTGTCGTCTGTGTAGTCTTAGCAAGGGAATTAAATTCTTTACCGTCTCTTATTTTGTTTATGATGGAATAGTTGTATGATTTGTACTTTTGAAGAAGAAAAAATTTGAGACTTCACCTCTTTTTGTTGCAGAAAAAACATTTACAGCTCGCTGAGGATGAAAATAATCTTGTTGAGCAGCAAAGGGCCAATACCCAACTAGGTCGTACCTACCATGAAATGTTTTTAAGGTCTATTGATGAACACTGCTCCATTCGGAATGCCAAAAAGTATTTCAAGTCTGCTATGAAGCTTGCACAGATGATCAAGGAGAACCCACCTACTAATAATTCTTTTGTTGAGGAATATATTGATGCCCATAACAATATAGGAATGCTTGAATTTGATCTTGACAATTGGGAAGAGGCTCGGAAAGTCTTAACTAAAGGATTAGAGATTTGTGACGAAGAGGAGGTAATGGAAGACGATGCCGGGCGCAGCAGGCTCCATCACAACCTTGGAAACGTTTACATAAAGCTGAGGATGTGGGATAATGCTCGAGAACACATTGAGAAGGACATTATGATATGTAAAAGAATTGAGCATTGTCAAGGGGAGGCAAAGGGGTACATCAATCTTGGTGAATTGCATTACCTAATTCAGAAGTATGAGGAAGCTATCCATTGCTACCAAAAAGCACTTGAACTGGCAAAATCAATGGAAGATGAGGATGCTTTACTCAGGCAAATTGATCAAAATATTGAGACTGTAGCAGAAGCCAGGAAAGTAATGGATGGGCTGAAGAAAGAAGAGCAGAATCTCAAAAAGCTAATGAGAGACATGGCCAGTGCAAGAGGCACACCACGTGAGAGGAAGTGTCTGCTGCAGCAAATTGCTTCTCTTGATTGTCTGATTGAGAAATCAAGGATGATCTTGGCCTGGCCAAAGGTACATACTTGACTCAATATGTTTTCTCTCACTCTCTACTCTTTTGAACTGTATGTTGTTCATTTAGTGCGGCATATATCTTTGTTGGTAGAAAATAATTCCTTTTATATTT
Organism: Heteromeles arbutifolia; assembly: GCA_024362995.1. Taxonomy (NCBI): domain Eukaryota; kingdom Viridiplantae; phylum Streptophyta; class Magnoliopsida; order Rosales; family Rosaceae; genus Heteromeles; species Heteromeles arbutifolia. The sequence continues at coordinate 29,034,059 of JANCRC010000012.1, read as the reverse complement.
TAGTGCGGCATATGAGGTTGCATGTTGCATTGTGAGATAGTTATGCTCCATCAAGCATGTATATGTATATATTTTCTTCCGCATTCCTAAATTCTCTGTCAGCAGACCAATTGGGTTGGGATATGGTCTTCAAGGGTGTGTGTCACCAAATTTGTTTCCAACTCTGCTCTGTAGGATAAATTCTTTGATTATTCAGCTTCAATGAAATCGACCCACAGCCAAACGAATCTACCAGTGTTAGTTCCGATGAACAGTCACTCACTTTTGTCCAATTCGTTGGATAAGTTTGCTTTTTTGGTTGGTCTTTTTTTGGCCATGTGGTTTGCACAATTAGTTTTATTTCTCAAACTGTAAAAACTCATCCACATGCTGCTTTATTCTTTGATTGTGAGAAGGGTTATTTCATGAACATCATTGTTTTTAATACAGCAATTGTCTTCTGTTACCAAAAGAAAAAATGCATTTATAATCATCTTACTAAAATCCCTTATTTTTGAAAGTTGAATGCAATAATGGATAAGTTAACTGAAAATTCATAGCCAGGAAGTAAAGAATATTCTTCCTCTGTAAACAAGAGCAATGCTTTTCATTATTGTGAAAATTTATTTTTCAGCTCTTGGAATTTGCAAAAAAGAAGAAAGTTTTAGCAAGTGAGCTTTATGACCAAGAAAAGATCAGTGATTCACTTTTAGTCATTGGAGAATCATACCAGAACCTACGAGAGTTCAAGAAAGCGCTTAAATGGTGCACGAAGAGTTTGGAGAAATACAAGTCAATTGGCAATTTGGAGGTAAGTTGGTGTATGTTCTATAACATTATACATTATGATGAGTAGTTGTGTCCTTGGAAAAGAAGTAATTTGGATTTGAAACTTGCATAAATTAATTCTTAGTAGACTTTGGCAAGCTTGGTCTAGGCTATGTCATGTAAGCAGAGATCGTGATAGTCTTGCTAGGCAACATCGGGATTTCATTAATGTATTTTGGTCAAGTTGATGTTTGTACTGTACATCCACTGTTACTAGATGCTTACTTAAAACTGGTAATGTTCAGGGGCAGGCGTTAGCCAAAGTTAATATAGGTGATGTTTTAGACAGTGTTGATAATTTGGAAGGAGCACTAGATGCATTTGAAGAGGGCTACAGGTATGGTTTCTCTAGTGGACATTTCTTTTTGAAATTGGAAGATAACAAAGAAGCTTTCTATGCTCAGGACAAAAACCCTCCTGGTTGCATGCATAGGACATTGTGGAATACAAACTTTTGATATCATAAACACCTGTGAGCAATTGGGTCACATTGCTTTTAATGTTCTGTTCATTTATTTTTGCAATCTAATAATTTTCATTGACAACTTGCTAAAACAAAAAATTCAAAATGCATTTTCACATGACAAAGAAGTTGTAGGTGTTGTCGTAGGGTGTGGAGAGTATACTTATATTCAACATATCAAAAATAACTTCCAGAAAATAAGAGGAATATCATCTTTTCATAGTTCAGCGAGAGAGTACATAGGTGTTTAAATAGAAAGCAATGCACCAGTTTTCCTAGTATTATAATGTACATGATTATTAGTCTTCCAAACCAGAACCAGCTTGTTTTCAGACTTAACAGGGTCAATGCTAGAGGGCTTGAGTTAAAAACTGCATTTCTAGCCCCTTTAATTTTCGTATTAAGTAATTCTCATTAAGAACCTGAAAGATAGTACTTGATCACAATGCACATTTTATTTCAATTAAAGTTTCCCTTGTTCACTTTTATAAACTGCTGCTTTTATTTTTAACATTGTCATCGCAATTCACATGGTGCGTGATATCTTGATATGATTTTCAGATATGATTTTATTCATTTGAAAAGTTTAGCAGTCCTAAGTAATACTGCGTGTCCTAATGGTTCTCAGGGAGTTCACTACCGAGAGAAAAAAAAACGTCCAAATGAAAAATGAATTGAAATTTATTTATGATAGGGGATTTATGTTGGAGACTTATATGAAAGAGAGTTCATTCCGACTCTTGAGTACCCCCAAGGTGTTTGTGAAAGAGTCATGTAGCCAACCTCAGTATTTGGGTTGTGTTGAGTTTGTTTTCTATATATGAGCTGTTGGTAATCACTCTAGCTCTTAAGGTAGAGTACCATTCATTTGTAAATTTGCCTATAACCGCATAACTTTCTTTTATGACCTCCAAAAGAAACTTACTTCTTTTATGACCTAAAAAGAAACTTACTTCTTTTCTGACCTAAAAAGAAATTTACTTGCTTTCAAGGGTTGTGTTGAATTCATACTACTGTCCTGCAGGCTTGCTGTTGAGGCTAACCTTCCTTCGGTGCAGCTAATGGCACTAGAAAATATGCACTATAGTCACATGATAAGATTTGACAATGTGGAAGAAGCCAGGTAATTCGTGCGATCCCCTTACCCAAATAGGGTGAAGTGGAGTTCTTGATATGGAAAATAATTACCGAGTGGTTTATGTATTAGATTTTTTGTTGCATCATTATTTGGATGGAGTTTTCTATAAGTTGTTTTTATAGGCAGATGGTTCTTTGTAGGAGATTGCAGTTTCGTATTAAAGAATTGAAGAAATCAGAACATAAAGATCTTGAAACAGAGAATGTGGCAGAGGATCGCTGCTCTGAATCTGATACAGAAGGGAGTGGTCATCTGTCAGATGGTGTGTATAATGCATGCTGTTCTTCAGAGATTAGAAAATCTAGTTCCAGCAGATCACAGTCTTTAGCCAGTATGGAAGAGTTAAACGATGATGAACCTTTAATTTCTCTCAAATGTTCCACCAAAGATTCACTCAAGGTGAAATCCACTCCTTCAGGAAAACAAAATAACACCATCCAGACTAATGTTTCATCAAAAAATTTGTCGAAGACAGACACCAATGAGCAGACAGTCATTGGGCGTAAACGTGTTCGTTTAGTCCTTTCTGATGATGAAGATGAAATGCAAGATGAGGTACCCTGCTCAAAAAGCTGGTCTAAGAAACAACCATTAGAATTTGTTGCTACATCTGATGAACGTAAGTTTTAATCAGTGACTAATTTTGATCTTCAATTGTAACCACAGTGAAAAGCCATAACATTCAATTATATTTCTTATCTGGTTGCAGTGAAGAGTAAAAGTAACACAGCCAGTCCTGCTCGTAAATTTCAGGTAGGGCTAGTATCAGATTAATCATGGAGATTATTGTAGCCCTAGTGTTGTAGATGTATTTTAAGTGCTTACTTCTTTGGGTTTTGTAGGATGTCTCAGCCTATACCACAAATGGTGCCATGAGGTTTTGCGATCCTGTTGATATTGAACAAAGCTCTAGTTCATGCAAATCCAGGAATCTTAATTTGGTCACTCAAAAATGCAAAGGTTTTAAAGCTGTAAGATCCGATGAAAGTCCTATTGTTGCTAATGGCTCTAAAGGTGACACTAGTGTTTCTAGAAATGTAGTGTATGACAATGACGCTGCCCATCTTATGTTTCTTACATCTGACGATGAACACAATGTGAGTGCTACACAATTCACTTGTATGCAGATGGGTCTATTCGGTTCTATGTCTTTGATACCTTGTTGCCACTGTTTTAGTTGTATTATTTACTAAATTGTGGTCTTCTTTGTTAATTGCAGCAATGCATTACATTCAAGATTGACAGAGACCTAATACATTTGGATTATGGCTCATTTTCTGATAAGTTCAGCATTGAGTCTATCAAGACTGAACTGGCATGCTTATACTACTTACGGCTTCCTATAGAAAGAAGATCAGAGGGTAGGCATCAGTTGAGTTTAGCATGTTTCTAGTTGCTAGTATTTATATCACTAAAATGTTGGCAAGATGATTCACTGAATTGCAGCGGATATGTTTTTTCCTACAGAGATTTTTATTTTATTTGTATTCATTTTTAAGGAAAGAGAATTTGAATGGTCTTTTAAACATTTCACTATGCTTCAAGATGAAAACTAGGTAGTTGTGCATGATGTAAACAGTAGGGTGTTTGAAATAACTTTGCTGTATGGTTATATGTATTGTGGCACATACGGAGGTGGTGTTGCTGAAATAATCATACTAAGTTGGTGAGTAGGCCACCTTGTCTCAGTGGTGCACTACAAATTCTGGCCAAGTGGCTTAGACATGGTTAAGTTTTCCTGCATATGGAACTTTGTATGTGCTCCTTTATTTTATTTCATGTGTCTAAATTGAATGCCTAAACTTCTCTAGGTTTTATTCTTAAAGAGTTTGGCACCATTGTGTTTTATTGCTCTCTCTCTCTCTCTCTCTCTCTCTCTCATGTTAAATTATCTGTTTTCTTCAAAACGTCTTGTGATCATACTAATACTTAGATTGTGCATTTTCAGGGCTGCTTCCAAAAATAAAGAATATAAAATTGGGTGAGAGAGTTATAGAATCCCTGGAAACATTTGAAACGCTTAAGCTGCAAATGGGGAAAGCCTTGGTTGAAGCTTTTATTGATGGTATGTGCTCCAACAGTTCGAAGCTCACTTCATATGTTCTGATCTTCATTTAAATGATATGTCTATTAGAACTCTTCTTTTATTTTAGATATGTACTGTCTTCTATTCTGTTTTGTTGGAAATGCGACTCTCATTCAAAATACATGACGTCATTTAAGATTTAACTGATTGAAGGCACTATTCAATTGGATAAAACATGGTTATGTTATAATTGTAATCCTATTAAAAAATGTACTATTTTGTAATTGTAATCAACAAACTAGTCGTTTGGAGTTATTTTTACAATGCATCTGATTCATTTTTATTTTTCTGGGATTTTCTTGTGGTTCTGTGGGGTTATTAATTTCTTGTGGATTGTTCAAACCAGACAATACTTTTCAGAGTCCATGGTGTCATGATTCCAAATTCCAACTTGGATATCTATGGTTTTCTGTTTGCAATGATATGTACATATGATTTTAGATTTTTTGTATATTTTTTTATAGTTTCTGCTAGGAATAACATAAGATTCTAAAAGGAAATATATTATTTTCCAACTTCTTTCTTGTATGTTAATATGCAATCCAACTTCACCTGTTACCAACACAGGATGGGTTCAAAAGAGGTTGATAAAACTATACACTGATTGCTGCTATAAGTCATCTGCGACACCCAATATGAAGCTGCTTAAGAAACTCTATGAGCAGGAGGTAAGGCTGGAGGAAAATTGAGTGAGGACATCCTTGTTCTGTATTCGACAATCTATTGTGAGATGATAAACTCATATTTTTGTTTGGACCTTTACTCTATTTGCTGATTGTGGTATTTTTTTCGTCTGTCAGGTCTCAGATGATGATGTTAGTGTGTCTGATTGTGGACTGCAAGACTTTTCATTAGCCCCATTGTTGGATGCCCTGCATATAGATAAAACATTTGGAATGCTAGACCTTTCTCACAACGCGTTAGGTAACACTATAGCATCTGATTTCTAGCCTACGGTTATTTAGATTCGAAAATGTTGCTTCTGGACTAGAAATTATGGAGTAGCCTTTCTGTAAACATTCTTCACCTAGACTCAGGCCTAAAAATTTATCCCAGGAATTGTGGGCTGTATTAACTGTTTATTGGCTCATTGTTTTCCAGGAATTGATACAATGATGAAGCTGCAGCAAGTAATCACATCATCAAGCCAAAAGTATGCTGGGTTGATGTTGGATCTCCACTTCAACCGATTTAGTGTAACTTCTTTGGTTCAGGTATTTAACCAGCGTTGCAACAATTTTTATGCTAAAGCTTAAGCTGACTTCTTTGATTGATTCACCTACATGTTTTTCCCAAGTATTGAGTTTATGCAAGAAAAAGTGTAAACAAGAGTGAACTTTGACTCTCTCCCGCCTTTTGTTTGTTGCCAGATGGCTATATTGTGGGTAAGAAATCCACCATCTGTGATCAAACCTAATGTACTAGATCAGACCTCTCAAATAGGACTAATTTACAAAAATCAAAACTTTAACCCAAACTCATTCTACAGCTGCTAACACATCCATCATCTTAGAAGAATGAGAATAATCCCTGAACTCATTCAAAACTTATGCCCAAAAAGCTGCCTGGTATCTAACTCTATCCCAGTAAGTTTTTAGAATAATGGTATCAAAGCAGGAGATCTGGGAGTTTACATCCTTGTAATTATCACCTCCTAAGCTCCTAATGCAGGCTATTACAATTTGAGTTGCTATTGCATAGTCTAACGGCTTAAGTTCAGAAAAAATGGCAAACCAATAATTTCCTTGTAACCAGTTAAAGACTGAAACTTCATCTATCATTTTGTTTGTTGCCAGATGGCTATATTGTGGATAAGAAATCTACCATCTAAGATCAAACGTAATGTACCAGATCAGACCTCTCAAATAGGACTAATTTACAAAAGTCAAAATTTTAACCCAAACTCATTCTACAGCTGCTAACACATCCATCATCGCATAAGAACGAGAATAATCCCTGAACTCATTCAAAACTGATGCCCAAAATGCTCCCCAGTATCTAACTCTGTCCCGGTAAGTTTTTAGAATAATGGTATCAAAGCAAGAGATCTGGAGTTTGCATCCATGTAATTATCACCTCCTAAGCTCCTAATGCAGGCTATTATAATGTGAGTTGTTATTGCATGGTCTAATGGCTTAAGTTCGGAAAAAATGGCAAATGAATAATTTCCCCGTAACTTGTTAAAGACTGGAACTTCATTATATGCAATGACTATTGGATCATGGATTTTTGTAGTTTTATTATATGCAATGACGACTATTTCAGTAGGAACTACATAATTTAATTTTCTGTTAGCAGGACAATGGTAAGGCCTTTTTGTACTCACTCAGTCCCCAACCATTTTTTGTGTTTCAATCTTCAGATTTGTGAATGCCCTTCGCTATTTGCTCGATTGGAAGTGCTCAATATCTCTGAAAATCCTCTCACTGATAGATGTGCATCTTGCCTCTCCATTATCTTGGAAAATTGCAAGGGTAAAGTGCTTTCTGTGAAGCTCAAGCATTTAAACTTTTTCTGTTCCTTATTGATGTGTAGTAGCATATATGCTTCTTGGTAAATCTAGTTCTTTTAATGGAATTTGTTCAAAGTAACATTAAATCATCCCTGCTTATATGGACTTTGCTTTGTAGCTCTTTGCAGCTTGAGCATAGAGCGCTGTTCTGTCACGTCTACAACAATTGAAAAGGTTGCCGATGCATTGAATGCTGATTCTGTGCTTGAGCAACTTTGTATAGGTATGCTTGACGTATGGTAATTGCAATACACATTAGTGGCTCAACTATTTTTCTTATCACTTAATATGTTGTCTCAATTCCTCTCCTTCCACAGGATATAACTCAATTCGCGAAAATACCATCATTAATTTACTTTCCAAGCTTGGCACTTTGAAAAGGTTTAGATCTAAACAAAATCAATCTTTCTTTCAGTATGCATAGGTAACTCTATCCCACTAATTGGTGCGAATATACAAAATTCTTTCCTACGCAGATTTTCAAAATTAAGTCTGAATGGACTGAAGCTAAAACATTCTGTAGTTGATAGCCTTTGCAAGCTTGCTAAAACCTTGTCCTTGTCAGGATTAAGTCTTCGGGAGACTGGAATTGGTATTGTGAGTGCACTGTCATTTTGCATTAACTTCTCACTTTTGTTGGATTTACATCATTAGGCATATTCTCCGACTCCTTTCTGGCTTTCTTCCAATTTTGTTTATTTTAGTATTCTTTTGCAGGATGGGGCATTACTATTAACTGAGTCATTGTTCAGCCAAACTTCAGAGTTTGTGAAACTTGACTTTTCAAAATGTGAAGTGACGTCGAATTATGTTCACAAACTAAGCACTGATTCTTCTATGATCTGTGGCATTGTTGAGCTGAACCTTTCGGGAAATCCTATCATGGAGGAGGTTTGTTCTTTTGACTCGGGGTTTGCTAAATGTCAAACTTGTTATGTTTGTCTTGTTTCTGCTCTCTATTGCAACTAGAAACCGCTTGTTATTGGTGGCAGATGCAGCAAGTAATACCATGTCTGAAAACTGGAAATTGTATTGTAAGTTTCAAATATGAACATCTTAAGCAATAACAGTAATCGATGAATTTGCTTGTCAGCTTCATTACCATAAAAGTAGAGTCTAAAGGACGGTTGTATTTGAGTTGTCTCAGTCAAATGCTGATCTAGATAATTTTTATATAGAATTACATGCAGATATAGCCCTGATAAGCCTGAAGAACTCTTTGCTAATCTAAGAATGAACTTCTGCTATGAGAGAATTTCTTGGATCTTACCAAGACAAAAAGGGTAGTCCGTGCTTTTCTAATTAATTCCATTTCATAACTATGAACACAGGGTAGCAATGCGTTATCATCAATGCTTTTGGATTCTCAATGTTCTCTGAAAGTGTTGTCCCTTCAAAAGTGCAAGCTAGGGACCGCTGGAATTCTTCGAATAATCCAAGCACTATCAGGTTCACACCACTAAGCTCACCCCTCTGTCCTGACTCCTAAACATTAGTCCCTAGAAATGTACTAATAATTTGTTGTTTGATGTTTCAAGCAGACAATGGTTGTCTTGAAGAGCTAAACCTTGCCGAAAACGCCAATGTGGAAAAACAGTACTCTGAAACTACTCCGACCTCATCTGCACCAAACAAAGCTAACCCTGCTCAACCGGGTTCCTGCCATGCGAACACTGATCTAGATATGCTTGAAGTTGCTGATAGTGAAGATGATCAAGAAAAAGTTGAAACTGCTGCACATGAACTTGATGACAGTTGCACAAGCCCATGGCAAAGTAATACCTCGTCTCCTGGGAGTCAGTTTATTCAAGAGCTTTCTACTGCCGTTAGTTTGACAAAAAATTTGCAGCTGCTGGACCTCAGCGGTAATGGCTTCTCCAGAGAAAATGCAGAGACATTGTATTCTTCATGGTCAAGCTCGAGAGTCGGTTCAGCTCGGAGGCATATCAAGGACCAGACCATCCATTTATTTGTGAAGGGAATCAAGTGTTGTGTGAAACCCTGCTGCAGAAAGGATTAGTTTTCTTGCTTCTTGCTGCAACAACATCCTCATTGAGTACCAGTACCAACTTCACCTTTAAGATCACGGTGTAACTTCATACTTCCAAATTTATCGCACATTAAAACTGGAAAATGTATAGATACATGACTGCTTTATCATGCAGACCATAACCTGACGCCAGGGGCATGATGCTCCGCTCGATTTCTATTTGCAATGAACTTGTTGAGTGTTTGGTATTGTTGTTGTTTTGGCTCTGCTCTTGCTCGAGGAATACTTTTGATTTCTGTTAGGGCTAGTTTGATATTGTTGTGCTTTTAAAAGAAAATTTGTTGATGTTGTGCTGTGAGAATAAATAGTTGTAAAATAAATTTGTTGAGTGTTTGGTAAATTTTTTTTTTTTTTTGTTAAAAGTTTTTTAACTATTTGGTAAACTTTTATATAAATTGTTGTGAATATGTTAAAGGACTAAAGGGATATGGTAATATGATATAATAATTGTCAAAGAGAATAATGTAAAGGTAATAATTGTAATTTTGTAAGAAATGTGAAGTATATTTGTTATTTGAAAATTTCATTAAATGGGCACTGGTTATCATGTTTTGAAAAACAAAAACACTTGTTAGAAGCATGGTAAACCCTGCTTCTATTTTTCTACTGTCATTAACATCAGTTTTTTTAAAGCATCACAGACTCAAATCAGCTCTTAAATGGATTGTACTTGCTTAGATTACAGACATGCTCTGAGTCTTGTACCCTTCTACTCAAATAACAAATTTTAATTTTTGCAGTTGAATATGTGAGACATAATGTTATCATATATATATATATGTTTGTATCTGAAGCTGAAGGCAGTCATGTAGAACATGTTTTAGTATGTATGGTTTGACCGACTTTTCAGTTGAGGACATGTAAAAACAATGTGCTTTACTTAAGTTGCCATGTACAACTAAGCACGCCATCAATCAAGTTTGGCAGCTATTTTTTTTAAGAGGTGAGGAAGTAAGTTGAGTCACACGATTAGGGGCGGATCTATTATGGACCTAGGTGGTTTTGGGATCACCCGAAAGTCACCTGTTAGGACCTTTGAGGACCACCGAACAATTTGGGCAGATGGTGAAAGAGAGAAGACTATCATGGCTATGCAACAAAAGCTTTGCACTCTTTGGACTTTGATTCCAACAAAGAAGAAAGACTTTCTTGCTCCATTTCCCAAGCAACCAACTCCTTTTTTTTTTTAAAGTGTAAATAAACATTTATTTATATGATGTAACAAATTTACTTAAATATGTCTAATCCGTCTATATCTCATTTAGGCGCATAGACGTTAGGCCCCAACTCACCACCCCAATTAGCGTCTAGCGTATCTTAATTTGGACCCTCCGATGTTGGAATCTTAAATCCGCCACTTCACACAAGAAGCCAGTTGCTACCGCAAGTCAAAGTTATGCCAACATGAAACCCACCATATTTAGACAAGAACTTGTATACAAAATAGTGGATATGATTATGAGGAAAGAATCAACGCTAATGGTTTATTCTCTCTCTTTCTCTCTCTCATTTCTCTCCAATTTCTCTGTTTTTCATATTATAGTTTATGTGTTTCTTTTAAAATTTATATATATACACACACATAATGTGTTGTCTTCGTTTAATAGTAATTAAGGATACGTATTTTAATATACACAAAACCCATGATCTCCATATTACCAGAAATAGAATAGTCTAGCAAAGTGGATAAGTTCACCACCAAATAAGTAGATCCCTGGGTGTTACCTCCGCATCAGAAATATGAATATGTCTCCATGCATGCTAATCCAGTTGTCGAATTCTCCAATTCCAAAGTAGTAGTTAAAGTATTCCCCAGTCAGCTTCTGATCAGCTTTGACCCGTCTTAGTTGAAACCTGTCGACTCACTTAACGCCAGTATATCCATTCAAAACTTGAAAGCCAAATGTCCATCATTCCCGCATTTCCATGTCTTCAAGTCCCGACTTTCCCACATATCAACGATCTGGCAGAACCGAATAAAAACCTAAAACTCAACGCATGCAACATATATTACTATGCATGAATTTTGTTTTTTGAGCACTCGGCTAATTACTCTTACATAAAGTTAAAGCATGCCTTGCATTCATCCAAACTCCAAAACGAAAACTGTTTTAAGTTTGTTGCTTGCTCCATTTTCCACTCACTCTACTGTACAATGTACGTGTGTAACGGTAATATGGAAGTATTCGAATTGAGTTTGCCTACTTAATTAAATATACTGACGATTAAATTGTACTTCTTATGTAATATCCGTTCATTGCATTCGAATATTTTCTTGGAAACCCTTCGAGTGATGGCAGCCATCAGATATACATGAAAAAGGATAAAATACTTGTAATTAAATTACTAAATTAGTTCTGATTTTATACTTATTATTGAACTTATTGTTAAACTAATTTTCTAATTTATAACATGATGACATTTTACAGTTTTTTGTTATTTAAACAAGGCCGTTTTTATTTTCTTTATTTATTTATTTTATTTTTTTTGTTACAAAGGAAGGCCTACAACCAGAAAACATAAAACAACTAAACAAATCTGGGTCTATCAACCCCCCATAAATCTTCCTGAACTAAACCACCAACACCAGCCTAAAAAATATGACAGCCATACTCTAAAGAAGGACTGATTCCTGCTAATCTATCCGCAACATAGTTTTCTTTTCTGCTTTTCGAATTCGGCTGTCGGAAAGCCAGAATCCTAGTGATGTAATTCCTCGATCTGTGGCTAAGCGTTTTAGGTCAGAGGTTCGATTTGAGGATGATTTTGTAGAGGAAATTCCAATTTTGAATGTTACCCCTCCTCCGAGTTTCAAGGAGAAATTATTAGGGACTACTACCTTTAAGGAATCAAGCTTTTTAAGCGTATGATTTAGAGAGCGGAGCCAGAAATCCAGCTAAGAGGGGGCACCTTAAAAATTTAAGCTTTTTTATTTTTATTTTTTACAAAGCAAGCTCATGTTTACAAATTCTGACAATATTTGTTACAAAATACCTAATTTTGCTACTCTATCATTTAGCTTTTCTTTTATTGTTGTATTAACAATGTCATACTCATTCGTAATTAACAAGATATATGTCACTCAACAAGATTTAAACATGAGAGTGAGTTACCAACGAAGAAAGGAGGGGCACTTAAGAACTAAAGAGAGATTATTCTCTATTTAATATGATTAATACAATAATTCTATAACCAAAAGATGAGTGAGAGGGGGGGGGGGTCGTGGCCCCAAGGCACTACCTCCCTCTTCCCCTGGAGATAATATGCTTGAGTTTGTGTGGAAATTGATGCCATTCATTGAAATTGAAGGGGTCATGGTCAAGATAGAATCAATTAAAACATGACAACAGTAGGATGATAGATTGTATAATTTTTTTTTTTTTTGGGAGATGATTTTGTTTTCTAATTTACTACTTAAATATGGTATTTAACTATTTAAAAGACACTCTTTACAATTGAATGAGTGAATACAATATTGTTTGGAGGAGAATAGCGTTGGGGAATGATTGACTTATTCCCGGATATGCTTCACATCTTATTTTACGTAATCATCCTATATTTAATCAAATTTCAAATATGCTTCTCTTTTTCTTTAATTTTATTTTTATCGAATATCAACAAGATTCTACACTAGAGGAAAGTTTGTACGGATCAAGTCTTCAACCACCAGGGCAATCCTTGCAAGAAAATTATTTATTAAGATTTTGATAAAAGCACGATATAATAATTTGATAAGGATCGCTAAAAGCATGTTCTCTCCATATAATTATGGAGAATGATTCTCTCCCCTCCTAATCTCTCTTCCATTCCCTTCCCTTGTATTTCAATGGTTACGGTTAAGCCATGTCAACATCTTATATTGATTTTTTTATAAAGACAATAAGACAAAATGCAAAGTGTGAGAGGAGGGGAGGGAAATGATGCGAATATGAGGGGAGAGCATCCTACCCCTATAATTATTTGATAATAATTGCATATTATATGGGAACTACTATTTGCACTCTAAAAATTTAATTGTGCACTCCTCACAAAGAGTACTTTTTTCTTTTAAAATATAGAAAGGTTGAAATACACAATTATATTTTTGGAGTGCTAATAATAATTATGTATTATATAATAAATTATTTTTGATCTTCTATAATTATCAAATTTAGGGGATAATGCAATTATGTATTTTCCTTTTTTGGGTTTTTATGAAACATGTTTTGGTTATGAATTGTTAATTATGATGGTAGGTATATCAATATACAATTATGTAGAAGGTAAATCGAATGTGTATAAATATAGCAATAAGAAATAACAATATTTATATAATTGATTAATTTTGTGTTATTAAACGTGTTCAACAAACCGACCTTGGAAGAGATGTATGCGGCGCCAAGACTACGCACAACTTCTAACAATTTTCTCTCTCCTTTCCTGCTTTCAATCTTCTTTAAATAGCGCTCTTTTCTGGCTTTCTTATCCTATCCTCCCCTAATTTTAGTAAATCAAGCTCTCTACTTCTTTCTACTTATTCGTCTTCTTCTCCTCCAACCCTGAAAATAATTAAATTTATCAAGACACCCCAACATCAATAACTTTGATCGCGCACCCACCGCCATGGATTCTGATATCTCTGTCATCCTCCCTCGCGTCCTCATCGTCTCTCGACGTACCCTTCGCAAGAACAAGTTCGTAGATTTTGTGGGTATGTTCTCAATCCCCATAACAACAACAACAAATCCTTTTTTTTTTCTTGATAATTTTAACGTTTTTATTACAAGCGGTATTTCTATTCTAATTTAGATTAGGGAAGAGAAAAGGTTTGAACCGTTGGATACGAAAACCTATTCACCAGGCAATACACCACTTACTTTAATGTTTTGATGTAATCGTAATGCATAGTTTACTAATTAATCTTTTGCATGTGGATTTAGGTGAATACCATCTTGATCTTATAGTAGGTTATGGAGCAGTACCAGTAATTGTGCCCCGAGTAAATGGGGTGCACATGTTATTGGACAGCTTCGAGCCCATCCATGGAGTCCTCCTCTGCGAAGGAGAAGACATCGACCCGTCTCTCTACGAAACTGAGGTCGACGTCTCAGGCCTTTCACCTGAAGAGTTGGAGGAAATCAGGAGGCTCCATGCAAGCGACACAGCCATCGACAAAGAAAAAGACTCGATCGAATTGAGGCTGGCGAAGCTCTGCCTGGAACGGAACATACCCTACTTGGGAATATGCAGAGGTTCACAGGTCTTGAATGTCGCATGTGGAGGAACCCTTTACCAAGACATCGAGAGGGAGCTCTCGAAAAAGCACTTGGAATTTGATGATCGGAAAAATGGTGTTTATGTGCAACATATAAATTACGAAGACTATGATGGGCATAGGCATGTGGTGAAGGTGGTGGAGGAGACTCCTTTGCACCATTGGTTTAAAGAGTCTTTGGAATCAGGAGAACAGAAGATGGAGATTAGGGTTAATAGCTATCACCATCAAGGCGTTAAGAAATTAGCACAGAGATTTGTGCCAATGGCATTTGCACCAGATGGTTTGATTGAAGGGTTTTATGATCCAGATGCTTATAATCCTGAGGAAGGTAAATTTATCATGGGATTACAATTTCATCCAGAGAGAATGAGGAGACCAGATTCTGATGAGTTTGATTACCCTGGTTGCCCATCTGCTTATCAGGTCTCTTTGCTACTTCAATTTTTTAATTTTTTTTTTTAATTTGTGTATAGAATATGACATATGTGATATATTGATCATTAATTGTGCGTTAATAGGTAATTAAAGAAATTTTTATGGGATTTTGTAGGAATTTGTGAAGTCAGCAATTGCTTACAAGAACAAGCTCAATAGTTCAGCTTCAGTGCCACAATCTATGAAGCTGGATGGGGAAATGGAGAAAAGGAGAGAGAAAATTGTTAGAAGTTTCTCAATTGCAAGAAACATATACACAGGAGGCCTAGGAAGTGGTATGCATCAAATCAAAGAATCTGAACTAGAAGCTGGAGCAGAATTCCTTGAGGTATAGATTATCAAGTGTGAAAGTTACATTTTTTTTTTATCAATTTTTTTACCAGTTGCTCAAGGAATACTTTGTTACTTATCCTTGAATTTTTTAAATACCAATGGTGGAGATTAAGTAGATATGCTTTTTAGTGTTTTAATTTCTACTCTTGATGTCAAATAGATTAAGTAGATATGCTTTTTAGTGTTTTAATTTCTACTCTTGATGTCAAATTCAAAGGTTGGTTAATCACTAGGTGATCTAGAGGACGGACTCGTGTCTGATATTTTCATTTGGGTAAACTTTATATTGATGCAAAGACGTGTTTTTTTTTGTCTCATCTGCAGTCCAATACAGCACTGAGCATACAGCAGGAGAATAGACTGAAGCAAATGGGGGCAACAGTGAGAAATGCAGGCTCCTACAAACAGAGACTGAAGTTGAATGAGGAGAGAGAAAGACTGGCAAGGGATGTGATGGGGAAAATGTCAGTGGAGCAGTTGTCTGATCTGCTGGCCTTCTACCATATGATGGGAAAAATCTGTTCAGAGGTGGTGGAAAGAAAGCTGAATGGGATCGTCAATGATATTGGTTTTTAGGTGAATTAATCAAATCATATGTTTTGTTTGTAAAGGACGTATCACATGAATCTTTGGGTGATGGGTTCATGTCCTAGTCTCCTTTTTACTTGTTTCTCTTGTTTCCTGTTGTTTAAACATGAAAATATGTCAATATCAACCTTTTGTGAAATGTTTTCTCAATTGAAAGTGAAATAAAAATATGTAACTTCTGTGCATACAAGTGCAAGTCTGCAAACCCCAGTATATTGGGCACCTCTGTATAAATTTTGATGTGAAAAAGACTAGTTTGCCCTAACATAAAAAGACTATAATTTTCTAATTTATTTTAAAAACAATGGTCTCCAGACATCAGTTAAAAGTAACTGTAAGTTACTTTTAAAAGCTGAGCCTTTAGCGAATATTTTCAATTCATTAGTTTTTAAAAAAGGAAAACTAATGAAAATGACTTCAAATCTTTACATTTTTATCAAAAATCACCCACTAACTTTATTTAACAATAAGGACAAAAGATTAATAAAATAAAATTAAAAAAACGTAACAAACCCAACTTGCTCTTGCTCTTGCTGTTGTTGTTGCCCATCAATGCTTGCCGCTTTATCTTGCTAACCATCTTCTTCCAATTCGTCACAAGCTGATCAAGCTCCCAAAGGGTCTCTGTATCGACGGCCTCAATGTCAAGCTTAATCTCATCCCCATCCTACTTCAAATGCCCATTCCTCTTCCTTATAATCTGCACAACCTGCTCCATCTTCTCCTGAGGCAAACTCTGCAACCTAATTCCTAACTCATTGTCAGGCAGGTAGTGTTGGGGTTGTTCTGCTTTGTTTTCGGGTTTGCGTAATTTCGGGCAAGTCGGGGTGTTGCAGTCGCTGCGCCGCTAGTTTCGAAGGCGGTTTTGGATAAGGAGGAGGTGAATTATGAGTACTCAGAGTGTACGAAGAGGCTGTTGGAGACAATGTGTGTGTTGCTGAAGAGTGTGGATGAGGTTAGAGGAGGAAAGGGGGATGTGAAGCTGGTCGAGACTGCGTGGAAGGCGGTGAGGGGGAAGAAGGATAAGTTGCAGGACAAGATATTGGGTAGGCTCCATGGGGAGCTGAGGGAGTTGAGGAGGGAAAGGGAGGAGCTGGTGAAGCGGTCCGAAGAGGTTGTGGCATAAACAGTGTCGTAAATTTTCATAAACAGTCTAGTAAGTTTCATAAACAGTGTAGAAAGTTTCATAAATAGTTTGTGTGAAGATTTGCATGGGTCCGCGCGCGTCAGATTTTTAAATTTTTTTTTAATATTAAAATTATGTCATTTTCATTAAAATTTAAGTTCTTTTGTCTTTTTATTAAAATTTAAGGGTTTTTCATTAAAATTTAAGTGTTTTTCATTAAATAAAGTTATAGCATGGTTTTTTTATTAAAATAAACTTAGTCCAAGCCCTTTTCATGAAAGTTCCATTTTAAAAATGATCACTACTACCTACCACTAACCTTATACCACCATCGTTGGCACCATCACTTCCGCCACAATCATCACCACCACTTTAGCCACAACCACAACCACTGCCACAATAACAACATCCACCACCGCCATTCCCACCACCATCGTTCCCTCCACCGCCGCCATAAACGCTACAACAGCAACAACAACCTTTATTATCACCACCCCTACCACCATTGTCACTTTTGCACCCCAACCACCACACCCCACTATTGATATCCACCGTTGCCGCTTTCATAACAACCACCACCATCACGTCCTTCGTGTCTACCACCTACAACTGCAACCACCAACCTTATACCACTGCCAACATCGACATCACCAACATTGCCATCGCCACTGCCAACGCCTTTACCACAACCACCACTATCAATGCTACCAATGTTGCAACCATAGTTATTGTTGCCACCACCTCATATTATACCTATTTTTGTCATTATATACAATTATATCACTTATTTTAAAATTTACCAAACGCTTTTACATTGATTTTATACTCTTTAAAAATATAATTTATCAAAAGCTCAACTGTTTTAACCTTCAGCTGATTATTTTTAAATCATAGGAATCCCAAACTGGCCCTTAGTCAAGGGCCTTCTTCATCGCGATTCGCGAGTGAGGTCGCCACTGCTAACTCAGTCATGCGTCAACTAAATCTGGCGAATCCGACTGGAGTTCGGCACCAGTTTGCCGAACTAGTGCTTCTTAGGTATTGGTATTTAGTGATGTGTAGTGGAGAAATTTTTTTTTTTTTTTTTTTTTTTTTAACAAACGATATTATCTACACTAGGAGGAGGGGTGGTGAGCTTAGCCTGACAATGGGCTAGCAATAATATGGTTCAAACTCGCCTTTGGCGAAAATCGAACCTAAAACCTCTCACTTACAATTGAATAAAAATATCAATAGACCGTAGTACTAAGTGATAGCTTTATTTTTTATAAACCTTCAAGTTTGTTGTTTGTTTGCCGAAAGAAGGCCCAAAGGTTTGTCTTTTGTATCAAATGTAGCATCAAAGCCCAAAATTTACAATTTTAAAATTCAGAGGAGCGGACCACAATTTTGGAGGAAGTAATGTGAAAACAAAACCCTAGCAACTGAGCAAGAACCACTTCCAGGTGATGAAGATTTGGTCAACACGCGACGAACCCAAAATTGTCACGTTCTCAATCTCCTTTCTATACCATTCGTCTTAAAAGATAGGGTTAATCTTAGTTTCCTACTATGAAGTTTCTTCTTAATCATCAACATTTAGTACATAAAATTTTTTTTGTCCGAGCTTGGTACCTAAAGTCATACTTATGAAACACTTTCATACATCCGTTAAGTTTTCCGTTAGAACCTCCATTAACTGATGATGTGGCACTCACGTGACAATGATTGGGCACCACGTGTCATTACGGGTCCACGTAAATATTAAAAAATTTAAAATTTAAAATTTTAAAAAAATTAATTTTTTTTATCCCATCTTCTAACCCAAGCTATCAGGCCCAAAAATCTTTTCTTTTCATTTTTTCTAATTTTTTCTGGGCTGCTCCTCGCCACCTCCTTCCTCCCTCCCTTCTCTCCCTTCTCTTCTGTCTCTCCACTGCGGTGAGTCCTTAATCTCTGCAATTCTACTCGCAAACACATGCCGTAGAGCATCCTAACATAATTTTTCCAACAATTTAATCATATCAGGGGCATAATTAACCAAATTAAGAACTTAAAATGCTGATTAAGCAGCTGAGAAAACAGATATTAATCAAAACATTGAAAAGCAGAGCAAAATCCAGGAAAAATCACAGTAGAATTATGGCAAATGATCTTCTCCAAGGTGTGCCGCAGCTCGAGCAACCCTTTCGCGGTGGAGGTGGACAAATCGCATCCTCGAAGCTCCAAAACCCTAAGCCTCCCAAACGGCCGAAACGACAGAGGCGTAGGGTTCCTGGCGGGAGACGGCAGCACCGAAACAACCTTGAGGGATGTCAAGAGCCTGAGAATCCTTCTCAGTTGCTCAAGCGCGCGGTGGTCTTCGAGGTCGGAGACGTAGGCACGGAGGTAGTCGACGGGAGCGCCGGTGAGGAGGCTTTCGAGCTCGTGCAAGGCCTCGAGCCGCGAGTTGACGTAGTGGAACCCGGCCGGGTTCAGCTTCAGCACTAGGCTGCCGTCGATCAACGAACCGGCCTGCTGCTCCACGAAGTGGACTAGCTTGTCCAGGTAGCGATCTCTGGTGACAACCGCCATCAGAATCGGTGATTTCTCCAGGTCAATTTCGGAATTTCACAAAAGCCGAGGAGGACAGATCTAAAGTCGACGATCTCCGAGGCTCACCGATGAGCGTGGGTGCAGAGGAGAGAAAGGAGAGAAGGGAGAGAAGGGAGGGAGGAAGGGGGTCGTGGGGGTGAAGAGCAGCCCAGAAAAAATTTAAAAAAAAAAGAAGTTTTTGGGTCTGATAGCCAGGGTTAGAAGATGGGATAAAAAAAATTTTAGTTTTTTTTTTAATTTTAAATTTTTTAATATTTACGTGGATCCATAATGACACGAGCCACCTAGTCATTGTCCACGTGGGTACCACGTCATCAGTTAACAGAGATTTTGACGAAAAACTTAACGGATATATAAAAGTGTCTCATAAGTATAACTTTAAGTACCAAACTGAGACGAAAAAAATTTCATGTATTAAACGATGAAAACAAAAAAACTTCAACCTAGGAAACTGAGATTAATCATAAACGATAAGTAGCAATTTTCTTATTTTATCTTTCAATTGCATCTGCTGTAGAGTGTCCAAGCCCGAAACGAGTCTTTGTGAATGCTTTCAATTTTACAAGTTAAGTTGGTTAGAAAATCGTAATACATGGTATTTTAGAATGATGTAGCTAGCATTTTTTATTTTGGGTAAATTACAAAAAACTACCTCAACTATTAGTCTCACGACATTTTCATACCTCATTTTTTTTAAAATGACAATGTCATACCTCATCTTATGAATTTGGTCCAATGTTATACCTTCCGTTATTTTGGCCGTGAATTTTTCAGTTAAATGCTGACGTGGCTTGATCTAGAGCCCATTTTCTATTAAAAAATTATACTTGGGACCTATTTTCTATTAAAAAATTAAAAAAATATTAAAAAAATTATATTTTACCCTTAAAAAAAAAAAAAAAAAACCATGTACCCATCCCTCCCATCCCCTCCCCCTTCCCATTCCCCTTCATTGCAACCCAAAATCCAAAACCCAGATCCCTTCCCTTTCTCTGCAACCCCCCACCCCTTCCCCACCCACGCCAACATTCCCCCCCAGACCCACCTCCTCCTTCTTTGCCACCCACCCCCTCTCCTCGAAATGGACCGACCCAGATTTGTAATCGAAGCCTCCGAGGCCAAATCAATGGCCAAGCAGTCCAACCTCACCGTCCTCCATCTTCTCCCCTCCTTCATCAAGTCCGGCTAGGCCCTCGCCCGCCCGCCCATTTCCAAATTCCACGTCGGAGCTGTCAGGTACGGTCCACCTGGGACTTGGGCTCGCACATCCATGGCTCGCCGGACCTGGGTTGGGTGTCCTCTGGGTGCCCCGGAACTTCACGGAGATGAAGGGAAAGAGGGTTGACGCCAGTGATGATTTTGGTACCGTCATCGATGGGTGTGGGTGTGTAAATGGGTGCGTGAGTGTAGATCCGGGAGAGATGGAGAGTCTATGCGAGAGAAAGGGGGAGAAAGAAGGAGTGAGCTGAGAGAGAGGGAGATGTTGGCGTGGGTTGGGAAGGGGTGGGGGGTTGCAGGGAAGGGGTAGGGGGAAGATGGAAAGGGGTTCTGGGGATGCAGAGAAGAGAAAGAGGCGAGAGAGGGGGGAGAGAGAGAGAGAGAGAGAGAGAGAGAGAGATTTAATATAAAAAAAATTAATTTTTTAATTTTTAATTATTAAAAATATATTTAATAATTTTTTAATCCAGTTGGATTAGTGAGCGGGTCCTGCCTCTAGCCACGTCAGCACTTAACAGAGAAATTAACGGAAAAATTGACAGAGGTATAACATTGGCACAAATTCTTAAGATGATGTATGACATTGTCATTTTAAAAAGATGAGGTATGAAAATGTCGTGACAGTTGAGGTAGTTTTTTGTCATTTACCCTTTTATTTTTAGTTTTCGTTTGATACATGTTTATACTTTTCAGTTAAATATATATGCTCCTGACAATGGTGGATCTATGTGAATTTGGGTTATGTTTACTAGGATTTGTAGATCTGCTCCATATGAGTTATTTTGTTCAAATTTTAACTTTTATTTCACGTTATGTTTAATGACATATGTGGTGAGTGTGATAAAAAAAAAGTAGCGAGAAATAATAATGTTTATACACTTTGGTGTGAGTTAAATTTTTACTAATATTTCTAAAATAAAAATAACAAATAAAAAGAAGGACAACATACCCCTTAAATACCACCTAAATATCTTCTAATTAAGAGCAAACTACCCTTGCAAGACCGTACGTGATCAGGTTGGTGGGAGTTGGATGAACCGACGCGATGTGGTTTGTGAGGCCATTAAAATCTGTGTGTTTTTGCTTGTTGGGAAACGCTTGTACTTAATTATTTTGGCTTGACTTGTAGCAGATAACCCCAGACGATAAAAATCACACGCAGAGGTGAAGAATTTTTGCCCCGCGTTAAATGACACTTTTTGATCAAGTCAACAAAACCACACGAGCCATTTTACACAACGATTCAATAGTTGATTCTCTTAGTTTGACTATTCAATACCAAATTATCTTGTTTCATTTCACTATACGTGTAAGTCAGAAGTATTATGTTCGACTCTTTTGAATGGTGAATACGATACTAAATATAGTTAACCTATTGTGTATCTTAATTAGCAGAACTCTAGAACTCTCGATTGTATATAAAATATTTAAAAAATAAAAACTCAACAAAACCTCATGAAGTACTCATAATTTGTCCCATATATCCCCATCTTTGAATAAGCTTTTCCCATAACGTCACTAACTCATCTCTAGTTCCTTCCTTGTAAGTGTCGCCCCACCTCCAACCACAACTACCATACTCTATTCATCTCATTTCCATCAAACACTCTCTTCCCCCAAATATGAATTCCTGGCCTTTTTACTCATCCCATTTCGCCTTCTTTGTTCTCATCAGCATTCCTTTTTCCTCAAGCTTCGATTCGTACACAACTTGTAGCAATACGTTTACCTGTGGAGGCATCACAAAAGTGGGATTTCCCTTTTGGGGAGATGGAAGGCCGGACAATTGTGGCTATCCGGAACTGAAGCTCGCATGCTCGCATGATGTTACCACCATTGAGATTATGGGAGTCAAATACAGATTGTTGAAGATTAACCAAGATGAGCAGACACTCAAAGTTGTGAGAGATGACTACTATGACAAAATTTGTTCACCAAAGTTTGGGGACACCAAACTCGATTCCAATCTTTTCAACTATGTTTCCGGTTCTTCGGACGTCACATTACTCTATGATTGTGCTTCTAGCTCACCAGTCAAGTGCCCCGACAACGAAACTTACGCGAATGTGGCTGCAGTACCTGCGGCTGTCCCGGGCACTCCGATTTGTAAGTCAGAAGTGGTGATTCGGATTAGTGATACTACAGGTCTCGGAATCTTCAATATACGGAACGTGACGGTACTTGAAGCTGCAGTTAGAGAAGGGTTTGAGGTGAAGTATAAGGTGGATAGTGGAAAGTGTGACGAGTGTGTTGGTTCAAAGGGTGTTTGTGGTTATGATTGGAGTTTGAATGAGACTGTTTGTCACTGCCCAAATCAAACTTCCGAGTCCCGGACTTGTTCCGCCGCCACAACAGCGGCCATAAACAATCCAGCAGCAGTGCCACTGCCACCTGCTAAAGGTATGAACTAAGAACCCAATAGCTGTGCTTGATTTTGCATTTTAAGCTGAATTTCTTTAGTAACTTGAATCCTTAACTCGTCCTACAATTAATTAGAGGGAAGGGAAATATCAGCAGTCTAAACAATTTTGGCAATTGGGTTCCTTATTGTTGAGAGTTGTCCCACATCAGTGAGGAACAATGTTTTCTATGTGCTTATATGGTCTTGGGCTACCATATTGCGAATTGGTTTTATGGTGGAATCCCAATTTCATCATGGTATCAGAGCGGGTTGTCCTCGTGTAAAGCCAAACGGTCATACACGCTCCACGTCACCCAGTTGTTGTCCACGTGTAGACTTGAAAATCCGTCACACGTGCGAATGCGTGTTGAGAGTTGTCTCACATCAGTGAGGGACAAGATTTGCATCAAATTTTTTGGGTATAGTGATCATCAACTGGATTTCGGACTTTCAATACTTGCATAGATCGTAATTATTGGAATTATTACGATTCATGACTTCCACGCGTTTATGAATACGTTTATGAATACGTATAGTGATCTCCACATTACAGTCCTTAGTTCAATATCTAAAGAAAATCAAGAATTAGATTGATTAGAATAAGGTAGTGGATCCTATTCCCGACTTCTTCTATTCGAAGTAGGTAAACATTCGTCAGTACCATACAACTATGTGTGCCAAACCGGCTACACTACTTTGTTTTGTCCCACGGAATTATGTGACTTCATTAAACCCATGCCAAATTGAGGGAATGGGAGCATATATGGTTAGAAATTGCTTGAACAAACTAACCGATGTTGGAGAATTAGAGAGTGGCCAGGAAGAGTGTTGAAAGTACTAATTATACCAAGCGGGGACTGTATAAATTGTTTAGAATATTTCAGTCACTGTCAATTTTAAGAATATTTTAGGCACTTTTTGGACTCCATACGTATGTAGACAAAATTACTTAAATCAGGGAGAGTGATTAGCAATGTGATCCTGGTAATAAAATGTTCGAAAACAAATGAAATTGTTGTCAACTGTCCAAATTTAGCATATTAAACCATCTAAAGAAATAATAATAAATAAATAAAATCAAAATTATGTAAGGCTCTTTTCACAACCAGTTTATCAAAGGAAAAAATATACTCATAAGTGATTTTTATGCAACACCTTTTTTTAACCATAATCACAATTTATACAGGTATTATTTAAGTGTTGATTAACGTGTTTATTTTCTATTGATGACACATCACATAATTTACGGGTAATACTAGGAAGACCAAAATTTTAAATCAAATTGTGTAAACCAAATGATACCGTTGTTACTTGTTGATGATTGAATTATTAATTAAGTGTCGACTAACATGCTTATTTTTTATTGATGACACATTATTTAGTTTACAAATTTGATTTAAAATTTTGATCTCCCTAACATTATCACACAATTTACAAATGTAGTTTAAATTGATAGTCTACTTTAGCTTGGCAGATAATTAATATTAACCTTCCATCACAATTAAGGGTCATGTAATCAAATTAGTGCTGATATTTGTCAAAGTTTGAGGGCTTGTCCTTTTCAAATTATAATGAAGTTGTTTGAAGTTGGAAAGATGAACCGGCTGTGTCTTAATCCTTACTTAATTGGTTTGTCCACAGATTATAGGAACATGATAGGGATTGGGACATTTTTAAGAGTTTTAGAGTCTGATCGATAACCACTTTGTTTTTTGGTTTTTATTTTTTTATTTTTTGTACTGCGTGAGGACAGCGTATGAGGTCCATCTCTCCCTGTTTGAAATTGATATACATTTTTGGACAATCTCTTTACGAAAAATCCAAACTTGGTGAAACTTAAATTCAAACTCTGCACTGGTTCGATTATCGTTGAAGGTGAATTTAAACCACATTATTATAGTTAGTTGAGTGTAAGATTTAGCCTACTTTCTCATTCCTTAAATATTGATAATATTGTTTAATATAAAAAAAAAAAGTCCACACGTTTTTTCATTATCAATTGCTTAATTTAATAGTTTATGTGATTTTTCTGTATGATGTATTCTTCTCCATAAAAAAAATTATAAATAGGATTACAAAGCCAAATATACAAATCAAGATTTCAAAATCCCCTCCTGCCAAAACTGACCCAAGCCTACAGAAACAAAGCGCGTAACTTCGCACGTACATAGCTTTCATAACGAATCTCTGATATGCTATTTCTCCACTCATTATACAGTATTCTTGAAAAATTGAAATTCTATTTTCTCAAAAACGAAGTCTTCTCTGACGATGGTCTACTAGCAAATTAATGACCCTTCAAATTCTCTATTGTTGTGTGATTGTGCACTCTAGTAACTACCATCAATATCCAATCATCATCCGTTGCTAGCTTTGTATCCTTTAATTGGAAAGAGCGTCCACACTTTTTCGTACCAGAATTCTACCAACAAATCAATGACCCTCCAAATGCTTCACAATTGTGTGATTATGCACTTCAGTAACTAACATAAATATTCAATCATCATCAGTTCTAGCTTCTTACCATTTGATTGGAAAGGGTACCGATCCACACTTTTTCGTTTTAGAATTCCTTCCGTCTTCATCCTTTGTAAGTTTTTTTTGCGAATTCGGCTCACATATCGTCCATTCCTTTCACAACTCAATGTAAATCTGAGGCTCTTGTTACCTTTTTGTGCCCAACCTATTATCGTTATATATATTTCAAGATCCTTATCGATTACTTTGCAAATGAACAATTATAATTGAAAATTTGACTAAAAGTAAATTGAGAAATAAGACGGTGGATTGGAAATAACACTTCTTTAATTTTTTTTGAACATTTTATTCTTGTCGTATTATTTGTGGGGTTCTCCCTCTCACACAGAACAACTTGAGGAATCTTTTCTTGTTTATTGTTTTCATCACGGCATTTTCTTTACATTTGTAATATAGTAATTAAAAAAAACGTGAAAATAATTTTCTCCTTTTTATTATAACTACCCTTCTAGTTGCGACGGCTTTCAATGACTCCATCACCCCTTGACTCTGCCTTTAGCTTCTGGAAGACTGGAACCACATACTTTTCATACCTCAATATAAAATACCTCTAATTAGATCATTCCGAGTGGGCTAGGAAATTACCTACAAATATTATTAAACTAGTACGTGGCGTCTTCGGATTCGCCGGTGCGCAAGATATTCAGATATGAATGTTGAAAAAAAATGAGAAGAAAACTCATAGCAGAAACAAGAGAGGCGACTGTTTCATTGAATATTTCAAAGGCTTACATTTCATGACTTGGAAGTTTGAACAACTTCTATATATTATTCCTTGTACTAATTCCCCATTCCATCTGATGCTTCCATCTCTTTGCTGAGATTTTTCCTCCAACACCCATCATGCATTTCTTTCTGCTCCAATCGTTGTTTCCATTTCTTTTGATCGCTTCCTTTCTTTCGATCAACGTCGAGTTAAGTCTATGCCAGAATGATCAACAATTCACAAACTGCAGCAGCAATATCGATTGTGGTGGCGTCGGAGGCATAACCTATCCCTTTTGGGGGGTAAACCGAGCTAGGTACTGTGGTCAACCCGGATATGAGGTCCAATGCCTAGACAACGTCCCTGTGTTCAACATGACGGGTGCGAGCTATAGAATTCTGCAAATGAACACTACAAATTCTCGGACCGTTAAGGTTGCTAGGCACGATTACTGGGATACTATTTGTCCTCAGACTTTTGTCAACACCACCCTCAACTTCTCTCTGTTTGATTATGTTTCTGGTTATACAAACATGACGTTTTACTACCAATGCCCTAACACCATAGGGCTTCCTAGTCTGCTGTCCTGCAACATAAACAATACAACGAGCCCTGTTTTCTGTTTGCCAAGTCCGACAACTTTTGGGAGCTGTACACGTGAGGTTATTGTTCCCGTTTATGCAGAAGCTGCTCTTACTATAGAGGCCGCCACTCAGCCCAGTATAACAATTGTCACCAATGCGGTAGAGGGGGGTTTCTCACTGCAATTGGAGATTGACAACGATGAATGCAACAAATGTTTGGGATCAGGAGGACAGTGTGGGCTTAACACTACTACTAATTCTGGATTCAGTTGCTTTTGCGCAGATCAAGCCTATGCATCCATATGTAATGAAACTAGTAACTCAAGTCAAAGCGGAGGTACGTCTGTCCCTTGTCATTCTCTTATAAATTAGGCATTTGAAACTCCTAGCTTGCTCTTTGTTTTAGATGATTAGTCGCAAACCGTGTTTAATTAGGCGTATGTGTTAGAAAACCCGGGTCTAAAATTCGGGTGTGAGCTATCTGGTCCCATGATAAAATTAGGAAGCAGAGGGAAGGGATCTAGCATAGTTAGAGCCAATTGCTTGCATAAACAGCAAACAATTAATGGATTAGTTTGGTATCCATGTTGGATTCAATGTTTTTGGTTTCTGAAACCAATTATTACTAATAACGTAGTTACGTTAATCATTTCAAAAACTATGAATTATTTTTCGAATTGAATACCAAACAACTCCTTATATTCCTTGGAAATAATGCAAGAGCCACCCTAAAAACTTAAGTTTGTTAATTTTTTGTCATTTTGATCCTTTGTTGTTACCATAACCATTTAATCAACCCTTTTTGTTGCTCTTCTCACACCGGAATTTTTTTTCTTTCTAAATTCTCGTTTTACATACTACAAGCGGTTAAATAAAAGTTTCTGCACACATGTCAAACGCTATATTTCTTTCAGCAAATACACCTAACCTACCATACAACTCTACAATTCCACCGAAAACGTGAGTCACCCTTTGTTGACTTTGATGATTGTAATCTAAGTGCAGAGGGATTTAGCTATATACAAATCCAAAATTAAGCCAATTTTTCTAATAAGGTGGCTCATCTGTTCGACAACCAATACATATTTGGTGACGAGACCGCTATGCAAAGCTGACCATAAAAATAGTTACAGACTTGGCCTCCGAAACTTTCCATTGACTATAAGCAAGCAGTCCTAATTAAATTAACGCTCCAATAGAACCTTCTATTTTTTACTATTAAAAAACAAAAAACATAAAGAAAGATTTAACCTAACGTTCACTTGGTCGTATTTACCCACCTATGTTGTCTTCTCAGTTGTCCTTTGCAGATGACGATAATTCCACGTTCATCTCCTTCCTTTTTCAACCACTTTGAATACCTCTCTCTCTCTCTCTCTCTCTCTCTCTCTCTCTCTAGCCATGGAAACACATCTCTATCCCTTCCAAAAAATCTCTTTACTCCTTGTGATCACAACTACCATATGCCTTTTCCATGTTCGAAATTCTTCGGCTGTGGATGACGATCGATACCTCAACTGCAGCGCGTCGTTTCAATGCGCAAATTTTCGGGATGTTCCTTACCCTTTTTGGGGATCAAGGCGGCCAGATTATTGTGGCTTCCCCGATTTCAAGCTCAACTGCAGCGGAGATGCCCCCGTGATCTCATTTGAGGGCCAAGATTATCGAGTCCTCGATATAAACCAATCTACAAGTACTCTACGGGTTGCTAGAACGGACTTTTGGAACAATCTTTGTCTGGTGTCACTTGCCAATACCACCATAAAATCAAGCCATATCGAAAAAACTTCGGATGCTCAAGAAGTACTTCTGTTCTACGATTGTCCACCAATTTTCATTCCTCTTCCAAATCAGCCCACAAGTCAGTTCAATTGCAGCACAAACAGTACGGCCACTTCCATTAATTACTTTGTCACAAATTTAGAGCTGCCGAATATTAGTGGTTACTGCAAAACGACTGTCACTGCCCGCGTTTCTCAATCAGCAGCTGCGGATTTGGCGTTGAATTCGTCCAAGGATAATCTGGTTGCTGCACTTGATTCCGGGTTTGGGTTGAAGTGGGATGCAAGTAATACCTTGTGTGGCCAATGTCAGGTGTCTGGGGGTCAGTGTGGGTACAATATATCTTCAGCTGAATTCACCTGCTTCTGTAAGGATGGACCTAATCCCTCTATATGTGCAGGTATGCGCCTAAATATCTTTTCAGTATGTTTATGGTAGAATTCAAATATTGATCTAACCAAAAACGAATTGGCAATACGTGGAACAGACTGTAGACTCCTGACCTAGGATTTATGCACTCAACATTCCGGGTTGAAATTAGTATTTTGGTAGAGTGAAAACTTATGTTACCAGTTTAGGGTGGTTTATATCCATTTGTTTTAGGCTTTAGCACATGTCCATGTGTTTTTGTTAGAGACAAGGGAAAATGCGTGAGAGAAATGAGAGATGAAAGAGGGCGGAGGACGGAGGACGGAGGACGGGTGGAGGAATGATGGTGCAATGCGGAAGCAATCTATATGGAATTAATCGGATTGAGAGAGAAGAGATGAACCCTAAGAGTGTGCAACACATATTACGTGCTCGTGGCCAATTCTATGTCCTTAAACTAGTGATCTAATCATACGCTCGTTTAAACTATCTCCTGTTTTCTAAAGAAGTGATTTCATTACACATTTTTTTTCCTTCTCTGCTTTTTAAAACTACTAATCTAACTATGTGCTCTTTTAAATTATCTCTTATTTTCTAGAAAGTAATTTTTGCACACCATTTTCTCCTCGTCCGTTGTTCTAAGCTTGCTCCCCTGTTTTGTTCTTAAACAAGCTGTATAACCATGCTCTCTACCAAACACCTTTCTCACTCCTATTGCAGGCATTCCATTTGGAGCCTTCAAGTTGGGGTGCCCTCTTTTTTTTTCTTTTTCTTTTTTCTTTTTCCTGATTTCTTATTATTATCTTTAAATTATGCTTCTAGATTCCAATCTTCTATTAGGCAGCTGGCAATTTCCATGCCAAAACAAACCCACTCACTCATACTCATATCACATGTGTATCATATGTAGCTGGGTGGATTTTTTGGTCAATGCAAATCACCTTGGCAGAATGTTGATGATCATCTCATGGACTATGGTGCATCATGGTCCACTGGGATATATTTGCTATTAAAAAAACTAAAAGTAAATTACATAAAACTCCTCAATCTTTTAGTGCTATTCTAAGTTAGTTCTTATATTTTCAAACATTCCACATAAGTATTCAATCTATTGAAAAACTCATATTCTTTAAGTCCCAGTTAATTCTTTTCTGTTATATAGTACATATGGCAACGATGACCCTGACTAATAAGCTTATTTGAACAATAAAATTAAAAATAAAATAACGTAAAAAATAAAGATTAATAGCCAAAATAAACAAATAATATGAAAAAATGATCTATTTTTGTATTGGTCATAACTTGTTTGGTTCTCAGCAATCTTATGCTGCCTGCCATATAGCCTTTTCAATAACGACATGGAGAAAGGCTGGAGAAACATAATAAAATACTTAAAAAAGTATTGGATTAGGCATTGATTATTTTTTAAAACATTTATTAGAACAGGAGAACTGAAATTATGTAGTTTAATTTGAAGCTAGAGTGTGCATCCATTAATCACGATAATGCGTCATACTATTATGCATAATTTCCTTCTATGTTTTAAAAAAAAAAATTGTGTTTCGTATTTTTGGCTTAATTAGGGTTTATTTGAGTGTATGTCTTAGTAGTATAGATGTTTCGAGTGCTTATATTTCAACAGAATAATACGCTCTTTATAAGTAGCCATTCCTCGTTATAATGTAAGAAGTCATTTCTCTTCTTACATGACGCGTTGTAACATTTTACCATACAAACTTCATTGTCCAAACCATAATTCATTGTCTTTATCATAATTTAAAGATAATATCTAGAAAAAAAAATTAATAATTTGAAGACAGTTTAGTTATTCATAGTAGTTGAACAAACTGACGGTTATGGTGACAAGTAATGTCCTCATGATTAGCCATCAATTAATTTGCTTCATTCATATGGAGAACTGGACGATCTCTAAAACAAACGAAGATGATCTGTATGTGATGATAAAGAGAATGCAAGGTTCTAATTATAAAGTTTGTATGATGCAATGATGTCACGTCTTTATGTAAAGAGGAATGACTTCTTACGTGTAAAAAATCAAACAATGTGCAAAACATATTGTCTAGGAAACTATACCCTATTCCAATACATTAGCAAGTTGTTAATTAGAGTCGATCTGCTTTGCATTTGAAGATGATCTTTTGGGTGTAAATTCAGTTAGAAATTTTGAACAGGTCACTTTTGGCAAACACTTCCCAGGTGTAGTTTTTATTTTTGGTCAAATTTCTTAGGTACAGTTGAGGGTAAAACACGATTTCTTCCATGTTTTGATGTTTGTTGAAGAAAGCACACATGCATGCATGTTTAAGGCATTAAACTATTAAAACGTAGGTCCATTTAATCAAACTCTTTGTGGAGATTGTTCTTTGTTAATAGCCCCCCTAATATGATTTAATAACACCCATACTTGGTCAATAAAACTTTGCATGTGCGTAGTTGTTAAACTTTAAGAAAAAAATTCACCGCACCTCTTTTTTCTTCGACATGCTCGTTGTTTACTTATATTTTTATTTATTTTTATATTTTAAGTGAGAATTTTAACCAGGGACATGATACGCTAATTACTAATACTATACACCTCTTGTATGACATCTTCTTTTCACACCCAAAATGTCCCCACATTCATCAACTGCCGTTAATAAGAAATCATCTGCTTGGGATTTATCCACATTGTTTGACTCAAACCCTTTAGTAGTTGACCAAGAGTCATACCGAATCACAAATAATTATAAGTATTTAAAAGACAAATAATACTACAAATACTTGATGAAATTACCAAAATGCCCATCAATTATTGAACAGATGGAATTCCTTCCATAATATGCCAACGCAAAGAAATCGAAGCACAGCCTAAAAGCGCACAGCTTTTGTCAGCAGCCTCCGAAATGTATTCAAAAACTGTGTGCAATCCTCTGCCCCCACACAACAGTCCAACATTCCAGTCAACCAACGCCGCCCCGCCACGTCATCACAAAACCTCCATCCTTGCCCTACATTTCATCACTGAACTCTGATCACTTCCCGCTTCGCCCGTCCCCAACTATCACACGCTGTCGTTTCACTCCCACCTTTCCCTCGATGCTCCCGCACCTCGTCCTCCTATTTCTCTTCTTCTTACTCTGCTCCGTCGACGTTACGACGTCGTTTCCCGCCCATGCCGACCTCCCCAACTGCACCCAAACCTTCGACTGCGGCCCCCTCCGGAACCTCACCTACCCCTTCACCGGCGGGGCCCGCCCCTCCTACTGCGGCCCACCGGAGTTCCACATCACCTGCGTGGACGACTCGCCCGAGTTGACCATCGGGCAGCTGAGCTACCGGATCCTCAAACTCGACCCGGCTCACCAGAACATGACCGTCGCCCGGTCCGACCTCTGGAACTCTACCTGCACCGACAAACTCGCGAACTCGACTCTTGAGTCCGAGTTCTTCAGCTACGATGAGGACGACGACATGGACGTCACTATTTTCTACGGCTGCAATTCCACTTTCATCATTCCCAAGCCGCCGAATTGGTTTCACTGCGACCTTAATTTCCCTTTCAAAGACGCTTATTACTTGATCGGGCCGGTGCCCCTCGACCCGATCGTAAGCGAGTTCAAGTGCTCCGTCGGGATTACGGTGCCGATTCTCAAAACCACGGCGGCGGTTCTCGTCGGCAACCGGTCTCTGTTAAAGGAAGCGATCATGGCCGGGTTCAATGTCAATTATACGAACCCGTATGAGAAGCAGTGCGCTGAGTGTCTTAATGTCAATGGGCTTTGTGGGTTTGACTCGGATAAGAACCGACCCGTTTGCATTTGCGGCAAACGGTTGTGTGACCCGGCAGGTATTTTCCTTTTCTGGGTATTGTAGAATTCAGTCCTAGTGGTTTTGGGCAAGTTTTAGGTAGTGCTTGGGGTGCCCAAATTTAAAAGTTTAGAGTCTTTTTGGTGTCGTTTACATTCATTATTTTCGAAAACTATAACTTGGTTTTGAATTGAATATCGAACAACCCCTTAAATCAATATTAGTCTAGTCTCATTCATCTGAAAACTTAGTACTACTTAACTAGTGTTGCGATCTCATTGTTTCCTTGATTTATTTGCTTTGGAACATGGATTTTTGTTTCTTTCGTTGACTCAATTAGTCGAGACTAACTACTCTTTGAACTGCAGAAGTAAACTGTTGTTTATACTTCTTTGTTCTAACAAAACTGCAAAACTATATACCCCATATGGCATGTTCTGAGTTGATGCAGCATAAGAAATAAACACGTAGCAATACGCAGAAAGCATCTTGTTTTCGTACATTTGGAGTTTAATTTGAAAATATGTGAAGTTTGCAACACTTTCTGTTGCAGAATCGTTGGTATACTGTACATTTGGGAGTATATTGTAGTGTATGACATGCAAAGTTCTTGATGCAAAAAGAATTCAAGTAGATGACTAATTCGGTCCACTGCTTATTAGTTTCCCATATATAAGTTTACTTGGTTTTATAGAAGCTGTACGGTATCTACAGTTTGTTAAATTCTCTTCATGTGTTCCTAACTTTCAATTCAAGTATGGATGAGATGATGTTCTTTTTATTAACATTTTGAATCTGCTATCAATTTTTTTATTAACACTGCTTTCTTTTCTTTTTCTTTTCTTTTTTTGTAGGAAAAAAGACGGGAATCGCGATAGGTAATAAATCACTTCATTAACAACTTATTGTAATATTTCCACTGGCATCATGGGGCGGAGAAGAAAATCTAAACAGTATTTCGTTTCATCTTCAGGTCTTGCTGTAGGAGGTGCAATTCTTTTCGGCATTTTTGTTGGGTTCTATGTTTATTATTTCATCCAACGCAAGAAGAGGAAACTAGCTGCAGAGACTCAAAGCAAAGAGCTTCCTACACCCCTTACAAGCAATAGCGTTGCAACTCCCTCAACTAATCTCTCTCAATCTCAGAGCATCCCGTCTTATCCCTCTTTTACCTCCAAGTCTGACTATGATAATAAGGCGAGTACTTACTTTGGAGTTCAGGTCTTCAGCTATACTGAATTAGAGGAAGCTACTGAAAATTTCAACCCCGCTAAAGAGCTTGGAGATGGAGGCTTTGGCACTGTTTACTATGGTTCGAAAATACTTCCTTTTCCACCTTTGCAAGCAATTTAGCTCACCAACAGATAATCTTGATTATGTTTTGTTAAACGTTCTAATTGTTTGTCCAGGTAAGCTACATGATGGCCGTGTAGTTGCAGTGAAGCGCCTTTATGAAAACAATTTCAAACGTGTGGAGCAATTTATGAATGAGGTCGAGATCTTAACTCGTATTGAACACCGGAACCTTGTCAAGCTGTATGGATGCACCTCAAAACGCAGCCGAGAACTTCTCCTTGTTTATGAGTATATTCCTAATGGAACAGTGGCTGACCATCTCCATGGGAAACGAGTGGAATCTGGCTTTCTTAGTTGGCCTGTTAGATTGAGCATTGCCATAGAGACAGCTGATGCGCTGGCTTTCCTCCATCGCAATGATGTAATACACCGCGATGTCAAGAGCAACAATATTCTCCTAGAAGACGACTTTTGCGTGAAAGTGGCTGATTTTGGTCTGTCACGATTGTTCCCCAACGATGCCACCCATGTGTCAACTGCTCCGCAAGGGACTCCCGGCTATGTTGATCCCGAGTATTACCAGTGCTACCAACTCACAGGCAAGAGTGACGTATATAGCTTTGGGGTGGTCCTGATCGAGCTTTTATCGTCATTACAAGCAGTGGACACCAATAGGCATCGGCATGACATAAATTTGGCCAACCTGGCCGTCAACAAAATCCAAAACCATTTAGTAAATGAGCTGGTCGATCCTCTTCTCGGGTTTGAAACAAACGTTTCAGTTAGAAGGATGACAACAGCTGTGGCAGAATTGGCTTTCCGGTGTTTGCAACAGGAGAAGGATATGCGACCAACCATGGACGAAGTGTTGGAGGGTTTGAAGGCAGTCCAAAACGAAGAGCTTGGTTCAGAAAACGGTGAAGCAGTGGTGCTGGATATCGGAGCAGACGAGGTTGGACTTTTGAGGAATATGCCACCACCGCTTTCACCGGACTCAAATGGAACTGATAAATTGGTTAGCAGCTCTACCACACCTAGTTCCTTTTAGCAGTAGAGATTTCCATATCCTCCTTCCTTCCTGTGTTTTTTTTCAGTGAGCTTCAGCCTTGAGTTCTAAAACAGATGGTAAAAAGTGTTGTATACACTCATACGCGGATGTTAAAACTCGAGTGTCTTTCCATATCGTCAGTTGGATTTCTTTTGATTTGTTGATACAATATATATTGAAGAAGCCCCATCACTATTTCGTGCATGCTAGGCAGGCAATGTACATAAACAAGTGAAGCCATCAGCACTTGGAATGTATTTTTGTTGGTATTTTCTTATTGGTTTTACGATATTACAAATACAACGGACTTGGTTTCAGCCAAGTTGGCTAAAACAATTTGCTCTATACTCTGCACCCAAGTTTGAACCCCTTTCCATATAGTTTAGACGTTTGTCAAAAAACTAATACATGGTTTTTTTTAAAAAAACCTTTCCTCCCATTTTAATTTTTCTTTTCTATTTTTTACCTCAACAGGTTTTTAAGAGATGGGACAAAACGATTTAATCCAAGCCATGGTGGTGGTGAGAGCAATCTGGCTGCTTCTATCCTCCAGATCGTGGGATTGATTTGGTAAACTCGTAACTTGTAAATCTAGGATGTCACCACGCAAATTGTTATTGCCGGATTGGGGACTGACTTGGTATACGATGACACAATACGATACGTTCTTTATTATACAGTACGGTAGAGATGAATTTGGACGGTACGGTTTTTTGGGTGAATGTACTGTACAATTATGTATAATTATACATTTTTATATACACAATCAAACCAAACAATTATTCTTCTTCTTCAATGCCATGTCATGGATTATGCTAACAAGCTCATTTGTAAAAGCCCATTTTATTTAGAGAATGAAAGTTACGCGTGACATGTACATAAGAAATTTTGTTTGACAATTTGACACGAGAAGCCAAAGAAAAGCAAAGATTTGAGGGGATGGCATCGGATTTCAATTTGTTAGACCTTGACTTTCACTTATTAAATTTGAGAAAGGAAGAACAAGTGTGACATTTACTACAACTAAAACGCTGTTTAGCGAGGAAAAACAAAAGACAAAATTAAATATGAGATCGGTTGGTCATCGAACTCTATAAATAGATGAATAGATTCAGTAAATGAATTGCGAACCGGTTATCTATTTATTATAATTAATTGACGAAACAATCTTAGTTAAATTTTTTTTTTTATAAATATAAATTTTAAATTATTTATAATATAACAAATTGATCATAAGCAAAAAATTTTGTAAATCGATGACTAAATGAATTGGGGAGAATGTCTTGGTCAATGCATGAGAGCCAAGCCTTTTTCTTTTTAAAGCCCCCGCCCCACATTCCACTTTGACACCTATGTTCTCTTCTCTCCACCAAAAAACAAATAAAAAAAATATATATAAAAAAAATACATTTTTCAGCTCTATTTGGTTGCTCACTCCAATCCCAACCCTCCCACTCCTCCAGATCAGATCTCGCATTCTCTCCACTCCACCACCACCCATGATTTCTAACCATTGAATCGCCTCCCGCAAAATTCACACCGCCAACTCATCGTTTACCATGGTGACCCTGCAAAAAGTCAAGCTCTTAGCGACTCAATGCGCCGTCGCCGGTAGCCCAACGCGGAGCCCATCGGCCAGCCCAGTCATTCACCTCCGCCGCCGCAAAACTCTAAGAATGTTCCTCTCCCGCCAGGACCACCGCCGATTGCCTCGCCGGACCAATTCCTCAAAATCTCCACCCATCGACGGCGACAATCGCGACGGTGATCCGCCGCAGAAGAGCAAGGATGTCGCTCGGGTTCGGCGCAAGCTGAAGGACCTCTTCGTGTCGTCGCCGCCGTTCGAAGATAGTGTTTCGGATAGGAGAGGTCGAGGAATTGTGGACGAAGAAGAAAAGCGAGGGTTGTTATCGGAAACCGGAAGTGGTGGCGGTGCCGGTAGGTTCCCGACTCGACGAGGCGGAGGGTTGTCGTTTCGAAATAGGTTGCTGAAACGATCTTGGCGGCCTGTTCTGGTTTCCATCCCCGAGTAGCTTGGCGTTCTCAATTTTCTGTGAAAGTACGGATAATTCCATATTTTTAATTTTTTTAATTTGTTTTTGGAAAATATGATTGGACTGTAATCTTATTAGATTTTTTTTTTTTATATAAATAGTAATTAGATTCGTAATTTAATATTTTGGTGGCAACGGGCATATTTTGGCGCCGCCCAGTGCTAATGTGCGCCGGAGCTGCTAATTTTAATGAAAAGCGTACCGACAACGATACGTGGCCTTCGCGGCCCCACATTAGCGGAACATCGTCTCCGCCATTTTGTCAGTTAGATTTAAATGTACGTCAGGATCTTATTATTAAAAATCTAAAAGCGTGGTGGATTTGTGGAATTTTCTTGTGGAGCAGTAATATTTCTTATTTAAAAAGAAAAAAAAAAAAAGGTTAGGCCAATTCGTCGATTTAGGTCGTCTTTAATCGAAAGGGTAAATATATCATATTCATATATCATTTCAAAAAGATAAACCTAGTTCCTTCAAAAATTGATTGGTTTTAGATTTATTATTTTATTTAATTAAACTACTCTTGTATGTTTTCAATTTTACCGTTTGATTTGAATCAATTATTATTGCAGAAGAATTGTGTCTCACAAAAGATTATGACGGGGCTACACTTGGCATAATGGCTTGAATTTTTGGACAACTCAAACTATTTTTTAGCTTTTGGACCTTTAGCCCTCTTCATTGGCAATGACCTTAGTGTCTCGCCTTTTTTTTTTGTTTCACTTAAAATAGACTCATAAGAGAATGAATTATATAAAACGTATTTTGATCACTATGTGATGTTCGGGCCGCTAATGTATTTTTATATGTAATTTCTCTTCACATAACAATAACATTTTACTAGACTAAAATGTCTCGACGCCGCTGAATGTGTTTCACTACAGTTTCTCTCCTTGTATAAGTGATATTCCATGCCAATCTACTCATAGATGAATGCTAGACGTAGTAGGTTGTAAAGAAAAAACTCTAACCACCATGATAATCTATCACTTGAATAATAAAAGATTAATTCTTACTTATTTGGTATTAAACGAGATTTAGTAGTTTGTGGGTTTGAATCATTGAAGATGCAAGGACAAGGTTTGGACAAAGAAACTAGGGGAGTAATTAATTTTTTAATTTAAAGTCTGTCTCAGTTGCAGCTTGCACGTGTTGGTTTC
Source organism: Heteromeles arbutifolia (assembly GCA_024362995.1). Taxonomy (NCBI): domain Eukaryota; kingdom Viridiplantae; phylum Streptophyta; class Magnoliopsida; order Rosales; family Rosaceae; genus Heteromeles; species Heteromeles arbutifolia. Next base: position 28,995,727 of record JANCRC010000012.1, on the reverse strand, counting down.
AGAGAAGTTCCATAACCAAGTGTATACAGTACAAAAACTTTGCGGTGATACGTCCCAAAACTTTATACTAATGGACCCAATAATCATGATTTGGAACACATATGCACAAATTAATCATTTTAATCACGTCTTTAATTGTAAATTAAGAAACAAAGATGAGGAGCTACTTGGCTTGTTAGGATTTGAAAGGACACAACCTTTTTCTTTGGGCTGAGATGGACACAATCTTTATACTAAGGTTTTCGGCCGAATAAACTTCCTAATTTTGGGCCTTCACCCTTTTATTGTTGGATTTTTTTTGTTAAACCCTTTTATTGTTGTTGGGCTGCATCTATAAGAGAGCTTACGTGGAACAAGTCCACAATCTTCTATAAGAGGATTATCTGAAACAGGTTCACAACCATTTTTTAGGCTCATGTCACTAAAACAATGTTCGTTTACAAACATATTAAAAATTCATATTGATCCATGTTCGTTGGTTCATATAGTTTTGATCACACATCTGACACTATTGTTGTAACTGTCAACGAAAATGAGGGACTCAGACTCAAATTGTAAGATCCATTACAATTCGAAAGCTCAACCTTGTTTCATGATTCTTGAACCATTAGAACTCTAAGGATGTCTAATTCACATTTTTTTTTTTTGAACAAACGATATTATTTATACTAAAGGTGAGGACGTGCTTAACTTCATAATGGGTTAGTAATAATGTGGTTCAAATTCGCATTTGGCGAAAATCAAACATAAGACCTCTTATCGTGATGAAAATCGACCATGAACTTAAACCCGAATTGTAAAGGATAAGTTAAGATTGAGTTAACATTTCAAGCATATATCTCACCCTTTTTTTTTATTTTTTTTATTTTTATAAATTATTAGGGGGAGGAGGAGGATTCATGTGACAGCCCGTCCCGGAAAATATTGATTTTATAATTTATTAAGTGATTTTACGAAAATGCCCTTTGAGGCACACGCATTGTTCGAGGTTAATCGTTGTGTCGTGCCATCTAAGATTTGTTTTCTTGACATATCCTCGTAGTATTCGTCGCTACGGACGCGTGGGCGCAAGCGGTTCGTGATTTGGAGTTATATCGAAAAAGATATTAAAGTTTGAAGTTTGGGCATTTTATGAATTTTATTATAAAAGTTTGGTGTGCCATTTGGATGGCCCAGATTAAAGGAAATCTGAAATGGATGGCTGGGATTTAAAGGAATAAGATTATATGAGATTATGTGTGTGTGTGTGTGTGGCTGGTGGAGAAAGGAAGAAGAAGATGATTGGGCAAATCTGCCCAACCAGGAAGAAGAGAGAAGAGAGCTCCGGGAGAGAAGGGAGAGAGACTGGCGAATGGGGAGAAGAGAGAGAGGAGACCGGTCAATCGGAACAGAGAAAGGAGGAAAGAAGAGAGGGCGAGAAGCGGAGGAAGAAGAACAAAAATGGGTCTTCAACCCGCGACCCGCGCGACCCGTGGGTTTTCCACCCTTGTTCGTCCAAATTTCTTCATTTTTCCGGTGAGTTACTTCAAACCATCACTTGGAAAACCCTCTATGATCTTCCCTCTTCCTATTACACCCCAAAAATCAAAGAATTTGGCTTGAAATTGGATGAAACCGTAAGGTGTGTGTGCGGTGGCTTAGCGTACAAATTCTTCAAATCTTGAAACGTTTTCTTTCAATTTCTAACACCATTAGCATTCCCTTAGGACCTGGAACAAAGCCCAAGCATTAGTTGGAGCATCGGAGTGGTTTTGGAGGTCGAATTGAAAACACCCATTTCTAGGGTTCTTCACGGTTTTGGCAAAATTGGAGCCTTTCCAGGCCGAATTGGTCTTGGTCACAGGTATGAAAGTTGTTCTACTCTTTGAGATCTTCAATTCTACAAATTTTGCTAATTTTTGGATAAAGTTGAAATTTCCGGCGAGCCGGGGCGGCCAACCGCCACCCACGGCGGCGCGTGCGGTGGCGCGTGGCCAGTGGGCCGCCAATGTTATTTTTAAGCTATATTGGATGTCCTGAGTTCAGTTTTGATAGTGGCTTAACGTTGGTTGATCATTTGGACTTAATTTCGATACGATTCACGGTTAGGCCAAAAGATGAATCGACGATCCAACCGTCGGATCGTCACCAAAATTTGGTACGTAGTAGTACGTAATATTTGAAGAATGTAGGAACTTACGGATCGGGAATTCGATGGACGGATCTTCCCGAATTGGATTTGTAAGTTCATAAAATAAAAAGTTAACTGCCATTCGGTTTTGAAAATAGGCGGAGATCCAACCGTCGGATCATAACGAAATTTTAGGATGTTGTTCTAGAGATTTATTGTGGACCTCTAGAAATTACGGATTGGAAATCTGAGTTGCAGATCTTCCGGATCGAACTTCATAATGACGTGTTTTATATAAGTTATATATTCTATCGATATGATTTCTGAGACATGTTTTGATGATTGTTCTAGGCGCCGATCGTCATGACGCCTGTATATGTTGTGCTAGGGAGTTGTAGGGCGAACTCCAAGTGAGTGGGCAGTTTATTTCAGTATATATATATACTTAACATTTTCCTAGAAATCGATTTTTGAATGAAAGTATATTTTGAAATGCCATGCATAGATTTATATGAATATGTGATTTGAAATGCCATGCATAGAAATTACATGAATTATGTGAATTGATATATGATGCATATATGTGAATTGGTGCTGCGGACGCACATGTGAGTATCAGGTGAGTTATATTTGGTTCATTGAATTGTTTAATGAGATTTATGTTGATAGCTCATAACCTGCACCCCTGGTGTTAGTGCTTATGTTATTCACCCACATCACACGCTCACCTTGGATCCAAGTAGATGCTAGTCGTACAGACTACTGGAGGTGGTTCCGACATGCTAGTCGTACAGACCATTAGAGACAGTTCCGACTAGTAGGTGACCTTAGATTATGTGCACAGATGATTGATGAGAGAAGCACTAGAGCGTATTATTACACCATCCGAGTCGTACAGACTACTACAGGTAGTTCCGACTCATGTGCAGCGTAGTGCCGTACAGGTCGCAGTTGGCGACTCCGGCAGTGCCGTACAGGTCACAGTTGGTGACTCCGGCTGGATTGGATATTGAGCTCTAGAATCAGCCGTACAGGACCGCTGCAGGGTCTCCGGTTGATTTATTATTTCACCTGATTTATGTTGATGCATCCATATTATGTTTTTGGCGCATGGCATGGCATATTTTCTGAAAAGTGATAAAGAATGGTGTTTTGAGAATTTTGAAGCTATATATATTTATATATGCTATTTTCTGGGAAAGTATACAGGTTTTACAGTGAGGGGTTAGAACTTTGATAAAGAAAAGTTTTGAAAAGACTTGTTTTACTGACCCACTCAATTTTGTTTTGCGCCCCTCCAGGTTCGAGTTAGAGCAGAGCTTTGGTGGCCACGAGGAATCCAACGGTATTCTGACAGAATTCACAATGGTATTTTTAAGCTTCCGAACTGTGTAAATGGTTACGTCACTCTCACGTGACGGCCAGCACGCCCTCCTTCGGGACGGGGTGTGTCAATTCAAAATTATTGCAACAATTTAGGGATTCATAAAAAATAAAATAAAAATTTAAGGGAGAAGAAGTTTCGAATCCAAGATATATGGATGGAAAACCAATACCCCACCTAACCACTATAATACGACCATATTGGAGCACATGCAACTTAGATCCTACATTTTGTTTTCTTATGCCAACTTTGGTAATTAGTATCACAAAAATTAGGTAAAATCTATGTACAAGGTTCATTAGCAACATCGCCACCATCACTCTCCGGATCCTCTTTGTGGGGATTTGGAGAATCAATTATTTGTGTTCGTTCATCGTACATTGTACAGTTAGAAATCATTTTAAATTTTAAAATTTAAATTAAATATAAATAGTACCTAACGAAAACTGACCGCACGATGTACGATAAACGGACACAATTGATTGATCATGGATTCCCACAAAGAGGATCCGGAGAGAATCCTTGTCCTTTCCCGACCATTCTCTAAAACCCTTTTCGACCTCATCGTACGCAATTTAAGCTCATAAATCATCAATACATATTTATTAATATTTTAGGTAAAAATGTACTAAACACTATTACATTGTTTTTTTTTTCACTCACAACCATATTTAAAATACAATCTATCAACACTTAATTAATTTACTTTACAACTAATTATTTCACAAAAACAGCTTATACAGAAAGTAACAACAATACCTAACTCACCGTTAGTCCAATTGACTTTTTATAGGGTATTTGCCTGCTTAGAATGTCAAAAATTCTACGTGAAGTGTTTTGACAAAAAAATGATTTTCTGATTCCGAGGAGATACCAAAATCCTACATAGATTAACATTCTTTATTTTGCAGCCAAATTTTAGAAAAAGGTCAAAAAAAATTTTTGTTTTATTTTATTGCTCTGGGATACACATATTTCCTTCTTTATTTTTTATTGATCATTTAATTATTAAATTCCTACTAACTTGATTTTATAAATAACCAAAAAAACATTTTGATTTGACATCTTAATTTTTTTTAACAATCGGTTTATCTACAGAGAATAGTAAGTTAAACTTCACAATGAACTAACAATAATATGGTTCAAATTCACATTTGACGAGAATTGAACCTAAGATCTCTCACTTACAAGTAAAGATAAATACTCCTAGATCGTAATAATAAGTAGCTATAAATAATATTCTACAAAATATTATTTTGCCATGTCAGCTACAAATAATTTTTTGACATTTTAATTTTTGACATCGTAGCAATTACTACTCATAAGAATTGCAAGCGAGTACAAATACCCTTTTAGTAAATTTGAGTAATTTACAATTTTGCCCAAAGATCCCACTAACATAAATTGGATTAATAGTCTCTATTTTGATATAGTAGTTGTAAAATAGCTCATGTGGTAAAAAAAATTAGGATTTAAGCCACTGTAGTGAAGTTTGTTAGGATTTATACCCAAAATTGAAAATTTCGTCAACTTTTTGTTAATTATTAGCACATGAGTCAGCCCTACGTTCTAACAATTAACGGAGAGTTTCATTTTAACCTAATATGTACGGAAAGTTCCGTTTTAGCCTAATATGTGCGGCTCACGTACTAATAATGAACAAAATGTTTATAAAATTTTCAATTTTGGATATAAATCCTAACGAACTTTATACAAAGGCGAAAATCGTAATTTTATTTTACCATATTACCTTATCGCTACGGAACTAATGGTCCAATCCAATTAGCCTAATGACATACCATGCCAATGCTCATCAGCGATCCCCCTTGAACATACCGTTCAATTTTGATGTCTCCCAGCACACCCAAAGTGACCACGTGATACTTCAACTCGACGACACGTCACATAACCAAACTCCACGTCAGCCATACAGATAATCAGACACTCAGTGAACCCCACATAACAATAGAACCAAGAGATTTTTTTTTTTTTTTGGTAAAATAGACCAAGAGATTTTTAATCTGCCGGAAACATAATTGGAATAAACGGAGAGATTTTTAATATGCTGAAAATATAATCATTATAAATTGAAAAAATTTTTAGTGTATCAAAAATATAATCAGTATATTATGTGTTATAATACAAATAGTTACATACTTGAAAAAAAATTATTTTTAACACTTACATTATAACAATTATTCCGACACATTAAACATTTCATCGATCCCACCTTGGGCCCACCTCCCCACCCCTCCTTATCTTATTCTTATCCCATTGTGTCACACTAAACATTCATATAAAGTCGCCGTTTGAAGAACAAAAAATTTAAAACAAACAAATAAATTAAAAAAGAAAAAGATTCAAAAGACTTCGAACACTTCAAAAGACGACGATGATGTGATTTCCTCGGCCAACTTTGACACGTTCTCTCACTCCCTCCAATTTCCACGCACCACCGCCTTCCACCTCCACGAGCCGCCACGGGCAAACAATCACGTGCTTCTGTCGCGCTCGTGTCTGTCTGTCTGTTTAAAGCGAGATCGATCCGGTGGTGTGCGTTTGGGGACTCTGTAATTTTGGTTGCCGCTGTGATGAGAAGAACAGTAAGATGGGCGGAGTGACCTCTTCGATCGCAGCCAAGTTCGCGTTTTTCCCGCCGAGTCCGCCGTCGTACAGAGTCGTCGCCGACGAGTCGTGTGGAGGGAGGCTCTACATTCCGGAGGTGCCGAGGAGGGACGACGTGGATGTGCTGAAGCTCAGGACTCGCCGGGGAAATGAAATCGTGGCCGTACACGTCAAGCACCCCAAGGCCTCAGCTACCATGCTTTACTCGCATGGAAATGCTGCTGATTTGGGGCAGATGTATGAGCTTTTCGTCGAATTGAGTGCTCGCCTTCGGATTAATTTGATGGGGTAAGGAAGTGCTTTTGATTGTGGATTTTGTTTCTGGGGGTTTTGAATTTGATTGCTTTCAATTTATTTGCCAATAATTCTTATGCGATTGCAAAGTTGGAGTTTTTTTTGGTAGTGTTTGTTAGTTAATGCAGTTAATTTATTGCTAATTAATTCAGTTTAGAGTTATTAATGTGAAAATATATTAGGAAGTAAATCTTGTAAATTTGGAAGCATCACTACAAGATTGGTTGGCTCAATTACAAATATTCCAATAAATGCAAAATTGCAAATCAGTGCCACATTAATGGAAAATGACAGCAAAAGTATAAAACTTTGTTAAAGTATTTATAGTTCTTCACACAAAGCAAATTGAGCCTAGTTAAACAATTAATTAATTAGCATTAAGATTTTGGGAGCCCTTGGGAGCCAGCTGAAAGCCAAATTTTCCCTTCTCCCCAGAAATAGACTTCCGGTTTTGGTGTTTTTATGTTCATGTCCAGTTTCTATATTCCCTAACGAAAACAGTTAGATTTACGACGATGTAGCATAGAAGGTGAATAATGTAACCAGAAAGCTCATGTCGGGGTTTTATAATTTTATTTGATTATTTGCCCTTTTGAAGGTTAAATTTTTATGTGAGCATTCTTTGATGATAACTATAATGGTGAAGCTATAGTCTTTATTGCCTAGTCTAACACCTTATGTATTATTTTTGTATTCTTTTCTGTGGTGAAGCTTTAGTCTTTATCGCCTTGGTCAATCTCATTTAGGAATAAGATAAATCCTCCTTTAGACTTATGGCCGAAAAATCTTTAGCTTATATTGCTTTGGGCTCTAACCCCAGATTGTGACATCCCACATCGCCTAGGGGAGTGATCCTAAAATGTATATTCCCATCCCTACCTAGCACGAGGCCTTTTGGGAGCTCACTGGCTTCGGGTTCCGTAGGAACTCCGAAGTTAAGCGAGAAGGGGGCTAGAGCACTCCCATGATGGGTGACCCGCTGGGAAGTTGCTCGTGAGTTCCCAGAAACAAAACAGTGAGGGAATGGTAAGCCCAAAGCGGACAATATCGTGCTACGGTGGTGGAGCGGGCCCAGGAAGTGGTCCGCCCCGGGCCGGGATGTGACAAATGGTATCAGAGCCTAACCCTGGCCGGAAGTGTGCCGACGAGGACGTCGGGCCCCTAAGGGGGGTGGATTGTGACATCCCACATCGCCCAGGGGAGTGATCCTTAAATGTATATTCCCATCCCTACCTAGCACGAGGCCTTTTGGGAGCTCACTGGCTTCGGGTTCCGTAGGAACTTCGAAGTTAAGCGAGAAGGGGGCTAGAGCACTCCCATGATGGGTGACCCACTGGGAAGTTGCTCGTGAGTTCCCAGAAACAAAACCGTGAGGGAATGGTAAGCCCAAAGCGGACAATATCGTGCTACGGTGGTGGAGCGGGCCCGGGAAGTGGTCCGCCCCGGGCCGGGATGTGACACAGATTCCCGTGCTTTTGTTGTCGTGTGTTAATAAAATAATGTTTGGACCATTGGCTGGGTAAGTATTAGGTTGTTGGTTTAAATCTGCACCCCTTCATTTGATTTAATGGCAATAATTTGCAACATATCAGAACTTTTATCTGTATTAGTAAATAGCTCTGCATAGTATAAGATTCTCATCCATGTCTCTGTTGGATTGAATATATTGATAAGTTTTGAGATATGTACGGAGCTAGGTATTTTCAGTGAGCGTTAGGTCTATGTATGTGGTTTCTCATCCACAATATAGATGTTGGCATCAACTGTTAGCGATTCTGGTGGAAAAACAAAAAGATAGTAACTACTAACTAGTGATATTTTATGAAGATTCTTGCTATTCCAAGTCTTAGATAAATAAATAGGGTCATTGGTTTTATTGGGTGATTGATTTTATTGTTGAACGCTATTCACAAGTCTGATTGGTTCACCAGTGATCATATTGGTCCTGTAGTTCAATTATTGGCAGATTCAGACATTAAGTACGTCGATCCCTTTGGTTTTTCCTTCTGTGATATGCATCTACTTGGTTTCCTTTACGTCCATATACGCATGAGATACAAATATCAAAAAAGAAAATGGGTCCATTCTAACAGTCACACAAGTAAAATATTCAGAGGTTATGACGTTGATTTTAGGAAGATATTAATTCATATTGCTGAACAAAGAGGTGTTACCAAAGTACATGTAAGATTATACCATGAGTGTTTAGTAATCCACTAAACAATAGAGAAGTACCCTGTCTGAAACCAGGCAACCAAAGCGAAAAAAAAAGAAAAAAAAGAAAGACTAATACACATAGAAACCCGTAAAGAACTTGATTTGAAATGCAGGTGAAGCGAGTCATCTTCGATGGCCTATTCCCACAAAAATACCAATTAGATAATGCCTCACAATGTTTATTTAAACAGAGGAACGTGACAAGATGTTCAACTATGTACTCAGGTCAATCAGATTATCAAACACATTATGTTTGGTGTTGACATTAAAGAACTCAAAAACAAGATTTTTTTTATTAATAATTATAGCAACCAAAAAGCATTCAGTCGAGACTCATGACCAGTCCAGTAAAGAGTACTCGCAGGCTGTAAACTCTCACAAATTTTTGAAAAATCACCAAGAGACACAACGAGCACATACTAGATATTTCAGCTCACCTGCAATTGTTTTTTTTCATCCAACAAACCCCTTTCGTTTGTTTCTACATTCCTATCCAGAAAGAATGAATTGAGTTCGTATAGGCATAGTGGTGGTCACAGTGGTTGCACTGGCAGGCTCTCATTTGTTTTTTTATTGACGCCTCTTTCTTTAAGTGATTATAATATGTTTCTATCATTGACTTAATTTAATAGTGTATGTTTACATGGATTTCGCAGGTATGATTACTCTGGTTATGGACAGTCAACTGGAAAGGTTAGAAGCCTAGTCCCACTTATGCTGTCATAAGATGCTACCTTCTTAAAGTGTTTATGAGATCTGAGAGTTAGATATGGTTTATCCAACTTAATTGGTGTAACGTATGATATCAGCTGCGTCTCTGTGTGTATCTTTTTATTTATTTGTTTTTCTTTTTTAGTGAAGGGTGTTAGATCATGGTTTTTGTTTTATTTCTTGTTCAAGATATTAAGCTTCTGATCCGGCTGTTAAAAATGAATAAATTCATTATACTTTTCTTTGGCTGGGAACTATATGGTTAAATGGGCACTCGAGTGTAGAAAATGTGAATGCAGATACATAGTGCAAAAATGGATTCTGATTAGGAAACTAAGGTTGGAGATCTTTAGCATGTTAGTATCCTTGTTTTTGGTTGTTGATTTTCCAAGAGAAAAATGGACTGTAGCTTGATGCATCTGAATATATTCTTGTTTCCTTTTGTTATTATATGCGAGTGATAAATATGGGTTTTGCATACTCATTCATTGATGTCCGTTGCTTGCCAAATTACTTTGTGAGTGTGGCTAAACGGTTAGGTTTAGTAGCAGTTCATGCGTAATGAGTAACAGTCACCCTTTCCTCTTGAATCAGGCAACTGAATATAATACATATGCGGACATTGATGCAGCTTACAAATGCCTCAAGGAGAAATACGGGGTCAAAGATGAACAACTAATATTATATGGTCAGTCTGTTGGTAGTGGTCCCACTGTTGATCTTGCATCACGTCTAGCAACCTTGAGAGGTGTGGTGTTACACAGTCCCATTTTGTCTGGGCTGAGGGTATTGTACCCTGTCAAACGGACGTACTGGTTTGATATTTACAAGGTAATTTTGTAACAGTGATTTTGCACCGCCTGCTTGTTTCATCCTCCAAACGGGACTTATATTATTGTTTTCTAGATTGACCAAAAACTATTATCTTTTCCAGAATATCGACAAAATTTCAATGGTGAGCTGTCCTGTTCTGGTTATACATGTAAGTTTATCTTCTCTCTTCCAGTTTTACTCTTCTCTCTGCGCACACACACACACACGCACACACACACACACATCTGAATGCAGACAGAGTTTGAAGTGTAACCACACAGAGTTCTTTAGTAAATTTTCAATAGATTACAAGTCTGTAAATTAATGCATGGTAGATTTTTCAAAATATTATCAAAGTTTGTGGTAGAATCTGCAACTTTCCCCCGCTGTTAGGGACAGAAGATATAAAAGAATGTTTCATGCATCATCTATCGGATGAATGAAATAAGTGAGTTTGGTTTAGCAAAAACTCATTAGATTGGTTTGAGAATTTCATTTTATGTGAGAGATTGCAGTCATCGTCTTCTCATTGGAACCAGGATTAGGGTAGCCACTTCATTTTAAATGGTTTATGTTACCGCCACTTGTTCACATTCCCTTTCCATCTTTTCTCATACTAGAAACTGCTGCTTGTTTTGTGTGGAAAGGAGTAATAAAATGTTCCATGCCCAGGGGACCGCAGACGAGGTTGTAGATTCGTCCCATGGGAAGCAACTATGGGTGCTTTGCAAGGAAAAGTATGAGCCTTTGTGGCTCAGTGGAGGTGGACACTGCAATCTTGAGCTTTACCCAGAATTTATCAAACATCTAAAGAAATTCGTACACAGCCTCGGCAAGTCAAAATCGACCACAAATGGTTCTAGAACAAGTACGGTAGATTCTGAGAACAAGAACAAACCACCTGAAACCGGTACTTCGGATTCAACTGAAGTGGTTTCTGATCTTCCGGAAGTTTCTAGAAACAGTTTAGATAGTCGACTAGAGAAATCTAAAAAGTCGAACAAGCCCGAAAAGTCTCGGATGAGCACTGACCGAGTCGACACGTTTAGGAGAAAGAAGGGTTTAGTGTGGTGATTTGTTATTGCATGGAGAGCAGTTGAAATAAGTTGTGTTGTTTAAATGATGCATCCATTCCATAGCGTGTTGTTCACATAAATTATATGTTTCATTTTGTATGTATATTCTGCAACTAGGGAAAGTCCTGCTTGTATTTCTAATGCAAAATCAGCTTCATTTAAACACGCCGGAGACCGGAGATCTTCGCAACTAGGGAAAAAACTTACGTGATCGGTGTTGCTTTTGAATTGCCCTCCTCTGAAAAAACTCCTTACTGTTTGGAGTCATGTGTGCTGTGTTCCTCTCATGCATCTCCTCCCCGTGTTGTTGGTTCATTTGTTCACGTCGCCGCCTCCTGTCCGCCTCTGCCTTGGCGGTTTGTTCCAAAAGCACTCGCAAGGCGGAAACAGTTCCGTCTCCGATGGCCTTGTCATCCCTTTCCTTTCATTTTCTCTCTCTTTTCTTGCCTTGTTTCTTTGGCCCGGTGGAGTAGCATGTATTTGGTGGATCTTGAAAAGCAACCAAATGTTTGCGAATTTCTGGCAACTATTGAATGTAAATCGCCGTGCTCCTTTCGCCATTTAGGAGTAGACATTTGAATGAAATGTGTGGAAAGTATGTGAATTAAGTACATAATGTGACAACTTTGCAGCAAATGTTCGAACGAAATGAGTGAAATACATGATTACGTTAAAAGGTTGCTCTATGAACTTATTACATGGGAAAAAAGCCATTCAAACACTAAGTTCTGCATCCAATTCTTCACCATTCGATCTATATGCTATTTCAATTCTTCTTTACTCTAGCAGAATGAATTTCTTTCTCCTGTCTTCGTCACTGCTATCGATTTCAAATGTCCTCAAGGCTCCGTGTACAGTGGTCACCCTGCTTTCATCTAGACTGCAAAGCTGATGTCCCTGAGATGCCAACTGTGTCACAAGCGTTGCTGGGTTCTTGTCCAGCAGGCGTAGTAATTACTAATACTACTACGGATTTCTACTTCTTCAACTATACTTATGATACTCGTAGGCTCATATTTATAAGAGCCTTGTAGAGGGAAACGATTTAGGACTCCAGGGGATTACTGCTGGAGAGGAAACAATTGTAAGGAACTTCATTTGGTAAGTTTGTGGTACATTCAGACTAATGCTGGAAGGTAGGCTTCAATCCTTGGAAATTCCTCCAAAGCCATTCTTGGCTTCTCCTACAAGATCTCAACATTCTGGCACAACATCGTCATCTCGATAAAATGTTAATGATTTCCAAAGAGAAAAATGATGTTACTGATTCTAGTTAAAATACTCTGCATGCAATTGATACTAAGTTATGAAGTGTATATGCATAAAAGGTGAGTGTCACGCGAATAAATTACAGTTTTACATGATGTCCTCCGTCCTCGTGAACAGAGGCTGATGGATAGATATACTGTATCTAAGTGAAACTCTGGTGATGCCTAATTTTCTGGAGTTGTACATGTGAATTAGACCAGTCAAGTCAAATACTTGAAGAGTATATGTGATATAAACAATTTTGGAGACTAAATATTCTAAGATTCCAAGGCCTTACTTGTAAACTGAATTGATGACTGGGAAGAAGTTTCTGTCTTATGGAAATCAACATCCTTCCATAAAGGAGCCGAACACTCAAGGGAAGCAGCTCGACACGTCTTTTAATTAATAGTTTGTCAAACTTCGGATTCTCTTCAATTAATTCCTCTGTTTTGTTGCAAAGTTTCCTGCCATTCACGGGCTCAAATAATTCTCATCTCTTGAAGTACTTACTATTGAGGCAATGCATGAAAACAAGGCATATGGATATCAAAAGTATGGACAAGCACGTTATTCATAACTTGAAAAAGATGGACATGTAGCCTCAAGCATTTTCTTTCAGGTTAACTCTTACCAGTTTCAGTTTCAAATCTAAGGCTGCCTGCTGTCTCTGGGATGCAAAAAACTTGAGCGACTGAGAGAGAAGAAAAACAAGGTTCAAATTAAAAACAGATATATACTATACAAAGCTCGAGAAATAGTACAACGACAGGGAAACAAGATCTTACTCCAATTCTCTGCATTTCAAGAGATCTATGTAATGCTTTTCTTTTAGATAGAAGATTCCCACATATTGGCTTAAAAGGCCTTCGGTAATTTTTCCCACGGTAGATAATAATAGCATGGCCCTTTTTTAGCTTATCCACCGAGACGAGAACCCCACCACTTTCTGCTTCAAGGAACTTCGCAGTGTACATGACCTGTCCAAACAGTTTCTGCATTGTAATAACTTTGACTACCTCCCTGTGCTTCCAGTGCTGATGAATACCTTCCTTTACCCCATTAAAGACCCCACGCCTACCTGAAGCCAACATTGAAGCAATGAGATACGACTACAACGACAACTCATCAAACAAGATAGCTACCAGATTTCGATTTCGATTTCAATTAAGGGTTCAGAAATAAACTAGTGTCCCCTCCAAACAAGCTCTTGAAGAACACCAGATAAAGAGTACGGTTTTAATAGAAGATTTTTGAAAACGTCAATTTGACTAGGCAACATATCACAATCAAAAGGAATTACACATAAATGTACAGAGAAATGAAAAGTAAGCATAAAGGTTAAGTCATGAGTGGAGCTGTAAAAAAAATCCTAGCTCTCTTAAACGTTATCTGCAGACTGCAAAAACATCTCAGAGTTGGAACCACCATGAGGCCAGGAGTTACAGATCTTTAGTGGTAAGTAATGAAAATCTGATTGAGTTCCTAGCTTTTGATATGCAAACCTTTTTTTTTAAAATTTGGATGAGAAGAAACACAAAACTTAATGCAGACTCGAGAAGAATAAAGTTTGGAAGAGCTATACATGGTTACACACTATATGTGTGTGTGTGTGTGTATGTCAAGATTAATCTTCTACTTTATTAAAATTAAAAACAAAAAAAACATGGTTCACCCAGATAAACTCCACCATCCATAACAAATCAATTGACCTAAAAAAAAGGAAAAATAAACAACGAAAATGAAGAAAATACTGACGTGAAAAGTGAAATTCTTTTTAAGCAAGTAATATGAGACTAATGAGTGATTCAATATATAAAATCAAACCACGGATAATGAATGTAGGGAGGATAAAGTTGGGTTAGAGCCAGTTATATGTACAACTGGCGGAAGTTCATCTTTACCAAGTACTAAGCAACTATGCATCTTCAGTCCTATCTTTCGGAAACATTCTCTCTCTTCTTCAGTCATCATTTCTTGGTCAACATCCTGCTCAGCCGGCGTCCATTGAGAATTCAACTTTGATAACTTATTTGTTGATTTCTCTATTTTTCTGTTTAGCTGAAAAACCATAACAAACTATTATAAATGGCAAACATTATATATATAAAAAAAGTGAAAAGCAGTAATGGATGTTTCATGGATTAGCATCTTACAATGAAAGCCTTGCGCTCTTGATTCCTCAATTCCTTCCCCAGTCGTGCCTTTTCAGCTTCCAGCTTAATTTCAATGTCTTTATTTCTTCTTATAAGGTCTCCATACTCTGTTTGGATATCATGAAATTCTGATAATGTTCCCACTGTGCCAGTACTCCCTAAAGGTTCATCATCTTCAGAAAAAGTTTCAATTGCTTTCAGGCGTGCATGTTCTTCGTGGAGTTGCCATCTATTGAGCTCCATTTCTCTTTTTGCTACTAAATCTGAAACTCCACAGGGAAGAAAGTCCTTGCCTCTATAGAGTAATATAATAAACTTATTGTGCAGCAACAGAACTCCTCCTGTGAGACACTGCATTAGTAAAAATTGTCCTTGAGTTACATAAAATTTTGCTGTTGATATTACAGCTTAACCGAATTTATCTATCATGATTAAAGTTTGGTGAGGCAATTGTGAGTTTGACAGAAAAGAAGAATTGCCAATTATGAGTTCTGATCAGGCGGATATTCATTAAGGAAAATGAGAGGCCGACTTTTCCCCTCAAATGTTAGCCATTAATATACCCCTTTATTTTCCCAAAATGATAGGATGCATAAATAGTATTTTGATTGAGTCGTGGATGTCATGTATATGCATACATTTTCTTAAACTTGCCTTAAGCTCGAATGCCATTTGCTCATTGTTTGTATTTGGAACTCCAAACTTCACAGCAATCTTTGCTATATGACTTTTCTCCCACAGCTTTAAGATGGCAGCAGCCAAGCCTTGAAGTTTCCTGTTCCTTCCTTGAGAACGTTGAAAAAGGAAAACAAAATTAGAAAACATTTCATACATACAAATGCATGTGTGCACCACCATGCATTGTCAATTATGTCTATATTTATGTCAGTAGGAAAGGTAATACCTAAGACAAAATGAGTAGGCAATGAACAAGCGGACTTCCTCAAGTTAGTTAGTTCATCATCTGTTAGCTTTGGTCTAGTGTTTGGTGGACAACGCCTAATTGGAGCCTTAAATCCAGGAACCACTTCTGGGAGCAAGTCCGCATCTACTGGCAAAGGCTTGTGCATCCACCAGTCAATGAATCGAGGTCCTAAGCCATCCAATAGTCTATCTGCTTCCTTCTCATACAAGGAGCTACTTGTTGGTTGGCAACTCACATTGGTTTCTAGAAAGATTTGTGTAGGATCCCCTTTGTCGTTCTTTTTGTTCAACTTTTCATCCACAGCACTTTCAAAAGTTTCAGATTGATAAATACTACTTTTTTCTAAATCCAGCTGAATGAGATCTGAGGATGATGTTTCTTGACAGCCAGCAGAGCATGGGCGCCTCTTTGGAAAAAATTTCGAAGTTGATTGATAATTGCACCCTCTATAAATAACAAGTGAGTTCTTATTTCTCCAAACAGCCATGCCTCCAGTCTTCATCTGTGTATGAAACATATGCACATATATATAATCACCAAGAGAACATGTAATAACTAAAAAGAACAGAAAAACAAATCCAAAGCAGCGCAATAGAGAACTACTGAACTAGGAATGTGGATCACTTAACATAATTCTCATAATGAATATATCTCATTCTTTTAGAAAAAGTTCCCCCCATAATATGCGAAAATAAGAATTAGAGCAGCTATATAAACGCACAACGAAGTCCCAAAAGGCGAAAGCCCAACAATGCAGGAGCTGGAATTGATATGAATCTCAATATCCAATGTTCTTCAAGCAGACAATTAAAAAAAAACTGATCATAAATATAACATGCTACAGAAGGACAACTGTATCAAATCAACAATATAAACCAAAATACGACACCATCTCAATCAGTTTAATTTGTTGAACTCGGGAAAATGTCTAGCAACTGTCTGAATATATCATTCTGGTCTGCATAAAACAAAAAAGCAAGTAAAGGTAGATCATCAAACCTCAAGAATCTCTTGAGCTCTATACATATTCCGGCAGAGTGGCACGTCGAATTTGAGCATGGCGAGCTCATTCCCCTTCCAAATGAACTTAACATCATCAACAACGGCTTGAGTGACCCCGGCCTTCTTAACCTTGACCCATTTCCTCATCTTTGCTGCCTCACCTCTCAACCTCTCAAGCAACTCTTTCTCAAGGCTCAATTCTGCCGCACTCGCCACCCTTTCCCTCTTTACTCTCGGAAACACCATCCTTTCCTCCCTCTCCCACGGCATTTTCTTCCTGGAAATCCTCGAGTCGACAGCCTTTCCAAGTCCCTCCAAGCAATCCCCAATTCCAAACTCCCCAAAACCTCTGTGGGTTCCTACCGAATTATCCTCTTGTACGAGCCCCTCCAAGCAATCCGAAATCCCAAACTCCCCAAAACCTTTCTGGGATTTTTCCGGATTCTCATTTGGTCCAAGCCTCTCAATGCTCTGGACAATTTGCTTGATTGCTCTCTCCCCTCTAATGCCGACCAACTTGCCTCCTAGCTCCGAAACGGAGTTTTCGGGTTTGGCATTGCCGGGGATCTTCCTGTTTCTGGGTTTTGAGAAGTCAATGACTTGGTGGGGTAGAAGAAGAAGCGGGCCCTTCATCCAAGGAGCTGCAGGCGCCTTAACGGAGGCGTCGGAGCTCGAAAAGGACTCCAATGGGGGCGTGGAATGCGGGGTTTTGGAGGGAGTCGGGTTTTGCGGAGGTTTTGGGTTCAAGGAAGATGAGATGGAAAAGTGCGCGCGAGAGGGAGGAAGATGGGCGGTGTTTGGGAGAGTGGAAAGAGGAGAGAGGAAGAGAGTGGCGGGCATAGTTAGGGTCTGAGCGACTGCGGAGGACAGGGAGATCAAGTCTCAGTTTTCTTATCCTCTTGTGTTCTGCAAAACCGGTGATGGTTTGATGATTGATGAATAGTTGGACTTAAATTTCGGTTTGGGATTTGGCAGGGCAGCTTCCTTTTTTTTTGGCACCATAAAAAAATTAGAGATGGCAATTCGTGTAGTCAATTAATAGTCGACATTAAACCCAACCTGTTTAACAATTTCTTTCGCTCCGTAACATTGTCTTTTTATTTTTTTAACAAACCACGCGCTAAGGGAGGGTAGGCAGTAGGCTTAGTATCATAATGGACTAATAATAATATGGTTCATATTCATTTTTGACGAGAATCGAACCTACGATCTTTTATTTACAAGTTAAAGAAGAATATCACTATACCGTAGTACTAAGTGGCTGATCAGTAACATTGTTATAGTCTTAAATTTAACTGAAGGAGATAGAGGGTTGTGGTAAAGGAGAGAGAAAAAAGAGGTGTAAGGCGAGAATTTCAGTATGACTCGAAGAAGTCGCAACTAAAGTCTGTTTGATTGACCTCCAAAATATTGTGGTGGTTCCAACGGTAAAGACATAAACTGTTTGAGAATGTACCTTTTGCAGGTCTAAGAAATAACCCGCGTCAGCATAACCAATAAGGCAAGCCTCATTCCGAAGACCAAGAGGGTATGATCTATTATGAGGTTCATAGGGATAGAAAAAGTCTAAACTCGTAGTACCTTTGAGGTAATGAAGGATGCCTTTAACACCATTTCGGTGTCGGCGTATTGACACGTTGCTATATCTTGCTAGAAGATTAACGACGAAAGAGATGTATGGTCTAGTATACCGAGCTAAGTTTTCGTGGTTGTTGTCGCTCTCTCTCACTCTCTCGCTCAATCGATGAGGGCCTTTGATAGGGGGCCTAACAACACTATGGCTTACTACTCGACCTTAAATCTTATAGCGACATCTATTGTCCAGATATGAGGTTGTGGTTTTTTGTGGCTCTTGCAGTTTGTGCTCTTGGCAAACAACAACGAGGACGAAGCTCGTCACTTTGCTGGAGGTGACAATAAGTTATAACAATGCTTGTTTGTCTATTATTAGAAAATCATTAAATGGTGGTGCGGTCTTTTCTCCATGAAAGTTCTACGACTTTCAAGGTTCAATCCTCATGAGTTCTACCTCCATGTTGGTTGGATGTAGGTAACTCATGGCTTGTATGAGACTGTAAATGTAGAGTTGTAAACATCGCCATACAGAAGTCAAATGTTCTACACAACGTTGTACAGCCAACACAAACAAAGGTACAATCCTTTCAACCGTGTTTTGGTGACAGTTTTCTCTCTCTCACTCATTTCTACAATCCCCTTATATTTTAAACTCAAGACCGCAGCACATCTCTTGTTTCACAGTTTTTTTTAAAAAAACAAGGAAAAGAAAGAGGGGAAGAGAGTTCGAAACTATTACATTAATTTAGTGGGGGAAGGGGGAGTTTCGAGCTTAGAGCACTTGGGTGGAAACGCATCAACCTATCCACTAAAATATTGGATCACATGCAGAAAAGAAGCTTTGATTTGATTAAAAATCCTAATTCATTCAAAGCATGCCTCAAAAGTTTACCGCTACAGTTTATTCCAATGACTACATGGGCTACGGGACTTGGGAACAACTGAATTAGAGATGGAGGAGATAAAGTTCCTCTTTGTGCTCAAAATATCTTCTCTGCTAGCTTCTATATACAAGAAAAGACGACAGACATAATAACAAATTCAACCATCACGAAAATCATTGACAAACGAGGGCCGCAGAAAGCTATTCCATGCAGCGAGCGCATCATAAGTCCTTTGATTCATCGTCCAAGGGGTCACGAAGCGTTCCACACATCCAATCCATCCATACGGTATAATGGCCATAGTTATGGCGGTATGTAGTATGATGTATGGTGTGGTAGCCGGCACCCATGACAGGCCATATTTTGGCGTGGATGCAATCGTGAATGTTCGCTGTCCATATGGCCTCAATAAATAGGAGCGCTATGTGGGTTGTGAAATGCATTGGTACAAGAAATAGAGCTAAAACATGTGGAACTGCCTGCAGTATCCCATCAATCGGGTGAAAAGCCAAACCTGACATAAACAGATCCAAAACAGTCGAGCATTAGCAACATAAGTAAGGAAAAGATTTCAAAAACGTGATGACAAGTTGAACTAGATGAAAATAATGTTAAGTTGAACTACGTTCCTTAATTTAATGAAGTAAAGAACAGTGATTGTTTTTCCCTTGCATCATATTTGTCGAGAATAACAAGCGGAGTGGATCGGGAAACAAGTGACTCTTACAAGATTAAACTCGGGAAAACAAAATAGGAATTGTTCAAACGACATTGATTTTCATTCAAAAAAACTTAAAATGACCTTTACTTGTGAAAAACTGATACTTTATTAACATGTCATAAATAAAAGTTGATAAGCTGTCAATCTCAAGACAGAACAGACGAAAGCTCAAGCAGAATGCAGAACAATTAAACTAAGCACTATCGGTCCTCCGAAACTGCCACACTCAAATCCACATGAATACGAAAGAAAAAGGTACGTGAAAATTTTCTGATGAATATTTTATTTTTCTGGTCTGGGATTCCGATGAACTGAAGCACACAATAAGCCCAAACCAACCAGTATCGCATGAAACCACAACTTTGGTCCATGAAGATTACCCACAAAATAACCATCACGAGGACTCCAAAGGAGGAATGTTCTTTTAAAATGGCTTACAAATACATAAATCATTATTTGTATACCTGAGTTCTACCGAAACCTAGTCCATGTGCAGTGGATACATAGATTGTTTCCTACTACCTAATTTTAGAATGCCCTTCGTAGCGAAAGCATAATATCAGAACTCAACTGGGTGATAACAAGGTTAATTTATTAGTCAACCAATGATCCTGGGGAACAACTACAGGACATTAAAGTTCTTTTATCAAATCCTAGTTGGGGAGGAAGAATTTGCAGAGCGAATGAAAGATAGTACATCATTAGCTTGTTAAGGTGAAAGTGCACAGAAAATCCTTCCATGTAATTTTCATGCTTCTTACTAATCCAGAAAGCGACTGAGAGTTGCAAAGTTGGTTTCCATAAGTACACTGAGAGTAGCAGAGTAAGTTAGAGCCAAAATTGCCATGTGAAAGTGATTAACCATCTTATGTCACGGAAAAAGAACAAAGAAATCAACTTTTTTAAAAGGGAAACTGTTATCCTTCTTCCATCAAGTCCTTGAAAAAGTCACGTGTTATAGACTCGAGTGGAACTCAATTGGCAGGATAAAACAAACTTAAAATACAATGATAATAACAATCAAGATATATCATATATGGTCTTCCAGAGGAGAAAGAATTCAGGAAACAATGTCACAGAAATATGTAACCTCATCAAGTGCACCAAACGCGGATTTTACATATGCCATAACACAATCACACACACACACACACACATATATGCGCTCATGATCCAGATCAGATAAGATGCGAAAACATTCAAAATGACAAAGTATGAAAGTTGAATAGTTTGATAGCTTACCAGCAAACGGAGAGAGGGTGTTCTGCTTGTTGTAGATGTGATGGGTAGCATGAAGATATTTATATAGAGGTTTTATGTCATGCAACTCCCTGTGCATCCAATAAATTCCGAACTCCACGAATGCAAGATAAATTGCTAAATACAAGAGGTAAGCGGGCCAACCAACATCACTTATTCTTGCAAAGCACTTAGCCCAGCCATTTTCAACCATGTACTCAGAAACAGTTGGAAGAGCACTGTACCAAGGCATGGCCTTCATGGCAACATATATTTGCAAAAGCATGGCTTTATTAGAGGGAATGGCATCTGCAATGAGAAAACAAATAAACAATAACATAAATTGGTATTCATCCTAAGTTCCTAACAGTAGTTGTTAATATGCACGAAATTCTACGGTCAAGTAACAAAACATCGTAGGATCCACAACCTTGTAAGAGCAAGTCCAGCCTTGGACAGTGCTCGGGGGACAGGGGAGAGGAAAGGGCCCGAGGCCCGGTGGACAACCCTCCAGCCTTGGAGAGCCCGAGTGAGGGTGGGAGCCCGAGCACAAGGGGGGTGGGGAATTGACAGGCCTGCAGCCTGAGGGCCAGGCATTTTTTTATTTTTTTTGTGTCAGCCCGAGGGCCTGCAGCCCCATTTCCATGTTTTTTCTTGTTTTTTATTATTTAAGCAAACAAAAAAAACTAATATTTTATTAACTATTGCCAGGGGGAGGGTTCCAAGGGTGGAGATGCAAAAGGTAATTACTGTTCATTAATGGCAGTTACTATTCATTAAAGGCAGTTACTGTTCAATAAGGTGGATTGAAGAGTGGATTGCCAGGGGGAAGGGCTCCAAGGGTGGAGTTGCTCTAACCTACTCAGTTGTAGTATGTATGCTGAATCTTTGTCAAAATTTAATCATCAATCAATACAAAAGAGAAAGTTCAGATCAGATCCATCAATGTACATCAAAAACAACTTGAACAAACATAGTCCATCTAATTTTCCTGAGATTAAAATAAACTACTCATAGAAAACACAATTGAAGAAAGAGAGCAATGAAAAAAAAAGTCAAACCAACAAGCAAATAAACAGATTCAAAAGTTTTGAACCAAGCAAAAGCCAATCTGCTCAATAGATTTACAAAACCACTAAAACTCAGTGAGACAGAGAGAATCCTTAATCCATACTTTGAAAATAACAAGAGTAATTACATAGAAACCTTAAGAAATCACATACCTACTCAAGAACAATGTGATGGTCTCTAATTATGTTTTCTTTTTCTATGAATCTAGACGATACTCTAATTAATCTAATTTGAGATTCGAACTTAGGTACAGAGAGAAAAGCACACTCCTCTAGCCATCTCGAGTACCACTGTTATTTTTTTTAATGTTCCAAAATTTTTCATAAATCAATGAGAGGAGTGATATTCACACTCAATAACCAACACTACCCAGCAAATTAGACTCATTTAATTCATCCCACAGCCAAACCACAACTTTTTTTTTTACAGAATATAACGAAAAATAAGGGTGTATTCAATTGAGAATTTGAGAGAGAGATTTTAATGGATTTATAAATCCATGTATTTTTATAGAGTTTAACTGATTTGTAGAGATTCCATGTAAAATTTTGATTCAATTCCCTCGAAGTCTCATGAGAAGATGTGAGATTCCATGTAAAACTTTCATCGAGTTTAACTGATTTGTGGATGCTTAAAATACACTACAAAATCTTTTTAATTCTATCTAATTCCTTAACTTTTCCAAATTTTTTAAATTCAAATTCTAATTTAATACACCTGGAATGTTATAAACTTCTTTAAAATTATAATTGAATATACTGAATTTCTAAGAATTTTAATAAATTATCTTAAAATCCTAATTGAATATAATCACTTAAAATTCTGATTGGATACTCCTAAATACATTAAAATAATTAAAATCCCTCAAAATCACAACCCTAAAAGTCAACACCACTATAGAGAGCATTGGACATGGTGATTGGTGTACCTTTGGGAAGATAAACGTTGCGTTTCAGGTAGTAAATGTAGAGGCACCAAAGGAAGCCTGAGACGAGGTAGGTCAAGGTCCCGCCGACGTAGTTGCGCAGCCACGTCTGGAAGAAGTGGGGGAGTGGGTCCCACACTCTATTGGGGACGAGGGTGCCGAGCACAATGCGGTTGTAAAACGTCGTCTCCTCCAAGAACGGGTTCAGGTAGGACTCCTCCATCGGCACGACACGATTTTTCCGGCAATGGGTCGCCGCCGGAGATTTGAACAGCGAATAAAAAGGGCGCAGAGAGGGGGGGGGGGGTGAGGGTGAGGGGAGGGGACAGACAGAGAGACAGAGGCAGGTAGGCTGCGCTGGAGCCTGGAGGCGAACAACTGGTTCTGAGATTCGTTTGTCTGTTTTGTTACGGTATATGCTATTGCTATCAGAGAGCAAGTACCCTTAAAAAAATTCATCATACAGTGATAACTTCAATACCAAATGCATCTCCAATCCTAAAAAAAAATAACCTAGTTAATTTTATTAAAATATTATTATTTTTTATAATAAAATAATAATAATTTTATTTTTAATTTCTAACTTTATAAAAAAAAAAAAATTATTAATTTCTGACATGTTATTTATTTTTTTAAAGTTTTTTTGGCAGAAAAATTTGAACCGTTGAT
Source organism: Heteromeles arbutifolia (assembly GCA_024362995.1). Lineage (NCBI taxonomy): Eukaryota > Viridiplantae > Streptophyta > Magnoliopsida > Rosales > Rosaceae > Heteromeles > Heteromeles arbutifolia. The sequence goes on along the minus strand of JANCRC010000012.1, from coordinate 28,972,082 downwards.
CTAAAAATTGAACGGTCCTCATTGTGCCACGTCAATAGCCATTAATTTTAAATTTCAAATTTTTTTTACCATTGGAAATCCAACGGCCCAGAAAACTGGCCGTTGTAAATCCAACGGACACAGAGGAGCCACGTGTCCCCACCCCGGAACACCATATTGCGCCTGCACAGTGGGCCCAGCCTCTGCGACGTTGTTGGCCACTCGCGCCTGGCGCAAAAAAAAAAAAAATTAAAATGGCTTGTGACGTCACGCTGGTGTCAGCATGACGTCACATAGGCCATGCCTTGGCTCAACACATTCTGGGCCGCCCTATTGGACGACTTGGGCTGGGTGCCGGGCCGAAAAGGCTGCTGGGTGCCAGCCTAATGGCTCCCAATGACTTGCTCTGATATGCTCAAGGGGCAGATTATCGAGCTTCATGTAGCCCTACCCCTACCACCATTTTGTAAAGTTGGAGATGACATTCCAATCCTTGAAATTTTTATATTTTTAGTTACGCCTCTTGAAACTTGATTTTGATCTTATTTTGCCCACTGTAACTCAAAAGTCACAATTTTATTTCTTGAAACTCAAAGTTCGCTTAACCTTACTATGTTTTCATTTCTTTTGTCAAATTCGCTCGATTTTGGTTCCACTTTGCCCCCTTAACTTGATTTTGATCTCACTTTGTCACTTGAAACTTAAAAGTCGTCACTTTACTCCATAAAGCTCAAAATTCACTCCACATTGCCTTAATTTTGTTAAATTCGTCTGAAAGCCGTCAAATATGAGGATGTGGATCAAAAATTGCATATGTGAAAAAAGGAGGAATATGGTAAAATGGTAAACCAAAACCCAAAAGTAGGAGAACGACTTTTTGGCTTCGTTTATCCTTCTACTACTGTCCCATCTCGTCGGCGAGAATCCTTTCCTCTCTTGCTCACTATCAACCCAGCCTCTCCCTCTCACTCTTTCTCTAAGATTGATTTGCTATCCATGGAATTGGAGCAAATTTTATTATGTGGGTCTGATTTGAATGCACTAGACTAATCAATTTTTTTTTAAATTTTTTTTTCCAGATCTCTACAACTCAAGCACAACAAGCCAAAAAAATCACAATCCTTAATTTCTTCTTTTAAACATTATTTTCGGACTATTGGATAATTTCTTCTTTTAAACATTATTTTCTGACTATTGGATTTTATTGCATAGTGGAGATTTATAATCAAATTCATCTCTACTATGTGTTCACATTCAACAATTCATTCTGAAGATAAAATGACGACTTTTGAGTTTCATGGGGTAAAGAGGGATCAAAATCGAGTTCCATGGGACAAAGTGAGATCTAAATGGAGTTTCAAGAAGCGTAGCTAAAAATAAGCCTATAAGGTCTCGTTTGGCAACTCGGACTGTATTTACTATTTCAGTCGAATAGGATAATCTGATCGGACTGTACTGACTAAATTAGTCGAACGTTTGGTGCATTATTGTACTAATGATCGTATTATTTATAATGTGTTTGGTACCGTATCGGATAAGAGATTGGATTACATTATTTTTACGAAAAAAATTTGATGACTAATTAAAAAAAAGGGATTTTTTTTGACAAAAATTCACAACAACCAAATGCTTCAAATTAAAAAATAAAATAAAAATAAGGGAGTTTTAACGAAAAACCTGCGGTACTGTTCACTTTAACGAAAAACCACATTTTATCACTAAAAATCAATCCTGGTACTATTCACTTTATCCTTTATTTTGTCCTTATCGTTAAAACTCAAAGTTTTCAAACATTTTTCATTAGTTTTGCTTAAAAATAATCTTGTTTGTCATTTTGAACTTTGATATTGCATTTTCTATTTGTCCTTTATTTAAACCAAATTATAAAAAAAAAACAAATAAAAATCCTTTCTTCCCTAGATCTTCTCCACCGCACCGCCCCTAGACACCTTCACTCCCTTTTGCTTACCAGTTTAAGCAAATCTTCCCCCTCTATACATCTGAAATGAATCCCAAATTACCCAGAAATAAGGAAACTTAATTACTCTTAGAAAACAAAAAAGGGGGAAAGGGGAATGGAGCTGTAAGAGTCTTCGACACAACCGAAGAGGAATTAAGCTGCAAGTCGGACCTTAACGGAGATGTCGTTCTTGCGAGCTTTGAGAGTGCAAGTGAAGAACTTAGGGAGAGGATCGGACTCAGAGCCTTCGACGCGCGACAGCCAGGCCTCGGGGCTCTTGTAGCAGAGGAAGACGTGGCGGCCGTAGGCGTTGACGATGCCAGCAAGAATAACGACAGGAAAAACGACGACGGCGAGAGGAGGTGTCGTGGAGAACGAAGTGCGAGAGAGAGGTAAGGGTGGGTTTGGTACGTGGGACGGGACCGAATGGAGTGGGATGAGGCGTTCCGTCCATGTTTGGTGCACCTAAAACGGGTGGAACACGCTGTTCCACCAGACAAATTTTGGATGATTTTTCGTTCCGCCTTTCCTCCTGCAATGACTTGTTCCACCTCTGTGGAACACAAATTTATAACATTTTAGGACAAATATACCCCTTATCTTTTTAAAAAATTACACCATCTAAATCATTCAACAAGCCCTAAAACTATTTTCTCTTCTCTCTGCCGTTGTCTTCATTCCTCCTCATCTTCTGCATCTCCCCTTCGCAACCTTCCTCCTCATCCTCTGCATCTTCCCTTTGCAACCTTCACTGTGAACTTCAGCTCTACATCTCCGTTCCAGGTTCAATCTGATTGTGATTGTGTAGCCTCTCGGTCTCTCTTTCTTTGTATTGCTTCGATTTGCAATTGAAAAAAAAAATTGCTTCCTGGAGTTCCTTATTTTGATGTAAATTTGAAGTGGCATTATTATTCTTTTCTGATTTGCTTGTTTCGATTTCATTAACACCCAGTTCCTAATTATGATGAATTTCTTTGTATTTTGTAGTGCTTCAATTTCTTTGTATTCTTTTCTGATTTGCTTATTTCAATTGCTTTGTATTTTGTAGTGCTTTGATCTGCCCAATACAACATCTGCAACCAAAGATCCATCTCTGTTTATCTGCTTCCATTCCCCATATTGAGCAGTACTGCATTCAGAGGTATCTCTCTATCTGGATTCATTTTTTCAGTGTTGAAGTTGTCGATTTTTATGTACTGAAATTTGTAAATCTGATGCATTAGGAAAAGAAAATACAACTTTCTGGGAGAATTTCCTCTTGTTTAATCATCAAAGTCAAACTTAAAGAATCCGGGTAGAAAGTATTGCAATTTTTGTATCGTCCCATCAATTTCAGTTTATCATCCAGTTCTAAAATGATTAGGGGAAGTTTATCTGCTCTCAAAGAAAAGTAAGGTTGCGGCTAATGGCCTTAAAATGTCTAGCTTGTATTCTTCTGGGTATTTTTAATGTTTTAAATTTCCAATTATTTGTGCTCTTGCTCCTGGTCTTGAGTGGGGTGAGGATAATGGGAGACAGGAGCCTGCTTTTCTTCAATTTTCATGATCAATGCATGAAAGTGAACTTTACGTTACCGTGTGTATCGATCAATAACTAGAAAATGAGGGATTAGTAATTGGAATAGATTGAAAGACTTGAGGTTTAAAGGATATTGTGCTGTTATCCAGTAACAACCGGAAAGTGATTGTGATATCTGATCAAACTTTTTAAATCATAAACAGAGAGAGAGAGAGAGAGAGAGATGCGAGGCCTCTGCTTTCCTGCTTTACATGGTCCCAGAATGCATCACTGTTATGCATTTTTCTTTTTGTTCATATTGATATGCATATTAGTTCCTTTCAACATCTACATTTGCTTCTGAACTGTTTTACATTTCTTCTATTTTACCAGAAGTATTAGCCTACATTGAAATTGTTGAGTCAAGCCAGACATGGACTCAATGAAGGGATGATAAATATATGATGAGTGGAGAGGAAGGAGGGCTTGAAAATTGGTTGACATGGTAGTTGTTGTAATTGTCTTTTATTGAGATTTGGACTCAATGTAGTTGTTGTAATTGGCTTGAAAATTCGTAATATCAAGACTATTGAGATGTTTGTTATTGTTTTTTATTTGCTGGAATGAGTTGTTGTAATTGGACTCAATGTAGATGTTTGTTATTGAATCTGTTACATCCTTTTTCAGCTTGCTTTTTGGTTTTGCTTCAGTTTGGGAGCACTGATTTAGTGGTTTTAAAGAAGCATCACCTTGATGTGTGTTTTTGGATGGTGTTGATTAGTCAAACTTTTTATTTGGGTTTGATGGAGGAGAGAGAGAGAGATAAAAGAGTCATGGAGATGAGAGATAAAAAGGAGAGAGTGAAGAGATAGAAAGAAAGAGAGACATGAAAGAAAATCGAGAAAGAGAGACATGAAAGAATTTGCTTCTTAATTGATCATTTATTGTTCACTGGATTACCTTTTCCAGTAGGAAGTAATTTAGCTTTGTAAAAAGCTGTAGGCATATTACATGTCTCTCGTTAATTATATGAGCGACATAAAGTACAAATACATGTCTCTTGTTTTCTGTTATCCACAGTACGAATATATGAACACATGAAAGTCCAAGTATAGTGTACAAAATATATCCTAGGTAAGCAGCAGCAAGAAGAAAAAAAAAAAATAATTGTTCCGTCCCGTCCGAAACTTACCAAACAACAGACGGAACAAGGGTAAGTTAGTCATTTTAATATTTTGGTTCCGTTCTCCGTCCTGCGCATCAAACGCAGAACGGAACAACTCTCCTGTTCTGTCATGCGCATATCAAACATAACATGGAATCACTATTCCGTCCCATCCCGTCTGCGTACCAAACGCTACCTTATGGAAGGGTTTATTAAGCAGGTGTATACCCTACTAAATAAGTAGATTGACTAAATTAATCCGACAGTTATTTAATACGAGAGGACACCAAACGATCGAGTCCGTATTATTTGTCCTATCCAGTCCCTTATACGACCCATCAAACGAGGCCTAATATTACATTTTTACCCATTCATATCGACAACTTTAACAACTATTTGTTAGAAGAAACGAAAGCATAATAAAATAGAACAAATTTTATATTTCAGAGAGTAATGTGGTTAATTTTGAGTTACAATAAACAAAGTAGAATCAAAATCGAATTTTAGAGACACATACTCACAGCTAAAATAAGCCTTATACAAATGCCATAATTGTCAATGTCTGTCGCTTGTGCTACAAAAATTTGATGATGAACTAACTAAATGGTGAGGAAGAAGAGGGGTGTACGTGAGTGTAACATTCTACATCGCCCAGGGAAGTGATCATTAAATGTATATTCTCATCCCTACCTAGCACGAGGCCTTTTGGGAGCTCACTGGCTTCGGGTTCCGTAGGAACTTCGAAGTTAAGCGAGAAGGGGGCTAGAGCACTCCCATGACGGGTGACCCACTGGGAAGTTGCTCGTGAGTTCCCAGAAACAAAACCGTGAGGGAATGGTAAGCCCAAAGCGGACAATATAGTGCTACGGACGGGTGACCCACTGGGAAGTTGCTCGTGAGTTCCCAGAAACAAAACCGTGAGGGAATGGTAAGCCCAAAGCGGACAATATAGTGCTACGGTGGTGGAGCGAGCTCGGGAAGTGATCCGCCCCAGGCCGGGATGTGACAGTGAGTACGAAGGAGGAGCAAGAGGGATCTAGATTCTAGGTGGAAATGTTGTCTTTATTTTTTTTAATCTTATTATTATTATTATTTTTAATGGTTTTTATTATTTTAAAACACTGTTTTTTTTTAAAATTATTTTTATTATTCATGTGGTATTGTAGAAATCACATGTCTGTCATGTGCACTATTAAAATAATCGATGAAAATAGTAATGGACTGATCAAATTTATTTGCAACAATCAATTTCAGGGACTTTTAATTGATTTTGAAATTAAGGGATCGAAATGAGGAGCTAAGTTAATTTCAAGACCATTTGTGATAAAAATTATTTTCTTTTTAATGTTTACTTTTTAGGGTTTAAATAGTCATTTTATATAGAGTACATGAGTAATTAATATGAAATTTTTATGTGAGTTGTAATCAACAAAATGTGAGAGGTAAATAAAATAACACCAAAAATAAAATGATGAAACAATACTATAATATTTTTTTGTCAAATATCATTTGTATGTTTATGTTCATAATCAAATAAATGGAACAATGTATAAATGGGATTAAAATATCATTGAAATTTAACTACACCATACATGATATATTATACAACAAATTATGGATCAAAACCAAGAAGCAAAGGGCCAACCCGCAACAAAGGCTCCAATGTGTTAGGTAAGAATTTTCTAGCAAACAAGAAACATACTGAAGTTGTATTGCCATTGTACGTGCATTTTGATCCGAACCGAATCCGATTCAAAAGCTCATTCGAAATATCAATCCATCCAAATTTTCCAGGATGAGGACCACCTCTTGACCAATCCACCCAAGTGACGCTCCTCTTTGAACTCAACTGAGTGTACAACAAGTTCACAAGTGTTGGAATATAGTGCTCATCAATGTAACAGGGAGGGTTGCAGTACTGTTGAAAGATCGAATAATATTTCCGATCCGAAACGATGTGGACGGCAAGCTCACGGTGCACTTCGAACCACTGAGACCCCTTTCTCCAATTTGTGATGTTTATCATGGGGTACATTTGAGGGTTGTATCGGCCCCGGCCTGGCTTTCTAGGGTCATCAAATGAATTCAGGAAGCTTTGGTTTGAGTTGATGAGGTAGTCATATGCTGTTGTGAAGTTGAATAAAGGAATGCAGGATTCAGAAAGCAGCACAAATCTTTGGTTGGAGATGTCAAGAAGTCCATTTGCTAAGAGGCGTCTCTCGGCATCTAACATTGTTGATGTTCCCCAATAGACCGGCTGCAACCAAATGAATAAGTAATGGTCTCAAATGATTGTTACTTTGGATAATCCAATGTGATGTATATATAGCAAAGATTGTTTAATTTCTTTCTTCTTTTTTGGTCAGACTTCAGAATACAGAAACTTAATCTTCACCACAATAGTCTAGAATATATGACTTCATAGTGGCGAGTTTGGGTTAATTGTAACTTTCAACAAGATGACACATTATGACTTGAAAATGACACGAAGTGTGCAGGTTTGGGTTGATTTTTGCTTCACACAGAGACAAATATATGACACTATCCACACTCTAAACAACTATAATTTATGAAGATCTTATCTTTTTTAAAACGAAAATGACACAGAATTCTGCATTTTTATGATATGTGAATGTCTAGTAATTTAATCCGAGTGATTTTTTGAAAAAGAAAACACTAGCTAGAAACTGTCTGATACCAATATCTAAAATGAAAAATGTCTGTAATACTATCAAACACGAGCATGACATGTTGACAGGACTTGGATATATGAATGCTACAGTTCAAAAATAATATCAATGTTAGATCAATGAGTAGAAATTGCATAAATGATTTGTATGCATATTAATTTGATCAAACATGTTACAAAACTTCAGTTATAGAAATAGAATCTTTACCACTACGGTGGTTTAAGTTTTCTCACCAGTTGGGGGATTTTAGGTTCAACTCACATAAACTGGCGAGTTTGAAACCAAAGTTAATGTTAGCTCATTGTGTACTTAGCCCAACCACTCCCCAATATTATTGTATGAGAAATAATGAAAGGAGCTAACCTGGCTATGAATTCTTTTACGGTGGAAGACAGAATCTTCAGGCACTGATTCATTAAAATCAGGGTGTGCATGCACATAAATGGAGTATAATCCTTCATGTCCCTTGAAAAACGTCTCCCACAAGGGAGACAAAGGTAGAGGTCCCTTTGTCAAGAACATGAAAGCAACTTTCGGAACAAGCTTGTAAGGCAAATCTTGAATTCTAGGAACCATTGATGCTCTCCGAAACAACTCCTCGTCACTCATATTGTGTATGAGGAGTTTTTGTTCTGTCAGTGAAACACTTGTATAGTTAGATGTCCCATTCTTGGAGAAAGATGGTATTAGAAATGGTGGTGGTGGTGGTGGTGGTGGTGGAGGCGGTGGGGGGAGCTGTTTTGGCGATGGTGGTGGAGGTGGCGGGGGGAGCAGTTTTGGTGATGGTGGTGGCAACGATTGAGCTTGAGGCGATGATGATTGTAAAGGAAAGATATTGTTAATGGAATTTAGGGAGGCTTGAAAAGTAGTGAGTGAGAAGCTCTGGAAATATAAGGTAACTATGATACCTAGTGACAAACCTATACCAAAGAATAGGAAATGAAGGACATGGTTTAACTGGATGAGGGTTCGGAAGGGCCGAAAAGTTGATTGAATTTGGGGTTGCTCGTGACTCGCCATTGTCATTGGGCAGATAGGAAAGAAAGAGGTCGATCGAGGAAGGAGTTTCCTGACTAGCTCATCAAACTGCTAATAACAAAGTCAAGCTGAACGCTCTTGCAAATAGGCTTTGTGGGGAAGGTATTAGCATGTTCTTAATGGACTTTCTACATCGTGCTTCAAAGTTAATTAAGCAGGAGATTAATAACAAATTAGCCGCAAGTAATCAGTAGAGACCCTTTCCGAGTTTATATCAGTTGGAAATTAAGTTGTCCAAGAACTTGAAGCAACTTTTAACTTGTGTAATCTATGGGTGTTGACAAACCATTCCTTCAACACCACCCAAAGTAATCGGATAATTGTTTTAAATAACCTATGCTTGTTTTTGAATTGACGTCCCATGAAACACCAAATGATACTTGGTTTTGTCCAGATGTTTATGCTATAGCCCCATATAACAAACAAAAGAGAAGCATAGAGAGGACCAGCACTTTGTTGCTAATCCAAATTATAAATTATAGTTAAAAGTTAAAATCCACCAAATATTAACAGGGGCCGGGACCGAAAACCTATTGGCAAATGTTAATCTCTTTGTATTTTGAAAGGTCGAACACGTTGGGTTGGAGTTGACAAATTACAATAGGTTTGGTCGTGGTGCAACAATTCACTATAAATAGTGGAAGTCGCCAAACAGTATGACACACATCACCCAGAAAGCACTGCTTAAATTAAGCAGCCTCTTTTCTACCCTTTCTTTTGAATGGCGACCGGTTTTTAGGTTCTCAAACTTACTTCTCATTCTAAAAGTGGGTTTTGGTCATGGTCCAACAATTCACTATAAAATACTGAATTAGCTACTATCTTTTTAATTTGACTAGTTAAATACATGCATAATTTTAGGCAAATGATAAAATAATTAGTACTAATTTTATTTAAATTTTAGAGAGGGGGGAGAGAGTTTGAATAAGTTTGTGACACATTAGGTTTAAAGAGGAAGATTTTATCCTTCAGGGTAGTCTACCACTTGCATATGCACGATGGTTTGCTTGAAGCACAAAGTAAACAAGTTTTTTTTTTTTTTTTTTTTTTTCAATTGATTAAACCTCTCTTCAAAGGTATTTAGTACTAATGTGCTATCTTCCACATTACTTAATCCCACATGTTTATGATTCATGTCAAGCTGTTAATCCAATTTTTGTAAACTAAACTAATAATAAGGTAATCGGCTGCTGCTGAAAGTTTGACTGATGATACTAAAGTATCTTGCCACAGTTCTCTAGTCATTTTAAGTGATATATAATTAATTCTTGTTCTTAGAATGATATGCACAAATGTCGAAAGAAATAATAGGAAGTATTATAGGATTCGCGATTTTACATATTTGTAAGACTTAAATTATAATGTGCTCTGATACCAAATTGAAATGTAAGCATTCAAACTAAAAACAATTAGAGGAGGTGACTGAAGATTTTTTAAGCCACCTAGGTAGAACTTTCTAAGCCCACTAGAAATCCCCCGCCAAACCACAAATCCTGCTCCTCCTTGCTCTCCAGAGAGTCCACCCCACTTACTCAATCCAAGTACCCATTCCATATCTACTTCATTAGTATCGGCTGCCCGCCGTGGCTTGGGTCCCTGAGGCACATCTTGAGCACATCAGCAGCCTTCACCCCACCAACATTTTGATCAGGTGACTCAGCGAAACTCGGCTCCTTGGCCCTCCAGCCCCTGATGGGACTCCTCCTTTCTCTCTTCCTCTTCTTCTTTCTTTTTCTTCACCTCCTCCTCTTCCACCTTATCTTCCCTTACCTCCTCCTTCATTTGAAGCTCTCTTGCCATTCGCCGGGTCAAAACTCCATGCCCACTTTGGAATCCGTCGGCCTTCATCATCATCATCTTTCTTTCTGAGCTTTTTTTGTTTCCTCCCTTGCTTGATGAGCTCACTGTCTCCTTATATTCATTTTCTTCTGTTTGTCACAGAGAGAGAGAGACAGAGACAGCGACAGAGTGATTGAGTCTGGATGAGCTGCGTTGAACTTCCTCGCCCAAATGTGTTTCCTTCTGCTGACTGACCTGAAATGCATATGCGACAAAACAATGAAGCACATGCATAATCAAAGTATTTATAAAATGTTTCCCAGACCAAAAAAACACATAAAACTTGATGAAATATATTGGTCATACCATACGATCAAGTAATCTGGTAAATCATCGATTCGATAGAAGATGGATGCCATTATTCTTAATATGCACATCATTTGAAATAAAGCTTCATCCCGATGACCAAAAGGTCTTAATTAAATTTTCTGCAACAAAAACAAAAATAAACACAAAAATAAACTATATATACATAGTGATGATTGTTTAACTCGTATTCTGAATGGCCTCGTTGTTATTAAATCATTAATTTCTAATATTCTATAGGTAGATACAGTAGCCTAATTAATTTATTTAGAGGGTGAAACCTGGCCAGCATTTCCGTAATGTTATGGACATAATGAATCATATCAGCTATTGAGATATATGTTTCACAACATATTTATAAATTTGATAAAATTAGCTAGGTACGAAATTTATTATGTTGGTCTGGTGTTGAGCTTGGTTCTTTGTTTCGTTTTTGGATTCTTGACCCTTTTTTGTCACAAAAATGATAATAATTAATGATATGAGTACTATGAAGAAAATCTAATTAGTTTTTATAAAAAAAAGTTCCATGAAACATTCAACTTACCTATAAATATCATGAGCAACAAACTAAATCAGAACACATACCAAGGGTGAAAGATTTGAGGGATGAATGACATTCAGAGAGCAAGCTTTTCCAGATGTGAACAGCATGAGGTGAGAACGTCAGAGACTATGACCCAGTTTGGTACTGTTGCAAAGGATATTAAATGTGAGGTAAAATAATCAGATTTGGAGCAAACCTGTTAAGTGTTTGGTAAATTGAAACCAGCTTTGGGCCAAATGCCCATATAGGTGTTTGGCAAATATTTTATTGCAGAAAGTGATTGAAAATATGAAGCTTACCTACATATACCATGAGGAACAAAAGCAACAAACTGCAATCGTTTAACCACAGGTCAAGAGTGAAAGATCTGAGTGATGAGCGAAAAAAGGAATGAAGATTAAGGATTGGTAGGAAGCAGAGACGATGACTTAATGGAGCGAGCTTTGCTAGAAATCTTCAGTGGCGGAATTGAAGAGGATGAGGAGATAGACTAAGACGAATGCGAGCATTATATTTATAGGCCTGTATGCACATTGTTCACTCTTCGGTTTCTAACCATGTTATCTTTCACGTGAAGTATCAGTGACGAAATAATTCACGATATGATAATTTAGTTTAACTAATCATACCATACGTGCCCTAAGCTCCGGGCGGTGAAGTCTATATATGTAGCTACTACTAGCTAAGAGATTTTGAATACAGTGCAACATATATGACAACTTCCATTTCTAGCAAGTTATTGTTAAAGCACTTAGGGCTTCTTTAATTTGATTACTTTTGGTAATGCCAAAAAAGTTAATAAAAGCAAGATATGTGCTAGAATGGCGGATATATATATAGTATGATTAGTATCTGGAGTCATGGAGAAGTGATATTTTTTTCTTAACAAACGATATTATCTACACTAAGGGGAGAGGGTGGGCTTAGCCTCACAATGGTTAGCAATAACGTGGTTTAAATTCGCCTTTGGTGATAATTGAACCTAAGACCTCTCACTTGTAAGTGAAGAGGAATACCACTAGACCATAGTACTGAAGAGGAATACCACTAGACCATAGTACTAAGTGGCATGGAGAAGTGATATTTGTGCTGATTGGATTGCCAAAATTACCTGTTTTGCAGCATTGTTATGGGTTTATATACATGAGCTTGATGACCCTCTTGATGGTATCAGTAATGATCTAAAGGACCACCGGTTGGAGGCGAAATGTTTTCAATTTTCAAGTTAGAAATCTCATTAATAAATATTAAATTTCTATACTTAAACTTGATGTCTAAAATGTAACTAATTCTGTATGAAGTCTGGTGCTAACAAAAATATGAGTTTCTTAATTATTGTATGATTATTAAGTAATCATGTACTTAATTATAAATAAAAATAAAAACCATTTCATCATCACACTCATAGTACACAATGAAATGGTGTATTTTGGTTTGGTCTGCTATGAATCTATGATATTCAAATTTTTTACTCAATGTGGTGACCGCGTGTAAATGGTGCAATTAGCATAGCTAACTTGCAAAGCGTTGTATTGAGAAATGTAACTTGCAACGCAAGTAAGTTGCTTTCGTGGTAAAATTGTTTAAAATTTGATTGTTGGAAGACCAAATTAATGTGTTCGGGAATATTTAGCCTGTTATGCTATTATAGTTTTGATTAATGGATGATTTAGGTGTCGTAGATCTACCTATTGGCCGAGTATTAACATTTTCTTGTAGATAAACAGCAGCATATAGGAGGATGATGCAGAACTAACACTAAGAAAATACTGAAACAAGTAATTGACTAATTAATAGTCATTTGACAACAAGGTAATAAATCTAAAACATTAATAAAAACCACCAGCACAACATATATTTAGCCTCTTACGGCCTGGGTTTCGGGGTCGAATTATCTCCAAAGTTCCAAAGGCTTCCGTCCCATGCATTATTGTGCCCTGGATCATCCCCCGTATCATCATTATTTACAGAAGGAAAAGATAAATTGTCAAAAAAATCACCGTAGGGATTCCCAAGCCCACTAGAAAAGTCCCCGTCAAACCACAAATACTGCTCCTCCTTGCTTCTCCAGGGAGTCCAGCCAGACTGACTCAAATTAAGTACCGATGCCATGTCTTCTTCACTAGTATCGGCCGCTGGTGGTGGCTGTGGTCCGACAGGCACATCTTCAGCAGCAGCAGCAGCAGCATTCACCGGACCAACATTTTGATCAGGTGATTCAGTGACACTCGGCTTCTTGGCCTCCACCCCTTCCTGGGTCTCCTCCTTTTTCTCTTCCTCTTCCTCATCTTCTTTCTTCACCTCCTCCTCCACCTTATCTTCCCTCGCCTCCTCCTTCTTCAGGCGAAGCTCTCTTGCCATTCGCCTTGTCAAAACTCCATGACGACTATGGAGTCCGTCAGCATTCGTCATTTTTCTTTCTGAGCTCATTGCCTTCTTATTCATTTTCTGTTTGTCACAGAGAGAGAGAGAGACAGAGAGTCTGGATGAGCTTACTGAGTCTAAAGCAGCTATGGAGAGAAGAAAGCTTAATCTGAGCTTCTTTGAGCACAGAAGGGAGTGAATGTGATTGCTTTCTTATATACACACAGTTCACCACGTAGCTGTTAGGGTTTTGATGAAAAAAGATAGATTTCTTTCTGGATTTTTAGAGTAACTCTTTTCTCGAGAAAATGATATCCCTTACCCAAATATGTCGCGATACTTTAGACTGGGTATGTAGCTGTTTAATTGCTTAAGTTCTCAGATTCAATTACCAACGAATCAATAGTATTATCTCGAGATATAACGTGATAAAAATAGCGGACATGCAGCCATGCCACCTGGACTTTCTCCATGCAGAAAATTACAGTTTCTCTTTTCAACATTTCGGTTTCTTTGGGTTGTAGTGAGTGCTTTAAATGTTCACGTTTCCCCCCCTCTTTTTCTTGTCTGTTTTTCCCATCTGTGCGTTCTTTGCATGCAGCCACACTGTAATTACGTTTCAAATGGCAGTTTCATTGTGTATTTAATTGCATCAGTTTCACTAGGAGTTAATTGCGTCAATTGATTTGAGTTTTAGCTTTTTTTTTTCACTTCTCTGGAGGATGAATTCAAAAGCAGACAGAAATTTCTATTTCACATTCAATGGAAAACATCTATCAATCGTAAAGTGATATGACTTGCTGGTAAATATAATTTGTCAATGGGATATAAGTGTTGGATACTAATAATCATTAAATTTAATATCTGACCGTGGAGAACAACTTACATAGAATGAGTTCACCGTCACCGTTTTATATAAGTCATTCTCCTAGCTATGGTTCCCAAGTCCGAGTTATGGAAGCCGGGGTTTTGGGGCCTGGTCCTGGGGGCCAAGGTCACAAATTCGAATCGATCAAATGAGTTTTGTCGAGGTCTAGAGCATAGGAGTCCCATCCTGAGTCACGCCAGAAAGCCTCGTTACTAATACTATTATGGTGCAACTTAGAAATGGAACTTTGACATCTCCAAATTTTATGCATAATCCCTTCTCCGTTGTAAATCCCATTTTAAACTTGTCAAACAAGATAGTACGTAAACTAATTGATCGATTCTGCTTGAAGCAATTTAGAACTCCTTGCAGTGATATATGTCTTTAGTAACTTAAGATGTCAAATCTGGAACATTAGATTGAGCTAAGTCTTGATCTAAATTCTTTTTTTTTTTTTTTGGACAAAGCGATGTCGAATTTGTACAAATGTTGTGGTATTCAGACGTAAAATCACAAGGAATACATATTAGTACTAGAAAGGGGACATATTACAGAAGACGAAAAAAGACCGAACTATCATTTACGTCAGGATTTTCTCTCCCAACTAAAGATCCTTCCGAAGGAAGGACAGAAAACCTTCAAGGTCAGCATGGCAGACCGAAACAAATAAGGCAGCAAAACAAACAGTAGGCAAAGCAAAGTTGACTTCAACTGATTAATGGGATAAAAACCCAAGCTCCAACATTTCTGACCAGGACTGGAGAATTAGAAATCAAATGAAAGGGCAAGAGAGGGCAAGGGACTTCTTGTTCAGTTGGTTAAGAGCATTCTCCCTTGCACCCAAGGTCCTAAAATAAAAGACAAGATTTAATCACAATTTGCAAAAACATTGAGAATTATCCTCAGTTTCTCCAAAAGTAACCAATGTCATGAAATGCAAAATCAGAAAAATGAAAACAAAGCAATAAAGCTTATTGTAGCAAGTGCAACTAAAGGGTTCACTTCTTCCTAGAAATACCAGCAATCCACAGACAATATCCAACATCAAAGTGTTTTCACTGCACTTCAGCAGTATTTTCGAATTAATTAAAATTCCAACAACCCACAACCAATTCTAATCAGAATACAAACCAAAATTAAGCATCCTGAGAATCAAAATCCTATCTGTAATCCCAAAAAATTGCAGTACAAGGCCAAAATAAAAACTTGCATCAGGAAACTGAAACAAAAAAAATACAGAGATGTAGAGGGCAATCTATACCAACATGACACAACATAATTGACACCGAATAAGCTTTAATACAGTTCTCTTCAGATATCCATAAAATTAATGTTAATCCGCAAAAGATATAACACAATCTCTCAAGACTAGTGGCAAGAGAACAGATTGTTTTGACATAAAAAAATCTAGCAAAAATGCTTGAGACAAAGTATTGAAAGGATATTTCCCCTATTAATTTTCGCACCTTTTATAGCGTGAAAACAATGCCAAACTCCCAGTTATTCAAGTGCCATAGAGTTTCCCACCTTAAGATCAGTTAGTTCTACTTTTCAATTGCGGATGGGGAGGGAGGGTGAAGAAGAGCAGCAGTATAACATGATTGTACAGTACCAGCATGGCGTCATTGAAGAAAATTATAACATCAAATTCTTCTCCATTATTGAAAAAATATTAGCTTACCATCTCATGTTTGCTACTTCACAATTTACAAGAGGTACTTGGATATTTCTAAGAACTGGACATCAAAATAATAACTACCATGATAACATTTGTAAGGTGGATGCTCTTTGAAAGCATAAATGAATCCAACATGATCACCCAAGTCAAGCAACTTCGAGCACATCTTCGAAATTAATGGAAAAATTTGAGAGGCATTTGCGAAATGTCATCAATCTGGATCCTCTACATGTTTGCCTTCCTTTCCCACCTTTCCTTTGTGTCAAGCCTAGCAACACAGTAGCATTAGATAAGAAACTCCAATATACAGAATAATATCTTTGATGAAAGATAACATTAGTTACTACTTTTGTTATATATATGGATATTACTAAGCAGGCATATCATACCCCCAATGTAACTTGTGGCTCTTCTTTGGAAACTGGACTGCTATATCCTCATGCTGTACAACAGAACTGCTTTCATTCTTGTGGCTCTCAGAGCCATAGACAGTTGAAGTTTCAAGTGTTATGACTGAATTTTGGTTTGCAGTATCTCTAGCAGTCAGGTCTATGTTGTGAGATTTTCCTTTACCACCTGTTATTACTTTAATATAAGACACAAAAAAATAACCTTGTACAGGAGAGATAACAAACATGACTAAGGAAACCAAGGAACCTTTTGGTTTCTTTCCAATCTTTGATTTTGATTTTATCTGTAACCTCCTCCTGTGCAGCTCCTATAATGTTCAACAGTTTAAGTATCCAAAAGTAATTCAGGTGCCGGAACAAAGATAAACGAAAGAATACTGGATAGGTGGAGAAAGTAATTGATGCCCCTTCAGCATCGTAAGTTGCCTCCAGCGTCTATGTTAAATAACACATTGATACTATGTACTTTCAAAGTCCCAAAGGTTAAGATCTTTTAATAAGCAGTCCGAAACCTCAGGTGACAAGATAGGAAAGCAGACACCAGAAAATATCATTAACTTTTAACAGATACATAAATACTTATAGCTTCCTAACTTGTGAGGTTGTAATTGGGTCCTGTCTAATTGTGTACTAATTCAGGAGATATTTTTACTTGTACCACAAACACTTAGCCACGTTGTGTACTATTTCACGTGTATGAGTTCTAGGGTATGTTAAGTAAAAACAAATACATGTGATAATTTGAGTGAAATAGTAAGACCATGTGGTAATGTTCTTGGTACACCGAAAAATCTCTCCTAGTTACGGCTTGTGCCCTCCTCACCCGTCCTCCCACCCAAGACAAACAGAGAAGGGACCCGAATGCAGGGGAGGGTTTACCCGTGTCTGTCTTGGGTGGCGAACTGGTAACTTGGCACGGATGCCAGCACCCAAGAATTTCCGTTAGATGAGTCTGATTTAATGATTCTACTAAACAAATATCGAGATTCAAACTCATCAACGGAAACCAATGGGTTGGTGAGCGTCGCCACCACTTCAGAATGGTGAGCAAACATTCATCTTTTAGTGAAGATTACAACATATTCAGGAGCGGTTAAATCAACAATTACCCAACCCAATGAAAACTCGAGGCAGCCTAGCAATCAAAACAAACCCAAATGGTGAAAACATGATAGAACTAGCAGGAGCTAAAAGGACCCAGTTAAACTAACCGTTCGATCAGAACAAAGAACTAAAAAATGCACAAACAAAACAGAGACCAAAGTGGCGGTGGTGGTGAGAGTACCTGGAACTTGGATAGCTGGGTTTGGGTGAGGGATTTGGGCTTGTAATTGGGCTGCAGACACGGCGTGGATGCGATTGCTGCTTCCTTTCTCTCGTCTTCCTTGTCTCCTTCCTTTCCCATCCCCGCTTTTCTTCCGCTTCCTTAATTTCTTTCGGTTTCGTACGCCCTTCCTGTAATACGCGGATGCTTGTTACATTTTCCGGGTAATCGGAGTACTTGAACCACCCAACTTATTTAGAGTTTTTTTTGTTTGAGGTATTTATCGGTTTGTCCCCAACTTCTATAAAGCTTCTAATTTTTCTTCTTAACTTTTTTTTTTAATGAAAATATGTTGCTTTTAAAAGTTAATGTCAGAGGTTATTCTTTTTAAAATAAATAAAATATTTTATTTTTATCAAATATTTTATTATTATTTAACTTTAAAGTATTTTGAAAAAAAAAAAAACCAAATGGCCTAAGACATCTCCTCATCCGACACCAGGACAAGCATTTCATTTAAATGTTATAAGGTCTGAGGTAGGCTATCCATAAATTCTTTTTTACTTCTTACACACTTCTCAATTTCTGATTTTCGGGTGGAATGAATTGAAAAAAAATTAAAAGACAAAAATTAACAAAGATCTAAAAAAATAATAATTACGAACAAGGGTCAAAATTCCTGGTAGAAACTAACAATAAATTATTCACAATTTCACATGGCCTTTATCACCGAGCTGGTAGTGCGTTGCAGCTATGGAAATCCATAGACACAACTGTTTATCTGGTTACAATCAAGGTTCAATGTCTAAATACAAGACTTCGAGAGGTGGGAAAGTTAAACTAAACATGGTAAATACCAAAAATATATGACAATATATGAGAATTTCTTGTATGTTCATTAATCTCCAAAGTGAAGTATATATAGGAGTTATAATTTGTATTACATATGCACTTCGTCAATGTATGATAACAGACTACTATTTACACTTTAACTAATATATAACTCACAACATTCCCCTTCAAGTTGGAGCAAAGATGTCACGCATGCCAATCTTGTCAAGCGAGTTGGAAAACACATTATTAGACATAACCTTAGTAAGCACATTAGCGAGCTAATCTTCAGATCCCACAAACAGAAACATAATAATTCTAGCATCTAATTTTTCCTTGATGAAATGTCGATCAATCTCCACATGTTTTACTCGATCATGTTGCACTGGATTATGAGCAATCTCAATAGCAGCCTTGTTATCACAATAAAGTTTCATAGCACTTTTGGATTTAAATCCAAGATCTCTCAACAATTTTTTCAACCACAACAACTCACATACATCATGAGGACATACCACAAAACTCAGCTTCAGCACTTGACCTAGCTTCTACTTTTTGTTTCTTGCTTCTCCAAGTAACTAGATTACCACCCATAAACGTAAAGTATCCAGATGTAGATCGCCGGTCAGTGATAAAACCTGCCCAATCTGCATTTGTATACCCTTCGACATTCAAATGACCATTCTTGAAGAAAACAAGCCTTTGCCAGAAGCTATCTTCAAGTACCTCAAAATACGAATTACTGCATCCATATGAGCTTCACTAGGTGAGTGCATAAACTGACTTACCACACTAATTGCATAAGCAATGTCAGGGTGAGTGTGAGACAAATAAATTAATCTCCCACAAGTCTCTGATACCGTTCCTTATGAGTAGGAACTTGATTTGGAAATAAGCCCAGACGATATTTGCTCAATCGAAGTATCAACGGGTTTGCAATCTAACATACCTGTTTTAGCTAACAAATCAAGAACATACTTCCGTTGAGACAGAAAAATAACATGCTTGGATTGTGCAACCTGGATTCCAAGAAAATACTTTAATTCACTCAATTCTTTCATCTCAAATTCAGTACCTAGGTACTTTTGAAGGCGTTGGATCTCATTTTGATCATCACCAGTCACTATCATGTCATCAACATAAATAATCAATGTAGTTAGCTTACCATTTTGTGGTTTTAGAAACAAAGTATGATCTGAATGACTCTGGACATACCCAAACTTCTTCATTGAACTTGTAAACCTCCCAAACCACGCTGTAGGAGATTGTTTCAAACCATACAAAGCCTTTCGCAATCTGCACACAATACATTTTCCAGGAGATATTTCGATACTAGGTGGGAGATCCATATAAACTTCCTCCTTGAGATCACCATGAAGGAAAACATTCTTAACATCAAACTGCAATAGAGGCTAATCCTGGTTTGCTGCTAAGGACATAAGAACATGCACAATATTAAGTTTGGCAACATGAGTAAAAGTCTCATGATAGTCCACCTCATAGGTTTGAGTGTAACCCTTAACATCTAATATCGCTTTATAGCGATCAATAGAACCATCTGCTTTGTGTTTAATAGTGAACACCCATCTAAATCCAACAACTTTCTTCCCATTTGGCAAAGGAACCAAATCCTAAGTGGAATTCTTTTCCAAGGTTTCCATCTCCACTTTCATGGCATTAACCCACTTAGGTCAGACAAAGCATCCTGTAATTTTGTTGAAATTGATACACTAGATAGCTGACATATGTAAGATGCATATGATTTGGACAAACGATGAGTATACACATAATTGTTGATAGGATACTTGACTTTGGCATGCATATCAGGCTTATATTGTACTTTAGGTTTTCCACGATTAGCTCATGGAGGCAACTGATAAGTAGAAGAATCATCAGAATTTACCTCATGTATGTCACCATCTTATACCAAACTACTAGAAGAATCATCACTAGACGAACCATTATCAGGTAACTCGTTAGACATACCAGCAACATGCAATCGATCATCATAAGGTAATTTGTCAGACATACCAACATGCAACTCTTTGGGCACATTTGATCGGTCATCAGTAGAAATAGTCTCGTGAATGATAGTTGACTGATCACTATCTATAGCCGACTGATCAGTATCACGCAACATAATAGGTTATGTCCCCAACTCTGCCTGTAACACATCATCCATACCATTTCTTCGAATCTGCACTTCACTCCCCCTTTCCCCCTGAAGTGGAGAGTCGGAAGAGGGCTTCACAAACTACGAAACTTCCTCGTGGAAGGTGATATCCATGGTAATATAAGTTTTCTGAGTTGGAGGATGATAACACTTATAGCCTTTTTGATTATTAGCATACCCAATAAATACACATCTGAGAGCACACGCATCAAGTTTACTCCGATGATGAGAGTATACATGCACATACACAATACACCCAAACACCTTCGGAGGAAGTTTGGACACAGAAACAAGAGAAACATGTTTTTGTAGCATATCAAACGGTGTCTGAAAATCAAGAACCTTACTTGGAACACGATTTATCAAATACGCAGCATCCAAAACAACATGACCCCACAAATGATTAGGAACACATGTATCCAAAATCAAGGAGCGAGCAACCTCCATTATTTGACGATTCTTCCGTTCGAACACACCATTTTGATGGGGTGTAAACGGAGTAGTCGTCTGGTGAATTATACCCTGATCATGAAAAGAGCATGCCAAAGTGTGATTCATATATTCTCCTCCATTATCAGACCTGAAGACCTTAACTTTGGTCTGAAATTGAGTAGACACCATTGCACAAAATTATTGAAGAAGCAAAGGAACATCACTCTTATTCTTCATCAAGAACACCCAAGTTAATCGAGTACAATCATCAATAAAAGTAATAAACCAACGAAATTCGTTAGAAGTAACCTTCACGGGACCCCACACATCAGAATGAATTAAATCAAATGACAAAGTAGTTTTAGAATCAGTTATAGGAAAGGAAGCACGATGACTTCTAGCCATGACACATGTTTCACACTTGAACTCTGAATCACTACAAGTGCAAAACAAAGAAGGAAATAGATACTTCATATAACTGAATGATAGATGTCCCAATCGTTGATGCCACAACCAAATTTGATGTCTGTCATCCACTTTAGCACTTAAAACTTGATGATTATTTGAACCGGAAACAACAATATCCTCCATAGTCAAGATGTACAAACCCCCAATTCTTTTACCATGACCAATTATCTTCTGTTACACATTGTAGCACCACGACCAATTATCTTATGTTCACACACTGTAGCAGAGCACTGTTTGCGTTTTTTTTTTTTAAATGAAGGAAATCACGACAAAAGTAGGCATAAAATTAAAACACACAGGTCACCAAGAGCGAACTGCTATGATGCCAAGTTAAACTAAACATGGTAAATACCAAAAATATATATGACAATATCTAAGAATTTCTTGTATATTCATTAATCTCCAAAGTAGAGTATATTTAGGAGTTACAATTGGTATTACATATACATAGGGTGGAAAAAATTCCCGAAAATTCCGAACCGAACCGAAAAAATCCCGATGCCAAACCGAAATTTTCGGGATGCTATCCCAAACTGATCCTGAAATTTCGGTACGAGATTCGGGATTGGCTTCTCGATATTTCGGGAATCCCATACCGAACCGAAAATATATAATATTAATTATTTTATATATATATATTTATATATTTATACATATATATTATATATATTATTCTTTTATAATTGATGCTAGTAGTTTCTAATTCATGCTCTGCAACCTGGAATGCCCTACACCTTGCATATTTTTCATGTTCTGTTTGATATTCATTGGGATTTTATTACTGATGCTGCCATGGCTGATGATTTCAAAAGGCTTGATTCTTTTGTCTCTCAATAGATTGCAAAAAAGGTTTAATTAATTTGAATTTTGACTCTGATAAAAGCAGTCAGGCATGCCAGTGTTCGATTAAATGGTAGTGTGAATGAAATGACATTCCTAGTTCATGAATGTGTTCTTGAATTATATATTTGAAGAACAATTCATAATTTCATATTTCAATTTGGGATTCCTGATTTGTCCCGAAATCCCGAAATCCTGAAAATATTTCGGGATTCCCGAAAATTTGGTTTGGGATTGGTCTTCAAATTCCCTTCCCAAAAAATTTCGGTTTGGGATTCGGGATACTAGTTTTGATATGGTATCCCATACCGAACCACCCCTACATATACACTTCGTCAATGTGGGACAATAGACTACTATTTACACTTTAATTAATATATAACTCGGGGAATGAACTAGCCCACATAGCATGAAAGGGAAGCGACGGTGTCAGTGTTTAGGCCAAAATCCGAAGCTGCTGGAGGTTTTTTTCTTGTCCAGTTTGAATCATATCATAATCAAGGGACAACGCTAAGAGCGCGCTCTATTTCCTCAAGTGAACGCCCTTTCGTTTCAACGATATTACCAGCTATGTACAAGACAGCCAGAAGACAGACGCCAGCGAATCCAAAATACACTCTGCCGATTCCAAACTTAGTTACAAAGCTCAAGAAATAGAGGCCTATGACGAAGTTTGAAATCTGATGAAACATATAAACACTCCGTTAATATATGAGACAAGAGAGGTGAATCAATGAAGAATAAAAAGCACATCCAACATATTCTTGCGCAAACAAAATAATCAATGTGGGCATGATATGCATATCTTTTTTTTTCGGTTGCACGGTATCAGTTTCTTCATTCATTTTCATTCCGCAGAAAACACGTAAAGGTTTACACACATGCAGATATGTACCTACACACAGATAGGCACAGATATATACATTCCGAATGCAGGTCTAGACAATAACAGAGTCATCTAAAAGCGAAATCAATATCCTTTTGCAATCAAGTTCTATTGGTTTGGACAATTTAATTATCCAATAATTTGTCTTGCTTTCTCCATCTAAATTATGAATAAAAGGCATGATGAGGTAATTAATCGAAAATCTTAGTCCATACAAACTGATTGGTTCGACAGGAAATCAAATATTACCAATAAGCTGTTGAAATAAACAAACAAAGAAGACTTTCCTAATACCACTAAAAAAAGGGCGTCCCCAAGCCAATGAGGCTCCCCGCTTTGTGAGGGGGGGGCGGGGGTGCATAAACAAAAATTCATGTAGCCAATGAAACAAGTACACATGTACAAAATAGTATCAAGTGGAATTCTAGTGTCTACAACCACTTACCCAGTGCATGCCCAATGACAAAGAAACTGCTTTTGCTCTGATTCTTGAAGCGAAAATCTCTGGTAGAAGAAGAGCAGGCACAGGGCCAGCGCCAAGTGCAAAGGACAATACATAGCTGGTAATACAAAATGAAAACCATGGTTAGATAGGAAATTAAATTTTAAACAGGAAAAGAGTACGGAGATCTATCTATTAGTAGAAGCCTCTAACTTACAGAAAAATTCCAGTGACAGAAAGGGGGGCAGAATATGGAGCCAGGGCTTTCCATGTAAAGGACAACGAAAGCAGCAACATCGAAGCAGCCTTGACAAATAAAAAAGAAAAGAGTTCTCGGTATACATAAGAGAGAAACAAAGAATGTAAAACCATTCATCATAATTCAGTTAAAGCAGCATAGTAAAAGTGTTTTCGGAATATAGACCATGAAAATTATTTTGTTGCAAACACCACCAACTGACGAAGCCACTTAAGTTCAGTTTACAGGACATAGAGGAAAAATCGCGTGTCCCATTTTCCCATGAATTTTCCAAGTAAATAAAATTTCAAGGCCTCATGACATAACAGTGTGATCTCATTGCTATCTATGCAGACAAAGAACCTGAAACTGAAGGGTACAAACGTAGTGCACTTGGGTTAGTGCAGATTGCAGACAAAATACCTATAATCATTTAAAAGTGATGCAATCAATGTGATCTAATTGCAATCCTTCTACTTATCCGAATACAGAACCCTACAAGCCCCGGATACATTCATAGCTTTCTTGCAGCCACTAGTCTCAAATTGCTAAAATGGTCTGGCTGGCCAACCACAATGTAGTATTCATTTACGTCAAACAAAGAGAGAGATTGATAATGAAAATAATCCTACCATCCCACCGAAGCTTCCGAGTAGAAGACTTTTCCTGCCCTGTTTGTCCATCAATGAGGATGCAATAGCTGTGCCTGAAATGAGACAATTTTTGGTTCTAGAGAACATACCATGGCAAAAAATATATTTCTTTTTCCAAACTTCAAGAATAAAGATAGTTAGAGACAAACCCAAGACATTTGCTAATCCAACCAGAGCACTTGCTGCAACGTCAGATGTAATGCCAGCACTGCGGAAGACAGAAGTAGAATAATAGACCACAGCATTTATCCCAGCCATCTGTTGTAAGAAGAAAAGTGCCACGCCCACACTAACAACTGCATAAAGACATGTCAGCAGAGAAAAAGAACGCATCACATCTCAAGCATGACTCCTGTGAAATTTAGGCAAACCTTTCCAATAGCGGGTACTAAACAAATCAAACCAGCCCGCTTCAGGTTCAACAGAACCTTGGGTTGCTGATCTCAAGTCATCCATAACCTCGGTAACTCTTTCTTTTCCAAATAGCGTTTTTATAGCTTTTTCAGCTTCAGAAATTTTTCCTTGCTGCAAATAAAAAAAGAAAAGAAAAGATTAGCTTAGCATTTTCATTGAAAATAATCATGAAAGGAAATCAAATCAAACTAACAGCTAAAGAGAATGCAATGAAAAAGCAGATATAACATCTGTGCTGATGTTTGATCAAACTGTGTGGAAAACCTGGAAAAGCCATCTTGGACTTTCTGGTGAAACAACCATTCCTAATGCCAAAAGAACAGATGGTACTACTGCAATACCAAACATCGTTCTCCACCTGATAAAATAACTAATAGAGTAAAGAGAGAGAGAGAGAGAGAGAACTGACATTTAAAGATCAAGAAGACTTATACTACTGCTCCCCGTCAAAGAACAGTACTACCAAAGTTCATAAACAGGGTTTTATATATTCACTTTTTGCCAGTTGAAGGCACAATGATTTAGTATACACTGAAGATATTCGTCCTCTGCCAGGAGAATATCCTTCTGAGATCACAAGATTCTAAAAATGGAGTTAAGTAACTAAGATTGTGTCTAGAAATCAATGTATTAAAAGCGTGAGGCGTGGGCGAGGCGTCCGAGGGATAGCCCAGTCTAGGCGTGAGGCGTGAGGCGACGGGACCTAAATTTTTTAATATATACATTGAGCGTACACATTTATTACATTAAAAAAAGAAGAAGATTATTAATCAATAATTACACTTAGCACACACATATATTACAAATACATATACATACACACATATATATATATATATACATATATTATATTATATATATAAAATAGAGGATGAAAAGTACAATGAGCACACATATAACAATGCACGCAGACAGCACACACATCTATTATATAAAAAAATAAAAATCAGAAAAAAGGGTAGAGAGATGATAGTGCAAGGAAGAGGTATGAGGCAGTTAAAATCCTACCCAAAATTTGGATTTGGGAGTAAAAAAAAAAAAAAAAAAAATTCCCCTGAGATGCGCCTAGACGGCTCCGGTGATGCCTTCCGCCCACTCCCTCAAAACAAAGACGGCAACCCACAAGCCCAGCCTCACAGGGCGCCTAGACGCGCCTTGAGGCGAGCCTTTTAAAACATTGCTAGAAAATTGATGGATCAATCTAGCGAGGAGGTTAGATTAGCCCCAGAAACATAAGATCAGAGTTGCCAACCAAATTTAAAAAATCCAACACGTTAGACTTATTTTAGCCCATTTGAATAAGAAGAATTTTCTATTTCTCTACTGTTTTCTGGCTTCAGCAAAGGGGCTCTTTACCAGATATGTACTCTTCATTTATAACAGAGGATAAGTATCCAAATCTGAGCCTCATTAGCCAAGTTATTACCTAAGATTTGTACTTCCTCTCTTTCTTGATACTGTCAAATTTCATTCGGATATGAGCGACATTTACGAATACATGTGCTTTAGCGTGAACATGCACGCGTGCGCACACAAACAACACATCCACATATGTCTGTGCCCACACATAAACAAAACCGCTTAAAAGAAAAGAAAAGATGCAATGATGAAATACCATAAGGGATTTGCTGCCAATGGTAATCCAGCCACCATTGCTACAAGAATCCCAATACATATAAAAAGCTGATTTATAGATCCAAGGGTACCACGAATTTCAGTTGGAGAGATCTGAACATTAGAAAATATGGCTGGTAAGTGGTACATTTACAATGCCAAATGCCAACAGATTGAGGGTGGGAAGATATAAACAAAAATAGTACCTCAGATATATAAAGTGGAACAATAGCAGATGTGATGCCAATTCCAATGCCAGCAAGTAAGCGGCCAACTATCATCGTTTGCACACTCTGGGCTGTGGCACTGAAATATTTAAGAAGTCTATTTATTAATTTCTAATATTCATATCACTGATCACAACCTTATACTCGTTGGCAGTAGACAGACCACAAAAATGCTCCAATTGCTAGCGGAATTGCATTTAGTTGAAAAGTCTTAGTTCTGCCGAACTTGTCAGCCAATGATCCACCAGTAAATGATCCAACTGTGGCACCTGCTAAAAGTGTGCTAACCACCCACCCTGCAAAAGAGATGTATATTGGTGTAACAATGAACTAAACAATCATGAGAGAAAATAGCATAAGCAACACAATCCCGAAATCTATAGTTGAGGCAACATTATATGTGTTGCACTTAAGTTAATGCACCGAGTCTATAGCATAGCCTAAAACAATTCATTTACAAAATGATGATAGTACTAGATAATATATTCCCTTCTTAATTTGGAAATGTAGTCCTCAAGCAATAGGAAAATGGTGCAAATTTGTTTCGTGACACACTAATATAAGTTGAGAAACAAGGAAACGAAAAGGTACCATTACTTGATTCAAGCTGTTATTCACATATTTAAACGACCAAGTAGTGGACTTGCCTTGCAATACCGCATTTTCCGCAATACCAAGATCAATTGATAGGTACTCAAGAGCACCATTTACCACCCTGCAGAAAATACAGACAGATGCCACACTAAACCTCAGACACTATCAAGTTATACGCTGATTTGCGGAACTACTGTAGAAAGAGAAATAACAAGACCTCTCAGGACTTGCACATCCTGTGACCGACTGAAAAACAATATCTTTACTTGATACAACCTAAATGACTCAGTAAGAATAGAGAAGTCCAGAACAAATCAAGGAACATGTCTTTTAGTAATCAAGTTAAACCGTACCCCAGATGATAGCCAAACAAAATGGCTCCAAGACAAGCAACACCAACATACGGCAATACTGTTCCAGAAGACTTCCCCTGAGGCTTGGAGGGTATAAGATTCTCAACGTCCCCATCTGCATTTTATAATACTAGTAAGAACAATATAAATCAAATTTCAAAGCATAATGGCCGAGTTAGGTATTGGATCTGGTTATTGACCCCTAGAAAACTGATACATTCCAGGGATAATGCTAAAAATCCTAATTAAACATCATCAAAGAAGCATCCAGATTGACTTAATAATATTAGTTACATAGAGACAGTTCTATGATGTGGAAAATGAATTTTTCATGGAATGAGCATAAGCAATACAACTACAGATTTAGAACTCAGTTTTTCGATAAAACTTTAGTAGACCAATCTCACGTAAATATATTAACCCAAGTGGCCAAAATTGTCAAAAAACGGCTGTTACAGCTTTACGCAAACCAAGAAAGTTATATACATTACTAAGCAGTTATACTAGCGACAGAGGCAACAATACCAATTCTGAGATCTCGCTTGAAAATAAAAATGGTGATCAAAAGTTATTATTAGACCATCTCCAACCCTTAGTCTAAAACTTAAAATTTGTATCCCATAAAATTTATGTTTTAACCCAAAAACAGTTTTTCTGCTCCAACCCTTTTGACATAAAATTTTATCCCTAGATTATTAAAGAATGAATTTAGGCTAATTTTTTTTAAATTAACTTAAAAAAAAATTATGTAGACTATCCTAAATTAATTTTATGAATATTTTAACCTAAAAATATTTAAATTCCAATAAACATTGAAAAATCACTAAACCAACACATGCAACACTATAGAAGAATATGAAACACATGATAGAGATGTATAAACACAAGACACGTGAGCAAACACATGGTTTTGGAAGATGGTAGAAAGAAAAATTGGAAGAATTGTAGGAGAAAAGTGAGTTTTGTGTGGATGTTTCAATAAATATATAGGTATTTATAGAATTTTTGGGTGAATTTTGAGTTAAATAATTTTTTATAATTATTTTAACTGTTGAATTTAAATTTGGGCTATTAGATTTTTTTTTTACCGTTAGATTTGATAATATTCCATTTCAGTCGTTGGATTCAATAAATTTATAAATATAAAACAAAAATATTAACTAAATTAAATGTGGACCGTTGGATTTGAATGTGAGCCGTTGATCAACCAAAAGAACTCAATTTTATTGGCAGACAAGTGGGAGACACACCCATGTGGGTGGGGGGGGGGGGGGCGGGGGGGGCTCCACCACTAATCTTGATCTAAATCCTAGCTTAAATTTGGCTTTTTTTTTTTTAGGTTTTAGATCCAAATTAGAACTTGGGTTAGAATGGATTGGGGTGGGGATTATAGGTTTTAGGCCATGGGTTGGAGTTAGGGCTGGTTTGGTATTGCTGTGCTTTGAAAAAAAACTGCTTCTGCTGTGCTGTGAGAATAAGCAGCTGTGAAATAAAGCAGCAGAGTGTTTGGTAAACTTTTTTGTAAAAGTGCTTTTGAAAAAAAAAAGTAGTATTATAGTGTTTGGTGAACTTTTATGTAAAACAGATGTGAAAAAAAGCCGGTTTTTCAAAGCTGGGTTTTGTAGCTTCTTATTTTTGGCTTTTTTTCATCCAAAACTGTGAAAAAAAGCTGAAGCTGAATGTTTACCAAACACTAAAAACTGTCACAGCTTTTTTTCATAGCAGCTTTTTTTAAAATCATCTCAACCCCAAATCAGGGCTTAGCCTAAGATAGCAGTAACATATACTCTAAAATGGTGATCAGAAGTAAAAATAAGGGAACTTTAACGAAAAGCTCCAGGTACTGTTCATTTTAACGAAAAATCATATTTTTACACTAAAAAGTCAATCTTGATACTATTCACTTTACCCTTTATTAAAACTCAAAGTTTTCAAACCACTTTCATTAGTTTCCTTAAAAACAATATACATAAAAGCGAAAACGAATAAGCATGGTTGACAAACCAGAAGCCTGAGCCTGGACTGATCTGGCTTTCAAAGTGGCCATGGAAATCCCATCAGACCCCATTCTAAGACCTGCAAGCTTGGCTCCCGTCACCTGCGCTGCGGAACGGAGGCTCAATCCACCACAGCAAATTCTCCTCTCTGCAATGCACAGATTCCTCCGCCCTGTACTTGTTCGGTTTCTCAATTCTCCAAAACCCAATACCCTTCTTTGGTTTTGCACTTCAAACCCCAACTTCCCATTTACTGAACCATAGGTTGACGCTTGCATTTTTACCTGGTAAATCGTGAGTGATTAATAACCCCATTGCCAAAAAGTCAAAATAACCAAAACCCATTAAAATTTTACAGCATAACACTCAAAATCCAAATCAAACGTGATTTATAACCTATTTCAGCGCAGAAATTATCAAAAGTACGGCAAAATCATTGAAGAACAAGTAGAACAGAGCATAAAAAAAAAATTTCAAGAAATTGATCAGAAACTAACCAATATTGCTGGTAAATGAATTGTACCAAAGCCATTATTTGATTGACCTGTGATAATTACCAGATTAAAATCGAGCGTACGATGAGCAAAACCCAGAAAGCGATCGACGAATCCGTGATGCTCTGCTTTGAAAATGGGTTCTTTTTGAGAGAGTATCGTGAAGTAGGCAGAAGGTGAATTGTAAAAAGGTGGTGGCACTATTTACGTACTAAGCAGTTTGCCACCAAAAAGAACAAAGCGAGTGAAGAATTCAACACCGTTACACTACTTTCCCATTTCTGATATTTTTTTTTTTGGTCTTTTCCCCTCAAATTTGGCAAGCTATTTCTTTTCAGTTCATAGTTGCCGAACTGATATTTTTTTAGTATGTGGTTTATATTTGTTGTCAGTATTTAATTGATATTGATCAATACATTGTCGATAATTGATTTTGACCTATTCAACGATTAAAATTTAATTTTAGATCGCTTTAGTCAACGGAAAAATGTATCATTTGTACTGTATTATAATTGTATTTTGCACCTCTTGTAATTATTTCAGATCATATTATTATGAAATGTTAATTATATAGCATAGTTCAGGGGACAACGTAAATATATTATTGTACTAATGATTACTCGTCTTTAAAATATTGACATCAAATATAAAAATTATAAGCATATACAAGATAACACTTCTGAGATATTTTATACATTTTTTTTTTGCATGTATTAACAATTTAATTTAGGAAATTTCTGTTTTGAGTAATAGTTTGTGGAAGAAATGAGTTTGATTTTTAATTTTTATTGGAGTTTGATTTATTTATTTATTTTTGGATGATAAGGAGGCGGGATTTCGGATCAGATTTGAGTGCGTAGGGATGTCGCGGATTGCACGTGAAGCCAGAGGAGTAGCTTGTGGCATTCGTTATGTGGCCTTGTTCTCTCTCGTCTCCATCGCAACTAGGAAATACACACATGACGCATTCACTGATGCACAAAAGTAATTGTTTATGAAGGTGATATGATTATTACTCAAAACTCTTTTAAAATAAAGTTCAACGGAAGGAAATTTTATAGCTAAAAAAAAGAAAAGAAGTCACACTAGTTAGGGATGACATAAACACACAAACCTAACACCTCATAATACAAGAAAAAATGATTTTAAAAATACATAAAAAAAAGAAAGAAGGGGACATAAACCTTACCCTTTTATAAACAAAAAACAATAAAGATACAAGGAAAAGAGGGGTGACATGAAACCTAACCCCTTTATAGCAAAAACCTAAATGTCTAAACCTGAAAAATAGATCAAACAACATCACATGATTAAGAAAAGGAAAAAAAGAAAGTGAGACAAACCTGTATGACAAGATGCACATTGATTTGAGAAACAGAAACTAGAAAAGACAACATACTTTGAAAACAAAGCTGAGCCGCCAACAGAGGAGAATCATAGCATACCAAAGTTGGAGAAGACAAGCCCATATTAGCAAACTTGCCTGTATCAACATTTCCTTTGCAATATATGTGAGGTGTAGAAAGTCATCGTCTGAATACAGTCCAAACAAATGAACCATTGCGTACAAAGAGGCCAAGGAAGATCAAAATTAGTTCATTGGAGAGCAAAAATAATACTAGAATAGTCACTTTCCAACCAAGGACAATGTCAAGCGGCTCTACTTTCAATCCAAAGCATTTTTTTTTTTAAATTTTGTCAGCAAACAATTTTTGTCAAAATTGAAGTGCTTTTTACTTCATAAAGAAGCGTTTTTAACTCTTTGAAAAGTACATTCAAACGAGCTATATAGTCAATTTTATGAAGCTTTTTAACTATTTGAAAAATACATTCAAACGAGCTATACAGTCAGTGGCTACTTCTCTCAGTATACTACTGCTGTTACTGGCTTCCAACTTAAGAATCCTCAAAATGCATTCCATCTCCGTTCTCATCCTCATACATGTATCCTCTCAACCCAAAAAAGACTTGTAACCCCAATTACTGCTCTCACCATTACTTACCCTTACCACACTACTAGAAATTTGGCTTTAAGCCACCATTTTCATTGGTGGCTATTGTTAAGTGTTGCCACTTACATTGGTGGCAAACCTTTATGGCCACCAAGTACCCACTAAACTAGTTATGTGGCCTATGTAGAGGACTCTATTGTAACAATGGCTACCAATATTGCATTGGTGGGTATGCAATCAACCCCTAATTCACATTGGTGGCAAAGTTGCAAAATAATATTAAAAAAAAGATGCCACCCTAATTCCCATTGGTGGCAAAGTTGCAAAATAATATTAAAAAAAAAGATGCCTCAAGGGGCACCCAGATTTGAATATAATATTTCTTTTTTTTTTTTTTTTTTTTTTGAGGAAACAAATTGTATATCTTTGATATAAGAATATACTACAAATTTGCATAACTGATCTTTTATACAATTTGCCATGATCCCTCACTCAACTTTCTCTAAGCTTGAAACATATTACAAAAACAGCAAATGAACCTTGAAGCATATTTCAAGCATAAAACAAACACTAAAAACAAATAGTTTTCCAGTTTCTAGACTCCGAACATAGAATACAAGAAGAGCTCTCAGACATTACAGAGTAATCACATATATTAAATAGTATTTCACAACAATGTATATATGTATATTTCAATAATAATTACAGCTACTAGAAATGTCATTAACAAATTAAGAAGTGGAACATCACCAACTTACTTCTTCACTGGGTATTATAATTGCCCACACTCAAATTAATGAATCATAGAAAACCAAGGGACTGCATTGCCTGGAACAAAAACAATGTATGAACAGTCAAGCACAGGAGACCGGGGGATGAAATTTCCTGGAACGAAAACATTATACATATGCTAAAGCATACTAAGCCAGACAAATAGAAATCCTAAATATTAAGCATTTTAACCAAGCCAAAACACACTAGTTTATCCAAAGGATTAAGCCACACAGCAGCAAAATAAACTAGTAATTAATTGAAGCATGTCATACTTAATATGGTAACCATTCAATATCCAGCATACTAAAAAACAACAGCAAAGTCTCAATGATCAAATTTCTGAAAAATTATAAAATACCCTTAACTTCCAACTTCTTAAAACAAAGTCAATAACCCTTAAACCATAAACCGAAACGGAAACGAAGAAGCTAAACTTGTCCATCTTTCGCCTTCCATTTGCCCCAAATCAACGGTAAGACTTCTGCAACCTAGCTCGAGCACCACGACCACCGAACTTCTTGGGCTCACAGCGCCTCGGATCAGCAACAAAGAGGGTCATGTCATACCTGACCAGAATGTCCTTAATCTCCTTCTTGCTCTGCTCATCTACATATTTTTGGTTGCAAAGCGATGAGAGCCTTGGCGATGCTCTGGCGGATGGCATAGATCTGGGAGGTATGATTGTAACAACTTAAAAATTTTCTAATTCGGAAGCTAATTACTAAGATAGGCCCCAAATTCATTTTCTTAGCAAATTTCACTAAAAGATTAAGCTCAGGTATTTTATTATGATTGCATCTAACCCTCTTGTTAGACTGCCTACGTACCCTACAAAAAAGGATCAAGCCATTCGTAGTTCGTCATTAAGCTTCTCGAACAACATATTTCCACAAAATTTGCAGAAAACAGCATTATTGGACCAAGTTTAGGCTCCCCTTGGAGCATTCAAAACTAAACCAAATCATGTAATATTATATAGGTTTTGAAGCTTGTGTTCTGTACTTTAAAAGCATATAAAGTTTGTAGAAAACGGAGCTCTAAATTGGAAGTTATGCCAAAAATAAAATGGAGTCTTGAAACTGGAAATCCTACTTTCTGTTGCTGTTTGGCAACTCGCGACCCAAGTTTAAATAAGGCTTTGTTCAATCAAAACTCCATGGAACTGAGTGAAAACAATTGGGTTACGATCATGAACATATGTACTTTCAACACACTAAAAATTTTCTCCAAAGAAGCACATATAGACCTAGAAATTAAGAGCCAAATAAGGCTACTTGAAACTTGGGTTTTCTTTGCAAAGAAATCAATTTTCTGCAACTTACGTAATAGCCCACTTCCAATTCATATAACAGATCCCAAAATACTTTCAGGTAGTCCAGAAGTCATGTATACAACATCCAAAACTAACATAACTCAAAATTAACAAGAAATTGACCTTTTGAACCAAACCTTTGACCAAGAAATTTGATCTACACACCTAATCCGAATTACCCAACTCTAATTCATGTTTAGTCTGATTCATTGAATGGTAGAAAACCCTAAATAAAACTAAGAACTCCAAATATATCATTGCAGTTTCAATTCAACTTAAGGAAATTAAATTCGAAAATCAAGATAATCAAGGAACAAGGAATTTACCCTTCAAATCTCTGAATCCTTCCTTCACAACCACATTCTCCATTGTGTTTTTCTGTATCATTCTTGTCAACATCTTCATCCTCATCCCCTTCACCTTGACCATACCAGGTTGCATCCTTAGATAATTTCAGCGCCACTCCTTTGAAACCATCCAAAAGTAGGTTTGATGATTCTGGGTTGGTCAGATAATGTGGCTTTAATGCCAGGTCGATTGTGTGTGTGTGGTACGAGGAAGGACGGAGAGGGATTGAGTGAGAGTTTCTGGAGAATTCCAGAAATGGGTGGAAGAGACAGGAAAAAGTGAGATAGTGACTTCCCCGAAACCCACCGCAAGAAAATTAAAATCCTCTCATTTCCTCATTTAAACTTAATACAATTTAATATCCTCGAAAATAATATAAAATCTCGTTAATACAAATATGTAGGTTACAATAGTGAAATCCAAGAACGGGATTTCACATTCTTCCCCTCTTTTAAATTTTAATAACCAATTACATACTTAAAATAATCAGGATGTTACAGTGACCGCCTCCCTTGAAGCGATGCGCATGTCGACACCAGCGAAGCGCTGTCGTTCGAGGAGTAGGATGGGTTCGTAGGCCTTGAAGCGGAGGATCTTGGGCTCGACAAGCTCGATTGGGCCGCCGCTGGGAATGAGAGACAGAAAGTTTGAGAGAGTTTCAGCGCAGGGAGGGGAGAAATGGACACGTGTCCAAGTCTTGATTTTTTTAATCAAAACTTGCACACGTGTTCACCCGGAATTGGGTGTAAGTAAAAATGAATGCTGAATTTTCAGCAGCCAAGTATTGTTAGGCAAAAAATGGTGGGCAATTAGCATAATTCTAGAAGTGCCACCGACATCTCACACACATTTAGAAAACTCAAGGACCAAGGCAAAGTGGCATTTATCCCCTACATCACCGCCGGTGATCCTGATCTTTCAACCACGGCTCAAGCTCTGAAGATGCTCGATTCGTGTGGATCAAACGTGATTGAATTGGGCGTGCCATACTCGGATCCAGTACTCGATGCAAAGCCGGCGTTGGGCAGGTGTGAGCTGTTCCACGGCACAGGGCCCCAAAATTTAGGGCCCCCAATCTATTATAGTAATACATATATATACATATAAATATTATAGAAATAGAAAATTTTAGTCCGAGCAAAAAAAATATAAAAATATTAGCCCACAGGCTACAAGCCTACAATTCTCACGGCTCCACCAATTGTTTCTCAAAACACACAATTCAAGTGGTTACAGTGATACAGACTTCAACTAAAGTAAGATATTTACTAGCTCAAGTAGTAGAGTGATGCAGGTTAAATGGGCTAACTTTGATATTAATTGAAAATGGTTTTTTTTAAAACAAAATTGATTATGAAGGCTTAATTGATGATTTTGCAACAAAGAATGTCTGAAAAAAAATCATCTTTAAGTAAAACATAAACGCTAGACTTATTGAAGTTCTTGTTTTCTTAAGATTGAACTAATTGTTGATTATTTAGTCATAAGGTTATTTTTGTAACTTTCTTTACATTTGTTAATATTTAGAAACTGATATTAGTGTAAGTTTTAAAGTTTGTTTCAATTTAGCCATTGTCATTTTTTTTTGAATAAATGATATTATCTACACTAAGGGGTGGGGGAGTAGGCTAAGTTTCACAATGAGCTAGCAATAATATGGTTCAAATTCGCCTTTAATGAGAATCAAACATAAGATTTCTCATTTATAAGTGAAAAGAAATACCACTAATTCGTAGTGCTAAGTAGTTGCTATTGTTTTTTAGCAACAATACATTGTTCAATTTTTCTTTTTTTTCTTTTAAGATTGTTAAGAAGGGCCCTTTTATAAATTTCGCAGAGGACGTTTAAAATCTCAGAGACGGCCCTGACTCGATGGTCCAGTTATTGAGGCTTCTGCTACTCGTTCAGTCGTTCTCTTGCAAGGGGGACGAATTTCAACGCAATTACGTCAATGTTGAAGGAGGTGGTGCCACAATTGTCTTGTCCCATTGTTCTATTTTCGTACCTCAACCCGATTCTTAAGCATGGTGTTGAAAAGTTCATGTATGGACGTTGGGGTGCATGGGCTTGTGGTTCCAGACGCTCCATTTGAAGCAACAAAAAGTTTGAGAAACGAAGCTGTGAAAAATAAGATCGAATTGGCACTAATAACTACACCTACTACTCCAACGGATAGAATGAAGGACATTGTTGAAGCTTCAGAAGGGTTTGTATACCTTGTAAGCTCCGTCGGAGTTACTGGTGCATGTGAATCGGTGAATGAACAAGTTCCACTCCTTTTAAGGAAATTAGAGAGGCAACAAACAAGCCTGTGGCATTGGCTTTGGGCTGTCAAAGCCTGAACATGTGAAGAAAGTAGCTGAGTGGGGACTGCTGGTGTTATTGTTGGTAATGCCATTGTGAAGTGTTGGCCGAAGTTAAATCTCCCAAGGAAGGGTTGGAAGAACTTGAAACTTTCATCAAATCTTTCAAATCTGCATTATTGTAGTGTACGGGTATTTTCGGTATTTTATGTCTTCAATTTTTCTTGTAAGATAAGGATTTGTGTTGCTTGCCTATTCAGTAGGTTAGTTCTTTACTTTTTTTTATATACATAAGATGTAGTTCCGCAAGTTATGTATCCTTCTTGGTAATTAATTAATTTTTTTTTTTTGTAAAGTGGTGGAAATGAGAATAGGAGGAAACAAAAGTTTTTTAACGAGGAAAATGAATTTCCTCTAAACATATGTGAGGATATATCGTCATTGATAATTTAATTTTCTCACTGTTTGTTAGGGGATCTCCTCATTTTTTGCGACGATTGATTATTTTCTCAGTGAACTCCTTGCTTAAGAAGTACTCGCTAAAACACTAATTAATTTGTTGGTGTGTGTGTTATAACAACATTTGAAGGGATTGATTTGATCCTACTGCCGTTAAAACAATTAATTAAGCCTTAACTTTTTATCTTCTGATTAGCCACCTTAATTTTTTTGTTGGGTAAATAACTAACCACCGTATTGAGCTGATACCACAGTTCATGTAATTTATCAAACCCAAGTAAATATAAAAATGAAACCTCCAAACCGAAACGATACAACACAGGATAGGAGTTCTAGGTTATGGCTCCTGCGTATTTTAGGTAGCTAACATTTGTTTTCTTATACAAAGGGAAACACACTTCCAAACTGACATTAGGGAGTTTAACAGGATAATTGACACTAACAATGCACGTTCAAATCAATTCGTCTTGCGTTTAAGCACAACAAAAAAGATAACCGATTTCTTTGACTCAAATATTGAGATTTGCTCTTCAATTTTTTGCTGATACAAGCTGAAGAGTTCATCTAAGATTTCTTCTCCAAATTGTTGCTTGATGAGTCCCTCTGTGGCAGCTCTCATCGTAGATGCACTACGTTTTGATACAGAGAGAGCACCATGTTCCGGGACACGATAAACTAGGGTTTCCAAAGCCTCTATGCTGAAGCATCCATTTCGTTCTACAATGACTTCCAGTTCTTGAGGAGAAGCGCAATATGAAGGGATGTTAAATGAATCTACCTTCTCTTCACTGATTACTCCCTGTATGAAGGAACATGCAACACCATATTACAGCCCAAATGCCCTCCCATATAACAAACACAATCTAAATTATGCAGCCATATATATATATACATATAATTAAGATAGTCTTTTGAAATTCTTCATAAAGCAACTTAGTAACAATACTTGCAATGATATGTGACAAAAAACTCTGAGGAAAAAAATGTAACATAAAACTCTCCAATTACGTTGAATTGATATATATATATATATATATATATATATATTTTTGACATTGTATACAGTTGACTTTGATAAGATAAGAATTATTTTATGGTCATATATCATTGGCACAACTATCTTACTTTTAGTAAGCACATTCACCTTAACGACTAAACATTCAAAACCCATTAAAATAACCCCACTCAGAAAGAAGGAAAATTTATTCAAAAAACCAATTTAATAAAATTACAAGGGCAGAATTACTAGTCCATTGATATAACTAAAAAGATTTAAAAAAACAATAAATTAGTCCTCGATACTTATCAGTTTAGTTAGCACAAATTAACTAAATTTGTTCTTCCGATTCTAACAGAGAACTAATTAGATTTTACATAACAAAGTAAGATATATTATTGTGATGTAGTTTAACTACAATATCAAACATAGTAGTGATGTATGAGTATTGGTTACCTTCCTAGCCATGTCCATGAGGCAAGATCCTAAAATGTCAACAGTCACATTTCCTATAGAGTGAGAATGAGGGGTACCATTGTGGCGTCCTAAAAGGGTAAGCACTACCAAT
This sequence comes from Heteromeles arbutifolia, assembly GCA_024362995.1. Taxonomy (NCBI): domain Eukaryota; kingdom Viridiplantae; phylum Streptophyta; class Magnoliopsida; order Rosales; family Rosaceae; genus Heteromeles; species Heteromeles arbutifolia. Next base: position 28,933,108 of record JANCRC010000012.1, on the reverse strand, counting down.
CCTCGATGCACAGTCTCTAGCGCCCTGGCATGGAGGAAACACTCCATGTCCTCGGAATATTGAGCTTGATAAGCCTTGACTACTTCGTCTTGCGAATTTGAGTAGTGGATTCGTCCTTTATTCCAAGCACGGCTGGTTTTCTCCGTTACATCTTTTGGTACTCTAGAAAGCCAATGAACGGCCAATGACGAGTGAAAAAAGTGAATGGAGGCCTTGGGAAATAATCGACCGTAGAAGGAACCTGGCACACCCGCTGCATAGAAGTTCCTGTTCTGAGGGAGGGATTTGAAGAGCATGTTAAAATCATTTAGGGTGTGATCACTGAAAAAAGCTTGAAATTCGGGGATTTGGGAACTTAGCCCTCGGCTTTGATACTCGAATTTCACAGCTTCAAGTATGTTTTCAACCGATAAAAAAGTATTAGGCCCAACCGAGCATCCCAAATCTGCAATATGGAAGGTGTCGCAAGGTAAGCAGATGTCCAGATCAAGATTTTGTTTAATAGTCTTGGTTAGAATTTCTTTGGCAGCATCAACAACTCCTTTCTACAAAAGCACAAAAAGGAATGTAAAAAAATTATCATCAATGAATAGTTTAATTTGCAAAAAGCATCGAGAGAATTTCCTAATATATACTAGTAAAGGCTGCATGAGCAGAACCTGGGGTATCGAGTTCTTGGCATAGCTGTTGGGGCCATCTCCGCCTGTCATTGGGTATGCTTCAGAAACATTACTAGAATCCTCCACTGCAGCTGCCATCTCTCTCGCTTGCTCTTTAACTGGTTACGGGTATGTGTGGATGGTACCGTTGGAGTAGTTATTTATATATGCAGTTTGCTGGCTACACCTTCACTCGATAACCCAAAGTCAATAAGAAAATACTAATGGAAAAGTCTACGGTGGCTGGTAACGATGACGTGTTCTGATGCGTCAGAATAGTTTGAAAAGTCATAGTAATACTAATCAACAGTTTGCTACCATGAACCAGGATCCTCGCCGGATCCTTCCATAGGGATCCTCGGGATCCCGTAATCTTGTCCATTTATTTTATATCGTGCAGTCAGTTTTCGTTAGGTACTATTTATTTTTGAATTTTAAATCTTAAATTTTAAATAATTTTTGACCGCACGATATACGATGAACAGATAAAATTATGTGATCCTTAGGATCCCTAGGAAATGGATCCGGAGAGGATCCTGGTTCTCCACATGATAAACTAAATTTAGGAGTGTTATCCACACCTTATTTTACTTCTCACACATCTTGATAATTTTTATCCATTGATCTTCTTCAATTCATCCGATCCGACGGCCGTCAAAAAGGTGTGTGGGAAGTAAAATAAAGTGTGTGAATATCACACCCCTAAATTTATTGTAGGGTAATTCTAGGGTGACTAGATTTATACACAAAATTTTGTAAACCAAATGATATATAAGTTGATGTTTCGATTATTACTTAAATGTTGCTAAATGTGCTCATTTCAATTGGTGACACATCTTTAGTTTGCAAATTTTGTTCACAAAATTTAATCTCCTTATCATTACCTTTATTGTAATGTTATTTCGAAAATCATTTTGTTTTGAGGTTTCTGTTTTTATTTTTGTGTTAAAAATAAGGGTAAATCACACAAAACTACCTCAACTATAGGTCAAACGACACTATTATACCTCATCTTTTGAAAATAACAATATCATACCTCATTTTACGAATTTGTGCCAATGTCAGACCTCTGTTAGTTTTTCTGTTAATTTTTCTGTTAAATGCTGACGTAGCAAGAGACGGGTCCACTCACTAATTCAACTGGATTAAAAAATAATTAAATATATTTTTAATAATTAAATATTAAAAAATTAAAAATAAAATTATTTTTTTATATTAAATTGTGAGATCCACCTCTCTCTCCCCTCTCTCGCCTCTCTCTCTTCTCTCTCTTCTCTCTGTGGGCAACCTGCATCCCAAAATCCCACCCAGAAACCCTTCCCACCCGTCCCCCCCCCACCCAAAACCCAAAACCAGAACCACCCAACCCAGATCCCACTCCGCAAAAAGATTAAGCATAATCGGTTCAACTCATACAGTGGGACTTAACTCAAAACCTACAGGGAACACTACAAGCAGAAAGACCATAAAATTGAATTCAGAGACGCATATTATTTATTGTTCTTATCTGGGTCAATCTTCTCAGGAGATTCCTCCCCCTGCTCTTGCTCGTCTTCTTCTTCCTCCTTCTTCTCATCGTCGTCTTCGTCTTCTTTCGGCGGGTCATACGGCATAAGAGGCGGCATAGGCGTCTTCATAAGACTGAACTGCGAGAAAATGTCAGGCCTCCGCCCCGGCTTCGGCCTCTCCCACTCCTGCAACACAAATCCGCAAAATCAAAAACTAATTAGCAACCAAAATTCCAAACCCAAAAACACGGTAGAAATCGAGAGGAGGCGGAGGAGCACGCTTACAATCGGGATATCAAGAGGGTTGCGGCGGGTGAGCTTCTCCTCATCCGGCGCCATACGCACCACCTGACTCCTGCGATGCCGGCGAGAAATGAACCACAAGGGGGAGGACGGAGACGACGAGCTTGCTGGAGGAAGGGAGAGAGGCGAGAGAGAGAGAGGGTGGTGGAGGAAGGTTGGGGGGGGGACGGGTGGGAAGGGTTTCTGGGTTTTGGGATTTTGGAGATGTAGATTGCCTAGAAAGAGAGGAGAGAAAGGCGAGAGAGATGTGAGAGGGGTGGATCCCACAATTTAATATAAAAAAATAATTTTATTTTTAATTTTTTAATATTTAATTATTAAAAATATATTTAATTATTTTTTAATCCAGTTGGATTAGTGAGTGGGCCCTGTCTCTTGCCACGTCAGTACTTAACAGAAAAATTAACAAAATTGACGGAGGTCTGACATTGACACAAATTTGTAAGATAAGGTATGATATTGTCATTTTCAAAAGATAAGGTATAATAGTGTCGTTTGACCAATAATTGAGATAATTTTGTGTAATTTACCCTAAAAATAAAGGTCGAGGGTGCTAATTTTCATATAAAATTTTGTATTTCTAGTCATATGATCGAATAAATCAATCGGAAACAATACTCTAAATTAAACGGGGATGTATAAAATGAAAAAAAACAAAGTGTTTTCAATGGTAATCAACTTTAGAACTCTATAAAAGGTATTATAAAGGAAGAAATGAATGACAAATTTCTTATTTTGTCCAAGTTGAAGATTACTCATGAAGAGTAGCTGTCCTTTTATCCTAACAATTTTCGTGAAAATTAGTAGGGATTGTTGTAGTCATATTTAGAATAGGAATGTGATTGTGTAAATCCTAGTGAATCTAGGAATGTCTCTTATATTCCTATTAAGAGTTGATTACCTATTAAGAGTTGTAATCCTAAAAGGGTAAGGTTTTTATCTATCCTACTACTATAAATAAAGGCACAATGGGGTGATACAAACGCACCTCACAATTAAATCACTCTCTCTTCTCTCTAGCTACCGCCGTTATCAGCACGCTCTTGCCAGAAGCTGAGGAATTGACGGATCGTAGGAGGAGGCTATCTTCTTCAAAACTCAAAGGCTTTTATTTGTTTTCTGCTAATCAGGTACACTTAAAATAAAGGAAGATATTTGAAACGTCCACGAAGCATGAAAACATTCCCCATGATGCATGAACCCCTCTATGTTTATATTTTCCTTATGATATATATATATATATATATATATATATTGTATATGTTTCATATATTTGTCAATATATATATATATATATATATATATATATATATATATATATATATATATGTTTCATGCATTACACAATTGTATTGCTATGTGGAATTTGTGAGTCAAAGAATATAAATAAATTAGAAGCATATTAGGGTTTTTAAAACTCTAGTAATTTTGAAAAAAAGGGGAAAGAAAATTGGGCATGGTGCAACACCACCGCCATTGCACCACCGTCGACAACACCATGCACCGCCGTTGGCCTGAAGCCCAACTGCATGGACCACCGCAGCAGCCCTTTAGGCTTACTGCTTCTGCACGCAACAACCAGGCTTTGACCTGCGATCAGTTTCGACGGGCCTGAAGTCCTGACCTTACTAGCAGCTTGGCCCGACTTGCCAGCAAGCCTTTGCGCTTGCTGGGCTTTGATCTTGCCCCAGCTCATAACCAAACAGCCAGCCCAGTAGGTTGGATTTCTTCCCCTGGCCCAAAGACCAGGCTCCAGCTTCGGTTGGGCTTGTCCCCGTGCGCCCATTTGCCTAATGCCAGCAGCCAGCAGCCTTGGCTGCTGGGCTTACCCAGTTCCCTCGGCCCGTGGCCTGTAGCCACCCGTGGGCTGCCTTTTGCAGCTAACCTGAGCCCAAATCCTTTTTGGGTTATGTTTTTTCGATCCAATGCTATTTTTTGGCATTTTAAATAAATTTAACCCGAATGTTATTATTATTATTTTTGCTTCCACGATCGATCTTGTTTGGTCCTAATCGATTAAATTAATTAAAAGTGACATGCAGTCCATTAATCTGATAATGAATCCAAAATTATTGACCTGAAGATGACTTTTGGACATTAATGATTCATTAATTTATTTGTATACTTTGAATCGTTCACATACTTTCGTACTAACGAAGCTCTCACACTTGAGTTCCCAACGAAACTCAAATCCACTACACTTCAATCAGCATATTGCATTCTGTGTTTCTTGCAGGAACCCCTCATTTACGAACTAATCGTTCATAAAAACTAAATTGAACCTGTAGTTTCATTTGAAACTCGAAGTTTTCATTCAAAACTTGCCACATGACACCTGTAGTTTTCATGCATAAATTAAACCAATACATGTCTATAGAACCTGAATGCTCTACGATATATGGCTATGGATCACCATATGACTAATCACGTTTTTTGTTGTACCCTCCGTTTTAGGGACATGTCGAACTTGAACAAGCTCGATTTCATCGCTTTGGAAGTATCTGGAAGAAACTACCTTAAGTGGGTTCAAGATGTGAAACTCCATCTTACTACAAAGGGTATTAAAGCCACCATCGAGGCACCTACCGACGACAAACTCGTCGATGAAGCTCAGAAGGCTAATGCAATGATCGTCATTCGAAGACACATCCATGTTGCACTGCAGACCGAGTACCTCGCTAAGGAGGATCCACGCACCTTCTGGCTTGCTCTGGCCGACTGTTTCAATCACCAGAAAGACATTTACTTGCCTGAAGTAAGACACAACTGGCAGCATCTTCGCTTCCAAGACTTTAAGTCCGTGAATGAATACAATTCTGAAGTTTGTAGAATCCGTTCACTTTTGAAGTTCTGTAAAGTGGAACAAACCAAATCAGATCTCCTAGAGAAGACATATTCGACCTTCCATGCCACTAATATTGTCTTGTAGCAACAATATAGGGCACAAAAGTTCACCAAATTTTTGGATTTGATCTTTGTTTTACTTCTTGTTGAAAAACAGAACCATTTTTTGATGAAGAATCATCAAGCCCGACCCACTGGCTCGAACGCCGTGCCTGAAGTGCATGCGACCAATTTTAGCAGCCACAAACGACGAAAGAATCATCATGGCCATGGCAATGAGTGGCAAGCTTAACCACGGGCCCACGGTCAACATAGTGCCTGCCCCAAGGGAGGAAATGTGACCTAGCAGCGTCCACCCCTTGCCCTTAAGGCCCTAAACTTCAAGAACAAAGGAAAAACTCATGTTCAATCGGCTTCCACTGAAATGGACATGTGCTACCGATGTGGATCAAAGGATCATTGGTCACACGTATTGTAACACCCCGCCCCCGAATTATTTATTTTCGGGAAATAATAATATTGGTGATAGGCCCAAACTAAACTCTTGTTTAGTTTGCTACTAATTCTTTCAATTCACTTCTAAATCACCAAACATCCATGTTTTTAATTACCCAACAAACAATTAAATTATCAATTTAGTTCCCCCAAATTATTCTATCAAACAACCTCTAAACAAAAGATTACTTCTTGAATAGTTAAGGCTGCATCTAACACTGTTAAACTGCCTACGTACCCTTGTGCGGGATCAAGCCTCTCGTAGTTCACCATTCATTATTTTGCCAAATTCCAAACATATTCTAATAACCACCATATTCACCATCGACCTTCACAACCCAAATCATATCAAATGGTTACCAATAAAGATTCAGAATATCAAAATTTACATGAAAAATGGCAACGTCGGCTCTTTGGCCGTGCACCGCCGCACCCGCCACTAATCGCCGGAAAATATCAACTATTTCCAAAAATTACCAAATTTTACAGGAAAGTAGATCTCAATGAGTGGAGCAACTTTCATACCTGTGACCAAGTCCAATTTGGCCGGGAAACACCTCAAATTTTCCACGAACCGCCGGAAACCCTTGTTTTTGGGTGTTCTTGATTCGACTGCAAAACAACTCCGATGCCCCAACCAATGCATGTGCTTTGTTCCTGGGATTGAGGGGAGTCTATTGGTGGGTGTGGTGACCAGAGTTAGCTTCAGATTTGGTGAAACACCACCCAAATCCGCCGCACCCTCCTTTGGGGGTTTTCCATAAAATCGAACCTAAATTTGTCGGTTTTAAAGGGAAATTATGAGGGAGATCGAATGGCAACAACATGAGGGTCATTTTGGCACCTTTTCCGTCATCAAAGGTGGCCAGAAACTCAAAACATGACCGGGTCGGGTCGCGGGTCGAGGGAAGACCCGGTTTCCCCCTCTTTCTCACTTCCTTCATTTCCTTCCTTTCCTTTCACCCTCCTTCGTTCACTTTCCCTCCTCCCCCCTTCCTTTTCTCTCCTTTTCTTTTTCTCTCAGCCACACACGTGGCATCACAATTAATGGCTTCAAAAATCTGGAGCCTTCCAATGCAAGCCAAAATTACAAAAATGTCGTTAACTTTAAACATTAATAACTCTTTCGTTATAACTCCGTTTCACGAACGGTTTGCGCCTACGCGTTCGTGAGATCGAGCTCTTTTCAAAAATATAAATTGTGACCTCAAAAAGTCTAAATATTTTAAAATAATTAATTTCCAAACTTCAAACTTCGTAACTAGTTTAATTTAAAACTAAATTCAAGTAAATTAATATAATTTCTGGAACCAAAACTTTAAAATTTCCCAATTCTATTTCCAAAACCATAAATCGATTTATTTTTGATTTTCTCCACATATTCATATATTTAAAATTTTCAGGGTATTACATTCACCCCCCGTTAAAATAAATCTCGTCCTACGTAGGGATAAGGGATTTTAAACCAATCCGCAATACCGTTACTCTTAAACAAATCAAAATCTTATTCTAGGATTTTATTCATATTCTCACATGAACCCAACTAACCATAGTAATCATATAACCATGGAATATGCTTGCGTCATCAGTTCTGACACAATAACAAATCCAATCAACAACCAACATAGAAAAATGATGTTACACATATCATACACACAGTTAGGAAATAGTTATCAGAGTGACACAATAGCTAGGTCATAATTATTTCTTTCATTCTTCCATCACCAAATATTAAACCAAACAAAGAAAAGGGATTTGATTTATTCCCACCATTCCTTTTATAATGAATAAAATTATAACCTTAGTCTACGAGTTTATTCAACTCAAAATAAAGAAATCAACAAATAAATCATCGTGATTTCCACCCACATTCACAGATTCCCAGCCACATTCATTGGTAGAAAGGAAATATTCAAATTTCTAAACATACACATTGGCGAAAATAATATCAAACATCAAGCCATAATTCTCGTTGGCTAAATAAGTACCAAAACATCAAACCACATCTACCAGTGGTTATTTCAAGCCAACCATTAGAATTGGCAATTCAAAAACCAAAATTCCAACCAAAATTATTGGAATTTCAAATCACATAACTAGGTAATGGAAAGAAATTTAAAACCATAACTACCACACCATCAACATTGAACGAAATCAAAATTTCATTTTATGATTTCATTCATATCCACCATCAAACCAAATTTCCCATAGTAAATGTAAAAAGTTTTTAAATCTTTCTTCTTTTTTTTTTCTTTTTTTTTTTTTTTTCCTAAGTGCAGCCACTAATAACATAAATTAGCGACTTGCACTTCTAGAGCACCATTCGCATTCTATTAACCAAAGAAGATCATTTATATATATCACAATTCAATTGGCCAACACAACTAAACCTTATCAATCGCATTGCCATGAGAATACGTGTTCGTCATCAATTTGGTTCACAATAACCAATCCAACAATGACAATTCATAACTGTGACAACCAAACTAATCAAAATTGTAATTACAAACTTCCCCAACAATTCTTTGCATCGAATATAAAAACTCAACTGGAAAATGTTTATATTAAACGAACCCAGAATCTCATTCCGTACTTTTATTTATGACACCTATAATTCGATATATAAAGAATATCCATGGTCTTTCCACCATTCCACTTTATAAATGGACAACCCATAACCACAATTTGTACTTTCCTTCCCGTGAAATAAATCATCAATACCCTCATAAGTATCATGGTTTCCAAACATAATTATTATTGGCCAACAAGACTAATCCTTATTAATCACATAGTCATACAAATAAGTGTTCTTCCTCAGGTCTGTTCGCAATATCAAATCTAACAATGGTAACTCATGACTATAGTCACCAAACCAATCCAGTTTGCATTTACAAGTTTTTCCCAACAATTATTTCCATCAACCGTAAATACACAACTGGGAAGTCATTTATATTAAACGAACTCGATGTTTTATCCCATAATTTTACTCATATCCACCAATGATAAAAGGAAAAAACTTCATGATTTTTCCACCATTTCAAATTATAATAACCAAATCATAACCTCAGTTTACGATTTCATTCTCATTCGATGAATCCTCATATGAAATCCCAGTCACATTATTTGGAATTTTACGTCATAATTATTGAAAATGCCACTTACCATTACTTTTGGCAACACCAATGTCAAAGATTTTGGTCACAAACAATATTGGCAAAATCAACGTCAAGTTTCAAGCCATGACTACCGTGGCTAACAAAATATCAAAATTTCACGCCATAATTCGTTAATGGCAAACCAAACCAATCAAATTTGTAATCATAAACTTTTCCCGTCAATTCTTTTCATCAAAGGGAAAAACTCAGCTGTAAAATCATTTATATTTAATGAACTCAAATTTCATTCCACAATTCCATTCATGTCCACCCACCATTTTAATTATAATGGGCAAACCGTAACCACAGTTTATTATTTCGTTTCCATTCAACAAATCACCATAACTTCCATAAATACTAAAATTTCTAGCCATACTTATCATTGAAAAAACAATGATTTCATCACTTTTTCTTTTTTCCCCACACATTGGCTAGTAGAATTGGAAAGATTGTAATATACCTGGCCAATACTTTTTTTTTTTTTTTTTTTTTTTCATTCTCGTAGCCCACACAAGGAGCTTTACTTCCAGAGATACTGGGTCTTTGTGCCCATTCAATCATTCCTTCATATTCCATGGGTCATCTTGCCCAATTCACATATCTACGGGTCATTTTTCGCCCAATTCACATATCTACGGGCTTTTTTGCCCAATTCATATCTACATTCTTATATCCACGGGCTTTTTTTGCCCGATTCACATATCCACAGCCTTATATCCACGGGCCTTTTCCACCCAATTCACATCATTTCTCAATGGCACAGGTATAATAAGACTTTTCCATCTACTTGTCACAATTTCACAATCATCTTATTGTTCAAATTTTTCATAACACATAACATAATATCAACCCAATTCAAAATCAAACAGAGACTTTAGTCAAAAGCTCATATTCAAATAAATTCATTTACAATCAAGTAAACCCAATTCACTTCATAGGGATTCACAATATAGGCATTCCACATAACTTCCTCATTATTCAAAGAACTTAGAGAATAATGCAATATCAATGCAAATAGTAATTACTACTATCGGAATTCCATAATCACCATGGAAATTGAACCACAACACAAGGCCAATCATATATGTATCTCACACATATATATTTGTCACATGCATGCCACATTATTCACAAAAATTTTCAAATCATGCAACCACAATGCATATCATAATTTACACCAACAAGAATTCGAGAATATTGCATATTGTAGAGCAGGATCATTTGCTCTGATACCATTTGTAACACCCCACCCCCGAATTATTTATTTTCGGGAAATAATAATATTGGTGATAGGCCCAAACTAAACTCTTGTTTAGTTTGCTACTAAGTCTTTCAATTCACTTCTAAATCGCCAAACATCCATGTTTTTAATTACCCAACAAACAATTAAATTATCAATTTAGTTCCCCCAAATTATTCTATCAAACAACCTCTAAACAAAAGATTGCTTCTCGAATAGTTAAGGCTGCATCTAACACTGTTAGACTGCCTACGTACCCTTGTGCGGGATCAAGCCTCTCGTAGTTCACCATTCATTATTTTGCCAAATTCCAAACATATTCTAATAACCACCATATTCACCATCGACCTTCACAACCCAAATTGACACACCCCGACCCGGAATGCCCACTAGAACTCTGAATCGAGCTGTGCTGGCCGACACCGTAATAAACCTCATTCAACACATGAGCCTCGAAGGGCAATTTCGTAAAATCACTTATTAAATTTTTTATACAATTGTAAAATCAGGGACGGGTTGTCACACAAATCATATCAAATGGTTACCAATAAAAATTCAAAATATCGAAATTTACATGAAAAATGGCAACGTCGACTCTTTGGCCGTGCGCCGCCGTACCCACCACCGCCAGTGGCGGTCGGCCGCCACGAATCGCCGAAAAATATCAATTATTTCCAAAAATTACCAAATTTTATAGAAAAGTAGATCTCAATGACTGGAGCAACTTTCATACCTGCGATAAAGTCCAATTTGGCCAGGAAATACCTCAAATTTGCCACGAACCGCCGGAAACCCTTGTTTTTGGGTGTTCTTGATTCGACTCCAAAACAACTCTGACGCCCCAACCAATGCATGGGCTTTGTTCCTGGGATTGAGGGGAGTCTATTGGTGGGTGTGGTGATCGGAGTTAGCTTCATATTTGGTGATACACCACCCAAATCCGCCGCACCCTCCTTTGGGGGTTTTCCATAAAATTGAACCCAAATTTGTCGATTTTAGAGAGAAATTATGAGGGAGATCGAATGGCAACAACATGAGGGTCATTTTGGCACCTTTTCCGTCGTCAAAGGTGGCCGGAAACTCAAAACATGACCGGGTCGGGTCGCGGGTCAAGGGAAGACTCGGTTTTTCTAGGTTTATGGTTTAATTTTGAACAATTTTTCTAAGTCTTTGGAATAATTTGTTTGGTTTTTTGTTTGTTTTGAATTACGGATTGTTATTTGATGGTTATTATTTCTCGAATTGCTAAATTGAATGAATGGAATTATATTTATACATGTGACCAATTCAATCAATTTATTTCTAGGTATGTCTAGTGAGGAAGTTAGTTGTTTGGTAGATAGTGCAACCGTGCGCACCATCTTGCGTAAGCGACACTATTTTACTAACTTAATACCCACAAAAGCACCTCTAACAACTCTTTCAGGCCCATCCAACCTGATTGAATGATACAGAAATGCCCGTATCATGTTGTCCAATGGTACAGTCTTAACCATTAACGAGGCACTCTATTCTCCACATTCCGGAAGAACGTTGCTATGCTTTAGAGATATTCGAGATAATCAATATCATATTGAAACCACTGAAGATAATGGTTTTGAATTTCTTTGTATCATTTATTATGAATATGGCCAAAAATGTATTCACGAGAAGTTGGAACGTCTCCCGAGTGGGTCGTACATAACAACCATTCGAGGTATAGAAGCCCATCATGTTGCTGGCCCTATGCCTGAGTTCTAGAACACTTTGTTGCTTTGGCATGACCTTTTGGGACATCTCGAACTTGACATGATGCTCCGTATCCTTAAATCATCACATGGGCATCGGTTACCTCCCTACGTTGGATTCCCGCCATGCAAAACGTGTTCTTTAGGGAAGTTGAATACTTAACCCTCGATTGCAAAGATCATTCACGACCCTCATAAGTTTCTTCAAAGGATTCAAGGAGATATTTGTGGACCTATCCAACCAACATGCGGACCATTTAGATATTTTATGGTGTTGGTTGATGCATCGACATGATGGTCACATGTTTGCCTGTTGTCCACACGCAATGCTACATTTGCGAAACTCCGAGCACAAATTATTAAGCTAAGGGTTCACCACCCTGATTATCCGATCAAGTTGATTCGACTGGATAACGCTGGAGAGTTTACGTCACAGATTTTTTACGATTATTGTATGTCAGTAGGGATTGATGTGGAACATCCTGTACCCCATGTTCACACCCAAAATGGTATGGCAGAAGCTTTCGTAAAGTGCATTCAATTGATATATCAGACTTTGGTTATGAGAACCAAACAGCCGGTATCTGCTTGGGGCTATGCAATATTGCACGTAGTTATACGGGTTCGCTTGAGGCCCACCGTTACCTAACCTCATTCACCGTTATAGTTGGTTACTGGATATAAGCATGATGTCTCGTATTTACGTGTGTTTGGGTGCGCAGTTTATGTGCCAATAGCGCCGCCACTACGTACCAAAATGGGTCCTTAGAGAAAAATGGGAATCTATGTCGGTTATGATTAGCCATCAATTGTTCGCTATTTAGAACCCTTGACATGAGATCTTTTTACCGCATATTTTGCAGATTATCACTTTGAAGAGATAGTCTTCCCATCATTAGGGAGAGATAAGCATGCTAACGTTCCTGGAGAACACCGCGAATTGTCGTGGTATGCTCCCACTATGTCTCATTTAGATCCTCGCACTGCCTAGTCTGAAACTGAGGTGAGACGAATTATAGATCTTCAGAGAATTGCTCAAAGTATGCCAGATGCTTTTAATAATCTAGCAAAGGTGATAAGATCACATATACCCGCTGTAAACGCACCGACAATGATAGACTTACCCTGCGCACATCCTAACTTCACTTGGGAAGGCCGAACCGTCCCCGAAGGTGCGGAGGCCACACCTTCCACTCGACATGGTACATTGGCGGCTAACCAATCATCTGCTCCGACCCTGAAGCGTGGTAGACCCCTTGGTTCAAAGGATTCACAACCCCGAAAGAGGAAAATGGCACCAACTAGTGACCCTTGTTTGAATTCGACCATCGCTCACTCATCAGTTCCAATGCATGAGGTTATTCTAGATTACGGTGATGTCTTAGGCGAGACAACCCGACCTTTCGAGAATTGTGAGATTTCGGTCCACTACGCAGTATTGGATGAGGTTTGGAATCAGAATGAGATGATCGTCCACAATGCATTTGCGTACACAGTAGTTACTGACATCATGTTTAGCGATGACATTGAACCACGTTCCGCTGATGAATGCCGACGTAGAACTGATTGGTCAAACTACAAATAAGCAATTCAGATTAAACTCGATTTGCTTGCAAAACGTAAGGTGTTTGGGCCCGTAGCTCCTACTCATCCACATGTGAAACCCGTGGGCTACAAATGGGTTTTCGTGAGGAAACGTAATGAGAAGAATGAAATAGTGCGATACAAAGCATGCCTCGTAGCGCATGGCTTCTTTCAACGTCCTGGAATTGATTACGAGGAGACGTATTCCCCCGTAATGGATGTCATAATGTTCCGCTACCTTATCAGTTTGGTAGTTTCTGAAAAACTGAATATGCAGCTTATGGACGTGGTAACCGCGTATCTCTATGGGGATCTAGATACGGCAATTTACATGAAAGTTCTAGAATGACTTCCATTGACTAGTTCAAATAGTTCTATACCATGGAACACTCTCTCAATTAGATTGAGGAGGTCACTCTACAGATTGAAACAATCCGGGCGGATGTGGTATAACCGTCTGAGTGAATATTTGACAAGTCAGGGTTATGTGAACAACGAATTATGCCATGCATGTTCATAAAGAAGTCACACTCCAGATTTGCAACCGTTGCAGTGTATGTCGATGTCATGAACCTCATCGGAACTCTCGTAGAGCTTGAGGAAATTGCTACGCACTTGAAATCGAAATTTGAGATGAAAGATCTTAGGAAAACTCGATATTGTCTCGGCCTAGAGATTGAGCATTGTTCGGATGGAATCATAGTACATTAATCGAACTACACCCAGAAGGTGTTGCGTCGTTTTAATGAGGATAAATCGAAGCCTTCGAGTACTCCTATGGTTGTTCGGACTCTAGATGCTAAATGAGATTCCTTTCGTCCGAAGAAGGATGAGGAAGAGATTTTGGAACCCGAAGTTCCTTACCTAAGTGCAATTGGGGCGTTATTGTACTTGGCTCAATGCACTAGCCCCGATATCTCATTCACTGTTAATCTTTTGGCTAGATACAGCAACGCACCCACACGCAAAGACTGGAATGGTGTTAAAGACATTTTCCGCTACCTCAAGGGTACGATTGATTTGTACTTGTTCTATACCCACGAATCTTCGAGTGTTGACGCCCTCCTCGGTTTTCGGATTGATTCTCGCCTTGTTGGTTACGCATATGCTAGATATCTGTCTGACCCACATATGGCACATTCTCAAACGGGCTATGTATTTACCATTGGAGACACCGCTATATCTTGGAGGTCTACCAAGCAAACGTTAGTTGTTACTTCTTCGAACCATGCTGAGATTCTCGCCCTGCATGAAGCATCACGTGAGTGCTTTTGGCTTAGAGCAGTTATGGAACATATTCGAAGCACTAGTGATCTTACTTCCGTAGTTAACCTTCCTACGACGATCTTTGAAGACAATACAACATGTATCGAGCAGTTAAAGAATGGATACATCAAGGGAGACAACACCAAGCACATAGCACCAAAGTTCTTTTATTCTCACCAGCAACAACAGCATCTGAACATTGAAGTCAAGTAAATCTGCTCTCAGGACAACCTGGCTGATCTCTCCCAAGTCACCTTTTCAGAAGGTCGTCCAAGGAATCGATATGCGTAAATTATCTGAGTTGAATTGCTTGTAGTTTTCTTATTTGGAAGTTATGTCTAACTCAGGGGGAGTATCCAGAAGCATACTCACTTGATCTTAATGTACTTTTTTTCCTACGATTAGGAGCATTTTTCCCACTGGGTTTTTGCTACCTAACGAGGTTTTGATGAGGCACCCATCCTGGGATGATCATACTCCGTTGAGTTCACTACTTTCGTCCTGTTTGACGTTTGTCTTAGACATTATGCATACTTCTCACTTTTCTCCTTAGTCTATGGGTTTTCCCCTTACCTTCGGTTTTACCATAGCAAGGTTTTGTGAGTTTTACTACCAATGCATACTTTCTTAAATTTAAGACTCACATTCATCCGTTGTGCTGATAACTTCATCAACTGTTCTACCTTATCTGCTGAAGATCTGATGCGATGATTGTTTGAGTATTTACACACTCAAGGGGGAGTGTTGCAGTCATATTTAGTATAGGAATGTGATTGTGTAAATCCTAGTGAATCTAGGAATATCTCTTATATTCCTATTAGGAGTTGATTACCTATTAAGAGTTATAATCCTAAAAGGGTAAGGTTTTTACCTATCCTACTGCTATAAATAAAGGTACAATAGGGTGATACAAACACACCTCACAATTAAATCACTCTCTCTTCTCACTAGCTACCGCCGGTCCCCCTCTCTCTAATCCCTTAGATTAGTTCAATCAAATAGGCATACAACAAGGACATCTGTTCTTCATGAATAATCTTCAATTTGTAAAAGATATTGAAGTTCGCCTATCAGTGTTTGATATATAAAATATCATGACCAAAATCAATTAAAGCCACTTGACAAAAACAACTACTCCCAATATTTATTTATTTATTTTCAGATATAATTATTTAAAGAAACGGCATATTAAACAGACTCTTGACTAAGCAAATGCATATGAAAGACAAACTTATCTTGTGCAGATTACTTATGGTGTCTCATATGTTTCTTTAAATAGCTGCTACTAGCCTGCCAATTCGGATGAACCCCGTTTCTCATATGCCACACATATCTAGCAAGACCACTCACCATTGCATTTAACCAACGTTTTTAGGTTTTTTTACTTTTTTTTAAAGTTTTTTTACTTTCCATATGCCATCAAAAAATTCTTTAGCTGCTTCTACATATCCATATCTCATGTAACCGTCATTCATCGTGTTGCAGTAAACAACATTGTTCGTTTCTTCACCCTCATCTAGCTCTTATGTGCTTCCTCCACGAGCCCAAAAGAATAGTTCCGGCCCTTTCGAAAAGACCAAAGTTGCTGTTTATCATACGCTTGCTGCTGCAGCTCTCCAAATCCGTCTCTATGCCCTTATTTGTATTGATAAGTTCCGAAGCGTTCTGAAGCCTGATGATGATAACACTCACGTTTACAAAAGCTGGATAGCCGATTTTTCGTCTCAAAATTTAGAGAAAGAAGATGAAGTATATGTCTGGAGAGGATTGTTGGTTCTTTGACTCGAAAAAGAGGATGCGCGGTGCGTGTGGCCATGGTTTTCATCTTAGATTAGGGTTTGCGAGGTATAAAAAGAAAGACCATCTCAAGTTCGAGGTTGGGTGAACTAAGATAAAAGTGGTGTTTAAATAGAAATACTATAGATTCCTACTCAACCGTAATTATTGTAGACATTGTAACTTAAATCATGTAATTTTAAATCTGAAACTTTTAATACATGTGGAACCATATTATCTGTAGGACAATTTCGAACCACATGTTCAACCCACTGTGTTGCGGATTCTTACTCTCTTCCCTCCCCTTATCGTAGATTAGAGTTAGTAATGTCGCTTGTACACTACAAAAAATTGTGTTCACTAGCTAAAGATGTTAAACTGCCTTTATTTTTCTTTGTAGAGACGGAAGCATTGTCTCCTCTAATCGACAGAGACGATGCGGCGGTGATCTATTTTTTATGAGAGTGTAGCTATTGATATTTAGGGACATAAACAAGATTTGTCTGTCAGTTTTTTATAAGTTTTTTTTTTATGGACAAAAAATGCAATATACATGGGATTAGGAAATTATTTATTTTCAATAATTAAATTAAATTTTCTGAAATGAAAATATTCTATTATTTTGACGCGCATGGGACCCATGAGTGGTACAGTTCATCAACATAGTGGGTCTCATTTATGCATTACTAACGGATTTTTTTGACGATTTTGCGACGAGACAAAGTGAATGCAAAAAGAAACTCACTTAAAATCTACTCTTCAATACTAAATGACTAACAAGAAGATAGTTTCAGGAACAAAACAATGCATGTTCAAATCAATTTGTCTTGCGTTTAAGCACAACAAAAATGACAGCTGACTTCTGTGACTCAGCTATTGAGATTTGTTCTTCAAGTTTCTGCTGATACAAGCTGAAGAGATCATCTAAGATTTCTTCTCCAAATTGTTGCGTGATGAGTCCCTCTGTGATAGCTCTAAAAGCTGGAGCACTGGGAGTGCCATGTTTCGAGACATGCTGAGGTAAGGCTTCCAATATCTCTGTGCTAAAACATCCATTTCGTTCCACAATGACTTCCAGTTCTTGGGGAGACACGAAGTAGCAAGGCATGTTAAATGAATCTACTTTTTCTTCACTAATTACCCCCTGTATAAACGAAAAACATAGGATAAATTGCGCACCCATAAATATTTAAGATACGGTATTCTGAAATACTGCATAAAGGAACAATATCAAATATGTGACATCGATCGATTTTTAAAATACCTCTACTCAGAAACAAAAAAAGCTTATAAAGAAACCAATTTCATATACCGGTGTATGCAGGTTGATGAATATTGCTCACCTTCCTAGCCATCTCGACGAGGCAAGATCCTAAAATGTCAATAGCCAAATTTCCAATTAAGTGATGAGACTGAGGGATATCATTGGGGCGTCCTAAAAGGTTAAGCACAATCAATCCTCGATGCAGAGTCTCTAGTGCTCTGGCACGGAGGAAACACTCCATGTCCTCAGCATATTGAGTTTGATAAGCCTTGAATACTTTGTCTTGGTTATTTGAGTAGTGGATTCGTCCTTTATTCCAAGCACAACTGTTTTTGTCCATAACATCTTTTGGTACTCTAGAAAGCCAATGAAGGGCAAATGAAGAGTGAAAAAAGTTAATGGAAGCCTTGGGAAATAAGCGACCATAGAAAGAACCTGGTACACCCGCTGCATAGTAGTTCCTGTTCTGAGGGCGGGATTTGAAGAGTGTGTTAAAATCATTTAGGGTATGATCATTGAAGAAAACTTGAAATTTGGGGATTTCAGAACTCGGCCCTCCTCTTTGATACTCAAGTTTCACAGCTTCAAGTATATTTTCAACAGAAAAAAATGTATTAGGCCCAACCGAACAACCCAAATCTGCAATATGGAAGGTGTTGAATGGTAAAAAGATGTCCAGTTCAAGCTTTTCTTTAATAGCCTTGCTTAGAAGTTCTTTGGTAGCATCAACAACTCCTTTCTGCAAAAGCGCAAATCACATTACAATGCTAGCTAATATAGTTCAGATTTTGCAGCTTGCTTGGAATTTCCTAATATCGCCAGAAAGGATTACGAAAGAAGAAGTTTTTCACTTTTCCAAGTTAACTAATGAAGAAAATATATCGTACGAATTTCCAAGTAGTAAAGGATACAATAACCTGAATAACAAGAAAAAAAAATTTCATCAACTAGCAGAACCTGTACTATAGAGTTCTTGGCATAGCTGTTGGGGCCATCTCCACATTTCATTGGATATGCCTCAGAAACATTACCGGGATCCTCCATTGCAGCTGCCATCTCTCTCTCTCTCGCTCTCTCTCGCTCTCTCTCTCTCTCTCTCTCTCTCTCTCTCTCGCTCTCTGTTTATATGGGGGTTGTGGGTGGTATGTGGCAGTCACTCCACAGCGCTATATGCCAAAGGCAAGAAGAAGACAATAATCGAAAAGTTGATTGTAATGATGCCGTGTTCTGATTTGATCTATGAGATATCTAGAGTATGCTACCACTTGACAATAAACAAAGTGACATGCCCCAACCCGATATCCCCACATACCAAGGTAGGCACATGCTAGCCGACACCTGAGGGTGACAAGTCATTTTAAACATGTCTCTCTCGCTCTCTGTTTATATGGGGGTTGTGGGTGGTATGTGGCAGTCACTCCACAGCGCTATAAGCCCAAGGCAAGAAGAAGACAATAATCGAAAAGTTGATTGTAATGATGTCGTGTTCTGATTTGATCTGTGAGATATCTAGAGTATGCTACCACTTGACAATAAACAAAATGACATGCCCCAACCCGATATCCCCACATACCAAGGTAGGCACATGCTAGCCGACACCCGAGGGTGACAAGTCATTTTAAACATGTCTCTCTCGCTCTCTGTTTATATGGGGGTTGTGGGTGGTATGTGGCAGTCACTCCACAGCGCTATAAGCCAAAGGAAAGAAGAAGACAATAATCGAAAAGTTGATTGTAATGATGCCGTGTTCTGATTTGATCAGTGAGATATCTAGAGTATGCTACCACTTGACAATAAACAAAGTGACATGCCTCAACCCGATATCCCCACATACCAAGGTAGGCACATGCTAGCCGACACTCGAGGGTGACAAGTCATTTTAAACATGCATACAAATAAAAGATATGCAATTAAAATGATTATGCCAAAGCAAGAACGTGTTCAGAGCATGCAACTACTAAGAATAATATGGAAGAATTACTAGGAAAATATATGAACAAAGGAATGATACCTATACTGAGAAGACTCGAGAATGCCTATACAGAAGTGTCCTGACGCCGAGATCATGTGCCTTGATCCTAACTCCTGAGGGTGCGTAAAAACAGAAAAGGTGAGTGGACCAAAGTTTATAATAATACTGCTAATAAGAAAATCATTTTATTTACGAACATACTAACCCCTTGTTTTGAAAACACATATAATACTACGTAATAGTTTTTAAGAAAACCCTAGCATGCCATTATATCATTCGTAAAACCAATGCAATAGTGCTCGGAACTAGTAGTATCGTCACCCGAAGGCAAATCCGTAATTCTCATCAACACTGTACCCTCTAGAGGTATCATAATCGCTCGAAGGCAGTACCTGTCAATCACCCGAAGGTGAAGCTGTACGACACTGGGTTACGCCAGTGAAGAAAACCATGGTCCATCACCCAAAGGTGAAGCTATATGACTCCGAGTTACGCCGGAGAAGAGGATTATAACATCACACACCGACATTAGTCCCAGACTAGTGAAGCTGGGGGTATATCATAAATATCATCTACTCCTCATTCGCCCCAAGGCAATACTTGTCCATCACCCCACTGGGTTATGCCAGTGACTAAAGCATGGTCCATCACCCAAAGGTGAAACTGTATGACTCTGGGTTACGTCGGAGAAGAGCTCTATATATCATATAACCTCCTCAACTGTGTCCACTATGTTACGCCAGTGACGAAATAATGGTCCATCACCCGTAGGTGAAGCTGTACAACTCCAGGTTACGCCGGAGAAGAGCTATATATATATATATCATATAACATCAACTATGTCTTATGGCCACAGACATCTATACCCGTATTGTGTGGATGTGTTGTATGATAACCCGCTAGATAAGCACCGAAAACATACCTAAAAAATCCCATATCAAATCCGGAGCTCGAAAGCTCAGACCTTATCTCATAAATCCGTTATGAATCATATCCGTAAATCCATAGAATTCCATATATGAAAATCTAATAATTCATAACCTTTGGTAAAACGTAAGTGCGATAAATCTTAACTATCTCATAAACTGTAAATATAGAAATCTGGAAAACAATATATGAAACATATTCAAATCATGAAATATGAAATGCATGCTAGGCTAATGTTTTAATAAAATATGTAGGTTTAGAAGGGGTCAACTCATTGATTTTTCCATTGCCTGGGAGCCACTCGAACTAGTGAGGATGATGTTACTCCCAATCGATGCACCTAACCACATATATAGAGGCCACTTAGTAAAACTCTATTCAAACAATGGAATTTTGGAAAACAGATAGCGGATTTGGATTCGGCACGTCGAAAAACCCAAAGAAGGACCTCGGGTTCCCCCACGCACTGCCGCACACCTCGCCACAGGGCGGCGGCCCGGAAGGACACTTGCCACCCCACGCGTCGAGATAGGTCACTGGAAAGTTTGTTGGAAAAGTCGTCGGCGCCGCCGTGGATGGCGGCGGAGCACAGTATCTCCGGTGGAGAAGTGTGTGCTCCATCGCCGGCCATGACTCGCACCCACGCGTCGGCCCAAGAAGCTGGGTTTAGGTTTGGGTCGGATCTGGGTTTGGGCTTGGGTTCTGGGTAACTGTATTGGGCCAAGGGGTTTTAGGCCTAAGGTAATGGGCTAAAGGTTTGGGCTTAGTTAATGGGTTGGGTCAAATCACGTGTTAGGCTGGGATTTGGATTGTGGATCGGTTCGACCCGATTTACTACGATTCAAATGGCCATAGCAGGTTCAAAACTCAACCATTTACTACAATTCAAAAGCCAAAATGAAGCTTAGAACATTAGGAACAAGAAACTACCTAAGTGGGGCTGAGCCGTGGCCGGAAGATAGTTGGAAAACACCTGCAACCTTGCGGGTCTTTCGCTGGAAACTGGGTTTGGGATCCCCGTGCTGTTTTCTGTGTATATCATTTGGAAACCATTTAAAATTTACCCTAATCTAACCCTAAAACACAACCCAGAGAATTCTAGGCACTTACTTACGTCAATGATGGCGAAAGCTCCTTGGGGTTCGTAAAAAAAAGAGTGAACAATGGCCTCTGCCACTGTTGGAGTCCCAAAGCCTTAGTCTGGGTCCGAGATGATGACGAGGATGTCCTGAGGGTGGTAGGGTCGCCGGAGTTGGGGGCGGTGAGTGATGATGTGTTAGGAGAGGGAGGTTGTAACGCCCCGGTCCCGAAATATTTACTTTATTTCGGGAAAGTAATAATATTAGTGATAAGCCCAAACTAATCTCTTGTTTAGTTAGATACCATTTATCCAAATTCACTACTCAAATTCCTAATCCCTCACATTTATAAATTTATAACCAATATCTAATTCCCAAAACACGATATCAAACTCAATTTACTACCCTTATTCTTCTCTTAGACCAATTTTTCCTATCTAAGAATAGTTCTCAACTAAAATATAATTTTTGAGGTATTTAAGGCTGCATCTAACACCGTTAGACTACCTACGTACCCTTGAGCGAGATCAAGCCTTTCGTAGTTCACAAAAATTCCAATTCAATTAAACTTTGATATTTCTACACATAACTAACAATCACCATCTAGCTTCAAACAAGTGTATTACATTAAATGCTTATTAAATTTAGTTCCAGAACATTAAAATTAGCTTAAAAATAGGTCGGCCGCCCGGAATCGCTTGAAAATAACAATTATTTCCAAAAATTATCAAATTTTACAGGATTGTAGATCTTAATGAGTGGAGCAAGTTTCATACCTGCGGCCAAGTCCAATTTGGCCGGAAAACACCTCAAATTGGCCACGAACCGCCGGAAACCCTTGCTTTTGGGTGTTCTTGATTCGACTCCAAAACAACTCCGACGCTCCAACCAATGCATGGGCTTTGTTCCAGGCCTCAAGGGGATTCTAATAGTGGTGGTAATTGGATAAAATCATTTCACAATTTGTTGGATTTCGAACAAACACCGCCACACCCACCGGTGAGTTTTTCCCCAAATTTAAGGCCAAATCTCATATTTTTGGGGTGGAATAGGGAGAGGGAACGATTGGGTTCGAAGTAAGGATCAATTTGGCACCCATCCCGTCGTCAAAGATGGCCGGAATCAAACGATCCGACCGGGTCGGGTTGTGGGTATAACCGGGTCGAAGGGTTCCCTCCTTCTCCCTTCTCCTTTCCTCTTTTTGCTCTCTCCCCCCATTGGCCATCCTCCCTTGATTCCTTCCTCCTTCTCTCCTTTCTATTCCTTTCTTTTAATCACAGCCGTCTATCATTTATTTTTCCTTTCATCACAGCCACACACGTGGCATAACTCATTGCTCCAGATTTTTTGGAGCCTGCTAAATGGAAATAAAATTACCAAAATATCCCTGACTTTAAATGTTAATAACTTCTTCGTTATATCTCTGTTTCACGAACGGTTTGCGCCTACGCGTTCGTGAGATCAAGCTCTATTAAAAGATATAAATTGTGACATCAAAAGGCCTACTATTTTTAAATAATTTATTTCCAAACTTCGAACTTCGTAATTAGTTTAATTTAAAACTAAACCCAAGTAAACTAATATAATTTCTCGAAAAATAACATAAAATCTCAATAATCCAAATACATAAATTATAATAATTTTCAGAAACAAAACTTTAAAATTTTCCAATTTATTTCCATAACCATAAATCGATTTGTTTCCGATTTTCTCCACATATTCATAATTATGAATATCTACTTCATATACTTAAATTTTCAGGGTATTACAGAGGTTGCAGAGATGGGGAAAAAGAGAGAGAGAGAGAGCTCGAGAGGAAGAGAGAGGTCCGGGAGAGAAAGAAGAGAAAGAGAGTTCCAGAAATCGGGGGAAGAAAAGATACGTGGCGGAATGAGAAGTCAGGTGTGGGCCCCACGTGCCAGATTTTGTTAAAATAATGAAAATATCTTTTCCTAATATCTCGAATAGTGAAATGACTATTTTGCCCCTCTACTTCGTAGTTTCGTAAAACGCTCAACGTAACTCCAAATTCGATTCCGATTGCACTCACGCGTTCGTAGCGACGAGTACTACAAGAATATACCAAGGGAATGGATCTTATGTGACACAAAAAGGTGATCGACAAAAATCAACGTATTTGCCTCGAAGGGCATTTTCGTAATATCACATTTTAAAATTATAAAATTCGTAATAATTGGGGACGGGTCATTACACAATGTGAGATATCTACAATTTGCTACCACTTGACAATAAATAATTAGATGTGTATCTTTGGTGATTCTTGATCTTTCTCTTAAAACTTGTGCCCTTCTGATTTATGATTGCTTATGTCCAAAAGAAACCCATCTCCTCCAACTTCACCTCATTCAGAGAAGCCAAGAAAGTAGCATATGAGGATGTGAGTATCATGACAGCAATAGCCGGAGTAGAGTAGAGACTAAAAACAATTTACTTTGCCTTTTTATGTCTTTATAAACTTCTTCACAACAATTGAAATAATTGTCTTCACAGCTAAGGTTTCTATCCATTTTGTGAAATAGTCTGTTGCCACAATTATGAAGGTATGTCCCTTGTCAGAAGCCGAGTAAAATTGCCCAATAAAGTCGATAGCCCATCCTCTAAAGGGCCAAGGGTTCACAACTGGATTCAAGGGTATTGAACACACGTGTTGGAGATGTCCATGCATGTCTTTAGAACTCTTCACAACTTTTAGCATAGGCTATATAGTCCTTAGGTCTTTCTCAAGAAAACATTTTCCCACATTGTATACTTCAAGGCTTGTTGCTTTCTATCAGTAGGAAATGAATGATGCTTCATGTGTTTGACAATTGGAGATCCATATTCTTCTACTTATGGCTCCCTCCCAGCACATCCAAGCTAAAGCCCATTTCCAGAATAGAGGGAAGGGTTCTTTTTTGCACCTTGGTCTTTCTTTCAGGCAATCCTTCTTGGACTTAGGCTCCAAAAACCACTTAAGCCATTTCATTCGCTGCCAAGTTTTCTTCTATAAGGATTTGATTGACTGAAGCATCATTTTCCCAGTATCCTAGTAACTAATTGCCTGATAGGATTGGCTTCCTTGACATTTACCTGAATATTCTAATTTATCCTCCCTTAGCTGAAACTCAACCCTAATCCAATCTCAGCCTCTCCATTTAAACCAGGATTCTAAACTTAGTCTCTTTCTAAACTTAATTCATTCTTATATGATTAAGCTTGAATTCTGAGCCCTTGAACAACTCCAATCTTATAAGAATCAACTGCCAATCCTTAATAGTTTTAGTTCATCTAAGACTCGACCGAGCCCCGTTCAAACGTGACCCCTTCACAATTCTTCAGTCATGAGGACTCGGTTGGGCTGATTTTGTCTAGGGCTGGAACACCTTGAACTCACGGAACCAATGATGGGCCAAATAACGGGCCTTTCCATTCCAAATTACTCATTCTCACACCAAATTTATATTTTGGGCCCAAACAGGACGTTACAACAATTATTTAAGGCTTAACTTTTTATCTTATGATTAGCCACCTTAGTTTTTTGGGGTAAATAACTAACCACCGTATTGAGTTATGGCTCTTGCGTATTTTAGGTAGCTAACATACTTATAATCTACTCTTCATTTTTAAATAACTTACATTACGAAATTTAACAGGATAGTTTCATGAACACTGAAAAAGCATGTTCAAATCAATTTGTCTTGCATTTAAGCACAACAAAAAAAGATAACCAACTCATTTGACTTAAATATTGAGATTTGCTCTTCAAGTTTTTGCTGATACAAGTTAAAGAGTGTGGATGCAAATTTTCGCCTTCTCATTCTTGGACAAAATTGCACGTACAAAACAATTAACACCTTAGGTCAAGGCCAAGAGCCTCACGCACCCACGATGAATTGGGGGGGGGGGGGCTTTGGCCGGCCTCTTTAGGAGGAGGAGGACGGGCCACTTGGTTGGTATTTTGGGTGAGGTTCATGATTTGTAGCTAATTAGGAATAATTGAATAATAAATCAATTAATTAGCTAATTAATATAATAAACGGGGAATGATTTGGGAGTTACCTTGTGGAGAGGATTTGATGAAGATGGATGAAATAGGTTTTGAATTATTACCTATTTTGGGCACTTTTGACTTGGTTGAGGGATGATTGCCCCTGCTCAAGCGTAGGATTCTCGGTATACCTCGAGGGTAGTTTTGTCCTTTTTACCCAAAAATCCACATGTTGCCTTGTGATTATTTTTGGCTCCACAAATGCCCCCACACCTGTTGGGATGCTCACAGAAAAGGACAACAGGTGTAGAGATCTTCTTGCTTTAGGAAACTTAGGACTGCTTCCTATTTTGATGTAGATTCCTTCTTTAATAGGAAATTAGATCCTTCTAGGAAAGGGAAATAAATCACTTCTAAAGTCCATTTAAGTCTACCTTAAGTAGATGATTAAATCAACTTTAGAGAGCAATTTATTCTACCCTACAAGAGAGAGAAAAGCTAGAGGATATTTGTTCTCCATCCCCTAGCAATCTTGATAGGAGCATATTTATGCGACTTAGTTAGTTTGTTTTCTTGCATTTATTTAGTTATTTATTGCTTATTAGAGTGTTTTAAGCCATTTTCGTGTGTTTGTAGGTCCAAATGACAAAGTTGGTAAGAAAGTGCAATTTGGAGCATTTTAGAGCAGTTTTGGGCTTGGAATGGATAACACATGTATGGAGCAAGGTGGATGGACGAATTTGAAGTTCAAGAGAGGATAGGAATGTGCAAAAGAGTTGAAGAAATTAATTCAAGACATTGAAGATAAGGAGTCAGCTCAAAAGAAGGAACATTATCCAAAACCTTATCCAACCTTATCTTATCCAAACTAACCTTATCTTATCTTATCCTATCCTAATCCTATCCTAACTTTATTCCAGTTGCAAGGGGGATTTATTTTCAGATTAGGACACATTAAAATAGGTTTCTAGAAGACCTTTTCCTTAAGTTTTCTAGAAGCCTTATTTCCTTGTCCTATAAATCTGGCGTTTGGACCCTTTCTAGAAGCTCTAGAACTTGCAATCCCTTTCCCCTTGGAATCTGATGCACCTAATCCTTTTTCTCCTAGGATTGTGTAATCCTTTTCCTTCTTTGATGTCTGAAACTTAGCATAATCCTTAGGGATTGTGCCGCACCCTCTCTCTATAAATATACATATATGTCGCACCATTCAGATCACCACCCCCATCTCTCACCAATTCGACATACACCCATCCACAACCCATTGTGCTTGCAAGGAAGGAAGGAATGAGCTTTGTGCCGTGGCTTGCAATCCAATGAGAGTTCGAAATCTGCTATTGGAATTGCTGGGACATTTCTGGTTCTCTCTATCCTTAGATTTATTTCAATGTTTGTTTTAATTTGGTTTTATGTTTATAGAGACATGAGGAACTAATTTCTTTATAGTTAGAGGTGAATTCGAAGCCATGATTATATGTTTTATATAAACTGATTACGTCTAGTTATTGTTTCTTGAGTCTCGAATGTGATTTGCCTATCTGAGTTATCAAAAATTGTTTATGTATGTGGATTGAGGGTCAACACTTAACTTGTATGCCTTAACTTGATGCTAGAGTATAAGGGAGTTTCACCTAATCATTATGAACTTATATTCACAAGTAGTGGAAGTCACTAGTCATGATTGTGTTAAGTAAATCCTACGCAGGAGTATCATGTTTTTCATAGTTACGAATGCCTCGTCAATGCTTATGGTTTTCAAAGAACTTAATGACCTTTGATATGTTTTTCTATCATGCTTTTCATAGTTAGGGAACTTGATAAGGATAATTTGGTTGCGATGCGTATTCCATCCAATTCAATGAGTTAAGGAAAATCTGATGGTTAATTACCAAATTCGTTTTATAAAGTGTTTTATGCAAAGTTTCTGTTTTAATTTTTAAATTCATCAAAAACAATCCCGCTTTCATTGAGTCTTGTTATTTGGGTCAAAATCTGTTTTCTTTTAGTTTTTTTTAGTCAAGTTAAGTTTGATTTTCGTTGAAATCGCTTGTTAGGTCTAGAATTGAGTCTTTTTTATTGCTTGTTGCTGTTTTGAGTGCTTTGAGTCAGTTTTGAGTCTATAGAGTCTAATTTAGTGTTTTTAAGTCTTATATGTGTTGATTAGCATGCCTAGTTAATCCCCAGTCTAGAACGATTAGCATGCCTAGTTAATCCCCAGTCTAGAACGATCCCAACTTACATCTTTACTACAATTGTCAACAATAAGGTTTAATTTGTGTGTCAAGTTAATTTTCACATCAAATCTTCTACATTTGCCCATGCAAAGGACCGTCTTTCGTTGCTTTCTTTGTCTTCTTTACGTCGCACCAAGGTAAGAAAAACTTAATTCTCCTTGTCTTCTTCTTGGGCAGCCGTCGGGGTGGTGCGGCATGTCGGCTGGCAGGGGTAATGAGTAGGCTTGGCATGGGCCACGGTTTGGGCTGCTTGCCAAAAATGAGGAAACTGCTTGAGTTTGGTTTCTCAGCTATCGTAGATGGAGCAGTCAAGGATGGAGCTGCCAAGATCGGAGCTGCTGAAGATGAAGTGTCGGATGAACAAACTGTTAAGTGCAAAGTGGGTGTTGCCCCCTGACCATTCACTGCCTAGTTGGTCTTCAAGCATTCGATCTTTTGAGCTATGTGGCCTTCTCGCATTGGAAAGCTTACCCAGATGGGTGTCGGGGAATTAGTTTACCCTCTCGCACTGGAGAGCTTACCCATATGGGTGTCAGGGAATTAGTTTACCCTATCGCATTGGAGAGCAATTAGTTTAACCTCTCGCATTGGAGAACAGACCCATATGGGTGTCGAGGAATTGGTTTACCCTCTCGCATTGGTGACCAATTAGTTTATCCTCTCGCACTGGAGAGCAGACCCATATGGCTGTCGGGAAATTGGTTTACCCTCTCGCACTGGAGAGCAATTAGTTTATCCTCTCGCACTGGAGAGCAGACCCATATGGGTGTCGGGGAATTGGTTTACCTTCTCGCACTGGAGATCAATTAGTTTATCCTTTCAGACTAGAGAGCAGACCATATGGGTGTCGGGGAATTAGTTTACCCTATCTCACTGGAGAGCATGGAAGTCGTTGTCGTGAATACAGTTAAGGAAAACTGGACTGCTGGACAACTGAAATAATCCTCAGCCTACGAGGTCTTGTTTGGCGAACTGTTTGAGACTTCAAACTGCTTGTGGAACCCGCGTAACGGTGTAAGCGCAGTGAGCTGCTCCCAGAATTATTGCTTTATCATTAGGTGTTTCGTCATGTGCGCTTTTTGAGGCTTGGTTGGCGCGAGCCACATGGCAAAATCGGCATGGCTGGGTGCAAGATTGGCACAATTATGAGCCATGGTGATAGATTAATGGCTACTTGAAGCCGTGGAACATGTAGGCACGGCTGTGAAAGCATAGCTGGGGCTGGCTTGGGCCAGGTTATGTGCGGCGGAAGGAATTGGACCACTAGGTCCATGATGCTAGGCTACTGGTGATGTGCTGCTTCAGTATTGAATCGTTTGGTGTGTCATTTTGGTACTCGTCTGCCCCCGGCCCACTGTTAAGCTGAGCTGCTGCGTTTGTCGGAACATAAGTAATCTTTGTATTCGACTACCTATGTGGGATAGTTCCGTCTACTCGATCTTGTTAATGAAAGGTGACCTACTTATGTTGGTCATGTCTCGTCGGATCACCTCGTCAGTAGCTTTGTTGCGTTGGCAATCGCATAATCACTCGATCATGAACCTCTCTACTTCTTCCTGAATACGCATTTGTTGGGTGTAATGGAGCTATCGGCTGCCTTCGATCTTGACCTGCTGGTCTAGGCTGCTCTTCTCCATGCCTGGCTCGTCTATGCCGTGGTGGTGATGCATGTGGTTCATTCCTGGCAGGGGATAGAATTCTTCGCAGGCTGCCGGTTGAACTGGAGCCGGATTGAGTGACTGTTTTTCTCCAACCGTCGTGCTGCCTGCTCCAATGTGATGTGTAAGATGTTCCTTGCGGGCCTAGCCAAGAATGAATGTTTGGCTTGGAAGGCTGCTCATGTTGATTATCGGAGTATGGCCTCAACTGTGAGTGTATACTTGCCCGTGGGCCTAGTCGAGAATGCACACTCCTCTGCGCGCTAAGAATGGAGTATACGTTATCTCGGGGGCCCAATTGAGAATGGACACTGCCCGAACGCTCGGCTCGTGACTGCTTACCGGGACGTCGCTGGAAAGGTTCATCTGCCCTTGTTCTACTTTGGGACACCTTGTCTGGGGCACGTTGGATCTCGATGCGTTGCAAGAGTTGATTCACCAAGGTCGTCTATTGTGCAAGGGCGCTCGTCAACTCTATGACTTGTCGAGACAAGTGTTATTCGCCATTGGGATTGGAAGAGCTTGGAAGGAATGTGCCTCCTTGAGCAGTGGAAGTGTGGTAAGCTCCGGGTGCGAGATTTGAATTGGGAAATATCAAATCTGAGGAGAAATGTGGTGAAAATGCCCCCGGTTCGATCGTAGGTCCTGAAACTTAGAGTCGGGACGGTTGAGCTATTTTTTGGCTGACTTGGGCTACTTGGGGAACCACAGGAGCAGGCTAGGCCACAGAAGTAGGCTGGGCCGTGGGAGCAGGCTGGGTCGCAGGAGCAAGCTAAGCCACAGGAGTGGGCAGCTCGGCGTGTGGCGCACGTGGGTGCGAGGCTTGGGCTCGGCTTGGCAATGCGTTGGGCTTGTAGTGACATGGCTTGGGCCGTGGCCTTGGTGCCGTGAGCCTTGGATGGAACGACTTGGGCTTGGGCTCGTGTAAGCTTGGATGACACGACTTGGGCCGTGGTGGCAGTGCCATGGACCTCGCCGCGGGTGGATGTAAATTTCCGCCTTCTCCTTTTTGGACAAAATTGCACCTACAAAACAATTAACACCTTAGGTCAAGGCTAAGAGCCTCACGCGGCCACGATGAATTGGGGGGGGGGACTTTGGTAGAAGAACTTCCGATGCCAAAGTTAGAATTTAGAGAGAAAAGTGTTTGGAGAATTTAGAGAATTTTTCAAGAGAGTTGGAATTGAGTTTTGGAGAGAATGAGGTAGTATTTATAGGGGTGTGGCCGACCCATTTAGGAGGAGGAAGACCGGCCACTTGGTTGGTATTTTGGGTGAGGTTCATGATTTGTAGCTAATTAGGAATAATTGAATAATAAATCAATTAATTAGCTAATTAATAGAATAATTTCCTAATTGATTTGCTAATTAATATAATAAATGGGGAATGATTTGGGAGTTACCTTGTGGAGAGGATTTGATGAGCATGAATGAAATAGGTTTTGAATTATTACCTATTTTGGGCACTTTTGACTTGGTTGAGGGATGATTGCCCGCTGCTCATGCGTAGGAATCTCGGTATGCCTCGAGGGTAATTTTGTTCTTTTTTACCCAAAAATCCATGTGTCGCCTTGTGATTATTTTTGGCTCCACAAAGAGGTCATCTAAGGTTTCTTCTCCAAATTGTTGCCTGATGAGTCCCTCTGTGGCAGCTCTCATGGTAGATACTACGTTTAGCTATAGGGAGATCGCCATATTCCGAGACATGATGAAGTATGGTTTCCAAAATCTCTATGCTAAAGCATCCATTTCGTTCTACAATGGCTAGTTCTTGGAGAGAAGTACGAAGTGATGCTAAATGAATCTATTTTCTCTTCACTAAGGATCACTCCCTTTATAAAGAAACAACACATTATTAGAGCCTAAGTGCCGTCCAATATAACAAAAGAAAAACATAACGTTAATTATGCAGCCATATATAATTAACAAAGGAAAACTAATGAAAATGACTTGAAAACTTTGAGTTTTAACGATAAGGACAAAATAAAGGGTAAAGTGAATAGTACCAAGATTGACTTTTTAGTGTAAAAATATGGTTTTTTGTTAAAGTGAACAGTACCGCGAGCTTTTCGTTAAAACTCCCAATTAACAATACTTGCAATATCAAATATGTGACATACAGCGTTAAGAAAAAAAAAATGGGACATAAAACACTCAAATTACGTTGAATTGATTTTTATATATATCTTTGACATTCATATATCATTGTCAGGACTACTATTTATTTGTTAATTTTATGCACATTCGCCACCTTAATGACTAAACATTCAAAATTCATTAAAATACCCCCACTAAGGAAAAATGAAAACTTATTAACAAACCAATTTAATAAAAGGGTAGTGCAATCCACAAATCCATTTTTACTTCTCATACATCCCTCTCAATTATCAGCCGTCGGATCGAATAAATTGAAGAAGATCAATGATCAAAAGTTACAAAGATATGTGAGAGGTAAAAATAGGTGTGTGAATAGCATTATCTGTAATAAATTTACAAGGCAGATTTACTAGTCCATTGATACAATTAAAATGATAAAATAAAACAGTAAATTAGTCCTCAATACCTGACTAAAATTTGTTCTTCCGATTCTAAAATATATAAAATAAAAAATAAAAAATCTCAAAAGAGAAAAAAAAATATAAAAAAATTAGATTTTACATAACAAAGTATGATATTATTATGATGGAGTTTTACTACAATATCAAACATAGAGTAGTGATGTATGAATATTGCTTACCTTCCTAGCCATGTCCATGAGGCAAGATCATAAAATGTCAAGAGTCACATTTCCTAGAGAGTGAGAATGAGGGGTACCATTGTGGTGTCCTAAAAGGTTAAGCACTACCAATCCTCGATGCAGAGTCTGTAGCGCCCTGGCATGGAGGAAACACTCCATGTCCTCAGCATATTGAGCTTGATAAGCCTTGACTACTTCGTCTTGGCAATTTGCGTATTGGATTCGTCCTTTATTCCAAGCTCCACTGTTTTTGTCCGTTACATCTTTTGCTACTCTAGAAAGCCAATGAACAGCTAATGACGAGTGAAAAAAGTGAATGGAAGCCTTAGGAAATAAGCGACCGTAGAAGGAACCTGACACACCCACTGCATAGTAGTTCCTGTTCTGAGAGAGGGATTTGAAGAGCATGCTAAAATCATTTAGAGTATGATCACTGGAAAAAAGCTTGAAATTCGGGAATTTGAGAACTTAGCCCTTGGCTTTGACACTCAAATGTCACAGCTTCAAGTATGTTTTCAATCGAGAAAAATGTATTAGGCCCAACCGAGCAACCCAAATCTGCAACAGGTAAGAAGATGTCCAGATCAAGATTTTGTTTAATAGCCTTGGTTAGAAGTTATTTGGCAGCATCAACAACTCCTTGCTGCAAAAGCACAGAAAGGAATGGACAAAAATTATGATAAATGAATAGTTTAATTTGCAACTTTTACTAGTTGAACTAAAAAAAAAAAAAAAGAATCGTGAGAATCTCCTAATATATACTAGTAAAGGCTACATGAGCAGAACCTGCCGTATAGAGTTCTTGGCATAGCTGTTGGGGCCATCTCCACCTGTCATTGGGCATGCTTCGGAAACATTACTGGAAACTTCCACTGCAGCTGCCACCTCTCTCTCTTGCTCTTTAACTGTTTACGGGTATGCGAATGGTGCCGTGGGAGTCATTCTTATTTATATGTGCAGTTTGCTGGCTACAACTTCACTCTATAATCCGAAGGCAATAAGAAAAGACTCATGGAAAAGTCTATGGTAGCTAGTTGATAACGATGACGTGTTCTGATGCGGGATAATAGTTTGAAAAGTCATTGTAATAATAATCAACAGTTTGCTACCACTTGACAAACTATTGCATAAATTCATTGGATTAGAAGGCGGAAGTTTAATTTACAGAGAAGAAAACTCTATAAAAGCGGCAGGGAAGCATGGAGAAAAGAGCACTCAATTCAACTCTCAAAAAGACTCTTAAAACTCTGTCACTTTCTTTACATTCCTTTTGCAGTCCAGTCATAACCTTTATAGTGTTTAGTGTTAACTAATATTAATGGAAGATCTGTGATCAATGAAGAACAATTTTAGAGAGAGAGAGAGAGAGAGATTAAGAGAGAGAGAAAGAAGAAATATGTTGTATATAATTTTCCTTAACCCCCAAGTAATGCAGTGTACATCAGTATTTATACACACCAAACTTAACTTCCTAACTAACACAGCTTCTAATCTTATGACAAGTGTAACCATCCTACATTCACTAATTCACTCTAACATCCCCCCTCAATCTCTTGCTTTGATAAGCTAAGCATGAGATTGGTACAATGAGTTTGAAATAAAGGAGTACTCAATCCCTTGGTCAAGATATCTGCAAACTGTTCTCTGGATGAAACAAACTGAACAAAGAGCTGCTGTTTGGCCACACGTTCCCTAACAAAATGCACATCTATTTCAATATGCTTTGTCTTTTGATGCTGAACCGGATTAAAAGATAGCGCAATAGCTGCCAGATTGTCACAAAACAATACTGGAGCTTTAGAGATAGGGACATGCAGAAACACAAGTAATTGCTTGATCTAATCGAGTTCTGCAGAAGTAGTAGACAGAGCACGATATTCTACCTTAGTAGAGGACTTGGAAACAGTTTGCTGTTTCTTAGAAGACCAAGACACAGGGTTTGGTCCAAGAAAGATAACTAACCCAGTAGTGGATCGTCGATCATTTGGGTCTCCTGCCCAATCAGCATCACTGAATGCTGTTAAATGCAAATCACCTCGATTATAACTGATTCCCAAGTGCATTGTTCCTTTTAAGTACCTGAGTAAGTGCTTCACAGCTGTGAAATGAGCAATCATTGGATTCTGCATAAACTGGCAGACCTGATGCACAGAGAATGCAATATCAGGTCGAGTAAAACTTAGGTACTGCAATGCCCCTACAATGCTTCTATACAAAGTAGGATTACCATACGGTTGTCCATCATCCTTGAGCAATCTGTTATAGGGTAGACAGGGAGTATCACATGATTTGGACTCATTCATTTCTGTCTGGAGTAACAAATCCTGAACATATTTGGTCTGAGACAGAAATAACCCAGTTTTGGTTCTAGAAATTTGGATGCCCAGAAAATAATGCAGATCTCCTAAGTCTTTGATCTCAAACTCAACTGTGAGAGAATGAATAACATCCTAAATTGCATTAGATACACTGCCAGTAATAATGATGTCATCCACATACAACAGTAAGATAACAATATCAGAATCCACTTGTTTCACAAATAGGGAAGAATCAAAGTATGTATTTTTGAACCCTAGTGTAGGGAGAAATGTAGTAAACCTTTCAGTCCAAGCTTTGGGAGCTTGTTTTAAACCATACAAAGATTTATAAAGTTTGCAGACCAAATTTGGATGATTGGGATCCACAAATCCAGGTGGTTGAGCCATATATACTTCTTCTTGGAGAATTCCATGCAGAAATGCATTCTTGACATCTAATTGCCTTAAATTCCAACCAAAGTGGGCTGCAAGTGCCAATACGAGCCTGACAGTAGTTGGCTTAACAACAGGACTGTAGGTTTCTCCATAATCTTGACCTGGTTCTTAACTGAATCCCTTAGCCACTAATCGAGCTTTATGTCGGACAATAGACCCATCTGCATGTTTTTTAATCTTAAATATCCACTTACACCCAACTAAATTCTTATTTGCAAGTAAAGGCACCAAACTCCAAGTGCCTTGAGAATGAAGAGCATCAACTTCTTCTGTTATAGCTTGCATCCAAACAGGAACTTTTAATGCAGTCTTGTAACTAAGGGGTTCAACCAAAGACAAATCAACACTACCAGATTCTTGTAAAGTAGTCAGCAAAGCCTTCTTCTTCACAATTCCACTTTTGCTTCTGGTTTGCATGGGATGCAAATTCATAGGACGAATCTCCAGAACTGCTTGCAATGTTTCAGGTTGAAAAGAAGGACTTGGATTTAGATGCTCATGTGATAGTGCTTCATCATTGGACTCAGGTACCACAGGGACTGAAGAAGAGGATTCAGATGCACCATTAATGGACAGAGGTGAATAGGGAACAAAGGGAGAAGATGAGGATAACTGAGGTGATATTTGTGGTGCTATAGAACAAAACTCAGTCGAATTACTAAGTGTAAGAGTTGGATTAATAGTGGAAGTGACATGAGACACAGGTAAAACAACAACATTGGTGTTTGTGACAATAGGTAAAGGAGAGGAAGATTGAGACATCACATAAGGTGTATGGGAGGATGGGGAATGTAGCAATAAGTCTGAAAATGGATAATCATGTTCATCAAATACAACATGCCTAGAAATGTAAGTTCTTTTCCCAGATACATCATAACAAATGTACCCCTTATACTGAGAGGCATAACCTAGAAACACACATTTAATGGTTTTTGGGTGAAGTTTGTTACTGAGATATGGTTTTAACAAGGGGTAGCAGGCATAACCAAATATTCTCAAATGAGAAATTTCTGGAACAACTGCAAATAGAGCTTCAAAATGAGACTTATCAAGGAGAACTGATGTGGTCATTCGATTAATCAAGTAAGAAGCAGTTTGGACAGCATAGGACCAGAAAGAAGAGGGTAACTTAGCATTCTGCAATAAAGTGATTGTGGTTTCAATAAGGTGCCTATGTTTTCTCTCAGCCAACCCATTTTGTTCAGGAGTATATGGACATGATTTCTGATGAAGGACACCCTTATCTTTAAGAAAAGATTGAAACTGTTTGCTAATATACTCTCCCCCCCCCCCCCCAATCACTTTGAAAGACCTTAATACCACTTGAGAACTGAGTTTGAACATAGTTGTAAAATGTAACAAACACAGAAAACAAGTCACTTTTATTTATTAATGGGAACAACCAACAAAGCCTTGTACATTCATCAACAAAGATCACATAGTACTTATATCCATCTATGGAAATATAACGAGAAGGACCCCAAAGATCACTATGTATAGTATGAAAAGGTTGTATGGACTTATTGACATTGTGGTGAAAATGAAGTTTACAAAACTTGCCTTGTAGACAACTGTGACACATAACTGGGGAAGAAACCTGTTTGCATTGAATATGAGCCTTATGTAACATCAATGATACAATCTTATTTGTAGGGTGACCTAGTCTATGCTGCCAAGTAGAAGATAGTACTAGCTGACCAAGATATGCCTGAGGTTGTTGTGTTGTAGGTTTGAAGGTAGACAGAGAAGATGCTAAAGGAATGGGATAGAGCCCATTACTGCACAGCCCTTTGTAGAGAATCCTCCCTGTGGCCTTGTCCTGAATCCAAAAACAGAATGCATCAAAAATTAGCCAGCAGTTGTTATCCAAACAGATCTTATGCACTGACAACAAGTTTTGGGATAACTTTGGAACATAAAGTACAGAATTCAAATTGATTGGTTTCACACTAGTGTTAATAACAGATTTACCAGTGTGTGATACTAACAAACCTTCACCATTTGCTGTTTGAATAGTTTCATTTGATGGATAAGGAGTTGCCAAGGACAGGTTAGACAAATCTGCAGTCATATGATTTGTGGCACCAGAGTCAGTGAGCCAGACTTGAGGAAGGCCCTGAGAAGTGGATGCTGGAGAGGGTTGAACTGCAGTATGCATAGCATGCATAGGCAATGGCGGAGATTGAAGATGCTGAGAAGGAGTGTGTTTATAAGTCTGAGGAGGCATCTGAGGATAACTCTGATAGGAACCACCACCAATATAATTGGGACCTTTGTCATTATAAAAGCAGTACCATGTGGAATGATTTGTTTTGCCACAAATATGACACTTGGGTCTCTTAGGAGGCTTAGAACCACAAAATGGTGCAGTATGACCTTCACTGTTGCACAATTGACATGTAGGAATAAGAGGGGCAGAAGGAGAATAATAGTATTGAGTTGGAGAATGACCAAGAACACCTAGAGTTGGTGTAGGCAACACATGAGTCTATGTGTAAAGTTGTGGTCTTGAGTTAAATGACCTCTGACCTTGATTAAACTTTCCCTTGCCCTTGTTCTTATTGAAAGACTTATAGCCACCATTAAGATAAGAGGATTGACCAGGAGAACCATTAGACTGCTGAGGTGGTGGTGCTTGAGACATAGTGGGTCCAGAGTTAGCAGCCATAGCAGTGAGATATGAGGGAGCAACAGAAACATTGTCCACAATACTTTCTTCAGCCAATAATTGTGATCGAAATTCTTTAAGTGAAAACACACTTTCTCTACCCCTAACCACACATCTGAAAGTATTATACTCAGGAGGGAGTCCATTCAATGCTAGAATTACAATGTCTTCATCAGCAAAATAGACCCCTGCAGCTGCCAAGTAATCCCTAGCCTCTTTGATTTTATGCAGATACTGACTAACATTATCAGACCCTTTTCTGATGTTCTGCAAATTGGACTTCATTTGAAAAATGCTAGTTCTTGACACAGTGGAAAATTGTTCTTTAAGACAAACCCAAAGCTCGTTGGAGCTTTTGCTACCAATCGCACAAGACATGGCAACCGGAGACAAAGTCGCAGTAATAAGTTGCATAACAGCCCTATCATGCATTTTCCATACTAGTAATGCATCACATTTCTCAGAAGTAGATGAGTCAGAAGAATGATTATCAGATTCAGCAGACACAGGACAGGGATTGGAACCATCAACAAATCCCATAATACCATTGCTCTCCAGCATGAGTTGCATCTGAAAATGCCAATTCAGGTAGTTTGAATCATCTAATTTCACGTTCACCGACGTAGAGATTGTAGAAATGAGGGCCGTAATCAGAGATTGAAGAATCGTAAGTTGAGCAGCAGTCACCATTGTGGCAGAAAACAACCGAATTAGATCACTGTGCAATGAGAACTTCACTGAGAACAAATCACAAACACTTGGAGTGCACACGCCAGAAGGATATAGAAGAAAGATTGATCACAGAGCAAGATCGAGTCAAACCCTAGACAATGAGGATGCACAAAGATGAAGAAATCCTTGAGAATCAAGAAACAGAAATCAGAGGCAGCCGAAGACAAATTCAAGGTTAGCGGAAGCAAGAAGACGGATCGAAGTATCATGCGCAAGCATCAGAGGCGATTGATACCATGTTAACTAATATTAATGGAAGATCTGTGATCAGTGAAGAACAGTTTTAGAGAGAGAGAAAGAGAGAGAGAGAGAGAGAGAGAGATTAAGAGAGAGAGAAAGAAAATATGTTGTATATAATTTTCCTTAACCCCCAAGTAATGCAGTGTACATCAGTATTTATACACACCAAACTTAACTTCCTAACTAACACAGCTTCTAATCTTATGACAAGTGTAACCATCCTACATTCACTAATTCACTCTAACATTTAGCTGTGCTACATCCTTTTGTAGTATCAATTTCTTTGTTGTTATTTCCTTTGTTTTCCATTCAAGTTTGTACCTTTTCCACTGCAGGAAGTTTGCCCGAATAGGTTACAACTTAGTTTAAACTCTTATGTTCACTACTCATTGCGTCAATTATGACTTTTACATACATTGTACTGTCGTTTCATTTACACTTTATGAATTACTGCAAGCTTTTCAGTTTAAGTACCTCCTCAATATCTGTTTGTCTTCCCTCTCTGTTTTATTTCTTTAAACTAACCATGATAATGAAACTCAAATTATTATTGGTTAATTCATGATCAATTGGCATTTAACACAAATTAAAAGTCCTTGTCCTCAAGGCATAGAAAAGAACTCATTATGGACTTAACCCCTCCATAAACAATCTGTTAATTAAGAAGCTCATGTAACTTGTGGCGCAAGTAAACAACTCAAACACCTAAACCAATCTACAATTTGTTGGTCTTGGCCAGCAGTAGCATGCCCGGCACTCTATTAGCTTTGTAAGAGAGCCTGAGAGCTTAGCAAAGGCTCCACAAAGACATCTTTAAAAGTCTAAAAATTAAAGTTCACCATTCACGCAGGATAACTGTGCGAGGTACATATCAGGCCGGACACATATGCTTATCAAACAATTCTTTAGCTGCTTCTACATATCCATATTTCGTGTAACCATTATTCATCGTGTTGCAGTAAACA
Source organism: Heteromeles arbutifolia (assembly GCA_024362995.1). Taxonomy (NCBI): domain Eukaryota; kingdom Viridiplantae; phylum Streptophyta; class Magnoliopsida; order Rosales; family Rosaceae; genus Heteromeles; species Heteromeles arbutifolia. The sequence goes on along the minus strand of JANCRC010000012.1, from coordinate 28,893,335 downwards.
ACATTGTTCGATTCTTCACCATCATCTAGGTCTTCCACGAGCCCAAAAGATTAGTTCCGGTTCAAAAAGACCAAAGTTGCTGTTAATTATACACTTGCTGCTCCAGCTCTCCAAATCTGTCTCTATGCCTTTATTTGTACTGATAACTTCCGAATCACTCTGAAGCGTGATGATGATAACACCCTGTTTGGACCCGTTCCGAAGCCATATGTTCTTTAGCTGCTTCTGCACATCCATATTTCATGTAACCATCATTCGTCGTGCTGCAGTAAACAACTTTGTTCGTTCTTCACCCTCATCTAGCTCTTATGTAGTCAAACTAAGATAACAGTGGTGTTTAAATAGAACTACTACAGATTCCTAATCAACCGTAATTATTGTAGACATTGTAACTTAAATCATGCAACTTTAATTTGAAAAGACTACTTTTAAAACATGTGGAACCATATTATTTGTAGGTCAATTTGGAACTACATCTTCAACCCACTGCGTTCCAGGTTCTTATCCTCTTCCCTCCCCTGACATAAACAAGATTTGTCTCTTAGTTTTTTCATTAGTTTTTTGTTGGACACATCATGGAACGCATGAGTGGGTTTCATTTCATCGACATAGTGGGTTTCATTTGTGCATTACTAACGGATTTTTTGACGATTTGTGATAAGAATCAAAGTGAATGCAAAATATATAAGGATCAAACTGGCAAGGTGCGTCATATTTTCAAAGGGCAATGTGAGATATAATCATATTGTGAGGGGACATTGTGACACTTGCAGACGCACTGTCGAGTATAGGTAGCTAATAGCTAAATAACCAACAAACAGATGGTTTCAGGAATACAAACAAATAAACAATGAATGTTCTAATCAATTTGTCTTGCGTTTAAGCACAACAAAAAGGACAACTGCCTTCTTTGACACAGCCATTGACATTTGCTCCTCAAGTTTCTGGTGATACAAGCTGAAGAGATCATCTAAGATTTCTTCTCCAAATTGTTGCTTGATCAGTCCCTCTGTGAAAGCTCTCATAGCAGGAGCACTGGGAGCGCCACTCAAGACATGCTGAGGTAAGGTTTCCAATATCTCTATGCTAAAGCATCCATTTCGTTCCACAATGACTTCCAGTTCTTGGGGTGACACGAAGTAGGAAGGGATGTTAAATGAATCTACTTTTTCTTCACTAATTACCCCCTATATATGTCAATGAAAAACATATAGTATATTAATCATGCACCCATATATATCTAAGATACGATCTTCTGAAATACTGCATAAAGCAACGATACTTGCAATATCAAATGTGACATAAAACTCTCCAGTTACCTTGACATTGATCAATTTTTAAACATTCAAAATCCGTTAAATACCTCTACTCAGAAAGAAAAAAAAGCTAGAAACCAAGTTAATAGACCGGTGTATGCAGGTTGATGAATATTGCTTACCTTCGTAGCCATCTCCACGAGGCAAGATCCAAAAATGTCAAAACCCACAATTTCAATACAGTTAAGAGGGCGTCCTAATAGGTTAAGCACAATCAATCCTCGATGCACAGTCTCAAGTGCTCTGGCACGGAGGAAACAGTCCATGTCCTCAGCATATTGAGATTGATATGCCTTCAATACTTCGTCTTGGTTATTTGAGTAGTGGATTCGTCCTTTATTCCAAGCACGACTGTTTTTGTCCATTACATCTTTTGGTACTCTAGAAAGCCAATGAAGGGCTAATGAAGAGTGAAAAAAGTTAATGGAAGCCTTGGGAAACAAGCGACCGTGGAAAGAACCTGGCACACCCGCTGCATAATAGTTCCTGTTTTGAGGGAGGGTATTGAAGAGTATGTTAAAATCATTTAGGGTTATATCACTGAAGAAAACTTGAAATTTGGGGATTTCAGAACTCTGCCCTCCGCTTTGATACTCAAATTTCACAGCTTCAAGTACATTTTCAACAGAAAAAAATGTATTAGGCCCAACCGAACAACCCAAATCTGCAATATGGAAGGTGTTGAATGGTAAAAAGATGTCCAGTTCAAGCTTTTCTTTAATAGCCTTGCTTAGAAGTTCTTTGGTAGCATCAACTACTACTTTCTGCGAAAGCACAAATCACATTACAATGCTAATATGTTCAGATTTTGCAACTTCCTTGGAATTTCCTAATACCAACAGAAAGGATTACGAAAGAAGAAATTTTTCACTTTTCCAAGTTAACTAATGAAGAAAACATTTTCGTAAGAATTTCCAAGTAGTAAAGGCTGAATAAAAAGAAGAAAAAAAAGATTTTTCATCAATTAGCAGAACCTGTTCGATAGAGTTCTTGGCATAGCTGTCGGGGCCATCTCCACCTTTCATTGGATATGCCTCAGAAACATTACTGGAATCGTCCATTGCAGCTGCCATCTCTCTCTCTCTCTTTGTTTATATGGGGGTTCTGGGTGGTATGTGGGAGTCACTCCACAAATATAATCCAAAGGCAAGAAGAAAAGAATAATGGGGAAAAGTCATTGGTAGTTGGTAAAGATGCCGTGTTCTGATCCGTGAGACAAGTACAAAATAATATAAAAAAATAAATTAGATGGAAGAACCAGAAGTATCACAGTATATTAAAAGTTGAGCTGACCAAATTTCACCCAAAATTCAAAATAATATAAAAAAAACCCAACAATTTGGACTGAAGCCCCAGTCCCGAAAAGTACCGAAATACCAAAAAGCTTTCTAGAAAAAAAAAGAAGTCATAAGCCCCTCTATTTGTAGAGGCTGCTGTTTCTCTTCGCATAGTGTACATCCATTCGGCAGCACACTTGTAAATCAGCCACATCTCTTCATTAAGACTTGTCAACTTTCAGTAAATTATAATGGCCATCAGTTTGACGTAGATGCAATATCAATGGCTATTATTTAATTATAGAAAGGCATCAATTATAACACACAACTTATCAATTATATAGAAACGGTGGATTCTGTGCAGTTTGAATGCGGATGAATTCAACCGGTCCAAACTGCTGAACCATAAGCTTTGTAGCTCCAAGGATTGATGGTTTGCAGATTGGAAGAGAACTGGTTTTCAGGTTTAGAGTTGAAGAAATGTCTTTAAGTTTGAGTTTGTAATTGTTTGTAATGGATGGTCACAATGAAAACAATTAAATGGTGAATATTGTGCCACCTGTAATTTGATGTTGTTAGAATTTTAATTGGGTATTTCAAAATACAACTCTTCACTGGTCACTTTAATATTATTCAATTTGTTTTAAAACCCTAATTTCAGTTTTTATTTGTAAAATCAAAACTGATGCATTTAAAGGGGCTTAAAATGTTGGCATTTGATTGTGCAATAATGCTCTTTGAATTCCTATTATTTGGCCAATGTGACCTTGTTAATTATAGCTTATTTTGTCCTATATAATGTCATCCTCTCTTTGGGGCTTAGGCTAAGAATTATTGTGGAGTAATTTTTTCCTTTCCTATAAACCCCACCAAGTTGACTATAACCCTACTATTCCCTCATTTTTTAATATCGTGTATTCTTTCAAATGCTATTATAATTTCCACCTCTTATATGCCAAAGGAAAATAGATTTGTTCACTCGATACAAGTATTGCGAGTGTAGGCTTACAAGGATCATAGGTTGTTGTTTCTTGGAGAGTAGGGTGTCATAACCTACTACATCGAGACATTGTCTTAGAGGGGAGAAATCTATTCTTAAGGACAGTGATAACACGCCTCACCCTACAAAGTTGTTCGAATCAAGTATTGACGAAGAATAGTTTCCACCCTAGAAAAGATAAGTATTTTATTGTATTTGTTTATTTTATCTAATTAATTGTGGCAAGGAAAATTATCATCATATACTTTATCTTATGTGATTTGTTATAGGAGAAGTAGCATTCACATCGCCAATAATTTTCAACAGATGTAGTGAAGTTGCCCATGTGAGCTAGCAACGGCTATATTTGCTCATACACTCTTCATGCTTCATTATAACCAAACCACAAGGAATCCAACGAAGATTTCTCAATGACATTTCCACTTTGAATCATTCTTCTTCTTCTTCGATCTTCTCTCTGCAACTCAAAGATCAAATTCTCTTTAATTTCCAGCTGCTAATGATTGTTCGGTGACAAATGTGGGGTTGTCTCTTCGCACAGCTCCCTTAGGGTGAATGGCACTTGGTGTGGTGTCAAGCGAATTCTTGCTGTTGGGTATACTACAAGAAGAGTTCAAAATTAGTTTGAAAGGTGCCTTTTTAGGGCCTTTGATGTAGGCCTTGAGGCTTGCAATCAAAACCAACCAAGATTTAGGCGTGCCACTGTTATCTGAGTATAACAGATATACAATAGATATAATTTAAGTCGATTACTTGCTCCCCAAGTTACTTAAAATTCTTGTTATCAAAGGATTGTCGTAGATGGGTTAAGTCTGCATTAAGTTCTTTTTCTTGCCTTGTAAACAAAGACTTTTAGTTCATAATCTTGTACGTTTAAAACGAAGGGAGTTTAGGGCCCTTTAGACCATATCCTTGGTTCCAGTTCATGCTTAATGAAAATAGGTTTGCTAAGTTAACCAGATCTGGATGCAAATCGGATTTTTAAGTAGAAAGCAGTTGAAAATAACTTGAATATATACTGGAAAGTACGTCTAAGCTACAGATATACTAAATTAAAGGATGAACAAAGAGACTCGGGCAAGACTTCACCTTGTCAGGCAAGGTTGAACTTCTTGCAGCCACTTCTTTTTGAGTTTACAGGGATTGTATGCTAAAAGGGATCGATGGTAAACATGTTTTACATGAAAGAATCGATACTACAACACTATGGAGGGTAGCATAGCTTTTACACTAGACAAAAGATAGCTTTTCTAGGGGAGCTATTGCTAAAAAGACTGTAACTCTGGCTTGAGAGCAGAGTTTGTATGTTGTTTGTTTGATTGGTTGAGTGTCCTTGTCTCTGTTGTCTCTTTCTCCTTTTATAGACGATTTAGCCCGACTATTTTTGGCTTCGCCCTTGGTCGAGGGCTTTCAGGGGCAGTGAGTCATCTTGTGTTTACACCTTTATGCCATCAAAAAGTGCCTTTTGGTTGGTAGTGAGCTAGTCCCTGTCACTTGTCACTTCAATCATAGGTACTTGGCCTATGTCTTGGCTGAAAAGGCTTCAATTTGTTTTAGGCTTCGTTGCTGGGCTTTGGGCAAGTTCATCTTGTTTTGGCACCTTTGGGCCTCCATTCCGTTAAGCCAATATTCAAATATTAACCCAAACAATGCCCCCTTTAATAATTGTTAAGTCTGCAAACCGAGGCCTTAATGATGATTAAAACGAACTGCATGCTTTTACTCGGGACTTGCACCACTCAAACAGCCGTTTTCAAATAAACCTTTGCACTAACCCACGATTTCCAACGTTAATTAACTGCTTACTATATAATCCCCTACTTAAATGTCTCAACCAAATACCTTAGCAATTCTTATTCTCTGAGCTTCCAGAATTCCCAGATTTTCAGAACTCTTTTGCTTCCATAGTTCTTTCTTGCTTTCTGCCTTCAATTCTCTTCCACTTCCTTTCTAAAAATATTCAATGGCACCCAAAATTGTTCGTCCTGCATGTGAGTCTGGCGAGGGGATTGTCAACACGAGCCGCTTACTCAATGGCCTTCATCTCCATCGGGCTGGCTTGAACACCTCGATTTTCTTAGAAGAAGGATGAGTACACTCCCTGGGACCTGCCTAGACTTCTAGGGTCTCAATTGTTATGGAGAATAACATGCCCAAAGCCAATTGGTTCACCCACAATCCGTATTCCGCCGAAGCTGGCATCTCGGCCTCCAAATGGTCTACCCATTGAAGATGTTTCCCACTAATGAAGAATGAGGCCTGGTCGTAGTGGGTAGATGAGATCGAGCCCATCTGGAAGAAGAAGTGGATGAGCAATGGCATCTATGAGCTCATTATGCTCTCCCAGGTTACTGTGATTGCCAAGCTCGAGCTTCTGACCACAGCTCTCATTTTCTGGAACATTAGGACCAACACCTTCGATTTTCGAATGGGTCCCATGTCTTTAACAGTTTTTGACATAGCCTAAGTCTTCGGGCTAAGGCCCTCGGGTCTGTGCGTGGACGTGACCCATGACTGGTCTTCCCCTTCTTGCCTGATTGTTGAAGGTTCAGGCGTCTTCGACTCCATTATTCAATTAGAGTATACTCATTCAACATTCAAGAGCTATGAGACATCATTCACAGACTTCATCCCATTTTCCAAGAATTCATTCAGCCTGCCTTCTGCTATTACCAATAAGGATCATAAGCATATGTATTTTTTTCTGTACTGGCTCAACAAGCATGTCTTCCCCAACAAATCCAAATGAGTAAAGCTGGAGTGGATCCCCTTGGTGGAAGCTTTCCATTCCTTCAACAAAGTGGCCACGAGACCTTTCCTTCTTGCTCACCTATACCACATTCTCTTTGAGATGACCAGAGGTGAGCCCTTTGAGACTAACCTCAACGGGCCAACCTAGATGGTCCAGTTGTGGCTTCAATGGTACTTCCCCGAGCTTCGGGCGCCTAACCTAGAGTTCCCAGAATGAGTGGTTTCTGCCTATATTTCTTCAGAGTCTGCCTGACTCGGGTAGACTTGGAGTGGGGCGTCTTCGTTCTTTGAAAATATCCATGGTTCTCAGACCAAATCTTCCAGGACGCTTTCGGGGATGATGCCAACCCGCTATGTAAGGAGAAAGTTCATAAGATGCATCCAGCAGTGAGATCTAGCATGGGGAATAGACAATGACCGCACGGGCTATGAGCGCAAGCTGGAGGTCTACCACCCAAACTTCTGCGGCAGGCAGCTCGATTTCAGGCAAGTCATCCCATTGCCATTTTTCAACTCGATGCACTGTGGAACCTCCTACCGCCTTCATTCTCCTTCTAAAATGATGTTTCGGGCAGCTCGGCATAGCCTTAAAGTGATGAGCAAGATCACCCTTAAGCTCATGGCTCTTAATTTTGAGTGTACTCATTCCTTCGCCACTTGGTAGGAAGCCAATGGATCCCCGATGCCTAAGTTAGTTTCTCTGGAAAAGAGTAAGTGTTTAGGGCTTTTTATGGTTGTAAAAGCTTATCGAAATTTGGTAGAATTGGGGATATATATAGGGGAGAGTGCCGGCCATAGTGTTAGGGTTTTCCCCTACACATAGCGGCATCCTATTGGCCAAAAGTTTATGGAGAAATATTCTCCACATATTAAATAGAAAATAATATCTTGAGATAATGGAGTAAATATCCCTCTTTGATTTAAATAGGGATTACTTACTTGAATGAAGTCAATCATTAATTGGGAATGTATTAAAAATAGGATTTTGGTAATTAATCATTATCTTTAATGCTTTGACTTTTCCTTGCCAAGGGCAGGTGAGCTGTGGGCAATTGTATTCCGCTACATGGACATTCAAGGGCGTGAGTTGCGTGTGGAAGTATCTAAGAAGCCTGCTCATTTAATGAGGGCAATCTTGTCTTTCTTGGGCAAAAGTCTACGTGTCGCCTCTAGAATATTTGGGATTATTTTAGGCTCCACACTGACCATCCTTGGCCATGGATTTTACGGGCCCGTGTAGGATTTAAAATGAGTACGCATATATGACAATACTAAAAGAAAAGAAAAATCTAGGCAAAACAATTTTTATAAGGGTAATGTTAGTGAGACCAATTGTTTAAACCAAATGATGTGATTGTAGATTATTGGATTATTTATGGAGTTAACCATACCATGAGTGGAGTTAGGATTCCAAAAAAAATCTAGCTAATAGATGATACTGAGCATTCCCAGTCGATTTAAGAATTAGGGTTCCTACTGCTACTTTCCATAACAAAAGATATAGAGGAAGAAGAGTTGAGGTTTTTCTTCTTTTAAGAGGAATAAGAAGAGAATGTATATAAGGTTCTTTATTAAGATAACGTTGTTTTGAAGTCTATGTGTCACTGAATGAATATGCAAATCCATAGACTATGACAAAATACAAAAGACAACTAAGACCATCTCTAAAAAAGATAAAAAAGTTGGGGTTCCACCATAAAACCAATTGGCAATATGGGAAGTAGCCCAACTTACTTATAAGCCCATGTAAGGTCCCTCGTTTCATCAATGTGGGATTCATTCTCAATACGCCCCCTCACGTGTGGCAAATTTTCAAGCTTAATACTTGGACAATACAAATGGGGTGACGTGGAGCACGTGTGGCCGTTGGGCTTCACACGTAGGACAATCTATTTTCAAGCTTAATACTTGGACAATACAAATGGGGTGACGTGGAGCACGTGTGGCCGTTGGGCTTCACACGTAGGACAATCTGCTCTGGTACCATGAAGTTGGGGTTCCACCATAAAACCAATTGGCAATATGGGGAGTAGCCCAACTTACTTATAACCCCATGTAAGGTCCACGAAGAAAGTTGAGGTTTACCATAAAACCAATTGACAATATGGGGAGTAGTCCAACTTACTTATAAGCATATGCAAGGTCTATCTTTTCATCAATGTGGAATTCATTCTTAACATGAGAGGTTAAATTTTGAACATAAAATATAAATTTGACAGTCTATGTGGCACTTTGACATATTTTAATGTTTCGCTCTCTACCCAATATGTCAAATTAAACTATTATTTTATTACATTATTTTCTTTTCTTAATTTCTGTTTTATATTTTAAAATTTACATATATAAATAATTCATGATTAAAAAAAACCATATTAATTGCACTGAAACCCAACAAATTTTTTACATATATAAATAATTCATAATAAAAATTCTTAATAATTCATGACAAATAACCCAACAAAATAGTACACCGTATAAAGTTTTGAAAGCAAAGTATGTTAAATTGAAGGGTAGTTTACTATCCTCAAGTTTCGTGGTTTTCAACATTTGGTACATGAAGTTCTTTTCGTTACAGAGTCATACCTAAAGTGTTAATTTTGGGACAGTCTCATACATCTGTTAATATGACTGTTAAGTCTCTTGTTAACTGATGATGTGATGCCTATGTGAACAATGATTAGGCGTCACGTGTCATTAAGGTGTCCACGTGGAAATTTAAAAAAACAGAACCCCCATTCCTCTTCCACCCGACCCTCCATCTTCTCCAATCTCCATAACCACTAGCGCACCACCCCTCTTCCTCGACACCCTCTTTCTCTCCTCCACTCTCTTCACCTCCCTTCCCGTCAGAAAAACACACAACTTTACCCCAAAACCCAGCTATCAACTTTCCTCCACTTCCTCTCTCTTTTCTTCTCTACCCAACCCCAAAACCCAAAATCCCTCTTTCTTCCAATCCCTTCCCAAACCAAAACAAACCCTAATTCCAAAATCCCTAAATCTTGGTGATGAAAATGAAGACCCAAATCTCGGCAGTGGAAGCGATGGCTGCATAGCCAGTGTCAAGATCGAGGTTGTAGATGAGGAACACAGCTAAGCAGAAGAAGCCGATCACCATAATGAAGAGTAATCCTATGAACCAGTTCTGTTGCCAGAAGGGGAAGTCAGGCTCCGAAGCCTGGCTGGGTATGATGACTCACCCCACGACCCGACGTGGCTCGGCGGACGACGACAGCATGGAAAAATTGGAGGGTTTTCTTCGTGTCAAACTCGGCGAGCCTGAAGACGCCACCGTGAGACTTCCCTGAAAAGGGAATTCGAATTCTTGATTTGGCCAATTTAAGAATGTTGGGATTTTGATCTGTCACTATAATTCGAATTCTGGTGGTTATGGAGATTGGAGGAGATGGAGGATCAGGTGGAAGAAGAAGTGGGGTTCAATTTTTTTTTTTTTCTTTTTTTGGTTTTTAATTTCCATATGGCCCTTACTGACACGTGATGTTCAGTGATTGTCTACATGAGAGTCACGTCATCAATTAACAGGAAACTTAACGACCAGAATAACGAATATATGAGATTGTCCCAAAATTAACACTTTAAGTATGACTCAATTGAAAGTAATATCGTTGATTAAATTCAAAGAGGCAGTATACAAACAGAAAGAGGCTTGCGTTAATTAAATTGAAAGGAATCGTGTATTTAAAAAAGAAAAGAGGTAGTATACAAACAAATTGCTCCGTTCAACAAGAGAAAAATTTAGGTGGAGCTTTGCTTGCATCTGAACTTTCTAAGTTGCACTACAATCCAATTAAAACTCGTCACGTGGCAAGTCTTAAATATTATCTTTTATTATTCTTTTATATTTAAAGCTCTCATAATTATATTTCCTATTAATTGATATACACCATAAGATTAATTTAAGATTTCATTTATTCTCTGATCTCCTCTGTCGCCCCCTTTTTCTTCCCGAATTTTTTCTGCCGACTTTTTCCCCACTCCATGCCTTTCCTTCCTTCATAAGAATATTGGGAAAAAAAAAAACCATCTTCTCCATCTATCATGAAAAGAAAAATACATATATTCTAACACAGATTTCATGTTTAACGACATTTGTCTGTTCCTTTTTTTCATTTTTTTTCTTCTTCTCATCTTTCTCATTTTTCTTCTCCAGTCTTCTGTGTCGTGTGCAAAATTTAGACAACCAAATTTAAAAGGTTAAAAGGTTCCAAAGAAATATAGACAACCAAATTCTTTTACAAAAGAGACAATATCAATGTCGTTCGTAATGTTTTAATACAAACAAGTTACAATTGTTGCCGCAAGGTTTCATCATGAAAAGTCTCATAATAGGCTCATTATTAATAAAAGCAAAAACATCTATCTCAATGTAAACAACCAAAGTATCACTCAACCATTCTTGAAAAGTCACATAATAGGCTCATTATCAATAAAAGTAAAAACAACATATCTCAATGTAAACAAACAAGCTATCACTCAACCTATGATCCCCATTTTGTTACGCAGTGGTATTTTGAGAATATTTATAGCACCGTTTCTTATAGTATCGTTCCATTACATAACTATATAATGTAAAAAAAAAATTCTTAAGACTCTTAATCCTATAGTAGAGTCTACTATATGACTAATGACTAATTAAACCAACAATTCAATTAATCAATATCAATAATCATATAAATTATTCAATAATCAATAATTTAATTACCAATAATTAACAATTTTTTTTCCATTTATTATTATTAAGGGGAGAGAAAGGGTTCAAAACTATTACAATAGTTCAGACGAGCGGGAGTTTCGAACCCAGAATACATGGATAGAAACCCAACACCCTATCAATAATCAACAATTTTATTCATCAAAATCATATGATTCATACCAATGATTAATAATCAATAACCATACGTTTCATAAAATAAAAAAATAAAAAAATAACCATACGCTGTAATTTTGTATCAGTTAAACAAAATTTCAAATTAAATTATCCATTATGGATTTAAATTTAAAAAATTCAAAATTTACCTTAAAAATTGGCTATGAAATCCGGTTTTGAAGTAGAAGCTGATGGCTTGGAATCAAAAGTCCATGGCTAAGGCTTGGCTTAAAGGCAAGAAAGGAAGGGGGCAATCTGGGCAGTGGGTAGCATAACTCTGTCTTCTTGTATCGTTTTTTTTTTTTTTTTTTTTTTTTTACTTAAGGCTTCTTCTTTTTTTCCAGACCCAAAATGACGTCGTTTTGGCTTGGGTATTTAAGAAAAAAAAAAACAATAAGTTGTTGCGCACAACCGTTTGCATAGCAGCAGCAACAGAAAACAAGGCCTATACCTACAAGTTCTCTGGCAAGCCAGAGGGAGCGGCTACTCACTCATGTGCTTCACTTTCGACGAGAGGAAGGGCGGTCACCCCCTTATGCCTCTGTAGCTTCATCCTTGCTTTCAAAAAGCTAAATATATAAAGTATAGATGTCGATTAGAGCTTTCTTAAATGGGTACACATTTAGAAAGTAAAAAACTTGAGTAGCAAGGCTGTAAAATTTGGACTCCCTTGTATTCATATTTGGTAAGTGTTACAATACATATAGGGGTATAATAATCCATATTTCGACAGGAAATCTACACTAATTACAATGAGAAGTTACATACCTACAATATACTCAAGAATCAAGGAGATGATTGTGGATTAATCAACTTAACCTAAACCTTCCTGCCCGGAAACTAGACGAGCTAGATCAGTCAAGTTTGGAACATAGTAGGCAATGATGAGGCTAATAGAGAGTTTTGATGAGAAGATCAGCAGGTTGAACATGATCGAGGGAAGAGATGTAGCACACTCTGTGATTGTCGAGAGTTACTTTTTCACAAACAAAGTGATAATCAAGTTCAATATGATGAGTGCGAGTGCGAACATGATAGACATATTGGTCAATTTGCCCCTTGAACTTGTATGGAGTTGCCGATTTCCCCCCTGAACTTTAATTTTAGCTAATTACCCCCTTGAACTTTTATAAATAGTCAATTTCCCCATTGAAATTTAATTTTACCCGATTATCCCCCTGAACTCTTATAAATAGCCAATTTCCGCCCTGGCTTTGGATATTAAAAAATTTCATCCAATTTTTCATCCATCTTGATCATGGAAACAGCTATATGAGGGCAAAAAGAATGAAAAAAATGGATGGATGAAAAATTGGATGAAAGTTTTTAAAATCTAACGCCAAGGGGGGAATTGGCTAACCATAAAAGTTCAAGGGGGTAATTGGCTAAAATTAAAGTTCAAGGGGGAAATTGGCTAATTTAAAAAGTTCATGGGGGTAATCGGCTAAAATTAAAGTTCAAGGGGGAAATTGGCAGCTCCAGACAAGTTCAGGGGGCAAATCAACAAATACCTCAACATTATAAACATGATTGGCAGCTAAGTACATGGCACTAAGATTGTCACAGTGAAGCATGATAGGAAAAAAGAGACGAACACCAAGCTCACCAAGTAAAAAGCAAAGTAAGTCGTTTCAGCACAGGCATGAGCTAGGGAGTGATAGTCGTATGTAGCTTTTTAGAACACCAGGAAATAAGATGAAAGCTAAGATGGATGAGATAGCTAAGGTTGATCGTTGTGTGTTAAGACACCCCGCCTAATCAACATTAGAATAAGCATACAAAGTAGCAAAATAAATTTGTGGGCGAAGATGGAAATCGTAATCAAGAGTACCTTTGACATAAGTAAAATGCGCTTAGCAGCAATAAAGTGGATAGTGCAGGGATAACTCTTGTACTGAGCAACGATGTTGATAGCAAAAACAATATCAGGGTTAGTGAGAATCAAATATTTGAAAGAACCTGTAACGACCCAAAATTTCTAATTCGAAGGCCAAACACATAGGTAGGCCATAATAAAAATAATGGTTAATTATAATTCTAACTAACCACACTAAAAAAAATAACCACATTGTTTAGTTTATGGCTGCATCTAACATCCTGGTTAGACTACCTACATACCATAAATGAAGGGATCAAGCCATTCATAGTTCACCTTACGCTTCTAGAACAACATACTAAAATTTCATTATGATCCGACGGTCGGATCTCCGCCAATCACAAAATCAAGTGGCGGTCGACGTTTTATTTTACGAACTAACAATTCCAATTCGGGAAGATCCGTACGTCCAATTCCCGATCCGTAAGTTCCTAAGGTCCTCAAATATTACGTATTATAATGCCTCAAAATTTAGTGATGATCCAACAGTCGGATCGCCGGTTCATATAATGACCTAGTAATGTATCGTAGTGAATTTAGGTTCAAACGGTCAACCTACATCATACGGATATCACAACTGAATTCAGGGCATCAAATTTAGCCTAAAAATAGCATCAACGGCCCTCTGGCCACGCGCCGCCGTGGGTGGCGGTCGGCCGCCCCGACTCGCCGAAAAATTTCAACTATTTCCAAAAATTCTCAAATTTTACAGACAAGTGGATCTCAGTGAGATGAGAAATTTTCATACCTGGGCCGAAGCCTAGTTCGGCCGAGAAGTGGCCTGAAATCCCCAAGAACTGCTGGAAAACCCTAAAAGGGTGCACTTCGATTCATCCATTCCATCGCTCTGCTGCCCCCAATGTTGATTGGACTTTGTTCCTGGACTCCATAGGCACCTGAGGGTGGTGATGGTTGAAGGAAATCCTTTCCGAAATGGGCAGATTGCCACTGAGGCTTCTGAACTCCCATTATCGGTTCATCACCAAATTACCCCCAAATTCCTTCAATTTTTGGGTGAAAATGGAAGAGAGAAGGTTGAGGAAGGGGTTGTAGGCGATGGATGGTAATGAATTGATGGAAAGAATGGCGGAAACCACCGGGGTTGGTGTATGGGTGCATGGCGACGGGAAGGCTAGCCATTTTTTTTCTTTCTTTTCTTTCTTTTTCTTTCTTTTTCCTTTTCTTTTCTGATTAGGCAGTGCCCATTTCTCTCCCAGCTCTGCCACACACGTGGCACCCCACAATTTTCTGGAAAAATCCAGATTATGGTCAAATGACCATTTCACCCCTAACTTTGCTCGTTTATAACTTCTTCGTTATAACTCCGTTTCATGAACGAATTACGCCTACGCGTTCATGAGATCGAGCTCTATCCAAATATGCCAAGAAATACAATAAAATATACGAGAATAAAATACATCCTCGTAAAATTACGTTTAATCAACAAGGGACATTTTCGTCATTTCTCAACTCACAGTACTCCGTTAGAGATGCAAGCAAGGAACCATTAGTAGCAGTGAAAGCAACTTTGGCAGCAAGAGGCATGTAGGCGGATTTGAGGATACCATATCAAAGTTCTATTTCTAAGTGCAATTGGCACTTTATCGTACTTAGCTCAGTGCACTAGGCGGATTTGAGGAGACCATATCAAAGTTCTGTATCTATGTGTCAATTGAATGAATATATATTTTTGGTATTGACGAAAGTGGATATAGCCGTTAACTGATGGGGAATCCGTTACCCGGTGGTATGGTTATGGATAATCCCTGATAGTTAATTTTTAGTTATGGATATGGTTAATTTTTGTGATTATGGGGAAGGATCTAGCATTTCCGTCCCCAAACCAAACCGTTGACATCCCTAACTAGGCCAAACATATCTTTCGTTGTGAATAGTTGACATGATACAAAATTATGCCTATGTGCCTATACGCCACCATTGGAATGGTGTAAAGGACATTTTCCATTACCTTTTAGGTACTACTAAATTTAGGCTTATTTTTTCTATGTGCATCTCAGAATGGCTCGTACCGCCTTGGTCTTTAGAATGATGCTTGTCTTGTTGATTATGTTGACGTGAGTTGGTTATCAAACTCGCACAATACACATTCTTAAACAGATTATGTCTTTACTGTTGGGAATACTAGAATATCTTGAAGGTCTACAAAACATACCTTAGTTGCTACTTCTTCAAATCATGTTGAGCTCATTTCCTTGCATAAAGCCACACATAAGTGTGTATGCTTGAGAGCCGTTGTTGATCATATTCAAAGTACTTGCGAATCTTCTTCCATATGAGATGTCCGGATGACTATCCATGAAAACGGTGCTGCTTATATTGCCCATATGAAGAAATGATACATCAAATTACAATACCAAGTATATCGCACCAAAGTTTTTCTCGTATTAGCAACAAAATACTGCAAGCTTGCCATAACTATAGGGTTATAGGAAGGCTTATTTTTAACTCTTTACCTTTTCACATTGGTAATGGATGAATTAACAGGACCTATCCAAGATGATATTCCTTAGTTTATGCTTTTTGCAGATGGTATTGTGTTGATAGATGAAACTCAGGAGGGGGTGAATGTGAAGCCTAACCTTTGGCGAGAAGTGGCCGAAGTAGGTCAAAGGCAGAGTATATGGAGTGCAAATGCAGTGGGAATGGAGGTTCAATGAGTTAGGGGTGAGGATTGGAGATCAAGAAGTACCAAAGAGAGAACGCTTTTGCTATCTTGGATTTATCTTGCAAAAGAACGGAGAATTGGATGAAGACCTCAATCATTGAATACAAGCTAGATGGATGAAGTGGAAGAGTGCATCAGATGTGTTGTACGACCGTCGTATGTCACTAAAACTCAACGGAAAATTTTTATAGGACGGCAAAAGCATCCATTTCGTTCTACAATGACGTCCAGTTCTTAGGGAGAAAAACAGTATGAAGGGATGTTAAATGAATCTCCTTTCTCTTTACTAATTACTCCCTGTATAAAGGAACAACACCTTATTATATCCAATATAACAAAAGAAAAACACACGTTGAGAAAGATACAGTCTTCTGAAATTCTTCATGAAACTTTGAGAGAAAAAAATGTGACATAAAACTCTCCAGTTACAGTGAATTGATATATACATAGTTGGCTTTGATATGATGAAAATTATCCCCTAGTCGTATATTATTTTTGTCGAACCTAAAATAATTCCAAAAATTCTATAGGTGACACGTGAACTTTTGCTCAAGAAAGACAAGATTACCCTCATTAAATGAGCGGACTTCTCAGAAACTCCCATGCGCAGCTCAGCACCCCTAAAGGTCCAAGCAACTAAATATGACTGCCCACAGCTCACCTGTCCATGGCAAGAAAAAGTCAAAGCATTAAAGATAACGATTAATTACCCAAATCCTATCTTTAATACATTCCCAATCGAAGATTGACTCCATTTAAATAAGTAATTCCTATTTAAATCAATTAGGGATATTTACACCATTATCTCAAGATATTATTTCCTATTTAATATCTTGAGAATATTCTCTCCATAAACCTTGGCCAATAGGATGCCGCCATGTGTAGGGTAAAACCCTAACACCATGGCCGGCCTCTCCTCTTATAAATACCTTTATCCCAACCAAATTCGGTAAGCTTTTGCTATCCCTAAAAGCCCTAAACACTTACACTTTTCAGAGAAACTAACTTAGGCATCATAGATCCATTGGCCTAACCCCCGCAACCTCTTGATCAAGGTGTTGATTGTTTTGCAAGTGCATTTTCATCAAGACTAAAGATGGCAGAAATTTGCATTGACAAATTGGTGTTTTCACTGAAAGCTTATTCAAATACTCATTGAAGACTCTCACAATTGGTTTTTAAAATCTTTTGTTATGTTGAATTTCTCACACGTCGTATTAATTAACTTTCCTAAAAAAGTATCTTGATCAATCCTGGGAGAAAGGATACAATGGTAGGAAATTCTGAAACCAAGACAAACGGAACCCCGTATGTTCAAGGATTTGGACCGGAGAGTGGAGACGAGGACAAGGCCTCACGACGATGATCGTCGAGGCTCAACATGACGGCAAGAGAAGCTTTATCACTGCAGAGCAACATTGTCACCGTGGCTACCACTCAGTAGCCACCAAGTAGCAGCCACCTCGTGGCCACCAGGCAGCAACCCATACTGCCATTTCCACTACCACACATGGGCAGGAGGCCCAAATTCTCTATGACGCAAGCCCAGGGCAGGAGGCCCAGAATTCTTCAGCAGCTGCTGCAGGCCGAGCTGCCCGGCGAGCCCAAGCCCACCAACGAGCAACAGAGCTAGCCCAGCCAGCAAGAAAGGCCCATAGGCAGATGGCCCAGCCCTCAAGCTATGTAGCCATACAACATGAGCCCAATAAATGGCGCAAGCCGTTTAAGCCCAAAGGTAGGTGGCCCACGCTGAGCCCAGCACACCTCATCGCACAGCCCAACCGGTCAGACGAGTTGGCCCCCCAAGTAACCCACTCTGGCGACCTGTCTCAAGGCCTAGATCGGTCCGAGACCATTTCAGGCAATCCAGATTTCGACCATCGAACTAACAATAGACCCAGAGATATTGTTGCCTTATTTTTCCGCAGGTATGCCTACTTCGGCCCCAAAGTTTCCTACCTGCAGTTCATTACACTTCGACCACATATGAAGACGTCCATCATGCAAACGCTTCCACTCCAGATGGCAAACATCACCTACCCCGACAGGTCGACGACCTAACCAGAGCCCTCGCTCAGCAGACCATCTTGGTGAACCAGCTCCTTGAACGCATCGAGACGCATCGCTCCCTATACTAGGTAACCTGAAGCAGGACAAGGGCAGATGATCGCGACTATTTCTAGCAACATCCCGGCAAGCAGCTGCTCAACCCGTCATAAACCAAGCGTTCGGGTAGTGTACACTCTTGGCTTAGCCATAGAAAAAACGTCTTTTCTGCCTTAATGCACAAAGAAGCGTTTATTCCCGACTCAGCCCATGAGTCAGTGTGCATTCAAGGTTGGATCCACACTCTGACGAGCACTCCGAACACTCCAAGCGAAGTGTCCACAAGAAGCTAAGCCCACAAAGAGATCCTATTGTCAGCTGCATGATAAACTGAGGAGAGCATGAGTGCAGTCTAGCTCGAGTTCAACTGGCAGCCCCAACCAAGCACGGCAGCGAGCAGTTTACTCACCAGCCAGAAATGAACTACGTGCACTACAGTCACGGCATAGACGAGTAAGATATACGAAACAACAACATAGACCAGTAGGTCAACACCAGGGGTAGCTAAAGGCTCGGCTGCCCCAGCAAAGAAAAATCTAGGAAGAAGTACAAAAGCTCGTAGCAGAGCAACTGCGTAGATTCCAGCGCATTGAAACCATCGACGAAGCTCAACCCCGTTAGGTGCATATCCAAAAAAGATATGATCGATCCTGGATATGAAGTCCCTTACTACTTTGAAGGAGATACAAGGTCTGACCGGGCGACAGTAGTAACACTCAACCGTTTCCTTTCACGATCTACTAACCGATGCAAGCTCTTTTTCAAGGCGATCAAGAAGGCGCGACGAGACGAATGTAACAACGAAGTGCGAGAAAATATTCTAGGACTTGAAGAAGTACCTAACATGACCTTATTTACAATACAACCTGGAAGCAGCGGAGGACCTATACATCTATCTGGCGGTATAGCAATGAGCTAAACCCTCATACGAGAAGAGTTAGCGGCACGACTACTTGTATCCCATAATTCAGAAGCTCTCATCAATGCTAAAACCAGGTACTCAAAAATCAAAATTTTGATTTTGGCGTTAGTTGTTGCAACCCGGAAGCTCAAGCCATACCTTCAGACGTATGCAGTCATCGTCAAGACACGATAATATGCACGATCTAGAAGCGCGACGATAAAAGCGTAGACATTAGTAAACATTCCGACAAACGCAGAAACTTAGCCTAATCTGCAAGAGAGTTCCTCCAACTACCATGGATCAGAAGCATGCCTCGTCCTCATTACCTAGACAGTTCCATACATGGAGCAGCCCAGCGCTAGTAGTCGATCCCCAGGTAGCCTCAACGGTGCCTATCATGCACAACGGCTCCCAGTCATTCCAAACTTCGTGGTTTCTCGCCATGCTAACCCATGTCCCGCAGCTCCCCGCCGCGTCGGCACATGCTCCGCTGCTCCCCGCCCCACCGACCCATGCTCTAGGGCTCCCCGCCATGCTGATTAAGCTAGCGACATTCCTAACTTCAAAGCATCCAACGACGGAGCATAATACGATGCTTTACTAGCAACCTCTGGCTAGCAAAAGACTTAGAGGTGAAGAAGCTCGCAATCCATTCAAATTCACAGTTGATCATCAATCAAGCCTTTGGGAAACACACGCCGAAACATCCATGGACGGTGCAACACTTGGATCAAGTTTGGGAACAGTTCATGATGCTCCCCATCTGGGTAAGTTCTTCAGCACGAAAGGGTAAACTAATTCTTCGACACCCATCTAGGTCCGCTCCGTATGATGAGAAGGTAAGCTACTCCAGAATATCCAAACGTGGATGGGTTTTTGACTTCTCAGTTACCATGAAGGCTTTCGACTACCTGTGCCAAGACACTCCTAGAATTGGCTGCAATAGTCTTTTCTTAAAAGTCTTAGCCAACTGAAGAATTCAATTATCCGAAAGCCTAGGTCTTTAACAGGAAGAAACGCTAATTGCAGGATCCCTACCTATGAAATATTCACGTGACTAAATGGTCCACCCACGACGTGCAATCTTCATGAACGTAACTCGGCTATAAAGTGTTGCAATACTAGTCAAGCGACCTACAAAATCAATTACAATGCTGCCCAAGAGATCCGTATCGAGCTATACACAGCTTAGAAGATTAGGGAACTAGCACCTCGAAAAGATATGGTCACTGAGTCGCAATTTCGCATACAACTTAAAGCCTAAAACGCCTCTGAGAGCCAGGGCCAATGCCTAAAATGGTCACGCAAGTTGTCTGCTTCTGTAAGTAAGACACATGGCCGACTATTCAATAGCTAACAGCCCTAAGTAATTTGTAAGCCGAGACTTACGCTTACTATGACTACGCGGAACTATCTACTTAATTAAAAGCAGCGCTTCCGAGCAGCTGTTTATAGTTTAAGTTTTGCAAAATCCAAAGCTGAAATGTACAACTATAGTAGCTACGTGGGCTCATCCGCTTTTTAGAAAAGCCACGTGTCTGGCCAACGACTCTATGAGTTTAAAATTTTGCAATTTGCCCCGAAAGGGCCCAGGCTCATGAAGCCACTAAAGCTGAAATGTACAACTATAGTAGCTACACAAACTCATCTATGAAAACCACGCATCCTACCGTCGGTTCTATAAGTTAGAAATTTTGCATATCGCCTCGTGCAGATAAAGCTCCTTGAGCATCAAAGCTAACCCAGCTGCCTGTCTTACGACAAAGTTTTGCAAGTCGCCTCAAGCAAGCAAGGCTCCCGAAGTCCCAAAGCCAAAACTAAAACCTAAGTGACGTCGTGGGATCGACTGCTTCATCAAAGCATCTCACCCAGCTACCCGTCCTATGATAAAGTTTTACAAAAGCCATGGCAAAATAGCGAGGATGAAGCAAAGCGAGGAAAGCAGTTTATTAAATTTCTAGCAAATTGACAAGCTGGCTCGAATGCCAATAAAGTTCAAATAAAGCAAAACAAAAAGGAAAAGAAGAAAATTCCTAAGTCTAAGAAAAAAGACTACTCATCGGCAGCCTGCGTAACCACTGGTTCCTCGACTGCCACGCCTTCAACAGCCATATAGCTCTTAGCAGCTAAAACTTTCATTAGCTCATCCTCAGCCATCCCTACCTGGATAGACTGACCCTCAGTTGCTCCACCAAAGGCAGCCTCAAATGAGAAGTCAAGCAGGTCAACTGGAGAAATGGATTAAGTCTTGAAGTCATTCTCGAAGTACTCATAATCCAATGGCCTACCCTGGAGATGGTCTACATAGACAAGCTTATAGAAATCGGCCTGACAAGGGGCAAGCGCCACTTCGTGACCAACCTTCTCATTCTTCATTCTCCTCAACAAGCCCAATGCGAGCATATGCAGCTTATCCAGTTCCTTCTTCAGGTTCTCGTTAGCAAACACCGTACATTGTAGATCAATTTCCTTGGACTCAAGCTTACTAACAACATCCTTAAGACGAGACACTTCACCATGCATGAAGACAAACTCATCGTCCTTGGCAAAACAAGTATATTGTAACTCCGAATTAACATGCCCAAGGTCCTAGACCACGAGTGTAAAATCGCCTAAGGCACACTAAGCTTAGCTTCTAAATCGACGACCGCCTGATGAACGGTCTCCAGCTACACAAAAGTGGGGGCATAGACATCAGACTCATTCAAAACGGTAAGTTTAAGTTTGAGCTTCTCAATCATTTCAGCAGCCGAACGAAGCTCAACCATCAACGCCACTTCGACCTCCTTAGCACACTTAACAGCATCTTTATAAACGTGCATAGACTTAGCTACCAGGATCAAAGTATGAGTGGATGACCTTCCAAACACTATCAATGAACTTAGCGCATGCATCTACGTCTTCAAACAGGTTAGCCTTCAGCAATGCACAAACCTTAGGAAATGCCTTAAAACAAGATGGATTTCTCACAATTGCCCATGCGAGCAGACTTCTTTTTCTCAGCAGACGAATCAATTGCAGCAGAATGAGGGATATGCCTAGGCTCCACTTTAGCAGTAGAATCCATATTCTTACTCTTCATAATGGTGAGCCTCTCAGAATTCGAATCAAACTTAGCTCCAAATGAGCGCTTTGATACAAAACCAACAAGAGGGCACCATCGAACTTTTTCGCTGGGTAATCCTCTCAGCAACGGTCATGGCTACCTTTGGAGCAACAGGTTTCACAGGCTCAAACTCAACCGTCTTTTTCTTCTCCTTGTGAGAAGTTAGATAAACAACAAGTTTTTCAGCAACATACATAGGCCACACAACCTAGTCTCTTTTTCTCTCCAGCTGATGCCTGACCCACATCTCTCTCTTCTTAATGGCACGGGCTCGTGCCCAGCCTGCTAAGCAGAGCACTTCGCGCCCAAGCCATGGCCCCAGCCACTCAATTCCTGGCCCAAGTAACCTAGCCTACATCTCAAGTCATAAGTAAGAGAGATGGTGCCCCATGTCTCTTTCTTTCACTCCCTCCACAATATAGTAGGCCCGAGCCTGCCTCGTTATACTTGGCCCACGCCAATCCCAAATCTAGAAGGGCTAGAGGCTCACAGCTTGGCCAGCTCAGCGCCTAATGCGCCATTTACCTTGCCCACTCATGATCATCTTTGCTTAAGGCATCGAGCAACCTATGACGAGACCTCAGCTGCTCCACTCCACCTAGCATGCTTGACTGGCCCATGTCAAATTCATGCCCCCAGAAGGAGCTCGAACCCCATGGTTCGCTCTACACTGTGCCACATCGCCTCAAGTCATAGCCCTAACTACGTAATTGTATTTGGCTCCAGTCAAGCCAAGCAGCCTAAGCCCTAGACCTTTCCATGCTACCTCATCAACCCACGCCGAGCCGCGACTCTTTCTCTCATTCCCTCCACGATATAGTAGGCCTAAGCCTGCCTTTTAATACTTAGCCCATGCTAAGCCTAAATCTAGAAAGGCTAGAGCCTCGCAGCTTGCCCAACTTCCCGCCCAATGTGTCATTTACCTCGCCCACTCATGATCATCTTTGCTCGAGGCATCGATCAACCTATGGCGAGATCTCAACTGCTCACTCTACCCAATATGCTTGATTGGCCTATGTCAGATTCAGGCCCCTAGAAGGAGCTCAAACCCCGTGGTTCGCTCTACATTGTGCCCCAGCGCCTCAAGTCTTAGCCCCAGCTGCGCAGCTGCCTTTGGCACCAGTCTAGCCGAGCAACCCAAGCCGTGGACCTTGCCACGCCACCTCCTCAGCCCACATCGAGCCAACTCCTGGCCCCTACCAGCCACATGCCGCACCACCCCAACGGCTGCGCCGCGGTAGCACTACCCAAGAAGACAAAGAAAATTACCTTTTTCGTACCATGGTGAGACGCAAAGAAGATGAACAACAACGAGAAACGGCTCTTTGCAAGGGCAAGAGAATAAGAGAGCTAGGGAGGGAGAACAAATTTCCTCTAGTTTCTCTCTTTCTTGTTAGAATGAAGATTGTTTTCCAAATTTATTTAATCACCTGCTTAAGGCAATATAAAATAAGTATTAGGGACAACTAGTTTCCTTTTCCTAGAAGAATCTATCTCCAAGTCAAGGAAGGAGATCTACATCAAATTGGAAAATTACTCTCTACACACTTAGGCAGCTTGGGACTTCTACACCTACTGCATTTTCCTACGTGCAGCCCAACAAGTGTGGGGGCATTTGTGGAGCCTAAAATAATCCCAAAAATACTAGAGGCGACACATGAACTTTTTCTCAAGAAAGACAAGATTGCCCTCATTAAATGGGCAGGCTTCTCAGATACTCCCACGCGCAGCTCAGCACCACTGAAGGTCCAAGCAGCTGCATACGACTGCCCACAGCTAACCTGCCCATGGCAAGGAAAAGTCAAAGCATTAAGGATAAGGATTAATTACTCAAATCCTATCTTTAATACATTTCCAATTGAAGATTGACTCCATTTAGGTAAGTAATCCCTATTTAAATAAATTAGGGATATTTACACCATTATCTTAAGATATTATTTCCTATTTAATATCTTGAGAATATTCTCTCAATAAACCTTGGCCAATAGGATGTCACCATGTGTAGAGTAAAATCCTAACACCATGGCCAGCCCCTAAACGCTTATTTTTTTTCCAGAGAAACTAACTTAGGCATCGGAGATCCATTAGCCTAACCCCCTCCTCGTGGGTGCGTGAGGCTTAGGTCTTTCATCAAAGGTGTTGATTGTTTTGCAGGTGCATTTTCATCAAAACTGAAGATGGCGGAAATTTGCATCGAAAATTTTCACACCTCTCAGTTTAGTTAGCAAAAAATTGACTAAAATTTGTTCTTCCAATTCTAAAATATAAATTATTAGACTTTTTATATATTATAGTGATGTAGAAACATAGAGTAGTGATGTATGAGTATTGCTTACCTTCCAAGCCTTGTCCATGAGGCAAGATCCTAAAATATCAAGTCATATTTCCTAGAGAGTGAGAATTAGGGGCACCATTGTGGCGTCCTAAAATGGTAACCACTGCCAATCCTCGATGCAGAGTCTCTAGCGCCCTGGCATGGAGGAAACACTCCATGTCCTCAGCATATTGAGCTTCATAAGCCTTGACGACTTTGTCTTGGGAATTTGAGTAGTGGATTCGTCCTTTATTCCAAGCACTACTGCTTTTGTCCCTTACATCTTTTGGTACTCTAGAAAGCCAATGAACGGCAAATGACGAGTGAAAAAAGTGAATCTAAGCCTTAGGAAATAAGCGACTGTAAAAGGAACCTGGCACACCCGCTGCATAGTAGTTCCTGTTCTGTGGGAGGCATTTGAAAAGCATGTTAAAATCATATAAGGTATGATCACTGAAAAGAAATTGAAATTCGAGGATTTGATAACTCGGCCCTCAGCTTTGATACTCGAATTTCACAGCTTCAAGTATGTTTTCAAAAGAGAAAAATGTATTAGGCCCAACCGAGCAACCCAAATCTGCAACATGGAAGGTGTCGCAAGGTAATCAGATGTCCAGATCAAGATTTTGTTCTGTTGGGGCCATCTCCACCTGTCACTGGATATGCTTCAGAAACATTACCGGAATCCTACACTTCAGCTGCCATATCTCTCTCATTTGTGCATTACTAACAGATTTTTTTTTACGATTTTGCGATAAAGAGGCAAAGTGAATGCTAAATATATAGATCGAACGGGCAAAGATGTGTCATATTTTCAAAGGGCAATGTGAGATTTAATCATTGTGAGGGGACATTATGACATTTCAAACCTTAACTTTATGGTGATGCTCTTTAAACATTTGCAGATACGCTTTCTAATATAGGTACCTAATACCTTTTTATTGTTATACAAAGGGAAACTCACTTTAAATCTACTCTACAATATTAAATAATTAACAACCGGATAGTTTCAGGAATACAAGCAATGATGTTCAAATCAATTTGTCTTGCGTTTTAAGCACAACAAAAAGGACAAGTGGCTTCGGTTGACTCATATATTGAGATTTGATCTTCAAGTTTCTGCTGATACAAGCTGAAGAGATCATCTAAAATTTCTTCACCAAATTGTTGCTTGATGAGTCCCTCTGTGGCAGCTCTCAAGGTAGATGTGGTAACTTTAGCTATAACAGGAGCACCGGGAGCGCCATGTTTCAAGACATGCTGAGGTAAGGTTTCCAATCTCTCTATGCTAAAGCATCCATTTCGTTCCACAATGACTTCCAGTTCTTGGGGAGACACGAAGTAGCAAGGGATGTTAAATGCACTACTTTTTCTTCACCCCCTGTATATATAAACGAAAACATAGTACTAATTACACACCCATATATATATATATATATATATATATATATGAAAGATACGGTCTTCTGAAATACTGCATCAAACAACAATATTTGCAATATCAAATATGCGACATAAAACTCTCCAGTTACTTTGACATTGATCGATTTTTATACATAGATAGGAATTATTTTAGCATTGTCACAACTACTTTTTATTATTTATTTTATTTTGATGCACGTTCACCTTGAAGATGAAACATTCAAAATCCGTTAGAATACCTCTACTCAAAGAAAAAAAAGCTTATAATGAAACGAATTTAATAGACCCGTGTATGCAGGTTGATCAATATTGCTTACCGTCCTAGCCATCTTTGCTTACCGTCCTAGCCATCTCCACGAAGCAATATCCTAAAATGTCAAAATCCACAATTTCAATAAAGTGACGCGGGCGTCCTAAAAGACTAAGCACAATCAATCCTCGATGCACAGTCTCCAGTGCTCTGGCACGGAGGAAACACTCCATGTCCTCAGCATATTGAGTTTGATATGCCTTGAATACTTCGTCTTGGTTATTTGAGTAGTGGATTTTTCCTTTATTCCAAGCACGGCTGTTTTTGTCCATTACATCTTTTGGTACTCTAGAAAGCCAATGAAGGGCAAATGAAGAGTGAAAAAAGTTAATGGAAGCCTTGGGAAATAAGCGACCATAGAAATAACCTGGCACACCCACTGCATTGTAGTTCCTGTTCTGAGGGAGGGATTTGAAGAGCATGTTAAAATCATTTAAGGTATGATCGCTGAAGAAAACTTGAAACTCCGGGATTTGAGAACTCGGCCCTCCGCTTTGATACTCAAATTTCACAGCTTCAAGTGTATTTTCAACAGAAAAAAATGTATTCGACCCAACCGAGCAACCCAAATCTGCAATATGGAAGGTGTTGAATGGTAAAAACATGTCCAGGTCAAGCTTTTCTTTAATAGCCCTGCTTAGAAGTTCTTTAGTAGCATCAACAACTACTTTCTGCAAAATCACAAACCATATTACAATGCTAATATAGTTCAGATTTTGCAACTTCCTAGGAATTTTCTGAAAATTAATAGAAAGGATTAAGAAAGAGTTGAATATCAGAGTGCGCTACGAACAAAACTACAAAATAAAATATTATTAAATATACGACTACATTGTGACTAACTTATTCTTAAACTAAATTGCAAGCTCTATTTATAGAGAATGAAACCTAAGAAACCCTAACTCGGATGGGCTAGGCCCAATTCCTAGACTAACAAGGAAAACCCAAATACTAAAATAAACATAAATATTAATATTTTCCAACACCCCCCCTCAAACTCATGGCGGTACACGTCATGAGCTTGCCAATAAGCAGATGCGGATGCAAGACTCCAAATTCCAGTGCTAGTGCCAATGCCAATACCAATACCAATACCAATGCCAATGCTAATGTCAATTGCGAACTTCCGAACAAACTTGAACAAACTAATACGCAGCGGACAAACGGATGAACAAATTGATACCCATCTAAAACAGATTAAATTCCGAAGAATCAAACCTGCTCTGATACCAAGTTGAATATCAGAGTGCGCCACAAACAAGATTAGAAAATAGAATATTATTAAATAAACGAGAATGCCGAAATGGCTACAAAACCCTAACAGGCTACATTGTGACTAACTTATTCTCAAACTAAATTGCAAGCTCTATTTATATAGAACTAAACATAAGAAACCCTAACTCGGATGGGTTAGGCCCAATTCCTAGACTAATAAGGAAAACCCAAATACTAAATTAAAGATAAATATTAATATTTTCCAACACTCCCCGTCAAACTCATGGCAGTACACGTCATGAGGTTGCCTACAAGCAAATGCGAATGCAAGACTCCAAATTCCAGTGCTAGTGTCAATGTCAATGCCAATACCAATACCAATATCAATGCCAATGCTAATGCCAATTGCGAACTTCCGAACAAACTTGAACAAACTGATACGCAGCGGACAAACGGATGAACAAATTGATACCCATCTAGAACAGATTAAATTCCGAAGAATCGAACCTGCTCTGATACCAAGTTGAATATCAGAGTGCGCCACAAACAAGATTACAAAATGGAATATTATTAAATAAACGAGAATGCCGAAACGGCTACAAAACCTTAACAGGCTACATTGTGACTAACTTATTCTCAAACTAAATTGCAAGCTCTATTTATAGAGAACTAAACTTAAGAAAATCTAACTCGAATGGGCTAGGCCCAATTCCTAGACTAACAAGGAAAACCCAAATACTAAAATAAACATAAATATTAATATTTTCCAACAGAAAGAAGAAGTTTTTCTCTTTTCCAAGTTTACTAACGAAGAAGACATCATAAGAATTTCAAAGACCTAAGCCTCACGAGCCCACGAGGTGGGGTGGGGGAGTTAGGCCAATAGATCTCCGATGCCAAATTTAGTTTATGTAAAAGGAGTGACTGTTTAGGGCTTTTAGGGGTAGCAAAAGCTTATCGAAATTTGATAGAGGTGGAGGTATATATAGGGGAGTGTTGCAAAAATTAGATAATCAAAATTAACCTCATTAAGTCTCTAATTTTAGTGAACGCAAGTATATGAATCAAATGACATTATAGCATATAAGCACAGATATCGTCCAACAGAGATCAAATTAATTCTAAAAATCTTACTAACTAAATTGAAACAAATTATAATGGAGAAGCTTTACCCAAAAAAATTTGATATTTTGAATTAAATTGAAATTAAATAAAACTTGAAGCCAAATTGCACCATCACTCTGCAATTCAAAACAAAATTCAAAAATAAAAATTCTATAAACAGCTCAAAATGATCAAACAAACAGATCCCAAAACAAAATTCAAATCAAATAAAGAATCAGATTATTATTATTATTATTATTATTATTATTATTATTATTATTATTATTATTATTATTATTATTATTATTATCAGATTATTATTATTATTATTATTATTATTATTATTATTATTATTATTATTATTATTATTATTATCAGATTATTATTATTATTATTATTATTATTATTATTATTATTATTATTATTATTATTATTATCAGATTATTATTATTATTATTATTATTATTATTATTATTATTAATATCAGATTATTATTATTATTATTATTATTATTATTATTATTATCAGATTATTATTATTATTATTATTATTATTATTATTATTATTATTATTATCAGATTATTATTATTATTATTATTATTATTATTATTATTATTATTGTTATTATTATTGTTATTATTATTATTATTATTATTGTTATTGTTATTATTATTATTATTATTATTATTATTATTATTATTATTGTTATTGTTATTGTTATTATTATTATTATTATTATTATTATTATTATTATTATTATTATTATTATTATTATTGTTATTGTTATTGTTATTATTATTATTATTATTATTATTATTATTATTATTATTATTATTATTATAATTATAATTATAATTATAATTATAATTATAATTATAATTATTATTATTATTATTATTATTATTATTATTATTATTATTATTATTATTATTATTATTATTAGTACTACTACTACTACTACTACTACTAGTAGTAAGTACTACTACTACTAGTAGTAAGTACTACTACTACTACTACTAGTACTACTACTACTACATAATTAATCATGAAGACCTGAAAGGATGGTTTTTGCTCCGATACGGCGATGTCAGGTGGGCGAAGCTTGTAGCGAGGAACGGAGGATTTGGGTTGAGCAGAGACGGTGCAAATGAAAGAAGAGCTATTTTGGGGTTTTGGGAATCGAAAAGATACAGAGGAGGAAGAAGAAGAGAGGGAAGAAAGAGCAACGGCGGCAGGACATGAAGAGGCAGCTGTTATGGCAGTAGTCGTAGCCACTGACCTTAGAAATGCAGAGGCAGAGGAGAGAACAGAGGTGAAGAAGTGAGAACTCGAGAGAGATGAGAGGGTTGAGGGTTGAGGCTTCGGTGAAAAATGTGAGAGAGTAAGAGTGTGAAAGCCTATAATTTAGATTGGACGGTTGAGATTAAATCTCAACCAATCCAACGGTCCAGATAGTTTATAATTTCTAATTTAAATTAAATACATATTATATATTAATATATTGTTGTTCGGTTCAGGATTACCAACCTAAAGGTTTATCGGACTATTTCGGTTCGGGTTACCGAAGTTTTGGGATTTTCGGGTTCGATTTTTTTTCGGGTCGGGTTCGGGAAATTTCGGATTGGGTTTGGTTTTTTCGATTTTTTTTTCCAGCCCTAAAAAAGAGTGAGTGTTTAGGGTTTTTAGGGGTAGCAAAAACTTACCAAAATTTGGTAGAAATGGAGGTATATATAGGGGAGAGGCCGGTCACAGTGTTAGGATTTTTCCCTTCGCGTGATGGCATCCTATTGGCCAATTTGTGAGGAAAAAAATATTCTCAAGATATTAAATAAGAAATAATATATTGAGATAATAATGGTAGCATCCCTAATCAATTGAAATATGGATTACTTACTTGATAAAGTCAATCTTCAATTGGAAATGTATAAAAGATGAGATTTGGTAATTAGTCCATATCTTTAATGTCCTTGACTTTTTCTTGCCACGAGCAAGAGAGTTATGAGCAATCATATTCAGTTGCTTGAACCTCCAAGGGTGTTGAGCTGCGCGTGAAAGTATTTGAAAATCCTGCTCATTTAATGCGGGCAATCATGTGAGTAAAAATTAACGTGTTACCTCTAGAATTTTTAAAATTATTTTAGACTCCACAGGTGACATCTAGTGGTTGTGGGAGGTAGATAATGCCGTGTTCTGAGATCTGTGAGATATCTACAGTTTACTGGGGAAAACAAATAAATTAGATGGAAGAACCGCGAGCATCACAGTATATTAAAAAAGAAGAGCATTCATAAACTTAGTAGGGAGGGAACGATCCCAACAAATGTGAGTAACCTGATCATTATGGCCCACACTTGGTTGAAATTTTCGAAGCACCTGCTATCTCTTCGTGAGGTCGGGCCTTGTGGAAGATTGACACACTCAAATCCCATGATTCAGACCATATGCAAAAGTCAACTCCACAAATTGAAGATTTAAGTTAGTAAATTAATGTATATATGCAATGAGAAAACTCATCATTCTCAATGAAGTAATTTAATCATTCAGTGCAGACTTTGAGTGGAACAACTTGTGCAATTGCACAGGGCACCACCTCTAAGAGCAAGTTCACCGGAGGGTATAGCCCGGTGGACAGGGGACCAAAAAAACCCAATACCTAGCCTTCCTTATTCCAGCCCATGCGGGCAATTGGGCTAGGGGCGGGTCCATGAGAGAGGGGAGGCAGGAATCAACGGCCCGAGCGCCTGAGGGCGTGCTGATGCAAGGCTAACGTCAGCCACGTTATAAAAAAATTTGTGTCAGGCGTGTGCATAACACTCGCGCGTGGGGGCACATCACCAACCACTTTTCAGTCGGTGGGGCCCACGGTTTGAACTCTGAGATGTTACCGTTTCTGGTGTCACGTGGCACCCTCTCGTCAATTGGATTTCAACGGATATTTTATTTGGATCGTTGGATTTCTAACGGTCAAAAAAAATTTCAAACCTCCCCCAACAGCTAGATGATGTGGCACAATATCAGCCGTTGGATTCCATATCAACGGTCCACGTTATTCGCCTTTAAAAAAAATAAAAAAAATAAAAAAAGGAAAAAAATCAGATATGTTACCGTTGTGCCACGTGGCACAATCTGGAGGGTTGGATTTCAATTTTTTTTAATCCAACGGCAGAAATTAATTATGTTAATAAAAAATTAATAAAAATTCCAAAAAAAATTTAAAAATTAAAAAAAAAATAGATTTTATTTTTCTATAAATACCTTATCATTATCTTCCACCTTACATAACAATTTCATATTTTCTCAAACTCTTTAAACCACAATCTTTATCTCAAAGTTTCTATATACTTTTGTTTCCAACCTAATCCTTTATTTTTTCCTCCATATAACCCGCCATCCATCCTAAGAAATCACACACAAATATATTGTGCTCATGACGCCACCGAATAACCCGTGCAACATGAGCCATTAGAAAGGGATGGACGTTACAATGAAAGGCTCATTCAACAATATACTTCACTTCAACCCTCATACTATGACAAAGCCCCGCAAATTGACTTGTTAGAGCACCAGTGGGAATTGAAACAAGCTCAAGAAAATTAAGTTCATTTAGTGTGTTTATGTAAATTTAGCGAA
Source organism: Heteromeles arbutifolia (assembly GCA_024362995.1). Lineage (NCBI taxonomy): Eukaryota > Viridiplantae > Streptophyta > Magnoliopsida > Rosales > Rosaceae > Heteromeles > Heteromeles arbutifolia. The sequence goes on along the minus strand of JANCRC010000012.1, from coordinate 28,861,430 downwards.
ATCTATCGAAATATATCACCAAAAATTGTCCTTTCAGATAATGACACATGGCGCAACGAGACGGATTAAAAATCCTATCCGAAATTACAAATAATTTTTTTTATTATTATATAAAATAAAAATACTAATATTTTATTACCTATTACCATAACTATTCAGTTTAGGGATGGAGATGCAAAAGGCAATTACTGTTCATTGAAGGGGATTCAATAGGCAGTTGCCCTGGGGGCCTTCCAACGCCGGAAGTGCTCTAAGGCCATCTCCAACTGAGGGTTGGCCAGAGGGCTCGTTTTAGCCCTCTGGACTTCCAAGATATTAATATTTTAATGAACAGTGCAGGGCCATATTTGCCTCCGTCTCCAACCGAAGGCCATAGGGCTCGTTTTAGCTATGTCACAAAAAACCATCTCCAACGAGGGCCATAGGGCCAAACATAATTTATTATTTAAATTTAAAAACTACAACAACTTAAATTCAAATCCAACAACAACTTAAATTTAAAAACTACAACGGTAACTGACCCAAAAAACCAAAACAATTAGAACTTAAATTTAATGAATGGTTTAGGTATTTATAGGGAAAAAAAATTAGAATTTTTAAGAATTTAAAAAAAAAAAATTGGCCCAAAAATAAAAAAATAAAATAAAATTTGAATACAACGGCTAGTCAACTAGCCATTGGATTCAAATTTTTGTTTAAGCATTCATATCGATTATATCCAACTGGATTTTTTTGAATTTCTAACCAGCCCCGGGCTGGCTGGTTAACTGGATTGGGCCAGCCCTTTCAGATTCTGTAGGGTCCACGAGACCTCTGGCCTAGCCCTTAGTTGGAGATGGTTTTCAGGCTATTTTCGGCCCTTTGGCCCTCTGGACCCTTCGGTTGGAGATGGCCTAAAGATCCCCCAAAGTTTGACTCATATATGGTTGCATTTGTTCAGTGAAGATTTTGAGGGAAACAACTTGTGCAATTGTACATGTCCCACCTCTAAAGGGCCCCTAAATTTTGACTCATACATGGAATTTGACTATTTTATTTCTTGTTTGGGCAGAGAGAATGGAGAGTAGGGGTGGGCACTTGGAACCGAAAACCGAAACCGAAACACGAACCAAATCGAACCGCACCGAACGATTTGGTTTTGCGGTTTTGAAACGGTTTCAGTTTGAAACCGAACCGCAATGTAGGGAAACGGTTTGGTTTTGGTTTTGGCTTTTGGAGACCGCACCGAAACCGAACCGCACCACAAGTATTAAAAAAAACATGATTGAAGTGTATCAATTTGTTTAATTGCTATTTTGTGTATTTGATTCGGTTAGGCCTTTTCTAAAACTTGTAGACTTTGTCTGATTTGTTTAGGGTGTGTAATCAAGGGCAGAGGAATGCCATTGGTGTCGGTTAAATTAGGGTGTGCATGCTTTATTTTGTATTTGTTTGATATTTTGTGTGTGTGACTTATATAGAGTCATATTTTGTTTAATATTCTGTATTGTCTGGCATGTTTCGTAATTTCACCAATCCAGTTTCTCAAATTTTCATTCATTCATGTCATACTATCTTTAGAAAATGCAGTAATTTTATTTGTTGCAGATTAGTTGCAGGTATTTACTGCCCTGAGTGATATTATCAGAAAGAGAAGGCATTTGCTGCCTTACAGGTAGACCTGTAAACAGGTCGGGTTCAACCCGACCCATTAAGCTAACGGGTCACCCGAACCCAATCCGTTAAGCTAACGGGTCACCCGAACCCAACCCATTAAGCCTAATAAGTCACCCGTTTCACCCGTTAACAATTTTTTTTGTTTTTTTTTTTTTACATTTTGCATTCCAATACAAATTACACATCTTTTACCCAAAATTACAAACATTATATATATCAAACTACAATCTTCCAAATCAACTAATTAATAAAACATCACCGAGATGTATATATACATATATATATATATAAATATCAAACTACAATCTTCCAAATCAACTAATTAATAGAGCTCCATAAGGGTTTTACAAAATGTGAAGCATAGCTATACTCATGGGGCAATGTTGTATTCAACATCACCAAGATGTACCGTCCAATTACATCGCTACTTCAAGGAAGAATTTGCATATCGTACACCCAAAAATCTGCAACACACCCACAAAATCAAGAGTAATGAGCAAGTATACAAAATCAGACATTACTCTTGCACAATCCATCCTAATTATTAAACATCACAGAAAATATCTTTAAAAGAACAAGTGAAAATACATACCATGCTTAATCAAGACTAATACTATTGGAGCATTGTCCTGAGTTTTCGTTAAGGCTCATGTCAAAAATTTCTTCAGTGAGTTCTTCTAAGTTAGCACCCTCTTTCTCTAAAGCTAAACATAAAAGTAAAAAAAGGAAAACAATTATAATCTATTATGTAAAAAAAAAAAAAAATACAAAGTAATATAAAATTTACCTCATTTGCCAAAAAGCCAGTCTCTAGTACATAGCAAGGCTTGAACGGTTTCAGGCAACAAAGAACTTCGATATTGATCAAGCACCCTACCACTAATACTAAATGCTGATTTTGAGGCAACAGTTGAGATGGGAATTGTTAAAACATCAGAAGCCATACGAGAAAGTACGGGATAACGAAATTGCTCCAGTTTCCACCATGAAAGAATATCCAACTCTTGTTTTCTATCAAGTCTCTTTTCTTCAAGATATAGATGTAATTCAGTTTTTTCATTTGAAATTGACCCATCTTGGTAAATATTATCAAATTCCTACATATAAAAACAAAATAGAAACAATGACGTCAACGAACAATCTAAAGATGCATATAAAAAGTATAAAAATAGGAATAACAAATACAAATACTACCTCAAAAAGTTTGTCTCCAACTTTTATTTGAGTAGGAGTTTGATTGACTGGGTTGGATACAAGAAGATGAGAGAACTTGTCTATGTAACAACCATAGAGTAAAAACAATGTGCCCCTAACATCCTTCAACTCTCTGGAATCCTTACCATAAAGCTTGTTATAACCCCACTCTACAAATTCCAATTTATAGCGAGGATCCAGAATCACTACAACGGCAAGGATCAAACTATACTCTGACCAATATTTTTCAAACTTCAAATTCATATTACTCCCCATCCGTCTTATGAAATCATCACAATCTTCCAGAGCATCTTGAATACAATAATGGACTTTGAACACTTTTGGGAAAAACAAGTTTGATGTAGGGTAATTTGTTCCGGAAAATAAGCAAGTAACTTCATAAAAATACCCCAAGAAATTGGAAATCTTCTCTATTTTATCCCACTCTTCCAATAAAGGACATGAACTAAAATTAGGATCAACAAGTGCCAAATTGAGAAAAGCACGACAATAGAAAATAGCACTATCCAGCATTGTATATGTTGAATTCCATCTAGTAGGCACATCTTGTCTCAACCCTCTTTTACTACCTGCCAACCCTACTTGTGCAACGCAAGCAAAAAACTTATTTTTTCTCCCTTCTGAACACTTTATATATTTGATGCACTCACGAGCTTTCGTCATTGATCCATCAATTTCCTTTAGTCCATCTTGGACTATCAAATTTCGGATGTGAGTACAACAACGAACATGAAAGAACTTTCCATCCATTAACAGCAAACCTCTAAAATTTAATTGTTTCTTCAATAGCTCAACAAAACAATCATTTGCAGATGCATTATCCAAAGTAATGGAAAACAATTTCTTTTCAATCCCCCACTCAACTAATAAGGCGTTAATTTTTTCAGACAAAGCAATCCCAGTATGTGGAGGAGACATATGACAAAAATTTAAAATCATTTTGTGCATTTTCCATTCTTTGTCAACAAAGTGAGCTGTGAGTGTGAGATATCCATCAATTGCAGTAGATCAGATGTCAAAAAAATTCTTCGCTCAATTGTAGTTAACCAATCTCGAAGTTTTATCTTTTCATCTTCAAACATCCTCAACACATGTTTCTTAACAGTATTTCTACAGGGTAGTTTGATATCAAGAGATATGTATCTAAACAAAGCTCTAATGCCCTCATATTCAACAAACCTAAAAGGCAAATCATGCTTAACTATAGCCTCAATCAATAAATCACAAAAACTAATATGATTAAATTGAGGAGAACGCAATCCAACTTGAGATTTCTTCATATCAACTTGATGGTTTTTACTACACGGATCCATATGATTCAACAGGTTTTTCGTCCCACAGTTACTATCACACATGTAAACTATCCCACAGTTTTTACATTTTGCCTGTTGTTTATTATCAGGACCAATAGGCAATTCTTCAAACAAAGTCCAAACACGAGCTCTTTTGACGTATCTTACCTACTCGTATACCTTTAGCCTTTCTCTTTGAAGGACTTGGTGCACTTGTTGTACCTTGCGTGTCTGTTAGATTGAATGTTGACATTTCCATAGCCTCAGTGTTCTCTTCATCATTATCCATCTGCATTAACCCTAAATGAAAACTGACGATAAATAACAATAAGTATGAGAAAATGGGTTGAAAAGTTATAAGATTGATTGCTCATGAAATAACACATGGGATTATCAATGCACGTAATCCAAGGATGAAAAAGCAATTCCATCAACCATATAAATACATGAAAGATGAAAGAAAGATATGCAAAACCCTACAATGACTAAACCATGCTATGCAACTTTACAACATCTTACTTTGTAGAAGAGAAAGAACAAAACTTAGGACATTATCTTTACTTAAAAACATTTTTAAAAGCATGATTACTTAAAAACATCTTACTCTGTAGAAGAGAAAGAACAGAATTGAGGATGATGATGACCTAATCCCCATGTGTCCGGCTGCCATAAATCTCCCATTATTTTATTATATGAGTGAGAGAGAGAGAGAGAGAGAGAGAGAGAGAGAGAGAGAGAGACCAACAGAGCAGCAAGTCTGCAGCAAAACCAACCCCAACTCACCAATCACCTTATCCAACCGATTACCCAAATCCCCCTTCATCCCCCTCCTCCTATCTCTCTCAGCCTGCTCATGTCAAGCAATTAGAATCCTGCAAATTGTCAAACTCCAATGGCAGCCCTCATCTCCTGCCCCTACTCCTGCCCCTATTCGATGCCAGATCCACAACCAACAGGTGCCATTTTTTGTTTCAATTTTCAACATTTTAATTCTATCAAATTCTTGGAAATTAGTTTATTTTTACAAATTAAAATGTATGAACTGTATAGAATATTGGGTACTTTGTTAAATTAGAATCCTTTCAGAAAGCTGCGACATTTTTCTGCAAAAATGTTGATTGTGCATAGAACCCATTAGGCATCTTCACTTGTTTGAGCAGATAGGGAAGATCTTTTGTTGCAAATATTGATTGTACGTAGAACCCACTTTCAGCAGAAAGGGAAGTGATAAAAGAATAACGTATGTAATCAAATACGAAGTTCGTCGAAGGGCTTGGCCGTTCTAATCAAAACCCAAATTATTCAAACCCATGATAGAAGAATAACGTATGTATGTGTGTGTGTGTATGAATCGTGTGTGTGCGGGATGGAGAAATGGGAAGATCTAAAAAACGAAGCTCAAGCAAAAACTGAGAAAATTAGACGAAAAATATAATCTGCAAAAACGAAAAGTAATCGCCATGGAAGAAGAGGTGAAAGGGAATCGGAACTTACCGGAGAGAAGGTGGCAGAACTCAGTGAAGGGCAGCCAACTTTGAGGAAGAAGATGAGGGAGAGAACGGCAGCTAACAGGTTTCGAACGTGAGAGAACAGAAAGAGCTAGGTTTTCTATTCCAACTATGAAATTACACAAAAGTCCTTCCTAATGGGTGTTAACGGGTGCTAACGGGTTTCGCGGGTTGATCCAAAATGACCTGTTACTTAACGGGTGATTAACGGGTTGACCCGTTAACAACCCAACCCGTTAAGCACCCACCCAAATACTAGTTTTAACGAGTCGGGTCGGGTCGGGTTAACGGGTTAGGTTCAAAATGCCAGCCCTACTTACAGGGGTGCTATTAAGTCTTTTGAAGGCTTGAATATGCACCTTGACTTTGCATCAGGAAATGTTTGAAAATGACTGAAATAAGGTTTTAGATTGTATATTTTTTTCTTAAAAATACTAATGTTGTTCGGGGGGAGAGAGGAAGGTAAAGATAATTTTTTTCATTTTGTATGTAAATGGTTTGAAACCAAACCAAAACCGTTTGAAACCACACCGAATCGAACTAAACGGTTTGGTTTCATTTCGGTTTTGGCTTCAAAACCGCACCGAACCAAACTGCAAAAAAATTTGGTTTCGGTTTCGGTTTCACTCAAAACCGCACCAAACCAAACCGTGGCCACACCTAATGGAGAGAGATAGAGAGAGATAGAGAGAGATTAAGGCTTTAGCATCATTTGTTCCGCAAAATTAAAAGTTGCCTTTATTCAGGTCTACCATAATTGTTGTTTTGCAATTTGGATAAGTGTTTTAGTTTCTACTTTGATTTGTTCAACATTTGTTTTGTTTCATGGTTTCTTTTATACGTTCACTAATGATTTTGTTGATTGATCACATAACTTTAAAATTTCTTTTAATTATGATACTCTAATAATGATTACATTTTTACAATTTCGGTATACTTTTGTGAGATTATGTAATTAGGACTTATTCATTGTACTGGAGCAAAAGGGCTAGTTTATAATTTTTCCACAAAGTCCTAAAAATTTCAGAAACGGCCTTGCAATCACGTTTTTACCTTTTAAGTGTAGGAAAATAAGTGCGTAATGGCTAGGAAGAAGTATGAAAGATAGCGAGTTGGAAAGGGGAATTGCAAATATGCCTTGTGGATACAATGAACCATGGACTCACTCTGATGGTCAACAATGTTTTGCACAAGCAAAGTTGAACCAAACACCCAAATAGATAAACAAGAACACCCTGTAAGAAAATAATGAAATTATATGGAGAGGATCTAGTTAGTAAAAGAAGAGAAGGTGTATGGATTTTCTTCGCTGGACCAAAGACTAGGTTCGAGTCTCACTGTCGGCAATCTCTCTTGGTGGGCGACCTATAAAAATCAAAGAAAGACTAAGACCCCTTCTGTAAGGAAAATTTTATTTGAATCCATATAACATCTCTCTACATCCGGCTTACTCTCTACACCCATATCATTTTTAATTAACTATCAATATCTTTTACCATATCTTTAAACAAAAACAAAACAAAACAAAAACTATCAATATCTTTTTTAAACCCAAATTCAAAGAGACTTGTGACATGTCCTAACCCAGTTTACTTTCTACCTCCTCAAAGAGACTTGTCATATGCCCTACCCTAGGATGGGGTAGCCCCCTCCCCTTAAACTTTTTCTCACCAAAAAATGAAAGAAGAGAAGTAATGAATTTTTTTTTATATCAAAAGTGAAATAATATTAAATTTGAATATAAACGTTTACATCAGAAGCCAGAGTATTGAGCAACCATTCCGGTTCAAAGCTATCTCAAGTATGAAGGCCCCCCATACGAGAAACAAAAGACGCCACTAGAAGTGTTGCACTATTACAAACTTAGGAAGCAAAAATGAACTCTACGGACCTCAATTGTTTTAGACATAGAATATCCAAAAGAATACCTTCAATGACAACGTTCCTTGCATAATGAATTAGATAATCAACCCTGCAAGCCCCTCTATTTATAGAGGCTGCTGTTTCTCTTTGAACGGTGTACATCCATTCCGCAGCACCCTTTCAAATAAGCCACAACTCTTCATTAAGAGTTGCCAACTTTCTGTAAATTATAATGGCCGGCCGCCGGCTCATTGACTTAGATGCAATATTATGGCTATTATTTAGAAAAAAATTACACATAAAGTATACTTTTAATACTTAATTTTATATTGAGACAACACTTTTTAAACATTTCAAAAATAAACAAATTTTAATACAAGTGTAAAACACATTAAAAGCATTTTCTCTATTAGTGCGTAATTGACCAAATTACCTTTTCTTCCTTATTTGTGTAAAAGGGCAGCCGGACACACATTACAGCCTCCTACAACATCATAACTTTTGGTTCGTTTTATTTGTTGGTTTGGAATCAATTTATTAAAATAAAATAAAAAAAGAATCATCAGAATTCTTCTCAAAGAAGAAGAAAGAAATCAAGGATCAGAAGGTTGAAAATCCGTGGGAGCGAAGGGAGCCGCCGAGAGAGACGACAGAGATCAGGTGCGGGAAGGAGAAGGAGTGCAAAAAGATATATCTGTTGGGGAGATTTCGCATAACAACAATGGCGGTGGTAGAGGAGGAGGAGGACGAAGGTTATCTAAATCATCCGCCATGACGAAGAAGAAAGAGAAGGAAGCAAACAAGCTTAGGGACCAAGAACATGATAAAGAAGAAAAGGACCACCAAAACGACGACGCTCTCGATCGGCTCTTGCTCGTTCAGTCCGATCTCTCTGCCCTTAAGGAAAAGCAACCAAAGGAGTCGAAAATCCTTCACGAATTTCTTGTTCGAAATGCTTTCCTCTTCGAAGCCATGGTACCCGGTTTCAGAAGGCACCTCCTGTCCAGCGGAGTCTGCTGCAAACGTAGGAGAGAGTGTAAATATTGAGAGTCGACAAGACTCCTTAATCTCTGATTCTCCCCTTCTGCCTTGGTGTGCGGGTTGCACTATTGAAACATGGAGGCATGTATTTAAGGTTACCCTCTTCCCATATCAAAGTCTCTCTCATCCAAACTAGGGGTGGTTCGGTATGGGATTCCATACCGAAATTCTTGTCCCGATTCTCAATCCGAAATTTTCGGGAATTCCAATTTCAATACCGATCCCAAACCAAATTTTCGAGAATCCCGATTTTTGGGAATCCCGAAACTCCTATACCGAAACCCTTGTCCCGATTCCCAAACCGAAATTTTTCGGGAATTCCAATTTCAATACCGATCCCAAACCAAATTTTCGGGAATCCCGATTTTTGGGAATCCCGAAACTCCCATACCGAAACCCTTGTCCCGATTCCCAAACCGAAATTTTTCGGGAATCCCAATTTCAATACCGATCCCAAACCAAATTTTCGGGAATCCCGAAATAATTTTGGGATTTCAGGACAAATCGGGAATCCCGAAATGGTTTTGGGCTTTTGGACTAAAATTTGACATATTATCCTTTTGGGCTAAAATTCGACTTTTTATATTGAAAAATTGACATATAGGCATGCCCAATCTGCCAATTTGTTTCTACTAATATGTGCACACAAATCTGCCAATCAAATGGCAAGGCCCAGTTAGTATCTGCCTATTCAAAAGCAATCTGCCAATATGAAACGTTAATATATGCTTGAGTAAACTAGTAAATTTATCTATAATCATGATGGTCCCCAAAATTACGTCTAAAACGTTAATATATGCTTGAGTAAACTTCTGTACATATATAATATAAATATTATAGATAGATGTAAAGTTTTCTCAAGCAAATTGTAACTTATAATATATCCATGTATCCATCTATCAATCTTCCATGTTTATTCTGCATCTATGTATCCATCTATCAATCTTCTGTGATTTAAAAATTCTGCATATGTTCCACTATCTACCTTAGGGCTCCTTCCTATATATGTTCCATCATTGGTTTCCAGTGCTCCTTCAGTATTTCAATTTTCACTATTGTAGGTAGATGATGTTCCCCTTAAAGATGTGATCCTATATATTTAAAAATTAAATAATATATATTTTTTTTTTTCGGTTTGGTTTGGGAATACCGAAATCCCAAAAACTTGAGACCGATTCCCGTACCAAAATTTCGGGATCGGTTCAGTATTGTACCAAAATTTTCGGGAATTTCGGTTTTGGATTTTTTCGGTTTGGTTTCGGAAATTTTTCAGTTCGGTTTGGGATTTTTTTCCAGCCTTAATCCAAACCCCAGTCCCTTCTGTTTGGGTTAATATTTAAACTCTGGGCTATCAGGAAGGGAAGCCCAAAAAGAACGCAAGAATGAGGTTTTATCCAAGGCCCATCACCTAAGCCCGAACTATTCATTTCAAGATTTATGGGCACTCCCCCATTAAATGCAAAGGCTAGTGGCTTGTAAGAAGTGACAATTGATGGAAATTGATCTACTCTCAGCCCAAAAGCACTTTCTGAATGGCAGAGCATATAAATTACTGATGAGTCACTACCCCTCAGTTGCTTTCAGGGCAAGAACAAAATTGCAAGTAGTCGGGCTAATTCGCCTATAAAATGAGGAAGAGGGCCCAGAGACAAGGACACTCAACCAATCAAACAAACAAATATACAACTTGCCTCTCAGTTAAGCAAACACTCAGAAACCTGCGCTTTGTCCAGGTTCTGCACCCATTTTAGTCTTAGATTTCCCATAGAAAGACATCTTTTTGTCTATGTAAAAGCTCTGCTACTTTCTCCAAATGTTGTAGTATTGATTCTCTTGTGTAAACTTGTTTACCATCCATCTTCCCTTAAATCCCCAAATCCTTGTAGTTGCAAAGAAGAGAAACTGCAAGAGGTCTAGCCTTGCCCGACAAGGTTTAATCTTGCCCGACTCTCTTTGTTTTGTCTTTCAATTAATAGATCTGGTGTTGTAATGCATTCCTCAATATATATTCAAGTCATTTCAAGTCTTTTAATGATCTATAGTTCAACTTACCCTCATATCTGGTTTGGTTAATGGTTTTACCATCATAAAAGTGAATTAACTTAATGACTTGATCAGATCTGGACCTCCGCCCCTTTTACCATACAAGACAAATAAAAGTCCTTGGTCTCAACGCATAGAAAAGAATCTAATGTGGACTTAACCCATCCAAGATAATCCTTTGATAATAAGAAGTCAGAATAACTTGGGGCGCAAGTAATCGGCTTAAATTTACTTATTTTACATCTGCCATACAGAGATGGTAGTGGCACGCCTCTGCACTTAAGCTAGTTTTGATTACAAGCCTCACAACCTATACTTAATGCCCGACAAAGGCACCTTTCAGAACTAACTATGTCCTCTTCTTGTAGCCCGACGTCAACCAAAGTGCCAACTCAGCGGGGAGCTGTGTGCTCGAACCAGGAACGCCCACCAGCGATATTCCTGCCCGAACATAGTTTTGGCACGCCCAGTGGGACTCACATCTTGTATGCCAAGAAGGCGAAGGGAAGAACAAACCTTCAGGTGGGGAGCAAAACACAAAACAACCCCACTACACGCCAAGACCTAACATGGCAAATCTCCCCGAAGACTTGCAAGGATCTGTCTTAACGAAAAACCCGACTCTTTCTGAAAAATCAAAGGGAAGAGTCACAAATGAAGACCTACAGGCTACTATGATGGTTATTCTAAGAAGCATGGAGAAGAACTCTTAGAGCATGGAAATAGACTTTCTAGAAACAAGAAAAAAAGTTAGTAGACTCTTTTACCTAACAAAGAGTCTACAAAGAAGACTAGATCTGGAGCATTCTACCCCAGAGAATAATCATGCCGGAAAAGTAATGAGGGAAGCCAGTACTGAGGAAAAGCCAGCTATTCCGTTGTTTCCTTTGCCTAAGGGAATGAAGAGTGAAGAAAGAAACAAGGAATGATCCAGAAATAGTCAGCCAGGGTTGAAGACAATCAAGAAGGCAAAACTGCCCGACCCCGTGTTATTTTTATCGAATAGCAGGGGGCAATACGGGTCAGAAATAGAGCAGCTACGGAAAGAATCGCAGGCTAGTATAACAACAAATGCTGATTCCTTTTTACAAGCCCCAGTAAACATGATCAACCTGACGTGGGCAGAGAAATGAAAAGAAAAAGCTACCTGGGAAGTGAGAGCTGAAAGGCGGCAAATTGATAGGTCGACGGAATGGGCTATCAAGTTGCCCGAAAAGCCTAAAGCAGCAATAATCAAGGGGGTGGTTTGTGCAGTAAATGCCAATGTGAGTGCGACTTGGAAGTACCGGCTGCAGGAAATATCCTTGATCAAGAGTTGATCAAGAAAAGAGAAAACGAAGAGCAGGAATCCCGTAGAAATATCATGCGGGCGGCCGAAAAGGAAACCTCTCTGAACGTCTTCCAGAGGTTGGGAGAAGACTCTCAGCGAAAGAACTTGTCATAAATATTCAGAAACTATGAAGCTTCAAATGAGGTAGAGGACAAGGAGGCCAAGACACCAAGGTGGGTGGACGTGAAGCCACCCCAACCAAGTTATGTCAGTAGAGATGTTAGAAGAAAAGAAAGGACAGTGAACCCGGTCACTAAGAAGAATGTTGCCCAATGCGGGCGGAGATGGTATATAGTTAGAAGGGACGAAAAGCCCGTTAAAGAAATGGGAGCTTCCATGATCAGGAGGGTCCAAAGGCAACATAAAGCCCACATGAACTCATTAAAAGTACACACCACCTCAAAAACCTCCAAGAATGTAAAAATGGACAAGGTACCTAATGAAGGGAAAAATCAGTTCTGCTGGAAAACCAAGAAAGAGGTGGAGAAAGCTAATAGCAAGACCAAAGAGGAAAGAAACCATGCGTCACCAAGCCTTCACCTAGGAAAATAAAAAATCCTAAGAAGAGCTCAGGAGGATATGGTAATGATGCCAAAACCTAAGTGGAGCCCGAAACCAATCTGTTTCGGAACAATCTCGCCCAAGATGAGGATACCCTCACCATTGCTGGTTGGCACTCTTTGTGAGAACCTAGTACAGGCACAGAACTTTGGCATAACTCAAGAAGAGGTGGTGCCTGAATTGATGTTGCCAGAAGAAGCACAGGCTTGGTTAGATGAATTTATGAACCACAAAGGGGGCAAGGAGAGAGATTTACCTAGACCCAGCAACTTCCAGGTAAACATGACACATGTTTTATCAGCCATGTTTCGCGCTGAGCATGATCAACCTCCCATAATGGAAGGTGATTACCTGGCGACAGAACCTATGATGGCGCATGTTAGTATTGAAGATGCGGGACAAGGAGAACCCAACCAAATAGGATTGGCCGAACAATCAATAAAAAGGGCTAAGAGGATATACTCGAACAAAATGATTTTTGTCCACCCAAGTCCAAGCCTGGCCAACCATCTCAAGCCCATATACGTAACTGCACACCTGGAGAGAGTACCCTTCAATAGGGTCTTGATTGATGGAGGGGCCGCAGTTAATGTGCTGCCATACAAGTAAATAAAGAGGATGTGCAGGAGTGAAGGGGATCTTATCCTCACCGATCTGACAGTTTCTAGTTTCTCAGGAGCAATCACCAAGACGCATGGGATACTGCCATTAAAGGTGGACTTGGGTTCAAAACAAACCATGCTGGCCTTTTTTGTGGTGGACAGTACTTCCACTTATGGGGTTTTACTAAGCAGAGATTAGATTCATCAGAGTCTCTCTGTGCCATCTACTTTACACCAGCAAGTGGTTGTCTACCATGAAGAAGGCGAAACATGACCTGGGTTCTGGGAGATGGTAAAGGCCGAATCACGGCCTTTCCTCCCTATAGCCAACGTTGGGATTCTTAAGGACCTGGGTTATTAAGGACCTAACTTCTATAATCCCAGTGTTGGGATTCTTCAATGCTCATGAGCTGATAAGAATGGCTGACCAACTAAGGTGACCGCCCAAAAGCTTCTAGAGCAAGGGTTAGATCTTACGAGGAAAGAATAGGATCGGCCCTATATCATCCCGACTCCCTAACACCTTTAATGTCAGAACAAAAAAGGAAGAACCAAGTGGTTGCAGTCAGGTCCTTAATAAAAAGATTGTTGGTGTATGGGAGAAAGAAAAAACAGGAAAGTGAAAGCTCAGCCAAAGAAGAAAATGACTGGAGCAGAAAAACCTCAAGTAACCAAATGAATAAAGAAGAAATTTATGGGACAGAGCTAGAAGCAGCTATCCAAATGGCTGAGTGTATATATGACTTGGACGTGCCAGAGGATTTTCCTGAGATTCCAGAGCTGGTTGAGTTTTTATGAGCAGAACCTGACAAACTGGCCCCATAAGTGCAAGATCCCTTGAAGACCATTGATTTGGGGACCGAGGAGGATCCAAGACCTATATAGATCAGTGGTTTGTTGAAAATAGAAGATCGGGCAGGGATGGTCAACCTTTTGCATGAATTCAAAAACTATTTTGCTTGGCACTACACCGAGATGCCAGGTTTAGACCCAACCTTAGTAAAACATATGATGCCTATTAAGGAGTGGTTTAAACCTATCAAGCAAGCACCACGGAGGATGTCAAAGGAGATCAAAGAGAAGGTTAAAGAAGAGATCGAAAGACTGGTGAAGGCCTGATTTATTAAACCTGCCAAATATGTTGAGTGGTTGGCTAACATTGTTTCTGTACTAAAAGCTATAACTAAAGCAGTTAGATGTTGCATTGACTATAGAAACATAAATGGAGCCACGCCTAAAGATGAATATCCCATGCCAATGGTCGACCTATCCATAGATGCAGTAGCTAAACACAAAGTTCTATCTTTCATGGACGGGAATACGGGATACAATTAGATAAAAATGGCTAAAGAAGATATACATAAAACAGCCTTTAGATGTCCAGGTCATGTCAGAGTATATGAATATGTAGTAATGCCATTCGGACTCAAAAATGCTGGTGCCACTTATCAAAAAGCGATGAATGCCATTTTTCATGACTTAATCGGCCATAGCATAGAAGTATATATTGACGACGTTGTGGTGAAATCCAAGACCGATAAGCAGCATTTGGTAGATCTCAAACAAGCCTTAACAAGAATGAGGATCCACAAGTTAAAAATGAATCCAAAGAAGTGTGCTTTTGGAGTAAGATAGGGCAACTTTTTAGGATTCCTCATTCATCAGAGGGGAATGGAGGCTGATAAAAACAAAGCTCGGACAATAATGGAATCACCTTCACCCACCAATAAAGTACAACTGCAAAAGCTGCTTGGAAAAATCAACTTCCTGAAAAGATTTATCGCTAATTTAGCGGGCAAGATTCAACCGCTAACTCCTTTGCTGAGGCTAAAAGATAAGGAAGATTTTGAATGGGGCCTGCCGCATCAAGAGGCTTTCGACAGCATAAAGGCTTACTTAGCCTCTCCACCAGTGCTCATGCCACCTCAGAGGGGAAAGCCATTAAAACTTTATATCTCTGCCTCAGAGAGGTCAATTGGAAGCTTGCTAGCCCAAAACAACGAAGACGGAAATGAACGAGCCGTATACTACCTCAGTAGAATCCTTACTGAGGTAGAGACAAGATATACCTCAGTGGAGAAACTATGTTTGGCTTTGTACTTTACTGCTTGCAAGTTGAGGCATTACATGTTGCCTTGCCACATCCATATCATTGCCAAGATTGACGTGATCAAATATATGCTGTCAAAACCCATGTTGACAAAAAGAATTGGGAAATGGATTCTGGCACTGTCCGAATTCATTTTTCAGTATGTACCTCAAAGAGCAGTTAGAGGGCATGCGATTGCAGACTTCTTAGCCAAGCACCAAGAGACCTAAAGAGAAATAATCAACATCCCAGGGACTCTGGAGGTGGCTAACCTTTGGATCCCACCAAGCAAAGCCCTTTCGGGCAGAGAATAGTGGATTCAGCAGGAGGTAGAAAGGATATCCAGCCTTTGGGTTACTCCATGGAAGCTGTATTTTGATGGATCTTGTACCTAAAACGTTGCTGGGGCTGGGATCGTTATTATTGATCCTAGAGGAACTCACCATTGTTATTCATTTTTCCTGGATTATCAAGAAACTACTAACAATCGGGCAGAGTATAAAGCCTTGATAATTGGCCTAGAAATCTTGATAGAATTGGGGGCAACTGAAGTTGAAGTGTTTGGTGACTCAGAATTGGTGATTAATCAGTTAAATGGAGAGTACAGATGCAGACACATCACCATGGCCAGTTATTACTTAGCGGCTACCCAATTATTAAGTTATTGGGGCACAGAAATATCAGCTAGCTACGTCCCTAGAGAAGCAAATGTGATTGCCAACAAGATGGCACAATTAGCCTCGGAAGTACAGATCCGAGAAATGAAGTTTGAGGGAAACATAGAGGTCCAGAAAAGAAATCTCCCTTCCATTCTGGAAATGGGATTCAGCCTAAATGTAATGATTGAGGAAGTGGAGCTGAGGATTGGAGGACACCTGTTCTTCGATATTTAAAAGATCCTTCCTTCCCCACAAGGAAGAAGGATAGACAGCAAGCGACTAAGTACATTTTGTGGGAAGAAAATCTACTAAGGAAGACTCCATACGGGTTAATGTTAAAATGCTTAGGCCAAGAAGAGTCTATGAGGATCATGGTCGAAGTGCATGAGGGAATCTGTGGAGCTCATCAGGCTGGAACCAAGATGAGGTGGCTACTTAGGAGATATGGTTATTTTTTGCCCGAGATGGCGAAAGATTGCAAAGCTTATGCCCGAAGGTGTGAAGAATGCCAAAGACATGGACCACTTCAACATGTGTCCTCAATACCTTTAAACCACATGGTAAAGCCTTGGCCATTCAGAGGGTGGGCAATGGACTTCATCGGGCAGATTCACCCGGCTTCCAGCAAGGGGCACACGTTCATAATCATGGCAACAGATTACTTTACCAAGTGTGTAGAAGCTTCAACAGTAAAGACTATCACGTCAACTGCAGTCAAGAAATTCATCGAAACCAAGATCTTACACAGATTCGGGGTGCCCGAGACAATTGTCACAGACCGCGGGCCATCTTTTATCTCAAGGGAAGTAGAAGAGTTTGCCAGTAAGTTCAAGATAAAGATGATTCGGTCTAGTTCATACTACCCCCAGTCAAACAGTTAAGCGGAAGCTAGCAATAAGATCTTGGTGAGTATTATAAAAAAGATGGTGGCAGAAAGGCCAGAGAAGTGGCACGAAAAATTGGGAGATACTTTTTGGGCTTATAGAACTTCCAAGAGAGCGGGAACTGGAACTACTCCTTATGCTCTAACTTTCGGGCAAGATGTTGTCCTACCCATGGAAATTAATGTGAATTCAGTTAGGATTCATAATCAATTCAGGCTATATAGCGAAGAATATATTCAAGCTATGTGTCAGGGAATTGAAGATCTTGATGTAGCCCGAATCGAAGCTCTAGCTAAAATTCAAGATATGAAGAAAGCTGTTGCCCGAGCCTATAACAAGAAGGTAAAATTAAAAACTTTCAGAGAAAGAGATCTAGTTTGGAAGGCAATTTTGCCCTTAGGAACACAAGTAAGCGGCTTTGGGAAATGGAGTCTGACTTGGGAAGGTCATTTTATCATTCACCGAGCTTTGGATAAAGGGGGTCATTACTTGGCCGATTTAGAAGGGAATGTGCATAAACATCCAATTAATGCCAAGTTTCTGAAGAAGTACCGTCCAACCTTATGGGATGTTAGGGATTGTTACATTGAAGAAGCTTAAAGCATTTTGTAGAATCCAAAAGTCAGTTTGTGTCTTTATCATGGAGGAACTGCGAAAAATGGAATTACAAATAAAAAGAATTAAGGAAACCATTTCCATTTCATTAAATGATGAAGTTACATAAGAATAAGTTTTACATCTTTGACTAAAGACTAACATCCTAGGACGGCTTGCCTATATATTGGAGGATCTACTCTGCTCCTCCAATACAATAAAATCCACAAAAGCCTCTCTGTGGAATGGAAAAATTGGAGGGCAGAAACTGAGGTAAAATTGTTGGTTAGCGAGAAACTGATGGATACTTTGATGTCCAGACAAGGGATGGCTCGGGCTAATGTTGGTCATCCCCAAAACTTTGATGTTGATCCCAAGGCATACACCTATGATGATGAAGTGACCAAGGATGCAGAGGCTATGATTTGCCTCAAGCATGTTGCTTTTTGCAGCTATTGAAGTCTGAGGTATCCATGCAGACCCCAAGGAAGTTACTCATCCTTCATCAAAGAAAAGCTCAGTGCACAGACTAGCCCGAAGGCTATGAAGATTACAAGGCAAGTGGAGCATGGTGAAAATCTCCTCACTAATTTCACAAAAGGACTTCAAACTCTGGGTAACATCAAGAACGAAGAAAGCCATGGAGGATTTTCTGGGAGTTATGAAGGATCTGATAATTCTGAGGAATTCAGAATAGGTTGAAAATTTGAAGTTACTGAGGTGTTTGACCAAATGATCAAAAGGGGAATTTATAATGAATAGTCAGCACAGAAACAGAATTCGTGAGGTAGTGCAAAGGGACTGAAGTGCAACGGTCGTTTTAATTAATGAAAGTCCCGAGAGAAAGCATGCGCACGCGGCTGCTGTTCAATCATTATTAGCGCCTCGGTTTGCAGGCTTAACAACGATTGAATGGAGCACTGTTTGGGTTAATATTTAAACTCTAGGCTATCAGGAAGGGAAGCCCAAAAAGAACGCAAGAATGAGGTTTTGTCCTAGGCCCATCACCTAAGCCCATACTATCCATTTCAAGATTTATGGGCACTCCCCCATTAAATGCAAAGGCTAGTGGCTTGTAAGAAGTGACAATTGATGGAAATCGATCTACTCTCAGCCCAAAAGCACTTTCTGAATAGCAGAGCATGTAAATTACTGATGAGTAACTACCCATCAGTTGTTTTTGGGCAAGAACAAAGCTGCAAGTAGTCAGGCTAATTCGCCTATAAAAGGAAGAAGAGGGCCCAGAGACAAGGACACTCAATCAATCAAACAAAAAAATATACAACTTGCTTCTCAGTCAAGCCAACACTCAGAAAGCTGTGATTTGTCCAGATTCTGCACCCATTTTAGTCTTAGATTTCCCATAGAAAGACATCTTTTTGTCTATGTAAAAGCTCTGTTACTTTCTCCAAATGTTGAAGTATCGATTCTCTTGTATAAACTTGTTTACCATCCATCTTCCCTTAAATCCCCAAATCCTTGTAAGAGAAACTGCAAGAGGTCCAGCCTTGCCCGACAAGGTTTAATCTTGCCCGACTCTCTTTGTTTTGTCTTTCAGTTAATAGATCTGGTGTTGTAAGGCATTCCTCAATATATATTCAAGTCATTTCAAGTCTTTTAATGATCCATAGTTCAACTTACCCTCAGATCTGGTTTGGTTAATGGTTTTACCATCTTAAAAGTGAATTAACTTAATGACTTAATCAGATCTGGACCTCCACCTCTTTTACCATACAAGACAAATAAAAGTCCTTGGTCTCAAGGCATAGAAAAGAACCTAATGTGGACTTAACCCATCCACAACAATCCTTTGATAATAAGAAATCAGAATAACTTGGGACGCAAGTAATCGGCTTAAATTTACTTATTTTACATCTGCCATACAGAGATGGCAGTGGCACACCTCTGCACTTAAGCTAGTTTTGATTGCGAGCCTCACGGCCTATACCTAAGGCCCGACAAAGGCACATTTCAGAACTAACTCTGTCATCTTCTTGTAGCCCGACTAACAAACGAGAGCCCAACAATCAACCAAAATGCCAACTCCACGGAGAGTTGTGTGCTCAAGCCAGGAACGCCCACCAATGATATTCCTGCCCGAACACCTTCTAGATCATTAGTCTCTTTTTCTATGCATGTTCTTGTCCTTTTGTTTCCTATTTTTCTTTCTCCTTAAAGGACGATGAAGGATTGCAATACTGTCATACATATATGCAAGAAAACATATATAGTAATGCTCTCTATTTTAATCTTAGTTACTTAAAATTGACATTTCTCGACAAATTTCTGACTCCGCCAATACATTATAAAAAAACTAGTTCGATTTGTACTTGCACCATATAAGATCCGTCATGACCACTAAAGGCCCAACCCATCAATGAGCTGGTGCGTTGGGCCAACCCAAAGTGAAATTCCAGGGGTTTTGCTGGTATTTTACTCCATCTCTGAAGCACCTCCCTCCGTCTGCAAACCATAAACGACTTCCCTGCACCTCCTTCCCTCTGCAACGTCCTCGCATTCATATTCCCCCAACTTCAAATTCAACCTCCAAAATTTTCTGCCGGGTTCGTTATCTATCTTTTTCGTGATTTCATTCCTTCTTTCTACTTTTCTTTCCATTTATTTATCATATCCTTGTTATTTCCCAGCTTATCTTTTATTTTTTATTTCTTGGGAGCGTACATATTCTCTGCTTAAAATTATGTGTGTTTGTCCATAAAGATACAATAATTTCAGGAAATAAAAACAAATAATCTCAAAATTTAGCCAACCGAGGCATTAAAAATGTGGAAACTTGGCCAGTTTTTATGTTACAAGCGATATTACTACTCTAAGCTATGTTAAGGGGAAGGCGGAGGTTTGAACCCGAAACGCAATGGGTTGAGGAGGAAGGCCATATTCACTAGGGCAATTCATCACTTGCCGAAACTTGGCCAGTTAATGAAGTGCTAAGTGGCACTAGTTCAGAGTTTAAAAAATGAAGTTCAGTGGGTATTGATTCAAGCCCGTTGCCAATCAATTTGTGTTTTGTGTATTTAGGTCAATGTACTATGCTGTCTCTGCCCCAAACTATTGCATATCGCATCCGAGAAGACCTTGTAGCCCTCGTTCTCTGAGGAAGTGTTCGGTGTCTACAAGTTTTCGTGTGAAAGCTTCCTTACCAGATAATACCAATGGCGCAAAAGTGGAGTACACGCCTTGGCTGATTGTTGGATTGGGTAACCCTGGCAACAAGTACCATGGGACTAGGCACAATGTAATATTGTACCTTTATAAACTAATTTAACTGTTTCGGTTGAATGGTTTTTCAATACCTTACACTAGAGTGGTTTCGAGATGATTGATGGTATTGCTAAAACAGAAGGCATCGATGAATACAATTCAGTCAAAGGCCTTGATTGGAATAGGTGGGTCTTCAGTGGTATTTTAAGTGCTTCAGTCCTTGTTTTTCAGCTCCACGTTCTCTTGTGTTTTGGTAGTTTATGTAAAGGGGATTATCTTTTAAGCGATGCATATTGTTAGTTTGTCAAAAAACTAACCTACCAAATGGGGTGGATTCTGTAGTAGATATACTTTTTGTAGTACGTTCTAATTGATGTCTGTCACGAGTGCTGCTAATTAACTGTGTTGGCATTCCTAAACAACAAGTCTTAAAAGTCATGTTCTCAAATTTTTGCAATCTGTATCCGGTGAAGGAAGGGTTCCATTACTTGTACTGAATGTCATGTAGTGCTTCTCTGTTGTATGTTACGATATGTATGCATTCAACAAATAGAATGAAACTAATCCCACTTTGGTGAGAAACCAACCCCGCCCGAAACTACGGGTTTGGATTGGTTCGAGTGGTCTTTCTCGGTCTATTATGGGTTGGTATTTTATCCTAGTTAGGTCATAGATGTTTCTATACAAAAGTTCTATTGCTTGCCTTAGTGGGAAATCAAAAAAAATATTTGAATTACGTTTTCAGGCATCGGAAATCCACCGGGAACTAAGGACATCAAAGCCTATTTTCTACAGAGATTCAGTACGGTAAAGAGACATCAGGTATTTGGTTATTTCAAAATATTCAAGTCGTTGTCTCCAAATAATTGGTTGCACCCACATGATGTGTGTACAAATGTTCACGCATACACAATTTACGGTGCTTGTTCATTTCAACGGGTGTGCATTTCGACCTGTGATTTTAAAGGTGTGACCAATATCTGCTATATATGTGGACAGATTGATGCAGCACTGGATGAAGGGGTTGAAGCTGTAAGTACCCTGGTGCTCAATGGATTTGACCAGACCATCACTAGTTTCAATTTGAGGCAGAAATACAAATACCACAAAGTGTAATTTGCACAAATCCTTTTGTGTGTGACATCTTTCTTCCGAAACAGTTATGTAATTTGCACAATATTAATGCCATGGCACCTTAGATATATGAAGAACTAACAATATATGCCAAAATCGTGATTGATCTATAGCCCTCTCAAAATAGAGAGATTAAGGGCTTGTTTGATACACATAATTGGATTGGAACAAAGAACTCTCAAATTCAAGGTATATTGAAGGCGGAAGTGATTGGTTTTTCATCAGGAGGGAATTACAAGAGGAATAGCTATCTCTACTAATCCAATTATTTTAAGGAGGATTGGAATGGATAAGTTTTCTTCGTGAGTAATCCATTTTTATTCTTTAGGTGCTCATAATTTTATATTTTCACTGTTCAACCTACCTTTAATTTAATAAGTTATTTATTCTAATTCAATCATGTATACCAAACGATCTTTTAAATACACACTTTTGAAATACCGCTGTATGAAAGTCTATTGGTATGAGCAAATCTCACATTGTTCGCCAAAAGATAAAGTGACTTGTCTTGCCTTCTTGGCCGATGTTTCGAGTCCCATTTTACCCCTTCCTTCAAGTTTATCATTAGCTCTGTTAAGTACGCTGACACAGCATAACTAGAATTAAATATTTGAATTATTAGCCACTTTCCCTTAATTAATTTTTAGTTCCGCTGCCGCTGACACAGAACAAGGAAAAAATATCAGACGGCTCTAAAAAATCATCATGGAAAAGTCAGTCAAATCAGACCGTCGATAGGGTATCCAAAGCGATTCAAAATTCAGAACGTTGTAAGGAGTCTCTTTCCATTTTTCGACCGTTGCAAATCCAAAACCTTTAATTGCAAGTAAAACCAAATTCACAAACTACATACGCCATTATTATATCACCCCAAAAACGACCGAATTTCAGATTCTAGAGAGAGAAAGATTGAGATTTTAGAGAGAGAAGAAGGAAGAAGAAAACAAAACGCAGCTGACCTCGAATTCTTCAACAATGGCAGAGACTAACGGCTCTCTGCAACAAACCCACCAACAAAACCCAGCTTTTCAATCGCTATTCCAAGCCCTCGACCCCATAGCTCTCATTCTCTCACAGAACCCTAACCCAGATCAGCATCCAGTCCCCCTGAGGTTCGCCACCGAGAGCTATTCCATGGAGAGAGGACCCAGATACAGAGCCTACGCGGAACTCAGAGAATCGCGGCTAAGGAGGAAGTACATGAGCCCAGAGGAGTCCGAAGAACCCGAATCGAAACCGACCCCATTGAAGAAACAAGTCAAATTTCAGACCCATCTGACCGATTCGCGAAAAGGGTCTTCCGTTCTCGCTCAATCGGTGCCTGATTTCTCAGCCGTGTTGCGGAAAGAGAACCGCAAGCCGCCGTCGAGGCTTCCGTCGATGCAGGAGATGACTCCGCCGGCGAAGAGTTGGGCGAAAGCGACGGACGGGGTTCTGTCGAATTCAAGAGGGAGTAAATCGGCGATCCCGGGAGAGAAGAGGTACAACAATGGTGGAGGAGTCATGGGGAGGAAGAGCTACGCTAGTATGGAGGAGTTGAAGGGGTTGTCGTCCGCCGCTGCTAATGCTATTAGCGGCGAAGACAGGGGCGGAAGGAATGCGAACGGCAATGGCAGAGCAATGCCAAAGACTATTTTGGGGTACAGACAGTTCTGAAAGTTTGGTGCTTTTGGGGGGTCTTCTTTGCTGAATATGTTGTTTGTGGTTTCATGGCCTGGGAATTCGAATACCACTTAAAATTCATTTGTTTTTGTTTTTTTTATTTGTTTCGGAATGTAACTAGTAAATGATAAAGTTTGATGAATTGTTTCAACTCCTGGATGTACTTTTTTCCCCCTTGATTTGTTTTTTGTGCTTGATTTGTTTTTTGTGCAAATCCTCTGTTCCAATTGAAGATGATTGATCAAATCATGGTAGTAAAAAATTTGATCTGATCGGTCCACATATCTACTTGAATGGAACTTTTACCACTTGTTTTTTGATGGAATGCAAAAGCTTAGATGTACCACTTGGCCATTTTCTCTCAAATTTTCTGAGGGTTATGGGTTTTCACTTGGACATAACTTGGCTGCTGAAAAATCAGTAGCAGCTCCTACTGCTAGCCAATCACAGATGGACACGTGTCCAAGTAATTGACTTTTTTATCACAAATTGGACACGTGTCCATCTATAATTGGCTAGCAGCAGGAACTGCTACTGATTTTTCAGCAGCCAAGTTCTGTCCAAGGATAAATAATGTCATTTTTTTAAATAAATAACAGGAATTAAAAATATTATAAATGCTCAACTTTGCGTTTTTATTAAAGCAGCTTTTAAAAGCAACTTACAGCTTGTTTTTAAAAGCTGATGTCTAGAGACCATTGCTTTTAAAGTAAACAGTATATTTTATTTTTACCACACTTTTTTAACTGCTTAACTTTAAAGTAAATCAGTTTTTGATGAAAAGAAAAAAACAATACCAAACTGGACCCAAATTGTGTTTGATAAAAGAAAAAAAAAAGTGAAGCTAAAAAAAGTAGCTTCATGAGTCTAAAATTGCAAAAAACAAAGGAAGCTATAATCATGCTTCTCAAAAAAAAAGCTTTTTCATAGAGAGGCAGATTATCTGCTCTTCTTTTCCCATACACTTCTCATCATCTCATGTTTGTGTGGTCACGATTAAGCCACGTCTTTTTGTCTTATTATCTCTATAAAAAATTCAATATAAAATGTTGACGTAACTTAACTGTAACCACACAAATACAAGAGGATGAGAAGCGTATGGAAAAAGAAGAGCAAAGAATCTGCCTCCTTTTCATAGGAGGTCAGGTGAACATAATGAAACTTTCATTTATACCCCGCCTTTTTTTCTTTTTGCTAAAAACACTTATCTACTTTTTTTTGGGCTATTTATTATATCAGCAGTCGGATTGATAAGGTTGAACAACTTTTATCCAACTCAATTTTACTTGACAATCAAAAGCGGGAAAATAAAAAAAGTGCAAAATTCTAGCACATACAAACTGGCAAAACCTGATATCTGATCTTAAACTAAACCCTAAGCCTTCCATTGATTTGTACAAAAGAATACATTTGCTTAGTTTAACACACAGAACTTAACATGTGACATGGCAGATCTATGATCATACGAACTCAAAAATAAAAAAATGGTAGCTAGGGTTTTACATGAATTTCAAAAGGAATCCAGCAGCCTGCACTCGCAGACGTCGATCACAACTTCATTAACCAAACTTTGAAGAATGTCTCCGTCAATTTCAGAACCGACCGCAAACGCTTCGATATTAAAATCGGTCCACTTCCCCAGGGAATGACTCATATCCCATTCTATCAACTCATCAGGAATCATTCCAGCCAAATCCGTCCACTTCTGAATCTCCTCCCGAACCTCTTGAATCATCAACTTGTGGTTCATGCCTGCAGGGAGTTTTTTCCAAAATCTGAATCCGGAGTTGCAGTATCGGTCATATTTTGATTCCAAGTACTCAACGACAAAGTCAAATAGGAATTCAGTAAGTTCTTTGACGCCCCCGAAACTACTATACACATGGAATTTCGTCATCATGGTGCCAGCAATAGTTTCCAGATCAAGAAGCAAGGGACTGATGAAAAGACCTTCCATTATGTTCCCCTTATTGTGCAGAGTCACATCTCCAAACAATAGTTCGGCATTCAAGATAACTTCATTTGCATTGGTGAGCTTGCCTCCACTCAATCGTTCCCCACCAGCATCGATGCTGTGCAATATTCTCAATACATTGTTGAAAAGAGCAGTTATCATCTCACCACCAGTCTTATTTTTGTCCACTGAAGCGGCAGAGTCTACAACATCAGCATCATGTCCAAGTTGTGACTGATCAGCTGAGTAATCCATAGAGTGAGGGTACAAGGACCTATGCCCTGGAATCAGGGGCAAGACGAAGATAAAATCACATTTCGAGGATCTTATCAAAACAAAACAAATCACATTTAGGTTAGGGGGTTAAAAGAGTACTCTACCACCTCGGTTTAGAAAAGGAAATTATGTGTCTGTTTTTGCATAGCAGTTTCTACTATTACTCAAGTACACTACCTGAGCTATCATCCAGACTACTAGAAGAAAATGAAGCTTCAAGAACAGACCCAGGGCTCAAATGATGACCATCATGAAAGATTCCAACTGATCTATCTGTCTTTCCACGAGCCTGAAGAGGAACAACAGAAGCTAAATGAGTCAAGAAATGTACCAAATCACCATTTTATAAAACACAAGAAATATCTGAAGCTAGGCTCAATGCACGCACATTAACTGAGATTAACATAATTCCTACTTTTGCAAGAGAAGTTAACGATGAGGATTAAAGGACAGTATGTATAAACAATAGATTTTGCATGTCAATGCTAATCTAGTACTAACATCTACGACATTTCCACAGAAACTTTAACCAGTAAAAGTTGCAGGAGAAGCAAATAGAAAATTAAAAAGCACACCGCAAAATGATTGATTAGAGATGTTAACTAGAGTAATACTGAGAATTTTCATATTGTAACATTAAAGCCTAGGTATCCCCTTGTTTGTCTTCCTGACCTCTTTTTCTTTCCTTTCTCCCTTCATACTCCCTATTGGTTCGGCATCTCCTTCATACGATTTTTCCTAATACATACACAAGAAATGGCAGCAAACATGCTACCAGCAACCAACTCAAGAATCCAATCCCTTTGAAGTAGATAACCTTTTCACCGGTTATAAGTAACCAAGAGAGTCACTTTGTGAATATAAAAACGAAGGGGTTGCCCCTGATTTATCATGTAATATGAAATTGTTGTTGATAGTATTTTTAAGTAAAGCGTGCAGAAACTAAATCAATAGTTCAAGCAGCATGCTTTGTTGAATCAGCTTTCCAAATCAAGAACTTGATCCCAATGATATAGCATGGATTCCCAAGACCTGAATTCTTCTTCATTCCGCTCATCATCTAAATTACAAGTAACATGGTGCACATGCATAGAACCTCCATATATAGATGCCAAAGTAATTACTGTTGACAGATTGGCATATGCATGCACAAAAGCCCTCCATGGCATGTGAATTGATATTTGATAAACATAATCCACAGGCAAATTCCTCATAATTAAGAACGAGCATCCATTCTACTTCACATTTCTGACACATTATCATAACCTAACTAGCCTGGTGGAAGCACCATACGAGCACTTACAAAGCTCCAGAAAGTCTAATTAAAACCTGGCAACAATGACGTATCCATTTTATTTTAGTCATCCCAGATCAGGAGAGTTTCTGTTTTGTCTCCACAATTATACAGAAATGCAACCCCCTACAGTATAAAACAAGAATAAAGTTTTTTAAAATTAAAAATAAATAAAATTGGAAGTTCTGTTTTGGCCCCCATTTATGATGCATGAACATCCAATCTCACTAACAGGTATAATAACTGTGTATGAAACTTTTATTTACACGAGGTTATGAATATCTAAGCTCATTTAATGTAGGTCAGCACTATAATAAAGAAATACTTTCCATATCTTTTTTAGTATCCCCGAAATTGAAATCCAAACTATTTTATGATGCATGGGACACATATAACCAGGGATTAAACAGCGATGCAAACTAAGATGACTAAATCATACAAACACGAAAAGCGCTCAACTATCATCCATGAGAAATCTTCCATGTATGGACCAACTCTAATGGACAGTTATATATGTCATACATCAGATACCATTTTAATTAACCTAGTACTGTACCACTTGTTTCAAATTAAGAACTCCAGTCATACATCAAAAACGCATCATATTAGACAAATACTAGTATCAAAAGGTTTGAATAATAATTTGAGAAAGAAACCACCAAACCAGTTATCAAATACATTAAGCAGGGAAATCTATAACTGTAGTCATCAAGTTATTTGCTATTTAAAGTTCTCGGGTTTCATAATGCCAGTAAAAACCCAATATCATCTCTCAAAATAGTCAAATTCATTCCAACTAGTTCCCAAACTCAAATAGCCACACTTCCAGCATATTCTTCTTGGTAATGCTATGTCAATAAAAACAGTTGAATAGACAAAGAGACTTACAGGTGATGCTATATCTGTATTGGCCATCTGTTCGTCGTGAGAAGAAAGAGAATGATCAGCAGACAAGGCAGATACTAGCTCTTGGAGAATCATAGCAGTAGACCTCTTGGATGAAGCACCTGTTGCCATGTCTTCATCTTCCTGACAAGCAAGCTCCCTCAGTTTTTGTTCCAGAAAGGCACCAATAGCATCTCCACTCAACGGCAATGGTTCTTGGGGAGGTGCCTCTATGCAATTGTCTATGTTTGTACCTTGCATTCCGACAGGGTTTCCAGTCCTGTTCCTGATAGGGGAATTAAATGTGAATGAAATAACATCAGTGCCCTTATTTCCACTTGCTCTGTTACCTTCTCTCTGACCCGCTAATTTATTCCTAGCAGAAGTGTGGTTCATCAAATGAACACCATTTCCTAATCTTTTTCCAGTTGGCACATCAAACTGAGAATTCCCCTGTCTTGTGGAAGTTGAACTAACAAAACCACTACTTTCAACTTTGCCGCTACCATTGATCATCCTCCTTTTCCGTATTGTGGTCCTTAGCTGTGATGGGTAATCATCTTTTCCAGTAAAAGCTTCCTTCTCTGTGTCAAACTTAGAATCGTTCATTTTGGTAGGCACCCTTGGTTGGGAACGACCACTTAGATTTCGGTTCAAGGCAACAAAGTCTTTGGTCCCTGTTACAGCATTTGCAGCGGATGAGGCTCTTCTTCCATCAAAACTATTTAGTTTGGATCTGGGTGGAATCCTTTCTCTTCCTAGTGACATTCGATGCTGCATCTGAGACCTATTCTTTGAGGTAATAGAAGATGCTTCTCCCTTCTGAGGTTTGCATGCTTGACTTGACGATAACTGCCATGAAGCTAGACCTTCTGATGGTAGAGACTTCCCTTCTGTGACAGGTTCACCAAGGGATCGTATTCCCTTTTGACCAGAAACTGATAAAGGTTGGTTCTGAGTTCCCTGAAAGTTCCCAAAGGAGGATATGGATGACTTCGGCTTAGTTTGTTCTGCTAACATTGAAGAGCCATTGACAATGTTTGAAGCAAAGGATGGGAAAGCAGGTTGTTGTGCCTCCACCTTTGACGATGATTCCACAACATCTACTAAACTACCACAGCTTTTGCAAGAAGTTTGGCCTATCAGAGAATTGGACGCACCAGCATTATAACATGCATGCTTAGAAATCTCTGGTGATTGAACTGTTGCTCCATCTTCCACAACCTCATCCACTGGAGGGTATTGAAACGAAGGCGAGTAAGTGAGGGCACCTTTTGCTCCATTCATACACTGCAGTCCAGGTTCTAAAATTCTAGTAGCAGCACCAATCAACCGAGAGGTTCGCGAAGCATTCTTCACAGAGGAAATCCTCGGACTCTTCACTGGAGAAGCAAGCTTTGAGTGATGCTTTCTCGAGCACGACAAAACACTCTTAATTTGAAGTGCCTCGGCTCCAAACCTAGTCACTGCCCTCTTCTCATACGGTCCCATTTTCTGCAGCTTCTGAGGCCTTGATTCAGGCTTTCCAATTTGTGTCTCCAAATTCAATTCTTCTCTATCATTACCACTACAGTTATTCACAATTGTCTCATTTCCACTGTCACTAACATCAGCAAATGAAGCTTTCTTGGGCTTCTCGCGTGTGGCAGGCATGGATTCAAGACCCATAAGCCTAGCAACCAAACTCGGAGCACACCGTTCATGCTTGTGCTCATAATCAACACTAGGATTCACGTTTTTCTTCGCATTTGGGAAACCCCCACTGTTTTCATCAGCAATCTATCATTCAAACACACACAGCATTCCCAACAAAAAAAAAAAAGCGAATTAAAACAATCAAACACACCAAGAAAAATACAAAAAAAATCTAAATTTACAAGCTACAATACGATGCATACCAAATGTAGCTTGGAAATCGGCATTTTTTCATCTCTGAACTTCTTGGAAACCTTGTTTGCTCGAGCTGATCCATCAAATTAACACACAAAAATGTCACCAAACTTTTTATATTTCTAATTATTTTTTTAATTAAAAAGGAAATAAAAAGAAGCTTTTATAGAAGATAAATGACTGACATG
The DNA here is from genome assembly GCA_024362995.1 of Heteromeles arbutifolia. Taxonomy (NCBI): domain Eukaryota; kingdom Viridiplantae; phylum Streptophyta; class Magnoliopsida; order Rosales; family Rosaceae; genus Heteromeles; species Heteromeles arbutifolia. The sequence continues at coordinate 28,831,588 of JANCRC010000012.1, read as the reverse complement.
GAGGAAGCAATTTCTTGGAGAAGAGCTTCTTCTTGGCGAACCAGCGGTTCCAGTCAAGGAGCTGGAAGAAAATGCCAACGCAACCACCCGGCCTATGAGTCTTCTTCTCTGCTATCACCAAAGACGACGCCGTTTTCCCTGCAGAATCATTCATTTTTCTTCCCCACCAGGCCACCACCACTAATGAAAAACCTCAAAGCTCCTTTTCTTTCAAAACCCAAAAAGTGGAGAGCTTTTGAACCAAAAAACTCAAATCTCCATGAAATCTACCAAGCCCAGTCCCCATTTTCAAAAAAACCCCATTTAACCAAAAAAGGACTCACATTTCCTCCAAACCCCCAATTTTTGTTTCTGAAAACACCCAAAAACATACAAGAAAACCCACAGTCCGTACAATAACTACACTCCTTTAAGCGACTAAAGAACAAAATAGACGCGCAGCAACACTCTCTCTCTCCTGCAAGTGCAGAGCAACAAAAGCAACCTTTCACTGCAAAAACGACGACGTCTGAAGCAATGTCCCTTTTTTGCACGCAATGGATAGACAAAAGCAGCAGCTGAGAGAGAGCCCGAACAGATTCAGACTGACGGTGAGGATGACGACGATGGAATAACGACCACAAAAAGAGCCGATCGAGAGAAAAGTAAATCTGCAAACGGCACGTCGTATGTTCTCGGGAAGCCCTAGATATCGAAAACCAGATGGAGAAGCTCGAGGAGGCTCCTCTCTGCCATTTTCACTGCCAAAAGAGACTTTGCTTTTGTCAGTGACAGTGGCGTGTGCGCAGGATAAGAGGAGGACGACAACTGTACACCCCAAGCGCACTGTAGAGTGCACAGCTGGTCAAACATAACAGGGAGAGGGAATAATAAAATATTGTGAATACGTGGGGGTTGTAATATAATAATGGTATTGTTTGGGGGGTTTTGGGGAGTAGAATAGGGACAAAATTGGAAGTAGAGAATTTGAGATTTCGTTGGGTCTACGTCTGTCTGCTGTCTTGCACACTGGGAGCCCGTGTTTTCAACTTTTTAAAAATCGATACTCTCAATGCATCTTTTACTCGCTGCCGGGAACGTCAAATCCTACTCGCCGCAGATAATGTCAAAACATTATGTACCTGAAAAGATTGGACTTGTAGAGAGTACTACTGATCATTTTAAACAGATAAAATATGGTAATTTTGTCATTTCGTACTAGGATTTGAAATTATACATCTTCACTTATAAGTGAAAGGTTTAAGTATAAATTTCGCGAATTCGATATCAGATTAGGTTGCTCAATGTGTAACTCTCTTAGTGTAAAATATATCTTGTACTAAAAAAAAAGGGCAATGTTTATGTATTAGAGTTTTTTTTTTCTTTCAACTTATAAAGCCTATTTGATGGGTTGGAAATGATTGGGCTTTAGGGATGGAATTGGATTGGCAATGACTTATAAGACAGAACTTGGAGCTCTTGTATAAGGATATGTTAGATAACCTACTTTATTGTGGACTCATAATTCATCATGTTCAATCATATCCATCTCACATTTGACATAACAAACAACAAACTTGACTCAAGTTCATTTTAATTGATTACAACCTATCACATTCAGCCCACCAAACAGGGGCAGAGTCTCGAGTTTAAGTCTTCTTCTTTTTTTTTTTAATTATAGTGCCTAGGATTTGAAACTATACATCTTCACTTATAAGTGAAAGGTTTAGGTTGCTCATTGTGTAGCTTAGCCGAACTCTCTCCTCCCTTAGTATAAAATATATCTTGTACTAAAAAAAAAGGGCAATGTTTATGTATTAGAGTTTTTTTCTTTTTTTCTTTCAACTTATAAAGCCTATTTGGTGGGTTGGAAATGATTGGGCTTTAGGGATGGAATTGGATTGGCAATGACTTATAAGACAGAACTAATTATAGTGCCTCGAGTTTAAGTCTTTTTTTCTTTTCTTTTTCTTTTTTTGGACAAACAAAGTAAATTTCATTTAATGAGAAAGCTAATACAAGGTAATGACAACTCCAAAAGAGAATCCAAAATGGCCAAGCAAAAGCCCAACTCCATAAACGAAAACTACAATGAGAAGGGCCCAAAGTGAGCAGCCCATAGCAGCAACCAAATCGAAAAACCTAGACAGCCACCTTCACCAAAACAGTCGCACCGCCACCGCAGATCGGTCACCACCACCCGAAAGAAGGGCCAAAGAACCAAATGGATGAACAGAAAATGGGGGTAGGAAAGCTACCCAAGCTGGGAGCGCTCCCATAATCCTACCAAATTAGGGGTGGGCACGGTTTGGTTCTGTGCGATTGTGAGTGAAACCGAAACCGATATTTTTTACGGTTCGGTTCGGTGCGGTTTTGAAGCTAAAACCGAAATGAAACCAAACTGTTTGGTTCGGTTTGGTGCGGTTTCAAACGGTTTCGGTTTGGTTTTTAAGAAAAAATGTACAATTTGCAATTTAACATACTAATAAGCATTTCCCAATAGCAATAGGAAAAAGACATTGGTTATGTAAACAATTAGCATGTTGCATGCAGTTGTGATGTTAAAATGTGTTTGTGCAACATATGGGTGTGCCGTACAAGGTATAACATAAAACAAGTTCAATAACTTTGAATTCATTAAACGTGAGCGAAACTTTCATACTAGAATATGTGATATCATGCTTCAAATGAGTGGACTTCATTAGATCATGGTTCGACTCTTGATAACAAGATTAGTCCACCCTTTCACATATATGTGTGTGTGTGTGTGATGGTACAAAATAACAAAGGTCCTTCAAGTTAATGAACGAAAGAAGGTGATGAATGATGATATTCTAGTATGGTTGAGTCCATACTAAGTGTATGGATTCTAACAAACAACCAATTAAAACATGAAATCTAATATGGACATTTAATTAAATGTTTATTAATATTTGCGGTGCGGTTCGGTTTCGGTGTGGTTTTCAAAAGCCAAAACCGAAACCAAACCGTTTTCTATGTTGCGGTTCGGTTTCAAAACCGAAACCGTTTCAAAACAGCAAAACCAAACCGTTCGGTGCGGTTCGATTTGGTTCGTGTTTCGGTTCTAAGTGCCCGCCCTTATACCAAATAGTGCAAAATGCATCTTAAATGCTACAAACCACCAAAGTATGCCTTCGGATGAGATCCTAAGAAAAGACACTCAATGAAACGAGCAGCAAGGGTAAATGGTAGAAGATTCACGGTGATAAGCGATGTTTAGAGAGGAACAAGGCAAAGAAAACATATCTGAGATAAATTAAAGGAAGACTGAGAACAAGCTAAGAGCAACCTGAGACACAAAATGCTCATAAAGAAAACAACCGAAAGCTAAATGCAAAAACAGATAATCTAAATCTCCAACCATGGTGGTTTGGAGAGGGAAAAATCATGGTAGAGTCGGAGGAAAAGGGAGAGATGGGGAAATCCGGAGGAAAAAGAGGAAGAGAATGGGAGAAAGGATGAAAATCAGGGAGAGATGGGAAATAGTGATGAAATAGAGGGTGGAAGAAAGGGGAAGAGGGGGGAGGGCAAGGAGGGAAGGGCTGGGCTGCCGCCGACCCCAAGCCGAAGCAAGCGGCCGATAGTAGAGAGGGTTTCAGAGGTTTAGGCGCTTTGGGGGAGGGAGAGGGCACAGAGTCATAGGCAGAAGAAAAGTTTTACCTTTGATTAAGTCCTTTTTTCTTTAAATTGTAATTATCTCTTGTTTTCAGAAGGAAAAATTGTGTCCATTTATTAGTATGATCATTGATCATTTCTATCAAAACACGTGTGTCCGTTCTTTTTTTTTAACTTAAATGGTTTTTATATGTCATTAGCAAGCTTAAGTTTAGTGTCTCTTAGGCGTCCAAAAAAAAAGAAGTATAAACATCTACATAGTAAAGTTTGTTATATATATATATAGTTAAATTACACAAAACTACTTTAACTATAGGTCGAATCTCTCCTCTTACTTGTCTCCCTCACTCTCTCTCTTTGCTCTCACTTGCAAAAATGGCAGCCATGGTCGAACACCACCTAGCTTTGTTTCTCAATTGCAGAGAAACAAGGCCATGACTAACGCATCCAACAAGATCACCACCTGGAACTCCACCTTCGTTGACCCGTGCACCCGGCTCTAGGAGAACCGTTTTTCCGGTTCAGTTTGAGGTCTGATCTGCAGAATCTGCAACACCAACTGGAGTTTGCAGATCTGAGCATGTAGAAGGTACAACAAACAACCCGACCTGGCCCAAATCTGAGGCATTTCTCGCAACACCCACAGGAGTTTGCTGAGGTCCCCTCCTCGCCATCAACGGCGTTTTCGAAACAGGGTGGGTTTTGTGGTTGGGGCTGCGAGGGAAAATTGCAGAGGAAAAAGGGTGCGGAGATTCTGGAATAGAAAGAGGGGAAAAGAGGAGGGGAACGGATGGAGTGGAGGAAAGGTGTGGTGGTGGTCGGGGTGGGTCCCACAATTTTTAAAATAATATTTTCTAAAATGATTTTCTATATTTATTAATGTTTAATTAATTTTTTAATTTAGTTCGGTGAGTATGTGGGTCCCATAATTTTTTAATAATTCTTTTAAATGATTTTCTATATTTATTAATATTTAATTAATTTTTTAATTTAGTTGGTGGGGATGTGGGTCCCGTGCCATTTCATTATTTAACAGTCAAACTTAACAGAAAATTTAACGGAGGTCTGACATTGCAATGAATTCGTAAGACGAGGTATAACATTGCAATGTTTAAAACATGAGATATGAGATTATGGTTCGATCCATACTTGAAGTAGTTTTGTGTAATTTACCGTATATATTTACCAAAAAAAAGTTTGCCATATATATACATTCATATAAACTAAGTTTTTGCTCTAACTAGATTTGTTTAAATTGGTTGCAAGTCTTCAAATAAATTTTGGTTTTAACCAAGGAACAAAATTCCGATAATATCGGCGAAATATCGCCGATATTATCGGTTTTTCACGGTACCGATATTTTAATTACTATCCAACTGGTTTTCGTCAAAATATCGCGATAATATCGATAATATCGCGATATTTTAGAAATTATCGCGATATTTTGAAAGGAGAAGGATACTGACACACCCCGTCCCGAAGGAGGGCATGCTGGCCGTCACGTGAGAGTGACGTAACCATTTACACAGTTCGGAAGCTTAAAAAAATACAATTGTGAATTCTGTCAGAACACCGTTGGATTCCTCGTGGCCACCAAAGCTCTGCTATCTCAAACCTGGAGGGGCGCAAAACAAAGTTGAGTGGGTCAGTAAAACAAATCTTTTCAAAACTTTCCTTTATCAAAGTTCTAACCCCTCGCTGTAAAACATGTATACTTTCCCAGAAAAATAGCATATATAAATATATATATAGCTTCAAAAATCTCAAAACACCATTCTTTATCACTTTTCAGAAAATATGCCATGCCATGCGTCAAAAACATAATATGGATGCATCAATATAAATCAGGTGAAATAATAAATCAACCGGAGACCCTGCAGTGGTCCTGTACGGCTGATTCTAAAGCTCAATATCCAATCCAGCCGGAGTCACCAACTGTGACCTGTACGGCACTGCCTGAGTCGCCAACTGCGACCTGTACGGCACTACGCTGCACATGAGTCGGAACTACCTGTAGTAGTCTGTACGACTCGGATGGTGTAATAATACGCTCTAGTGCTTCTCTCATCAATCATCTGTGCACATAATCTAAGGTCACCTACTAGTCGGAACCGTCTCTAAGGTCTGTACGACTAGCATGTCGGAACCACCTCCAGTGGTCTGTACGACTAGCATCTACTTGGATCCAAGGTGAGCGTGTGATGCGGTGAATAACATAAGCACTAACACCAGGGGTGCAGGTTATGAGCTATCAACATAAATCACATCAAACAATTCAATGCACCAAATATAACTCACCTGATACTCACCTGTGCGTCCGCATCACCAATTCACATATATGCATCATATAATATCAATTCACATATCTCATATAAATTCTATGCATGGCATTTCAAATCACATGATTCATAGAATCTATGCATGGCATTTCAAATCACACTTTCAAATCATATTTCACTTAAATAGATTTTCTGGGAAAAACTCCTTTATATAGGTATATACGTAAAACAAAACTGCCCACTCACCTGGAGTTCGCCCTGCAACTCCCTAGCACAACACATCAAGGCGTCATGGCGATCGGCGCCTAAAACAATCATCAAATCATACCTCAGAATCATATCGATAGAATATATCACTTATATAAAACACGTCACTATGAAGTTCGATCCGGAAGATCTGCAACTCAGATTTCCAATCCGTAACTTCCAGATGTCCACAATAAATCTCTAGAACAACATCCTAAAATTTCATGACCATCCAACGGTCGGATCTCCGCCAATTACCAAACTAAGTGACGGTTAACATTATATTTTATGAACTTACAACTCCAATTCCGGGAGATCCGTAAATCGGATTCTCGATCTGTAAGTTCCTATAATCCTTAAATATTACGTATTACAACGTATCAAAGTTTGGTGACGATCCAACGGTCGGATCGTCAATTCATATTTTGGCCTAACCATGCATCGTATCGAAATCAAGTCCAAATGATCAACCAACGTTAAGACACTATCAAAACTGAACTCAGGACATCCAATATAGCTTAAAAATAACATTGGCGGCCCACTGGCCACGCGCCGCCGCACGCGCCGCCTTGGGTGGCGGTCGGCCGCCCCGGCTCGCCGGAAAATCCAACTTTATCCAAAAATTACCAAAATTTACAGAAATGAAGATCTCAATGAGTAGAACAACTTTCATACCTGTGGCCAAGGCCAATTCGGTCGGCAAAGCCTCCAATTCCAACAAAACCCGTCGGAAACCCTAGGTTTTGGGTGTTCTTGATTCGTCCTCAAATCAACTCCGCCGTCCTAACCAATGCTTGGGCTTTGTTCTAGGCCTCAAGAGGATGCCATGGGTGGTGGAAATTGGAAGAAATTGCTCCAAACATAGGAGAATTTTGAACATGAAGCTCGCGGCACCCGTGGGTAATTTCATCCAACCTCACACCTAATCTCCTCAAATTTGATATGGAAATGGTAGAGGGAAGGCATATAAGATGATTGGGAGTGGTTGTTTGACTCAATTCATCTGAAAAATGGGTGAAAAACGCCGAAATTTGGGTGTGGGTGTCGCAGGTCGAAACGGGTCGGGGGTGAAGACCCGTTTCTTCCTTCTCTCCTCCGCTTCTCGCCTTCTCTCCTTTCCTCCTTTCCCCTGTTCCGATTGGCCCTTCTCTTCCTCTCTCCTCTCCCCATTCGTCCGGCTCCCTCCTTTCTCTCCCGGAGCTGCTGCTCCTTCCTCCTGGTTGGGCAGTTTTGCCCAATCCATTTCTTCTTTCTTCTTCTTCCGCCAGCCACAAACACACACACACACATATAATTTTATTCCTATTAATCCCAGCCATCCATTTATTTCCTCATTAAATCTGGGCCGTCCATTTTCATAAAAGAATTTCCATATTTTATTCTTATAATTCCCAAAATGCCCAAACTTCAAACTTTAATATCTTTTTCGTTATAACTCCAAATCACGAACCGCTTGCGCCCACGCGTCCGTAGCGACGAATACTACGAGGATATGTCAAGAAAACAAATCTTAGGTGGCACGACACAACGATTAACCTCGAACAATGCGCGTGCCTCAAAGGGCATTTTTGTAAAATCCTTTATTAAAACTTTAAAAAATCTTAAAATCAGGGACGGGCTGTCACAGATACACATAAGCTGGGGGAAGAACAGGGGAAGGCACCTCGCGGTGTTGGAGACCCCATGTGTTTGTTTGGGGGGGCGAAAAGGTTCCCAGCCCAATCTGCAGAGAGAGAAAAGGCTAGCAAACATGAAGAAACAAAACAAAGCAAATTATACACATCACAAAAACCACGGCAGGTCTAGAACTTGGACTGGAACATGTTTATAATATTTGTTAGAATGAGGCGTTCTGGGAGGAAGGGAGGGGGGAGGGAAGGGAAGGAAGGATCTGGGGGGAAGTGGGAGCGGTGCGCGGGGGGCGCGGCGGGAAGAATCTGTGGCCGGGCGGGGGGGGGGGGAGCGGAAGCGAAGGAAGGATCTGTGGGGGGGGGGGGGGAAGAATCTGGGCAGCAGGCAAGAGAGAAAGGTTGGGGGAAAGAAAAGATCCTAGGCAGTAATGGGGAGTGGAGAAGAGAGGGCGGGTAGGTGCGTGGGGGGCATGCGTGCGTGCGTTCGTCTGTCTGTCTGTGGCACATAGTCACAGACGGTTTTGGCACATGGTTTTGTAGGAAACCACGGTTTTGGCACATGGTTTTGTGCACGGTTTTGTGTGTGTGTGTGTGTGTGTGTACGATTTTTTCTGTGTGTGTTTGTGTGTGTACGATTTTTTGTATGTCTGTCAGAGCCATTCCAAACATATATTCTTTCACATTTGTATCAAAGCCATTCAGAGCATTTTCGTTTCTTCTTCTTCCCTTACCCCTTTCAAAGCCATTTCAGATCCATTCCAGAGCTTGAACACAAAGGGTTCCATATTTAAGGTAAGTTTAAAAACTTATATTTATATTATTGTAATTTATACAACAACAAAAAAAAATTTGTTTGTTAATTTTTGTTAATACTTGCATGTTAATTTTTGTAATTAATTAAGTAATGTTAATTTTTGTATGTTAATTTTTGTTAATACTTGCATGTTAATTTTTGTAACTAATTAAGTAATGTTAATTTTTGTATGTTAATTTATACAACAACAAAAATATTATTGCAAGTATTAAGTAATTAATACTTGCATGTTATTTTTTGTAATTAATTAAGTAATGTTAACAATTACATGTTAATTTTTGTAAGTAATTAAGTAATGTTGTATAATTATTCCCTAGGATAATTTTAATATGTTTAATGTTATTTATTATTTTATTAATATTTGGTTTTATTATCAAATTAGATTATTATTCATTAATATTAGGTTTTTTTTATTATCAAATTAGATTATTATTCATTAAATTGGATTATTATCAAATTGGATTATTCATTAAATTGGATTATTATTAAATTCGATTATTATCAAATTCGATTATTATTCATCACTATGTTTTATATTAGGATTATTTTTTTTATCAAATTGGATTATTATTCATTAATATTAGGTTTTATTATTCCATATTATTTTTATAATTACTTAAATTTTTACAATCATTTTCTTTACTTTGTATTTAATTCTTCTGTAGAATAACTTTATTATTTAGGTTCTCTTATATAACCGTCATCACTACTATATTTTTTGGCCAAATAAAAATTGTCTAATTTTCATGAAAAATAAACATAGGTACGTTTAAGATGTCCAGTGGAGTTACTAAACGTGATCCAGTTTGGGGACATGGAGACCCAATAGACGGAAACAAACATGGCACAATTTGCAAATATTGTCATCGGGTAATGAAGAGTGGCGGAGTGACACGACTTAAGTACCATCTTAGTGTTTAAACTTCTTTCATTAATTACTACATATTTTCTACACTCACAATGTTTGTCAGCTCGCTATATAATCAACTTGATAATGGTAAATCCATCATGCAATGCATTTCCTTCCAATTTTTTGTGATAAACTAATAGATAATTGACTAAATAAACATCCTGCAAAGTTTCAATAAAAATTTCCAAGTTTTTCTTACAATTTCCGTGGTTTCCATATAATTTTTATCGATATCGATATTATCCCGATATTTCCATTGATATTTCCGTGTTTTCGGACCACCGATATTTCCGATATTACCGATATTTAATACCTTGGTTTTAACTACTAATTTCTAACAATTTTTTCGGTTTTTTTTTTTTTTGAACAAACGATATTAATAACACTAAAGGAGAAGAGGTGGGCTTAGCCTCACAATGGGCTAGCAATAAAGTGGTTCAAATTTGTCTTTGATGAGAATTGAACCCAAAATCATCTCCTTTACAAGTGAAGAAAACTCAAGAAAAAAAAATGGCAGCAGCAAACCTGTTTCCCAAAGATATCAATAAAATAGAACTGTTTCACATAAATCCTGTTCCAAGAAGTCAATATTGCAAGCATTTGCATACAAACCTGCTGTTATTTCTCCTTCAGGACATGCGGTCTTCAAACCAGTAGCTTCATGTACTTCTTTGCTGTCCTTACTTGATTTATCCTTATCTTTCATTGATTTCAGACTGGTGTAGTAGCATTAAATAGTTTTCTTACGTGCCTTGTATTTTGTTTTTATTGTTTGTAGGGTAAAAAGGATGCAAGTGGATTGTACGATAAGCCTTTTCTGCACTACCATAGTTTGGGAGAGATTTATGCAAAAGATCGTGTTGTGGGTGCAAATGCTGGTAACGCTAATGACAATGAAGAAGTTAGACTTGAAGATGCCAATGTCAATCAACATGAAGGTGAGGATGAAAGTGGAAATGACTTTGATACTTCTTTCTCAGTACCAAATACCCAACAACAAAGGAATGCTGAAAGTAACACATCAAACATTAGTCGCAAGAGGGCAAGAGTAGGGGATGAAATGGCTAAGCAATTCTCTATTATGGCTAAAGCTATAGCCGATGTGGGACCTAAGCTTGATGGTCTAGTTCATGCACTATCAACCGATATAAATCTGACCGAAATGCAACAAAAACTTGACGGTGAATTGAGCAAAATGGAGTTTTTGGCTCCCATGGAATTATTTAAAGTCACCAACTTCTTGGCCAAAGAACATGACCTTTTGAGGGTGTTTTTCAACATGTCTGATGAAAGTCAGAGTGCATATGTGACTACTTTGTTGTAGACTTGGATGCATAATGATATCTAAGTGACGGTCCAAAGAATGTGAATGCTAGTTTTTTGCTATGAAGTGCTTGTTGCCATGATGACATATCAGGGAAAATTGTGAATGTTTTGTAAATCTAATGACTGATTAGATGACACCATGATGGTGAAGAACTACTTTTTGTTGATATTATGATGTTTAGGCATGTTAGGAATATTTTGTTAACAATCTAATGTGTAGGCAGGTTATGAATATTTTGTTGATAATATAATGCCTAGGCAGGGTATGACTAGTTTGCTTAGGTTGGTTATGATGATTAGATAGATGTTCTTTGATGTAAAATATTAACTTTAATGAAGTTATTTCTTACTCTTTGTTTGTTCCTAATGTTTTTTCTTCATTTATTTACTATTATACAAAATCCACCTCGTGAAGATCTCTTTAGTTTAAGGATAATCAAGTTTTTTTATTTGAAATGGTAAAAATCATTTATTCTAGAGTAAATTGTACGAATGGTCCCTCAACTTTAATCAAATTGGAGCAATGGTCCCTCAACTAAAAATCCATTACCATTGGTCCCTCAACTTATCAATATGTGTAGCTATAGTTCTTTTCATAAATTTTGTCAAAATAAGTTATATTGGAATGACCATTTATACAATTAGGGTCCCTCAACTCATCAAAGTGTATAATTATGGTTCTTTTTGTCAACTATGCCAAAAATTTTGTCAAAACGAGTTACATTGGAATGACCATTGCTACAATTGGGTTAAAGTTAAGGGACCATTTCTCCAGTTGAATTAAAGTTGAGGGACCAATGGTAATGGATTTTTAGTTGAGGGACCATAGCTGCACGTTTTGATAAGTTGAGGGACCAATGGTAATGGATTTTTAGTTGAGGGACCATTGCTCCAATTGAGTTAAAGTTAAGGGACCATAGCTACAATTTACTCTTTATTCTACTCCTTCACATTATGTAACAAAATATATCCTTGAAGAGTTAAGACTGAAAATGTTCCTAACAATTTCTTTCCATGTCCTTCTAGTTCATTAAGCCTAATTCTATGCTCATTCACATTATGCATAACTCCATACATATGCCGAAGAGAAAAAACTACAACTTGAGCGAGAAAATTTAGATATTAAAATCAATACTTAAATTTATAAACAAAAAATAAACAAAATCATTTTAGTATGTCTATGAAATAAAAAAGCAATTTAATTTTTTCTTACTATTATATACTATATCAAATTTTATTAAAAAAAATATATAAAATATTTGATTTCAGAAAAGGGCATTTTAGTAATTATACTGGTTTATATTCCGATTCTGCTGAATTAGTAAATAGCTTTATGGAATTGTATTCCGATTCCAGACAGTTTTAGTACACAATTTCAACAGGAATCTGATTCTGATTCCACCTCAATCAAATTCTTCTTAATTTGATTACCGATTAGTAAACGCGCTATTAGAGTTTTCTCATACGGGATAAGCAAAGGGTGATACTTTCTGGTGTTCCCTTTTATCCCACTAAAAATAAGCCTTCATCGTTTTCTTTTACTCATAGGACATAAGAAGATTACTTCTTTACTCGTTGAAAATAAGTAATTCCAGCACCTCATTTTATCCATAGAATCCTTCTTTTTACCCACTAGAAACAAGTAATTTCCAGCGCTTCTTTGTACACTTACACACTAGCCAAAAGTAACACACCAGATTTTGTCTGCAGATCGAAGCTCTCTGATCACGGCACTGCACTCGATTGGTATGCCAAAAAATCGGGGCCAAGCATGTTGCGGCTTTGCCCAAAGCGAGAGTGTTTTAGATGCCCCCTTAGCCCCATCCCCTTATATTTTGTTTTTGTTTTTGGTTCTACTTGTAGGTGCTTGTGTTCGTGGTTCAGATCTGTTAGCTCTTTTCTGGTGTATCGATCTTGGTGGCGAATTTTGGTTGGGGCTTTTTCCTTGTTGCAGGTTGATTTGGTTTGAGCTGCGTTTCCTTCGTCGAATTCAACGCGGAGTTGGTTTTCTTCGGGTGACTGCCTATGTGGTCGCTGGCGAGGTGATGGCGGCCGTGGAGGTCGGGTTGTGCGGGTTAAGGATTAATGTTTTTTTATTTTCTGCATTTTTGCTGATTGGGCTTTGGCTATCCCCATTTTGTTGGGCTACTTTGATGTACTTGTACTGGGCCTTCCTCTTTCAATGAAACTGCTTACTTTGTTTTCGACCAAAAAAAAAAGACGATCTTCCTAGCATTACCATTACAAGTATAGAAAAGAGTCTCCGGCCTGTATAAAGAGAAAGCCAAGTTCAGAGCAGGAGAGGGAGGGGATAATTTTCAACTACAACCAAGAGAAACTCTTCTCCCAGCTTTCGAGCAACCACTCCAAGCCTTCTCCTTCTCTTTCCTATCCTTGAAATCATTCACCTTCACTGCAAACCATAATGGCGATTGGTAAAGTTTTTAAATGCATGCAATGTGAAAACACTTTCTCCTGGCTATTGAAAGAACATCATAACCTATGATACAAATCCAACCATATGCTCACCACTAATCTTCTACATTTAAAGCCCTTCCATCACTATGGCCCAGGCCTAGTGCGGGCAGGGCGATCGTCCAGGGCCCAAAAAAATTCGGGCACCAAAATTATTATAGTGGTATATTTATATATGTTTTCATAAGAGTATAAATTTATAAAATTTGGTTTGATGACAAAGAAATTCAACTAAAAGTGGTGGTTTTGTCATTTGAAAATAATGAAGAGGTCTTGGGTTCAAAACACTACCTATTTCAATTTTTACGAATATTTGTTTGATTGTTAATTTATTTTTAGTTACTAGCTAGTAGCTATGTGGGTTGCTATTTTTAAATATTCGTTTGAATTCAAGTGTAATCTTCTACAAAGAGTAATACGTAGATCAAATTTTTAGAGCAAATTTGCAAATCATATGATGTGTCATCAAAAGGTTTAATTTAGTGTTCATTCATTACTTATACATATTAATTAAAGACTTGAAAACATCATTATTTTTTTAGTCTCATATTGACAAGGTTAGTAAATAAGAAAAAACACATCACGATTTATACAAAAACACTTTAAAAGTTCAGTTGAAAAACAAAACTCATCGTCTATCTACATGTAAGCTTGGAGTTTTTTGGTTTCCTTCTCTGGATACAAAATAAATTAGTCTTTCTGTGTTTCTAAATTATTGAGTTTGAACTGCTTTTCTAAGTATAATTTTATCGATTTCTTACGTGTGAAAATAAATAATTTTCTTATATGAAGTTAGGACACATTTTTTGGCGTTGCGCCGGCCTCAAAATTCTCTGGACCGGCCCTATTGAATGTAACACAAGGTATAATTGCGAGGCAAACGATGACTGCTGCGGTATCGTCTATCTACTTGTAAGCCCGGTGTTTTTTGGTGTCCTTCTCTCGATACAAAATAAATTAGTCTTTATGTGTTTCTAAATTATTGAGTTTGAACTGCTTTTCTAAGTATAAATTTATCGATGTCTTACGTGTGAAAATAAATAATCTTATATGAAGTTAGGGCACATTTTGTGGCATCGCTCCGGGTCTCAAAAATCTCTAGACCGGCCCTGCTATGGCCAACAACTGAACCACTACTAAAATATATCTTACAAAGTGTAAAACCAAACATCATATATCTCTCATTTACTAACCTTGCGGATCTTTAGCTACCATACCTCAAACTCTCATGCGAAGAGTTTTTTCACCATTCATCTTTAACAATTTCCATAGCTCTTGGATGCACTCTAGGAAGCCAAATATGAGCTGCTGGAAGAACAACAAAGCATATTCATAAGACCTTCTCTAAACCTGGGCTATTTGCTAAATTTCCCCCCAAAATTTCTCTCCAAACACCACCCAACCCAAGCTAAAACATTGGGCTAAAAGCCAAATGCTAAAGTTGGGCCAAATTCCACACCCCCCCTCCCCCCCCCCCCCCCCCCCCCCCCCCCCCCAAACGCATGGACTTGCCACAATTTGAGCCAGTCTAGGCCCGCCCACTCACGAACGCGCCCCACGCGGGCTGTCTGTAATGTCGTTCCGACAGGAATGAGGCCTAGTGTCAGGGCCATGTCGGCCATTCACTCGAGCCCAACGACTTTTTTTCAGAATCTGACGGCCATCATTTAAGGACCGTTGGTTGATCCAACGGTCCAGATTCAAATTTCATTTTTAAAAAATATGTTATTTTAAAATACATTGAATCCAACGGTTGAGATTGAATATAATCAAATCTAACAGTAAAAAAAAAGATCTAACGGCCCAAATTTAAATCCAACGGCTAAAATAATTAAAAAAAAATTATTGAACTCAAAATTCACCAAAAAACTCTATAAATACCTATGTATTTGTTCAAACATCCACACAAAACTCAATTTTCTCCTACAATTCTTCCAATTTATCTTTCTACCATTTCTTTCCATTTCCAAATTGTTCAACATGGCAAGAGAGCATATTAGAGGTCGTAATTGGACCTGTGAGGAAGATGTTGCTTTATGCTTGGCATGGGTTTCTGTTAGCGAAGATGGCACAGTTGGCACAAATCAAAATAAAAAGGTTTTGTGGGATAAAATCATTACAAAGTATCAAGAAAACTGCAACGGCAGCGGGCGGGATGGTGGTAGTGTTTATGATCGGTGGAAGACTATCAACAAAACATGCACTTTATGGAAGGGAAGCTTGGAGAGAGCCATGGTTGGCATGCCTAGTGGAAGGAGCGCCACAGAAATTGTGAGTTTTTTTCTTGATATTTTATTTGTCATGTACATAATATTATTTTGCAACTAATTATTTTTATGTATTTTTTGCATAGGGTGACAAAGCAATGGAAATTTACAAGACAAGAGTAACACCAAAAAATCAAGTTTTTAAGTTGCAACATGCTTGGGACGTCCTCAAGGATTGTCCGAGGTGGGCAACCGATGCAGACCAACAATGGGGAAGATTATTTCAACGTGAAGCCGCACCGAGAAATGAAGGTGTCGATGAAATGACCCCATCTCCTTCTTTAGCAAGGCCCCCGAGAAGAGATAAGCAAAAGGAAGCAAAGAGAAAAGGGAAGTCCCAAGATTCGACGAGTGGACACTTTGCCACCGAAATTGCAAAATTGCACGAAACTCATAGCACTCGCCAAGAAGAAGCAGCCCTAATGCGTTTGCAAATGAAGGAAGAAGGGGATAGGGAGCAAGCTCGGTTTGAAGTTAATTTGATGATGGAGGACACTCCAGAGAGAGAGAAGTTCTTACGTGGTAAGCAAAAGGAAATTTTGCGAAAGAATGCCACAAGGAGTATATTTCAAGATGATGAATCCTCTAAACCCTATATTCCAAGTCAACCACGAAGTCCATCACCAAGTGAAGATGGTGGATATGATTATTAAGTTTATGTAGTGTATGAATTATGTGCTTTATTAATTAAGTTTATTATTGTCGTTTGTATTAAGTTTATGTTGTTTATTATGTGGTTTATGTACTTTATTAAATTTATGTCTTATTAATTATTGTTTCTATTTAATCTAGATGTCTTCAATAATTATTGTACTTATTATTCCACACTCTGATGTAGAATAGATGCCTTCAATAATTCAACCTCCATTCAATAAATTATCCAACGTAGTAGACAAATAACAACATAGTACATTTAAAATTATTACATAAATGCTCAACCAACATCATCAACGTTCACCTTCTCGGCGCCATACATGCTCAACCAAATCCTTGCGGAGTGTGTCATGAATCTGAGGAGCTTGAATTCTATTTAAACGTCTCATATACTCACCCAAGGTGACCCTATCCTGTCGGGTCTCATATGTGGTTGGAGCGAGATATTCAACATCTCTTGCAATAGCTCTCGCATGTGTTGGTTGGTCATCATCCACATATTCGTTTGAATCTTCTTCAATTTCGATGTACTCATCTTCCACAATCATATTGAAGGTTGAAAGATTGTGTGATCAACTAATATTGAACTTGTGTTTATATAGAGGATGATTGATGAACAGTTGGTGAAAGTTGAAAGTTTGGTGTTGAACGGTTGGTGAAAGATGAACGGTTGGTGAAAGTTGAAAGATTGGTGAAAGTTGAAGGCTTGCTTTGTGAAAAATTTAATGATTTTTCAATATTTATCGGAATTTAAATTTTTTTATATTAAAATGTTCATAAAATTAATTTACAATAGTCTACATATTTATTTAAAAAAAAAATTGATTTAAGAAAAAAATTAGCCTAAGTTCATTCTTTAATAATCCCGGGCTAAAATTTTAGGCCAGAAGGGTTGGAGCAGAAAAGCTGTTTCTGGGCTAAAAGCCAAATTTTTCGGGCTAAAAAATTTGATTTTTTGCCTAAGGGTTGGAAATGGTCTAAAGCTAGTTTCTCTTTCCCGATGCTTTGGGCCTCGTTCACGCTTATTCGTAGAATACAAAGACTTATTCACTTTTTTCTTTTACGGAAATCCAACAATAAACAAGCTTAGCCACGCCTTCAAACAAATAAGGCCCAAACAAGAATTCATTTGTTTGAAAAGAAAAAAATCTCTCTATCTTTTCATCACTCTCATCTGCAATAAGTTCTTTATTCAAATGCCTAGCATGTGTAAGTGTTTTACTTAAAAACAAGAAGAAACTGGAGTCTATCAGAAATTATACTCTTATTGCCAATTGATTTCCCGTTGGAACCCTTCCTTCATATATTTTACAAAATTGATCAACAAAAGGCATATGATTATCAGACTTAATTATCATGATTTAGGTTTACGATTACTAGGAATAAATAATGCACAAATTAATGAGAACCCCATTCATATAATGCATCTGGTGTGTGCATGAAAAAAGTTGAGGTTCTACTATAAAACTAATTGGTAATATAGGAAATAGACTAATTACTTATAAGCGGTCCATTCTTTCTCCGACGTGGGATTTATACTCTCAACACGCCCCTTCACGTGTGGAGAATTTTCAATTCTAGAACATGGGTAACACAAATCGGGCGACGTGGAGCGCATGTGCCATTTGGGATTCACACATGGGATAATATGCTCTGTTATTATGAAGAAAGTTGAGATTCCACCATAAAACCAATTAGCAATATGTGGAGTAGCCCAATTACTTATAAGTGTTAGAGAATGGGATCCCACATTGGTCATATGACAATATAACATAACAATTAAAATATGAGGGTTTCCATCCCTAAAATTATCGATCCATTTTGTGATAAAACCCAACACCTAGTAATAGGCGGTTAAGTTGAAACAAGGTGGTAGACCATGTTGGGCCTGTAATGTTTATCAATAAGCACATACAAAATCTTACACACAAATATAAAATTCATCAAAATAAAAATTAACAAGCTAACATAATGAAACTCCAAACCAAGTACAAAGAAAATGTCAAAGACTCCTCAAGTACAAAGATCAGACCTCTCTAAATTCTACTCTTCACTAATACAGGGTGAGAGAAAGATTAAAAATACAAACCGTATCACATAAATCTAAATGTGTGAACAAAGACCAATGGAAAGAGCATGCATGTGGAATAACCAAGAAAAAGTATGGTGACCTTGCCTTTTAGCACTCCAAAGCATGTGGCTTGAATTATGCAAATGCCTTGTGGTATGTCCCCTCCCTTGGTGCACCTTTTTATCTCTTTGTCTTCACCCTTCAAAAACCCTTTACATTTGACATACAGATAATGTCCACAAATCACATTAAAAAAATCCCAAGAAATTAAATTAGACAATAAAAAAAAAAAAGTTAATGACCTAATCCCATATGCATATCATCATTTCTTCCTGGTCTTATCCTTGCCATTGGGAAAGATTGATCCAAAACCAAACATAGTAGCTGTAGGAATATTTAGGACAGGACTAAATGGAACAGCATTGCCCCCATATGATCCATATTGACCCTTTTTCAGTGGAGGCTTTTGATAATTACTAATTGGAGCAGAAGAATATTGTGAGGAGGGCTTTTTGGATGCAGATTTATGGGAATTCTGCTTCTGATTCTGACCCTCTTTCAAAAACAGCGATCGCTTCGCACTTGACGAAGAACCAGTTGAATTGCTTCTTGGCAAAAGCGGTAATGGACATAAGGTTCTGCCATATCCACTGCCACAGCTACTGCTCCTTTTGAAACCCCAGAAAGACTTTGAACTCTGCTTCTCATCACCTTCACTACTACTACTACTGTTCGTCATGATCTTGCTCTCTTTCGCCTTAGTTATTTTCAGGTCACGTTGATTAGTAGCCGGTGCTGTTGGCAATGGAGGCATGATTTGATCCAACTGCTTTGGCTGATGGGAAGACTTTTTCTTGATCTCAGTTGGGATCATTTTCCCGTCGGAGAAAAGCTCGTCCGCGGAGGAGGACTCCTGCTCGAAGCTCTCGCTGACGCAGAAGTCGAACTCCATGCTCGAATTCATACTTCGTGAGGATAAAGAATTGGATCTGAGAGGGTGGTTTTGCTGTTCGACAGCTGCAACATCAGATTGGCAGAGATCATAGGAGAATGAAATCCTCGGACTCATCACTTCCGTACTGCTAGGGTTATCTGAATACAGCTCAACTGCCATTTTCTCTTAAGATTACTTGAATTTCAAGGAAAGCCAAATCCAGAAAATCACTCAGAGAGAAGTTAGGATAAGAAAAACCAAGAAAACATGTTGGTTTTGAGGGTTCAAACTTCAAACATGGACATGTCTGGATTTTATAGAACGGGGAATTCAATTCAACCACAGAAAGAGTGATGAATTTAAGATTGTTTTTTGTTGTTGATGGAACCAATGAAGAAGAGAAGCAAGTGATTTGGACAATAGTGAAGAGAAGAGTGAACTGAAAGACCAAGTCGGTTGGTTGAGAGTTTCAGAGGGAGATAAAGGCAAGCAACCAAGGCAGGCCAGCCTCGGTGGAAGTAGTTGAGGGACTGAAAATAATTCTGCTGCTGTCTCAAACGGGTAGGCCATGTTTTTATTGACGTGGGAAAAGGGGTTCATCAATTAGCAAATTGTATGCTTACCTAATTTTCTCTTTTTCATTTTACGTCGATATCTTATCGCTATGTTATTAATGTTTGATTGATATGTCGAAAAAGTTTAATTTTGATCAGTTCAGCAATTGAAATTTAGCATATAAATCATTTTAGGCATTTTTATGGTAGTTTTGGCAAAATTTTGAAGGTCTATGTTTGAATTATCACGTTTCAAGAACCATTTTCAATATTGGATAGTGAGCGAAATTTATAGGTTTGAGGAATCACGAATGATTACTTTTAGATAAAGTTTTGGAATGCTAAAGAATTGAAAGAAGCTTTTATTTTAATTGATTATAGAATTAAAAGATAACTTAAATATAATTTCAAAAGTTGTTTAAATAGTGCCACAACCCTATAACAACAAAAAGAAATAAAACAAGAAAGTACGTCCAAAAAATAATTACAATATGTTTTTGACCCACTAAACGATCTCAAACGTTTGAAATTCATCTTAGGTCATAGCAAAGCAATGAGTTTGATTCATCTTGTCGTTTCTTTTACAGAAAGAATCGTGGATAGAAAACGAGCTGCAAAAACTCCTAAAACACAATTTATGCTAGAATTCGCCAATCTCAGTTGCAGTCCTAGTCCTACGTTGGATATGTTGAAATGTTATTTACTAACTATAATCCGTTAGTAAAATATGAGGCACATAAAACATTATTTATGCAAAGATGTGTACAATGTATACATGGACGGAGGCAGAATATGCCCACTGTGGGGCAGTTGCCCCACTCAACTTTTTTTGCTATGAAAAATGCTCTAATTAAAACTATAAATTACTTACGTACTCAGAAGTGAAGTCTCAGCCCAAATACTCAACTCAAAATATACTATCATGTTATATACTTTTCCTACTCTCTCACCCTTTCAAGCCATGTAATTTTTCATTAGCTAATGGTTTGCAATTTTATTGTTCTAAATACCACTTATCCAAAATCATGTGGTTTGACAATAAGCTAATAGCATTGTATCAAAATTTTACTTTAATTTTATTATTTAAAGTTGCCCCCACTAAAAAATGTTTTTGGTTCCATCCATGAATGTGTATGTGACAAAATTGCTTATTTATCTGTATAATTCAAAAAATATGAAAAGCAAAAATATTTCACAAGAACATCTATATATACGTTTATAATAGTCCAACTTACTCACTAACTAGAATGAGTACGTACATTTCATGGTTTTCATTACCTTAAATGTGGCTTAACTTTGCAGTACGCATGCACGTAAACTACAAGAGCTGCTGTAACCAAAAGCAATTTTTATGGGCAGGGCTCTAACTTCTGCTTTCCCTAATATTATCAGGCCAAGAAAAGGACTTGTGACCCCTAATCTCAAGCAGCAAAGATGATACTTGGATTTATCAATGTTGTTGACATGACATACATGCAATTATATTACAATCATGCAAGTCACTTACTGCCTACTTTAATTCTCCCTTACTTTCCCCTTAACATGTCTGAGAAAGCAAATAACACTAACATGGGTCTCCATTTCTTTCCTAATGATTTTTTCGGTCAACTTCTCAAGACACACTACCAACTATTATCCAATATCAACGTTCTAAAAGACGTTTGGCGCTACTCGGTTGGCGGGCTGGGCTCTAACTTCTAGATGGCTAGGTGGAGCCTAGGTAGACTAGGTGGATTTGAATAAATTTATTATATAATCGTATAAATGAGTGTCTGCTTATACTTAAAAAAATACATAATTACATTGGGATACATAAATTGCAAAATAGAATGGCATAGATTATAAAGTTTTAGAACATAATGAAAACATGAGGAACAAGCATATATTGTGTGTTCATCTAAGTATTCAACAAGTTTTTTACAATTTTGAAAAAAATAAAATGCAAAATGAAGGTTAACAATATTCCGTCTAAGTGAGAATCGCAACTTAGGCAGGGGTTTAGGCGGTTCTGGGTAGGCTGGGCAGGCGCCTAGGCGCCCTTTCTTAATTTTCAAACACCTAGGAATTAATCGAGACGGTGGCTAGCCGCCTAGCGCTTAGGCGGGAACTTTTAGAACAATGTCCAATATGCAAAAACTAAAACTATATTCGTTGTACATGATCTCAAAGTGGGTTTTTTTTTTACTCGGCTTGAATTGGACTTTTATTTTGTTTTGCCCAAATTATCGTGTTCACTACATTGCCTAGATTTTGTGCTTGAATGATCGATGTCACTTGTGATCCACTTTTTGGTGGTTTCACATGAGGGAGCGTGTTGAAGAATACCAAAATTTCATATCAAAAAATTAAAATTACAACATATATTGAGTGGTTCCAGTTCTAATAGGCAATATTAGGGTTTTTTTCACAAATGGTCCTTGGAATTTACCCTCACCATCAAGATGATTCCTGAAATTGAAAATCAATCAATGTAGTACCTGAAAATAGGTGTCACAAATCAATGTGGTCCTTCTGTCACAATGCTGTTAAAAATTCTGTTAAGTGCTGATGTGGCACATAAATGGGCCCCACAAGATTTATGGGTTTTTATCACAAATTGTCCTTGAAATTGATGCACAACATCAAGATGGTCCCTGAAATTGACCCACACCATCAAAATGGTCCCTAAAATTGAAAATCGATTAATGTAGTCTTTGAAAATAGGTTCATAAATCAATATGATCATTCCGCCACAATTCTGTAAAAAAAAAATTTATGTGCAGATGTAGGTTTAATAATTAATTCAAAAAGTTGTCTAAATACCTTTTTGCACAATAGAAATTTTTTTCTTATAGTAAGACCTACTCCGAATAGAGTGTCGAAATGCGTCGAAGTGTGTCGATCTAGGGTGCACAATGAAATTGACACTCACCAAAGGTGATCTCGATCTAGGTTCAAATCGGTGAAGGGTGTAGAAGTGTGTAAAGATGGGTGTATTGAGATTTTTTTTTAGAGAATAGACAAAGAATGAGGTAGAGGAATGTGGACTGGGATAGGAGGTGATTGCAAGACTGAGTTTTAGGTTCATAACTTTTTATTAACTATTAAATTATTAAACCTATTTGTAAATTTTTTTAATTTAATTAGACTTGTGTGGTCTATTTGTATCACATCAGCACATAATAGAATTTTTGACAGAATTGTGACGAAAGGACTACATTGATTTGAGACACTTACTTGAGGGACTACATTGATCGATTTTCAATTTCAAGGACCATTTTGATGTCGCAGGTCAATTTCAGGGACTATTTTGATGTCACAGGTCAATTTCAAGGACCATTTGTGAATAAAAAAAGGACTTATGGGATCCCATTATGTGCCACATCAGCACTTAACGAATTTTTTAACAGAATTGTGACGGAAAGACTACATTGATGTACGACATCTATTTTTAAAGACTACATTGATTGATTTTCAATTTCAATGATTATTTTAATGATGAGAGTCAATTTCAAGAATCATTGTAATTAAAACCCGACAATATTATTTAGGTCGGTGGCAAGACGCAAGTTAAAAGGAGAACCGCAATTGTGTGGCTAATGGTAAGCCGTTGTACCATCTTTGTAAAACCATTGACATATTGCAGTGATGGTTTCCCATCGTCTTTAGTGTTGCTGCTGAGCTCTAAAGAAACTGCATTTAAAGTCAAAGTAATATAATTATACCACTTGACTGTGTTACTTCAATTATATTAATTGACTTAAAACGCAAAATATATAATTTATTTTGGTAAATACAATAGTGATTGTATTTTATTAAAAAACAGTACAATCAACTGGAAGAACATCACCAGAACAAACGCAAAAATATATAACTAGAAAATAATATAATGTCACACGGTCAAATTTCTCAAGCAGGAAAATTCAGATTTATTTCTTAATCCTTTATCTTTCTATTCTTCTACTTAGGAAAACCTTCACTTGGTTATACGGGTTCATCGACACAGAATTCACATTGTGGAGAAATGAAGACTATACATTAGGTAATGGAACAATTATTAGGGAAATGATTTTCATATCATATCAACTTTTATGTGAACAATTATATATGTTCTTTGATTTTTCTTGAATTTATTATTATTTATTATGTAGTGGAACAATTATTAGGAAAATGATTTCCGTATCATATAAAAATTTTTGTGAACAATTATGTTTATATTTGTCCTTTAATTTTTTTTTAAATTTATTTAATTTAAATATCAGAAATAAACAAACACGTAAAAAAGAAGAAAAAGTGGGAAAAGGGTGTGCAGAATTTCCTGACTATTTTACTCTCTCTGATAGATGAGATGAGATAAGATGGTTAGCATTTTTCTTCTACCCTTTTTTCTACACGATATTTTCCTGGACATAATCATCTACCCTATGATAACAGTTGGAAGTTAGATTTATCACCTCTTAAATATTCTACTTCACCTACAATTTTAATGTTTAAAATTTTAAATAGAGATCTCAAACACGTTTTTGAATTACTCAACAAATACTGCTTACAGTTTGGCTCCCTTCACTACAAGAAAGTTCACATTTAGATTTAGTCATAATATTTGGTAACAACGTCAAAGTTTCTTGTAACTAAATGTATATTAGTCACAGTTCGTTACGAAACGTTATTTAGTTTTAATAATGTGTTTGTGGCTGTAACTTAAATAATTTTTAAAATTATTAATAAAAGGGAACTTTAACGAAAAACAATATTTTTACACTAAAAAGTCAATCATGGTACTATTCACTTTACCCTTTATTCTGTCCTTATCGTTAAAACTCAAAGTTTTCATGACATGCTCCGACCCCGATATTCCCCGAACACCAGTGTAAGTACGTGCTGGCTAACACCCGAAGGTGACGAAAGCCATTTATAGAATTCAAATGCTGAGAACAAAAAGTAAATAAGATAGTAGAAATATAAATATAAGGAATTAACATGCAATTGAGGAACGTATTCAGAGTATACAACTAACCTAACCATTATAAGAAACAATATAAAATTGAATGAATAAAAGGATGTGGGTCCTACACCGAGAGGACTCGAAGATGCCGATCAGAAGTGTCTTGACGCCGGGATTGTACACTTCGATTCTAAGTCCTGAGCCGCAAAATAAACATGAGTGGACCAAGTTGATATATATATATATATATATATATATATAATAAAACAGTTATCAACATACTAACCCCCTAAGTTTTATGAAAACATCAATAGCATAATATGTAGTAGGTTTTCCGAAAACCCTAACATGCCATAAAACATGTCAAAAACGATAACTCGTAAATAGTGTAGTCACTAGTGAATGTCTAGTCTCACTCCAGGCCCTATGCCCGCTTCCCGTCCCTACGCCGTAGCCAAGGGAAATTTCTTCAGGGCCTATGCCAGCTCTGTGTCTCTCAGCCCGTAGCTAGAGATTATTTCTCTCGACCCTATGCCAACACTATAAACCTCGCCCGCATGCGGAATAGGGACCACGAGGTAAGTACAAAACCATTGAACATAATCTTTCCAAACATAGTTACAAATATCTCAAAATCATCTTCATAGTATAAAATCATCCATCATCTATACTATAAAAAAGTGTGAAGACATGTTCTAAATATTATATCGTCATCCATCAGATATCCTATAAAGAACATGGGTTATATAAAATAGGATAATTCAAATTAGCCTCAGTAAGCAAAATATCTCATAAAATGTTTCATAAAACGTAATCATTAAATCATGTTTCTCATGTATACAATTCTACCATTAAAATGTGCATTTTAGAAGGGGTCCACTCACAATACTTCGCCGTCGAAAAGCCACGCAACCTAGCGAAGAAGGAAACGCCATAGATAATTGCCCCTAAGCACATAAAGGGTACAATTAATAAAACTCTATCCAAACGATTTAATTTGAGAAAACGGAAGTCATAAACAGGTCCAGGACGTCGAAATTAACCTAGGAGGGGTTCCGGATGAAACCTGAAAAAGTCAATGGTCAACAGGTTGGGTCAGTCAAGGTCAACCGCGTCAAACCGATCCGGTCAACTGGGCTAGGTCAAAAGCCGGTCAACGGGCCTAGGCTAGGTCAAATCAACACTCTAAACTCCGATCTAGATGCTAAATCGAAGAGTGAGACAAGGTGAACATATTTGTTACCATAGACTCGACGTGAAACGATCGGGGGTGGTCGAGATTTGTTACCATAGACTCGACATGAAACGATCGGGGGTGGTCGAGATTTGACTCGAAACCCACTGGGCTCGCCGGAGTCTGGGTTTAGCACACCCGTGGTGTCTCCATGCCAATTTGTCATCCCAACAACACAATCTAGGTTAGAATTTGACCACAAGGACAAAGACGAAGGGATTTCAAAAGTTTTGAGGCTTACCAATCGTCGGAAAGACGAGGAATCTCGCCGGAGTTCCTCTGTGCTCCACAGAGACGAAGGGGGAGAGAGAGTGTGTGTGTGTGTGTGTGTAGCACTGTGGTGTGGTGGTGTCGTCGTCGGAGTCTCCTTAGGTGTGGGGGTGACTGGGTGTGTGTGTTTGAGTTCGGGGAAGAGGGAAGGTGAGAGTTGCAGGGAGTAGAGAGAGAGAAATGAGAGGGTTGTGAGAAGATGAGGGGACTCACGGGTCCAAGAAGGAAAAAGGAAAAAGGAAAAAGGGGGCCGGGTAGGGGAAAACCAAAAAGGAAAGTGGGCCCCAAGTGGCACACATAATAAGATCGAAAATCAATTTAAAAACAAAAATACCCTAAATTTGTGAAATTACAAACATTTTGGAGGCCGGATTTCACATTTCAAATCTTTTTCATTAATTTTTCTTTAATAAAAAAGTTGTAATGAACTATCTAAGATATAGTCACGATAATATACTTGTCATGACCACTTTTTCTTTGGTTTGTTGCTTCTTTTAGCGTTTGCTCACATGGCAAGTGGCTAAAATTAGAAAGTAAATTAAAGATAAACAAATAATTAAAGCCATTTTCTCACTTGTTACAAAGACAAGGCATTTTTCTCTTCTTGTTTCTTGATGTTTCTTTCTTGAATAACAAAGCAACTGAAGAGTATGAAAGTGGTTGTTGAGCTAATTCACCTCATTGACCCACAAAGAGGTGATAAGAATTTGGGGTTAGGTTTTTCTGTCATGTCCAAGAGTATGGTATGTACTATGTATCAGAGTTTTAAACTAGTCATTTTTAATTTTATCTGCTTGTTTATTTGTTTACATGTTCTTATTTAGTACAAAGAGGGAAGACGGTACAAACTTAGGTAAAGAGAAATTATAATTGGTATAATCATTTCAGGTTATGCGAGAATTGTTGCTAAACTAAACCCTGATTTGCGTTTTGGTCTTGGATATTAAAAATTGGTCTGGTGGTCAACCCAAGTTACAATGTTGGTTCTTTCTTTCCGTTAGTTCTACTAATTTTTCCAACAAAATTCATCGTGTGACATGCATGAAATATACTTTTCCGCGGTAGAAATGAATTTTAACCAACATAGCAACCCACCGCCTACCCAGCACCTAAAGCACTGCACTCTTCAATTCTCTGTGAAAATCTCTCGGTTAACAGTCACGGAATTTCAATCATTCTGTCCAATCCGCCCATCTCATCCTCGAAGAGAGACATACAGTGCCGGAAGTTCTCCGATTGCTCTTCGAATTCAAGAAATCTCTGAACACAGATGTACATGGAAAAGCTCAGACTAGCTAACTCCTTTACCAAATGCTAATGTTGTATTATCGATAGGCTTTGATGTATATGGCAAAAACTAAACAAAACAAAAATTTGTATTAGTGTCACAAATAACCAAACAAAAATCACACGAACATGTCAAAATATACAATCTATGATGCTAGTGATATTTCTCGAGATATTCAAAATCATAAGTTAACATCAATGCTTGGTTATCGAGCAATTCATCATCACTTCAACTCATATTTTGTGTTTGTCTCTGTGTATGATTGAATCATAGTTTACCCCTAGTCTTCTTTTGGTCCTATTTTCCTTGTTCTCGACTGCAAATTTCTTCTCTTCTTATTGGTGGAATCGTTGTTGTATGTGTTCCGAGAACCTGTAGCAAGAAAAGGGCAATCAACTGCATTTGACTTTGCATTTCATTAGATTATAACCAAGAACAATGGTAGAAACAACCAAAGCAATAACACTACCCGACGCAACACAAGAATGAAGAACCATGTGTTAAGTTTTTATAAGAAAATATCAAAATGAAAAAAGAAACCAATCCCAAGCTTAGAACTACAATTTCCTCTTTTGGGGCGTCTAATCTTAAACGTTTGGTGCTTCAGGGCGTTGGACTGCAAAAGAAAAAATTGAAAAACTACTTGGGGTTGACAAAATTCTACCCATTTCGATGGAATTTCAAACCCCAAATTTCCACAATTTCCCCCCTCATCGAATCAGTCATTTCTTGCTCGATATACCTAACAGAGTAAATTGGAGTGTCTCATTCCTCAAATACCAAAAGTTATAATCACTATGTCACATACAAAAAGAAAGGTCGACTGGGCACTTAAGAATATCGTCAAAGAAATCAAACGAACCTTGTTTCTTGCATCTTCATATGTTAACTCCACAATGACGAGACAACCCTCACCTCAAGCCTTCTATCTAGTCAATACTCTTCAAAGACACTAAAAGTCAGGATAAGAATGGACTACTCGAAGAAGATCAAGTAGTTTGGAATGCTGCTCTTGCAAATTTGGATCCACAACTAACCTCAGTAAAGTATTTCTTGTGATGAAACACAAACATTTGGAATAAGAAACAATTGATTCCCAAAACGAATAACCAACAAGGCTCAGAATAAACCAGTCACCCTCACGAAATGTGACTCATTTTTTTTTGTCCTTATGATACAAAAATTGTCCTTAATATCTAAAGTGTTTTTCAATAAAAAAAAGAAAAGAGTTTTGTGAGGGACTTTTTATTAGTTTTCCCTTGGAAAAAGGATAGAGTAGGGCAGGGAAAAAATTAAGAACAATCAGACCAAAAGCATACAAATCAAGCATAATCAGTCACAATAACAAACAAAAAAACAAAAATACACAGAACTGAATATAAGGATAAACACATCAAACGAGAGAGGAGAATGAAAAATGGAAAATATTAGAAATTAGACTCTAGATTAAACTTACCAAGTCCAGTGGATCCTCAACAGAGTGGAAGAATATCTCATCCTGGCCTTTGCATCAACAGTGGGATTCCTGATTTGGATGAGAGGAACAAAGTGAAGGACCAGGTACTTTTGGCCAATACATGGATCAAATACGAATTCTTTATTGTGCACTCGCCTCAGAAACATTTTTAAAAACAAAATGAACATCTTCAGGGAAAGATTAAATACACTCATGAACCGTTTCAGACACAGTGACATGGTTAAAGTTCAAGGGGGTATTGCTTAATATTTTCCATAGTAAAAAAACATACAAGTCCTTAGATAAAGATGCTGGAACCAACTACGCAAAAACAAAAGTAAACAGTTTTCAGGACGACACAAAAAAAAAAAAAAATGTTAACAAAGACCAATAATCAACATGCATTCAATACCTTAATCTAATAAAAAAACTACTTTGCCTTCAAGTTGTTTTCAGAAACATGTTTGTCCAAAAATGCCTTGGCTAGATTACTGAAACTGACATTTACTGCTTCAGCTGCAGCATATCTCTTCATGACATCAACCACCTCTGGCTTTATAATCTCCTTCTTGTTAGATGCGTTGCATAGATAATATAGGGATCCAATTGCATAATTCACCTAACAATCAATTCAATTTTCAATATAATGTATCAAAAACTGAGTTTCCTTATAAAGCACTAATAACCATGTTGATTGACCACATTAGTGGCGTATAATAGTTTGACCAGCATGGATTATTTTAAACTAGTACAATTTGGAAAAAAAATACAAGTACAGAATCCCAAGTCATAATGGCATAATTCGATGTTCCTCCATTTCTATAAGAATCAATAAGCTCCAACTTAATTGTGTTAGTGTTCCTATTCTATAAGACTTGATCAGGTCCAACTTTCAAATCACATTCTCAGAACAGAAAATTCACAAACGCACACAAATTTCAAGCTGCTACTTACAGTGTTTCTGACTGGACTTGATAAACATTGAATAACAAGAGAGATTCCTCCACACTGAGCGATAATTGCAGCATTTGCTGGATCTGCATCTTAAAAAATTTAGTTACAAAACACACAACTCACACACAATAGCGATAGACACTTCCTAGATGGTTGTCTTAAAAACTAATAGCAGCAGACCACTTATACAGGATCACCATAGGGATTAGATAGGTAGACTTACCAGCACAACAATTGCATATCCCTCCTACACCAAATTCCACCAGCTTCTCATTTGGTTCAGTTATGCAGTCCACAAACAATTCCAACACATTGAGCTGTTTGTAATCATAAAATCCTTATCAGGCCAAAACCGTCATGGAAAACAGTTAAATTGTCTTTTGCAGACAAATCAACTCAACATCAAAACGGTAATAAAAATCAAAATCAATATCAAATTATTTGTATACCTGGCGCAAAAAGGCATAGTTGTAAGGATCATAAGCAAAGTTTGCCAAATTAGCAACAATTTTCTCTTTTGCCTCTGTAAAGAATGGAACAGATGATAGTTGATAAAATAACCATGAGATGAATCAAATGTCATTGACTCATCAGAAAAATTCTAAAATATAGCCTTGTACTCTGCCGACCAATAACAAATTACTAACAAACCTAAACAAATATTTCCGTGCCAACAACGAAACTCTTAC
The DNA here is from genome assembly GCA_024362995.1 of Heteromeles arbutifolia. Lineage (NCBI taxonomy): Eukaryota > Viridiplantae > Streptophyta > Magnoliopsida > Rosales > Rosaceae > Heteromeles > Heteromeles arbutifolia. The sequence goes on along the minus strand of JANCRC010000012.1, from coordinate 28,800,997 downwards.
TGCTAGCGTTATCACTTATACTCATGAGGATCCACAAACATCTGAGAAGGTACGTAAATTATCACTGAAGAAAGTGCGGCACAACTCAAGAGAACATAAAGAAAAAAAAAGCCAATGTATCCAAACTAGAGAGCTAGAAAATGCATGATAAAGCTTCAAACTATAGGCAAACATGAATTACGAGCAGCAAAGCGTACCTTCATCATCAGTTGTACTCTGAAATCGAGTCACCAACTCCTGGAACAAAAAGGAATGAGAGACCTTATGAATGGAATAAAAACAACAAAAAGTACTGCATACACAATTAGATGGGACCATTTCCTTTTAAACAAAGGATTAGTGTTGTTGTACCTGAAGGTATTGCAGCCTTGGAGTTCCAGATCTTCCAGTTCGCTCTTCTTGCCTCCGATCATTCGTAAACATTATAACCCGTGTTTGTTTGTGGTGTGGGACTCAATGGAATGGGAATCTACAGTCCCGGTGTTTTTGAAGGCGGCTTTCTAAGTCGTCTAGTGGAACGAGGTGCGCCAGGAGGGCTTCGGCAAACAAGAACCTTGCCACACTGCAGCGAGTCCGGCTGATCTTGCCGTACCAATCTTCGTCCTCGCAGACGAATTCCAGAAACCGGAAATCGATTTATCTCAAAGTCTTGAAATTGCAGTTTAATCCAAGGAAATGAATCGGAGTAGTGACGGGAAATCAAGAAAGCAAATGATGAACGAAGAAGCCGTTAGAGTTTCATGAATTCACATTCACATCAACAAAAAGTTACGGCGCAAGATTTCTGCAATTAAAATCTGAAGGCATGTGACAATAGAACAAAATTAAGAATAAAAAAAAGGTGTAATTGCAGAAAACTAGATGAGACCGACTAAAGTAGGGCGGATATAAAGACGTACCAGGGTGGTTCCGGGACCGTCCGGCGACCTGGAAACTGGCTTGGGAAGTCCTCCGGGGACCCCTGGAACTCGAAGCTCTGGTATAATAGTTGCAGAGGAGGGTTACGGCGGGCCTCGCGGCTGTGGAAACTATGGAAGAAAAAGACACGGTTCTTTTCCATAAAATAAGTAAAAAAGAAAAATAAAAGAAATTAAAATATTAAACAATAAAAACTGCTGTACACGCGCTATACGTCTTTCTACCAATGAGAACATGCCAACTGTAGTCTCTTTATATATTTAAAAAATAAAAAACACTAATAAAAATGATTTTAACAATAAAGATAAAAAAAATATTGGAATGTAAAAAGGGAAGGGACAAAAGAAGTACCTTTATTGTCAACCAAAAAGGAGGACCTTTTTTCTGCATCTTTCTGCCCGAACGTTCGACTCCCAGCCAACGCTCATCTGAGATTTCTGGGTAGCTGGCTCGGAAGTCTTGGAATTGAAGAATGCCGAATTGGGAGCTGAAGAGCTGTTGCAAGCATGACCAGGTCGTTTTCTTGGCCACCATTGGAGTCTTCACCGTTGTCATCCTCGCGGTAATCGCTCTCTACTCTCTCTTTGTTTTTTCAATTCACGCAAACTAAAATTGTAGAGAGAAAGCTTAGGATTGGTCTTTCCGGTGTATTTGTTATGGTTTCTTCAACATCGAAGTTAATCGGGTTGAGTCGACTTCTTGACCAGATTGTTGAATTGGGATTTTGAAAACAGAGGGAAAAGTTGAGGTCAAACATATCATTTGTTTCTTTTGCTTCTTCTTTTTTCTCAGCAATTTTTTGTTAGTTTTAACGGTTTTGGACTAACAAAGTTGATTTCCGAAACCCCAATTTTATTTTCCACTGGTATTTATGCTAACTAGCTTAGAAATATATGAATGAAGCTATGTGTTGGATTAGAATATAGCTTAATAACCAAAGCCCCATTTGGTTAGGATTTGATGGTAGCTTCCAAAATAAGACTTTATTTGTTTTAGAGTAATATTGTTAACATGTTACAAGATTTGTTCTTTTCCTTTCCCTGCAAACCAAATGTCACTTTGGAAATAACATTTTTGTGACAAGGTTCTTTTTTTTTTTTTTTCGTTAAATGGTCAAACAAGAGCGGAAATGTATCTACCTTATATTAGAATCAATGTGTAAATGAGGGATTGGTAATCAGGGAAAGATGAAAACATGCAACCAAGATGGTTTGGTCATGTGTAACTAGAGGCTCTCGTCGATAAAATCATTAGCAATCCACCTAGTGGATTTGGGAAAATTCAGAGTGCTGTTTGAGGTTGTACGAAGAGATTTGATGAACTTGGGGAAGGATATGAATATAGCAGAATAACATGGACTCACTTATATGATCTGTAGAAAGCCCATGTTATGTTGGCTAGATATATCTTGCATGATTTTTTGATTTTTTTAATTTTAATTTTTAATCAATCTCATTCTTAGTTTGGCACTGACTTGATCCAGTTAGCCTTTTGATCTAAATGTTTGTTCTTACTGTTAAAGCTTTGGAGGACAATACTACTCACGCCTTTTAAGCTCATCACGGTCTTCTTGCATGAAGCAAGCCATGCAATTGCTTGCATACTCACATGTGGCAAGGTAAGAAGAAAGTATTTTTTATCTTCTATTCCTTTCTTGTTTCAGTGATGTGGTCAGATCCGAAAAGGAAAAGAATTGTTGCTTTCTTATATAAATATCTATTTTTAAGGACTCCAGTTCATCATTTATATTTCTTTCTTGGTGATAGTTTATACACAAGTGCACAGATATAAAATGTAATTGGTTCACTTGGTTCACTTGTTCGCAACTTCAAGCTAGGTAATAGGGATCTTTAACTGACGCAGTATCATGTTGTGCTGCCAGTATCCTAGTCAAGGATCCAAGGGCAATCATTTTTTTTGTTTACTTTGTGGAGTTTAATCTTCTACAGAAGGTTTCCTTATTGTATTAGGGCTGGAGGATTATCCGCATGACCCTACTTTGTAGAGAAGCAAGGGACAAAGTTTGGACGATCAAATAAGATTTAGTGTTCGTTTTCTTTAGCCTTGGTGTTATTTCCTCATTGAATTTCTTTGTGTTGTTCAATGTACCAGGCCTTCTGTTGTTTTATTGAATGACTGGTGATTCAATGTACCAGGCCTTACATTATATAGTGTTTTCACTGAATTTCTTTATGCAGTTTCGGAGTACTCACTCTCGCTGAGTGAACTCAGCTTTGCTAACCATTAATTTAGAACTCAGATTTTGTAGTTCTTTGACCAGTCCCTGTCCTCTTCATAAAAACCATTACTACGTATCATCACCACAGTCCTCATAAGTCAGGACATCCATTTTAACTTCAAGCCAGCATCCTTCAATCTAAGACCCAATTTCATTATTCAATAGAATACAGGGTATTAGCCTGTTCTGTTTACTTTGATCGCTGATGCTCTGGGTTGTGATAGAATTAGAGCGTTCAATCCAAACCAATTAGCAACGTTTGGAGAGGCCAACGATCTTATATTTTGCTATGCTAGGTTTTAAATTTCTGATGTTGAATTATCTATATCTTAAGTAAATATGTCTACTTTACTTTTCCAAGTAAATATGTCTACACCAGCGTATTTTCTTGTTCTCTCCCTCTTTTTCTGTGCCCTGTTTTGTCCTTGGGCTGAATTCGCTCATGTGTGTAGAATCGTTATAACAAAGCCTTGATGAGGAAGCTGGCCAAAGGAAGTTATAATTTGAAAACATTAGGGCAATGAATGAGTTTGGGGATGGTTAAAAGAGCCCAAGGAAGATCAGATATGATCATAATCTCACTGGGGATGGCAATGAATGAGTTTGGAAATAACATTAGGACAATGTTATTGGTCACTAGGCTTTAACAGAGCTTCTCAGCTAAAACGGCATTCAAAGATATCATTTCACACAATCCTTTTCAAGTTCAAAGTTTTCTTAGTCTTCAAGCTTGCAAGGTTCTCACTCATTTTCTGTTACCAGAGCTCTTGTGATTATCTTGATCTGCTCACATATTGGTTTTAGATTCAAACTCAGTATTAATTAAGGTTGGCACCATACCCACACATACACACAACAACACCCCCCTGGCGGGGGGTCGTCTTCCCATATTAAGTTTTCAAACTTGTCTGTTATTTCCAAAGTGGTTTGCTTGTTATGTAAGAATTCACCTGTCATGTTTGAGTTTAAACACACATTAACGATTAAACTGAATTCTGGTTTATCAAGTCCTTAATTCATCATGGGATTGAAAAGATCCTTAGCTGAAAATGTTCTTCCTCGCTTGTCTTACAATATTCTCTTTAGAAGGTTGATCAATGGCTCACAATTTACTTTTCTAGACAAGCTTATCAGCGGACTAAAGCTTGTTCTGCTTTGGCCCAGTCTGTTTTAATCAGCAACAGTTTTAAGCAAAGAATTTTGCTATATCTAGTTTATTTTGAATGTCAGATCATGACTCAGTTGTTTAAATAGTGTGTAAGAGAAAATTAAGAGCTCTAAATTGTTGACGAGGAACATACGATTTATGCTACTCTACAAGTGAGAAAGTCCAAATGTATGTGTATTGTTGCACTAGCTATTCATTGTCAAAGCTTATAGCAAATTGGAATGTTGCATGTCTTTAATAGTATTCACTCTCGCTATTACTATTTTTGCTAATATTATTTTAATTCTTATCATCATAATTATTGATTATTATTATTATTATTATTATTATTATGCTTTTGTTTTATCATTTTCTTACAGTTTCCTGTATATTTCCTGTGCCTTGGCATCTCATAGGTTTTCTAAATGGTTATACTCTCAATAGTTGAAGCTTTCTGATAGTGAATGTTAAGAACAGCTTACCAAGTGTTTCTGTTTTGAAGGCTGCTGACATATACAAAAACACATGTTGCTGAGTTGCTACCACCTACCCCTACATTAAATGCCCTTAGCTTCTAGGGAAGTTCCCATGTCACTTGGATTTTATAGTTTGAAATGAATCAATTTGTAGGTGGAGGGCATCCAGGTTCACGCGAATGAGGGTGGGGTGACACAAACACGTGGTGGTATATATTGGTTGATCTTGCCTGCAGGATGTACTACACCTTTGTCCCTAAACTTTATTTTTCATTGCAATGTATCCTTATTTTTGTACTTTACGAGACATAAATAATGGGCTTTGAAATGCAATTTTTGACGTTTTTAGCATGATATGCATATCCTTCTGGATTTGAACATACATAGTTCCTCATATAAGTTTCCCACTTTCTCACACTTGTATTTGTCGTTCAGAAACTATTGTCCCTCCTCAGTTTGTTACTTTGTCTTCATCTTCAATATTTGCATGTCTAAGTTTATGACACGAGCCGAATTGTGTGTGCTGACACTGAACATGGCATCTGATGCTAAAGTAGGACTGTTTCTCGTGGTTTCATATTTCATGCATCCCGGTGTTACATGAAAACCATGCTGGCTTCAAAAAGTTGTATTTTTCTTTTCGGTCTTAATTAAAATTGGCATTGTAGTAAACTAAATAGTTATGAGTTGTATCCAGATCTCGGTTCTCATGGTTTCGTATTTCTTTCTGCATCCAGATCTGGGTTCATCATTTTGGGGAATGGCTTTAATACTTGCATCGACAAATCTCGTAACTGCTCGAATTGCTGCTGGTTGTCTTGGCGTTGCCCTGCTAGTTGTGCTTTTTGTGGCAAAAAATGTAAGAGAGCTCAGTAAACCTATGCAGACAATAATGTTTTAGCTCCATTCTCATATTATTTGATTAGAGCTTTCAGGATCTTAGTTTCTTCACTCTTGCGTTCTAAATTCTATTGTTTTATACAGTGGACACTTCGAGGACTTTGTATTGGTGAGTAGCTTCACATGCGTGCAATATGTATTAGTTTTATATTGTTCACATACTTCCAGACATTACTGATCCTTACTGATGAGTCTTTTCAGGATTTATTGTATTCCTTGCTATAGTATGGGTTCTCCAAGAATTAACTAAAGTCCGTATTCTTCGCTACGTCATTCTCTTTATTGGTATATTCTTATCTTTTCAAATCTTACTTTCTGAGATGAAGTTCTTCTCAGTTCTGCATCATTGTCACTTCTCTTGTGTGCAAAATAAAATGTTGCTTATATTTTACTTTGAAATTGCAGGTGTGATGAACAGTTTGTTCTCAGTTTATGGTAATTCTCTGTGATCCTTCGTAACATATACATTAGCTATTCTGAACAATTAAATTGCAGATTTTATATCACGTGACTGTAATTGTCGCAGATATATATGATGATTTAATATCTAGAAGGGTCAACTCCAGTGATGCTGAAAAATTTGCAGAAATTTGCCCCTGCCCCTGTACTGGGGTTGGATGGGGAGTGATATGGTAAGCCTTATACCATGACAAGCTCAAAGCAGAAACATGAAATTCCTTATCTAAAAATACGTAATTGTACTGATGATAAAAAATTGACCTTTTTTTTTTGGTAACATTATAATCTTTATTTGCAGGGGATTGATATCGTTTATATTTCTTTCTGCGTCGGTGTATCTAGGGCTTGTCATTCTATCGTGAGGTACAGTCTCATTCTTCACGGAATTGATTTTACATGTGTATATTTCAGGAGATTTATTTTATACATAATGAAGGTACAAAGTCATTCATTAGAATTTACACTGAAACAAATCAGGAATAACAAGGGCATTCTTTTTCTTGTAGATTTATATGTATAAATACGTAAGAAATAAAAATAAAAAAACGAATTCCGTCATTAGTTTAATGATAAACATATAAGAAAATCCTATTCTAACAAACATTTAGAGAACCCTGACCCCAAGACAATGGAATGGAGTTCTTTGTGGAAAGCTGCATATGTATGTGCATATGTGATATTTTTAACAACAGGCTAGATGAATCGTAGACAAATTGTAATTAAAAGGTAGATTTTTTCTAACATCTCTACTGCTCTACTATTTTCAGGTCCAGGAGATTTTCTATCAGTCGTCCCATATCCGCCCGGAGAGTCAGCTCTCACTTATTTTTTCCACTCTCCCTTGATGAGTAGTTAGTTTCATGGCATTTTAGCCACACCTGATTCTTTCAACCCTTTAGTTGTGGGTTACTCTTGCACTCTGATAGTTGTTGTAAAGTTTGTACTGGTGTATTACACTCATACCAAAGATTTAAACATATTGATGCGAAGTTTTTATACCTCTAAACCTCACTTTATTCACATATTACTGTTTGTTGTGATATCATGGAGTTACAAAATTGACATCAATAATGCTATTTGTACAATATTTACTAGGCCAGTAGCCACATCAACAATAGATTTATGGGTAATTGACTAAAATGTTTAGACAGATTGCCAAACACGCCCTTATAGATTCATTATATCTGTTATTTTACCCATATAGACCGTCATTTTTTTGAAATTGGTTTGTTCCAACCCATCATTTTTTTTTGAAATTGGTTTGTCCAATGCTTCTTAGATGTTGGAGAATCATTGGAATGGTAAAAAAAGTTTAGATTTATTGACAACATGATAAACGCCTTTCTTATACAAATGAGTCTCAAATTACGGTTGATGTGACGGACTGAATCCCATGTTCCAAGTACTAGTGAATGACATTAATTAAACAAATTACAGTGAACATGTATAATCAATTGAGCCATTTGATATCTAATCGGCTCTCCAAGAATTCCAATTATTATATTGGTCATCCCTTTACAAGTCTTTCGATTACTCTGAGATGCTCTCTACTATCTAGTGGAGTTGATATCTAATTAGGTTTACTGCTTTAGATAAAACCGGCCACTTGCAAGTTGACTTTATTGCCATATTTTTACTTTACAGTACGGGAGAGATTTATTGAATTAAAAAAAAAAAAAAAAAACTACGGTTGTTTAGAGGATTCATAAATTAAAAAAGTAAGACAAACTTGTAAACAAAATGCACATTTTGAAAATTGGAGCCAAGCAAACCAAGAAAATTCAAGAGCAAAGAAGCTGAAACCGCCTACAAAGGGGAGCCATGCCACACCAAAATTAAGGAAGACAAGCCATTTGAGATAAATGTAAAAGCAACAAAAAGTTATCTTCCATATAAAAGCTAAACAAATAAACCATTGTGTATAAAAAGGTCATGGAGGAACAAAGGCATCAGAATGGACACAAGCAAAAATACTAGAAGAATATGTTAGACAAGGAGCCTGGCCATCCAAGGAAACTGTTCCTTCTTAGGTTTAGGAGTTAGTATTGTATCCTATTTATGATTGTATTCTTGTATTCTTATATCCCAACCAAAGTGTATGCCAACATGAACGCGCCAAAGGATTTAAGTAGCGACGCTACTTGGCTCCTCACATATAAGGAGCTATTTTCTCATGATGATGATGGGTCATTTTACCATACATCATGCATAATATAAATATCGTCTCTACAAAAGTTCATTTAATTTAAAAATTGTTTAACTTTTAATATGAATCAAACAAATTGACTATTCATCATAAATATGTTATCTATTGTCATACTAGTGAATTTTTATTTCACACAGTAAAATCATCTCAAAAAAATCTAACTCATTATTTTTCAAACGACACAAGCACAATACATTATAATTTTCGATGTATCTGTAATCTCTCTATCGATCCCCCTCCTTATGGATTACAATCACACGCTGCTCTACAACTGGCCTGCATATGGAATTAGAAGCTCTAAAAGGTGAACATGAACTGCACAAAAAAAACAGGTGATCAAGAACTAAATTCATATCAAATCAAACTTTGTACATTACGAATATTTAGTGCATTTGATTATCTTTTCTTCACTAGTCGAATGAATACCCATTTGGATGTAAAGGGGGTGGGACAACATAGGGGACTCTTAATGGATATATAGGGTGTCTCGGATTGGATTCGATAATTCATTATATTCAAGGTGTGTTGAAGGAAAAAATGAAAAAATTGTTTCCAACTTGAAGGTAGAAACTGAGTTACTTCATTCTAATCCCCAAAATGGTAAGATTAGGACGAATAAATTTGTTTCATCTATAATGCCTTTCCGGTCCCCTCAAAATAAAATCATTCACGTACTTTCAAGTTTGGTCTACACCAATTTAAAGAATCAATATAACAAAAGCAAGTGCCTTGTATTGACTTTTCATAATGTTTCTTCCTAGGTTTAGTGCCTTTATTCTTCATCAGTTAAAGGTTAAAACTAAACCATATGAAATTATTTCATGGATTCCAAACATGCGTAGGTGGATGAGAAAGCCGCAATTATCTCCTTTTTATTGTGTTTTTCAAGTCTCTAATTATTTCATTTAATTTGGATTGATTCACATGGGCAAATTAAACAGCATTCCCTAGCTGTGTGTGCACGTATACAGAAGAAATTCCCATGACCCTTGGGAGAGGGAATGAGTCGACCTTTATTCTCCAAACAAATAATTTTGACTACAGTGATTTAAAAGAAGTCAGTATCCATGATCTGTCGCGAAGTCAAAGGTGTAAATTTTTGCCTGTTTTATATTTTGTTGAGCTGCAACTATTTGCGATTGAGATTTGATACAACAGAAAGAAAGAAACCTAGCTAGCTATATATATTCGTTAAAGATTGGATTCGATTCTCAGCTTTTAAATTTTCAGAAGCAACTGCAGAATTATCAGTAATATATAAACCCATGGAGTGAAGGTTTGGTGTCAAATGGAAATTAGTGAAGTTGATGAGATTGAGTTTATAGGAGAAGGTTTCAACATCCCTCAAGGGCTTCCAATATTCCATGTGAATACTGTGTTTGAACAACGTCAAGTATGGGAATGTTGGGGGCCTGCGAAGGACTTTGAAGCATTGCTCCTTCATTTTTGCTGCCTCTTACGTTCCCTTTTCTCTTCCTTTTCTCGGAAAACTATAACATACAATAGACTCTCGCACTTCTTTTTCCGGTATAAACCCTAAGCCCTAATAGATCTTTCTCATCTCTTGTGATTAACAGTTTATTTGAATGTGAAGGTTTCTCTACTCAACTCAACTGCTATGACTGTTCTGACTATCTCGGGTTAGTTATCAGTTTGTTTTTTAACGTGTATGAACTAATAAGGATTAGTATCATAGCCTTAGTTATACAATTGAAACTTAATAAGGTTAACGATCGACATCAAAATCTGCATGCTTCTGTGTTGTAATCGACTTACAAAACTAGGGTTTTCAGCTTTTGTTTTGAATCTGACATGTTTATTAAAACATTTGATTTAATTATATGAACTTGAAGCATTACGTCATGATATATATGTCTATTTGCGTAGCTGTTGTCATGTAATATCTTATAATTCTTATTATCTTGCTATACAGTTGCTTGTAGATTGTTTCAGATAGTCATGGTTTTTGCACTAAAAAAATTCAATCAAAGCTCATGTTTTTTTTTTTTTTTTCTAATTTCAAAAATAATATAATATCAAATCAACCATTCACGTATGAGTGAATTAATTTAATATGGTTTATTCAAGATTGAATTTGTTTCTTGAAGAAATTAAATCTGATCTTAAATCCATAGTTGCATTTCTTTATCATTCATTGTTTCATATGAAGAATCCGTAGCGCAAGATGAAGATTCGAGTTGATAAAGTGTTGTGCTTGTGATGAATGAACTGAGTGTTGATGAGACGAAATCGAAGGTTGCATAGAGATATCAAATTGCTGCTTAGACAGATCTAGGTAATTGAGTTTGGCTGAGAATTCCTTGATTGGATGTTTAATTTCTCTTAGTGGATTGCCTGGTTAGATAAGGAACTATGAGTTTTACCCACACGCAGTATTGGATGTATGCCCTAAAAATCAATCACAGAGATGACAAAGTTTTAGGACGATATTAGTCCATAAACTAATCATTTGAGCAAGACCACTAATTATAGGATTAACCAAATAATCCTAAATATTAGGTCATGGATAACACATTTATAAACATAAGAAAGAGGTATCCTAAAGGGTTAGGAGAAATCTAAATAAGTTAGATTGTAGAGACCTTGTCCTTTACATGATTACTCTAAAATTGTTCCCGATTTGTGAGATATATGGAGAGGATATATAAAAATACACAATATATATCCACTCATACCAATCCTTCAATGTAGGAACACTAAGACAAGTGTGTAAGTGCACAAAAAAGATTTGAGTACAATGAACACGATCAAGTTCTTGTATAGAGTTTTACTTTCATGTCAAGAGTTAACTTTAGTTGCAATTTATGAAAGTAATCCTCACACTTGAGATATCAATGTTGTCTGACGAGTAGGTTGGTGACTTTGTGATTCTGCACCATAGTCAAAAAGGCTTGTTCCATATATCATCCAGATCACTGTGTTACTTATGAGTAGGTTGGCGGACATGTTAATTTGGCATTTTGATTCGAAATGCTTATTTTATGTTGATAGTGCTTACAAAGTGGTGAATATGGGTTGAATTTTGTGGGTGCTTCTTCCATTTTGTTAGGCTCTATCTCTAGTATATGGCGAGCAACCTAACCTGGCGTGTGAATGATCTTGGCAAGGTCAAAGTCTGTTTGTTGAAAGTTTGCTCGGATATTCTTCTATGCCCGAGCAAATTTGGCGAAGAAAGGCGTGGTCGTGGATGATTGTTGTATTTTCTGTAACTCCTCTCCAGAGACATGTTGCATGTGCTCAAGGAATGTCCGTTTACTAAACACGTCCTTTTTCATCTTCCCTTCAAATTAACTCTTATAATTTCCTCGCATTTTCCATACAAGATTTCTTGCTCCAGGTTGCTAGTGATTGGCCTTATGGATGCTTTGATGATGATTGTCCACTTCATCTAGACTGCTAAAAATTCCTTGGGGGAGGGCAAATGTGATGACCTAGCTGATCTTCATAAAGCTGCCAACCTTCGTCTGCAAATTTTTTTTTCCAAGTCCAACCTACTGACAAAACCTAGCATTCATCCTCCCCTACTATCTGGACTCCGCCTCTGCAACTTGTTTAAAAGTGAATGTGGACGCGAGTGGTAAATAGGGCTTTCCTATTCAACCATTGCATCCCATCTTTAAACCCTTTTCATCCTCTTCGGTGTAGCTTAAAGTAGTAATATCACTTCTTCTCCCTTGATTCTTAATGGCGAGGATGTCAAAGTTGGTTTTGCTCATTTGCAACTGACTGATTGGCCAAGTTGGCTTTGTTCTCTGATCATGAGTTTTTTATTTGAAAAATTCTCATATATTGTCCATGATGTTCCCCTTACTGATTGTAATGCTTTATTTCTCAATTAAATTTGCTATCGTTTGCCCTCAGAAAATTTTATACCATAACATGGTGAGACTCATTTATGCGTAGATGCAGAAGCCACAGTTAGACTGTTCAAATCTTCTGCATTTATTTTGTGTGTCACATCTCTGTTGCATCTATCATTGATTGACACATGTTAATAAACTTAACCATTTTAACTTTTTTGTCAAAAACTTGATACATGTCAATCAATAATAAAGATCACAGAAACACCATACAAAAATAAATACAGAAGATTTATTCTTGAAAAAAAACCAGTCATTGTAAAGTTTCGACTCGTCCTCTATCAATAGTTTGTATTCCCAAAAACAACCACCTTTTGGACATAAGTCAACATTTTTTTTTGTTAAAATGGACATTCGATTTTTATTTCTTGTTGTTGGTTAGGCCCAAATGGCCAGATAAATGGCCAACCCCAATTACATTATAACTTGCCCGCTACGACATCAGAGACAAAGTTCATGCGATTCCCGTTCAAAACGCAACAAGTGGAGCCAAAGTTTGCACCAAAAAGAAAGGGAGCAATGGTGCCCAACTGCTTTGACGTAGAAACGTGAAAGCACACCACGTGACTATACAATTCACATGACAGAGATCACGGCTTCCTTTTAAAATCTCAGAAAAGAAAATGTCAAGAAAATTAAAAGGAAGTCAAGCTTTTATTCATTTGTGTTTTGACCTAAAAAAATCGTTTACACGAGAATAACTTACATGATACGAATACAATGTCAAGTGACGCCTCTTATCAATGAAAATGACGTAATACATAAACTACGCATCCTTTTTATTTCCTTAGCACGAGGCGTCACTGTGATAGTAAACTCGTGTCATGTAATCTTTCTCCATTTATAATGTTGGAGATTGTTAGAAATCTACGTACTTATCTTCTCATTTCAACCTTCTCAGTTCTACTCTTGTCACGTTTCTTTCACTAGCATGCAAAATTAATTTGAGTGCTAGTGAAGTACATGTGACAAGAAGAGAAATGAGAAGGTTGAAATGAAAAGGTAAGCGAGATGATTGTTAGCATTACTCTTCTCTATAAATGTTAGCATGCTAGAGAGACCATCTTTTGATGTGGCGGCTGATAGTTATACTTCTTCCTAAAATCATTAAAAAATGAGTCTAATCATCAACTGCTATATCAAGTTTATAAAATAGTCTTAGAAATGAGAATATTCTTGCTCAGCATCCTCAAGTAATGGTGATGCTCACATTCTATTTGTTTATATTGAATGAGATTAAATTTCGAGACCTGTGTAATGATAGACACAAATCTCAAATTTTAAAATCATTCAGTGATAATAAGTAGGATGAGCATTATCATCACTTGAGAATGGTAAACAAAAATGCTGCCTAAAACATAGTCTCTCATTTTTCATACTATATTTGTACCATCTCTGCAATATGTGTTGGTTGACCATACTTATATTAGAAATCTAGTACAAATATAGTATGAAAAATATACGTGCAGAAAAAGGCCACGTGTAACTATGGGTGTTTATCAATCATTGTAAAGCATATTATGACGTGGGGCCCCGTATGTCAACATAGAAATCCACCGACGATTGGCTTCTATAACGGCGTTCTTGGTTTCGCATTCGTCGTGCGGGAAGTCCATAGGCTTTTGTTGTTGTGTCGAAATTGGGGTTGTATGATTTGACGCCCTCCGTTGGAATAGTGGCCGTAAGTTAAATATGTCATCGTATTTAACGTGGCTTTCTCCCTACCCTTTTTTTCTTCTCATACCTACCTTCCACCACCAACCTTAGACGTTATCAAAACTATCAATCACATTCCACCTTCTTAAATCTCATCCTAATTTCTTCTTAATATTGATAATGAAAATTCTCTTGTTCGTTACTGCTAAAATAAAGTTGTTAAATTTAATGACCAATTTATTTTTGATTTGTTACACTTCTGTGTTACAAGCTGAAGTTATGACTCTTCGATGGATTTATGTTACATTGGATGGTATGAATGGGTTTTGACTATGTTAATATCGAATGAGATTCGAGAAATCTGATCCGGACAAATTTTGGAATATTCTGATTTTTGTAAAACAAAATATCTTGATATTTACTAGTTATTTTGAAAAGACAACACCATTTTGGCAATTTTCCAATAGGGGTATCAAGGTAGCTCTTTACCATAGCAAGATCGTTACCATGTTTGGTACATTGAATGATTTTCGTCACTCTTTACTATAACAAGATCATTACCAATAGCGTTTTATTCTTGCACGCATATTTCTTGTATTGTTAAACTTTATCAATTAATCGAATCTTTTTATAAGAAAAACTCTAATGAATATTATACAACATCATTCTTTTTTATCATATATAAACGCAATATATTCCTCCAACAACATATTCCCATAGACCGCCATCAGCACATGTAAAATTCATTCTAAATAATGATAAATATGGAAATTTCATTAAGACATTGTATTGCAGTACAGAATAGAATAGTTTTTACCGTCAAATACGTGTAATTGACAAAAGTCAAATACAACAACTATTCCTCGATCTAAACCAACACTGTGTAATTGTTTTAAAAATAATAAAAACTACTTTTACAAACCAAGTGGATATTTTACATTAAGCATGTTAAACTTCGTCCAAATTATTCAAATAAATTGATATCAAACTAGATAATAATAAATGTCGAACTTAATACCCCATTTATATGTAAATAAGTACTATTAAACGAGTGATTGACGGTCAAATATCGTGAGAAAAAAGAAGCGTAGGAAGTTTCCTGCAACTGCAGAAAGCAACAAGTATTTAATCTGACAGGGAAAGAGTGACAGAGTATGGGAGAGGAGAACTGGAAACTTTTTGTGGGTAAAGTCATGAGACGTATGGCAGTGTAGGCCCCACTGCCACTTTCCTCCTCTATCTCTTTCTCTTAACTTCCCCTTCACTCTCTCTCTCTCTCCTCTCGTTCTCTCTCTTAAGTAATTTCCCTCTCTCTCTCTGCCCTTTCAAACAATTTTAAAAGCAGCAACTTCTTCTTCAATCCCTCCCTCATGGCCACCACCATCTTATGCGCATCTCATTCCCATTCCATTCACTTCTCTTAGCCTTCATTCGCACACTCTGTTTTCCCTTTTTCCCTCTTATTTATAATAGCCCTGAAGGCCGAGGCGAAACGATATCAGTTTTATTTTAACAACTCGACTGAATTGTCCAATCATTCATGGACTCCGTCGGCAAGAAGTCAATGAAGAACCAAAACCAGAGGGCGGGTTTGATTCAGCGGCTGAGATGCTCCGTTCAAAACTACGATTGGGGGAAGAGGGGTCATGATTCCCAAGTGGCCAGGCTCTCTGCTTTCAACTCTGGTTCTGGGATTAACCCACAAAAATCATATGCTGAATTTTGGATGGGAACCCATGAGTCCGGACCTTCCTTTTTGATTCGGAATTCGGATGAGAATAATGGGTTTTTCCCAATTGCGTCTCAGATTATATCTCTCAAAGATTGGATTTCCAAAAACCCAAATGTGCTTGGTGAGAAGGTGATCAAAAAATGGGGCTCTGACCTCCCTTTTCTGTTCAAGGTACTCCATTTTTTTCCCTTAATTTTTTTTGGGATTGTGTTTGTTCCAAAAATTGGGGTTGTGGACTCTGGTGTGGAGTTTTCTTTGTTTGGTGTTTGTGTGGTTATTGTGTTTTTCAGGTGCTTTCTGTGGGAAAGGCATTGTCAATCCAGGCACACCCAGATAAGGATTTGGCCAAGATTTTGCACAAGTTCATGCCAAATGTTTACAAGGATGCTAATCACAAGCCTGAGATGGCCCTTGCTACTACACACTTTGAGGCTCTTTGTGGTTTTATCAATCTTAAGGTAATGATTTTCATGTTTTTATTAATTTCAGGTTTGATTCGTGTTTATTTAATTTCGAAAATGATAAGAATCTGAAGATAGTTTTTAACTAACAAACTCTAACATATAATTGACTCTATATTCCCGTCTTAACATCTCTTTAAACACAAGTTGTCTTAGTATTTTTCTGAGCATAAGCGAATGATGAGAGATATTAATAGGGGATATATCTGGGATACATAGTTTTCCTAAACATTGGGTCGGCTTGACTTGTTTGGTCACTGAGTCTTTTCATGACAATCATTAACACTTTCGAATGTTTACGTGCCTCCTTTTGTTGTGTTTATTTTGATATTAAACAAAAGAAATGTTAGGGAGACTCATTTATATTTTGTAAATCATATAATATGACGGTTGATTATTAAGCTCATTTCTCAATAATTTAAAGAAAAAGTTCAACCATCAACTGTCACATCACGTGATTTACAAAAATAATTTAAAATTTTAATTTCTCTAGCATTACTCTTAAACAAAACAAGTTGTAATCTTGTATGGGGTCCATTGAATAATAATAATAGGAAAATGACTTGAAAACTTTGATATTTAATCAAAATGACAAAACGGTGTTGTAAGTGAATAGTATCAGAAGTGACTTTTTAGAGTAAAATTGTCATTTTTCGTTAAAACTCTATTGAATAATTGGCCATTTACCTGGTCAAAAATTAGAATTATTGAGGACTATTAGGACAGAGAATGATATAACACCAAATGAGTTGAAAATTTACTTTTTCTCATTCCAACTGTTTAGGAATCAAACCATTTTCGCTTTAATTGGTAAAAACAATTAACAATATTAGAAACACACACTCCTTAATATACAACTAGAAGATGAGCATACACTTTGTGTGTGAATAATTTCATTTTCTTTTTTGTTTTTGATTAAGGAGTATGATTAGTTTTTAAATTTTTTTAAAAAGAGTATGAGACAATGATGATGAGATCTCTTAATAAGAGCATATTTTTCTTAATATTACATAATTACCATTTTGCCATCTTTATGTAAATATTGTGTATCAAAAGTGAGGGTAAAATAGGAAAAATGGGGATATGATTGTCATTTTCTCAAAAGATACAAAATTACTATTTTGCCCTCCTCATGCCAACATTGTGTATTCAAAAGTGAGGGCAAAGTTGGAAGAAAATGGGCAAAAAGTTGACAAGCCCTCATAGATAAAACTTCTATAAATGAATAATTTGAGGACTAAAAAAATTATTGTCACATCCCCGCTCAGGGTGGATCACTTCCCGGGCCCGCTCCACCACCGTAGCACGATATTGTTCGCCTTGGGCCTTCCCCACGCCCTCACGGTTTTGTTTCTAGGAACTCACAAGCAACTTCCCAGTGGGTCACCCATTATGGGAGTGCTCTAGCCCCCCCTTCTCACTTAACTTCGGAGTTCCTACGGCACCCGAAGCCAGTGAATTCCCAAAAGGCCTCGTGCTACGTAGGGATAAGAATATACATTTAAGGATCACTCCCCTGGGCTATATGGGATGTTACAATTATTATTTGAAAGAAGTTATTATTATATTGATAAATAAATAATTTATTAATTAATCGATAAATGAATAATTATTAATTTATAAAAAAATTTATTTTTTGTTTATTTTTCTTTTTAGAAGCATATTTTGAAAAAGAGCTGGATTAAGAAAATAGAAGTTGTTAAGTAAACGATTTCTAAGTATATATTATGAGTTTTATTTGTAATTTCTTTCTTGCCTTTTATCAAGTATTATTCTATATATTCGCTAGACATTAAAGAATTTAAAGAGAAATTATTATCTTATGCATTTAGCGAGAGTATTATCTTAATATAGTAATTTGTTTTTGAAGTAGAAGGAGAGAGGAAGAGAGTGATAGTTGGGGAGATGTATTTATTTATTTATTGTAGTTTTTAATTAGAGATATGTTAGAATTACATATAGGTGAGACTTTGAAAAAAAAACAAAATTTTGGTTGTGTGAAATTACATTTTTGCCTCTTTTTCTTATTCATGTTGCATTTTAATTAAATGGTTAAACTGATAATTTCATAGAATTTTGGTTGACAATAAGTATTTTATTAATATGTAATTTAGATTCGAGTTGGGATCAAAAGATTTTATTATTTAATTGAGGTTATTATTTTATTGAACATTCATTTACCAAGGTTTTACGGTAAGGGAGCCTGTACTATTATATGTGGACATTATCTATATTAAAGAATACGTCAGCAAATCTAAACAGTCATATTACTAGATATTTGTATGCACAAATGACAAAACTGATACATTTGTTGACACACTCTATGACGCTCGTTAAATAAATTAAACCTTCAGATTATAATGCAACTAAGAATTCCACTACCATAATATTGGATTCCATCATAGTGGACGTTTTAACTGCTATTTCTTTAATTAAACTTAGATTATATTTAATAATTGAGGTCAAGAGCAGGTGTAGTGTTACTTTCTTCTGCCTTTCAGAATTTCCTGCCAGGATACCTTTTTCTTCCCATTTGTTTATCCTCTAAAGGAATATTGCCTTCTCTGCTGGGATCTCTGTGGCAATACCAACTAATTATAATTAATTATAATTACTTATAATTTACAAGTTTAATTACAATTTTCGTATTTTGTTTACAGGAACTCAAAGTTGTGCTTGATAATGTCCCTGAGATTGAAGAACTGGTTGGCAGTGAAGAAGCAAAAAAAGTATCCGGAATCACTGATCTAGACGAGGAGGAGAAAGTAAAGTCTGCTCTGCGTTCACTTTTCACCCACCTCATGTTAGCTAGCAAAGAGATGATAACCACAGTAATTACTAAAATGAAAGATCGTTTACACGTCGAAAGTCAGGTTGGTCGATGTGTTTTTCTTCAATGTAACTGTCAAATTATGTTTTTAAGGGCAAGTTCTTCGCCCGTAGGATGATCTGATTGAAGATCCTGCTATGATCATTCTGAATTTCTGTAACTGTTTTCGCTCTTTTGGCAGGCGAGGCTTTTGACAGAGAAGGAACAGCTGGTGTTGCAGTTGGTAAAGCAATATCCAACTGATGTGGGTGTTATATCTGCCTTCTTCTTGAACCATGTGAAGCTTAATCCCGGCGAAGCGCTGTACATCGGAGCTAATGAACCTCACGCTTACATATTTGGCGAGTGCGTTGAGTGCATGGCAACCTCGGACAATGTAGTGAGGGCTGGCCTTACTCCAAAGCATATGGATGTTCAAACCCTTTGTTCAATGCTGTCATACAAGCAGGTAAAATACAGCATCCCCGCCGTGGAATTCACTCTTAACGTCTACTTGCTTGGTGCGAAGTTTCCTTGCATTTCGCATACATGTCCGAAATTTGATATATTTTCTTTTGCAGGGGTATCCTGACATCCTGCAAGGAGTCGCAATAGGTCCTTATGTGACAAGGTACCTCCCACCTTTCGATGAATTTGAGGTTGATCGCTGTCAACTTCCGCAGGGAGAATCAGCGGAGTTCCCTGCAGTCCCGGGGCCCTCGATTTTTGTGGTCACGTTCGGGGAGGGAATCATGCATGCAAGCAATGTTCAAGGTGATGTAATTACAGAAGGAGACGTTCTTTTCGCACCAGCAAACACTCGGATTCGCATAACAGGCGCATCCGAGTTGCAGATATACCGAGCGGGTGTGAGCAGCATGTTCTTCCAAGGCTCGTGAATTTCGTTACACAGCTGCACACCTTAGCTTTAGAGCAAAGCACACAATTTATGAATTTTGCATTTTTTGATTTTTTTTACAATAGGCGTATGTAATATGTAATAATAATATTAGCACTGTCATGAGAATGCCTGTGCTGGTGTGCAATGAAATGTCGTTAGAATTATACGGAATAAAAAATGCATCAATTTGAGTCCTTTATTTATAAAAAGATCCATTTAAATCGTTTGTGACACAAAGGACCAGTCACTAAGTATCAAACTCAGCACAAATTTAATATTCTTCGCCATCTATGTGAGTCAAAGCTAAGAACTCCAACTTACAAGTGCAAATAAATATCTTACTAGTTGGTTAAAGAGAGAGAGAGGAACTATTAAAATCAATGTTTGTGTCAGTGAGGAGTGTCAATGGCTTTGATGGCTATTAGACCCACAATAATTTATAAACGAGTAATGCTATTCATACCATGTTTTTATACCACATTTCTATACCACATTTCTATACCACCTTAGGTGGCATTTGATGTGGACAGTCATATCATTTAAAAAATTTGCAAAACCCAAGGAAAGGAAGGAGAAAGACTCCTCGTATACCACAATCATAATTTAATTAACTAGTTTTTCTTAATTATTAGTTTATTGAATAATAAACTAAATTTAAAAATCCGATTAATGACTATCCACATCAAATGCCATCTAAGGTGGTATGAAAATGTGGTACAAACATATGGTATGAATAACATTACTCTTTATAAACGGGCTAAAAAGAAGATAAGTATACGGCCCAATGCTTTGATCTGGTGGGATCATTCCAAACCAGCCGTAAGCTAACAGTTAGTACAACGATGTGATATGCACATATCTTATTATTTCTCTACAGCCCTATTTAATCGTGCATGTTATTTCTGTTTTGATTTATCCTATTTAATGGCCCGAAATAAAGAGGGGTGTGTTAAGAACGTGAATGAGTAAATTCTGGTGGAAATTAAAAGGGAGCCCTTATGATTGCTTATGTGGGAAGCACTTTTGCGTTTGCTACAAATATCCAAATAATTTCTAGAAACAGTTCCATGTGCTTCCTGAAGAAATGTCTAGAAGGTGTTTCACAAGAAAGCACTTCTACAAACCATAAGCACTTTCACACTAGTTTGCCAAAGCACTTCCATAAACATTCCGACACCATGTCGTGGGCAACCCCTTCAACACCGATAGGAGGGTAAAACCTGCCTGTCACGTTCAGACCATCATCATCCTGGTACATTAGAAAAAAAAAATACAGAGCAGTTTTGAATTGTTTGGTGAATGAAGAACATCTGTTTTTATCCTTGTTCAACTGAAACATCATGTCTGCATTGTTTTGAATTCCATGCATCTCCTTGAAAGAGATCCAAAGATGTCATGCAGAATAAAAAAACAAAATTCTCAAGACCTTGGATTGCTGATCCTGGCTGGCAACAGGCAAAGCATTCCTCATACTTTGGATCGTCGCCATCAGATTGAATTGAAAAAACAGCAGACGATCCCACTCTGATACCATATGGAACTTACACGAGGTTCGAGAATTGGCATATGTCCTCGGTGGTGCTGGAAACTCTTACTGGTCACTAGAACATCAGTACAATACAACAAACCGCATATATGTACCGAGGAGCAAGGCATTACAGAGAGAACAAGCAACAAAGGCTTCGTACGACATCTATGTATCGAGGTGCAAGATAGAAGATGAAGAGGTGCCAGAACTAAATTGCTAAAATTAGTGCTCTTGGCTTAATACAATGGTAACAACTAACAACAATCATTAAATAACTTTATCATTCCACTAAGATCAGTGATTTAAAGGAATCTATAAAATTAAGCGACTTCATTCAAGTGAAAGTTGTTTTTTTTTTCAACTTCCCGAAATTCTTAGATTGTTTCAGCATAGTCTAGTTGTCAATGTATACTGTGACTGCTTAAGCTTCCACCACTTTTAGTAAGTGCTTTGGTGATGACATGAGTAAGTATTCCGATGGGGCAGAAAAACAGGCAAAGAGAAACTGAATGTCGAGTCTCCATTTGGTTTTGCAGACCATCGCTGAAAACCTGCCTGGATCAATGAACATAAAGTGTTAGAACTGTCTTTGCATGCATGCTTGTGTGTGTGTGTGTGTGTGAGAGAGAGAGAGAGGGGGGGAGAGAGAGAGAGAGAGAGAGAGAGAGAGAGAGAGAGAGACCTTGCAGCAAAGAGATCAACAATCAACAAGTGAATCCAGGCAGAAGCTAATGTTATCTCATTGGTGAACATCTTTGCTATACCAGTCAGCTGCACATAGTGCATAGGTAGGGGGAAAAACTCGTATAAAATTTCATAACATACGAGAAAGGATTGTTTAACTTGTATATTACTAATAACTGTACACACCTCAGGCAACCAGTATTTACTCCCAAAAATCAACCGCAGTGTTTCAGGAGTCCAGGAGAGGTATAGTAGATAGGCATAGAGAACTCCAAGCAGAACATATGGTATACTACTCTCTGTAAATACTTTCGTCTGCATTTTTTACATGACTTCAACGAATTAGGTCCATCAATTTAGGTTGGGCAAATCATGCAAGATTATACTGATATGAAAAATAATAACAATAAGAAGCATTTACAGCATGAAAGCATACATACCAAGAACATACCAGTTGAGCTTTAGGTGCCAGAACCATGAGGGCATAAAATGGGAGAACTGCAGTCGTTCCCAAAGTAAAAACTCTACTAGCAATTTGAGAACTTGTCAACCCTGAGCACAAAAAAGAAAAATACACTAACCTTATTGTTATCGATGGTATTTGAAGCTTAGACGACCCCCAGCCCTCCCATCCTCATTATCACTCACACTATTATGAGATGTAAACAGATAATAAACGAATCATGAACAAGTAATGGCGATAAACCATTCCTTTTAGAGGGAAGAAATTAGATGATTTTGCACTTTGTAAAACTATCAGGCTGTCAAACTTGTGCATCATTATGACACGGCTACTGGTAACTATTTTCTAGGAAGGAATTCCAGTAATGAGTACTTCAACATCGTATGAATGATATTCATGGGTTTTTATCTTCATACGGTCAAATATCCTAACTTTTGCACTTAACAACACATAGCAAGATTCAAATCAACCACGCAACACTGCAAATGATATCAATTATGAACGAAAAGCATTAAAAGTAGCAGAAAGGATTACATGACAAGTATACTCCAGAGCATTTTCGATGTGGAATAGATCTCTCAAGTTTTGGTCTTATAGTAATTGTTGAACCTCCGACAAAACTCCAGTCCTTGTGCATGTGAGATTCCACTGTCACAAGTTGTTGACCTAAAACTTCGGTGTTATAACCTCTCAGCGTAAATGTGAAGCTTTGTGCACTTGTATCGTTGCTCCAATGTCTTATAGTCTTCTTGCCATAGTCAACCTACGAGTAATGAAACTTTAGTTGTAAGAGAAGATTCCCAACTGAGAACAATATATCGCAATACACGTTAATGCTTATGCCAAAACTTGACATTCATGCCTTCATGCCCTCTTTGAGATCTAAATTAATGCTCATACCAAAGGAAAGCTTTACACAAGCATCAAACAAGTTCGCATTATTGCCATAATATATGGGAATGGGATCGATTCTAAGAGTTGGTGAAATGTGTCTTTCCAGATTTTTAACAATATTGCTGCCACAGTAATCATAACGACAATTTGACAACAAAACTACAAGTAAAATGCAATGAACTTTTCAATTCGAAAAGAAGAACAATTACGTATTTTCATGGCCAAGAGAAACAACGTTAGGGTATACAAATTGTAAATCCAAGTAAACTACTCTGGCAAACACCCATTTTGTCACCCAGAGAAATGCTTTAACCAGACGAAGAAATCAACAACGCTCGCGTATGTTGGACAAAATATAACTAATTTCAAACTGCTCCAGATACCCTTCTCCTTCCTTTTAAAGATCCTCAATAAAAAATGAAAAACTGCAAGGGAACAGGGTATTATATGCTTAATCATTCCCAGAGAAACGTTTTGAACGAGAGAAAAAAATGGAGGGAAGAGAAAATGAAGCTAGCAAAACTTAGAAGAAACACCTTGAAGGAGAATGAAGAATGGCAAAAGCAAGAAGAGAAGGCCATCTCTGTTGTGAGACCAGAAAACCCTGTAAACAAGTAATAATGGCTGCTCCATAATATGTTTTTACACTACTGAAATTAGGAATTGGGAAAAAAATGAAGATAAGGAAAGAACTCCAATAATGCAAAAAACTACAGTTTCACCGGCAGACAGCAGTAACGACACCGAGCTTAGAGAGAGAGAGAGAGAGGGGAGGGTTTAGGGTCTGAGAGACTTACCTTCATCTGTGACGTACTGTAACGATATTCCAAACTAATTATTCACTGCCACGTAAAAAAATCAAACATGTGGTAGCTCGTTATTGGTTTGGAATACCGCGGTAAGAAAGCCACATTCCCCACAGCCCACTTGTACTGCATTTGTTTGTACCTTTCTAAGTGGACAAAAGAAGAAAATGACAATTCATATATATATTTTTTCAAATGGATGGATAACATTCACTCTTCTAGCAAAGAACTGGTCCTCCATTCCTCAAGGCTACAATCCAATACAGGTTCTGATAAAATAAAATTCGAGTTTTAATTAAATAAATACTAATTAAATCAAACAGTAATTTAACTAACTATAATCTTATTTACTTCTACAAAAAGTTAAAATTTTATTCACCAAGCAAAAGGGAAAAAATTACAAAAGCTCCAGCCTCCCTTAGGAAAATGGAGAAATAGACACAATTTATTTGAATTGTGTGCCATAAATAATACAATAATCCAATGTTATTCAGCAAAAAATCAGTACATTCACAATAGACACTCATCCAGTGCTTCTTATTCTTCCCCTTCCCTACCCTTTTACTCAAATACACGTCAAGAACATGAATGCGGGTGCCCTCAAATGCGCGCGGAGAAGTTAGCTGCCTGTTAGTTTTTCGCTGTGCTCATTAAGCCATGAAATGATGTCGCTAAAAACTCGAATTATCATTTCATCTGGCTCACCCTCCAAAAGGGAATGATATGCATCCATGTAAAGGATGAGCTTCTTGTCGGAACTGCTTGCCTTTTCGTGCAGCACCTTACTTACAGATGGATCAGTTACAATGTCAGCCTCTCCATGCAGGATTAATAATGGAAGAGAGACCTGTAATGAAATTTATTAGAAGTGACCTAATAAATTTAGAATTCTATATGCTACTGCTGCTAAATTATACTGAAATACACTGAACTTTTCGGGTAAACAGTAAAACATAATATCTAAAATTTGAAATAAAATCGTGTATTTGTTGAAAAGACAGCCAACTAACACCGGTTGTCCAGTCCCCTGCACTGTCCCAAAAGAATAAGAAACTACCACCACCTGTTAGATTCTGTTTCAACAATTTTACAAACTTTTCGGACAGTTTTGCGTTCAACTAACATAGATTGAATCTAGTGGAAATTTCAGAAATGATGTACAGGGCTTTGTTGACAGAAAGATACCTAACATAGGTTTACTGGCTGTGAAGGTCCTAATTAGTACATCTTGGTTCTAGAGTCAAATAGGGGTCTGCAAGCAAGACTCAGGTTGGATCTGAGTGCAATACCACTGATCTTCATTGGTCTAAAAGAAATGAAGCCCAACCTGAACCTCAATAAGCAGAAGCTAAACCAAATAGCGTCATGTCAAACTGGATACAGAAAAATGGTTTCTAAGAAAACACATCATCGATGGTCCATGGAAATGTGGTGTATTTGTCCTGTGCTACTGCTACTTCATATCACAGATCATAATCTAAAAGAGCAGTAGGTTATATATGTAAATATTAAGGTTGTATTTATTTCTTTTTTGGATTTGTAATCCAGTCAAACTGTAATGGGTTAAAGTTACTTCAGATGCAACCAAACATCTGTGGGTTAAACTTAATAAGAATTACCACCTAGTTATGTAGACACCGGAACTGTTAACCACCAGAAAGAACAAAGAAGAGATTAGGGAATATGCAGCAACAGGCGTTACATATTAAGGGAAAAGGTTCACACTGAACATACTGGATAGAACTTGATGCAATCAAAGGAAACTAAAATGGTGGTTCAATTGGTATAGAAATTAACTGTAATAAAAAAGGAGTCATGGATTGGCATACTTCTTCCAATTGGTGTTCTATCTCTTCAGTAGTTCGGAGCATTTCTAGAGCAGTTTCCAGGCGTGGTTTATCCTTGTAAGCAATAACATTATAGGCTGTCTGCATTCAGGAAAATGAACAAATTATCAGCCACAACTTCTGCAAGAAGGTTAAAAAAGAAATGACGCGTCAAATCATGGCATGGATAACTAATTAGAACAACTTGAGAAAGCTAGTAAAATAGCATTACCACCCATCTTATGAACATAAGACCCTCCATGTTTTCACTACTTGAAACTATTCATCAAAGAAAAGAGACTAACCATTTCTCTTTTCTTCAAGTCTCTAAATGCTGCCTCAGCCAGATTCTTTTGTGGAACCAATTTTTGCTTTGGAAGGAACTTGGCCACACCAATCAGGATTTGTGTTAGTAGCCATGGTGGAACCATGTCATCTGCAATCTACAAAAAAACAAAAAACAAAAAACAAATTTACACCTTTTAAGTGAACGAAGGTGAGAATTAAAGAAAAACCTTCTTCCTAATGCTAACACAATAAAGTTATGGAATTTACCTTGCACATTGGTGCAACTAGTATTGCGCCATTCCATGCACTAGGTTGTTTTAGGTGAGCCTTCAGTGCTACAGCTCCACCCAAGGACTGTCCAAAGAGAAAGGTCGGGAGTGTACGTAACTCAGGCTGCTCTGCGCTCCAAACCAAAGTTTGTAAATATTAACAATTGAAATGAAGACGGCGTTTTGTCTGTTTTCTTGTTCAAGGAACAAACAGACCAGACATATCCTTTAGTCTATCACTTGATTGTTCCATGGGAAAAAAAAAAAAAAAATCTGTCATCAGCCAAGCAGGTCCGGCCCTGAAATTTCGAGGGCCTTGTGCCAAATTTTAACTGAAACTCTCACTAAGAACCATGAAAAGAAGTTACAAATTATATTTTTAGTTTTTCCTATAAAATAGTTTCAGCACATAAATTTTAAAAACATATGATCATGTGGTAGGTGGATATGCATTTCCTGCATCAAAGAGCACCTAGTTTTTAATTTTTTGGGTGTTTTTTTTTATTATTATTTTTTAACTCGTACCCTTGCCGAAATGTTGCGCAGCGAGTACCACTTGCGCTAATTGCATATCCTGTTTTCTAGCTGTACAAAATATATATACGCATATTTATATATAGTATGTATACACTCGGGGGCCTTTCAAAATTAGGGCCCTGTGGGGTGCACCACCTGCACTCCCTCAGGGCCGGCCCTGCAACAAAGGACTTTAATTCTCTATTTCAGATGCGAAGTACAAAAGAATAAGTAGCTGAGAAGAGCTACATTACGTCATGAGTAAAACTTTCCCTGAATTTGGTTTTTGACATCACTTTTCATCTGCTAATTTTTTAGGGTTGGAGGAGGTCATGAGTGAGCAAATTGATTTTTCATATTTAGAGCAGTTTCAATCCCTCTACCTAATATTTTCTAGTGCATTTCATACCAATGTATCCTAATCCCTTGGTACTTGGAAATCCGTCATCCAAACACCCCATTAGAGTTCATTTGACACTCTGATTTCCAGGTCCATACTTCTCACTGACTCACATTAGAAAGTTCTAACACGAAGGTTAATATATATTTAGCATACCCTTGACTTTGGAGTAATGCTCAATGACATCATCTACAAGTCTGTCAAAGCTGGGAATATGGCAATGAAGACCTGCGGAGAGACCAAAGCCAAGGTAATCCATTGCAAAAACTCCGTACCCATTTGATGCCAGCTTCCTTGCAATTCCTGCAGATATCATGAAATGATTAGGTTCCACAAAGGAGCATGTCAAACGCAGAAATTTGGTCAGCAAATACTCTCATCACAGGTTACATGCCTTCAAAGAAAAAAGTGCAAGTATCTCCGTAGCCATGACAGTAACACACTACTGCTTTGGGACGAGATGTCGCTGGAAGCCAACTCTTGCAGAAGATCTCCAGTCCCCTGGAATTCACCTCAATAGAATATGCTGTGATCATCTTCAAACGAAAAATAGACCGCAGAAACTTTGGAAATCTAAAACGGGGGCACAATGCTTATGAATAACGTATCCTAGCATGTTACATGATCGCTTAAACTTAATTATAGGTAAGCGGAGAAACCTGAAATGACATAAGTACGAATGAAATAACAATGTAAGTTGATTACCATCATAAAAGAGTTATTACCTCCTCCATTTTCAATCCATCAGTCGGTGTCTGCAAATTAACCAAAAAGTAAAACAATAAACATTACTAATATTAAAAAATGTCGGCAACCCCTTAACAATTACATAACATCCTGAACTCGAACTACCATTTAAAGAAACATGACCAAAAAAACAAAAGCAAAATAGTATAAATAGCAAGTTTCAGTAGCGGTTCGTGTGGCCGTGTGTGGACTGCAAGACTGAACCGAAAACAAACTCGGGGACAATTTTTTTGAGCAGCAATAATAATGTCAATGTTAAAAAAAAAAAAAAAATATTAATTTACTTTGAAAAATAGTTCATCCATTCCTCCCAACCACTTATTCTCATTGACCCACCCATTTACAAGTTTCCGTGTCAATCATCACCAACCCACTACAAAACCCAATTACGCTCCCACAAATTACAACGTGCACGAAATTTTCAAGCTATATTCTAATCTAATCTAAACTACTTAGCGAGATTCGAACTTAGGTGCAGTGCGAACACACTCCACTAGCCAACTTGGCCACCTACAACTCAAACTAACTAAAACAACCCCACAAAAAATAATGAACAAAAAGTCCACTTTAGCAATAACATAAGTAAACAGACAAAGAAAAACAGCCAAACAAAATACCTTGAACAGAATGTGGTCAATCCCAAGCTGAATTTCCTTGAAGGCCTCACGAGCGCGCCTTCTGGCGGGAGCTTCATCCATGTTTGCAACCAGAAGCTTCTGCAGTTTCTCGTCGACTCCTGGCAGCTGCCGCTTCTTGGGCGCCATTGCTGCTGCTTCTGTGCTCTTCTTCCTCTTTCTTATTCGGAAACAAAACCGGACCGCCCTGAGCTCTGAAACGTTTCGAACAGAGTTTCTTTCGGGAGTCAGAAACGAGAACAATCAAATGATAAATCAACTGGAGCGGGAAGTGAGGTCAATTGTACCGGGAAGAGAAAAAGGGTGGCGACTGTATGGCTTGGCGAGTTTCAACGCCATCAGAGATTTTATTAAATTAATGATTAATTGTAGAAATAAATGGAATCGCCGAGTAGGAGGAAGCCAAACCAAATGGGAATCTGACTTTTCGGAAATTAAAATAAAATTATTATGTTATCTACAGACTTGAAGATGCGATCTGGTTGGGAAGTCTTTAACATTTATTTGAGGTTTTTTTTATTTTTTTATTTTTTTTGTAGTGTGTTTTAACGTGAGGCATGGTCATTTTTATATAGTGATGTGACTAATTTAATAAAGAGAATCAATGACCTAATGGTTATAACATTTACTTGAGAAACGAATAGTTATTTGAGGAATTAATAGCCTAGTGGTTACAATAGCTACACCAATTGAAGGACATACATAAAGTTTCCTACAACACTCTCCTTTGAACGTTCACGAATTGCTCAGTTAGGTAATCACAGGTACTACATGTCAATATCTCGTCTTTGTCTCTCTCAAAAATAAAATGTATGCTATTTACATGGATGGCCCATAAAAACCGTAGGGAGAAAAATCGGTAATTGCCGTGGGCAGAACCGAAAAACTTCTTAAGAGGACTTCCATGACTTCAAGCATGGCTCATGTGACAGATGACCGTTACTGTCTGGTCGGAAGACCAACTGGTGCCTCATTAAAAACATTTTTAAGTAAAAGTCAGTGGGATAAAAAACTTAACTAAGACAAAAAGAGTACACAGGCTAAAGCGTTGGCTTCTTCGAGATGCCTTCTCGTAACTAGCACACGACTGGATGCTTCCTTGAACATCAGAATCGACAAGATGCCTTACGCTAGCTCTGAAAGTCTGCTTAACCCATTTTGGAATATTATTATTATTATTATTATTATTATATTAAGTTTATTAATTTAATGGAAATTAGAAGTGGAGGCTTTTGGTAAATAGATGTGTCTATTCAAATGAAGAGTTGCAACTTTTGATTCTTCATGAATAGTCATATGCTTTCCAAAGAGGTATCTTTACTTCTATAAATAGGGAATCCCCCTTATAATCATAAATAACTTTTCATTGTTTTACAAAATTATACATAGAGTGCACTAAATTTTAGAGTCTCATTAAGTCCAAATGAGAGAGTTTTTCAACACAATCGTGGTTCATGGAGCCTTGTGATTTGGAGTGCTACTATTATAAGGACGTGGACGTTGTATCTTGAGAGATAAGTGCCGACCAACCATGAGCACTATAGTAGGGTGTAAACTTGTCTTAAGAACAAAGTGTCTAACACTTGTCTCGACCGAATTTTCAGGTTTTTCTAATCCATTATATCATGTTCATTTAACATTGGTTACTCATGTGCATGTATTAATTTTGATATATAATTGCATGAATTATTTCTTAATTTTCTATGTGAATTAATATAGCAATTAGACCTTATTTATCCAACACCCAATACCTCTAACGTGCTTCTGAAATGAGCTCTTAGGCAATAATTTGGTAAATAGGTCAACATTGAGGAGAGCTTTAGAAGTGTAGAATACAGCTAGTTAAGCCCCCAACTCTTTTCATATGAGGACAAAGCTCACTGCTACTTCGAATACAACTAGATATATGTACAATTTCTCCTCTGCCTCTAGCTTGGATAGTAAGAGAGGTAACGTCAAGTACTTCTTCAAGTCCTAGAACGCCTTATCCTGGAAACTTGTCTTGCAAAGCATGTTTCTTGGGGAAGTTGAACCCTCAACCCTTAACTACAAAGATTATTCACGACCCCCTAAGTTTCTTCAGAAGATTTAATGGGATATTTGTGGACGTATTCAACCAACATTCGGACCATTCAAATGCTTTATGGTGTTCGTTGATGCATCGACACGTTGGTCTCATGGCTATTTATTGTCTAAGCGTAATTTTGCCTTTGTGAAACTCCTAGTTCAAATCATTAAGCTTAGGGCTCACCACCATAATTATTCAATTAAGTCCATTTGATTGAAGAATGTTGGAAAGATTACATCACAGTCTTTTAACGATTATTGCATTGTTAGGGTTGATGTTAAACATCCAGTATCCCATGTTCATACCCAAAACGGCTTGGGATAAGTTTTTATAAAGCTCCTTCAAGTGATAGCTTGGACCGTGGTTATGCGAATCAAGCTGTCTACCTGGGTTATGCAATATTGCATGCAACCATATTGGTCCACTTGAGGCCCACTATTACCCAATCTCATTCACCATTACAGTTGGTTATTTTGTATGAGCCTGACATTTTGCACTTATGTGTGTTTGGTTTGCAGTCTATGTACCAATATAGCCGCCACTGCATACCAAAATGGGTTATTGGAGAAAAATGGGAATCTATGCCGGTTATGATTCGTCATCCACTATTAGTTACTTAGAGCCTTTCATAGGCGATCTCTTTACCACACGTTTTGCGGATTATCATTTCGATGAAACAGTTTTCCTGTCATGAGGTAGAGATAAGAATGCTAAATTCTAGAAGAGTGCCGCAAATTGTCGTAGATTACCACCATTATGTCTCATTTAGATCTCTGCACTGCCCAGTCTGAAACTGAAGTGTGTATTCTAGGTCTATAGAGCATTGTTCAAAGCATACTGGATGCTTTTACTGATCTAACAAAGGTGATAAGATCACATATATCTGGTGTGAACGCGTATTCAAGGATCGACGTACCAAACGTATGACGTAACATCGCCCTAGAAGGATGAGTCGTCCCCAAAAAAGGATTGGCCGCACCTAGCACGCGACTTAGTACATTAACGGCTAACCAATCATTTGTTTCTACCTAGAAGCGTAGCAGACCTCTTGGTTCAAAAGATTCATAACCCAGATGAGGAAAACAACATAAACTAGTGAACCTAGTGTGCATCCAACCATCGCCTACTTGACCATTCCAATGCATGATGTTATTCTAGATTACGGAAATGTCTTGAATGAGATGAATCCACATTCCGAGAATCGAGAATCGTGAGAATCGTGAGGTTTGGAATCAGACTGAGATGATAGTCGATGATGACTTTGTATACATAGTAGCTACTGATATCATGCTAAGTGATGACATTAAACCACATTCTGTTAGTAAGCGTTGATGTATAACAGATTAGTCAAACTGGAAACAAGCAATCCAAGTCGAACTTGATTCATTTGTGAAATGCAAGGTATTTGACCCGTAGCTCCTACACCTACACATGTAAAGCCCGTTTGCTACAAGTGGGTTTTCGTTAGGAAGCGTACTGAGAATAATAAAATAGTACGACATAAGGTATGCCTCGTAGTACAAGGCTTCTCTCAACGCCTTGAGATTGATTATGAGGAGACGTATTCTCCCATAATGGACGTTATAACGTTCATACTTTATCAGTTTGGTAGTTTCCGAAAAAATAAATCTGTAGCTCATGGACGTGGTAACCGCGTATCTCTATGGGGATCTTGATACGGAAATCTACATGAAAGTTCTATAAGGACTTACATTGACTAGATCAAATAGTTCTAGACCATTTAACACCCTCTCGATTCGATTGAGGAGATCACTATACAGAATGAAATAGTTTGGACGAATGTTGTATAATTGTGTGAATGAATATATAAGTCAGGGTTATGTGAACAATGAACTATGCCAATGTGTGTTGATTAAGAAGTCATATTCCGGATTTGGGATTGTTGCAGCTTATGTCGATGTCATGAATCTTATTGGGACTCCCGAAGAGCTTGAGAAAACTGTCGCACATTTAAAATTGGAATTTGAGATGAAAGATCTTAGGAAAACTTGATACTATATATCTACGCCTGGAGATTGAGTATTGTTTGGATGAAATCCTAGTACATCAGTCAAACTACATTCATAAAGTGTTGCGTTGTTTTAATGAGGAAAAAGCGTCGAGTACTTCTATGGTCGTTTGGACGCTAAAAGCTAAAATAGATCATTTCCGTCCTAAGGAGGATGTGGAAGAGGTTTTAGAGCTTGAAGTTCCATACCTAAATACAATTGGTGCTTTATTGTACTTGGCTCAGTGCACTAGACCGGACATCTCATTCGATGTGAATATTTTGGCAAGACACAACACTGAGTCCACACACAGACCTGGAAGGGTGTTAAAGACATTTTTTGCTACCTTAAAGGTACAATGGGTTTGGGATTTGCTCTACCCCTACAAATCCTCGAGAGGAGCCGCCGCCCTCTCGGTCATTGGGTTGACTCTCGCCTTACTAGTTATGCTAACGCAGGTTATTTATTTGATCCGCACAAGGCACGTTCTCAAACGGGCTATGTCTTTACCTTTGAAAGCACCACAATTTCTTGAAGGTCTACCAAGCAAACACTAGTTGTGACTTCTTCGAACTATGTTGAAATTCTCACCCTACATGAAGCTACTCATGGATGCTTTTGGCTGATATTAGTAATGAAACATATTTGAAGTATAACGGTCTTTCTTCCGTCATTGACATCCCTACAACAATCTATGAAAACAACGCTGCATGTATCGACCAACTTAAAAAATGATACATCAAAGGAGACAACATTAAGCATTGTGCCGAAATTATTCTTTTCACATCAGCAACAGCAACATCAGAACATTGAAGTCAAGCAAATTCGCTCTCAAGACAACCTCGCCGATCTCTTCACGAAGTCATTGCCAAAGTCTACTTTTCAGAAGCTCGTCCAAGGGATTAGTATGCGTAAACTTTCTGACCTGAATAACTTATAGTTCTCATCCTTAGAAGTTTTGTCAAACTCATGGGGAGTATCCATAAGCTTACTCACCTGATCTTAATGTACTTTTTTTTTTCTACGATGAGAAGCATTTTTCTCACATGGTTTTTGCTACCTAACGAGGTTTTAACGAGGCACCCATCCTGGGCTGGTCATACCTTTACAAGGTTTCCTACTTTCGTCCCGTATGACCTTTAGTTTTGACATTATGCATACTTCTCACATTTCTCCTTAGTCTATAAGTTTTTCTCTCATATTGAGTTTTACCGTAGCAAGAATTTGTGAGTTTTTACTACCAATGCATAGTTATGTTAATTTGAGACTCGCTTACGCCCGTTGTACCGACGACTTGATCAATTGATCTACTTCACCGCTAAAGGCTTGATACGATGTTTTGTTTGAGTATTTACACACTCAAGGGGGAGTGTTGCAATCCTAATTGTTTAGTAATATGATCATGTAAATCCTATTAAATCATAGGATATCCTTGTAGGATTCTACCATATCTTATCTTTAGATATTGTTCTATTAGAGTTGTAATCTTATTGGGGTAAGAAATTTATCTTCCCTACTGCTGTAAATAAAGGCACAATGGGGTGAGATCAAACACACCTTAGAATTACATTAACTCTCTCTTCTCTTTCTTGCCGCCACACCCCCTATTTCTCTGCCTTATAATTGTTTAGTTAAATAGGCCTACAACAAGCTGTTGTTTGATTTAGCTCAATTTTCTTATTTTTCAATTTTAATTAAATTCCTTAATTTATGCATCTTTAGTCAAAATTTTGATTGAATTATTTAAAAAAAATCTAACCACTTTTATAAAAATGGTTAAAATTTAGATGTCATCATATGATACCTACACCATAGATTTTTTAAAAAAAAAAAAAAAATGGGGACTAGCTGGTGGTTTCGCCACGGCAGTCCATTCTTTTAAGGGTCGGAGAGGGAAAATTTGAAAAAATAACCAAAATTTGGACCCCATATAGAATTATAGCCACCTTTATGAGTTTATGATATTTACAACCAAAAGTTGATATAAAAGTACTAATATACCCTTGAAATTGGATTTTCCTAAGGCACATTATAGAGTTATGTAGGTATACAGAACTGTGTGATTCGAACACGAAACCCAAGAGCAAATCAAGCAAATATAAAGTATACCTTTGAACCCATTATAGAAACTACATCTGGGTATCTTTGTTTCGTGAACCCGAAAGCTTGTTCTTTTGTACGGGGCGAACTTTAAGGGATTTTTGGGCGTTGCTGACACACCCCGTCCCGAAAGGTAGGGCGTGACGGCCAGCACGCCCGTCACGCCCTACCTTCGGGACGGGGTGTGTCAGTTGCAACCATGTTTGTAAGCTGAGAAGTGGTAGCATGGTCTTGCAGCCATTTTAAAAAATTAAAATGTTATTTTCCAACTCACTATTATTCCTAAAATAACCCTATATGTAATTAGAGATAAATTTATCTTAAAAAAAGAATATAAACAAATAATATTACTCTTTTCTAAAAGCCAGAAAAAAATATAAAAACCGTTTCCTTTCCAAATTCCAACTGGGGTGGGAATGAAGAATTTTGGGTTTTCATTCGTTGCTTTTCCCCTTTTGTTTTCTTTTTCATATGCATTTCCCTTTTCCAAATTCCAAGGGCTCATCCAAGGAAAAGTTCATAAATAAAGAAACAGGAATATATATTTGTTTTCGGAGTTCACTTTGGTTTCAAAATTAAAATAATTAACTGAAACCAAATGTTCGAAAACGAACCAAGGATGAAGCAATGGAGTTCATCACCATCAAAAGGCTTTGAAACAATGTGTGCCCAGTATGAAGCAAATGGTGTGAGATTTGTGTTTCGCCTTCTGGTTATTTGAAGGGCAATTGATTATATAAAATTCAACAATACTGTAGAAAGGAAAAGAGGGAAACAGTTATTCAAGGAAAACTCATTAAAAAACAAATCTACCCTAACCTAATGAAAATGAATTCCAGGAATTCTCATAGGAAAACGTGAAACAAATTGCACCCTAACCTAATGCAAATTCAAATAAAAAGTCACGCTATGCTTCAATTGTACGATGTCGACAAATCAAGATTACCCACATAAAATTATCTTTTACCTTTTCGATGGAAACATAATCATCTACTTCTTCCATAGAAACGTTATCTAACATAATCATCTACTTCTTCCATAGAAACGTCATCTTCTAAGTTCATTCTTTTTGCTTTCTCTGAATGATTTTGCTTTCTTTGAATGCAAGAAGATGGGAATGATGAGTTAGGGTTTAAGGGAGACAAATTTTCTAAACATAGCGTGAGAGTTATCACGTCCAAACTTTTCTTTTTTCTTTTCTATAAAAAACAGTAATGCAAAAGGGGGTAACTAAGGTCCTTATTAGTCATTTTACAAATGAACAAATTTGTAATTAAAAAGTTCATAAAGAGGTGGGTGGGAAGATAAGACATTGGGGTGGGAATAACACATCTCTATTATTAATGGGTTAGAAATTGTAAAAAGATTACAATTTTATTAAGAGCAAAAGGGTAAAATTAATAGATTAATGGCCCAATAATAATAAAATTTGGGAAAGCAGATCCAAAATTCAGTGAAGAGATGAAGTGTATTTTTATTATTATTTATGCATTAGTGTTCGATATTATTGGTCAAATAGTACATGAATTATGCGGCAAGTATGTCGGGAAGAGAAATTCAAATAGTACATGAATTATGCAGCACTGATGATGCAAGAATTGTGGAAAAGGAAAGCTTGACGACGCATGCTGCAACACTGGTAGTTTTTCACTGTAAGAGTAAATCAGGAAGTTTATTTGTTAGCAAGGGTATATTAGGATTTTTATACCAAATTTTAGTTATAATTATCATAAACTTAAAATGTTGATTATAATTATCATAAACTTAAAATGTTGATTATAATTATCATAAACTTAAAATGTTGGTTATAATTCTATATGAGGTCAAAATTCTGGTTACTTTTCCAAATTTCCCGTCGGAAAGACATACCTATACCACATGTTGATAAAATACATTTAACCTGTGATAGAAGTATCTATAAAAATAAATAAAAATTAATCTACCCATCTTCTATGGAAATAGTTCAAAAAATTGCATCATTCATAGATTTATAAATCCATACTAGTATATATGATGATAAATATAGTACCTACAACCAGGGCTGGTCCTGAGTTTTTTGATGCCCAGTGCAAAAGCTCAAAATGACACACCACGACCAAGATCAAGGCATGCTGGCTGTCACGTGAGCGTGACGTAAGCCATGAAGCGGAAGCGTTAAGATAAGGAAATTTCGAATGAATAAGACCAAACATCCAGAATGGCTAGAAAGGAAATAAGTGTTAATACACCTTCAGGGCATAATTAAGTCTAAGTGCAGTCAAGCATAGAAATTACTAAATCAAACAGTATCCAATATTCCTACATGGATGATGTACTGTCAGAACTTCCACCCGAATCCTCGTGAGCCACCAACAAAGCTACCTAATACCTGGAGGGGCGCAAAACAAAGCTGAGTGGGTCAGTAAAACAATGCTCATATAAAACTTTATTTTCCTTTGAATATACTAACCCCTCGTCGTAAAACAAGTATAACTTTCCCAGAAAATAGAATACGTAAATATAAGTCAAATCATGCTCAGTATATCAAGATTCATTTTGTATGTATGTCATGTATATGCTATGCCCGATATCACAATATAATAAATAATAAGCCACGTGATGCAATTCAATATAAATCATCTGCTAGCCGAAGTCACCTGACGTAATCTATACGGCAGAAACTAGAGCTCAATTCAATCATATCTCAACATATTTATACATATCTGCACACAAGTCGGTACCACCTCACGTGGTCTGATTGATAGGCTAGGTGTATAATGAATATGCTCAAATGCTACAATCACATGAAGGCTGTGCGCTAATCGCGGGTCACCTACAAGTCGAACCCACTAAAAGTGGTCTATACGACAGGCTATGCACCTATTTTGGATCCAAGGTGAGCGTGTGGTGCGGGAGGTGAACGATCATGTGAAGCTATGCCCTGACTCTGGCGGGAGCACTAACACTGGGGTGCAGATTAATGAGCTCAATATGCATCACAACATCATCAACTATCTCATAATCATTACCAGTATAATATACTCACCTGGGCTTACCTGTGCCTCCGCAGCACCATGCAACAATATGCATAATTATGATAATGCATATGCTAAAAATGCAAGCATAACATGGCATTTAAATCACATTCCATTAAATACGTTTTCTGGGAAAAACGTCAAGCATATACATATATATACTGAAAATAACTGCCCACTCACTGGTATGTAGTCGGGTCATAACCCCCACGTCTAGCCTGGCTACGCTCGTCCTCCGGATAGGTCTCGCCTATACGAGAAATAACTATAACAACGTTATTTTAAGCACATACACAATTCTAGCTTATAACTTCTCATACTTTGCTCAATTTGGGTATATAAATATACCACAGTGATCTACACAATCTCAGGATCATCCCCATATTTTTAAAATAATTTTCTGAAGCCCCACGCGCCAGCGAGCGCACGGACCTACGCGCCTCTACGAGCGGCCACGTGACAGTCACACTGACGGTGTCAGTTAACGCCGTCAGGAATATTCCGTCAAATCCTAACGGTAACTGATAAACTTAACTAACGGCGTTAGCATATTCCGTCAACTTTAACGGAATATGCTCTGTCTTCTCCAGCGAGTCGCTGGTCGCCGGTGACTGTTCCTCGGTTTCTGAGTAAACTTCCAAACATGGTTTCTCACTCATTTTTCAACCATTTTTCATAAAATTGGTACCAAAATGAAGCTACGAGCATGTAGAACACAACAATACAAGATTCAAAGCTTAAAATCCACCAGATTTTACTTGAGGAAGCTCGATAATTCGGCAAACTTAGAAACACGTCGATCTCGGTCCTCCGACGTCCAAAACCTTCCAACGAACCACTCCGAGCTTCTTTAGGGCCTCCTTAAGCTCCCTATGAGCTTGAAATTCCCTGAAAAGTCCATATTTACGTGTGCATAAACAGTGCACCAAACTGGGGTTATGGTTCTGTGATGAATCGAAGGCCTCCTGTTCCCAAAAACTGTATAGATGAACTCAGAATCTTACAAGGAGTTCAAATCTTACCTTAACACCTTCGATCCGCGACGAAATGGTGAAGAATGGGCTTCGTCCGTACGCAGGGAAGGAGATAGAGAGTCTGAGAGATAGAGAGAAAGTGCGGGAGTGAGAGAGAGAAAGGGGAAAGGAGATGAATGTGGTCTTAGTTTGGTTACCAACCAAACAAAACAAGGTAACTAACTTAGGAAAAATTAACTTGTCCAATTGAAAACATAACACTCACCACACATTAAATTTCCAAGGGTAATTCCGTCATTTCACACCAACGATAAAATTATTCGGGGACGGGCTGTCACACAAAATGTGCCCTTTTTTAATACGTAAACATATGTTTAAAAAAAAATATTTGACGAGGATAATCACATGTATGAGTAAAAAAATTCATCACTAATAGCATGCAAAATGGCTTCCAATTTCTGTCATGTATGTGTAAAATTTTATTCACATCAACCAAATTATGATTCAAAATAGATGGATAATCACACATACAAACCTGCAAATGGCTTTTGACTTCATCATTAGTAAGCCCATCAACCTTCATTAACTCTCTAATTTGTTTTGGTGTAGCAGTTGCAAGAAAAAAGAAAAAAAAACCAATCACATAATGCATTAAACACACATCCAATACATCCCAATCCAGTCAGATATTCATCCAATCATATAAAATATAGGTATTCATCAATTTACCCCTAAGGATTGGCCAACACGAAGCAAAGAGTGGTCAACACAAATCTCCCTGTGCAACATTTCCAGAAAAACGCTTTCGAAATCGTCACTGGTATCCATCTGCAAATCCACAAAGACAAGTAATTCATGTTTCATATCAATCACATTGACAAACAAACTAAACAACCTCCTCAAAATTTTAAACCCAAAAAATGTACCAAATTTGATATTTATTAACATAATCAAAGCAACTAAACAAAAACCAAAATTGAAAGTAACAAAAATAAATTGGTACATTTTTTGGGATGGGGCTCCTTCAGCACATATTGGGCATCTCTAACAAATTCCCCTAATAACAAGTAAAATCCTCAATTACAAGCATAAACCTCAATTACAAATTGGGTTCATAACAGAAGGGTAGTCTTGGGAGTTAAAAGAACTGAGATGCTTCTCTAACATAGAAGAATCTGGGGAGTACAAAGTGTGGGTGGAGAAAAGGAAGTAGATGGAATTAAAAATGGGAATAGAAAATTAGGGAAATAAATTCGAAAAGTGGATTGAGGGTTTGTAAAGTGAAGCATACCTGATTCCTGGAGGTCATCGTCGCAGAGGTCATCGTGCGGCCCAGTTTCAACGAGAGAGAGAGAGAGAGAGAGAGAGAGAGATTGCAATGGCAAAGGGGTATGGATTTATCAATTTTGCAGAGCTTGGGAGAAAAGAACAGACGGCAGGGCAGTGGGGGAAACAAAGTGGGGGTGGGGAATTGAAATCTGGGCCCCTCATGTTATTTTTTTTTAATGCTCAAAATCTGGGCCTTTATTGTCAACTTATGCTCTTGCCCTCCAACCCCTATTTTGGGCTAGGTAATTTTTTTTATACCTATTTTGGGCTATGGACATGATTTTTTATACCTAATTATTTGTATTTTTTTTTGTGGTGCCCCTTTTAGTTTTGGGCTCTGGAGGGTTGCCCTGGTGGCACTGTGCCTAGGCCAGGCCTGCCTACAACATAGATTAGTAAACACCTTTAATCTATGATGGAGTTTGAAGAAAAAAAATTGAGATAGGAATTAGGAGCAAGAAAAATGAGAAACAATGTTCAATTCTTATATTTAATCCTAAATTTGTGTAAAACATAAACTTAAAAATAAAGAATGTCATTTATCACAATTTGATAAAATAAATTATAAAAAAATTGAGGTAAATAATCATTGAATAGTCCTAATCTAAGGGCTCGTTTGGCAAGGGTTTTTAAACTACTGAAAACGTTTTTAAAGAAAAATTTTAGTTCTGAAAACACTTAAAATGTTTGCTTTTTGCAAGAAGAACTAATTAAGTGCATCCAAAAGCATTTTAAGTGCTTTTCCTTGAATAACTTGTATAAGAATTGACTTTAAAAATATTTTCTTTAAAAATATTTTTAACGATTTAAAAACATTTACCAAATAAGCAATATAATGGACCCAACCTAAGAGTAAAACATAAAGTTAAACTTATATCAAGTTTACTCGGAAAAAAAATTTGTCATTGCATCTGAGAAAGGAAACAAATCCACGCGGGATTCGTAGCTGTGATTTGGGAAGACGATTAAAGAATAAAGATTAAAGAGCAAACAAATTCACGCGGATTCAGATAAAACAAAGTTAAGAAACAAGCACGTGGATGAAAATGACGTCGTACCACCTTCGCCGCCACTGTTACTTTCACCACTATATAAACATAAAACGAATCCCAAATCCCGTTACCACTCTCTTTCCTTCCGCCACTGCCCCTCCCTCCCTCGCCTTCTTCCTCCGGAGGCTTCCCGCCAGGTATCTCTCTCTGTCCAAACTCCGATAGTAGCTGGCCTAGTGTTTATTTCGGATCTGTCGCGTTGAATTTTAGTTATTATTTCCCTAATTTTAGTCAGTAACCCACAAAATATGTGTAACAGATCCGAGTCAAATGTTGGTTGGATTTGATTTGATATTTTTTTCTTCTGGATTATGTCTTTTGAATTTCTGGGAAGACAGAATTTTGCGGTCAGATATTGTTTTGTAAATCGGCTTGAGCTGTCTTTACTATTCGCAAAACCAATTTTAAACCCCTAATTTCTGATGCGATTTTGGGCGACGACTTCCGATGAAATCGAAGCCGTCTCAGCTTGGGTTTTGATGCGAAAAATTACGGCCTTTTTGGGGTGTGTTTAACCTCGAATTGGTGTATGTAACGGAGGAATCCTCTCAAAGGTGTGACTTATTAGATCTGTTGTAAAATTTTCTATCTTCCTGTTTGGTTGCCTAGAAAGTAGAAAGTACAGAATTATCAATCAAAA
This sequence comes from Heteromeles arbutifolia, assembly GCA_024362995.1. NCBI lineage: Eukaryota > Viridiplantae > Streptophyta > Magnoliopsida > Rosales > Rosaceae > Heteromeles > Heteromeles arbutifolia. The sequence goes on along the minus strand of JANCRC010000012.1, from coordinate 28,758,970 downwards.
CAATTAGGGGATGGGGGTATCGTTTCTGGGTTTGATCTTCTTCTGTGTTTGTTTCTTGATTTATCAAAGTTAAATCGAGTTAAAGTCCGGAAGATAAGCAATTTTAAGATTTTCTGTGGATCTAGAACATTTCTGGGAAAGTTTATCTGATTGTGTTTTTTCTGGTGGTGCTGTGTTGTTATGGACAGGCGTTCTTTTGTGGAACAGGAAAGGTTTCGAAAATGAACCATTTCAATGTTCAGCAGCAGAACGCCTCTTTCGTGGGCTGTGAAGACATCCGAGGTTCTGCCTTGATGTCTGACACCAAGGAGCCTGTGATTTGCCCCAAGCCCAGGCGAGTCGGGATTTTGTCAAACAACCCCATTAGGCCCTTGCGGTGGCAGATGAGGTACTTTTTCTTCTCCAATGCTGTCCCTTCCACCTTATGTTGGTTATTATGTTTTATTTATAGTTTATAACGTGTATCTTCTCTTTGCGATTAGCAGTCATCAACCCGAGTTATGTGACTCAAAAGCTGGGGCAGAGCTTCTGGACCTTATTCTCAGGAAGGTAAAATTGTTACTTCTTTTCCTTATAATTAATTTTGGTTTCTATGTAAATGATGATCTGGATTCAGTTAATACGGATAAACGATTAAATGATTCATCAAATTTGGAGCTGCACGCTATTTGATCTTACGCATTTTGCTTTTCCCTTATATAATAAATTGTGTAGATATCTGTTGCCAAATGACTGCACCACGGTGTTGTTGTTGTTTTGTACTCGATGTTATGATATTATGATTGGCTAACATTTTGGTATCTACAGGAGGGTTATGGGTTGGAGCAATCATCTAACGAGGTTACCTTATCGCCACCATATTTTTGCGTTTCTCCTCCTAGTAGGGCTGCTAACCCATTAATTCAAGATGCCCGATTTGGAGATGAGAAGCTCACTCCTGTTTCAGCATTGCCTGTTCCATCTCCATCAACTTTGTCATCGCCATGCAAAGCAGGTTGTGTTAGAATGAAGTATGGGCTTAAACCTGCTGCGGTTAGAGTAGAGGGATTTGACTGTCTCAATAGGGATCGCCAAAGTTCCCGCATCCCAGCATTTGCCTAAACTTCATCGAAGTAAAGTGTACATATAAGAAGGAAAGCTAAATGCCACCACAGCTCACAAGTACAGCGGACTTAACAAGAAGAGTGAATTTTGACAATTTTTGGAGAACTTGAGATCTACTAGTACTGTATATAGCGTATGTTGTTGTTGATGATCATCTCAGTTGCTAATATCTGCAAGTAGTTTGATGGGAACATCACAAAAAGAGTGTCGAACTGTCAAACCTTGTGTTACGGAAAAAGGGTTTGTATATGTCTAAAGCCTTTGCTCTGTTGTAATGTAAGATGGGTCATAATTTTTCTGGCAATCACCAGGAAGTGTATAAAAGCTTAATGGTGATTTAGTTTGGTCTATTAATCTGTAAATGTATTTTGGTTATATTTTTGGAGATAAATGTGTTCTGGTAATTTTCGATACTTCCGTATTTGCCGGCTATGCTTTATCTTGTTCTTGCCTGTATCTAAGAAAAGCATCTCGCAAATGCCTATTTTTCAATGTGCTTGCTATGCTCGACTTAGTTGAATTTGTTATTCACGATAGTTGAACTTAATACTTCTTACTCACATGTAGAGGTTACTTTTCTTTTGTTGGTTTGATTGATCGTATATTTTAATCCCCTCAAATATGTTTGATCGTTGGTTACTCAAGCTGTAGAAATACTTTGCTATTTCCACAGCCAAGATCGGTTAGACATTTTTTATCCCAATGTGGTGTGAGCCCAGCTCCCAATACAAAGTTTCTGAGATTTAATCTTAAGATCTCTTACTTAAGTTAGGCCTAGGAGATGAATAAGAATTCAAGAGTTTTAGGGTTTCGAGATGAATAGGAATTCAAGAGTTTTATGGTTCGTTTACTAATTTGTAATCAAAATAAGAGGAATTGAATTGATGCGGAATTGGATTGGAGAGGAATCAGAATCAGATTCCTATGAAAGGTGTTTACTAAATTGTCAGGAAACGGAATATGAATGATGTTGTTTTATATAAGTTGTTTACCAATTCACTTCTGAATCGGAATTAAAACCATTTGATTACTAAACTGCCCTTGGTCTAAATGAATTATTTTATGTGATAATTAGTATAATTTAATTTTCATACAATCTTAATCCATAAATGATTGAGGGTAAATTACAAAAAACTACCTCAACTATTGGTGTCACGACACTTTCATACCTCATCTTTTAAAGTTGACAATGTCATACCTCATCTTACGAATTTGTGCCAATGTTATACTTTCCGTTAATTGGCCGTGAATTTTTCAGTTAAATGCTGACGTGGCTTGATCTGGGACCCATTTTTTATTAAAAAATTATTAAAAATTAAAAAAAATCATTTAATATTTTTTTTAAAATATTAAAATAATAAAGAAAAGTTAAAAAAAAAAAAAAAAAAACCAAAACACCCGTCCCCTCCCCCCCTCTCTCTCTTCTCCCCATCTCCATCTTTCTTTCCCCTGCAACTGCAACTCAGAAAAAAGGAGAGGAAAAAAAAAAAAAAAACACCAATTTGTCTTCCCCCTCCCCACCCCCCCCACCCCCTCTTCTCCTCTCCCCACTCTCCGCACCCAACCTCCCCACCTTCCCACCCAACCTCGCACCCACTACCTGAAACCCAAAGAAAAAAAAAAAACCCAAATCCCAAAGGTTGAGAACCTGGGTGCAGAGAAAATGGGAGGAATGGGTGTGGAGGGAAGATGGTTGGGGGGGGGGGGACGGACGAACTGGGTTTCCTTTTTTTTTTTTTTTTTTTTTTTTTTTTTGTCTCTTCTTCTTCTTCTTCTTCTGTAGGTGGGGTGGGGTGGGGTGGGGGTGGGGGGGGGGGGGGGAGGGGGAGAGGGCGGACGAACTGGGTGTTCCTTTTCTTTTTTTTTCTCTTTCTTCTCTTTCTTCTTCTTCTTCTTCTTCTTCTTCTTCTTCTTCTTCTTCTACAGGTTGGGTGGGTGGGAGTGGGAGTGGGGGTGGGGCGAGACGGACGAACTGGGTTTCCTTTTTTTTTCTTTTTCTCTTCTTCTTCTTCTTCTTCTTCTGCAGGTGGGGTGGGGGTTGGGGGGGGGGGGGGAGAGGGCGGACGAACTGGGTGTTCCTTTTTTTTTTTTTCTCTCTCTTTCTTCTCTCTCTTCTTCTTCTTCTTCTTCTTCTTCTTCTTCTTCTTCTTCTTCTTCTTCTTCTTCTTCTTCTTATTCTTCTTATTCTTCTTCTTCTTCTTCTTTTTCTGCAGGTTGGGTGGGTAGGAGTGGGAGTGGGGGTGGGGCGAGGCGGACGAACTGGGTGTTTCCTTTTTTTTATTTTTTTTATTCCTTCTTCTTCTTCTTCTTCCTCTCTTCCTCCTTCTTCCTCCTTTTTCTTCCTCTCTTCCTCCTTCTTCCTCCTTTTTCTTCTTCTTCCTGGGTTGCAGGAAGATTTTTTGGGGGGGGGGGGGGGGGGGGTGAGGAACTGACCTGAGGGTTTTTTTTTTCTTTATTATTTTAATATTTAAAAAATATTAAATAAATTTTTTTAATAATAATTTATTAATTTTTTAATAAAAAATGGGTCCCAAATCAAGCCACGTTAGCATTTAATTGAAAAATTCACGGCCAATTAACGGAAGGTATAACATTGGCACAAATTCGTAAGATGAGGTATGACATTGTCAACTTTAAAAGATGAGGTATGAAAGTGTCGTGACACCAATAGTTGAGGTAGTTTTTTGTCATTTACCCAATGATTGAATTTTCTATCACTTTATAAACTAATTTTTTAACTTTTTTTTGGACCTTTTCAAACCTAATTTTTTTTACCCACCCTCCATAACTTCCCAAGCCAGCAGCCCAAGTTTTCTACCTTTTGAAACCTAATTTTTCACCTCTTTTATCCTCCCCAGTATCCTTCGTCAGTCCTCACCAGTCGCTACCGCCACCACTCTCTCCCTCCCTCTCCCCCATTTTATTTTCTGTGGATCCTTCATCATCAATTTTTGCGCATCCATCGATCTCTCTCACGCGTTGCACCTCCATCCCCACACGACCACGATGCCACAACCAAAGAACAACTAGCTCACTACGATATCTGAAGACGCCCTAGGATTCTTGAGATTGGTTCACTAGGGCATGGGGAGGTGAAGGTGAGGCAGGCAGAGAGGTGTGGGCTTGTTGATTTGAGTGGCAGATTTGGAGTTTTTAGGAATTACATGGGGTTATAATGGGTATAAAATTGTATTCCGGATTCCTACTTTGTTCCGGAATTCAAATGACACCTCCTACTCAGGAGTTCAATTCCTCCAAAATCAGGAATTCAATTCGTATCTTTCGAGTGGACCCCACCCATTTTGATTCCTCCAAATTTTAGTAAACACAAGATTCATCCGTAATCGGAATCACACTCCGACTTTTGATTCCGATTACAGACACGTAAACATGCCCTTAGGGTTTCCTAGCAAAGGAATGGTTACTATGTCTCTTTGTACCAATAGGGTTTGAGTGGTTGCCCATGATGGTGCACATAGTGTGCTCTTATAGGTGGGGGTGGAACTTGATATCCTGCCCTTTAAGTTAATCGCTTGAGTTGGGGAGACGTGACGATGAACACTATTTAAGATCCCCAAGACAGGGGATCCTTAATTATTATTTTTATACTAAAAAGGGATCAGCTGGCGGTTTTATCATGATAGTCTACTTTTTTCGGGGATTGAGAAGACTCATAAAAGCATTCCAACCTCCATTTGACCACCATCGTGTGAGTCACCAGCATCAGGAATCAAATCCAGGACGTGTCATGTGAAATACGGACTTGGAATTCATCCCCAACCACTGACCACCCTGTGGTGGTTAGACAAAGGATTCTTAATTGCATCGATGATTATGGCATATGACTAGGTGGAATATAATTATAAGAATAATGTTAGAAAGACTAAATTTGCAAACTAAATGATGTATCACCAATTAGAAATGAACACGTTAATCAACACTTAAGTAATAATCTATCATCAACTTCCATGTCTTTTAGTTTATAAAGTTTAGTCTCCCTAGCATTATCCTAATTATATCCCGTCTGGTTAGTGATAGAGAAACCAAAAAACCGTTGGAAGCTAGCCTCACTAACTAATCCGTAGCATAATTTCTTTTGCTTGTGGACATGAGTAATACTACAAAAGCACTCAGACAGCGACCCAAAAGTGCTTTCAGCCTTGAGCAATTAACCGAACGAATGTGAATGCACTTAGTTTTTACTGCTGCAACTTTGAAAAAATGCAGCTTATCTGTTTGTTTATCTGAACAAATGCATGTCCATAAGTGTAGCTATCAAATGATGGAGATATGCTATAGGATTTGTGGCTCTTAATTAAACTATCTACATAGGGACTGTTTTACAACCTAATATATCTCTTAATGTTTTCCCTTCCCAACCAGTTGAAAAATTAGAAGAAAAAAATTTGAATAACTTCGTTGCATAAATGTATGTTCAAATGAATTTAATTAGCACAAAAAAAGCCGATTGGCACATTGCATTATCAAGCTATTTATTTGTGTGATTAAACCAATCTCGGAGGAAAATTTTGAAAGCAGCCAAATTTCTGTCATGTGTCTTTCAGCCTATTTTATTTCTTCAAACTTTGGGTTTTAAGTAAGGTTCTAAACGACGCTAGACGCTACTCGGGCGGCGGGTTGGGGCCTAGGCGGATTTAAGTAAGTTTACTATATTTCTTGTAAATAAGTGTCTGTTTATACTTTAAATATATGTAATTTCATCATAAACTACAAAATAGAATGACATATATATATTATGAAGTATCAGAACATATTGAAAACATGGGTAACAAGCTGTTGATCCTAAAAACTACCAAGCCTACGTGGCGCGCAGGCCGAGTAACTAATAAGCTAACTACGTCATTCAATTGTGTGCGGGGTGGGCCAACTCGTTGGCCGAGTTCGGCCAGGGAGTAAAATATGTTGATGTGGCGTTGGGCGCACTGTTGACTTCTTGATCTCACAACTGCGGTCGAGGAAGGAACACGTCTCGGCCTTCGTGTTCTAAAGACTGAAGACAAGGCTGCTAGTTTCTTCGAAGTTCACAAATTGTTGGCACTGGGTTTGGTCTCGGTAATTATATTCGTGAGAGTATAAATATGCAGAACTGGTACCAAACTATACGAACACAACTACTCGAAAGAGATAAATGTCTTGATTGTTAATGTGGTATGTCGAACTCTAAAATGTACTTGTGAATATCTAATCATAAAAAAAAAACTCGGCTTTCAAGGTGTCGAGCCCAGTAACTTGCTAAGACCTCACTTCGCCGAGAAGGCTGATGAGATGACCTCTACCAATAAGGACTCGGAAATCCTTGTCGATCGAGACTTGGATAATAACCAGTCGGCCTCGAAGCAGTGCTGTCTATCTAAACTGAAGGTGCTAATCGATCGGCTGATTCTACAACTCTAGAGCTGTCTATCCAAACTGAATATGTCACTGGTTTCCTTCATAGTGCTATCTATCCAAACTGAAGATGTGTTGGCAAGAAGAAAGGGGGAGAGGTGATGTGAAATTAAATTGCACTCAAACTTAAACCCTATTGATGTAGTATATGAAAGTAGGGATCATTCTAGGCCGGGGATTAAAAGGGATGCTAATCTACCCAAATTAGACTCTAAAACACTAACTAGACTCAAAAACAGAAAACTAGACTTAAACAACTCAAAACAAGCTGATTTGACTCAAAACACACAAACTAAGTGATTATGACTCAAAACTAGACCTAAAGGGTGATTTGGATGAAAATTAAACTAAAAAGACTCAAAGCACTTAAGGGGAATTGGTTTTGACGAATTTAAAAACTTAACAAACAAACTTGTAAAAGCAACTTAAAAAGACATGAAATTGGGTGATTTGAATGGGTGAATGGCTAGCTAGAGGGTCCTTCTCCACGCATGACACATATGCAACGCAAATCGATTTGCAATTATTATTCCGATAAACCATGAACCTCAATGCCATAAGTTAACCGTGAATAGCACGCATTAACCCTCAGATTTTCCTAAATTCATTGAATTGGATGGATAACGCATCGGTAACCAAATTATTTTTCAATAGTTCCCTATATGAACAGCATAATAGAAATACAATCAAAGATCATTAAGCTTTGTGAAAATCATAATCATTGACAAGGCATTCGTGACTATGAACAACATGACACTCATGCCAGGAATTTACTTAACGCGATCGTGACTAGCAACCTCCACTACTTGTAAATATAAGTTTGTAACTATTAGGTGAAACTCCCTTATATTTTAGCATCAAATTCATGCATGCAAACTAAGTATGCATCCTTAATCAACATATAAGAATAAGTTTTCAATCAAACAGTTAAGCAAATTTCATTCACGATTTATGAAACAATAATTAGATGTAATCAACTCATGTCACATACATGTTCATGGCTTTGAATTCTCCCCTAGCTAAAACAAGTTTAGTTCCTCATGTTCGCAATTAAACAACGACAATTGAATTTAAACATTGAAAACAAAGATAGAATACACTTGGAAACGCTCCAACAATCCAACGTCTTGAATGGCAAGCACGGCTCCAAGCTTATTCTCTTTCCTTCCTTGCAAAGTTGCGGCACAAAAGGGATTTCTGGGTTTATGTGTGAATGGCGTGGATGATTGTAGAGAGGGGTGAATGGTGTTGTACTATGCTACGGGAATTATGTATTTATAGGGCATACCCACGACTCCAGGTAGTTGTCAAGGAAAAGGATTTAATTACTTCAATTCCCACAAGAACTAGGCCATCTAGAAGGGCAGAAACCAACAAGGAAAGGGATAGATGATGTGGCTTCTAGAATGGACAACTTAAAGAGAATAGGCGCCAGGTTTATAGGGCATCTAGAAGGCATAAATCTTCTAGAAAACTTAAGGGACATGCGGCACATATTTAGGGTTCTAGAAGGAAGGATGCAGCACCAATGTAGGAGAGGAATATGCCTTCTAGAAATGGGTTTAAATGTGTCCTAAACTGAAAAGAATTCCCTCCTTGCAGCTGGAATTAAGGCTTGGATACGATAAAGATAAGATAAGGTAGTTTGGATAATGTTTCCTTCTTTTGAGCTAATTCCTTACCTTCAATGTCTTGAATTAATTTCTTCAACTCTTTTGCACATTCCTAGCCTCTCTTGAACTTCAATTTCGTCCATCCACCTTGATCCATGCATGTGATGTCCATTCCAAGCCCAAAACTGCTCTAAAATGCTCCAAATTGCACTTTCTTGCCAACTTTGTCATTTGGACCTACAAACACACGAAAATGGCTTAAAACACTCTAATAAGCAATAACTAACTAAATAAATGCAAGAAAACATGCTAACTAAGTCGCATAAATATGCTTTTATCAATAGGATAAAATCTCAAGGTTGTTGAGAAGCTTTGCGTAGGGCAATTTTTGTGTTGATTTGAAGGGGCCCTTGAATGATGCATTCCATTCTCTATTTATAGCAGCGAACCCCCTCATGGCCGAACTAGAAATGTACTCGGATTAGAACTCCTCAACCTAATATGATAAGGTTTCGGCCAAACCTAACCCCTATAGGACTTTGAACCAAGCTCTTTAACGAACCAGATTCATCCTCTAATTCTAAGCATCTTCAGCTTTAAGACTCTTAGGTTCACTAGGGTTCGACTACCTCACCCTTATCTAAACCAATCATTCTCGCAACAGGATGCAGCCGACCTTAACTAGATAGCCCATGATAAAATTCTAAATGAATGTTACTGAGCCGAGAACAACTCTAAGCTCGGCCCAAAATATTATTTTGGGCCCAAACATTGCTCCTTGCTTCTGAGTTCTTCGGCTTATAATTCCTGGCCGAGCGTCCACCTTGAAGAAGCGATTTATTGCCAAAGAATAAACCCTTAGCATATTCCTTCTAAAAAACCAAAGAACATTGCAAACCTCGAACACTCTAACCATTTAGACGCATTTATTAAGCACGATCTCCCACCTCTGTCAGTTTTCACAAGACGTTGCAAAACTCGACACGTGGCAACTCCTTATCGTGACTATTCATCTTCAATGATGTGTACTCCCACGTTCAAGGCGTGCAGACACCGAAATGTCTCTTCGTCATAACCTTCGCCGTCACACTCAAACGTGCACCCTCTATTTGCGGGCTTTTCGTCATCTTCACCTGGATTTCAAAGATCTGTTATGATTCGGTCAAATTTACCCCTCATCTTCTAAAACTAAACCATTGATCTTCTCCCTCAATTGCCTATAAATACTCTGCCCAGCTTCATTTGGATTTTCAAGCTTCCAAACTTTCAGAAATTGTTGCCATTTTCTCTCAACCCAGAAAAAGAAACCAAACTTTGAAACCCAGAAAAACCTTCAAACCTACTTCAATGGCTTCCAGTACCTTCATTACCAAGCTCATCGAGGAATGCAACAAATGCTGGGATTTCATCGATTAGAGTACCATCAAAACCCTCCGATTTGAGGGTGATTCAAACACTACTCACCAGATTCTGGGACCATTCTTCAAGGATAACATCCCAGAAATCCTCACCGAGATGCTGAAAGCCCATTGCCTGAAACCCTTATTCCAAGGGTATGATTGGTTGAAGTGGGAATCAACCAAACCCCAAGGAGTCTGGCCCTCGACCCCCGCGACCTGGGCTGCTTGGGTCACCCGAATAGAGCCACACTTTGGTAACGGGTGGAAGATCCTCGGCATCTTCGACGCTATCAAGCTTTCAACCTGTGAGATCAACATGTACCGAGAGCTATTGATGGCCCTGAGCTTTTGGTGTTTGGCTACCAATATAATAGTTCTTCCTTTTGGTCCCATCGGTCCAATTGTGCTGGATATCACAGTTATACTCGGCATTTCTCCCTCCTATCTCCCAATTGATACTGCTATTTCTCAGTATGAATTCGACCTGGATCTGAAAGCAGTATTTGACGAGCGTGCCATCGAAGTTTTGATAAAGAAAGATCAGGGGCCGTCAAAAGAAGATGTGCACAGACTGCACAAAAACTTCTTCAACTACATCACCTTAATCATCTATTTCGCCGGTTCAGAGGGGAAGCTTTCAGGAAAGGAGAGCACGAGGCCTTCTTGTTCTACTGGTACAATAAATTCATTTTTTGTAACAAGTCGAACAAGTGTTTAGTCAAGAATATGCCAGTGGCCAAAGCTCTGGCCAGCGGCCATGGCTGGGGCAGCCATGTCCTGGCCCTCTGCCCGGCCATCCTTGCTAACCTCAATCGGTGCTTGACCGATGCCTTTGTTGGGCAGATCAATCTACACTAGAACGGCTTACTCTGGGTCTTTTAACTCTGGCTGCAGGTGTACTTTTCCATGCTGAGGCTAGAAATCATAAGTTTCAACTCTTCTGAAGCGATGGGTCTTCGGTTGGCTTTGTGCCCCATTCATACTCATTCGGCTGAAGACATCTTCAAGTATTTCTTCGGCCTTGAAGACTTATCAGACGGTGAATTTTTGATCTGCTGCCACCAAAAATATCCGTCTTCTATTAAACTCCCCACATCGGCATAGTCCTAGGGGTCGTTTACCTTAGCTTGCGACCTTCCCTTTGGTTGCGATGCTCGACGAGCTAACTGGGAAGTCTACCATCTTAACTTGGTTGCTCGTCAGTTGGGCTTCCTTCAGGGTTGTTTTGTGCCATTCCTCACATTTCGCTCACTTTTGAGCCAAGAACGCCTTTCTAGCTCCTTGGAGAGAGAATGCAAGGAAGCCGAGCGGGAATTTCAAAAGTGATGCACCAAATTGCACCTTCAACCGAACATTCTAGAAACCCATTGTACCAACACCTTCATCGATTGGTAGGATGCTTACATCAAGGATTTCTTCGGTGCTTCGGCTTAGGAAATTTCAAATAAACTTTTTGGTGAGCGACCAAATAAGACTCTTGCTCCAAAATCCAAAGAGGTGGCTCAAGGTATATATCTTTTATTTCTCTATTCACCTATTCAAACTCCATTTTGACTTAGGCTTAGCTTTTCTAGGTGGTTGTGCAATAAAATGGGCTGATGTGGTTGCGATGGTCGCAGCCAAGAAGAAACTCGCCCATTCTCCAAAGAAGGCAGTGAATATCACGGCTCCCTTAGCTAAAAATATAACCACTTCAGTGGTGGCCATTGTTGTGCCGATCGCATCGAGCAAACAGCCTCGCCCGGAGGCCGAGACGACTGGTAATGTTGCCCAGCCCCAAAAGCGTATCAAGAAAAAGGCAAAGAAGGAAGAGCAGAAGATTTATGTTATTTCAAGTCAGACTACAGGAGCAACCACTCATAGTATCCCTCTCTCTTCTCTTGTTATCCAAGTCTCAGTGAAGGGACCGCAAAACCTTTCAACCCCAACCATGGGCCAGACGACCGAGGTTCGACCCACCACGCAAGTCGTTGTTGAAGTTGAACCAGTCTTCCTCGACCCCGGAGCTGACCGTTGCCCCTGCTGATGTCGGCCTAGCAGCTGCTACTTTGGAGAAGGTGGCAACCACGGCCGAGAGAAATCGTTCATTCAATCCAAAGAAGAATTCAGTGATCATCTTGGAAGAAGATGTATGACAATTTCCTTTAATAATGTTCTCCCGATTGGATCTCCCGACTAACGAACAATCATCTTTTATGACCAAGAGAACGAGGGCGAAGTACCTACACTAGTGAGGCACCCTCAACGGGTTGAACCATCTACCACAAATCCCTTGCCTCTGGACAAAGGTAAATGTGTTGTATCCCTTCCAGCGATCTCCAACCGGCGGTCAAGGCGGCTGGCGAGGTCGACCCCTAAGCTGTCGAAGTAGGTCAGGGACATGAAGCGGCACCTTTTGTTGAACCAAAAGTAACAGCAGAGACGTCAGTTCATCCCCAGGACCAGAACCTTGGCATCCCTCCTCAAGTGGTCTCTTTGACATTTGTAAGACATCAACATTTTCTTTTATTAATTTCTTGCCTTAGAACTCTAAACCAACAAAAACATTAAATGCCAGGTGCTCAATCGCTCATTTCATCCAAAATTCTATACGCCAAAGGGCGTTATTTATATTTCTTGGCCACCCAGTGGCCATCAAACGTAGATAACCTTCAACGACCGTATGAATTGAATATCTACCTTAAACACTAGGCTCGGCCATTAAGCTCTCTAGGTTTGACCAAGGAACCAGCAGACATGGCTGAAGTCTCTTCTCGGCATGTCTAACACAACTTCTTTCTCTGCCATCATTTTGAATCCTTTTTTGTCTAACAAATCTTTTCTGTGCAGCCTTTATGGGAAGTCAAGCTTGACGCCTTTCTCTCCAGCACTTCGGGGATGGTTGGTCATTCCGCAACTGAGGCCGAGTTTAGCGCCATTGCTAAGCTGTAAGAACTTCAGTCTCTCTCGGCCTCACAAATCCTTCAACGCAAAGGTCTAGCCTCTGTGGGACAGTGCTTGAATGACCTTACAATCGACGACCTGCTGAGGAACGAGAATGTTATTCATCTGTCAAATGCCCTGGAAAGATCTCGACAATATTTCACTGTTTTCGAGAAGACTCTTCGGAAAGAGGACGACCTCAAGGCTGCAATGATCGCTTGCGAAGCTATCTAACCAGAGCTCGATGTAATAAAGGCAAAGAAGGAGAGACTGGTTAACCTTGACCTTCAAATCGTCGAACTTCATCGTTAGAAGTCGGCAGTGGCTTCTGAGCTTGAAAAGGATTTTGAGTCGAACAAACCTTGACTGACAGAGTATGCGGCTGGTGCAAAATGGATATAGTAGCTAAATGCTGACAAAAGAAGACGACAGACCTAGGTCACGATGAGCGAAGTGAAGTGGCTAGAACTGAAAGCTGCTTTTGAAGCTTTTCTTCATTCGACTCCTTAGGATTTTTAATGTGCCGGCTTGTAAGCCAGTCGATTTCTTTTTATAATTTTACATGTATGCCCTTTGAAAATTAATGAAATCAATCCTTTATTCTTGCATCTCCCAAGTGACCGGATAATATTTCTTTAAGAATTTCCCATTGATCGATAATTTTTTAATTAAACCAGTTCGATCCTTGAGGTGGTGTGCCCCCTTGCCGAGGACTTTGTGGACGATGAATGGGCCTTCCCAATTTGGCGACCATTTCCCGAATCTGGGATCCTTAATCCCTACTGGTAACACAGTTTGCCACACTAACTCACCTTCACCGAACGTCTTTCGCCCAACTCGTCGATTGTGAACTCGTTTAGTGATCTTTTTTTACGCCACTAGTAAGTTGTAGGCATCGAGCCGAGCTTCCTCCAAATCCTCCAACTTTTGCCTTATGGCCTGACAATAATCGGCACTGAGCAAACTCCTTTGTTCAATAACTCGTAACGAGTTTATGCTTAGCTCAACTGGTAGCATCGCGTCGTGTTCATAAATTAACGCATATGGGGTCGTCCCTGTTGCTGATCGGAGTGAAGTTTGATATGCCCATAATGCCTTGTTTAACTTCAATTGCCATATACCTGGCTTTTCTTGTATCATTTTCTCAACGATACCGATTAGAACTTTATTACTTGCTTCGACCTGTACATTTGCCTATGGGTAATACGGCGTGGACTGTTCGAGCTGAAATTTCAAACTTACTGTGTATTCTTTAAACTTGTCGGCCGTAAAAATTGTGCTGTTGTCTGTTATAATTGTTTCTGGTACATCGAATCTCGTCACGATGTTTTCTTCTACAAAATTGCAAACTTCTTTAGATGTTAACTCGGCGTATGATTTTGCTTCGACCCACTTGGTGAAGTAGTCGGTCGCTACAAGTATCCATGCATGCTTTGCCGATCAAGAAGACGGCGTAATCTTGCCGATTACATCCATGGCCCATCCTCTGAACGGTTATGGCATGGTGATCGAGTGAAGTAATTCGACCGAGACCTTCTGTATAGGCCCATGAATTTGACATTGTACACAACCTTGCACGTATTCAATGCAATCTTTTAACATACTAGGCCAAAAATAACCATGTCGGCGAAGCAAGCAATGTGTTTTGCGTCCGGATTGATGAGCCCTGCATATTCCTTCGTGTACCTTTGCAATAGCTTGGGCGGCCTCATCCTGGCTGAGGCACAATAACAACAGACCATCTTCACATCTTTGGTATATTTCATTATGGTACATTATGTAATTTTTGGTGTGCACCCTTGTCTTGCGGTCATGTTTACCATTGGGATTATCAAGATACTGCATGATTAATCTTCTTCAGTCGTTTTGTAATTTCTCGACCACACAGATATCTATAAGATTCTCACGTTCCAACAACGAAGGTAGGGACATAACTCGTGTACGGATTATGTGGTCGTGTTGGAGAACTTGTTGATTAACCAAGGCCAGGTGTAGAAGTCGCACCACTTGTATAACCCAGCCTAGTTCACCCCCCATGAGTTGTGCTCCAGAGGCTATTTGAGCCAACTCGTATGTGTCAACATTTCGAACTCGTGAAATGTGCTTGAACGTAATGCCTGTAAATGATTCGGCTAAATAGCTAACAACCATATGATAGGGCACCAGAGTACAACTCATGCAACGAAAAGTGCTATTGGGTTGGTTAATCACAAGTTCTGGATCACCAAGGACGAGCACGCAGGCTTCCTTCAAGTCATGAAAGACATTAAGGCCGATAACGAGGGCCTCATATTTGGCCTGATTGTTTGTACAGTCAAAATCCAACTTGAGAGAAAAATACCATCAGTAGTGATCAGGGGACTGGATGACGATTCCACCATGCTAATTTCGACGTCGTTGCCCCCAAACTGTATGAAGAAGGATGTTGAGCTAAGAAATCAGGTAGCGCTTGTCTTTTGACGGCTTTTTGGGGCACATATTACAAACTAAATTCGGATAGCGCCATTGTCCATTTCCCAATTCGACCTTTTACTATCGGGCGAGTGAGCATATAACGAATAACATCTATCTGGGTGTTGACTTGAGTAATAGAAGAGAGCATGTAATGCCTGAGTTTAGACACAACAAAGAACAAAGCCAAACAAAGTTTTTCGACGGCTAGTAATTTATCTCAGCTGAGTCAAGATTCCAGCTAAGATAAAAAATGGCCTGCTCTAGCCCAGTGTTGTTGTCTTGTGCAAGAAGACAACCAATGGATTTTGCGATATACAACTTAAGAGGTTTATCGTGCCGAGGTGGCACGAGGACATGTAGGGTGGTGAGGGAGACCTTGATTTGCGTGAAAGCGTCATGATGTTCTTCATGCCATTTGAATTTGTCAGAATTCTTAAGTTTCAAAAGCGTGGAAAAAGCCTTCATTTTCCCCATTGAGTTAGAAATGAAACGGTGGAGGAAATTGATCTTGCCGAGTAAGGATTGTAAATTGTTTATTGGTTGTCGGGTGGAGCATCAATGATTGCCAGAGCTTTATTCTCATCTACCTCGATGCCACAATGATGTACAAGGAAACCCAAGAAGTTGCCTGCCGATACACCAAAAACGCATTTGGTAGGGTTCATTTTAAGATTATGTTGGCTCATACGAATGAAAGTTTGCCTAAGATCATCTAAATGTGTTCAGCGATGCTTCGATTTGACCACAACATCATCGATATATACCTCAACAACTGTACCAATCAGGTCATGAAAAATGGTATTCATAGCGCACTATACGTGGCACTGGCGTTGTCACACCTCGATCCTGACATACGTCCAGGATCGACACGTGACGTCATCAAATACCTGTAAAACTAACATGCCCCACCTCTGGGATATGGACAATGCATAACTCAAGATTCGAATTGCATGATAATTTTTCATATAGTTTATGGCTGCATCTAACCTCCTCGTTAGACTGCCTACGTACCCTCAAAAAGGGATCAAGCCATTTGTAGTTCATCATTCGTCAAACTTTAATCTTTTCGTAAAATACTTCTAGCAAAAAATCATAGAGCACCATACTACACATCAACCTTACGCCAAACAACAATTATCATCTTTCCATGCACGCAGGTAAGCCATTCTCACATAGATGCTTTCCAATTCATCCATCATATAAATCATTATGTTTCACATAATATTGCAAATCATAGTATGTAACATATCAAAGAACCAACGAAGCACAGTGTTATTCTCAAGTCACATTAATCAACTAATCTAATCATAATAATCTCAATCATACCCAACGTCATTCCACAATCACGTCAATTAATCAATTCCATGAATCAAAGATGCCCGATATTAACATCTAACTACATTAATCAATCAATGAAAAAAAACCGCACAAATGGCTACATGGTGCAGTAAATTCAACACACAACCTATCAACACCTCAACCCCTATGAGTTACAACGTAGTCACCTACACCATCAACTTCTCATGGCCACCAATTAATATGTCACACAAGTACATAAGTTCCACAGAATACTTTTAATACGATTCTAGGGTCACATTGTCATAACATTTATCTTACTTACCATTCACATTACTAAAAAGATAATTAAACACATATATATCACAATCATCATTAGTACATAAGCCAAATCATGTTTAATAAACATAAGTGTATGGCTAATATATAAAAATCACATTTCAATAGAAATCACATTTATAAGACCAAGACATATTCACAAATGATATTAATATAAGAAATTAAGGTAATAACCATATCACATATATCTAAGTCACTCTCTAACCAATGTAGGCCCACTAGACTTCACTTAGTCTTCTGTAAACTAATTTTATTATTTAGAACGTTTTGAGACATGTTGTCCAAAAGTCAACTCTCGATCAACGGTAGGGTCCATAACTCTACGTAATTTGATCCGGAAGATCTGTATATCGGATTTTGTATCCGTAACTTCCTAAGGTCCACATTATGCTCATAGAACAACATACTAAATTCTTATCACGATTCGACGGTCGGATCTCCATCAATTGCTAGAATTAGGTGGTGGTCGACGTTTTGTTTTACAAACTTACAAATACTATTTGGGAAGATCCGTACGTCGGATTCCCGATCCATAAGATCCTAGTGCCATCAAATATTATGTACTATAACGTATTAAAGTTTGGTGACGATCCAACGGTCGGATCGTCGATTCATTTAATGTGCAAGTGGCGGTCTATATCGAAACTATAGTTATACGACGAGATTTCGTTAATTGACCCACGCGCCGCCGGATATGGCGGTCGGCCGCCTTTTCTCGCCGGAAAATTCAACTATTTCCAAAAATTACCAAATTTTACAGGAAAGTAGTCTTAGTGAGGGGAGAAATTTTCATACCTGGGCCAAAGTCCAATTCGGCCGGGAAACGCTTGGTTTTTCCCACGAACGGCCGGAACCCTAGTTTTGGGTGTGCTTCGATTCGACTCTCATGCGAGCTCCGACGCCTCCACCATGGCTTGGGCTTTGTTCCTGGGGTTGAGAGGAACCTATTGGTGGTGGTAATTGGTTGAGTTAGCTTCACAATTGATGGATCGCCGCCACGTCTCACCCATCATGCGGGTTTCACAATTTTAAGGCCAAATTCTATCAATTTTGGGGTGGAATTGGTAGAGGGAAGGTCGTGGAGTGATTCCCAGGTGGTGGTTTGGCTTAATTCTTTCGAATTTGGCCGGAGGAACACACGGTTCCATTACTTCCGACCGGGTCGGGTCACATGAATTGGGTAGGGATCCTTGATCTCATGCTGCTATCTCTCTCTCTCTCCCGTCCCTTCCTTCCCTTATCTAATTCGTCCCCCTGCTTCCTTTCTCCTCCCCCAATTCGTCCCACCTCCCTCATCTTTTTTTTTCTTTCTTTTTTACAACCACTCACGTGGCTTCATTTTTCAACAATATGCGATTGAGGTAATTCCCAAAAAAAGAAACATACATCGTAAATATAAATCCGTTGAAATTAATAATACGAAAAAATTTAATTTTAAATAGTAAAATCCGAGGACGGGATTTCACAGGCGTTCTTAAGTCTGAAAGGCATGACGACCCATTCGTAGGTCCCAAGTGCCCAGTGGCAACGAAAAACAGTTTTGTGGACATCGGTCGTAGTAATGAAAATCTGGCTGTAACCAGCATAGCCATCCATGAAAGATAACATTTCGTGGTTTGCTGCAGCATCGATTAACAAGTCTGAAATTGGCATTGTATATTCGTCTTAAGGGGTTGCCAAGCTCAAATTACGAAAATCAATGCAAATACGTAGAGCACCACATTTTTTTTTAAAACTGGGACAATATTCGCCAACCATTCGACGTATCGAGCTGTTCGAATAAAACTGGCTTTTAAAAGTCGAATGAGTTCATCTTTTATGCCGAGCTGAACTTCGGTCGAGAATCATCGGGGTGGGTTGGCAGAAGAGTTTACAACCAACCTTGATATGTAATTCGTGCTCGACGAGTGTTCAATCCAGGCCAGACATCTCATGGTAACTCCAAGCGAAACAATCTTTAAATTCTTCGAGCAGTTTACAAAGCTCAACTTTCATAGGTTTGGGTAACAAAGAACTAATAAACAAAGGCCGAGGGTCCTCGGCCGTTCCAACGTTTATTTCGTCTAATAGATCTTTGACTTGGGGCCGACTGTCTTCGAGATCGGCTGGGGCAGCTTGGACATTATCAAGTGACCAGACCTTTGTCTCATTCAGCGAGGAACTCTACTAAGTTCACGCCAGAATTCGGTTGCTTGGAAATAGTATATCAATGGGCCAGCAGGCGTTCCATGATAGATGAAACCGCGGCCCGGCGTCTATCCTGTTTGGTGTCAGACATCAGGATCGTCAATTAGGTTAGCCAACCCAAGTCTCACCGAATCCTACTGAATAGTCTCAGTGCCAACCTTGATGGCTTTCTGAACTGAGATCCGAGTTGGTCACCCTTTTTCGTTGAAACCTTGTAGGGTGATGTAGCCGACGTGATTAGTGTAATAACGAGCTGGAATCATATTGGCTTCGAATGACTGATTGTTGGTCGGATGAACTACAGCTGATTTACCGTCCTAGAAGATGAGGACTTGATATAATGACGATGGGATACAACTAGTTTAGTGGATCCAGTCACGACCGAGCAATGCATTATACTCGGTCTTTGAATCGATAATAAAAAATATGGTCATGTGATTTTGACCTGCGATATTCACCTCTAAAGGAAGCACTCCCTTAGTTTGAGATTTGTCGCCGACAAAGCTGCTCATGGTTACCCCTGATGGAATGAGTTCGTCTTTGGAGCGATGTAATGCTTTCATGATAGAAACGGGCATGATGTTGACCGTTGCTCCACAGTCGACAAAATTTTTGGAGATCAGGTATCCTTCAATATGGGCCGTGACATACAACGGTTTTAAGTGATGAAGATTAACAGATGAAGAATGGGGAAACAGTTTGGCGAGAGCTACTTTAAGTTTATCCTCTTTGCTTATTTGCTCAATTTCTTCGGTGGCCACAAAATTGACTTGCGTGGCCTCCTCGGCAATCATATCACCGTCTAGGGAATTTGGTTGGGATGTGGTTGGCCGGAATTCTGCGGGGAAGACATGGACCATGCTAATTTCTATGTTGTCGAGAACTGAAGGGCCCATCAGGTCGTGAGCTTCGTCCTCTGGATTTTTGGGCGAGATGTCTTGCTTATGGGCATTACTCGCTTGACCATCTTCGGCAGCAGTGAAAATACGTTCATGCGACATGTCTTGCTTTGATATTGGATCTTGCGCTTGTAAAGCCTTGTGAGTCCGCTCCTGATATGCGATGCGGGCATCTCTTATGTCCAGGTAAGCATCTAAATGCCCCACGTGCTTTTTTTTATCGGCTGTAAGGCCGAAGAGGGAAACGACTGAGAAAACTTCAAAATGGTCCCATAGATAGTGGAGATCCTTGAAAGAGCAAGGAAGATTGGCAGCATCAATATCAATATATGGATCCACCTCAAAGTTGAGAACTCGGGCCTCGCATATATGTTGGAACCTAGCCTTCATTCCTAGATCCGTGGTCTTTTGGATGATCTGTTTGGCATCGGGGCAGGTTAACGCCAGATCAAGAGACTCTTGGCATGCTTTTGGCAGGCCGTACACACTACTACGAAATCATTTGTTAGTGTCGCTATGATAACTGATAAGAAATGTATATTACAGTCGGATTTTAAGCAAAATCTGACAGAAAATGGATGCAGTGGCGAATATAATAAGCGACAAAATTGCCAGCATTAGGAAATAAAATTTCCGACATAAAATACTCTAAAACCGACAGAAATTGTGTCGGATATAACCGACAAAGAATATATTAATAATGAATAAATAAGAGCATTTCTGTCGGCTAAAACCGAAAGAACTTGTGTCGGATATAAACGACAGAGAATTTATTAATAAGAATAAATAAAAGCATTCTTGTCGGATAAAACCGACAGAAAATATATTAATAATAAAAAAAATATAAACCACTTTCTGCATTTTCCATATCCCCTGCATTCACTGCATTTTCCATATTCAACCTATGTTTCAAATCCTTCCACTCTGATGACAACATGTTTGACAGGGGAAGAATTTGTATGGGCACACCAAAACTGTCACGGTTACTAGAATTCAAACTAATAAATTTCCTTGTCGGAGCGAAGAGAAGGAGAAGGAAATGAGGAAACTAACACCTAGAGGAACTAACACCTACAAATTTATACACAACAAAAATTTACTAACCATATATTTACATTTTATGAGCATTAGCTCCTGTATAGCCCATCGGCTTAATTATACTCACATTTTATAAGCATCAGCTCCTGTACAGCCCATTGGCTTCACTAGAGGAACTAACACCTACAAATTTATACACAACAAAAATTTACTAACCATGTAAAATCACCAAGAAATAAACCCTATATTTACCTCATGATTCACAGCAAAAATTGGACAGTGTCGACCGATCATATCATGCCATTCAGTTTTCATCTGAAACCATGAAATTGCACAAAACCCATTAAAAATTAAACAGAACCCATTAAATTTGAACAAAACCCATTAAAATTGAGCCGAAATTGAATAAATATTTAGAGAGAGAGTATGGACAGAGTGATAAAGGCCCATCTTGCTCATGGGGATGATGTCGTCTGGCTTGTAAGCGACAGATATGCAGGGCAGCAGAAGTGAGAACCTTGACCCCCTTCCACTTCCCGCCATCTTGTAATTTCTATCGCTTTGAAACTTTCACTCGATCTTCAAAAGTTGGAGATTGGAGATTGTAGGTGATGCAGTCGACGGGCAGAAATGTGAAGGAATTATTATTTCAGATTTGGAGTTTGGAGAAAAGGGGGAAAGGAGAAGACACCGGCGCAAGGAAGAGATAGAGGGGTTTTATTCTGGAAAATTTCATTACTGTCGGTTAAAACTGACATAAACGTTTTTTAAAATATAAACCGACAGAATTTTTTTATTACTATCAGTTATAACTGACAGAAAAAAATGGCAGCAAAAATTCCCCCAAAATTCCCTCCCAAAATTTTTATTTCCCCCCTAAAATTTTGTTAGGATTTTAAAAAATAAAATAATAATTGTTTGGTTTAATAAATATATAAATAATATGTATTTAAATAGAATACGTTTTTAAAAAATAAATAAATAATTGTTTGGTTTAATAGATAATAACCCCTGTAAAATATGCAATAAAGAAACAAAAAGATAATTGTACAATGAAAATGTCATCACACAAACTAAATATTGTCTAATCAATACTTGAAAAACATAAATAAAAATTTAGCACAAATTACTTTTCCCGCTTAAAAATTTAGGCAAATTTAACGGAGATATGCATTCTACGAAACTAGTTTCAATGATCTAACCGTCAAACTTGGTTGCAGATACTACAAGAACGCATACGTAAAAAATCGCAAAATAAAAAATTCAGAGATTAGGTAATGGAACAAAAGTTTTCGACGGTTATAAACGAAAAATCACAATTTAACGGTCATTTTAGCTCCGATTTTGATGATTTTTTACAGATACACTCCTTGACTCTATAAGAATGCATTGAATGAATTCGATCTTCAATTTAAAATATTTACACTAGTGGATACTACAAAATCTTATTTTATACTTGATGGAAGTATAATATTAACTCTAAGTGTTTGTTTAATCTACTGTTTTGACGCGATATGCATTCTACGAAACTTTTTTCAACGATCGAACCGTCAAACTTATTTGTACACACTTCGAGATAGCATACGTAAAAGATTGTAAAAAACAAATATTCAGAGATTAGGTAACGGAACAAAAAATTTCTACGGTTATAAGCGAAAAATCACAATTTAACGGTTATTTTAGCTCTTTAATGACTTTTTTACAGCTACACTCCTCGACCCTATAAGAATGCAATGAATAAATTTGATCTTCAATTTAAAATATTTACACTAGTGGATACCACGAAATCTTATTTTATACTTAATGGAAGTATAACATTACCTCTTAAGTGTTTATTTAATCTACCGTTTTGACGCGATACACATTCTACGAAAAAAATTTCAATGATCTAACCGTCAAACTTGTTTGTACACACTCCGAGATCGCAGTAAAAAATCACAAAAAACAAACATTCAGAGATTAGGTAACAGAACAAAAGTTTTCGATGGTTATAAACGAAAAATCATAATTTAACGGTTATTTTAGCTCCGATTTTGATGATTTTTTACTTTGTTCATGTCGTTTATATTTGACAGGGCCATGAGTGAAAAAAAAAGAATTTAAACCATGCGTTTATTTATTTATTTTTAATCAATATAATATTTTAAAATAATAAAATAGTCAATTTCTGTCGGTTATAATGTGTTTGATACCGATTACATCACATCTAGATGTGAAAATGTAAAACCTTATCTCTAAAAATAAAATTTAATTTTTTTTATATTTTTAATTTTTAAGTTATCTGTAATCTTAGGCCTCGTTTGACAGCTCGGACTGTACTGACTATTTCTACCAGATAGGATAAATAGTCACCGGATAGTACTGACTAAATTGGTCGGGTGTTTGGTGCAATATCAGATTAATGACCGTATTATTTATACTGTGTTTGGTATTATATCGGATAGGAGGAATCACACTTAAAATAAAAAAATAAAAAAACTAAAATCTTGTTCCTGATCTCTCCGCACCCCCCAAACTCCCTCCCTCCATCTCTCTCCCTTCTTCTTCTTCCCCGACCACAGAAGAATCCCAAATAATTGTTCCCCAAATCTCTCTGCCGCACCCCCAAACTCCCTCCCTCTCTCTCTTCTTCTTCTTCCCCGACTGCAAAAGAATCCCAAATAAATTCAAACAGCAAATTGAAAACATCTCTTCGCCGCAGAAAACGACGGCAGAAAACCCGATTGCAGAAAACCCAGTTGCAGGTGAGGACGACGAGGAAGGCAACGAGGACCAGGAGAGCAAAGATGGCGAGAGAAAGCAACGGCGACAGAGAGACGGCGAGAGAAGGCGACAGAGCAACAGCAAGAGAAGGCAACCGTGAGGACGGCGATCGCGAGAGAAGGTGACGGGGAGGACGACGACGCCAAGAGAAGGCGAGAGAGAGGGGGTCGAGTTCGCGAGCAGAGAGGAAGCGAGAGCGAGAGCGAGGCCGACTAAGTTATACCGTGAATTTGGACGGTATAAGCAAGCAGGTAAACACGGGATAAAAAAGGTAGGCCCGGATTATTTAATCCGGTGCCTATTTAATCCAAACGACCACCAAACACCGTACACCGTATTATTAATATTATCCGGTGCCTTATACAGTGTGCCAAACAGGGCCTTAATCTAGAAGCTGATACTTTAATTTTTTATTTATATTTTTTAAATTATCTATTATCTTAATCTAGACCATGAAAGTTGTACAAACTGTACGTTCTCCGATTTAGTGAGTAATAAAGTAAAATTATACGAAGGATTTACACAGAAAAAGATTTTGGAGACTTGTATACTTTCAGGTTTGGATTACATATTGAAAAGGAGATTGAAAAGAAAACAACCTGTGAAAATGCGGTTATTTAAGATAAATATAAGAAAAATATTTTATACTTTACATATCAAATTGTGTATGATCTCCAATTCAATATGTCTCAATGTTGTTTAATTTATATGATGTATGAAAAATATATCAAGATCGGCAACATTGATCTTGAGTTTATATAGTAGTTTAGGAAATTGGAAGGTTTGGGGATGTAAATGAGAAATGGTCAGGGAGGAGAAGCCAATCAAGAACAAAAAGAAAAAAGCGAAAACTGTGTATGATTATCGTTTGAAGGGAAATGACGGAAAGGACTATAGGTCCTGCAGATTAGTATCCCACAGCTCCATGTAGACCCGGCAGT
The DNA here is from genome assembly GCA_024362995.1 of Heteromeles arbutifolia. Taxonomy (NCBI): domain Eukaryota; kingdom Viridiplantae; phylum Streptophyta; class Magnoliopsida; order Rosales; family Rosaceae; genus Heteromeles; species Heteromeles arbutifolia. The sequence continues at coordinate 28,734,605 of JANCRC010000012.1, read as the reverse complement.
TTCTGATACGACACGAAAACGACACGAAAATAACAGGTTTCGGGTCAACACAATAACTTATTGGGTCATTATCGGTGACCCGTTAAGGACCCGTTAATAACAGGTTCTTAACGGGTATACACGCGGGTAACACGTGGGTAACCCGTTTCGACCTGTTAAGAAAAAACTATTTTGATAATTTTAAAATTTAATTACTAAAAGATTTATTATAAAATACAATAGCCATATTAATATATACAATATATTCTATATTAAATATATAGTTTTGTATTATTATTCTATATAAGTTTTAAAAAAAAGTTTTTGTCATTATTTATTTTTATTATGAGAGTTCATTATTATCATTACTAGGATAAATTTTACTTAACATGTTGTTGTCCAAAATTAAAATAAACTAGTATAGTATTTGCACATGCAAGAACTAAGAAGACATACATACAAGTATGAAAAATATGAAAGAATATATAAACACTCGTGAATCATCATTATTTCTCCACGAGTAGATAATGGTTACACTTACATTATCGTTTAGATTTTTAAAATCCTCCAAACCCTCATGAATAATATTTTTTATTTGAAGGAAAAATTAATAAAATTAATAATAATTATTGTAGAAGTGTAAAAAATGTAAAAAATATATACAATCACTCATAATGACAAGCTTTACAACTTTCATAAAGGGGTCAGCTTCGAAATCTAACACTATAATCCATAAACCTTAAATTTATATTTAACCGTCGATTGTCATTTACGCTTTATTCTTCTTACTGAATTTCATTTTTAAAATTTTCTTTTTTGAAAACATGATCATCTGGTGGATGTAAGAAGATGAACGGTTCAGATCTTTGATATCACGTTTCGATATTTACGGTTAACTGAAATATGAGTTGATGTTATATAGTTTGTAGAAACTTTATAAACATCAAGCAATATTTTCACTAACCGTAAAACTCTGAATATAATATCAACGATCCAAACCGTTTATCTTCCTGCATCATCTAATAGATCATGTTTTCAAAAAAGAAAATCTGAAAAAACAAATTTTGATGAGAACAATGAAGCGTAAATGTAAACAACAATCAACGGTTAAATTTTGATTTATGATTTATATGATTATAGTGGCGAATTTCGAAGTTAAGCTCTTCATGAAAGTTGTAAAGCTTGCCATTATGAGTGTTTATATATTTTTTTTACACTTCTACATTAATTAAAAAACTATTAAAGACTTTAGGTAAGTGAAAATATACTTAAAAGGAAAATGCGTTTTTATGTTTTGGATGTGACAATATGGTATGTATATACTTATTTAGTATTATGTTTTTCATTTGATTATTTATTGGTTTAAAATATATTTTCCTTAACGGGTAACAAGTCGGGTCATATTACCTGTTAATATTATTGGGTCGATTTCGGGTCGGGTCATTTTACCCGTTTATTTTATCGGGTGTTACACGACACGACCCGTTAAGATATCGGGTATGACACGAAAACGACACGAACACGAAAAACACGACACGAATGCCAGGTCTAGTTCCATGAGTGAAAAAAAATAATATTTAAACCATGTGTTTATTTATTTATTTATAATCAATATAACATTTTAAAATAATAAAATAATCAATTTCTGTCAGTTATAACCACCAGAATACTAAAATAATAACCGTCAAAAACTAAAATAATAAAATAGTCAATTTCTGTCGGTTATAACCGCCACCATTAACTTAAAAACTGCCGGAATATGTTAAATTTAAAAAAAAAAAAAGAATTCAAAAATACTGGCAGTTATAATAATTTTATGGCGATTGCATCTGACACTAATTATTCGCCAGGAATTTATGTCAGATATAACCGACAGGATTTCACTGTAATTCGACACTAACTGAGTTATGTGTCTGATATCTTTTATCCGACATAATGACTTATTAAACCGCCACCAGTATCTGACACCTAAAGCTAATATTGTAGTAGTGACAAGTCATTAGTCGAATGCTTCTTGTGAAACTCCCGTATGTATTCTAAAGCTTCACTAAAAAACGGTGGGTGGCGATTCCGTCTGACTTTAATTAATGGCTCTTGTTGAGGGTAGCAGTGGAAGTTTACTTACGGCTTCATTCCAGAAGTGCTCGAGGCGAGCTTTCATCTCCCTGGGCCGAAGAAGGAGTTTGATCCGCTTCTAAAATTCTTCAATTGTGGTTTCAAAATCGCGATCGATTACTTTCTTTCCTTGAAGCAACTCAGCCATAATTGCCGGAAGTTGTTGGTCATCTTCGTTACCCACCGTTTCTTTCGGCTGCCATTGAGCAGTTGGGGTAGCCTGGGCTGCTTGTCGACAAGCCATGCAATCTATTCTTTGGCGGAGAGGCTTATGTGATTTGGACAACACGGTATATGCACTGGTAGGGGAATTGTAACTATACCAACGCTGGTCGCGTGGCTCAGGTAGCTTAAAGGTACGCGTGGCTTAACGAGCATAATAATCTTCATTGTAAAATGGCACGTCGAAATCGAGTGGTCGTCTGACTGAAGATGACTTATTATTCTGTGTTTGAGGGCCGAGCCTATCGAAAACTTTTTGGTGTTGGCCTGCGCAGACACTTTTTAGGATGTTGCTGCAGTTGCAGGCGCCAGTTGCGGTGCTTCAACTCGAAGTGGTTGTTTCTTCAGCTCAGTTATGATGACTTATGATTGGCACCGACTACATAAAACCATTGGCTCGTCAGTCTTCTCTGTGCTGGAGTCCGATATTGACTCGTCATAAGCTGGGTTTGAAATGTATTTGTGTGGCTCATTCGAAGATAGATCAATTTTCAATCGTGGCTGAGAATTATGCGTCGGGATGAACTCGGCTTTTCCTTGTCTTTTGTCCTTGGGTAGATGAGCATCTACCATACTTACTGTCGCTGAGGGGAAATGATCGGCGTCAACAGTCATTAGAGGTTTCTCGGGAAACTTGAGTTTGCCATTGTTAATCCAGCTCTGGATGGCGTCGCGATCGACACAATTATTTGTCGTATGCTTGTTTGAATTGTGATACTTGCAATACGTCTTTCCTTTCAAATCTTCAGCTTTGGGGATATTATGCCATGGCTGAAGCTTGACGATTTTTGCAAGTAAGAGCTGGTCGAAGATGGCGTCGGCCTTGGTGATGTTGAAAGTGTAGACCTTTGACATTTTGATGGTGGCTTCCACATAAGTCGAACGGGTTTTGACATCTTTGGAATTAGTGTGAGCCAACGCTTTGCATACGTATGGTTTGTCAATTACTATCTCAGTCGTATTTATACTGGCATATTGGGATTCTTCGCATTCGGCCGATGCATAACATACTGTTGGGTTTTTGTAAATTGTCCCTCGGGTTGGTGATTTCGAGAGCTTCTCTTCTCGGAGCGAATAATCAAATTGCTCGACATGTTGAGCCAGTTCGTACATATCTTGGAAGTTTGCCCCCAATAATTTCTTTTTGTACTCTACATCCAGGCCATTCAGGGCAAGCCTAACAAACTCAACTTCAAGGAAGGGTACTCGGCACCATTTTCTGGTCGATTTAAACCTCGTGAGATATTCCATTGGTGACTCATCGGATGATTGAGCCATCCTGGCCAAAGAAGAAACTGATATTTCCATCCCTGGCTGATAGAATTGCTCATGAAATTTCTTGACCAATTCATCCCAGCTTTGGATGCAATTGGGTGGGAGGTTGATGTACCATGCGAACGATGAGCCGGTTAACGAGAAATTGAACAGTCGTAGTTTATGAAAATCATTGTTAACATCTCCACATTGAGCAGTGAATCGAGCCACGTGTTCTAACGAGAACAAAGATGATTCTTCAGTGAAAAGGCTAAAGTCTGGAATCTTGAATCCCTTAGGATATTCAAACCTTTCTACAAAGGCTGGATATGGGTGAATAAATTTTAGGAACTTCAGCCCTTTTTTTAAGGCCGAATTAATCATTCTCTAGACTTCGACCATGTTAACAGGTGCCGCTTCTACTCATTGGTCAATTCTGACCGATTTGTTGCTTGGTTCGCCATTTTTTTCTAAGTCAATCATTTTGGGGTGAGCAAATCCTGTCTCGACCTGTATTGCTGGCAAAGGATTATTCTTTAGAAGAAGAGGCTGCCCGAGTTGGTCGGCAGGTCCAACTTTGTGGATTTTATTAACCAAAACTTAGAGGAATCTGTTGTGCATAACACTATTATCACGCATCTCTTCAAGTACATTTTTTACCTCTCAACTGAACATTTGCTCAAACTGCCGGGATTTCTCTTCAAATCGTCCCCGGAGAAAAGATCTAGATGGTGGATCAGAGGCCTCATCACCGTTATCGTCACAATCCTCCAATAGTCCTTCAACAAAAACGCATTTTGTCATTTTGATGGGGATTTTTGCATCACGAGTTTGACCGCCGAGATTGATTCCCTTTTCTTGGCATGTTGTACTTGTGGCTTCAGGTGTTACGACAGCAGGAGGATTCTGTGCCTGTGACAAGCCATCTTGTTTTGGGTTTTGGACTGTAGGTAGAAGATTAGTCGTTGACTTACCCATGATTGTTTTCTTTTTTACTGACCGTGTTTTAATGGTCATGAACTTTGTAACTTTAGTACTGGATCCCATCGGGCATGCCAAAATGTTAACCCTAAAAACTATTAAGCCTACATGGTGCGCATGCCGAGTAACTATGCGGGGCTTGCCAACTCGTCGGCCGAGTTCGGCTGGGGAGAAGAATATGGTGATGTGGTGTTGGGCGTGCTGCTGATTTCTTGATCTCGCAATTGCGGTCGAGGAAGGAACGCGTCTTGGCCTTCGGGTTCTAGAACTTGAAGACAAGGCTGCTAGTTTCTTCGAAGTTCACAAATCGTCGGCATCGGGTTCGGTCTCAGTAATTATATTCGTAAGAGTATAAATATGCTGAAGTGGTACCAAACTATACAGACACAGATACTCGAAAGAGATAAATGTCTTGATTGTAAATGTGGTTCGGCTGTCAGAATGCCAAACTCTAAAATGTACTTACGAATATCCAATCATAAAACAAAACTCGGCTTTTAATGTGCCGAGCATAGTAACCTGGTAACACCTCACTTCGCCGAGAAGGCTGATGAGATGACCTATACCAACAAGGACTCAGAAATCCTTGTCGACTGAGACTTGGATAATAACCAGTCAGCCTTAAAGCAGTGATGTCTATCTAAACTAAAGGTGCTCCTCGATCTGCTGATTCTACCGCTCCAGTGCTGTCTATCCAAATTGAAGATGTCGCTGGTTGCCTTCACAGTGCTATCTATCCAAACTGAAGATGTGTTGGTGAGAAAAAAAAGGGAGAAGATAAAATCTCAAGGTTGTTGAAAAGCTTTGCCCAGGGCAATTTGTGTATTGATTTAAAGGGGCCTTTGAATGATGCACTCCTTTATCTATTTATAGCAGTGAACCCCTATCATGGCCGAACTAGAAATGTACTTGGATTAGAACTCCTCAACCCAATCTGATCAGGTTTCGGCCAAACCTAACCCTTATAGGACTTTGAACCAAGCTCCTTAACGAACTAGATTCATTCTCTAATTCTAAGCATCTTTAGCTTTAAGACTCCTTGTTGAACTAGGGTTCGACTACCTCACCCTTTTCTAAACCAATCATTCTCGCAACAGGATTCAGTTGACCTTGACTAGATAGCCCATGACAAAATTCTAGATTAATGTTATTGGGCTGAGAACAACTCTAAGCTCGGCCCAAAATATTTTAGGCCCAAACACAAGCATATAATGTGTGTTCATTTAAGTATCCAACAAATCTCTTGCAATTTATTGAAAAATAAAATAAAATGCAAAATGAAAGTTATCTATTTTCTGTCTAATTGAGTTGCAACCTACATTACTACAAAATTATCTATAACTGGCGGTTTAAAAACCGACAAAAAGCGTATATTACTGTCGGATTTTAAGCAAAATCCGACAGAAAATGGATGCAATGACGGATATAATAAGCGACAGAATTGCCGGCGTTAGGAAATGAATTTTCCGACAGAAAATACACTAAAACCGACAGAAATTGTGTCGGATATAACCGACAGAGAATAAATTAAAAATGAATAAATAATAGCATTTTCTGTCGGATAAAACCGACAGAAAATATACAAAACCGACAGAACTTGTGTCGGTTATAATCGACATGAAATATATTGATAATAAATAAGGCCATTTTCTGTTAGCTAAAACCGACAGAAAATATAAAAATCGACAGAACTTGTGTTGGTTATAAAACCGACAGGGAATATATTAATAATAAATCAGACCATCTCTGTTGGATAAAACCAACAAAAAATAGATTAATAATAAAAAAAATATAAAAAGGACATGACAACATTATCCCTTTCCGTTGAGCATTCTTCTTCTGCTCGAAATGACCCAGTTCATCTTGAAAATACAAAACAATGAGGATCAAATTGGTATGAGAAGTGCACAAGTTACAAGCCACTGAAAGTGTTCAACATTGGTCCAGTGACTTTTCCATTGGAAGAAAAGGGTGTGTTTTACTACATATGCAACATCTCTACGTCTTCCCCGCCTTCCGCTTCTCCAACTTATGTTCCTTCATCTTCACCACCACTCATATCAACTCCTCCGCCATCTCCAAGCAGCCCTAACGGTTATAAACGAAAAATCACAATTTAACGGTTATTTTAGCTCCGATTTTAATGATTTTTTACAGCAACACTCCTCGACCCTAAAAGAATGCATTGAACGAATTCGATCTTCAATTTAAAATATTTATACTAGTGGATACCACAAAATCTTCTTTTATACTTAATGGAAGTATAATATTAACTCTAAGTGTTTGTTTAATCTACCGTTTTGACGCGATATGCATTCTACAAAACTTTTTTCAACGATCCAACCGTCAAACTCATTTGTACACACTCCGAGATCGCATACGTAAAAAAAATCACAAAAAACAAACATTCAAAGATTATGTTACATAACAAAAGTTTTCGACGGTTATAAACGAAAAATCACAATTTAACGGTTGTTTTAGCTCCGATTTTGATGATTTTTTACAGCTACACTCCTCGATCCTATAAGAATGCATTGAATGAATTCGATCTTCAATTTAAAATATTTACACTAGTGGACACCACAAAATCTTCTTTTATACTTAATGGAAGTATAATATTAACTCTAAGTGATTGTTTAATCTACCGTTTTGACACGATATGCATGCTACGAAACTTTTTTCAACGATCCAACCGTCAAACTCATTTGTACACACTCCGAGATCGCATACGTAAAAAATCACAAAAAACAAACATTAAGAGATTATGTAACATAACAAAAGTTTTATACGGTTATAAACGAAAAATCACAATTTAACGGTTATTTTAGCTCCGATTTTGATGATTTTTTACAGCTACACTCCTCGACCTATAAGAATGCATTGAACGAATTCGATCTTCAATTTAAAATATTTACACTAGTGGATACCACGAAATCTTATTTTATACTTAATGGAAGTATAATATTAACTCTAAGTGTTTGTTTAATCTACCGTTTTGACGCGATATGCATCCTACGAAACTTTTTTCAACGATCCAGCCGTCAAATTTATTTGTACACACTCCGAGATCACATACGTAAAAAATCACAGAAAACAAACATTCAGAGATTAGGTAACATAACAAAAGTTTTCGACAGTTATAAACTAAAAATCACAATCTAACGGTCATTTTAGCTCCGATTTTGATGATTTTTTACAGCTACACTCCTTGACCCTATAAGAATGCATTGAACGAATTCGATCTGCAATTTAAAATATTTACACTAGTGGACACCACAAAATCTTCTTTTATACTTAATGGAAGTATAATATTAACTCTAAGTGTTTGTTTAATCTACCGTTTTGACGTGACATGCATCCTACGAAACTTTTTTCAACGATCCAGCCATCAAACTTGTTTGTACACACTCCGAGATCGCATACCTAAAAAATTACAAAAAACAAACATTCATAGATTAGGTAATAGAACAAAAGTTTTCGACGGTTATAAATGAAAAATCACAATTTAACGGTTATTTTAGCTCCGATTTTGATGATTTTTTACAGTTACACTCCTCGACCCTATAAGAATGCATTGAATAAATTCGATCTTCAATTTAAAATATTTACACTAGTGGATAATTTTTTATACTTAATGGAAGTATAACATTAACTCTTTAAGTGTTTGTTAAATCTGTCAATTTGATAGGATATGCATTCTACGAAACTAGTTTCAACGATCCAACCATCAAATATGTTTGTATATATTCCGAGATAGCATGTGTAAAAAATCGCAAAAAAAAATAATTCAGAGATTAGGTAACAGGACCGTGAGTGAAAAAAAAATATTTAAACCATTTGTTTATTTATTTATTTATTTTTAATCAATATAACATTGTAAAATAATAAAATAGTCAATTTTTGTCGGTTATAACCGCCACCATTAACTTAAAAACCGCCAGAATATGTTTAAAATATTAAAAAAGAAAAAATTCAAAAATACTGAGGGTTATAATAATTTTTTGACGGTTAAATCCGCCAGGAAAAATCCGTCAGGAATTTATGTCGGATATATCTGACAGAAATTAACTTTTATCCGACACTAAATAAATTATGTGTCGGATATCTTTTATTCGTCAGAATGGCTTAATAACCGCCACAATCGTCCGACACCTAAAGCTAATATTGTAGTAGTGCTAGGCGGGTGCCTAGGTGGGTGTCTAGGTGGTCTAGGCACCCTTTCTTAATTTTCAAACACCTGGACATTAATTGGGGCAGTGACTAGTCGCCTAGCGCTTAAGCGGCGCTAGGGGGGATTTTTAGAACACTAATAAAAAAAATTGTATATTATTTACGAATCACATTGCTAAACAATCTTCTTACATAGCGAGATTTATATACATGTTAGTGTGTGCATGTATTTCAATCTTATAAGAGATGTGATCAATATATAAATACATGATCTCTATGAATAAAAATAAAATACGGATATCATTCATTTCATGAATTTCTCAACAAACATCATTCTGAATCCGTTAAAACACCAAATTCGAAAGCAAAAGAGGTTGCCACGAAAAAGGGAAAGAAAATTAAAGAAACAAATTGACAAAGGTCTAGAAACCCTAATCACGTACAAACTCAAACAAACCACTTAGACCCTTGTCTAAGAGCCACAATGGTACGTACAACAACAATATTAATTACGACGAAGAAACATGATGAAACTTGAACAACAACAACAAATTAGTAGCCTGGAGGCTTGTAGGCGATGAAACTGATGCACTGCACTTGGCGGACGTTGTCAAATCCGATGATACGGATGAAGGAGTTGGGATAGGCCTTCTTGGCCTCGTCCAGCTCCTTCAACACCTGAGAAGAGTCGGTGCATCCGAACATGGGCAGCTTCCACATTGTCCAGTACCTTCCGTCATAGTATCCAGGCGATTTGTGGTTCTCACGGTACACAAATCCAGTCTATATATACATATCACAATTTTGTTCAACAGGATTAAGTTAGAAAACAATTAACTTAACAAATTACAATATAAATGTATATATAATGTTAGAAGTTATTAACCTCCAACTCAAATTCCAAGCAGGGAACCCAGTTGTTGCGGAGGAGGTAGTCTACTTCCTTCGCCAAGGACTCGGGAGAGAGAGGAGGAAGGTAAGAGAGGGTCTCGAACTTCTTCAATCCAAGTGGAGGCCACACCTGTTTTCATCAAAATATATTTGATAAATTCATTGTACTTCGGTGAGGACCTTTTTGTTGGCCAAAAAAACAACACAAATATTAGTATTATTTCGGCCAAGTTAAACAAAAATACATATAAGTAATTTGGAAATAAATTCTATAATTTGCAAAGGATATGACCCGAAGGTAAGTTATCAAAGTATAGATATATATTTGCAAGCATATTTATTAGTTTGATATGTTAATTTATTAAACTGTTAATAATAATTTATCATATATCGACAGATAATGTAATAATTTTTGTACTAATTAATTATTAAAAATGTATTTGGTTACTATTGTTTTCAAATATAAAATAAATGTACTAACTGTTGTGGCCTATATTTAACTGACAAGGAGAGAGGGCAGGTGGTACATATGTTTGTAGGGTTGGGTAGATGATCTGTCATTCCCTCTTTATTTATAGTAATAAGGAGAGAATAAATCTTCACAGAATAACTACAATTAAATCTAATCTAGAATTTACACAATCACACTTAAATAAGAAGTTTATAACATTGACACAATTTTATGGAATTAGTAATTTAGTAGCATCTATTAATTCTTACCTGCATACATTGCACTCTTCCTCCATTGCTTGCAATAGAGGTAATGTCGTTGCTCTTTCTGGTGACAGGGAAAGCTGAGGACGACTTGAGGCCACTGAATGGAGCAACCATGCTGGCTTGAGCCGGGGAGGCACGGTCGGCGTAAACTGTAGACACGGTGGCGGAGGAAATCAGGGAGGAAGCCATTGCTCTCTCTCTCTCTGTGCTTTCTCTTCTTTGCTAGAGTGCTTTACTTCTCTTGGTTGAAAGATGCACAACTCCTATTCTCCCTTCCTATAAATAGCGCTCCGACTAGCAATGTCATATCCTACGGTCCTGATTCCATGAATATTTTACCAGAAAACACGGACCGTTAGATGGTGTAAACGATGACATTACAGCATATAGACCACACGAAGCAGAGGAACAATTTGAATGCAAGCCTTATCACTAGGCACCACTATGACCTTGACACGTGGAAGGAGCTCATTATCTAATCCAAGGGAGGTCGAAGGTGAATGTGTGTGTGATGGTGATTCGCCTCTTATTTTGGTCAGTCTCTTCCCGGCGGTCGCTTTTCATACCATGCCCCCAAATGGGGGTGAGGTGAGGAAGGCAGCTTATGTTCAAGCTGGAGCATTCATGATTTCTTCTTCCCCTTCTTCCAGGTTTTCTATTATTTTCCTCCTTTGGAAATACTTACATGCAGATGTGGGTAAATTTTCTAACGAGGTTACCTTATCACCCCCATATTTTTGCGTTTCTCCTCCTAGTAGGGCTGCTAACCCATTAATTCAAGATGCCCGATTTGGAGATGAGAAGCTCACTCCTGTTTCAGCATTGCCTGTTCCATCTCCATCAACTTTAACATCGCCACGCAAAGCAGGTTGTGTTAGAATGAAGTATGGGCTTAAACCTGCTACAGTTAGAGTAGAGGGATTTGACTGTCTCAATAGGGATCGCCAAAGTTCCCGCATCCCAGCATTTGCCTAAACTTCATCGAAGTAAGTGTACATATAAGAAGGAAAGCTAAATGCCACCACAGCTCACAAGTACAGCGGACTTAACAAGAAGAGTGAATTTTGACAATTTTTGGAGAAATTGAGATCTACTAGTACTGTATATAGCGTATGTTGTTGTCGATGATCATCTCAGTTGCTAATATCTGCAAGTAGTTTGATGGGAACATCACGAAAAGAGTGTCGAACTGTCAAACCTTGTGTTATGGAGAAAGGGTTTGTTTATGTCTAAAGCCTTTGCTATGTTGTAATGTGAAATACGGACTTGGAATTCATGTGAAATCAAATCTAGGACTATGAATCAAATCCAGGATGTGTCATGTGAAATACGAACTTGGAATTCATCCTCAACCACTGGCCACCTCGTGGTGGTTAGACAAGGGATTCTTAATAACATCGATGATTATGGCATATGACTAAGCGGAATATAATTATAAGAGTAATGTTAAAAAGACTAAATTTGTAAACTAAATGATGTATCACCAATTAGAAATGAATACGTTAATCAATACTTAAGTAATAATTTATCATCAACTTCCATGTTTTTTAGTTTATAAAGTTTAGTCTCCCTAACATTACCCTAATTATATCCAGCCTTGTTAGTTATAGAGAAACCAAAAAACCGTTGGAAGCTAGCCTCACTAACTAATCCGTAGCATAATTTCTTTTGCTTGTGGACATTAGTAATACTACAAAAGCACTCAAACAGCGACCCAAAAGTGCTTTCAGCCTTTGAGCAATTGACTGCAGGAATATGAATGCATTTAGTTTTTACTGCTGCAACTTTGAAAAAAAGCAGCTTATCCGTTTGTTTATCTGAACAAATGCATGTCCATAAGTGTAGCTATCAAATGATGGAGATATGCTATAGGATTTGTGGCTCTTAATTAAACTATCTACAAAGGGACAGTTTTACAACCTCATATATATCTCTTACGTGTTTTCCCTTCCCAACCAGTTGAAAAATTAGAAGAAATTTTTTTTGAATAACTTCGTTGCATAAATGTATGTTCAAATGAATTTAATTAGTACCAAAAAAGCCGATTTGCACATTGCATTATCAAGCTATTTATTTGAGTGATTAAACCAATCTCGGAGAAAAATTTTGAAAGCAGCCAAATTTCTGTAATGTGTCTTTCAGCCTATTTTATTTCTTCAAACTTTGGGTTTTAACCACTTGATGAGTTTGTTTACACTACTTAGTTCCTCGAGTGGTATTCAAGCATTTTACAATAGTCTCGAGTGACCAGATTTCTAAATCTCGAAAACAGAGGCTAAAATTTTTAATGTGTTTTAAAAGAACGTTTGAATTTGTAATTTGTAATAGTAAAACAATAAGACTCGAAGAAAATGCTAATAGTAAAACAATAAAAAAAATTGTATATTATTTACTAATCACATTACTAAACAATCTTCTTAAATACATGTTAGTGTGTGCATGTATTTCAATCTTATGAGAGATGTGATCAATATATAAATACATTATCTCTAAGATTAAAAATAAAATACGGATATCATTTATTTCATGAAATCATTTATTTCATGAATTTCTCAACAAACATCATTCTGCATCCGTTAAAACACCAAATTCGAAAACAAAAGAGATTGCCTCGAAATTAAAAGGGAAAGAAAATTAAAGAAACAAATTGACAAAGGTCTTGAAACCCTAATCAAGTACAAACTTAAACAAACCACCGAGACCCTTGGCTAAGAGCCACAATGGTATGTACAACAACAATATTAATTACGACGAAGAAGCTGTAAACCATTTAAGGATTTGATAAGAAATGTTATGCAGAGAGAGAAGAAGAAGATTGAGAGGGTTTAGAGAGAGAAGGATTATGTGGAAATGTATTGATCTTTATCATTAGTTACAACTGTTTATTACAAGCTATATATAATAGCTGTAGTAGCTTGCACTCTAGACTACAATCACAACAAACTTAACTGACCTCCTAATCTCTTGACACATGTCAATTCCATAGCCATAGGATCTTGATACTCCTAACATCCCCCCTTAAGCTCAGGAACAGAGAAATTGAGCTTGAGATTGGCACAATGTGTCTGAAATAGTGGTGCAGAGAGTCTTTTTGCAAGTTATCAGCAAACTGTTCATTCAAAGACACGAAATGCACTTGCAGTTGCTGTTTTGCTACCCTCTCTCGAATAAAATGCACATCAAACTTAATGTGCTTAGTGCATTGATGCTGAATTGGATTGCAAGTAAGGGTTATTGCAGATAAGTTGTCACAAAATATGAGTGGTTTATCAGAAAATGGAACTTGCAAAAAAATCAATAGTTGTTTCACCCAATCAATTTCAGCTGCTGTAGTTAACAAAGCCCGATATTCAGCTTCAGTTGATGAACGAGAAACAATGTTTTATTTCTTAGATGACCATGAAATGGGATTAGACCCCAGAAACACAACCATTCCAGTGGTTGATCTTCTATCATTAGGGTCCCCTGTCCAATCTACATTACTATATGCAGTGACATCCAGTGAACCTTTGACATAATGAATACCACAACCTTGAGTAGCTCTTAAGTATCTGAGAATTCTTTTAACAGCCATGAAATGTGACTCCATAGGGCTTTATATGAATTGACATACCTGATACACTGCAAAAGCAATGTCTGGCCTAGTGAATGTTAAGTATTGGAGGGCACCAACCAAACTCCTATATAGTGCAGGGTTGGTATAAGGCTTTCCATCATCTTTGATCAATCTGTTGTAGGCCAAGCATGGAGGCACATGGTTTAGACAACAATAATTCAGACTTAGTTATCAAATTTATGAAATACTTGTCCTAAGATAGTAATAAACCATCATTCTTTTGCATAATTTGGATCCCTGAAAAGTAGTGAAGTGGTCCTAAGTCTTTTATATCAAATTCCTGAGTGAGAGACTGAATAACCTCAATGATTGCTTTATAATGATGTCATCAACATATAATAACAAGATCACCACAGAACTACCAATAGTTTTCACAAACAATGATGAATATGTATATGTGGATTTGAACCCTAAAGATGGTAGAAAACTAGTGAATCTCTCATTCCAGACCCTTGGTGCCTGTTTCAATCTATATAAGGATTTATGTAATTTGCAAACATAGTCTCCATGTTTGGTATCAATAAATCCAGGTGGTTATGCCATGTACACCTCTTCTTGCAAGATGTCATGTAGAAAGGCATTTTTCACATCTAATTGTCTCAAAGTCCAACCAAAGTGTGCAGATAAAGCTAGAACTAATCTCACTGTTATAGGTTTAACAACTGGGCTAAAAGTCTCTCCATAGTCAATACCTTCTTATTGATTAAACCCTTTAGCCACCAGTCTTGCTTTATATCTCCCAATTGAACCATCAGCATTCTTCTTGATCTTAAAGACCCATCTACAACCTACTAAATTCTTATGATGTGGTAGAGGAACCAAAGACCATGTACCTTGGTTATGTAAAGCTGAAATCTCATCTTTCATAGCCTCATGCCATACTGGGGATTTTAATGCAGACTTATATGTTGCAGGTTCAACTTGACTCAAATTTACTTTTCCATGTTCATGTATAGCATGAAGTAGAGCAATTTTCTTTGAGATGCCACTCTTTGACCTTGTCTTCATAGGGTGAAGATTGATTGGAGGAATAGATAGAACCACGTGCAATTGTTCAGGTTGTAATTCAGGTACCACAAAGAGTGTAAGAGATAAAGGCTGTGTTGTTGGTGCAACAATGGATTGACTAGAACTTGATTCTTATGAATTTGAACTTGAAACTGCAACTGGAATTGTAGTGAAGTCTTCTGAAGTTGGATTGATGACATTATTTGGCATGAGACTAAGTATATGAGCTGAACCTATTTGTGGAAGACCTGGTGAGGAACTCAATGTGGAGTGATTTTGTGGTTCTGGCAAAACAAGGACATTATTATGGTCTGGTATTGGAATTGATGTTTGTATGAGTGATGGTAGTGGTGTAGTAGTGACAAAGTGATGTTTGGGAACCAAAGATTGGTAAGGAAACTCTATCTCATCAAATATCACATGTCTAGAGATATAAATTTTCTTTCTAGATACATCATAGCAGAGATACCCTTTATACTTGGATGCATACCCCAAAAAGACACACTTTGTTGTTCTGGGTTCTAATTTGGTGTTGTTGTATGGTCTTAACCAAGGGTAACAAGAACAACCAAATACTTTCAAATGTTGAATCTTAGGTATTAAATTATGCAGCAATTCAAATGGTGATTTATTGTCTAATGTAGGGGATTACATTATGTTGATTAAGTATACTAAGGTTTGACAAGCAAAAGACCAAAACAAGGATGGGAATGAAGTAGATTGTAACAAAGTGATGGATGTTTCAATAATATGTCTGTGTTTTGTCTCTGCTATCCCATTCTATTCTGGTGTATGAGGACATGACATTTGATGGCTCACTCCTTTATCAGAAACAAACTTTTGAAATGCTTTACTTATATATTCACCACCACCATCATTTTGGAGAGTTTTTATGGATGTATGAAATTGGTTTAAAATGAAATTGTAAAAGGAAACAAATGTTGCAGAAACATCACTTTTATTACATATGGGGAAATCCAACAATATGTGGTACAATGGTCAATGAAGGTCACATAGTATGAAAGCAATGCTAGACGATTTGCTGGAAAAGAAGGTGATCGAGTTACCAGAATGAAAGCGCCCTGATGAGATGAATCGCGTTAACGATCCCAGGTACTTTCATCCTCAAAGAACTCATCATGAAGCTAGCGCAACAAGGGCAAATCGAGCTCGACCTTGAAGACACGGCTGCAACACATACTACTACAATCATGTTTGGATCATTCGACCCCGTTCCCCTCCAAAGGATTCATGACCATTCCCTTCAATGCTCAAGCCACACGGCACCTTCTGCACAACCATCACTGGGGGCAAGCGACCGAGATGCACCTACCGATGATGAAGAAGGGTGGACATTGGTGACCTACAAAAAGATGAAGAAGCCAAGACCGCAAGCTACAAGGCCAAATGGGGAGCAATGGAGAAAGCACCGCCGCCGCAACAATAAGAAGCCCAAAGGAAGCATAAGAGTTGCTAAGCCAACATACAGTGGGGAACCTATGGAGCAAGAGCCACGCATTCCTGTCTCCTTGCATGAGTATTTCCCGAATGACTTCTTCCAAAAGTGCACTACCGTCGCCTGTCACATGGTTGAAGTAGAGATAGAAGAGCCCTCAAAAGGCAAAGCTATCGCCACTGAGGAAGAAAAGACCCCCACAACCAAAGAAAGTCTGCCAACACACTTTAGCATCGAGGAAGCGCTACGATTGCCAAAGAAGATGCGAAGAGCACTAACAGCGGTTTTAGCAAGTCCCGACGACCACGAAGTGCAAGAAAGCAAGGATGAAGGCTTGAAGCTTTGGCCACATGAATGTGCCACATGTTGTGCCACCCAGGACGTAATCAACTTCACGGACGAAGACTTACTGCTGGGATTAAAGCCTCACAACCGTCTTCTCTTCATGTCGGGGTACGTAAGGGAGCACAAAGTCAACCGCACGCTTGTAGATGGTGGGTCAGCCATAAACATCATGCCAAAGTCAACAATGACCACAATTGGCATCAAAATGGATGAGCTGTCCCTAAGCCATCTGCTGATCCAGGGTTTTAACCAAGGAGGACAAAGGGCGATGGGCATGATTCGAGTAGAGATGACCATTGGTGAACTCAAATCAAGCACGATATTCTACGTGATTGATGCAAGAACTTCATACAGCTTGCTCCTAGGAAGACCTTGGATCCACGGGAATGGAGTAGTGCCATCCACCCTCCATCAATGCTTAAAATTCTACCGAGAAGGAGTAAAGGTGATCCAAGGCGATACTAAGCCATTCACTAAAGCTGAATCACACTTCGCAGATGCTAAGTTCTACATGGGTGAAGACATGGTGCCCGAAGCTCTTCCAGAAGAGATCAAATTCACGGACAAAGTAGCACCTAAAAAGCAGGAGTGGAAAGCTATGCCCAAGAAGCAAGAAGGGCAAGCCATGCCGTCTTCAAGCAAAAACGATGATAAGCTTGCTAAACTTGCAACAACCAAAGGGAGTAGGACACCTTCAAAAGGACCGAACACACCAGTCTTCTGATACATCCCGATGTCGAGAAAAAAGAATGGTCAATCCCCGTTCGAAACTGGAGTAAGCAAAGTCGACATACAGCGGCACAAGGATAATGTAAAGTTCCTTAAGACGAATGCAGTTTTGCCTCTGACATAGCCAGGCGACACTAAGGTTGCAAGATTACCACAAGGCTTCATAAAAGCTCTGCCAAAGAGGATGGAACCAAGCTTTCTACTAACTAAGAGGACCGAAGAAGGTTTTGATCCAAACGCCTACAATCTCAAGTCTAAGGCTGGTACGACTTCGCTTCTTCTTCAAATCTTGGAAATAAGGTTTCAAACACCGTCGACGACAAAGAACGTGACCTCACCAAGACTCAAAATAAGTTGAAGGAGCATGGTAATAGAGTTGACAACAACAAGGTTGGACTCGGTTTCACACCGAACGCACCCGTGAAGATTTTAGGCAAAGCAAAAAATGCTAGCACTCAACACATTAGCGTATGCATTGAAAAAGATCAAGGAGAGCCTAAATTCGCACCTCGAACATTAGTCTTCGATAGGATGAATAGTTCAAGGCCCAGAATTTCGGCACTTAATCGCATTGGTGGTCAAGACCGAACCTCCGTCTTCAAGAGGCTTAACGCACCAACATCCCAAAGTTCTATTTTCAAAAGGTTGTCAAAACCTAAGAAACAAAGCAACACGGCTAGCTCTCCTCCGCGACGGTCAGCTTTGGAAAAACTTGAAGACAATAAAAAGCCTTCTAAAAAAGGGAGACAACGCCAAAGGAAGAAAAGCTCGACGGGCTAGCAGAAAAAGGCGACGTTCGAAGCTCAATTCCTTCAAGGATGAAGCGCCAAGCAATCTTGGAGGTTGACACAAATGGACCACTGAAAGTAAAAAGGCACACCATCATCCTCACTGGACAATCTTCATGCCAACAGGCCCAAGAGGACATAACTGAAGGGGAGGTCCAAGACATCTTCCCCGTCGCGATCCAAGAAGATAAAGAAGATGAAATCCCTAAGGAAGACATCACTTCAGCCTCTTTCAACTCAAAGTCTTCACCTTGACCCCTGAGGGCATGCTCCAAGTCTAGCAAAGTTGAAGGATGGACTCATGTCGCTCCAAAGAAATTACACATGAATCCTACGTTGCATCCACAAATTCACCAGTCGGAAAGGGGGCAAGAAACCATTGTTAAAACACTTTCAAGCCTAGATGAAGCTGAGATTGTCAACATAATCGAAACTGATTTCATTCAAGAGGTCATGGACTCGGCACGGAACTGAAACGTTGTCCTAAAAAAATCTGGGCAACTCCTCGCTTGCATAGAGTTTCGTAACTCAAAACAATACAACGCCTGAGGAGGCGATACAACGTTCTTGGCCCGTAAGAGCATAAACTGCGTACGGCACAAAAAAAAATGCATTTGAACTACGTTATGACTTGATCTCTTCTTTGGAAGAGTACGTAGGCAACTTGAAACTTCAAAACTTCGAGTACAATCTCATCAAAATAAAAAATAAGAACTTTATTAAAGTCAATTTTTATTACAAAGGCAACAAATATTTTTTTGTAAAAAAAAAAAAAACTATATATATGTATATATATATATATATATATATATATATATATATATTACGGTATCCTTATTGTAAAAAAATAAAGTAAAAATAAAAAAATAAAAAAATAAAAAATGTTATTGGGCCTTTCTCTGCTTTGTCTGCGACACCGAGCATCCAGCCTTGGTCTGCATCGCCAAAGTCCAGGACCCGGTCCAGGCCATAGCCTGCAGCAGCATCAGATATCCCCAAACCAGTGCACCACCGAAATCGACACCGCTAGTTCGCTTGCTCCCAAGTTCGATATCTTTCAGACCGGCATTGTCCTTGAAAGTCTACACCAAGCCCTTCCTTGCTATGCTCTTCATTGTATTGATCTGTTCCGCCCATTATCGTCTTTACAGGTGTCATCTCTGCCTTCAATTGCCGCCAAATCTTCGATAATTTCCTAGTTGAGATCCTCAGCTCTGGAAGTGTTCGAGGGTTGATGCTTTGGTCTTGGTTTCGAAGATTTGTGTGATTTTGCTGCTCTGCTGTTGCTTTTGAAAGTGAGTAACCGGCGCTGTCATTCTATAGCCCTCTCCGTCTTCGTCTTCAAGGCCAAACCTTACAAGGTTGTTGAAGATCCTCCATTGTTGAAGCGCCGGTGCTCCGAAGTTCTGCTTTATCTTCTGCCCATCATCTGCATTGATGCCACCAGCAGCTCTTCTTTGCTGTGACCCTCTTCCACTTCTCACTTCCTCTCCTGCCCTCCATGGAAGCTCTCTGAGCCCTCTACTTCTGCTGGTAAAGCTCAACTGGATCACCATGCGACGGTGACTGCGACACATGCGGGATGTGGGTGAACCAGCTGGCGGCGAGTATGAACGACACGAAGGAGTTGCGGGACTGCAGCTGCTTCGTCTTTTCCTCTGCATGGCACAACCATATCTTGGATCATCCTCTCCAACATGGGGAAGCCGACGTCCAAGAGCTTCTGGGCCAGCATCACGAGTCATTGGTCTCGGTCGCCACCAGCTCTACATCCTTCAAGGCACGCTACAGTAGCAAAGAAAACCAAAATGCTATGCAATCACACTACGCAACCCCGCAGTGATTACGCAAGCAGTTCCTGCACCGCACGGCGACATCATCACCAAAGGAAAACTGTGACCAAAAGGCTTTACACAACGAAGCCCCGCTGCAGTCTATTGCACAGCACCACACGACAGCGCACCACTGAGGGATAACTGTGATCAAAAGACACTACACAGCGAAACCCTGTTGTAGTCGCTTGCACAAGCATTAGGCAATAAAAAGTATAGGTACACCCACGTCTTGCTTATTCCGCCACTAATGACCGCATCTCTGAAAGCCTTGTGAGGGTCCCTGTTAAGAGTAATAGATGTGAAGCACCAGATTAGTATTTAGTCTTATTGATAGTTAAGGAAGTGCTTAGTCAGTATAATTAGTTATCCTCAGTATTTATGTATAAATACTCAATGTATATAGTGTCTCATATATGAAATTCATTTTTACACAATTCTCTCTCTCTCTCTCTATATTTCTCTATCTCTCTAAAACTCTAATTCCTTACTCGCTAAGATTCTATTTTCCACATGGTATCATCGCCGGAGTCCACCGATGTTGATCTCCCGCTTCTGCGTCCTTGATTTTCTTGCCTTTTTCTCTCTTGCCAAACAGGTCTTGCCCTAACAAATTTTGAGTTTCTGTGTGATTCGCTATGGCTACAGCGGCGAACTCCTCCAATTCTTCTTTTCCTACTAATTCTTCAGCTTCTGCTCCTTACGCTGAAGTTTCTAATCTTCTTATTGCTCCGATTGCCTCTGTCACTGTTCAGAACATCGCCGGTATGGTTCCTACGAAGTTGAATCATCACAACTTCATCATCTGGCTCAATTTATTTCTTCCAGTTCTGAAGCAATTTAAGTTTTTAGGGCTTATCGATGGCACCGACGTATGCCTTTCTGCCTTCATTCGTGACTCTGCTGGACTTCGTGTTCTTATTCCAGCACATGACATTTGGTGTGAGCGAGATCAAATCTTGATGATTTGGATCAATTCGACTCTCTCTGAAGATCTTCTTCCTCTGACTGTTGGAATGGATGATTCTAGATCTCTCTGGCTTTCTTTGGAAAAACGTTTTGCTGGATCTTCTCGCACACACATTCATAGCCTCCGTGCTAAGATTCAGACGATCCAAAAAGGTGATTCTTCGATGACTGATTACCTCAATTCAATTAAAGAAATTTCTGATAAATTGGCTGCTGCGGGTGAGCCGATCTCTGAGTCTGATTTGGTAGCCTATATTCTGTCTGGTCTCCCTGATGCCTATGAATCATTTATTGATTCTATTGAAACCAGAAATGAGTCAATTACTTCTGATGAACTTCATGGTTTACTTTTGAGCAAGGAAATTTCTCTTTAAAAGCGTAAAACTCGATTGACTACATCTAATACATCTACTCCATTTCATGCTTATGCTGCTCAATCATCCAATAATTCTGGTCATAACTCTGGATTCCGAGGGAATTATCGCGGTCGTAATCAGACTCGCCCTAGATTCAATCCAAATCGTAATTTTGGGGGAAATCGCTTCAATAACCAAACTGGTGGCATTCTTGGTGCCGATCCATCTCGATCAAGTGGATTTCAGTCTGGTCAATCGAACTTCTCTGGGAAATCAATTCCATGTCAACTTTGTAATCAACATAGTCATCAAGCTCTCCAGTGTGGTCGCTTCTCTCAATTTGTTTCTTCAATGACTTCTGGCAACATTCAATCCTCTGGCAATCCTCAGTTTTCAGGCTATTCTCCTATGGCTATGATTGCAGTACCTTATCCTACACCAAATTATTGGATCACAGACAGTAGGGCTTCTCATCATGTTACTCCAGATCTTTATTCTCTCAATTCTGCCATTCCCTACACTGGCAGTAAGCAGCTATTTGTCGGTGATGGTAAAGGTCTATGTATATCTCATATTGGTCATGCCTTTATACGCACATCTAATGCTATTTTTCGCCTTAGAGACGTCCTAATTGTTCCTCAAGCTTCTCATAATTTGTTATCTGTGTACAAATTTGTTCATGATAACTGGTGCTCTCTAACATTTGATCCTTTTGGATTCTATATCAATGATCTACAAACTGAGAATATGCTCTTTCAGGGCCCCAATGAAGGTGGTCTTTATCCATTCTACTGGACAGCTTCTAATGGATCTTCTGGGATAACAGTGTCTTCTCGTGCGTTGATGGTTACAAAGGCTGATATTCCTCTCTGGCATAGAAGGCTTGGACATCTTTCTAATGTAGTTTTACATTCTGTCTTACATACTCATCATTTACCTGTAGTTGGTTCAGTAAATAAATTGTCCATTTGTGCAGCCTGTCAAATGGGTAAAACTTCTAAGCTTCCATTCTCTGTGTTACCTTGTATCTCAGTCAAACCTTTTCATTTGGTTCATGCTGATGTATGGGGCCCTTCCCCTACCTCTTCTTGTACTGGCTACAAATACTACTTAATACTAGTGGATGATTTCACAAAATACAGTTGGTTATATCCTTTGTGTCTCAAATCAGATGTTGCTTTAGTTCTCAAAACTTTTATTCTCAAAGTTCAAACCCTGTTTGCGTCTAAAGTTCAATGTTTGCGATCCGATTCAGGGGGTGAGTTTTTAAACAAAGAACTTCAGGGTTTCTTTAATGATCACGGTATTACACATCAGTTAAGCTGTCTTCACACACCTGAACAAAATGGGTGTGCTGAGAGGAAACATCGTCATGTTGTTGAAATGGGCAGGACTTTACTCTCTCAGAGTGGTTTACCTCCTAAGTTTTGGGTTGAAGCTTTTCAGACAGTAGTTTACCTTATTAACAGGTTGCCTCCACAGACTTCTCCCTTGAGTCCATGGGAAAAATTGTTTCAAGCTTCACCGAAATATCACATACTGAAACTTTTTAAGTGTGCATGTTATCTATGGCTTAAACCTTATTCCAGTCACAAGTTAGAACCCAAGAGCAAACTGTGCATTTTTCTGGGATACAGTTTAAATCACAATGGTTATAGGTGTTATGATCCTATAACTGAGAAACTTTACATCTCTTGGCATGTTGTCTTTGATGAGAGTTATTTTGCTTATCTTCATCACAGTTTCTCAACTTCTCAATCTACTGCAATCTCCAACTCCCCTACTGCAACTTCTCCAATTTCAGTGACTATACCTATACCAGTTAATTCTTCCAGTGCAGTATCTCAATCTCAAGCATCTGCTAGTCCTAATATCTCTCATGCACCACCAATGTCTGTTCCCACATTCACTGCTTCACCATTTGCATCAACCCTCTTAGTCACTCATTCCAGTGTTGAGGAACCTGTTTTACCAGCAGCACCTCACAACATGCATTATGTGATTACTCGGGCAAAATCTGGTATCTCCAAACCTAAGGTCTTCACAGCTACCAAGCATCATCTTCCTTCATCTGTGGACCCTCTCACCAAGATTCCATCCACACCAACCACCTATCTCCAGGCTTCTAAACATGCCCCTTGGAGGGCAGCTATGCAAGCTGAGTTTCAGGCCCTTCTATCCACAGGTACATGGGAGTTGGTACCTCATAATTCTTTTTACAATCTTGTAGGTTGTAGATGGGTCTTCAAAGTGAAGCACAAGGCTGATGGGTCTATAGAAAGGTATAAAGCCCGCTTAGTAGCTAAAGGCTTCTATCAGTAAGAAGGTTTAGATTTTTCAGAGACTTTTAGCCCTGTGGCTAAACCACCAACCATAAAGATTCTTCTCTCCCTTGGAGTTCATTATGATTGGTTTGTACATCAATTAGATTTTAGCAATGCATTCCTTCATGGTCATTTAAAGGAGGATGTTTATATGGTGCAACCTCCTGGTTTTGTTGATGCCTCTAAGCCTACACATGTTTGCAAGCTTCAGAAGTCTTTATATGGCCTTAAACAAGCTCCTTGAGCCTGGTATGAAGCTTTCTATAGAGTCATTCTTTCTTTGGGATTTTCTTCTTCTTCTTCTGCATCTGATACTAGTCTCTTCATTAAGAAAGGCACCACTATTACCTTTATCTTGGTTTATGTGGATGATATAATCATCATAGGAAGCTCTTCTTTGGTCTGTCAAACCATTATTTCTTAACTCCAAACTATGTTTCCAGTTAAAGACCTTAGTAATATTCACTATTTTCTGGGGATTGAAGTGCAAAGATCTTCCAAAGGCTTATTTCTTCATCAATCAAAGTATGTTTTGGATTTGCTCAAGAAAACAGATATGTTGGGTGTCAAACCTTGCAACACTCCAATCAGTTCTTCAAAACTGGATCACTCTGGTACTCTACTTCCATATCCTACTTCCTACAGGTCCACTGTTAATGCCTTGCAATACCATACCTGGACTCGACCTAATCTAGCTTTTGCTGTTAACCAAGTCTGTCAACACATGATGGCTCCTAGAACCATTCATTTGCAGGCTGTCAAGCGTATCTTACGTTATCTCAAAGGTACTCTTGACTCAGGATTATGGTTTACCAAAGGTGTTCAGCATTTAACAGCTTGGTCTGATGCTGATTGGGTTGGCTGCCCCGTTGACATACATTCTACAAGTGGATATTGTTTCTTTTTGGGATCGAATTTGGTGTCTTGGAGTGCTAAGAAACAAAACACCGTGGCTCGGTCATCCACTGAAGTTGAATACAGGCCACTTGCAAATGCTGCTGCAGAAGTTACGTGATTTTGTAAAATTCTTTCTGATATTTCATTCCCTCTACTCAGCAAACCTGTCATTTTTTGTGATACAACAAGAGTGCTATAGCCTTAGCTTTCAATTTGGTTTTCCATGCTTGCACCAAACATGTTCAAATTGACTATCATTTCATCCCAGAGAAAGTTCTTTTGGGGCAGATTGGTGTACACCATGTTGGCACATTGTCACAAATTGTTGATATCTTCACTAAGTCTCTTCCTGCTGAACGTTTTGCTTCTTTGGCTGACAAGCTTTCAGTTCGTTCCTCTACCTTCAGCTTGAGGGAGTGTGTTAAGAGTAATAGATGTGAAGCACCAGATTAGTATTTAGTCTTATTGATAGTTAAGGAAGTGCTTAGTCAGTATAATTAGTTATCCTCAGTATTTATGTATAAATACTCAATGTACACAGTGTCTCATATATGAAATTCATTTTTACACAATTCTCTCTCTCTCTACATTTCTCTATCTCTCTAAAACTCTAATTCCGTACTCGCTAAGATTCTATTTTCCACAGTCCCGGCATCAAGCTCTGCTTCCTCAAAATTAAAAGATTCCTGGCATGACAACAAAGAAATCCATCAGTGGGGTACACACATTATGTGTCTAAATAGATATATATATATATATATATATATATTTCTTTTTTTGTCCAGCACCGAGTTCAGCAGGCAGCAGACGCGAAGAATGCAGTGCAGCGTGGAAGCAATACATGCAGTCGTGATTGCAATCAGCAGTAGTGCAGGATTGCAGGATAAGGCAGTCGGGATGCAAGAAAGCAAGCAATGCAGTGGCTGTGCAATGGTTGAGCAGTGACGGTTCGATCCCATATATGTATATTATATATATATATATATAAAAGAACCTGTAGAAGCAAAAGAAGTACGGACTATGCAAATAATGGTGCAGTGACTGTGCAAACAGCAATCCGCATGCAGTGAAGAATGTAATAAGGTGACTGTGCAAGTGAAAAGATGGTCCGCATGCGAGAAGAACGCAGTGCAGCGAGGAAGGCCACCAAGGAACCCAGCAATGTCAATCTACCATACTCATCATCAGAACATGTACACCCACACACAAAAAGAAGGTGCAAGCTATTATTAGCAAGTCAAGAAGGAAAAGGAAAAGAGGTGGTGGCGACAGAATTATTGAAAAGAAGAAGGAAGGGGAAGGATGGTGCACGGCACCACCTTGGAAAAGTATGATTAAAAAAAAGAAAAAGAAAAGGGAAGTAACACATCTTAGTGAGATATGTGTTTTAGCACAATACACTAAATAAAATAAAGTCCGTCTATTGATATCTCTAAAAAAAAAAATTACAAATGTGTACCAAAAAAAAAACAGAAAAGAAGAGAAAAGAAGAAAAGGGGAGACTTCATGAATGTCACTTATGTGAAGCCTCAGTACTCGGCGGAACCCTAGAAGAAGGAGGCACTGAAGATAGATTATTCGGAACCTTAATACTTGGTCGAACTCCATATGACGAAGGCAAAAAATGCCTCTGGAATATATCCACAAACCTCTGATGGTCACTTTGAATCCGACATTCGGAGTCCAGCAGCTGATCAAGCTTCCTCTTCATACCCATCGAATAATTATTTGCAAGGACATGCAACTCTCTATTCTCGCGTTTGAGCTGTCTGATCTCTCGTCTAAGGTTTGCCACCTCGGCCATCAATGATTCGACTTTGCGAGTTCGAGCAAGTAGGCGTTAACCCATATTGGACACAGAGCCCGTACACTAAACATTGAGAGCCTGGGACTCTTGAACAACCAACTCATCGGACCGTCTTGAAAGTAACCTATTATCTCTAGGAGAGGAGGTTCTTAGCTACTACCGTAACTGTTGTTGCATCCCCCATCATAGAGTCTTCAACTGTAAGAGGGCCATTAGAAGATAAGAAGGATGGGTGCCATATATTACCCTGACGCGGCGCACCTGTAGCACTCCTAAGACTCAAATCTAGGCAAATGTTAAACAGGTAAGCCATTTTCAGAAATGGTAAAAGAAAAGGTTTGAATGGAGTAAAATCTCATAAATACACCAGAGATAATTTTCACAAGCGAGTAATCTTCAAAGTGTGCATATTGGATATGACCGACACCTTTATAAAAGGAGAGGTAACACAACCACTAATTCAAGAAATCGAAGAAACACCACTCTCTGACTTTCAAAAGCTGGATTTTCCTGCATAAAGTCCGTCAACACTTTTCAGGCACAATCTCAACTTGTTGGATAACACGTCCAACTTTGTCAAAAAATCTCTAACAAAGTTGAAAACGCATTTCACTATTCCAACTACCACACTTTTACCGACAAGCATGGGTGACAAGGCCACATCAGCACCACTACCTGCTATTTTGCCCTTATCTATATAGGTCGACCTTCATCCTCCATAGCAAGGCACACATCCAAAACGTCTGACTCTTCTTCCTTGCCGAGAATGCATCTGCAACCAAACTTCTCAACATACTCAGTTTCTTCTTCCCTGAAAACACTTCTTCAACCAAGTCACACCAAAGCAAAAGTATCTCATATGGTCAGGATCGAAAGCAAGAGTATCTCATAGCATGCTTTCTCCCTATCATTTTCCTTGTTCTTGTTCTTCCATGCAAGACAAGGAGAAAGAGAGCAATCAGCCGGTACTTGGAATCAACCCTCCAATTTGGAACCGACTTCCTGGAACCTCTTCCCTAATTGCTTACCTAGCCTTACTTTCGAGTACTCATCTTCAACATCTTGTGCTTCCAGAGAAGATACCACATCCGCCTGGAGAACAGATAAGGCAAATTGATACATCGAAGCATGTGGAGACAAGCACAACCAATACATGCGCTGATCCATCCGCTGCTTCTTCAAAAGCAAACGTATCTCATATCATCAGGGTCGAAAGCAAAGGTATCTCATATCATGCTTTTTCCCTGTCTTTTCCTTTGCCCTTACTCTTACCTGCAAGACAAAGAGAAAGAAAGCAACCAGTCAGAACCTGAAATCAAACGTCCGATCTGAAATTAATTGCTTGAAACCTTTGCCTGATTGCTTTCCTCGCATTGCTCTCGAGTGGTCATCCTCAACTGTTGTCAAGGTCACGTATTCCTCCGACAAATACCTCATGACAGTTGATCAGATATTGGCTCTTTACACTGAAGCTGCCAAGCAGGGATGAGTCGCTAAGAAGTAGTGTTACGAAAGACCATTCAAATTCAAAGGTTGTGCACCACTTATGCTATGCCACAAATTGAAGCAAAAGATTCAATGATGAGCTAGAACATGCCACTACAACACAACGCCTTTCCTGCAGAACCGCATAATCCAGACAAAAGAGTCTAAGTCAGATCCAAGCTCGGCATCGCTGCCCTATCTAAAGAACTCGAGAAGCTTCAAAAAACCTTTCGCTGGCACCGTTGCCGAATAGCAAAGCCTCGCCGTGTAACGTTGTCAAATCACCATTACTTCTTCAAAAGCAAAAGTATCTCATATCATCAGGTTTGAAAGCAGGAGTATCTCATATCATGCTCTCTCCCTGTCATTTTCCTTGTCTTTGTTCTTACTTGCAGGACAAGGAGAAAGAGAGTAATCAGTCGGCACTTGAAATCAACCTTCCGGTCTGGAACCGACTGCCTGGAACCCCTTCCCTGATTGCTTACCTAGCATCGCTCTCGAGTACTCATCTTCAGCTGTTGATGTACTTCCAGAGAAGATACCACATCTGCCTGGAGAACAGATAAGACGAGTGACAATGAAACATCAATCTTGTGGATCATCAGCAAACACAACAAATATACGTGCTGATTCATCCCCTAACCCCTTTCAATATGAATTGGAAAGAATGAACAAAGAAACAGGCCGTCACCTCCACCTCGTGCTTGCTTGCCAGGTGTTCAAATCTTGAAACCGCTCGTGGTCCTATCTAAGTTCAAGA
The DNA here is from genome assembly GCA_024362995.1 of Heteromeles arbutifolia. NCBI lineage: Eukaryota > Viridiplantae > Streptophyta > Magnoliopsida > Rosales > Rosaceae > Heteromeles > Heteromeles arbutifolia. The sequence continues at coordinate 28,705,904 of JANCRC010000012.1, read as the reverse complement.
TCAAGCCCCTATGGCCTTTGAAGAAATCACAAGTCCAATTAAAAATCAAGTGTCTACCACCCTTAAATCAAATTCAGCTCCAGATAAAAGGAGTAAGTTCAGACCTTTGGAAGGAACCAGGAAACCCCCTAGCCCAGTTCAAGATTAAGCCTATGGAAAATCAACAATTGGAGGAAACCAGAAAATCTTCCAGCCGAATTCAAGATCAAGCCCCGAAGGCCCTTGAAGAAATTTCCAGCCAAATTCAAGATCAAGCATCGACGGCCCTTGGATCGACATCTACATTAAGGAACTTCAAAACGCATCTTTTACACGTGACAAGCACATGTATACAACGCGCCTTGAAGTGGGGGCATTTGTAGACATTGAAATTTCTGTGAAATAAATGTTGACCAATGCATTAAAATTACAAACTACACTCATTTCACCAACAACATACACTCACTTCACCTGCAACCTCCACTTACTTCACCAAGAAAATTTGTGGTGGTAATTCACTCTCAAAGCCTATAAATAGGCTTCTCCATCAAGGCCAAAAGAGACCATTTTACATCATACCAAAACCTTGAAGCTTTGAAATTCTAAAAGCTCTCGAGCAAATCCCGAAGGATCAAGAAAGCTCTTTTCGTTCTTCGTCAAATCCCCCTTCAAGATCATGCCCCTGATGGCCCTTGAAGAAAGTGTTCATCGTTCATCAACCTTCAAGATCAAGCCTCGAAGGCCTTTGAAGAAACTTCCAACCGTTCATCCAAGATCAAGCCTCGACGGCCCTTGGATCAACAACACAACCCACAAATCTACATCTTACGAAGATAGAATCAGACACGTGTTCTTGTTTCGTTCGTTTCAGGAAAATTCGTGTTTACAATCCTACCCCACTCCAACTAATTCTGAGATTTTGTGATAAAACCCGAGATGACGGATTGTGCATGTGGTAATTATCAAGTTGATGACAATATTAATATTGTTGATGGTGGATCTTTAGTCTGTCTTTCTGATAATTCTATAGAAACTCCTCTAGAGCAAATCAACATTACTCGGCGATCCATTGAAAAAGGAAAATAATCGAAGTTCCAACTTTGCAATTGAGAAAGCCCACTTCTTAAATTTGGACAACCCTTACCTCAACATGAATTAATTATTGGGCCAGTCGTATTATTAGACCTCTTATTTTTAATGGGCTCAATAAGGTAGGGGTTCTCATACGAATACAGGATCCAATAAGGGAGTCTACAAGTGCCATTCCTTATTTTTCTTTTTCCCTCAACGAAAGAGGAGGTGCTATACATTAAGGCTTAATTGTAGTAATAGTTTTTAAACTTGCCTCTAGTTTAATTTTAGTTTCTCAACTTTTATGTTAGTTTTTTGGAAAATTTGATATTAGTCCAATTTATACCCTAGTATTAGAATTCGTCCGCTTTTTAGTTTTTTTTTTATTTTTTTTATTTTTTAAATTAGATCCAATAACTACAATTTCACATTAGTATTATGATTCCTTTGTTTATTTTTTTTTTTTGCATACCCTTATTCTTATGATTAGTTATAACTGATCAGTTATGATAATCCCTTAATTTTATGAAAAAGTAACACAATAATTCTCTTAAATTGTAGCTTATTAACCATATGCACGTTGACCTTCTTCCTCTTTTTTCAACCCTCATCCATTTAGGCCCCGTTTGGGGTTGCGGTGCTTTAGAAAAAATCTACTTATTTTAAAATTTTAGGTGTTTAATGTGTTTGGTAAATGACAAGAACCCTGCTTATTTTAAAAGTTTCGGTCCCTAAAAGCAGTTTTTTGGAAGCAGCCCAAGATGTGCTTTTAAAAGCTGCCGTTTTTCCAAGCAGGTGGAGGCATTAATAAAATTTGTAAGTTACGAATATTGCCCTCATTTTTTATAATCAAATGACAGACTTATCCTCCCTTTACTCTTTCTTCTACCACGTTCCAGTAGCAACACCTCTTCCATTTTTCAGAGAAAAAATATACCTACATACTAACCCATCCCAAATATCCAGAATTGCTCCATCTTCAATCTCCATTAACTGTAGTTTGGGCGGTCGGTGGCGGGCATGAGATAAGGAGTATTAGAAATTAGATCAGGTATTGTTCTATCAATTTTGGCATTGGCTGCCAAACATGTTTGTTTATGGCTATTGGGGTTGCCACTTGCCAGAGTTCATTGTTCTTTCAATTTTCAGTTTTCTTTTTTGGTCAGTTTTCAATTTACGGTTTATACTTGTTTAAACGTCTCTAAATGTGTGTGCTCACATATATTTCTCAAAGTCCAGACTTGCTACCTCCGATCTTGCGACTGTGTTTGAAATTACTTTTGTATTTCAGGAAAACAAATAAATATATGAAACGTTTTGCAACATGTCTTTTATGGTCATTGTACATAGTTACAGTAGTTTTGCAATAATGTTTACCAAACAGTTTGATACTACTTTTCATACTAACAACACTTCCATAAATTTATTTTACCAAATACTCGACTACTTTATTTTACAGTTGATTATTCTCAAAGTATAGCAGAATCTGTTTTTCCTTTAAGCACAACAATATCAAACTGGCCCTTAGACTAATAATAGATACTCAAAGGCAAATTTGAGTATTCTTTTTAGTACCACAGTCTAGTAGTATTCCCTCTTCACTTGTAAGTGAGAGATCTTAAATTCGATTCTCGCCAAATGTGACTTTGAACCACATTATTGGTAGCCATTGTGAGGCTTAACCCACTCCCCCACTTAGTGTAGACAATAGTGTAGATAATATTGTTTGTTAAAAAAAAAAAAAAAAATCATAGATGCTCAAACAATGATAATATCTTGTGACGACCCGTCCCTAATTTTCCCATGTAATTTCTTCCCGAATATGTGAATTGTCTATTATGCCCTTAGTGGCCAGTGACTTGGACGTATTTATTTACTCTTAATTTATTTTTCTCGCCATCGTAATTAAATAGTACTTGTTGATACGATAGTGTGAGTGCACGTTAGACTCGAATCGGACTTGTAACGTTAAAGTTACGCTCCGTTGAAATACGTTAACCACAAGTAGATTTGTACACGCGTGTGTATTAAATTATAAATGTTAGAAACACTGTATTAGTCAAAAGGATAGATTTTCTGAGCACTTCCCACTGTGCGAAATCTGAAAACCCTATCCCTGATTTCCTATTTAGCCACCTGTGCCCTTCCCTTTATGTCATGCAACCAATCAACTTTTCACAAGCCATCCTCCTCCATTCCTTTTCCCGCTTTCCCTCCTTACCACCCAATTATGTTTTTCCTTCTTTTTAAAAGTCACCAATCAGATCACTCCCCATTTCCTTGCACCAATCAGAAAATCAGAAATCAGAAAAAAAAAAAAAAAAAAAACAAGCTCTTTTGTCTCTCTCTCCCTCACCGAGCTCTCTCACTATGCAACCCCCTCAAACTTCACTATCGTAACCCAAAAACACCACCATCATGTTCATCTCGACTCCACGAACACAACCATACCAACCAAAACCAAGAATGGACGAGTTTTCAACGTTGAACTCGGAAAGTCAGAACTCAGTGATTTGAGTTCATCTTGCTTTTGACCGAGTTACAAGTTTTTGATTTAGGAAGGCTTCTACACAACTTTCTAAGGGTCCTAGACTAGTTTTGGAGGAACGTTGACGTGAAACAAATGAGTTTCGAGGAGCTCAGTTTTGGCCGGATCTTTCGAGGCATTTTTCGACCACCTTCATCCACTTTTTGGACTCCAAAGAGGTATAACGTGATTCTACTCTTCATAAGCTTCAAATCCATATAAAGAAGGTCGAAAATGGTTGAGAAATGAAGAAGTTATGCAAGTTTGAAAATTTTCCAGAAAACCGGCGAGATTCGAGTTGCAAACAGGGGTGCCGGCAGCGGAAGACGGCAGAGCTTGCGGGAAAAGATAGGGAATATTCCGTCAAAGTTGACAGAATATTCAAACGACGTCAGGTAAAGCCGTTAACCTCTGTTAAGCTTTTAACGGAATATTCCTAACGGCGTCAGTCACACGGATGGCATGTGCCTGCACGTGGTGGCGTGTATGGCCATGCCTTGGCCGGCGCGTGAGGGCGTGTACGGTGTCCAAAAATTTTTCTAAAAATTTGTGTAGGTCCATGACGTCGAGTAGATCGATTTCATGTATTTAAACCCTAGGTTTGAGCAAACTATGGGGGTTTTATTTAAGTTTCCGTATATGTGCTTTAATTAATTCTATTATAGTTATTTCACATATAGGGGAAACGTATCCCGAGGACGTACGGGGCCAGGCTAGGCTCGGGGGCTACGACCCATCGACGTATTTGTAAGTGGGCAATTTATCTTATACCTATACATATTTATAGTTTCCCTAAATGCGTAGTTACTTCACTTTTACGCTTATATTGCCAAATATTTGGTATTGTGATATAAATTGTGATAAATGCTGCTATATGGTTGGGATTTTACTATCATGACATTCATACATATATGTACATGCTCATCTTGCTGCACCGGTGTTAGTACTCGCCCCAGGGCCAGGGCTAGTCCTTCACGTGTATGTTCACATCGCACCGTTCGTTCGCCTTGGATCCAAGTTAGGTGACAGTCTTGTCGGGTAGTTGCATTAGGCAAATCTGACTCGTATGTGACATGCTTCTGCACCAGCCTTCACTTGATCGTAGTACTAGAGCGTATTGATTAAACCCAGTCATGTTCGTGTTAGAGATTATCTGTTCAAACTCATGTGTCAACTTAGATGGATGAGCACTTCGTTATACTCTATTATCACATGATTATATTAATGTGGCATTTATATATTATGACATGGCATACTTCTGGTTATATTGTTGTTTACATACTTATGTAGTATGTTTTAAGGAAACTATACTTATTTTATGGCGAGGGGTTAGTATGTTCGAAAATAAAGGTTTTCTTACAAACGTTATTTTGCTGACCCACTCAACTTTGTTTTTCACCCTTCCAGGCCCTAGATAGCTGCACTCTTCATGGCGTTCGAGGAACCTTCGGCAGTTCTGACATTACCGTTGTTTTTAGACGTATGAACTTATCCACTGTTGTGTAATAAGTGTACTTAGCTACTTTGACTACTCTATTGTAGTCGTACTGTCTTTTATGCTCTGAATAATTGTAGTGGGTTCTTCTCACGACTACGCACTCTTTCATTGTTTAGTTTAATTTAGTTCTAGTTTGGTTTTAATTTATTCACTTTCCACATCACTTACCCTTATGGTTACGTCATCTCACGGTAACGGCCAACATGCTTCGACCTTCCTAGGTCGGGGTGTGTCATATCTACTCGACGAGAAGAACAATAGAATTCAAGCAAATTTTAGACTGAATTTTCGACCAATTTAGGTAGACAAAAATTAACATTAAAAAGAAGATATGTTTAAAACCAACAAATTAGCATAATTGTTGTAGCGATGGGAGCTTCTGACCAAGATGTATTATAAACCCCATTCACCCCACATAGGTAGAAAAACAAATCCACCATCACAGATTGCATAACCTTTTCGCAAAGCACAAATACGAAAGAGATACAAAGAAGAAATAAAAATGACGACCGCAACAAATTAACATACCTATATGACCAGTGTTAACGGCCTAGGCGCTGGACGGTGGTGACCCGAGGCGATTTCTTGTAAATCGGTTGGAAAATCGGCTAGGCTCTAGGCCGCCTAGGCAGTGCTAGGCGGCTTAGGCGGTGCTAGGTGGCTAGGCAGTTCCTCACCCTCATACATAAATAAATAAAAACATGTGTTAGTCTCCTTATTTTTTCTGTCTCAAATCATCAAATGGACACATATTCAACAATGGCAGGGGCGATGCTTACCTCTGTGGGAAGATTGGAGCTTCAATGTGCCACCATTTCCATGGTAAGACTCGCTAGTTTTGGTTTTTGCAGAGAAAATTGACTATTGTGAGCAGCTAAAGATGAGTAGGTGTATTGAAATGAGAGATGAGGGTCACACATTGGAGCTAAAATGGTAGATGAGAAGCGGCTAGGGTTCTTCATTATAGGAAAATGAGAGCTATTTGTTTTGTTTTTTTTTTTATCTTAAAGAGAGAGAGATGTCTAGGGTTTTTTTTTAAATGAACATGAAACTGCTAAATTAGCATATATTTTAGCTGTTGCTAAAGATTGACACCAGTGTGGATTTGGACATGTAGATTAGCGCGTCCTCACAATCTCCCAGGTCTCCAGTTCGAACCATGTGCCCATCATATTTTTCTTTCTTTTTGATGCGCCTTTCCCATGGCTCCAGGTCTTGGTTTCAAATCCAGGTGAGCCCTTTCCTTTTTCATCTTTTCTTTTTGTTTTATTATTTGTTTATTTTAAGTTATTTGTTTCTTTTATGTTTTTCTTTTCTTTTAGTTTCTTTGTCCTAGGCGTTCATTTTTATTAAAGTAGGACATGAAATCAATTATCTCAAATTTCTATTTTACAATAATTAATTAGAATTTGGTTTGCTTCGCATTATTTAATAATCCATGAGGAGAACAATCTTGCGAGATTCGTTTATACTACAATAACCTTGTAATTCTTGCAAGTATTATAGGAGTTTTTAACACTTTTGCATGTGTTGTAAAAGTTACATTACTATATTTCCTTATTTTCCTCCTATTTTGCATTTTATGTGGTTTTAAATTATGAACTTGTTGTACATGTGTCATCATACAATACTCCTTACTATGGTTATATGACATATATACTTAATGTGTTTTTAAATTTTGGACTTGTTGGATACTCTTTTTGCATTTTATCATTCTCTTATTATCTTATCCATAGATTTCATACAATTATATTTTTTTGTAAGTGTTAATATGTACTTGTTTACAAGATATACAATAAATTTACCTAAATACGCCTAAACCCCACCAAGCCGCCTAGGCGTTAGGCGCCAGCCCACCGCCCGACTAGCGCCTAGCGTTTTTTAGAACCTTGTATATGACATACCCTTTCCCCAACGATGGTACATAATAATAAATTAATTTTCTCAAATCTAATTCACGTTAATTTCTGGATGAATTGTGTTAAAATACAATGGTAATTGATGTAATTTGTTTTAAAATCATGGACACTTTAGCTGCTGATGTCTACTTGCTAGACTCCACCTATAAGGATGTAATATGAGTGGATTTCATTCAAAACAGACATAAAAGTGGACCCATATTAAAAAATCCTAGATTTTTTAGTCCTCGAACTTAACAATGTGATGTACTATTGGTCAATTTCACTAAGGTGTCTATTTTTTTGTTAAATTTAGGGGTATATTAAAAAATTCAACTTAAAACTTCAAAAAACAATAGAAAAAGCTATAAAAAAAACAAATAAAAAAAATTAATGGAAAAAGATACAGCCTTAGTGAAAATGACCAATGGTGCAACAATGTTAAGTTCAAGGACTAAATAAACTAATATGAGATTTCATGAACTAAAATTAAACTATGAGTAAAGTTTAGAGAATATTCATGAACTAAACCCAACAATTATTGTACCGAACAGTAATAACTTACAGGTGAGAAATGCTTCGTCTTTCTTTTTTTTTTCTTTTTTTTCTCTTTTTTTTGTCAAAGAGCAAATATTATTAGATATGAACTGAAATGTTTACATAAGAAGCCAGAGAATTAAACAACCACTCTGGTTCAAAGCAATCCCACATATGATAGCCCCCACACGCGTGACATAAGACGCCACCTGATGCGCAGCCCCATTACAGGCATGGGGAGTGAAAAGAAACTCAACCGAACTTAATTACTGCATTAGCTGTTGAATGTCCCAAAGAATACCTTCAATGAAGACATCTGGTTGTAATACTCCATTTAGCATCTCTACCATAATCTTCGAATCTGTTTCCACTCGAACTACCCCAAAGCCTTTCTCCACACAAGCCAACAAAACCGCCCTCTTCGCTTCCGCCTCAACCATCAAACTAGACTCATATAGGATATTTCCCACCCCTCATCGCTTCCGCCTCAGCCATCAAACTAGACTCACATAGGATATTTCCCACCCCTCAGCAAAATCTCTGGCAACCCATCCAAAACCACCATGCCCAGTTTGCTTACACCAAGCCTCATCACAATTTAATTTAATTATCTAAATGGTGGCTTAGTCCACCTGCCCCCAATCTCCCCACCTCCTTGAACCTGTCGGCATGGTTGCTGCATTTTATCCCCACCATACTCCTCAATCTCATGCCATTGTTGGTGCAAAAGCTCTAAAGCAACACGAGGCTCCACAACAATCTTTTCAAAAATCACACTATTTCTACACTTCCATATCCGTCAAAGACCACATACAATCCAATGCATTAATTTTTCACCATCCTTAGTATCATCATATTTACGACAAAGCCACTTCCAACAATCCAAGAAATCACCCCCTCTACCATTACCGAATCCAATTGGATTGGAGATCTAAACCAAAAAACATGGCCAAACGGACACTGGAAGAATAAATGTACTTGGGTTTCCAAGGCTTCCTTACAATGTGGACACATCATCTCCAAACGAACACCACGGCGTTGCAAATTAGTACGCACTGCAAGAATGTTTTTGCATCCTTTCCATATAAAATGTCGTAGCTTTGGAGGGACCTTCAATTGCCAAATTGCCAACCACACCGGATCTTTATTTTGTTCCCCACTCGATTGTCCCACACCTTTACTACCAAGCTCCCCGTTTCGATTCATCTCTCGAGCAAACATGTACCCCGATTTAACCGCATACACTCCATTCTTTGTGTAATGCCAAATAATTCTATCAGTACATCCGAGTTTGCTAATAAGCATACTCAAAATGATGCGGGCTTCCTCGTTGTTAAAACACCGTTCAATAATATCCTTTTTCCATATACCCCCAGGCGCCACTAAATCCTAACCCTTTTCGGTATCTCCACATGTCTCGAAATGGGAAGAAAAGTATGCAGAGTAGGCAGCCATGGGTCCTTCGCAATCCAAATGTTCCTCCCGTCCCTAACCCTCCACCGGATTCCAGTTTTTCTCCCCTGCAAAATCCATTTCCATCCCCAATAAATGCCTCTCCAGGGCTTATTTTAGCCCAATGGTTGGAGATGGTTTGGGGAGGTTTTAAAGCTTATATTTTAAGCTTTATCCTATGGGTTGGAGATGGTCTAAGGGGAGGAAGTGGGGCTTAGCCTCACAATGAGCTAGCAATAATGGGGTTCAAATTCACCTTTAGCGAGAATTGAACCTAAGATCTCTCACTTACAAGTGAAGAGGGATACCACTATTGTAACAACCCGTTCCTAATTTTACGATTTTAATAATTTTAAAATAGTGAATTGACGAAAATGCTATTAGGCACGAGAATGTTGACTTTTATTGACCGTTATTTCGTGACATGTATGAACTATTATTTTACCATATTATTGTAGTACTCATCGCTATGAATGTGTGGGCGCAAGCAGAATCGAATTTGGAGCTACAATGAAGATTGTACGAAACTATGAAGCAGAAGGGCAATTTTGTAATTTCATTTTGGAGGATATTCTATATTGTTTTGTGAGCCACGTGGGGCCTACACCCTACTTTTGCCCATTATCTTGTCTCTTCCTCCAGAAAACTCGATCTCTCTTTCTCTCTCTCTCACTCTAACTCTCTCAAACTCTCTTAGCTATCTCTTTCATTTTTCTGTAAACAGACCATGCCACACCACCACCACCGCTCGCCCTTCCGACGAGCACCACCTTCACGGGCTCTCTCCTCGATGATCATTGAATGACTCATGAACCCGAGCCTAGACCGAGAGCCCAGATTATGAACTCAAACCCAAACCTCGACCTTTATATTTTTCGACGAAGCTTCATGATTTTCTGACTAAGGTAAGGGTTAGGACCCAACGGATCTCTTCCTTCTTATTGCTTAGATATTATGTAGGAGTTTAAGTGTTAAAAATCCGTTTACTTGGTGAAGATTAATTGAAAATGCACTTGGGAAGTTTTCCCAGATTTTTCCGGCGAACCTAAGAGACTTGCAAGTGTTTTCCAGACATTTTCCGGCCACGGCCGGAAACCGTAATGGTATACTTCGATTCCTCGTCCTTTGAGCTTCAATTTGGTATATTAAATAACTAGTTTTGTTAGTGATTTGGGGTTGTGTGAAGAAAGAATATTACGAGAAAGAATTGTCTCGAATGAATGATTTCATTGATCTGAATAATACAATATATACAGGAGCATTCTTTTAATAAATCTCCAATCTAATAAGGCTCACAGTAAAAAAAGGAATTACAAATTAAATTACAAATTTTTTCCTAAACAATCTCGGAGAATCCTAGATTTGGTGAATATCTTTTCCAATACTCCCCCTCAAGTTGGAAAGTGAATATCATTCACACCCATCTTGCGAACAAGAGGAATACATGTTTCTTTTCCCAAAGCTTTAGTAAGCACATCGGCTAATTGAAATGAAGAACAAACATGCCTTGTTGCAACAGCCCCTTCTTAAATCTTTTGCCGAAAAAAATGGCAATCAATTTTGATATGCCAAGTTCTCTCATGAAAAACCAGGTTAGCCGTAATATGCAAAGCTGCTTTATTATCACAATATAACAAAGCGAGTTTGGAATGAGCGAAATGAAGATCTTTGAGAAGATATCTGAGCTATGACAACTCTTGGCAAGTATTCGTCATAGCCCTATATTCTGCTTCCGCCGAAGACAAAGAAATGGTCTTTTGTCTCTTTGATTTCTAAGAAACCAAAGAAGAGCCCAAGAAAATGCAATAACCTGCAGTTGACCTTCTAGTAATTGGACAACCTGCCCAGTCAGAATCACTATATGCACGCAAAGACAAGTCATTTTGTGAATAGAAGAAAATACCTTGTCTCAGTGCATTCTTGAGATAACGCAAAATGTGTAGAGTAGCTTCCATGTGGGGCTTTCGAGGTTCATGCATAAACCTACTCAAAATGTGCAATGAATAAGTGGTGTCAAGTCTTGTAATAGTAAAGTATATAAGACGTCCAACTAGCCTCCTATACTGTGACGGATCCTTGAGTAAATCACCATTATTCAAAAGTTTAAGTCCTCGCTCCATAAGATACTCAACATGTGTTGCACCTAGCAACCCACCATCTTTATGAATTTCTAATGCATATTTACGTTGAAAAAGAAAAAGACCCTTATGTGAACGAGCATCTTCAATGCCCAGAAAGTATTTCAAATCACCGAGATCCTTGATTCGAAAGCGACTATGCAAGAAATCCATGAGCACCGCTATTGCCATGGAGTCATTACCTGTGATCGTAATATCATCCACATAAATAAGAAGAGTTGTAAAAGACTTTCCATGATGGCGCGTAAAGAGCGAATAATTAGCTTTCGACTAAGTAAAACCAGCAGATTGTATGGCCTTAGAGAATTTAGCAAACCATTGACGCGAGGCTTGCTTTAAACTATAAAAAGATTTATGGAGGCGATATACAACATTCTCCCCCTGTCGCAACATTCTCCCCCTGTCGCCGAAAACCAGGTGGATGAGACATATAAATTTCCTCATTCAAATCGCCATGAAGAAAAACGTTGTTAACGTTAAGTTGGTGAAGTGACCAATTAAATGTTGTTACGAGGGATAACAAACACCGAACAGTAACCATGTTGGTAGTAGGAGAAAAAGTTTCATGATAATCAACGTCTTCCATTTATGTGAAACCCTTAGCAACTAAACGAGCCTTATAACGCTCCATAGTGCTATCAGAATGACTTTTGATCTTATAAACCAAACGACAACCAATAGGTTTCTTACCAGGAGGCAAAGAGGTCATAGTCCAAATACGATTATCCTGTAAAGCTTCCAATTCAAACTGCATAGCTTGCTGCCAATGAATATAAGGTGCTGCCTCCTCATATGTAGTGGGTTCAATATCCTTCAAAACTTGACCAATAAAAGAGAGATGTGATGGCGAATAGTGGTGATAAGAAATATAGTTGCAAAGCGGATAATGAGTACCTTTGTGTGGTAGAGGACCTGGCAGCAACGAAGACGACGAAATGGAAGTGGCTAACGTGACAAAGCACACATAATCATTAAGTTGAGACGGATGGGTCTTGACATGGTTGGATTGGCGGAGAGATGCGGGTGGGTTGGTAGGAGTATCTATGAGGGCTAGGATAGGGAGAGGGTTAGTGGGGTCAGCTAAGAAAGTTGATGCAGGCGCTGGTATGAGTTGGGATACAATTCCTGGTTGATGGGAGGATTATGATGGATGTGGTGAGTCGGTGGAATGGTTGAATGGGTATTAGAGTGGGGTAAGCTAATTTCAGGTGGTGGAATAGTGGAATGGTGGAATTGTGCGTCTAAAGTAAGGTCAGGTGGTGTAGGGAATACATGAGTAGAAGAGGGATCTGATGATGGATGGGTGGTGGGATTCGATTCAAGATGATACGAAAATATATTTTCATGAAAAACTACATCCCTATTGGTGAAAACTTTGTGAGTGGATAGATCATAAAATTTAAAGCCTTTTGACCTATAGGATAACCAAGAAAAATACTTTGGACTGCATGAGGAGCAAATTTGTGAGAGATATGAACATTAGTGGCATAGGCAAGACATCCAAAAACATGCAAATGGGAATATGTTGGAGGTTTGCCAAAAAGTTTCTCAAAAGGGGTTTTTAAATTTAAAACTGGAGTAGGCAAACGATTGATTATATGAATGGCGGTAAGAACACACTCCCCCAAAAATTTGGGAGGGAGTTAAGCTTGAAACTTTAAAGCCCGTCCCGTCTCAAGAATATGTCGATGCTTGCGCTCGACAACACCATTTTGTTGAGGCGTATAAACACAAGAATGTTGAAAAAGAACGCCGTTTGCATTAAAAAAAAATTGCAAAGAAAGAAATTCTCCTCCATTGTCAACACGAAGTTGTTTGATAGTGAAATTAAATTGTGTGCAGACAAGGGAAAAGAAATCTTGTAAAAGCTTTTGTGTCTCATTTTTATGACGCATCAAAAACACCCAAGTAAAACGGGTGAAATCGTCGACAACAGTAAGAAAATAATGAGCGCCACAAAGTGAAGCATGTCTATAAGGTCCCCAAATATCACAATGGATAAGTTGAAAAGGTGCAAAAGTTGAAATTGAACTATTACTAAAAGGTAAACGATGTTGTTTTGCCAACGGGCATACATCACAAACTTGAATATAATTAAAAGGAAATTGTAACAATTGTTTTGACATAAAACTTAATCTAGATGAGGAAACATGTCCTAAACGACGATTCCAAAGGTCGGTGGTAGTAAAGCTATGGTTGCAAGTGGGTTGGTGTGAATGTTGGTGCTTGTTTGTGCAGGATTTTTCGGACACTAGTGACACCAAGTAATAAAGGCCATTGCGTTGCTTACCCAAACCAATCGTCCGTTTCGTAGCCAGATCCTGCAAAATACACTAAAAGGGAAAAAAGGTTACCGAAAAATGAAATCCCTGTGTACGTCAGCTCACAGACATCAAATCAACTTTAAACTGGGGCACACTAAGAACATCACGTAATATAAAGGTAGAGTTCAGAGGCAAATCTCCGGTAGCGGAAATAAGTGATGTTTCTCCACTAGGTAAAATAACCGGTGGCAAGAAAGTATTCTTGGAACCATTAGTAATCTTATTGGCAGACACAGTTGTAACGACCCGAAAGTTCTAATTTGGAAGCTAACTACTAAGATGGGCCCAAAATTATTTTTCTTAGCCAAAATTCACTAAAAGATAAATCTCAGGTATTTTATTATGGTTGCATCTAACCTTCTCGTTAGACTACCTACATACCTTACCATAGGATCAAGCCATTCGTAGTTCACATTACGCTTCCAAAACAACATACTAAAATTTCATTATGATCCAACGGTCAGATCCCCGCCAATCACAAAATCAAAGGGTGGTCGACGTTTTATTTTACGAACTTACAAATCCAATTCGGGAACATCCTTATGTCGGATTCCCGATCCGTAAGTTCCTAAGGTCCTCAAATATTATGTATTTCAATGTATCAAAGTTTGGTGACGATCCAACAGTCCGATCGTCAATTCATATTTTCACCAAGTAATGCATCGTAGTGAAAATTTAGGTCAAAATTTAGGTCAAACAATCAAACTACGTCATACGAATATCAAAACTGAATTCAAAACATCTAATTTAGCCTAAGAATAGAATCAACGGCCCTCGGGTTATACGCCGCCACACGTGCCGGTCGGCTGCCTCGACTAGCCAGAAAATTTAACTAGTTTTAAAAATTCTCAAAAATTACAGAAATAAAGATCTCAAAGAGTAGAATAAACTTTATACCTGTGACCAAGTCCAATTTGGCCGGGAAAAGCTCCAAATTGACTTGAACCCGCCGGAAACCCTAAGGTGGGTGTTCTTTGATTCAACCTTCTCGGTGTTCCAACGCCCCTACAACCAGTTGGGCTTTGCTCCAGAGGGTGAGGGAAATCTATTGGTGGTGGTGAAGGTGGGAGTTACCTTCAAATTTGGGTGGATCGCCACCACGAGTTCATCGCACCCCCGTGTGGGTATTCACTATTGCAGACCCGACTTCCCTCAAAATCAAGGTGGATTAGGTAGAGGGGATGATGGGGAATAATTTTCAGGTGGTGATGGGCTTCATTTCACTGGAAATTAGCCTGGAAACCCCCGATTTCCATGGTTTCCGCCGGTTTGGGTTTCAAGGGTCAATAGACCCTTTTCCCCCCATTTTCCCCCTTTCTCTCTCCTTTCCCTCTCCCCTTTGGTTTCTGATTGGTCCCATGTTTCAGCCCCCTCTCACAGTCCTCCACGTGGTACACACTTTGCTAGAAAAATGGAGTTCTCCAAATTTATGGAGAAAATGCCTATTTTACCCTCAACTTCAATCATTAATAACTTCTTCGTTATAACACCGTTTCACGAACGGTTCGTGCCTACGCGTTCGTGAGACCGAGCTCTAATCAAATATTTCAAGAAAAATGATAAAATATACAAGGATAATATACGTCTTAGTAAAATTACGTTTAATCAACGAGGGACATTTTCCACTTATCGATAAAAAATTTCTACATTTTCATATATTTTAAATTTTCTAGGGTATAACAGAAGTAATATGGTCTATTGCACCGCTATCGATAATCCATTGGCGAAACGACAATTGAGACAAACCTGAACAACTAGCAGCTACATTCACTTGAGAAGTATGACTAGCGCCCCCTTTTACATTCATAAAAGCAAGAATTTGTTGTAACTGTGCCTCAGTAAGACCAACGGACTTCTTCTCCTTTTTGGTTGGTTCTCGAGAAACATTATTAGCATATGGGTTTACATCATCTGCTTAGGGACGATGGTCACCACCACGAGTTTGATTCGGCTTGTTAAGTTTATGACCTGGTGGATACCCATGGAGTTGCCAACAAGTATCCTTAACATGACCAAGTTGATCACAGTAAGAGAAATGTGGATGATTACTGGAGGAACTTGTTTATCTATCTTTTTTGTTAGAAAAATCTTATCGATCTCCCTTGGAGCGATTGTAATCAAGACGACCTGATCGAACGGCCATGGCAGCAGCTTCTATCGTGGCCTTGGTCACACCAATATTCCGTTGTTTCTCCTCTTGAGAAACTTATGCATATGCTTGACGAATTGATGAGAGTGGATTCATTAGAAGAATTTGTCCTCAAATTGCACCATAAGACTCATTATGTGCAGCGTAAGTGCATGTAGATGACTCCGTATAAGAGGCCAATTCATCCCATAAGGCTTTCAACTTTGTATAATAAGCAGCCACGGACAACTGCTCTTGAGTCAAATATGCAATCTCTCGTTGAAGTTAAAAGATGTGGGGAGCATTGCTTTGAGAGAATCGTTCTCGGAGATCTTCCCATACCGCACAAGTCGTCGTATAGTAAATAACACTGTTTATAATCTCGCCTTCAAGAGTGTTGACGATCTGGGCGACAACCATGTCGTTGCAACGCGACCAAGTCGGGTATTCACCACAATCTGGTGAATGAGCTTTGAGAGTTCCATCAATGAAACCCAATTTATTTTTTGCATTCAGAGAAACTGTCATGGCCATATGCTTGTCGCATAATTATCCTCATTCAGAGGCTTTGAAACTAGCATCAACCCCAGATGATCGGAGTGATGAAGAAAATAAGGGTTGGAAACTTCTTGGTCACCTATGGAAGATGGCGGGGCTGTTTTTCGAGATTTGCAGCACGAGAAAAATTAGGGTGTAGCAAAAAGAGATTGTAGCGGAGAAGGAAAAAAAACTAGGGTTTTAAACCTGCTCTGTATACCATGTGAAGAAAGATTACGAGAAAGAATTGTCTTGAATGAATGATTTCATTAATCTGAATAATACAATATATACAGAAGCATTCTCCTAATAAATCTCTAATCTAATAAAGCTCACAGTAAAAAAAGGAATTACAAATTAAATACAAATCTTTTCCTAAACAATCTCGGAGAATCCTAGATTTGGTGAATATCTTTTCCAATAGGTTGATCGGAGCCGGTGATTTTCTGGCTTTCTCTTTCGCATAAAATGGTCATCCTGCTCGTTCATCGGCATCAACCCTCCCATACTTTTTATCTTCTCTTTCTTTTCTCTTTTCGGTTTCTTGTGCTTATTTTTCCCCTTCCCTGCTATCTCCATCGCCCTTGCTCTTCAAACCCAAATTCATTTTCGATCTGCATGTCTCTCATTCTAAACCCCCAACCCTGATTTCTTCTTTCCTCAAATCCTTGATGTCCATCCACTTCCATGTCTCTCATCAATCCTCCTCAATTTGAATCTTCCATTTCCTCTACTCACTTTCTGTGTTAGGTCCGTCCTTCATCATTGCAACCTCAATTCTGATATGCAATCACTCTTCTTCACCGCATTTGGTTGCAGTTCTTTCGGAAGGTGAATAAAGATTGGCTCGGGTATACACACCACCACCTTCCATTTGTTTGCATTTATTGGCATTGTCATTAGTGAGTTGTCCACTAACTTCTTTCGATCTATGGTTTCGTTTGGTGTGGTGTACGATGCAGGATGCTGAAGTCTCCATTTTCCTCTTATATGGGATCTGGATCCTTGGCGACGGTTGGAGGCGTTGAATCATGCTGATAGGGATGCTTTGTTCAGGCGACGACGGTGTTTGCAAAAGGCTAGGTTTTTTGTTTGGTGTATTTCTGTTTTTGGGCTCCAACTTGTGTTTTGGGCCCCTTGTTGTGTTGCTTTGGGTTTGGGGTCTATTTCTTTTATTGTGCATAGTATTTGAGCCTCTTTTGTGTAGCTTGCTTACTTAGTGCTTGCGCTATGGATCGAAGAGCTTAGTGTGAAACGCTAAGGAAGAAAGAAATTTTGTATTACTTATTTTCTATACTGATTGAAATTTTGTTGCTGTGTCAGAAGAGAAGAATGATAGTTTTACTTATTTGGTATACTCTAAACTTATTTGGTATACTCTAAGAGCAAGTCCACCCCTAAAAAATGCGTTGGCACTCAGTCTATTTAATCCACTTAGTAAACAGTGATAGGCTCCATGAACAGTAAATTGGCCAAATGCTTCTTCACCCCTAAAAAATACGCTGGCACAAACAATCTCCACCCCTACAAAATGCGCTGGCATCCAGCCCATTTATTAAAATATTATTAATTTTTTTATAAATAATAAATTTTATTTAAATTTAGTTTTAATTTCGGATAGAATTTTATTTAATGTATTCTGTTAAGTTTATTTGGTAAGTTTATGTAATTTTATTTCGTATGTTTTTTTAAGTTTATTTTGGTGTGTTTAAATAAAGTACTAAAAATTACATAAAGTACTAAAACTAAATAAGAAAATATTTAAAGTACTACAAATAAATAAGAAATTACACAAAGTACTAAAACTAAATAAGAAATTACATAAAGTACTAAAAATAAAGACGAAATTAAATAAATACAAAATTATACAAAGTCTGTGGAGCTAGGATATGTGGTGCTAAGATCTTCGTTGGTAGGATCTATGTAGCTAGAACCCCCTCGACTTGTTTCTCTCGCACACCTCCTTCGCACCATGTCTCTTTTTTTCGATGTCCAAAAATATTTTGAATTCGGAGACAGTCCATGTTAGATCCCACATCGCCCATGGGAGTGGATCATCTATACCTTATATGTACATGCCCACCTCCTTTAGCATGAGGCCTTTTGGGAGCTCACTGGCTTCGGATTCTGTAGGAACTCTGAAGTTAAGCGAGTTCTTGCGAGAGCAATCCCAGAATAGGTGACCCACTGGGAAGTTCTCGTGTGAGTTCCCAGAAACAAAACCATTACGGCGTGGTCGGGGCCTAGAGCGGACAATATCGTGCTACGACGGAGTCGAGCCCGGGATGTGGTGGAACTCAGGTCGGGATGTAACAATTTGGTATCAGAGCCAATCTCTGGTCAGAAGTGTGTCGACGAGGACGTCGGGCCCCAAAGGGGGGTGGATTGTTAGATCCCACATCGCCTAGGGGAGTGGATCCTCTATGCCTTATATGTACATGCCCACCTCCTTTAGCACGAGGCCTTTTGGGAGCTCGTTAGCTTCGGATTCTGTAGGAACTTCAAAGTTAAGCGAGTTCGCGGGAGAGCAATCCCAGGATGGGTGACCCATTGGAAGTTCTCGTGTGAGTGCCCAGAAACAAAACCGTGAGGGGGTGGTCGGGGCCCAAAGCGGACAATATCGTGCTACGGCGGAGTCGAGCCCGGGTCGAGATGTAACAGTCCAACTAGAAGCTTGTTCATAGTGTCACGATCTGCTTGAGCCACCCTTTCTTCTCTAAGCATCTCGTTTTCTCGATTAAGTGCTTCTCTAATCATCTCATTTTTTAGATTCAGTATCTTTCTTTGTCTCTCAGCCACCGCATTGCGTCTCTCAATAGCTGCTAAAATTGCTGCCATAGTCGCAGCCTTTTCCTTATCTCTAGCCACTTCCCGTGCCACGTTCAGTTCACCTTGGTGAGCAAGTTCGTCCATGTATTTTGTGTAGTCATTTTTGGAAGAACTCCTTTTTTTCTTTGTTGCCTTTTTACCTTGAGGCCTTAGGGACCAACAAGTCGCCTGGGTCTCCGGCACTTCTTCGGGCGTCCTTTCCAGCACTTCTTCAAATGTGCTTTCTTCCTGTGCGGCCGTTTTTTGTTCTAGTGAACTGTGTAGAGGGACGCCGTGCATGACAACTTCTGGACTTGTAGGCACAATTCTGTATCTGGGACAAATTTTGACAATTTCCCAACATTCCTAATTGTTGAATGATTTGTTGTGGTTCTTCGAATTATAGAATGCTTGTGCTTGTAGTGTCTACAAAATGTGGGATAAGACAATACTAAAATGCGGGTGTAACACAAATAAATAAATTAAAATATTGATGCGGGTGGAATACATATAAATAAATTAAAATATTGTCACCTAATCCGCTAAACTTGTCCCACTACGCAAATTACCGAAAGCAATCGAGATATCGTTTTTCCAACAAGTAAAGGATATGTTAAGTTTTTTCCAACGCCCTTGAAGACCTTGACTACTTCTGGCGTCTTTTCCATGTATAGCGCAAACCGCTTCCGTAATTCTACTCCACATTTCTTGCAACTCCATCTCATTACCCGTAATTGGGTCATGAGTAGTATGAACCCAGCATTCACACAATGTCATATCTTCGATGAGCTTCCACTTAGCCATTTTTTTCACACAAAAAGTATATGAAAGCTTTGGTAGAAAGTGTTGAAAATATTGAAATGTGGTGTAAGGATGAGGATGATGGTTAGGTATTTATAGAAAAAAATTAAAATTTTAAAATTTTTTCTATTATTTTTTAACAAATTTTAATTATTTTTTTAATAATTTTAATTTAATTAATTAATCTGGACCGTTGGATTTGAAAAATATTCAAATCCAACATCCTATATGTTGACACGTGGCCAACGGTCATAATTCTGACCGTTGTGCCTTTTTAAAAAAAAAAAAACAATTGTGGGGAAAAACGTGGACTGTTGATCTCTGGATTGGACGATCCAGATCAAGCCACATCACTAGCCGTTGGATTTCAAATTCAAATTTTTTTGACCATTGGAAATAGGAGTGGTTCGGTATGGGATCCCATACCGAAACCCTTGTCCCGATTCCCAAACCGAAATTTTCGGGAATCCCAATTTCAATACCGATCCCAAACCAAATTTTCGAGAATCCCGATTTTTGGGAATCCTGAAACTCCCATACCGAAACCCTTGTCCCGATTCCCAAACCGAAATTTTTTGGGAATCCCAATTTCAATACCGATCCCAAACCAAATTTTGAGGAATCCCGAAATAGTTTCGAGATTTCGGGACAAATCGGGAATCCCGAAATGGTTTTGGGCTTTTGGACTAAAATTTGACATATTATGCTTTTGGGCTAAAATTCAACCTTTTATATTGAAAAATTGACATATAGGCATGCCCAATCTGCCAATTTGTTTCTACTAATCTGCGCACACAAATCTGCCAATCAAATGGCAAGGCCCAGTTAATATCTGCCTATTCAAAAGCAATCTGCCAATATGAAACGTTAATATATGCTTGAGTAAACTAGTAAATCTATCTATAATCATGTTAGTCCCCAAAATTACCTCTAAAACGTTAATATATGCTTGAGTAAACTTCTGTACATATATAATATAAATATTATAGATAGATGTAAAGTTTTCTCAAGCAAATTGTAACTTATAATCTATCCATGTATCCATCTATCAATCTCCCATGTTTATTCTGCATCTATGTATCCATCTATCAATCTTCTGTGATTTAAAAATTCTGCATATGTTCCACTATCTATCTTAGGGCTCCTTCCTGTATATGTTCCATCATCGATTTCCAATGCTCCTTCAGTATTTCAATTTTCACTATTGTAGGTAGATGATGTTCCCCTTAAAGATGTGATCCTATATATTTAAAAATTAAATAATATATATATATTTCGGTTTGGTTTGGGAATACCGAAATCCCAAAAACTTGAGACCGATTTCCGTACCAAAATTTCGGGATCGGTTCGGTATTGGGTACCAAAATTTTCGGGAATTTCGGTTTGGGATTTTTTCGATTTGGTTTCGGGAATTTTTCGGTTCGGTTTGGGATTTTTGGGATTTTTTTCCAGCCCTAGTTGGAAATCCAACGGTCCAGAAAACTAGCTGTTGGAAATCCAACGACCCAAAACCAAACACATGGCCTCCCTATCAGAGCCGTTAGTGCTCCTGCGCATGCGGGCCACCCCACGTTTTCTTGTCGGGACACATGGCCACACGGGCGTGTCGTGCCTGGCGCAAAAAAAAATTAAAATGCCCTGTGACATCACGCTGGCGTCAGCATGACGTTAGATGGGCCATCCCATAGCTTAGCACATTTTGGGCTGGCCTAGAGATCGGCTTGGGTTGGGTGTCGTCCTAATATACTGGGCTGGAGGGGATTGGCTGGGTGCCGGGCCATTTTGGTTGCTGGGTGCCAGCCTAAATGTCCCCAGTGGACTTGCTCTAAAGACACTCTCGGTACCGCTATTGAAGATTCCACTTAAATTCAATCTCAATGATCCTATCTTTCGCAGAATCGACCTTAGTAATAAAACTTACCTTTGTCCAAAAAAAAAAAATGGGAAATATTGAAGTAATATATTTATATATATAAAATATAATTATCACCAAACCTCTGGCGGGAAGAACTGTTCATTAAATTAACACTCAGAATTATGTTTACCATGCTTACACTCAAAACTCTTGCAAGGGAAGCGTGTGGGGACTAGACCACCATTGCTATTGATCAGTCACCCATAGCCAATCCTCAACTCATCAGCATCAAGACTTGATTAATTATGCATATTTTATTCAAAATTGAGGCCATTGCCAGAATTAATGGTCCAACAAGGATGATTATGGCTTCTTTCGGATTAGTGCAAAACACATCCCCTAATTGGCCGGTTAGCTAGAGTTGACTTTATAAACCTCATAATTAAGCTCTAGATTGATAAAATAGTATATAATTATAAATATGTATTATATGTATATGTCTACATGGAATGGACTTGATCAAATGGTTTCGAGGAAACCTATGTTTTGCAACTAACTAGCCAATGGCAGCAGAACACAGCTTTCCGCATTCTCCATCGGTCGCCATTGTTAGCTAATACGTGTCCAGCCTACATTGTGTCAGACATTGCTTGCACCAAATTTTTTGGAGAAGAGATACAGTTAATAATTCGGGAAGGAATTAACTAAACGTAAATGATTGTTAATCATACATATTAGCTTCGGTCTTGTTGTAAAATTTGGCTTATATAGCATGTTTTTCCACCATGAGGACTCACACGGATGGTACAAGGTCATAATATATATAGATATATATATATATATATATATATATATATATAAGTGGAAGAAAATATTATTTTTTAAGTTATTAATTTTTTTAACATAAATATCTCATCACTTGTATAGTAACACATGATATACTAATCCATGTTCCGACACATTGAAAAATCTCTCGTTTATGTGAACGATTTCCATGCACTTACCACTCATAAGTATTATATTGATTGACTATAATAATTAATAAAAAAACAAATTTTGCCCAGGTTGCAAACTATAATATGCATCAATCAAATATATAATTATCATATTGAGAAAATCCCATATTAAATAAAGTCTAACATAAGTATTTATTAAGTGATCATAAATATCATGTTGAGGAATGCTAATAACTTGCTCATTTCGATCTTTTTATTTTGCTTTCTTTACTCTCTTTCTCACCCTGCTATGCTACGTGATAATCGAAACTGTTTATGTTTTAGATTACCCTTTGGAGATCATTTATGCAAAAAGATTAACATCATACAGATCACACATGTGTTTGCTGTCCCAAAATTTGTGTCTCATTTGCAAATCTTCTTTGATATACCGATATGTGTCATACTACTTAACTTTATTCTTACTCCGGTTTTAATAAATTAAAATATGAATAGTGAAAAAAAAAATTAGCTCAACAGCAGTCACCAAAGTCCCGCTGCCACTCAACCATGCTATCCATGTAATTTTTTATGCTATTGCTATAAGAGCAAACAAGTGATATCCACATCTACCGTTATGGACATGATTCGCGTGTTTGGCTCGTGATGAAATTGCGTGCTGAAATATAGGGCATTCATGCCAATTGGTTTTACATTTTGTATTCTCTTGACCAAAAATAAATAATGGATGATCTATCTTACCTCAAGTATGTAGCTGCTCTTTCATTTGCTGTTTGGATTTCTTCTATACACATTCACTAAGGATGATATAATCTTGTCTGCTGATAAATCAAAACAAAAACGTGTTCTATCTCACATCTATAGACGATAACACCACCTTAATTTGATTATTATTCAACCATCAGTAGTTGCAAAATACTTTCTCTTCTTTCGTATTGACTTGCATGAGTTTCAAAGACTGTTGGGTTTTTACTTTGCATGCTTAACTTTCAGTGTAGATAAGGAATGTAAACTTATCTCGATCGGGGGCCTTTCTGCTATGTTTTTCTCACCTCATTTTCTCGACTAAAATCAGTACAAAAAAAATAAACACAGAAATTCATTATTTCCGTCCTGCTTTCTTTTTTAATAATAAAAATAGATTTCTAACAATGATTTTCTCTCATTTTGTCTGTTAATGAATAGTTTCATGTATATTTAAATTTATACATTTGGGCATATATATAGATGTGACTTCTTTGTATGCCAAACAAGGAATAATAATGCTTTTGAATCACATATATGGAAAGAGTCCATATCATTTATATATACATATGCGTGGTTTTTGCTTACAACTGTAGGAATATCGTCAACCCAATTATTCCATGACAATGCGCATGCAATGCATGCCTAATGCTTTACGATTGCTAAACTCTTTATTATTTGAGAGGTACGCAGTCAAAGAAAAAGACTGGCCTTTTTATTGGACCCTAAATCATTAATGGTGGTTTTGAGGAGGAGGAGGAGGGGGAGAAGAAGAGATCTGAAAGCAACCACAATGCATGCTCGAATGAACGCCACGTTTCATTCCCAAGTTCTTTCCTTTCCTTTCCTTTAGGTCAGATCTCATTCCCAAATTCGACAGAGAAAGCTTCTTTTGGTTATGCTTATGCATTACCTGTAATAATTAAGTTGGATAGTTTTTGTTTTATTTTGAGCTATGTTTTGGTGAGATTTTCGAAGAGATTGAGGCCAAATTAGTGAGAAATGTACTGTAAAATGTTGTATATTGGAAATTAGAAGTGCAATTCATGAATACTACAAAGATACGTGAGAAAAATTGTAAATAACTATTTGAAAGTAGACATATGTAAGTCTCTAATATATGTCGTTGCAACATTCATAGATTGTGTTTCTAATCACAAACTTAACTGATTTGGCTTGATTGGAAATTGTTCATCCAAACATTACTCTAGCAATAGTATTACTGATATATCATAGACACGAAAAACATAATGTTAATTAAAGAAACGGAACAACTTTTTTGTTTTTCTTTTTGGACAGAACGTAATTGTTATCCTTCCCTCTTCCTTGATATGCTGCCTCTTTTATTATTGTTTTTTCCTATTTGACTCTACAAAATAAATATCTTTGAGGAACATGATATGTATAAAAAGATGAACAACTTTGTTTAGTGGACTTGGACAAATATTCATAGAAAAAAGAAAGAGAGAGAGAACGATTAGAGAGAGAGCAGGAGTGGACCACCGACACGTGCCGATTCTCCACCGACCGTCGGCGGAAACTGTTTTGTGGTTGTTGACCTGTGCAAGACAAACGGGCTATTTTCTAATGCTTCCACCGAAAGTCAGAGACGCTAACGTGGGGTCGTGGATCACTTGTATTGCATGCACAAGCACAAAGGATAGGCAAATACCCGTTGTTTATGAGTAACCGCGGTTACCCGTCTATTTAAATTAAACGGTTATGGTTATGACTAAACAGTTATGGGTATAACTGTTTACCCGTGAAATTTAAATGAACGGTTGTGGATATTAACCACAGTTATAAACGGGTAACCGTTTACCCATTTATTATATATATATATATATATATAAAATTAACACAAATCATGTTCCCTATCGAACAAAACTTAGATCAATACTATTGACTATAGTGCATGATTTAAGCCTCGAGGCATTCGAGAAATTGAGATAATATTTTCAGCCTAAGAAGTAGTACTTTCTTAGAAAAAGCATAAGGGCAAATCTTAAATTAGCTGTACCTATGAGAAAGATCGAAATAATCAATCCCTCTTGAAGAACTCAAGGATTCATGAATTAACTTCCAGATTGTTATTACTAAGTAATAAAACTTCCAGATTCAACAGTCGAGCCAAACTAGGCACTTTTCCAGTAAACTCAATGTGTTGGATTTGATGTCGATAAAGGCTCGAGGCATTCGAGATTGAAATTGGCATTGGTCCACTGAATTGGTTTTCATTGTAAGAAATATTTACCATGGAAATAAAGTGTGGCCCACACTTTATTTACCTTCATTGTTAACAGTTAAAAATATTTGCCATGGAAATAAAATTTGCTAAGTTGTTAAAAAAACACGTAGACATGTGAAAAATGAGTAAATGGTAAAAAATAAAGGATAAACGGGTTAAAAATGATAAATGGGTAAACGGGTACTAAACGGTTACGGTTAAATGAGTACGCGGTTATGGGTATGGTTAACCGTTTATAAACGGTTATGGGTATGTGTATAACCCTTTAGGCAATTACCCAACGGGTAAACAGTTATGCGGGTATGAGAATAAACGGTTATGGATAAATAACTACGGTTACCCACCCGCCATAACCGTTGCCCATCCCTACAACTCCCCATAAATATGCCTACTACTAAACCTCACTACCTCTCTCCCTAAGAGTTTGTAATTTAGTTAACTAAGACAACTCCCCCATAAATATGCTTACTACTAAACCTCACTACCTCTCTCCCTAAGAGTTTGTAATTTAGTTAACTAAGAGTATTTTACTATTTTACTAAAAATTTCCCGAGTTCGATTCTTTTTGTTCACTATCTCTTGTATAAGAAAAAAGAACAACGTCCTTGCATTGCAAATACACAGGCTTTTAGTTATGCAAGTGTAAATATTTGACTTATGTAACAGAAAATAATTCCTCATTGTATTTAGACATTTTGAAGATTAAAAGGGAAACCAGTTGTGACTTTGCCACAATAATCCACTCTTTCTGGGTCGAGAAGGCTCACAGATGTATTTCAGCCTCCCCTTGACCACCATCATGTGATTCACCAGTGTCAGGAATCAAACTCAAGACGTGCAGTGTAAATACGGGCTTGAATTCATCCCAACTACTGGACCTCCCCGTGGTAATTGTATCTAGACAATTTTTTTTTAACAAACAATATTATTCACACTAATCAGAGGGGGTGGACTTAGCCTCACAATGGACTCGCAATAATATGGTTCAAATTTTCTTTTGGCGATAATCGAACTTAAGACCTCTCACTTACAAGTGAAGAAGAATAGCGCTAGATTGTAGTATTAAGTGACTGTATCTAAAATTAAGAGGGTGAAATTTTGTAAATGTTTAACGGTAAGAACTTGTGTGACGACTGGACGAAATTGCAAGTGAGCATTTCAGGTAATTTAACCTGAATACTTTAATCACTGCACATAATTAACAGTTGCATTGATTGGTTTAGTGTTGAGGCTGACTTTCCTGTATTGGATTTGTTCCATGGACAAATCATAAAATGCTGACTAAATACTCTTTCAATAAAAAATATAAAAATATAGACCAAAAACATATATCTAAATAAAAAAAAGTACTAAGTTATGTAATTTAGTTTTAATAATTCATGCATGGCCGGCTGGGGTTGGAATTTTGGTGTCGTATCTTTGTTCGAAATACTTGCTTGTTTGACCTTTTTGCCACCCCAAAAATTTGCTTTACTCCTTCAGGGGTTTCTTATGCACATCCGATAAACATCCAATGAATTCAGTTCTAAAGTAGTAATAACCTAATATATTAAGAGAGCAATAAGTCTAGTCAAAATCAAAGATTAGTTACAGTTTTAGAGGAGCTATGGTTTTCTTTACTGAGAATAAAAGATAGCGAGTTCTATTAATAATTGAAAAGAATAATAGTAATAGGGTATCGTGGATAATATAACTTCAAACCCAAACGACTTGTGATCAGAGAATAAGGAATGACTGATGTAAGAAATGTTTATTCACTCAATACAATTACCAAATTCTAAATGAAATGTTGTGGATGTTGATGATTAGATTATTACTTAAGTGTTGATTAACATGCTTATTTCACAATGGTGACACATCATATAAGGATGGTAATCCCTCTTAAGCCAAGCGAATCCTTGAGGGAATCAAAGAAATAATTTTGTTCCTTTTAGGATTATGATTATTTGCGGTGCCATCCAATTCCTTGATTACAAAGATTCCCAAGATACTATCCTAATTGGGATACAATTAGGAGGCGATTACTTAAGGGATAAGCTGGTCTTTCTCGATGGAACATATCCCACGTTTCAATCCAAGAGATTCGGATGTGTATCTTTCGAGTACTCATTTAAACCCTTGTGCCTCACTTGTAGCAAGTCACTACTTTGGTTTTGGTTTCATGCAATTCAATAGAAAAGTTTTGGTGTGTTTCTTTGTTTTTCTCTTAGCCGGTTTTGGCTCCATCCCCCCACTTGTATTCTTTTATTTTCACTTTTCTTTATTTAATAAATTCGGAGATAAGGGATGTGGGGTCATTTTTTCAGGGAGTTAGTCATTTCTAATCGCTCTGAGCGGGAAGGAAGTAGCCTACTTGTAGTTGATGCCTAATCCTAGTATATTGGTTCTTTCTTCCAACAATGTGGGTTTAGAGAGTAAGGTTTCTACTTTTGTAGTTTGACAACCAAGTCTTATGCGTAGCTCGACTCTCATAATCCATTATCATTCTTTCGAAAAAAAGTCGCTACTTTGAAATTTTGAATCATCCAACCCTTTTCCTCTCCCTTTTTTGGACACTTATTCTTTGAAGGTTTAGGAGGCCCTTGAGCTTTTGAACGAGCTTGAGAAGTTATATGAGCTTGGGAATGCAATATTTGGAAAGACCATGGACATTGTGAAAGCGAAAGCAATTGATGAGAAGTCATGGAATCTTGTGAACTAAAAGCTTGAGATCGTCTTGGAGAAGTAAGAAAGGCGATGCTTGAATTCGAATTGGTCAACTCTACACAATACTAAAACATAAAATTATAACTTACATTAGTTGTTATAAACTTTAAAAAGTCTAAAATTATTTTTTTATATATGTTGTTCGGTTCAGTTTCTGTTCAGTTTCAGATTATTAGTAATCGTCTAATGCAGTTTAGTGCGGTCTGAGTTTTGGTTTTGGTTTTTAGCTCAAGTGCCCATCCTAGAATTTCTCTCAATAGAAAAAAAAAAAAAAAAAAAAAAGAGTTCAAAGGAAACACGGAAGTTTGAAATCGGAAAGCTTCTTATTATTTCTAGAAACAAAATAGTGTATTAGCTTTTAAGAGAAGTGTTATTAGCATTCTTAAAATCTTATTTTACACTCCTTACAAATGTATTTTTCTTTCAAATTATAAAAAAATTAGATTACAAAATAACATTTTAAAATGCTAATAACAATTTCTGCTTTTAATGCAATTAAAAACACAGGGAAAGAGATGTGGATGTGCCTTCCCTTTGGGGGAAGGTGGGAGGGAGAAATTAGAGTGGAAGCAAGGAAACCCAGAAATACCAAGCCGTGTGGGTCCCAAACAAAGACGACCAATCCCATGCCTTCTACAAATTCTCTCTCTTTCCTCAAAAAGTCCCGATTCAAATCTTTCATCCCGAGCCTTATAAACGCTCCTTCCTCCTCTGCCTCTCCTCACAAAAGTCCTCTGTTCCAGCTCCCCTGCTTCTTCTTCTTCTGCCACCCAAGAATTTCATATCCGCACCCAAACAATACGCCCTACACTTCATCGGCGCGGATATTCGTTATTTGCCGTCTCCTGCTAGCTCTCTTTGTTGATTTCAAGTTTCCGCATTCAGATAATTCAGATGGGTTCTTCAAGAATCTGCGCTTTCGGCATCCGATTCTGTTTTTTGTTCGATCGGATCAGCTATTGAAATCGAAACCCAGATTCCAAAATTCAATCTTTTATTTTATTTTTTGTTTATTTTTTAATTTTCATCTCTACTGTTTTTTCTGATTGGAATTCTCGAATCATCGGATTCGATTTTCCCTTTTTCTTGCGTGACCCATCTCAATTTGTTTCTTGAATTTCCTATATTTGAGAGTTTCAAAGAGAAAGCGAGCAGGTAAAGCAAGCAAGCGAACAACAATGTCTTCACCAAAAAAGAGTGGTAAGTCTAAGATGGAAACAAGCGGTGAATGGGAGGCGAACAAAGACAAGGACCTTGATTTTTCCTTCGAGAGGCCGCCATGGAAGCCCAGTTTTAGTGAGGCTTCAACGGCATCGAATAGGCCTCTCAAGAAAGTCAAGAGCCCTGAAAGGCAAGACCCAATTCAAGCTTCACCTTCTTTAGCTCATCATCAAACACCTTCGCCAATCATCGCTCCCCATCCATCTTCTTCCTCTTCAAAAATAGTTTTTCCTTTTTCTTTCGACGGGTCTCAACAGCCTATGATGCAATTTCCCCACCAGTTCAACCCCACAAATTTGCCTATGTTTCCCTCACCAATTCAACAGCAACAGCAACAAAATCCGCAGCAAATGATTTCTTTTGAATCCCAGCAGCAGCAGCAGCAGAGGATGAGTTATCCACCGCCTTTTGTCGGAGAGTCGGTGAGTTGGCAGCAGCACCAGAAAATGCTTCAGCATTGGAGTGACGCTTTGAATTTGAGTCCAAGAGGGAGGGTGATGATGATGAACAGGTTGGGACCAGATGGCAGGCCAATGTTTCGACCCCCGGCAATGCCTTATAATACTACAAAACTTTACAGGGGAGTGAGGCAACGGCATTGGGGCAAATGGGTAGCTGAAATCCGCCTTCCTCGAAACAGGACTCGCCTCTGGCTCGGCACCTTTGACACAGCTGAAGATGCCGCCATGGCTTACGACCGCGAGGCCTTCAAGTTGAGAGGAGAGAATGCCAGGCTCAATTTCCCTGAGCTTTTTCTCAACAAAGACAAATCAGATGTTTCAGTTTCATCAGCTCCAAGTTCAGCCGCTACTTCGCCTCCAGGGCATGAGGGTTCAAAACCAACCAGGCACCGCAAGCAACCTCAAAAAATCAAGAGAAGCGCTTCGAATATAGAGGCAATGCCACCGCCACCAATTCCACATACCCAAGAAGAGAATAGTACTGACAATGATTCGGGACTGGAATCGAGCGAGGCTAAAGCGATTGACGAAGTTGAGGCGAATACAGATGGTGCTGGAGGAGGGAGTTCACAGCAAAAGGAAATTGTTTGGGGCGATATGGCAGAAGATTGGCTTAATGCAATTCCTGCAGGTTGGGGTCCAGGTAGTCCTGTGTGGGATGATTTGGACACCAACAACAATCTTTTGCTGCAATCGCATCTCCCTTTTACCAATCCAAACCAGCAGGACTATAACATTAACATTAATCCTCAACAACCGATTCAGAATTCAGGTTCGGGTTCGGGACCTGGTTCCTCTTCTTCCTCTTCATATCCCATGAAGAACCTCTTTTGGAAGGACCAGGATTGAAAAGTTCATTTATTTTTATTGTGAGCTTTGCACTTCACACTCACACGGTGACACCTCTAGGTTGTAGAACTAGTTTTAGCCCATTTCCCTCATCATTTCTCACTCGTTCCATTTTTCCGGAACCGCGTCAGAAATTGCATTTCAGACTCCTCCCTTATGCTTCTTAGACATCAGTTTAGTCGTCATCCCCCCTCCTACTTTGTCATCACAGCTGGTTGCCGATTTTCGAAAAGCAACCTATGATCCTAGAAGCCTTGTGACTTTTTATTACAAGGGATCTTTGAAGCTTCAAGTTTCGTACCAATCTGCTGCACAAAGGCTGCTTTTTTTGTCTTTTTTTTTCAGGCCTTTCAGCAGTGGTGGCAATCTGGTTCATGCTTTTTTTTGGGCCATGCCTTAGTTTTTGTTGCTAGAGAGTAGAACTCTAGTCAATTATCTTGTGAAGTAAATAATATAGTATGCGCAGGTAGGAAGGATCACCGCTGTGTATTGTTCACGAGCATGTTTTTAGTTTTTATTTTGGCTGTGTCGATGTAGTAGACTAGTAAAGGCTGGACCGCAGTAGAGAGAGACGGTTTTGTGATCTCCTTCTCAATCGGTCCAACCATCACGAGCTCTCGTCTTTCAGCTCCTGGGATGGAAAAGCCAAATTATATATAGGATTTGTACATTTTGGATGTGATCATCCTTTGTCATGTTATGTATTTGTAGCTGTATTTATACAAAGACTACTACTCTCTTTTATGCATTACTATCATGTGTGAGCCTTCAGCTTCTACTGCTTCTCTTGATTTATCTTGTTCTTTCTCAGTTTATTTTTAGTAATAAGTTTCTTGCCATTGAGAATGCATGTGTGTGCAGGCTTCAAATATAATTGTGTGGATGAGTGGTGGTAATCTTTTAACTTGACAATGTGACAATGTCAACACACTAGAAATATTAGTTTAACATTCAAAGTGGAGTTTCCTCAACAAAATATAAATAAACCAAATTAAAAATAAAAAAAATAAAAAAACATTCAAATTATAGTGAATTAAGACTATGAATGATAGGTTTGTATGGTAAATATGACAGCTGATTAAGTACTGTTAAATGATTGAAAGTATTTTTTGAAATAAAAAATATTTTTGAATTTCAAAAATACATAAAGTACTTTTTACAAGAAGCACCGGTTTTTTCCAATTAACAACTGGGCAAGACATTGTGGCACTAGCTTGCATCTCCCTTTTTCTACCCAAAACAAGCAGCTACTTTTGGATTTTCTCCTCCATTTCAAATTCATTTCACCCAACCTAAACCCTAAACCCTAAACCCAGCTCCTTGACCAAGCAACCAATTACCACCCTAAAACGTAGACACTCTTTGATTGGGCAAGTCAAGTTGTTTGTTCAAGCTTCAGCTAAGGAATAAAAACCTCAATATAACCTACATTGGTATAGGCACATTTTTGTGGCCTTCTCGCCTTGTGGAATCATACCACTACAGTTTCCTATCTGGTTAGGTTTTCCAAATGGGTTAGGATTCACCACTTTAGTCATATTTCTTCATCCAACTTCCCTCCTCAATTTCTTGACGCCACGATTGCTAAGACCCACCTACCAACAAGGAAACTTAGGTAAGAACTAAGAACACCTCACTGAGCTTGTATACCTCACACACCTAAGTTAAAATTCTAAATCCGTCACTGCTAATGACACAACTAGCAAGGATCTGTCCCAAAATTTCCTTAAAACCCCTCCTTTGCAATGAATGTGACCAATTCTTGCTTTCAAAAAAGTATGTGGCCTACTCTTCACCAACACCCTTTTTCAGTCATATGGCAATAAAAAATTTTGAAAATCCGCAAAAGGGCAAAGAGGACCACATAACCGCGATGACTTTTTTTTAGTACTATGGAGTAATCGACACTCTGCGTACATTAACCTTTAATTTTTTGTTTAAAAAAATATACAAATCAAAATCTAACTGTTAAAAATCAAAACAATACTTCAGAGCACCCAAAATTTTTGCATAATTACAGATGCACTTGATATTTTGGGAATTCGTCTAACATTTGAACTTTAAGCACAATGAACAAAACGACCTAGTCAGCACCCGCACCTGCACGACGGTCGTCCAATCACCTACCTAATTTATTTCGAACACATTTGTAACTTTCAGCTTTTAGGTATCAAAAATTTTTAATATGTTTTAGAATTATCTTTTTGTATTAGGATTTTTAGTCGTTGAATCTCCTCATTGGATCCTTATCGAAAATTGGAGGACAAAATGTATAACATATCTCATAACATTTCATTGACTTTTTTATTAATTCGTAATTTGAATGAGATAAATTGGATTGATGAATAGTTGAAATGAGGACAAGTGAGAATCAATTTCTTGTTAAAATTGTTTACCAAAGTGCGATAATGGATGACATTAATTTTATATAAGTTATTTACTAATTTAAAAAAAAAACGATATTATCTACACTAAGAATTATATAAACTGTTTACTAATTTTTTTTTTAAAAAAAAACGATATTATGTACACTAAGAAAGTGAGGGAGTGAGATAAGTTTTACAAAGAGTTTGCCTTACTAATGTGGTTCATATTCGCATTTGATGAGAATCGAACCTAAAACCTCTTATTTACAAATAAAAAAAAATATCATTATACCGTAGTGCTAAATGATAATGATTAACTTGAATGAGATCGAAAATAATACAATTGATAAAAATATTAGAGAATTCCATAAATAAATAAATAAAATGTTAGAAAATCAAGAGCACTTTCGACATTAACTGTTTTGATGTTTTTGAGAGGAGTGACTGAGTGAATGATGGTGAGAGGTGGGGCCGGTAGTCGCCGTCCCATTAGATGAATCAAAATTTCTTACTTCTGACGGCAGATCAAGTAGCGACAAAAAACATGATTTAATTACAAATCATATGGCTATTTCCCTATTTAAATCAATGATTTAGGTTCAAGTTACCCTTAAATTATCCACTTAGTACTACGATTTAGTGGTATTCCTCTTCATTTGTAAGTGAGAGCTCTTAAGTTCGATTATCGTCAAATGCGAGTTTGAACTACATTATTGCTAGCCCATTGTGAAGCTAAATTCACCTATCCTCCTTAGTGTAGATAATAGATAATATCGTTTTTTAAAATAAAATAAAAAAGTTACCCCTAAATTAATATGAAGAATTCAAAATATCTGAAATAGTGGTAAGCCTGAGCCAGAGCCAGCCATTGTTTGATAAACAAACCCTTTCATTCAACCATAACCTAAATATTTTAATTTAATTATGTCACAGGGACTGCTACAAGATAATGATGATTATCATATGTTGCCCATGAGTGTGTAGCTTACATTTGTCTTTGAAGCTTTTTTATTCCAAAATTATGTACTTCTCCAAATGTTTTTGGAGGATCGAAGCTTTTTTATTCTAAAATTATGTACTTCTCCAAATGTTTTTGTAGGATCGACAATGACAGAGAACTAAATTAAGATTTAGAAAACCATTTGAAAACAAAAATAAGAGTTGACACTTCAAAAATTTCTTCGTGCTTTTTTCACAAGTGTAATTTTTTTTAGCCAAATATAATATGTTTGAAGTGCCAATAATAAGTTTCTCACACCGTCTCTCTTCCCCTGCGTCCCAAAAGAAAACTCTACAACTTTTTCTCCTCCAGTCGTCGGCCTTTTTATACGTTTTTTTTTCTTTCTGTTTCATGCCTTATCCAGCGCCTCCCCCTCCCCCATCTCTTCACCTTATGTTTTGGAGCAACCCTCCATAGTTTAATAGAGCTCCTGTTCGGGCCAAATCTATCCCTCGCACAGCTCCCCGGGGCTCTTGCCTGTCGGGCAAGGCTTGCTGCTTGCTGTGCTACAAATGTGAATTTATTGTTAGTTTGAATGGTGTCTTTGTAGGGCATTTGGTTAGGCCTTGAGACTCGCAATCAAAACTAACAAGGATCTGAGCGTGCCATTGTTATCTTTGTATAACAGATTGTTGTATAGGAGTAAATTAAGTTGATTACTTGTGCCATAAGTTGCTTATACTTCTTGTTTATCAATGGATTGTTACAGATGGGTTAAGTCTGTATAAGGTTCTTTTATTGCTTTGTAAACAAGGACTTTTACTCATAGTATTGTATGTCCAAAATGAAGGGAGTTCAGGGCCCTTACAACCACTTCCTTGATCAAAGTTCACTTTAATGAAAACAGGTTCATTAACTTATCCAGTTTTGATTACAGATGAGACTTTTAAATGGAAAACAGTTGAAAATGATTTAAAAACACAATGAGATATGCATTAAACAACATATCTACTATATGTAAGTACAAACAACAGAGACTCGGGCAAGATTTAACCTTGTCGGGCAAGGTTCAACCTCTTGCAACCACTTATCTTTGGTGTTTTACAGGGGTTTGTAGACTCTGGGGGTTGAAAAGTAAATAGGTTTTACTAGAGGGGATTGATACTACAACACTAGTGGAAGGTAGCAGAGCTTCTAAACTTGACAAAAGATGACTTTCTACGGGGGGAATCTATGACTTAAAAAGGGAAAGCTGGACAAAATGCAGCTTTCTAGGTACGAACTTGTTTGAGAGCAAAGTTTGGATGTCTTTTGATTGATTGGTTGAGTGTCTTTGTCTCTGGTGTCCCTATTTGCTTTGATAGACAATTTGGCCGTACTGTCCAAGCTTTGCTTTTAGTTGATGGCTCTCAGAGGATAGTGAGTCATCACTTATTTACTCATCCATGCCCTTGAAAAGTACTTTTTGCTAATGATGAGGTGCTCTTTGTTACCCATCACTTCAAACATAGGCATGTGGCCTATGCCTTATTGAAATGGCTTCCAATTCCTCTTGGGCCTATCGACTTGTCCGAGCCCAGTCTCCTCTTTGCCTTTGTATTTTTGGGCCTCCATTGTTACAAAGCCCAGTGTCATTTATAAACCCAAATAGTGCCCCCATTTAATCATTGTCAAGTCTGTTAATCAAGACATTGATAATGATTAAAATTAAGTGCATGCTTTAACTCGGTACTCGCACCACTTAATCAGCCATTTTTTAATAAACATTTGCACTAACTTAACTCTTTGAATTTCCAGAACTCTCGAATCTCTTGCATTTTCCTCCCTTTCTTGCTCTCTGTCTTCAATTACCTTTCACTTTACTCTCTCGAAATTAACCATGGCCCCCAAATCATGCCCTGTATGTGAATTTGAAGAGAGAATCGTTAACTTGCTTCGTCGGCTTAATGGCCTTCATCGCCCTCGAGCTGGCCTGAACCTTTCCATCTTCTTCAAGGAGGAAGGGGTACACTCTCTGAGGCCTACCTGGATTGCCTGAGTCCCAATTGCAGCAGAGAGTAACATGCCTGCTGCCAATTGGTTCACTCCCAACCCTTACTCCACCGAGGCTGGGATTTCTGCCCCTAAATGGTTGAATTTCAGGAGGGGCTTCCCTCTGATGAAGGATGAAGCTTGGTCTTTAGTGGGTGGATGAGCTAGAGCCTATATAGAAGCAAAAGTGGATGGCAAATGGCATCTATGAACTTATCATAATGCCGAAGACCACTGTCACCATTAAACACGAGTTCATCTCAACAACTATCCTTTTTCTGGAATAACAGGACCAACATATTCGACTTCAGAATAGGTCACATGACTCCTACCATCTTGGACATGGCTCATGTCTTCGATCTAAGACCCTCGGGCAGGTGTGTGGACATCACACATGATTGGTCCGCCCCTTCTTGCCCAATTGCTGAAAGCTCGGAGGTTTCCTCATCAATCACCAACTTGCAGTACAACTTCAACACCTTTAAGAGCTATAAGACTTCTTTTGTGGGCTTCATCCCCTTCGCCAAGAAGATGTTTAGCACGCCTTCCCCCACTGTGAACCGAGCTCAGGAACACATGTATTTCCTCATTTACTAGTTGAACAAGCATGTGTTCCCTAACAAATCAAAATGAGTGAAGCTGGAGTGGATTCTACTGGTGAAGGCGCTATATTCTTTTGATGATGTTGCCACATGACCATTCATCTTGGAATATCTCTACCATCTCCTCCATAAGATGACAAAGGGTGAGCCATTCGAGACCAACGTTAACGGGGCCATTTGGATTGTGCAACTCTGGCTCCAGTGGTACTTTCCTGAGTTTCGGGTTGTCGACTTGGAGTTCCTCGAAGGAGTAGCTCCAGCCCGAATCCTGGCTGAGGCTCCTACCACTAGCCATTCTACACTCGCGTATCTTTACTTCTTCAAGGTCTGGCGGACTTGGGCAGATTTAGAGTGGGGTGCCTTTATGCTTAGGAGGTACCATTGGTTCTTGGACCAACTCTTCTAAGATTCCTTCGGCGAGGATGCCAGCAGCTCGTGCAATGAGAAATTTAGCAGCTCCATCCAACAAATGGATCTAGCTTGGGGAGTTCGAAGTGATTAAGTAAGATATGAGTGCGGGCTGGAAGTCTACCACCTTAACTTCTGTGGTAGACAACTGTGATTCAGGCAGGCATTCCCAATCCTCTTCTTCGACTCCCTTCACTGTTGAACCTTCTATCGCCTCCGTTCTCCCTCTAAGGTCACTTTTTGGGTGAGCAGGCGCAGCTTGGAGGTGATGAGCAAGATTGCTCACAAGCCCGTGGCACTTAACTTTGAGTGTACTTCTCAATAGACCACTTGGTGGGAGGCCATATGGTCAAAGAAGTATGATGGAAACCTCAAGGAAGCCCATGACAGGCTCTTCGGTCAAGTCTTCTTCAAGTCTCTCCTAAAGAAAGACGAATTCGAAAGCTGGAAGAAGGTCATCAACCAAAAGAACCAACTTCTGCTTATAGGTAAATCACATTGCTTCTGTTCTCCTATTTTACATCATATTTTTAAAGTTTATGTTTTGCTAACTCTTTCTCTGACTTCGCAACCCAAGGCAGCACTGATGAAGTGGATGTCGGGCAAGAAGATGAGGCTACTGATGCCTTAGTCCTCCAATAGGTTATTGCAGAGGCAGCTAGGCAATGAGTGGGTTCCAGCCATGCTTTTGGGGATGCTAGGGACATCTCCTAGTTGTTCAGTGAGTCAGAGACTGAGGTTGGGCCCAAGATAGAGATGAGAGTTCCTCGTCGGGCAAGGCCCTCTGTGGTGGAATCATCGAAGTCTGAGCCCGAGGACAGGCCCCAAGCTCAACTTGCCTTACCTGCCCCAAGAACCACTCTCACGAAGAAGATGACTAAGTCTCAAACCTCCCAAGCTTCCAAATCTTCCTCTGCTCTCCCCACTGAAACGGGCAGGAAAAAACAAAAGTCTATTAGTAAGTAACCTAGCCTTGGTTCTATTATCTTCTTTATTTTGGTTCTCCTAAGTTTTGAGCAAATCCCATTTTTCTTGCAATTAGGGCCTCCCATCACCAAGAAATCTACCCCTAC
This sequence comes from Heteromeles arbutifolia, assembly GCA_024362995.1. Lineage (NCBI taxonomy): Eukaryota > Viridiplantae > Streptophyta > Magnoliopsida > Rosales > Rosaceae > Heteromeles > Heteromeles arbutifolia. The sequence goes on along the minus strand of JANCRC010000012.1, from coordinate 28,667,746 downwards.
TTCCTAATAGTCATATGCGGACGAGGAAGTGCAGCAGAGCGACAAAGAGGTCCTCGCCAAAATTTTGGAGGAGTTGAAGGTATTTTTTTTCTTAATTTTGAGTACTTTGGTGTTCTGAAGTTCTTCTCCACAATACTTGGCTAATCCTTTGCTGTCTTTCAAAACAGGCTACCAAAGCAGAGCCTTCTTCTCCTCCAGCCTGATCGATGCATCCCTTTCTTTCTCGGGCTAAGCCCTCGTAGGTACAATTATTTCTCTCAATATTGGTTAAGTTGTATTTCTGAGTTTTAAAGGCTAACATTTACTTCTTTTATTTTTCAAGCAATAGGATGTACTTCCGCACCTCAAGTCAGGCAGGCACCAGCTCTTCATTCTTCATCCTTTCCTCCAACAATGGTGGTGACTCCCACTTCTCAATTTAATCCAACCACTGGGAAGATGCTTCACTTTGTGGAAGATAACAGTGCCTTTATAAGTCTCATTTCTTGAAGCCCTTCTAAGTTTGCCTTTAAGTTCTTTTACTTTGAAGTTACACTTTATATGTTCTTGGCAGTATTCTTTTGTGCCCTAGACCACCACTCAACCACCACTAACCTTTGGGGAGCCTATAGTCCTCGAGATACCAGTTGTCTCTGAGATGACTAGTCCCCAAGCTCCTTAAGCTTCTCCTTGAGCTAACCAACCTTCAACCTTTAAGGCAGCAGCATCAACTTCCCAAGGCTCAAGGCTCATCTCAGGTATACAAGTGTTTTCATTCTTATTCTTTCATTAACTTAGGTATAGACCAACCCACTAACTTGTCTTCCTTTTGTTTTGACAAGCTTCTGGTGAAGGCTTGAGCAAGTCTCCTCAGCTCGTAGTGAGCAAGGTAGTCATTCCTCGACCTCTTAAGTCCTCTGGAGTTACAGGGATCCCAATCCCTCTGCCTAGAAAAATTGCTGCTACTGCTATTGAGTTATCCCCTTCCCTTTCTGCTGAGGCTACCATTGCTGTTGCTGTCTCTGGTGGTACTAGGGTAATGCATCCCCCTCTAACCGCCATCCCTGCCACGGCCTCCTTGCCTGAATTAGTCAGAGAATTTAGGTAAATCTGGACGAAGCTAAGATCTCCAAGGTGCCCCTCTGAGCCTCAACATCCTCAAGATCTGTGCAGAGTATTCAGGGAATGGATGCAGAGGGACTTCTTGGCCTCCTTCAGTCTCAAGGCACTCTAAGAGGCTGAGAAAGCTCTCACTGAGTTGTACAAGGCTCAACAGATGTCGAAGGTTCAATATGAGTCATTTCTTTCCTTTTTTAAGAACTTAAGGGCTTTGTGGGACCATCATCCCCGAACTGAAAGGCAGGTCAATAGGGTGAGGTGCTAAAAGGAGAAGCATACCAGAACTTCCACTTCTCTTCAGCAGCTAGTGGAAGATGACTCAGCAATAGAGGATCAAATTATGGTGGTTGCCGTTGAGATCTAGAAGCTGAAAGAGCAACTTTCTGCCTTGAAAGTTGAGCAGATAACCCTCTTAAGCAAGTTATATCAGAAAATTGAGGAGGTGAAGAGGGTTAATCATGAAGTGGAAGATTCTGAAACCTAACTAGCCAATAGCAACATAGCCTTAAAAGAGCCTGATCGAATCTTTACAATTATGTGAACCTACCATTCTAGGATAATTGCTTTAGCTAAGGATGTAAACCTGTTAGGCTAAGATCTTAGTAATCTTCTCTATTGAAAAGAAAGATCACTTTCTTCTTCTTTTTACTTTCTTATTTACATATCTCTAATGATACTTATCTGCTTTAAATATATAAAAATGACCTTTTACTACTTTTCTAAGTACTTAGGCTTCATCAATGTAACAATCTCTAACATCCCAAAGAGTTGGGTGATATTTCTTTAAAAACTTGGCATTGACTGGATGTTTTTGCAAGTTTTCCTCTAAATCTGCCAAGTAGTAACATTCTTTGTCTAACACTTTGTTGATTGTAAAAGAGCCTTTCCAAGTAGGGCTCCACTTCCCAAAACGTTTAACTTGAGCTCCCAAGGGTAGAACTGCCTTTCATACCAATTCTCATTTTCTAAAGGTCTTCAGTCTCACTCTCTTCTTGTATGCTCGGGCAACAGCCTTCTTCTCTTCTTGGATTTTGTTTAGAGCTTCTACTCGAGCAACATCTAAATCTTCAACTCTTTGACACATAGCCTGAATAACTTCATCACTATGTAGGCCAAATTGATTCCGAAGCCTTACATAACCCACATTGATCTTCATATGGAGCACTGCATCTTGCCCAAATGTTAATGTAAAAGGAGTGGTCCCAGTTCCTGTTCTCTTTGAGGTTCTGTAAGCCCAAAGAGTATCTCCGAACTTCTCATGCCACCTTTGTGGGCTGTTTGCCACCATTCTCTTGATAATATTCACAAAAATCTTGTTGCTAGCTTTTGCTTAACCATTAGATTGGGGATAATAAGGGCTAGATCGGATCATCTTTATCTTAAACTTGTCTGCAAAATCTTCTACTTCTTTTGAAATAAATGATGGTCATCTGTTTGTAACAATTGTCTTGGGCACCCCATATCTGTGCAGGATTTTAGTCTCAATGAACTTCTTCACAGTAGCTGAATTAATGGTCTTCACAGCACAAGCCTCCACCACTTAGTAAAGTAGTTAGTTGCCACAATTATGAAGGTGTGTCCCTTGCTAGAAGCTGGGTATATTTACCCAATGAAGTCCATTGCCCACCATTTGAAAGGCTATGGCTTCACTACTGGATTCAAGGGTACTGATGTTGTGTGTTGGAAAGGTTCATGCCTTTGACATTCTTCGCATCCTCTAGCATAAGTTTTACAATCTTTTTCCATGTTGGGCCAGAAGTAGCCATATCTTCTTAGCAACCACCTCATCTTTGTTCCAGCTTGATATGCTCCACAAAGGCCTTCATGCACTTCAGCCATCACCCTCATTAATTCTTCCAAACCCAAGCATTTCAACAAAAGCCTATCTGGAGTCTTTCTTAGCAAGGTTTTGTCCCACATAACAAATTTAGTTGCTTGCCTCTTGATCTTCTTGCTTGTGGGAGAAGAATGATCTTTTAAGTACTAGATGATAGATGTTCTCCAGTCTTCTATCTCAGGCTCTTTAGTCATTATATCCAAGCTAAATTCTCTCTTAAAGATAGAATGGAAACTTATCATTTGTACTTCTACATTCATCTCAAGCCCCCTCTCTTGAATCTGTGCTCCAAAAGCCATTTGTGTCATCTCATTAGCAATTAAATTTGCTTCTCTAGGTACATGGTTGATTGTCACTTCACTACCCCAATATTCTAGCAATTAAGTACCTGCCAAGTAATATCATGTAATTGTGATGTGTCTGTACTTGTATTCTCCATTCAACTGATTAATCACCAACTCAGAATCACCATATATTTCTAGTTCAGTTGCCCCCACCTCTATTAGAATTTTCAAGCCAATGATCAATGCCTCGTATTCTGCCCTATTGTTGGTAGTATCTTTGTAATCCAAAAGGAACGAGTAGCAATGTAGACTCCCCTTTGGATTAATAATGACAATTTCAGCCCCTGCAGCATGTTGGGTGCAAGATCCATCAAAATATAACTTCCAGAGAGTGATCTACAAGCTAGTTACTCTTTTCACTTCTTGCTGGATCCATTCCTTTTTGCCTGAATGAGACTTGCTAGGTGGGATCCAGAGACTGACTACCTCCAGTGTTCCTGAGATATTGACAAGTTTCTCCTTGGAGTCTTGGTACTCAAACAGGAAGTCTACAATTGCTTGTCCCTTTATTGCCCACTGAGGTATATACTGAAAACTAAACTCTGATAGTGCTAGGATCTATTTCCTAATTCTTCCAGTTGTCATTGGTTTTGACAGCATGTACTTGATCACATCAGTTTTGGTAATTATGTGAACATGGCAGGGCAACATGTAATGTCTTAATTCGCAGACAGTGAAGTATAAAGCTAAACATAGCTTCTCAACTAGGGTATATCTTGTTTCTACCTCAGTAAGGACCCTACTGAGGTAATTTATTGCTTGCTCCTTCCCCCTTCATTGTTTTGAGCCAATAAACTCCCTATTGACTTCTTAGATGCAAAAATGTAGAGTTTCAAAGGTTTCCCCCTCTGAGGAGGCATGAGCACTGGTATGGAGGCTAGACAAGCCTTTACCCTGTCAAAAGCTTCTTGGTATTGAGGGCCCCAATCGAGCTTATCTTGATTCTTTAATCTTAATATAAGAGTCAACGGTTGGATCTTGCCCACCAGATTAGCAATAAATCTCCTCAAGAAGTTAATCTTTTCTAACAACTTATGCAGTTGCACTTTATTGGTGGGGAACGGTGACTCCATCATAGCTGAAGCTTTGTTTTTGTCTATCTTCACACCTCTCTAATGGACAAGGAATCCCAGAAAGTTGCCCGTTCTAACACCAAAGGCACATTTTTTAAGATTCATTTTCAACTTGTGGATCCTCATTCTCAATAAGGCTTGCCTGAGGTCTTCCAGGTGCTGCTCTTCAGTTCTAGATTTCACCACGATGTCATCAATGTATACCTTCATGATATGCCCGATTAAATCATGAAAAATAGCATTCATTGCCCTTTGATAGGTAGCACCAGCATTTTTCAGCCCGAAGGGCATGACTACATATTCATATGCTCCTATATGTCATGGGCATCTAAATGTTGTCTTATTTATATCTTATTTAGCCATTTTTATCTGATTATAGCCAACATTCCCATCCATAAAAGATAAAACTTTATGTTTTGCAATTGGATCGATGGATAGGTCAGCCATGGGCATGGGGTATTCATCATTGGGAGTTGCCTCATTAATGTTTCTATAGTCAACACAACATCGAATGACATTAGTTACAACTTTTAATACAGGTACAATGTTGGCCAACCACTCCACATACTTTGCAGGCCTAATAAATCCTGTCTTTACCAGCCTCTCAATTTTTTCTTTGACTTTTTTTTCTATCTCTTTCGACATCCTCCTTGGTACTTGCTTCACTGGTTTGTACCCCTATTTGATAGGCATTTTGTGCTCCACTAAACTGAGGTCCAATCTAGGCATCTCTATGTAATGCCATGCAAAACAGTCCTTGAATTTATGCAAAACATCAACTATTTTTGCATGATCTCCAGCCTCCAGCAAGCCACTGAGTTGTATTGGCCTTGGATCCTCCTTAGTCCCCAAATTAATGGTTTCTAAGGGGTCTTGTACTTCGAGTGCTTGTTTATCAGGTTTAGTACACAAAAACTCTACTGACTTTGGGGCCTCGAGCTCATCCTCTAGCCAGTCTGACACGCCCGACCCTGATATCCTCCAAACACTAGGGTAGGCACGTACTGGCTGACACCCAAAGGTGACGAAGCCATATTATAATGCATGAGAACTAGAAATAAATAACTAACATAAATAAAACTTGTAAATTTAACTATAATGAATATGCAGTTGTGGAACGTGTTCAGAGCATACAACTAAACCGAGACATTAAAAAGGAATAATATAAAATTGAATGAATAAATAGATGGGTCCTACACCGAAAGGACTCAAAGATACCAATGCGGGAGTGCCTTGACACTGGGATTGTACGCCTTGAATCTAAGTCCTAAAGGGGCGCAAAACAAAACATGAGTGGACCAAGATGATATATAGATAATACTAAAACAGTTAATCTTTAACATACTAACCCCCAGGTTTAGAAAACTCGTATAGCATAATCAGTAATAGGTTTTTCTGAAAAACCCTAGCATGCCATAAAACCTTTCATAAAACATATATCCTATATAATGTGCTTAGTAGTAGTAGCACAAGGCATATATATATATATACACACACATAACTTCATTTGCCCAAAGGCTCTTCATCTTCCGCCCGTAGGCAGTACAACACCCGGCTGAAGCCAATATAAGTATCATTCGACCAAAGCCATTACATCACCAGATCGAAGCCAAATATAAGTATCCTTCGACCCGTAGGCCCCTACATCACCCAACCGAAGCCATATATAGATACCATTCAACCTGTAGGCCCCTACATCACCCGACCGAAGCTATATATAGATACCATTTGACCTGTAGGCCCCTACATCACCCGACCGAAGCCAATATAAAAGTATCCTTCGCCCGTAGGCAGATCATTGAATAACCACTAAGTAAGTATATAAAAACATTAACATAATATTTCCAAACATAATACATATATCTCAACGGAGCGCAGTAACCTAAACATCATATCTTAAAACATCTTCACAGTATATAGTCATTAATCATATATACTACAAAGAACGTAAAAATCGATAAAGTATGATAGTCCAAAATATTCTCAGTAAAGCATGATATCTCATAAAGTGTAAATCTAATTTACTCATAAACGTTTCATAAAACGTAACCATTAAATCATGCTTTTCATGTATGCATTTCTAATAGTAAAATATGCATTTTAGAAGGGGTTCACTCACCTTACACCGTTGGCGAAGAGCCGTGCAAACAAGCGAGGACGGAAATGTCATAAACAATTGCACCTAAGCACATAAAGGTACCAATTAATAAAACTATACTAAAACAGTTGAATTTCAGGAAACGGACGTCATAAACGGATTTAGGACGTCGAAAAACATAAAGGGGGACCTCGGGTACCTCACTCGTCGCCGCAGGCGCCTTCACATGCCGCCACGGGGTGGCAGCCTCGACGGACAAATGCCATTTTGGGTCATCGAAAAGTTCACTAGAAAAGTCGCCGGTGCCACCGGACTGCGGTGGAGCATAGTACCTCCGGTGAAGGCACGTGTGCTCTATGCGTCGGCCAAGGTAGGTGCCCACGCGCCACTCACGCGCTGGCCAGGGGTCTGGGATCAGACTGGGTCTCGGCCGGATGCCTGGGCTGGGTTATCAGTTGGGTTTCGGGCTTGGGTTGTTTCTAGGATGGGCTGGACAGTTGGGCCGGTTCCATGGCCTAACGATTTGGGCCAAACAAGGGTTGTGGATCGGGTTTTAACCCGTTTTCAGGCCGATTTGGCCGAGCTCGACAGAGAAGGAAGCCGGGGCTTTCCAAGCTCAGTTCAACCCCCAAACTTAACTATAACAAGTCGTGCAATATACCAAATTGAAACCCAAGGAACGAGGAAGAGATTCATACCAATTTCAAGATGTGAGGTGGCCAGAGTTGGCCGGAAAACGCATGAAACCCACGGGTTTTCGTCAAAAACTGGGGAAGGTCTTTTCGAGGTGTTCTTCATCCAAAAACCACAAAAACTACTCAAAGATGTCTCAAAATTACTCCTAAACACGATCAAAGAGTTTCTAGGAGCTTACATGATCGAAGATGGTGGAAACTCGCCGGTTTTCCTTCTTACCTTTGAACCGGTTCTAGTGGTATCCAGGTTTCGGAGTCGTCACACGCAGATGAGGGAGAGGGACAAGAGAGGTAAAGGAGATTAGAGAGAGTTGGTATGTGTGTGGGTGTGCAAGCTACCATTTAGAAGGGTTGGGTGCAGCAAGAGGAAGAGGGAGAAAGAGTGGTCCGAGAGTTTACACGGGGAGAGGAAGAAAGAGGGAGAAAGAGAGAGAAAATGGAAATGGGGTGGGGGACAAAATCAGATGAGGGCCCCACATGGCACACTATTTAAGGCCCAAATAGTAACCCAAATAAAAAATATCTAGCCCAACAAGGTACAATTACCAAAATACCCTTTCACTATAAAATCCATAAATAAATATCGGGATGGGTTGTTACACAGTCCAAGTCATATATACACTCTGCCTTGTGAATGGCTGTCTCTATTTCTTCTCCCAAAATTTCTTTTCCTTCTCTATCTTTGATGCTCGAAGTTTCTTCTCCCCACTCTGACACTTCTTTGGCCGAGCTTTCTCTGATCTCTTTTCTTTCTCTTACATACTCCACTAGTCTTTTAATTAAGGACCTAACTGCAACCACTTGGTCCTTCATCTTTTGGTCAATCATCATTGATGTTGGTAGGTAGAGACAATTTAAGGTATGTCTCATTCCTCCTTAGTGAGAGAAAATCCTTGCTTTAAGAGCTTCTGAGCCGTCATCTTGGTAGGGCGGCCATTCTTATCAGCACCCAAACATTGCAAGATCCTAACATTGGGATTGTAGAAATTGGCTTCTGGAACATTGGTTGTGGGGAGAAATGGCCGTGATTCGGCCTCCACTATCTCCCAAAATCCAGGTTCCTCAGTTCTGGCCTTATGGTAGACAGCAACTTGTTGGTACAAAGTAGATGGCACAGACAGACTCTAGTGGATCCAATCTCTTCCTAGCAATGCCTCATAGGTAGATCTGATATCCACCACAAAGAATGCCAACATAATCTTCTTTGATCCCAGATCCACCTCCAAAGGCAATATCCCATAAGTTTTGGTGATGACCCCAGAAAAACTAAACACAGTGAGATCAATAGGAATAAGATCTTCTTCACTTTTGCAAAGCATCCTCATCTGTTTGAGTGAGCACATTGACTGCTGCCTCCCCCATCTATCAACACCCTCTTGAAGGGAATTCCCTTCATATGAGTTGTCATATATATGGGCTTCAGATGGTTTGCTAAGGCTAGACTTGTTGTTGAACACCATCTTGTCAAAATAAACCCTATCGGGCTCTTTTTGTGTGGGGTCGGGCAAGTCTACCAAGCTTGATCCCTCTTTTCCAACTTCCTCAATGTTCACAAGTGTCATTATTGGTTCTTCTGCCAAATAATCTCCCTCTATTATGGCTGGTTGATCTGGTTCTGCACAGAACATGGCTGACAAAACATAGGTCATGTTCACATAGAAGTTGCTTGGTCCAAGTACTTCTTCCTTCTTTTTTCCAATCTGACATAGAGATTGATCCATCCATGCTTGGGCATCTTTGGTCAACATTAACTCAGGCACTTCCTATTCTCCTAGGGCATTAAGATCATGTAACTACCTTAGGGCCCCAAAGGGAATGTTCTCCTATTGTAATGGAGGTACCCCTAGTTCAGGGGAAATGGTTCCAAAGCAAATAGGCTCTGGATTCCACCTTGGTGTAGGCACCATCACCATACTCTCTTGAGCTCTTCTTAATACCTTGTACTTCCTTGGATGAGGGCTTTGAGGTACATGATCCCATATGCCTTCAACTTTACTGTTAGCCCTCTCCACTTCTTTCTTGCTTCTCCATCTGAGTTGTCTTTCTCCTCATTAGGTAAACTTCCCGAACTTAACATTTTCAGAGGCTTCTGAGAATGCAGGGATTTTTAATGAGCTTATATGAGCTTTGTGTTGCCTCTGAACCCTCCTTATCATGGAAGACCCTATTTCTCTTACAGGTCTCCCATTCTTACCCACTACATACCACTTTCAACCCAATCGGGCTGAATTTACCTTCGTTACTGGTGGCATTGGGCTCATGGTCCTCCCAAACATTCTCATGCTACTGTAATTAGTTGGTTAAGGTGCCTTAAGATCCAGCCAGCATGGCAACTTTGCCTCTTTATCTTTCACCTTAAAAGCTTCAAAATTCCTAAATACTTAAGACAGACCCTTAGGTTCTGAATCTCCTCTTAATCTCTGGAACACATTCTTGGAAGCCTCATTGTTTGTCTCAGTAGCCCAAAGAACACTTATGCGGGCATTTTGTTCCTTCATTTCTTTCTTCTAACTAACTATCAGTCAATGATGACACCTGACACTAGCACCTCGAGTTTACACTCACACTGACATTTGCTATACAAAACCACTCATTTGACTACAACTGCTTGAGGCATGTCGGGCAACCTCCTAACACCTTCTGTTGGCCTAACTGTTTGCCTTTTTTCTTCTCTTTCATCCATGGTAGCCTTTCATTTCCCTATTTCAACCCAATTAAGGTTGATCATGTTGATTGGGGCTTCTGGGAATGGATCTGTGTCAATCATCATATTGGCTTGGAGCTTCTCCAACAATAGTTTCCCGTTGACTATAAGGTCTTGGATTCAATCTCGGAACTGCACATAATTAGTTATGGAGTGACTAAAGTGCAATGAACCTTGCAGTACTTCTTCCCTCTAAGTTCTTCAGGTTTAGGCATCTTCTTGGTGTTGTCGGGCAAGATTACTTTGGCCTTTACTAGTTCCTCATAGATGTCTGCAGCTTTGGTTAAATCAAAGCCTCAATCATTCATTACGATCTTCTGATCTTTGATAGGCTGGACCAATCCCTTCACCATCAAAGGTATGAAAATAGTGGTCATCTCTGCAGCACATAGCTTAATCCCTTCTCTCAAACTGCTATCATTTTCTCCTAGCTATAGGCCTTCAAATTCAAATTGGTGTATCGGGGCTTTGTTCTTATACAAATAAGGCACTTCAGATGAATGCTTCACTTGTTGTTCCTCTATCAACAACTTCTTATACTTAGTGGCTGTAATCACCAACTCTTGAAGCTCGTTAAACTGTACATCATAAAACTTCTTCCTCAGAGATAGCCTTAGAGCTTTCTGGGCAATGGCTATGAGTTGGGCATGGTTGATTGGAAACTGGCACCTCATCCTGGTTTTTCTAAACCTCATCATGAAATCCTCTGTAGACTTGTGCTCATACTCTTTCACCTCCACCAGATCATTAATGGTCATCTCAGGTTCTACTCTATAGAACTGCTCATGGAAGGTCATCTCCATTTGCTCCCAATTGGCAATGGATTAGGGGGTAATAAAGAGCCATTGGGAGGCCTAGCCTACCAATGAATTTCCAAGTAGTCTTAGCTTATAGTTAGGGTTATCCTCAAACGCCACACAATGATTTGAGAACTTAAAAATATGATCTCTGGATGATACATTACAATCATCCCCACTGAACGTTGGGAATGCGGACATCTTAAAGTTGAAAGGGAAATAATTCTGCTCATCAATGTACTCAAGAAAATGCTTCTGGTATGTTATCCTGAACATTAGATAGGCATGTGGTTGAGCATTTTGCACCATCATTCTTAACTCTGCCAACTCATTCATAAACTGCTGGTTGGCCAGATTATTTTGTGGGGTATAAGAAGTCCCTCACTTCGGGCTACGAAAAATGCCCGAAAAGGCTTCCCTTTGTGTGTCTAGGTGTCTCCATCTAGCATCTCCTCCTTTATTAACCAATGGTGTGATGGCCCATAAGGGAGAGGCTTGGCCGCAGCTATGGATAAACCATTTCTGCTTGTTTCTCCCACTGGGTTAGTCGCATCACTCTTCACTCTTTCCTGCCCAATCTGCCTTCTACCATCTAGTGGAAATAGTTGAGGATTGGGCAAGCTTGTCTCTTGAGACTCTTCTTTTTATGGCATATTGGTTCCAGTCTCTTCCTTCATTTTCCCCATTTCCTTCTTTTCCTCGAGTAAGGGGAACAAATGAATCACTGGTTCATTTTGAGGGCTTGCTTCCCTGATTCTTTCCCTGGTATAGCCATCCCTTGGTGTAAAGTACTCTAACTCCAGCTTTCTCTGTAGCGTTCCTGTTAAGGAACATAGTCTGCTAACCTCTCATTTGGTCTCCAGAAAGATTTTCTCCATACTTCTTAGTACTTGCACCATATTGGCTTGCAAGTCTTCGTTAATAACTTTTCCACCTGACTTCTCAGAAGAAGTCGGGCTCTCTAGGATTGCAGGGCTGCATAGTAAAGAGAAGTCGTCTGGGTGATCTGACATGCTAACTTCTATTGGACAAGGGGGTTGCCCAAACTCAACTTTCCACCTGAATGTTTGTTCTCTTCTTCTTTTTGGTATACAAAGCTATCAATGTGTCCCACCGAGAGTGCCAAAACTATGTCCCCAGGGCTCTTGCCTGTCGGGCAAGGCTTCCTGCTTGGTGTGCTTGCTGTGTTGCAAATGTGAATTTATTATTAGTTTGAATGGTGCCTTTAAGGGGCCTTTGGTTAGGCCTTAAGGCTCACAATCAAAACTAACAAGGATCTGAGCGTGCCACTATTATCTTTGTATAACAGATTGTTGTATAGGAGTAAATTAAGTTGATTACTTGTGCCACAAGTTACTTAGACTTCTTGTTTATCAATGGATTGTTACATATGGGTTAAGTCTGTATAAGGTTCTTTTCTTGTCTTGTAAAGAAGGACTTCTACTTATAGCATTGTATGTCCAAAATGAAAGGAGTTCAGGGCCCTTCTAACCACTTTCTTGATCAAAGTTCGCTTTAATGAAAACAGGTTCATTAACTTATCCACTTTCGATTACAGATGAAACTTTTGAATGGAAAAAAGTTGAAAATGATTTAAAAACACAACGAGATATGCATTAAACAATAGATCTATTATATGTAAGTACAAACAACAGAGACTCGGGCAAGATTTAACCTTGTCGGGCAAGGTTCAACCTTTTGCAACCACTTCTCTTTGGTGTTTTACAGGGGTTTGTAGACTGTGGGGGATGAAAAGTAAATAGGTTTTACTAGAGAGGATCGATACTACAACATTAGTGGATGGTAGCAGAGCTTCTAAACTTGACAAAAAATGACTTTCTTTGGGGGAATCTATGAGTTAAAAAGGGAAATCTGGACAAATGCAGCTTTCTGAGTGCGAACTTGTTTGAGAGCAAAGTTTGGATGTCTTTTGATTGATTGGTTGAGTGTCTTTGTCTATGGTGTCCCTCTCTACTTTTATAGACAATTTGGCCCGACTGTCGAAGCTTTGCTTTTAGCTGATGGCTCTCGGAGGATAGTGAGGTATCACTTATTTACTCATCCATGCTCTTGAAAAGTGCTTTTTGCTGATGGTGAGGTGCTCTCTGTTGCCCATCACTTCAAACATAGGCATGTGGTCTATGCCTTGCTGAAATGGCTTCCAATTCCTCTTGGGCCTATCGACTTGTCCAAGCCCAATCTCCTATTTGCCTTTGTCTTTTTGGGCTCCATCGTTACAAAGCCCAGTGTCAAATATAAACCCAAACAGCTCCATCCCAAGTCCTCCTCTACAGTCTTTTTCTGAGTTTATATCTTATGGTGGGTCGAAGCACCTTCTTCCATTGTGTTAACGCTTAAAATTTGTAGGTTAAAAAACTAAAACAATTAACCCTCGATCGGCTCGGGAGTAGCTGATTGCTTCGCGGAGCAATCTTTGAAGGTTTTGGGGGAATTCCTGGTCATATGGAAATAAAAATTGCCCCCGAAAAATCCTCCCATGAAGGCATTGTGACCCATTGCTTCATTGCATCCCTTACACCTTGCATACTCGTTGTTGAAATGGGATATGCAATCCCTCGATGATTCATTAGAGCCTTGCTTCACCGATGCGAGGTCGGACAATACTTTAAACTATTAATATATGAACTAGAATATTTCTCTAAAGTTATTCGGGACAATACTTTAATTTTTAAAGTTCATTTCACGTCTTTGAGCTTGGACTTCTCCTTGTTGAAGGAAAAAATGTTTGTAGTTTCTCAAGCATGTGTACAACTTACTGGCATGAAATTTTGATATCCAACTTGATTACCTTTACATGACAGACTTCAGCATAAAATTAAAGAGTAATGGTAGTAAGTGATTGAGTTCAGTAATTCTTCCCTACACGGTTAAAATTGCCATTTCAAACAATCGACTTAGGAGCCATACATAGAATACAAGTGAATAAATCTGTTCCCCTTGCATACTTGCATCATTTCTTCCTCCCTCTATTCTGTAATATTGAGTTTGAGCAGAGAAAATTGAAAACTATATGAGAGAAGATTCACTGAAATTGTCTTACTTGGCATACAAAACATAACAAGGAATTCGAGAACCACACTGCTTGATCTGTTGATCTGGGGCAAAACAGCAGGCAACGAGTACCATTGGTCCTTGTCATGTTCAAGTCCGTCCAACCATGCAAGCAATCTACTCTTCTTATGCTCACAGTGCTTCATGATAAACACAGAGAGAGAGAGAGAGAGAGAGAGAGAGAGAGAGAGAGAGAGAGAGAGAGAGAGCGAAAACTGACGACAAAAGTGCAAATAAGCAAATTGATCGAAACCAACATCGAGAACCAGATAAAGATATTGGTAACAAAACAATCTCCAAGAGTTTACCAAAGAACAAAATGTACAAGGGACTCTGTTTGTTCCGTAGGATTACCATGACTCTAGGTTATAAACCCCGGCATGACAGTAGCAGTCAGATATAAACAACAACACAATACCTTCTCTCTTGCCTTAGTAAAGACATCCACATATTCTCATTAGTTTCCAATGCAGCAAGTTGAAGCCACAACTCAACATGCAAGGGACAACACTCCATAGCCCTATGAAGCAAAAGTCTCTTATCTTCCTCACCCGCAAGCTCCACGACCGCCTCCCAGAGTCTAACAGAATCGGGAATGTGTTCCAACCCTTTCCTCAACACCCTGCTCCTATTCAAATCATCATGCTCCAATTCCGCAGCCTGCCTCCACAGTTTGTCCGAATTTGGAATCAATTTCACTCCCTTCAAAATCAAGGCCTTAGTTTCATCAGGGCTCGCAAGCCTACACGCCTCTAACCACACATCACAACCTTTCCGAATCAATCACCTAGCTACCTGAATGTTCCCAGCCACCACCTCCAGCCTGGCAGCAGCAATCCAACCACATGGGTGCGTTGAATTCGTATGTGCCAGCAACCTCGCAATGTCAATATCTGAAATATCGGCATCACTAGTAGTATTCATATTCTTAAGATCAGTAAGGTACCCTTTCGACTCCGGTTCCTGTCTTGCCTTGTTTGAAAGCGCAGCGGCCACCACCAGAAAGCTCTTGAATGTTTTTTTCTTGTTCCTCAACCGTCAACCCAGAAACAGAATCTGTAAACTTTTATTGAACGACTGGATATGAACATTACAAGGATACATATTACGTATGTGTATATATTACAAGGGTTGGGCTGCTAGCTATGTTACTTGAATTTAACGGAAAGACAATCTCCTACAATCATGGGGAATCCTAATAATCTAGGAATCCATTACAATAAAGGAAACAGTACCGCACGTGCGAAAGGCTTTTCTTTAATACTTTCTGTTTGCTTAAACCGCTTCTAACGGGTTAATGGATTCGGATCTTAAAAGGATAATCAGTTACACAAGGCGTTTCCTCGACAATGTTTAACATATCACTATCCTATTCCTTCAAGCCTTTCATACTCACACAAATGCACATGTCGTCGATCATCAGTCTTACAGGTTGATGAGGCCTCTTTCGTTGTACATACTCCTACTCGTTCCAGTCCTCTTCCATACCCCAAGTCTGATCGGAGGAATTCTATTTGAAATCAATCTCCTCCTACTCAAACGAAGACGACAATACAAGCCACCCAGATTTCACTAACTTCAGAAAGTACCTACAACTATGTCAGAATGAGAAATTTGGTACGATATAGTTCACTTGGCATATATTCAAACCGTGAGAACGGGAAAGGGAGCAGGGGTGAGCTGCAAAACACAATGGAGGAGCAAAACAGCAGTTTAACCTTTCCGAAAACCCCTACCAGAGGGAACTGGGAACCCCCTTCTATAAACTCAAACCAAAAACCAAACAATAAGACACAACATAATAGAAAATGCTTATAATATGATAGCTGACCTTAGTACGTCAAAGACAGTTATTTCCCGACAACGGAAGAAGCTCCTGTTAATTGGCATGGCAGTAATACAAAAAGAAAAGTAGCAGTAGGTGTAGTCATTCATTTCAGTGCCAAATCCAGGGTTAAATAACGAGGTGATCCAATATGAGAAATACATTCTTACAAGCAACTGTTCAATTCGCATACAAAATTCAGGTACGGAATCTAAGAAGCACAGTACCAACTGAATCTTGGATTACAAGGTTTAAGTCGATCAATGCACAAGAAGATTCAAGATAAACTAGCAAAAGAGCGGAAAATGACGATACGACAGAACACAGCATGACACCATTGGATACAACCACTGAAGGGAAACCATAAAAGCTGCTGTAGTCAGAAAAAAAAATGCAACAGAACCTACAACACTTGAATTGAAACGAGAAAAGTGATTGAGAAAGCTAGAGCATCAAGCACACTCAGATTTCAAAAAATTATACAAGGGAAACTGAACATACAAAGGAAGAAAAACGCACAACCGTTGTAATTCAAACAATAAATAAAAATATGATGCCACATACCATCGTAAATCAAACAATAAATATAGACATGCTACATCATTGTTGATACTGAGAATTTATGCAATGAACCATCAATAAAAGGAGCAAAACTAGAATTACAGCGATGCATGCTTCAACGTCAAAATTATTTCTGTATTACAAAGTTTTACAGCAGAACCTGGAACAGAACAGCTTGAACTACTGTCTATTATTTTCAGCTGCACTCTCTTCCTTCCCAAGAGCAACCACCACTTTCTTCAAGATGGCTTCAGTTGGTTGGTGGGAGTTCTCCACGGCCTTTGAAATAGGTTGCCATTTCTCACCATGCTTTGGTTCTGCAGCTATGCACCTTTTAAGTACATCTTTCTGGTTCTCATCGGTCCCGTGTTGAAGTTCAAATTTGTAGTATAAAGCCCAGAAATCCCCAATATCTGGCGCTAGTGTCACTGCCCTGTTAAGCCAAGTCCTAGCTTTGTCAACCTTCCTGTCATGCCAAAATAACTTAGACACAGCAGCAATGACATGGGGATCATGATCACATTTCTTGAGGGCATCCATACTCTTCGTCTTCCGTTGTGGACGGGGTACCATCTCAATGGACGCAGCCCACAATATACCACTATTGGGACACTCCTGCAAAGCCTTTGCCATCAAGATATCAGCTTCCTTCTTATTTCCATGCCTTAATTCAGCTCGAACAGCAGCAAGCCACAATTCAGGGTTCTGAGGATTCTTCTTCCGGGCCATCGTCAGAATTGCACGAGCCTTACTCAGACCAGTCATCTTCTCTTCAAGATTAGCAAGAGAAAGCCACAGTGGAATAGAACTGGAGCAGTACTTCAGACCCGAATCATAGGCCTCCTTGGCTTTCTCCAAATGACCAAGTCGTTCCTCTAGCTGTCCAAGCATCAACCATAATTTATAAAAGGAAGGGAAGCGCTTCAACCCATCATCAAGCAACTTCCTCTCCGCATTAATGTTCCCTAATTCTCTCTCAACAATTGCTGATTTCATCCACACTCTTTCAGTGCCTCCCTTTTCTCGGGCTTTGGCAAGAAGCATTCTAGCTCTCTCTGGTTCATGGTTCTCAAATTCAAGTTTAAATGCAGCAAGCCAAATTTCTTCAGAATTGGGAATGGCAGCATAAGCTTCTTGAAGGATGGCACGAGCAGCGGGTACATCCCCAGCAAGCCACTTCTCCTTAGCTCCCATAAGCCACAAGACTTCAGCCTGTGGTCGGTAAGTCACCGCTTTACGAAGTAAAGCATCAAGAGATTCCCTAGTCCCATGGCTCTTTTCAAGCTGTGCGGCTTTGAGCCATATGCTCTTCTTGGTTAAAAAGACAGTAAGTGCGTGTGCATAAATAGCTCTGGCTGTTTCAATGGAACCCCTTTTCTTGCATTCCTCAGCATCAGCAACCCATGTCCTCTTCCTATCCTCCTCCTCCACACCAATCCCAATTGTGTTCCGAATGATTGCTTGGCAAGTTGCAACAGACCCTGCACGCTCAGCAGCTTCAGCCTCCTTCATCCATGCCTCTCTATCAATCGCCAACCCTTCTCTTTGCAAAGCCCTTATACCCCTTTCAATAATCTTCCCAACCATGGCCGTGTTCCCATTAGCTTCCTCCAACTTCGCTGCTGTGATCCAAATGGCAGGCTCTTTTGATAACTTCTCTCTTGCCCTATTAAGGACCTTCCTCGCATTATCATAAGTTTCCAATCTTGCAAGTGCAAGCCATAACTCAATGTGCAAGGGACAACACTCCACAGCCCTATGAAGCAAAAGTCTCGCATCCTCCTCATTGGCAAGCTCCACCACCGCCTTCCATAGCCTAACAGAATCAGGAATGTGTTCCAAACCTTTCCTCAATACCCTGCTCCTATTCAAATCATCACGCTCCAATTTCGCAGCCTGCATCCACAACTTCACCGAATTGGGAATGGACTTCACTCCCTTAGAAATCACGGACTTAGCTTCATCAGGGCTTGAAAGCCTACACGCCTCTAACCACACATCCTCACTCTTAGGACATTCTTCACACCCTTTCTGAATCAATTGTCTAGCTGCCTGAATCTTCCCAGCCACCTCCTCCAGCCTTGCAGCCGCAATCCAACCAGGTGGGTGCTTTGGATTCGTCTGTATAACACTCTTAAGCAACAACCTAGCCTTTTTAATATCCGAAATCTCGGCATCACTAGTAATCTTCATACTCTTAAGATCAGTAAGGTACCCTTTCGGGTCCACAACCGTCAATCCAGAAACAGAATCAGAAAGCCTATCTAATTTCAATGACAAAACAGTACCTCTACCCTCACCTACAGCAGTCAAATCCGTAACCGGAGTTTGAGACCACGGAGTCTCCGTACCACCAGCTCCCCTACTCTTGGGGTCCAACGCCGTAACATGCTCCTTTTCCTGTCTTGCTTTCTCTAAAAGTGTGTCGGGCACCGGCACAAAGCTCTCGAATCTCTTCTTCTTGTTCCTCGACGAATAGTCTCCAATTTCGGGTATGTTCTCCCATTCCTGAGCAGACACAGTGTACAACTTCCTCTTCAGAGTAGCGAACTGCTCCGTGATCTTTGGGTTCGAAGCTCTGTACTTTTCAATCTCTTCTTTCAACCGTGCTTCTCTCCTGTCCTTCCTCCGCGAGTCCATTCTTTGCTCAATGGCTTCCCACACCGCATCAGCCTCCTTGTCCTCATCATCGTATTCCGCCGATGCAAACAACCCAACATCATTCCCTTCGAATTCATCAAACTTCTGATTCTCATCGTACCCTTTATCCTCCCCTTCATCCTCCTCCTCTTCGTCGGGCTTCCCGCGCCCTCGGCCGACCCCCGGCGGCGCAGCAGGAGCAGCAGCGCCTCCGATTGTAGTGGCCGACCTATCAGGCAGGTCGGGCGCGGCACGTGCGGGCCCGATATCAGACCTGGTGGTGAAGCCAGTGGCACCACGGCCGAGCCCGGCGACATAATTCGGGGGAGGCTTGGAGTTGAGGAACTCGAGGCGGGGTTTAGGGACGGCAGGAGGTTGGGTGCCGCCGAATAAGGGGATGTGAAGAGTTAGGGTTGAGAGGGGTCGGATTCCGAGGTCGGAGAGGAGGGCGGAGTCGGATTGGGTAAGTAATTGGAGGCTTTGCGAGATGAATAGGCGCTGCAGAGGAATGGGTATGTGGGAATTTTGCTCGATTTGGAGCTTTAGGGCTTGGAGGGTGGTGGTCTTAGGGTTTAGATTTAGGGTTAGGGTTGTGTGATTGGGGGATGTGATGAACACCATGGCGAGATCGATGTGTGATCCTAAGCGCGAAAGACGATTACGATTTGGGAGAAGTTGGAGGAATATGAATACGGGTCAAGAGTGATGCCGGGTCGGTTATATATGGGCGGGCTACAAGGCGGGTTCAGGTCGGATGGGACGAGATTTTTAAAGAAAGTCGGTTTAGTCTAATAAATAATTCTTTTATTTCGGGTTAGCCGTATAGGTGAATAATCATTTTATTTGTAACATGTCTACTCTTCAACTATGGTTAACAAAGAATTTAAATATTAACCTAGCCATCCTAGAGATCAGATCGTTTCACTCTTTTCGGAGGGACTTGGTCGCCTAGAAGAATTTCTGGTCTTTCTTTTGTTTAGATGCACAAGCGTGCCATCATTCGGCTTTGATTCGTAAAAAAAATGTGACTGTGATTTGTGTTTACGCCTTTTTTTTTTGTTTAGATGCGCAAGCGTGCCACCATTCGGCTTAGATTCGTAAAAAATATGTGAGTGTGATTTGTGTTTACGCCCAAGGCAAGGCCGGCTGATTGCCCATTTTTGTTTAAATTGTCATACATCTTAAGTTCAATGGACCTTATATACTGAAACCCATTTATACCATGAAACACGAAACTAACTCAAAGTCCAATTCAATCATCTTGGCTATGCCCAATTAAACTCTTTAATTTTACTTATCCATCTCAATTATATTTTTTCATACTCGTCATTATTCGATGCAAAATCCATTAGGTTCTAGGTAGCGAGGTAGTGGCCATGTAACTCTTACTAATTGATTGTGAATTAAAACTTACTTTTAATTCTCCCTATGAAGAAGATTAGTGATTGATAATCTTTAGGGCTTCCACAAACCATGAGTAATACCTAACAGTATCTCAAGTCTACCCAAGCTAAGTAAAAGTGGTTGGAGAACGTATTCAGTTACAACTACAATGCAGTAGGGTCCTTCTCTAATTTAATACTCAAAACCACATTGTTTATTTGATAGTTTATTTCATGTTTACTATCTAATGTAATACTTCTCTATATGATTCTAGTGAATAAGATTTAGAGCATACTTCCTAAATCATATTGATATGCATGGGCCAAAGACTCCTAAATTATATCTTAGAATATACTCCTTCCACTATGAAAATTAGAGATCTTTTGTTGTACACCCACATGTCTCTATGAATAAATTTGACCCCAACAATGCTAGGAAAATGCCCAAGATGAGGCATGTACTTTGTTACATTGTCAAATGATCAAAGACGTATCCACAAGGCAACTGTGGTGTCTCAAGTCAAATGACTACTTTGCATCATTGCAACTTGTGAGTTCTTACATAACATGTATATGAGAACTCTTTCTTGATTGTTGTTCAGTGTACTCAACAACCTTTTGAGTACCTATGTGTTTGTCTTAATATCTACCACTAATTACTAGAGACAAGTCATACTTCAAATTGAGTTGACATAACACATACTAGCCTTAGCAGATTGTCAATGCCCAATTTAAAATCTTTTGGCTAGGAATGTTTTGGGAATGAATATAACATAAAGTTCTCGTTAATCTAACATTCTTAGATCACTTGTGTCTTAAGTTGATTACATTCATTGAATTCTATTATTAATTAAAAACATAATTCACTCAGTAGTGATTAACAATAAACATTGCCCTTCCATTAAACTAAATAAGAGTTTAACATAAGTATTCCAAAAGTTATTACATCAAATGAGTGGCTTTATTGGCATAATTCTAACACCCACCAATGCTGAACTCTCTCCCACCCCAAACTAACCCAACCTACTTCAAATCTACACCAACGCAACCACCTCTATCTTTATCTCGGTGGGTACTCCTCTCATCCGTGTCCATCTGGGCGTCGAACATGTTCATGTAGCTCATCTCTGTTGCGTCTTCAAAAACACTGTCGTTTGGCTTGAACATTATGTAGCCGAGTCTTAGGTACGAATCTAAAGCATGTATGAATTGATTAGAAATGGAGATTTGATTTGAAGGTAGAATTCGAGAATCATAGTGACAACGACTTGGTTGTAGTCGATCCGAATAGGTTTTGGCTCGGTGGGTGCATGGTGGGGCCGAGTATGCCCATAGATAAGGTGTTAAGATCTGAATGGTGGAGATATTAGCAACTTTAGCTCCGAGAACATATGTTGTGGCTACTCCCCAAAAGAGACAGAGGAGAAGGAGGGTGGGATTATAGTGATATTTGAAAAGTGCAGGCAAAGATTTTTCAAATTTTACGTTTTTTTATTTTATATATTTTTTAGACTTATTATATTTTTTTTATTGCCAAACTTTTTTTTTTATGATTTTAAATTTTTTGGTGGCCTACAGCCTGCCACATTGTCGTTTAACGAAGAATTTAACGATTAGACTAACATAAATATGGTTTTGGGAGTAAATCGTAATTTTAGGTATGAAAGTGAGATAAAAAAAAACAAAAAAAATTAAGAGTAGCAAAGTGAAAATTTCACGATTCATGAGTATCATAATGTGAGAATTACCCAAGAAATAATTTAGATTGGGCTACATTATGCTAGGATTTGAATTGAAAATAATATAGAATGACAAGTTGTGTATTTGATCGGGGGTCCTTTATCTTCTACAAAGCTTGTATTTATAGGTTATGATACATCCTAACACATTTGACTTACGCTAATTAATGAAAATCTTCCTCAATTAGTAATAGTTAATATTAGGTAGCTTTGATTGTGTAAATCATCTGAATTCTGACCTGTTCGAGCAACTTGCTAATATGGTAGCAGATGATGTGTCAATATTCTCGATTTTTTATTTGGTTTTGTATTATTCCAATTCTAATCATTTCTAAATTAAAATTTAACTTGTTTTTATTTTTATTTTTGTCAAACGATAAATTGTTAGATTAGTCACCGAAGAAATTTGAACCGTCAATGAGGTTATATATTTTGTAATGTCTTATTTCAAATGAATAATGAAAAACACTTTGAAATCTTTACCCAATAGAGGTGCATGCCACTAACCCACATAATAATAATGAGTGCAAACTAATGAATATTGCCTTGGCCTTTCTTTTCTTTGTATGAATATTGTCTTGTCGGTTATTATGGTGCTTTTCTTGTAAATGTGTCACAAAGAAATTGCTCAGAACAAAAAAAATTAAAATTTCCAACTTACTTTTGACTAATTTTCCATTTGTCTCCTCTCCCACAACCTTTTCTCCTCTCATTAGTCTTTTGACAACCTTAGCACTTTCTTGGGGCACGGCTTTTCTTTCAACACAATCTTTCATGAAAAGCACATAACTATTCTTTCTCATAAGAAGGGTAATAATAATACCAAATTAATTAAATATATCAAACAAATTTGTTTCATATGCTTGATGATCATTTGATCTAATAATATATGATCAAGTGGTTGTAAATTTGTTTCATATGCGTTGTACTTATGTGAACCAACGAAAATCTAGTAATGGGTAGTGGCATAGTATTATTCACAAACCCTTTTTAACTTTTCCCACAATTTTGTCCATTGATCTTTTTTAATTAAGTCGATTCGATTGTCGAAAATTGAAAAGAATGCGAGAGGTAAAAATACGTGATTATCATCATCTTCTTTAATAATTTAGAACACAAAAATACAGACAATCTCCACAGCTGTCACATAGAAAGCGCCGTTTGAGCCTAAGCAAGTAAGAGTTCGAGGTCCTGTGACGTTAAACCGGTCGCACATGTAAAAACTATTTCAAGTGGGTTTTCTTTCTTGCATTGCAGAAAGAAAGGTCCCGCCTTTGCCTGCATCTCAATTTGTATTTTTCTAATTATTTCTCTGCCTTTTTATTAATTAATTATTGTTTCAGATCCAAAAACTCTAGCAAAAACCAGGGTTCTCCTCCAGTAGACTCCAAGTATTGGGTAGTCAAAAAAAAAAAACCAAACCAAACCCCCCAAAAAACCAACGTCTGGGTGTTCTGCTCTGTTCGTCCAGTTTTGTGATTAGAAACGAACAGAGAGATTCAGAAAGAAAATCGAGATGGGGTTGGTTGGTGTTCCAGAAATTGGAAATGGAGAAATGGGTTTGTCTGGGATTCCAATGGGGACCAAGAACAAGTACAAGAGGATGGATTCTGAGTCCGAGGTCGAGCTCACGGAGGCATACGAGGGCGCTGCTTCTCGCCACCATCTTCAACAATTCGGAGCAAACAAACCAGGAAATATGTGCTCGCTTGCGCCATTTTTGCTTCTCTCAACCATGTTCTTCTTGGCTATGGTAAATAACTACTTGCTTTAACGTTTACGTATGCATGTGTATCTATAAAAATGTGTATACGTTTGTACGTGATCATGTATTTGTGTATGTACATCTGTTCGTGTGTATGATAACGTCTGCTCTGTGTTTTTCTTTACGAGTGATATTCTAATTACTTAATCTAAACTACGGGGAGGGGAATTCGAACATGTCTTGAGAGGGGGTGAGTTCTGTTTGTTATTGTTATAGGAAGCTGCTGCTGTCGGCAGACATAATTAGTTGGCATGTATGTTCTGTTATCATCTGCTTTGTTTGGTTAACTGTTGTGCTTAATTGCTTAAAGAATCTTCTGTTCCATTTTATGAATAACTCCAAAACTTAGCATACATGACAGCAGAACGATTCCATCTTTTTCTGGGGTTTTCTCATTCTTCGTGCTCGACTATAATTTGTCCAAATTTAGTCCCTAAATTAATTTTTTGGGTCTAATAAGTAGTGCATTAAAACTTTGTTGGAAAAATTTTCACGTCTTATTGGCAATTTTGTGTACATCTCCTCATTATTTATGTGGTAAAATATAAATTACAATCTACAAGTAACAAATATCTGTTTATTATTCGATAAAATTTGATTTGGTACTTGTTAAGCACAACAAATTGATTTACGGACTAAATGGGGATGGATTAAAATTTGGGTACTGAATTGAGACACGAGGCAAAGTCCAAGTAGCAAAATGAATATACAATTTCCATTTTATTGTTCTTGGAGATGAGTAATATATTGCAAGTAAAACATCAAGGAGCTATTTTGTTTTTAGTTCCGAATGATTTTAGAAGAAAAAAGGGTATATCTATGCAAGAAGGATCTCTGGCTGCATAAACTGATACTGTTTGCAGCTAACTCCTTCTTGCAACACATTAGTAAACAAAGGAGATGATGGTCATACCTGTTCTCAACGTACCCCATTTTTCAAAGTGTTTGAACAAGGTGACTCTGAAGATATGTGTTTGAATATATATATATTTTTTTTGAAATCGGCAGATGTAGGTGTCATGAGTGGAGCTATCATATTCATTCAGGAAGATTTAAAGATAACCGAGGTACAAGAAGAAGTTCTTGTTGGGATTTTGAGCATTGTTTCGCTTTTCGGTAGTTTAGGTGGTGGTAAAACATCAGATATCATTGGTAGGAAGTGGACCATGGCCTTGGCTGCTGTTGTCTTTCAAGCAGGTGCAGCTACAATGACCCTTGCGCCTCCATTTGAAATATTGATGGTCGGAAGACTCTTGGCGGGCATTGGAATTGGCTTCGGTGGCATGGTTGCCCCTGTTTATATTGCTGAGATATCACCCACTATTGACAGAGGCTCACTGACCTCATTCCCGGAAATATTTATAAATCTGGGAATTTTACTCGGCTACGTCTCAAACTATGCATTTTCTGGTCTCCCAGCACATATAAACTGGAGGATAATGCTTGCAGTAGGAATTACGCCTTCAATTTTCATTGGTTTTGCACTTTTCGTAATCCCCGAGTCTCCAAGGTGGTTGGTCCTTCAGAACCGTGTTGATGAGGCAAGATCAGTGTTGATGAAAACAAATGAGAATGAAAGTGAGGTGGAGGACCGACTGAATGAAATACTAGCAGCCGCTGACAATTCCAGTGCGGGGAAGTATGAGGAGAAAAGTGTGACGAGTGAACTAATTAATCCATCTCCTTCATTTCGTTGGATGCTTATCACAGGTTTTGGAATTCAATGTTTTCAACAGATAACAGGAATAGATGCGACTGTGTATTACAGCCCTGAAATCTTCCAAGAAGCAGGAGTTAAAGATAAACAAAATGTACTTGCTGCAACTGTTGCGGTGGGTGTTACAAAGACTGTTTTTATAATGGTCGCTATTCTCCTTATAGACAAGCTCGGAAGAAAGCCCTTGCTCTATATAAGCACGATTGGAATGACGATTTGTTTGTTCAGTTTAGCATTTACTCTATCTGTTCTTGGGAAAGAACAGTTTGGTGTTGTGATGGCAATTCTATCAGTTTGCGGAAATGTAGCTTTCTTCTCTGTTGGAATTGGACCTGTTTGCTGGGTTTTGACATCCGAAATCTTCCCTCTAAGGCTGCGTGCACAAGCAGCAGCACTTGGAGCAGTGGGTAATAGGGTGTGCAGTGGCCTAGTTGCCATGTCATTTCTCTCAGTTTCCAATGCAATTTCATTTGGTGGAACATTCTTTATCTTTTCTGCAGTTTCCGCTCTTTCTGTTGCATTCGTCTACACCTTTGTTCCAGAAACCAAGGGAAAGTCATTGGAGCAGATTGAGTTGCTTTTTCAAACTGAACATGATCGGAAAGCAGGTCAAGTGGAACTAGGAGATGTCGAGCACCTTGTGCAGAAAGGATGATTGATCGGGAAAGCTCATTCGATGAACAGATATATCTTCCACGTCTTACCGTCCTTCAACCGGTTTGAAAAAGGGTACAGCGTTCACACCACTGATGGAACTATTGTGAGTATGAAGTTGCTGGATGTGAATTTCGAAATAGAACCTTGCGCTTGTATAAATAGTTCTCTGCAACCAAATAAGATAGCTACCAGAGGGAGGCACATTACATGTTTGAGTTGTATTAGGGTTTACAACTATTAGACTTTTCGGAATCAAATTCATTCACGGTAGTATTCTTACTGTTCTTACTTATCTTTGTATGAAATTTTACATCAATGAAAAATATTAACATTTGAAAGTTTAGCAGAAATATTTTATATGTTTTTAGTGCTTCTGAATTATGAACATCCTTGTTGACCCTAAAGCAAATTACAAATTTAGCTATACGTTCTTCGATGGTTTGCTGATGCTGGCGTGCCAACTCGCTCGTTATTGAGCTGGGTCGGGCAAGTGAGATGGATGTGGTGGTGTGGCGATGAAACACGCTGCTGACTTCTACACCGAGCAACTTCGGCCCAGGAATGGACACTCTCGACCTAATTCTGCTAACCTGAAGACAAGGTTATGCCTTTGCTATGAAGTTTAATAATGATTCAGCTTTCAATGTTCAATGTGCCGAACACTAAAAGTAACTTGGGTAACATCTTGCTTCGTCAAGAAAGCTAATCAATTGACCTTGTTCAGCAAAAGGTCAAAGATCCGACTAATTCTACAGCTCCAATGATGTTTAACCAAATGAAATGTGTCGTCGGTTATTAACACAGAGATGTATTCAAACTGAATATGTGCTGACGAATGTTAGAGCAGTTAATGTATTCTCAAAGTGTTAAGAAAGTTTCGCGTAGAGTGTTGTGGGTTGAAGGTCCTTTTCATGTTGCACAGAGCTTTGTATTTATATGACTATATCCGCACTGACCTTTGTCTGTTTGTACTGACGACGCAACTTTATTGGAAGACTTATCGACTAGCTTTATCATGATAAGGCCATCACACCTGCCCAACAGCCTTGAGATACCATCTTGCTTTCCAATGCCATCTTGCTTTTTCAAATACCATCCGTGGCGTGTGAACGTGCCCAGCAGGCTTGCTTTTTCAAATATGAGGATGGAAGGAGATCCTCTCCGGATCTCTTCCATCAAAGCTCGCAGACCAAGTAAACCGCGTCTTTGAAATTTGATTCAATGGTTAAAATTATTATAACTTTTAAAAGGTCAAAATAAACTTCAACAAAATCTTGGAGATAATTACCAAGGCTATAAATAACGCAATAGTACCCACGAAAATTATCTTGGAAATTTTTTAGTCCAACGGCCTAAAACACATGAGCCGATGGCGGAAAAGCAGGTCGAAACAATCCTTCCTATTGTACCACCCACTGTCATCGCCACTGCTACCTCCTGCCAAGACGGAAATAAGACCAGCGGAGGGGAGATAAGGAAGGTGTAGCGTCTCTTCCTTCCCTCCTCCCACTTCCACTTTTCTTCCTTCTTTTTATTTTTTATTTTGGGATGTTATTGAATCTAGTTCTATCCCGCATTTGAAGGAGCGCGATGTAATCTTCTCATCAATTTTGTTGGGTCATTGTTGTTAGATGCTTTGTTTTGAGGTCATTGAGATGCCACACTCTAGATAGACAGACAACGAACCATCCCTTTTAAATTTAACACTTTGATAAAACAGAACGTAAAACACTTTGATAGACAATTAGCTAACCCTTTAAAGGTGCCAACGTGATTTTATCCGGCTCCTTCCATTCCAGCTACAGTAAAGCGGGATCCCTTTAAGAAGAGTCTCGTACCAAATAGTTTGTAACTTTGTTTTATTTGTTGTTATTTTTCTTCGTGTGATTAGGTTAGGGTAAAATGATAGTAGCGTCACTCAACGTAAAGACAACGCAACAAATGGTCTAAGCCCTGACATCATCTAACGACTTATTATCCTCTCTCCAAGTCTCTCTATCTTGTTCAATTTTCTCCTCACTCAAGAGTCCACAGGCTCTTTCTCCATCTCTCTTAGTAATGGAAAATATCCAGCACAAACATGTGGAAGTAAGAGGACTCAAGCTTCACGTAGCCGAAATCGGAAGTGGTAAGTATGATCCTTCCAGAAGTTGTGATTTGATCTTAACATGACACCAGACGCTTTTGCAAACTTAGGACATAAGTATAATCATTCTTGTATTTGGTTTTATAATTTTCCGGACGAGGTCATACCTAGGGTTAGTTTTGATTTGTACGGTTTAAAAATCAGTCGAGGATCTTCTTTGTAGTATTCATTCTGTTGTCAAAACAAAAACAAAAAACAAAAAACAATGAAATGATGATGAATTTGTGCAGGTCCAAAGGCTGTGGTGTTCCTTCATGGATTTCCAGAAATATGGTACACGTGGAGGCATCAAATGGTTGCTATGGCGCAAAGAAGCTACCGGGCAATAGCCATTGATTTCAGGGGCTATGGACTTTCCGAGCAGCCGGCTGACCCTGAGAAGGACACCTTCATCGACCTTGTCCACGATATCGTTGCCCTTTTGGATTCTTTGGCAATTAACAAGGTAATACTATTAACTGCTTACTTAACACACTATTCAGCTACTTGTTTGATAGAATATATACCATTAACGAGGTAATACTATTACCAGTAATTATTTCTGTTGATCTAACTAAAGTAAACACATGAGTATCCCGTAATCGGAATCCAGCTTAGTACTTTGATTCCGATTATGGATAAGTAAACAAGCCATCAGTACAGATCCGCTCTCATTTCTCTGCGGTATGTGTTGTTACACTATTTTAGACAATACTTGCATCCACTTCGTAAGCACACCTGCAAAGTGTCATGTATATAGTAGATCTACCATACATAAGTGTTGGAAGCAAAACAGCACCTGGAGTCGACGGATCGAAGGCAGCAAGGAGCTCCCGAGCAAGGGTGCCATCTGCATCGAAGAAGAAGAAGAAATGAAGGGTTTTAGCCTCCAACGGCTAGTTTAATTTAAATGTATGTGTGAGTGTGTGAGTGACAAGTGTACATTCCAGATTAGATCACTTAAAACCCAAATGAAGGGCTAGGATGTAATCTGGGGTAGTAAGGCTGAAATGGTTGTTAAGCCTCTTGTCAATCTCTCTCTTAAACAAGTATGGGTCATGGCAATGCACCATACCCTTTAACTTTCCTCTACTTAATGAAGTAATGGCTGATGCATTCTGCACAGCCTTGAAGCCGTCAGAAACACTCCAAAATCCTCTCAATTCCCTGCCATTCTAACCCTAAGAAACACATCCAAACAATCAACCAAAACACTAAAACAAACAAACTTTATCATGGCCTCAGAGCTTTGTTTCTGATCTTACAACTTTCTGGGCATATTCTGTGCAAATTGAGATCTTTGGGAGCACCAACGTAGTGTCCTCAGCAACAACAATCAACAAACAATCCTGAAAATGAAGGGATCCAGCAGCAGCAGTGAGCTAAAAGCTCCAGTCTTTGATGGGGAGAATTATGATTTTTGGAGAACAAGAATGACAACCATTTTCAAATCCTATGATATATTGGATATGGTTCAGCACGTGTATGAACTACTTGAGATGGAGATCGATGCTCTAGTGGAGGATCTCACAGAAACACAACTCAAAACACTGAAGCAGAATCGGATGGAGGATGCTAGAGCACTTGGATTCATCCAAGGTGCTGTCTCAGACACCATTTTTCCGAGGATAGCAAATGAAGAGACTGCAAAGGGAGCTTGGGAAGTTTTACAGCAAGAGTACAGAGGAGAAACCAACGTCAGAAAGGTAAAACTTTAGTCCCTTAGAAGAGATTTCGAGTATACAAGAATGAAGGAGAATGAGATGTTAAAAGACTACTTCACTAGGCTATTTGATGTTGTAAACAAGATGAAAACATATGGTGAGGAACTGCCTAATGAAAGAATTGTTCAGAAACTGTTGATTAGTTTGACTAAACCTTATGATTCAATAGTGAATGTCATTGAGGAAACTAAAGACACTGAAACTCTTAGTGTGCAAGATGTGGTGGCATCTTTAAGAGCTTTTGATCAAAGGCTTGAGAGGCATGTTGATTTTGCACCTAAGAAAGCTTTTCAATCACTCAATGTCGGATCCAGTAGTCAAGCTAGTGCAAGTAACCAAAAACCACAGTGGAAGGGCAAGAACAAGAAATGGGAAGGAAAAAGATATCAAAACTCTAGACCTAACCAAGGCAGCTACTCAAATGAAGGTCCAAGAACCAAGCAGCAATGCAAGCACTGTGACAAATTCCATCTTGGAGAGTGCTGGTTCAAGGACAAGCCTAAGTGTCATAAATGCAACAGGTTTGGGCACATTATGAAGGACTGCAGATCAAAGAATGTGCAGCAAGTGAACTGTGCAAACCAAGTGGGAGAATGAGCAAATGTGTTATGTGCCTTCAGTGTAAAAGTGGAGAAAAACAATGAAGTGTGGTACATTGACAGTGGCTGCAGCAACCACATGACTGCACATGAGTCATTACTCATTGACATTGACACAAAATTCACTAGAAAAGTGAAAATGGGTGATGGAAACATTGTCAAGGCCACTGGAAGAGGAACTTTGGTTATCAACACCAAGAAAGGAAGAAGATGCATAAGGGAGGTGATGCTAGTGCCAGGACTGGATGAAAACCTACTTAGTGTGGGTCAAATGATGGAGCATGGGTATTTCCTACTATTTGGGGGAACTGTGGTTGAGATCTATGATGACAGATCTCTATCAAATTTGGTGACTAAAGTGGAAGGGAAAAACGGAAGCTTTCCACTTGTTTTGAAGTACTTAGAAGAAGTGGCAAGGAAAGCAAGTGTGATAGGTTCTATGAAACTATGGCACAAGAGGTTTGGTCACTTAAACATGACAAGCCTAGAAAATCTATAGAAGTATGAAATGGTATAAGGGATACCTAAGATGGATCACTGCAATGAAACCTGTGAAGGATGTGCATTTGGGAAGCATCACAGGGATCCATTTGAAGTTGGCAAGGCTTGGAGGGCAACAAAGCCACTCAAATTGATTCACACAGATGTGTGTGGATCAATGCAAACAACAACAATCAGTGGAAACAAGTATTTCCTAACCTTCATTGATGACTACTCACGGATGTGTTGGGTGTATTTCATGAGGTTCAAGTCTGAAGTGTCCACAATATTCAAGAAGTTCAAAGCAATGGTGGAATTGCAAAGTGAGCACCAAATCAAAAGACTGAGAAGTGATAGAGGAGGAGAGTACACCTCTCTTGAGTTCAATGCATTCTATGAAGATGTGGGGTTGGAGAAACAACTCACTGTGGCATATTCACCACAACAGAATGGCATTGCAGAAAGGAAGAATAGGATTATAGTTGAAATGGCTAAGTCTATTATGCATGAGAAGAACATGCCCTATACATTTTGGGGTGAAGCTGTGAACACCTCAGTGTATCTATTGAATAGGTGCCCTACTAAAGCATTGGACAAGAAGACTCCATTTGAAGTGTTCAGTGGAAGGAAGCCTTTTGTGAGGCATCTGAGAGTGTTTGGCTCAGTGTGCTATACTCACATTCATCTACAACTACGGCACAAGTTGGAGAAATCAAGCAACAAGGGTATTTTTGTAGGCTATGGTACTAGTGAAAAAGGGTACAAAGTTTACAATCTGTCAACTCATAAGATAATCCTATCAAGGGATGTTATCTTTGATGAAGACTCAACATGGAACTGGGAAACAAGGGTAGAAAAGAAGGACAATGTCTCTCTACAACTTGACCTCAACAAAAGGCAAACAAGGGAGCCTATAGCGACCCCAGTTCAAGAAGAAGTCATAGAAAATGGTGACATACAAGGGACTCCACAACAAGCTACTATGAGTCCACAATCAAGTCAATCATATATAACAACTCCAAGTTCAACTCCAGTGAGATTGAGAAACTTGGATGAGATATATGCTACATGTAATTACTGTATAGTGGAACCAGAAACATATGAAGAAGCTGAGAAAGACAAAGCTTGGAAGAAAGCAATGAATGAAGAGCTTGAAATGATAGAGAAGAATGACACTTGGGAATTTGTAAATCGACCAAGTGACAAGCCTGTGATTGGAGTGAAATGGGTGTACAAAACGAAGCTCAACTTAGATGGTTCTGTGCAGAAGAACAAGGCCAGATTGGTAGCCAAAGGTTACTCACAGAAACCAGGTGTAGATTTCAATGAAACCTTTGCTCCAGTAGCAAGGTTAGACACCATAAGGACCTTGATAGCCCTTGCAGCCAAGAAAGGCTGGAAGCTACATCAATTGGATGTCAAATCTGCATTTCTAAATGGAGTGCTAGAGGAGGAGGTGTTCGTGGAACAACCTCAAGGGTTCACAAATCAAGAGTTTCCAGAAAAGGTGTACAAGCTAAGGAAGGCTCTCTATGGCCTAAAGCAAGCTCCAAGAACTTGGTACAGTGAGATTGATTCTTATTTCACTGAAAAAGGATTTCAGAAAAGTCCTAGTGAAGCTACACTCTACACCAAGACAGAAAGCAACAACAAGACACTCATTGTCTCAATCTATATGGATGATGTTGTCTACACTGGAAATGATGCTAAAATGATAGAAGAGTTCAAGGAAGAAATGATGAAGAGGTATGAGATGATTGACCTAGGCCTCTTGCATCACTTTCTTGTCATTGGGGTGATTCAAGAAGTAAACAGCATCTTCATTCATCAAAGGAAGTATGTTGAAACCTTGCTTGAAAAATCTGGATTGAAAGGATGCAAACCGGTCTCTACACCCCTAATTGCAAATGAGAAGCTCAAGAAGGATGATGGAAGTGAACCTGCAGATGCTATCTCTACAAAAGCATTGTTGGCAGTTTATTGTACCTAACTGCAACAAGGCCGGGTCTAATGTTCTCAGCAAGCCTACTTTATAGGTTTATGCAAAATCCTAACAAGACACACATGGGGACAGCAAAGAGAGTTCTCAGATATGTGCAAGGAACACTTGATTATGGGATCAAGTATGAAATAGGGAAGTCAACTATCCTAATAGGATTTTGTGACAGTGACTAGGGTGGCAGTGAAGATGATAGCAGAAGCACATCGGGCTACGCTTTCACCTTTGGTTCAGGGGTGTTTTCGTGGGCCTCTGTGAAGCAACAAAGTGTTGCACTGTCCACAGCCGAGGCGGAGTACGTGAGTGCATCAGAAGCAACGGCTCAAGCTATTTGGCTAAGGTTTATACTCAAAGATTTTGGCGAATTGCAGGTTGATGCCACACCACTCTTATGTGACAACACCTCTGCAATTGCCATGACCAAAAACCCAGTCTTCCATCAAAGAACAAAGCACATCAAAAGAAGATATCATTTCATCAAAGAAGCATTGCATGACAATACAATCAAACTAATCTACTGCAGCACAGAAGATCAGATAGCAGACATTTTCACAAAAGCATTACCGAATGAGAAATTCAATTACCTGAGGGGATTGCTTGGAATGACTCCCAGAAGCAGTTTAGAAGGGAGTGTTGGAAGCTAAACAGCTCCTAGAGTCGACGGATCGAAGGCAGCAAGGAGCTCCCGAGCAAGGGTGCCATCTGCACCGAAGAAGAAGAAGAAATGAAGGGTTTTAGCCTCCAACGGCTAGTTTAATTTAAATGTATGTGTGAGTGTGTGAGTGACAAGTGTACATTCCAGATTAGATCACTTAAAACCCAAATGAAGGGCTAGGATGTAATCTGGGGTAGTAAGGCTGAAATGGTTGTTAAGCCTCTTGTCAATCTCTCTCTTAAACAAGTATGGGTCATGGCAATGCACCATACCCTTTAACTTTCCTCTACTTAATGAAGTAATGCCTGATGCATTCTGGACAGCCTTGAAGCCGTCAGAAACACTCCAAAATCCTCTCCATTCCCTGCCATTCTAACCCTAAGAAACACATCCAAACAATCAACCAAAACACTAAAACAAACAAACTTTATCAATAAGTCTAACACATTTAGTACATTTAGTCAAGAACTTGAAGTTAATTATATGCACACAGCCTAAAAGAATTTGATTATTGGTACGTACAGGCTTTTCTTATTGGGAAAGATTTTGGAGCATTGCCTGCATACTTAGTAGCTGCTCTCCACCCGGAGCGGGTATCTGGCGTCGTTACACTTGGTGTTCCTTTCATGCCACCAGGTCCCTCTGCTATCCAAAATCATCTCCTCCCTGAAGGCTTCTACATATAAAGGTGGAGGGTACGTATATACATTCATTTTTCCATCAATACCTTCAGTTTTTGGCTGATAATTCACACTGTCATGTTCCAATCATTCATAAGCTTAATTATTCGTCTATGACATAAATCACAATGGTACTACTTAAGTTCTTATTACCTAATTTCAGGAGCCAGGGAGGGCAGAAGCAGATTTTGGCCGCTTTGATGTGAAGACGGTGATTAGGAACATCTACATTCTCTTCTCTAGAAGCGAGATCCCAATAGCTGCCCCTGATCAAGAAATCATGGACCTGTTTGACCCTGCAACTCCTCTGCCGCCAGGGTTTTCGGAAGAAGATCTTGATGTCTACGCATCTTTGTACGAGAAATCTGGATTCCGTTATCCATTGCGAGTTCCATACAGGTAGTAACAAAAAATGATTCTATTCTCACAAGAAATGATTTCCTTTCTTTACTCTACCAGTTAACTAAGATGTGAGTATGTGTTGTGAAGTACTAAAGTCATACTCTTCTCGTCTAACATACGATGCTTATTGATCGAATGACATAGCAGTATCTGATTGATCCATTATCGCCTCACTTTAACCGTATTTATTAGTAACAAGATGCATGTTGACGCACCATTTGGTGATTAAGTTTGACGACTCTAGCGTTACGATGGAGGCATATAGATTGCCCTTATTGATGCAGAACCTTGGCCGTGGATTGCGGTATAACTGATCCCAAAGTCTCGGCTCCATCTCTGCTGATCGTGGGCGAGAAGGATTACGTCTTAAAGTTTCCGGGGATGGAGGACTACATCCGCACTGGGGCAGTGAAACATTTTGTGCCGGATCTGGAGATTACATTCATCGAAGAAGGGAGCCATTTTGTGCACGAACAACTTGCGGAGAAAGTGAACCAGCTGATCCTCACATTCCTTGACAAACATGCTATCTGATGAGTACATGCTCAATGTTGCCAATGTGCCTGAGGAGTGAGGACCAATTATCATATGATGTAGTGATAAATGCTTCTTCGGCCAGAAAATATATGTTACACGAGTACTATGTCCTTTTTTTTTGTATTTCTTTTTTTCAAGAGGTGTAAGGTTTATGTCTCTTCATTTTTTTTTATATATATTTTTTTAAGAAAGATACGGTTTATGTATCCCTTCTTCTCTTGTGTTTGTTTTTCTTGGGGTAATACTTATGTCTTCTTGACTAGGTGTTACTTTTGTTTTTATATATCAATAAAATTTCCTCATGCCGAGGTTCTAAAAATATTAAACAATAAAAATAAAAAAAAATTAAGAAGAAGAATTAATTAGATTAAAAAAATGTGCTTCACAATTTACTTGGCTATTTATTTATTCTTGTTGATTATCAATTATATTAGAGAAGGTATTCGAGTTTATTAATTACATTGAAGAATTTGAGAAATGAAGGGAAAACGAAGAAGAAAAGAGGAAAGAAATCTCTTCGACTCCTTAACATACCACCCACTTTGTAGAATAGAGTTTGTTATAGCATATATATATATATAGAGTGCTCAAAGTTGCAATGAAAGTTACCAAAAAACCAAAGTTATAGAGCACTATATATGCTATAACAAAATCACTAACCAACCTATGAGCTAGACTAATCCAAATCACTTATAAGCTGACACCTATCAAAAGCAATGTTCTAAAAATTGGCCTAGGTGGCAGAGCCCTGCCCTAATTTTGGGCAAGGCGGTCGGAAAAACCGACTGGAAGCTAGGCGGCCCTAGGCGGGCTAGGCGGTCCTAGGCAGTTTTTTTTTTGTTTTTTTTTATAATTTGTTTTTATTAATTGTGTGCTTTTTTCTTTTTTGGTTTCATGGTGATATACTTATGAAAATGGTGTACCTAATTTGCAAATGATGGATTTACTACAAGTTCATCCAATACTTATGGAATTGGTGTACCTAATTTGCATTTAATCATTATTTTATTATCCATACAAATATAGTTTTTTTTTAGGTGTAAATAGACACTTATTTACAAGATATATAATAAATTTACATAAATCCGCCTAGGCCCCGCCTAGCCGCCTAGGTGCTAGGCCCCTGCTCGCCACCCGACTAGCGCCTAATGATTTTTAGAACCATGATCAAAAGTATTCAAGACCTATGATGTAGTGATGACTGCTTTAAACTCGAGTAACAAAACTGCACATTTATGATGCAATTGTATGATTGAGAATTCTCTTCTGCACATTTTTTTTCACTAGTAAACGGTTGAAATCCGAGCTGTTCTTTTTTTTTTTTTTTCCTTTAATGCGCAGGAGAGCAAAGCTTCCTGTTAGATACGACGGATCAATTTTAGAAGTTGGAGAAATATTTGAAATCAGTCAATCCTACATCATTAGTAGTTTGCATCAATTTTTTTAACGTAATACTAATGTTAATTTATTTTGTGAACAAATGATATGATAATTACACTAAATTATTCTAAACTATGAAAATGGGGATTCGAACTTGAGTGTTGAAGATGTAACACACTGCTTTACTCTGCTAAACGTCTGCCTACTACTGATGTAGGTTCAATATATAATGAAAATATATGAAAAACATGTCAGTATCCATGACTAAGGCATCCACTTTAAATGGTCCGAAGTAAATTACTTTTGTTCTTTTTTGATAAATCACATTTATGAAAAGAATGAGGGGAAAGAAAAGGAGAAAATAAATCAAAAACAGGGACGCGGCACCAGAAATTTCCATGTAGGAAGATAATGTTGTGGTGACTAAATTGTTAATATTCCCGTATTCCAGGAAACAAATAAAAGAAAAGCAAAGTGTTTATTTGTTAATATTCCCCTATAAAACAAATAAAAGAAAATTAAATTGTTTATTTGTTAATATTCCTCTATTTCGGGAAACAAATAAAAGAAAAGCAAATTGTTCATTTGTGTTAATATGGTATTAGAGTCATAATCTCCATGTGAAAAGCATTAATAAGATATTTTCTAATTGGAGGACCATTTTTTAAACTTCAACTCCCCATTCACAAAAAAAACTCCGGATTGAGCCGAAGAGACTTGAATGAGCTTCATCTGTCACTAATTTCTCCATTGGCAGTGGCGGGTGAAGAAGCTTGGTTGTTGAGTACAGAGCCATAAGTAATGGGTTTAACCGATAACTAACAGGAATTTTGCTTTGGGCATACATCCTAACTTACTTTACCACAAGGGTACAAATCCGAATTTTTTCACCACGAGAGCTATTTTCCAACTACTCTTATCACATGGACCATTTATCCAATTAGACCAATAAAAATATGTAACCGGCCAATAATACAAATCAGTTGTATTACATGTTTGGAGTAATACTAATTAACATAAAATCACTTGTTTGGAGTCCGCAACATTTTAAAGAGTAGGGTATTCATTTTTGTTTTTTGAACAAACGATATTATCTACACACAGGGTAAGGGGGTGGATTCCTCACAATGAGCTAATAATAAAGTGGTTCAAATTCGCTTTTGGCAGGAATTGAACCTAAGACCTCTCACTTATAAATGAAAAAAAATACCACTATAATACTGGCTCTTAAGAGTACGATATTCATTGAAGATGAAAGAATACGTACAAACAAGTAGGATAGGATGCTAACTATAATCAAACAAGTTAATAGACAAACTTAACATTTCTTATAAACAATGAAACGGGAAAACAATTGCCTACTAATCTTTCGCAAAAGTAATCGTGGAATGATGACCTAAAAATGAAATACTCGTGAGACGAGGTTGTCAGTTGGACCCAAACGAGTGACGTTATGAAGTCACATTCTCATGGCTCTTTAAAAAGAAACGTGAATGACAGTGAGAGATGACAATAAGTTAAAGGTTTCTCCTCTCAGTGCTTCTGACTGATCATCAGAGTCGTTCTCTGGCTCCCATGGAACAGATTCAGCAGAGACGTGTGCAAGTGAGAGGACTAAAGCTTCACCTTGCCGAAATCGGAACCGGCAAGCTCCTAAATTCTAATGCTGCCTCAAAATCCCACCCACTTTCTCTTTCAACTTGCATAACTGATTCACAGCTTGCATATTAGTATTTGTGCAGGTCCAAAAGTGGTGCTGTTCTTGCATGGATTTCCAGAAATATGGTACACATGGAGGCATCAAATGGTTGCTGTTGCAGACAAAGGCCACCGCGCAATAGCCATTGATTTCAGGGGCTTTGGACTATCCGAGCAGCCAGCTGAACCCGAAAAGGCAACCTTCAAAGACCTTGTTGACGATGTCGTTGGCCTTCTGGATTCTTTAAGCATTAACAAGGTAAAATATTAATTACAAGAATTTAAACTTCATTAAGTTCAAAAATAAATAAATAAAAAACCTAATGTTTTAACTATTTAAACCAGGTTGTTCTTGTTGGGAAGGATTTTGGAGCTCTGCCTGCATACCTAATACCTGCTCTCCACCCAGAGTGCGTATCCGGCATGACAACAGTGGGTGTTCCTTTCCTCAACCCGGCTAACTCGCCTGTCCGATTTGATCTCTTACCCGAAGGCTTCTACATGTTAAGATGGAAGGTACATTCATTTTTTCCATAAAACTCTTCATCTGTAATGAATATTGAACAATTTCAAGGTTCATCACTTACTATGTGATGATATTGCTATTCTTACAAGAAGCCGGGGCGGGCAGAAGCAGATATTAGCCGCTTTGATGTCAAGACAGTGATACGAAACATCTACATTCTCTTCTCCGGAAGTGAGCTCCAAGTAGCTGCTCCTGATCAAGAAATCATGGACTTGGTTGACCCTGCCACTCCTCTACCACCATGGTTTTCGGAGGATGATCTTGCAGTCTATGCATCCTTATATGAGAAATCTGGATTCCGCTATGCCATCCAAATTACATACCAGTAATTAACAAGCACAAAAACTTTTGCTTTAACTTCTGTTCTCACAGGACACGAGTTCCTCATTTTCTCCATAGGTTTTAACCCATTGATTTCCTAGTATTTTTTCTGAGATACAACATCCAAGAACAGCATAATTTCATTAGAGTTTTCCTTCTGCAGATCCACAACTAAGGTCGTTGATTACGGATTAAGCAGGGATCCAAAAGTGCCCGCTCCATCACTGCTTATCATGGGTGAGAAGGACTACATCTTAAAATTTCCAGGGATGGAGGACTACATACGGGCTGGGGCAGTGAAGCATTTTGTACCCGATTTGGACATTGCATATATTGCAGAAGGGAGTCACTTTGTGCACGAACAATTTCCTGATCAAGTTAATCAGTTCATGATCAGTTTCCTCGAGAAACATGGTATATAATGTAGATGCTCAATGTGCTTAAGAACAGTACTAATATAGCAGAGGAAATAATGAAGCACACTTTCTAAAAATATATTTGCAAGAAACTCTAGCTTCTGTTCTTCTATACTAATATTTCTACTGGATTGATTTGCTTATTCGTTCTGAAAGTATGTCTATATGACCCTTCAATTCAGTAAACAAGACCTTACTACTGTTAATTCTGTACTGATTCAGTAAAGCTTCATCGGCCATTCAAGGGGAAGATCCCAGTATTTACACAGGATAATTACAATAGGAAAGATAAACTAGCAAAATCAAAAGCTACAGTTTATTTATTTTTAGTATATCGATATATTTTTTTTAGTATATTCATATATTTTTACACTAGGGAGAGAGGGAGTTCGGCTAAGCCACACAATGGGCAACCTAATTTGGTATCGAACTCGCGATCCACGAGATTCAAACCTAAGACCTCTCAGTTCCAATTCCAAGTGAAGAGGAATACCATTAGACCGTAGTACTGAATGACAAATAACACATAGGGTGTCAAACCCGCGAAAAGCTACAGTTAACAGAGAATAATGGAATTAATCAATAATATCAAAGAAATATGAGGAGTGATGTAGAAGATCAAGGGGATCTAACAATTACAATTTACAAGCACGTAAGATAACAAATAGACAATTAGACAGTGCTGCATAATGTAAGTTATGCTGAAACAATTCACAATTTACTCGTTTTCTTTTTTATCAAACAACGATAGAGAACAAGTGCATTATATTCATAGTATATTTGAATAATAAAGTATGAAATGGATGTCTAAGTTGTCAACCATCTGCCAGTACCTTTTGCTACGGAACAATCTCTGGATTCCTCATGGACCATGCTCCCTTCATTTTCCAGAGAAAATTGCTATATGCTTTCTTCTGATTCAGGTAAACGAAATTAATTAAAAGGAATGACGCCTATAAATCCCAACAAGAGAACACACGAGCAAAGTCCAAAATTTCCGGATCAAATTGATAATATGGTATCAATGTATCATGGAAAAATATTCAAATGACAAGCATAAATTCTGGTGTAAGCCGGCATAATTAATAAATAATAATATGGTACACATGGAGGCATCAAATGGTTGCCGTCGAAAGGCTACCCTTGTGATAGCCATTGATTTCGGGGGCTATGGGCTTTCCGAGCAGCTAGATGAGCCCGAAAAGTTAACCTTCAAAGACCTTGTTGAAAATTGATTGCCTTTTTGGATGCTTGGGTATTGACAAGGTAATACTTTCATTAGGTAAGAAAAACACAGCATCAGTGCACACGTAGTCCACTTCTGAAAAATACTTCAAGGCTTCAGCAACACCTTAATCCTTAGAGGAAACAACAAAACAAAACAGAAAGCCCAGATTTGCAAGGCAGAAAATGGCCATCATAGCACGTCTCCCCAGCGCTTCTTTCCGCCACAAAACTTAAGCTTTTCCCACAATAATTTTGAACTTCATAATATGCATACAGCCTAAATTGTTGCTGCAAAATTTGGTGTTATAACACTAGGTATTCCTTTCATTCTGACACCTGCTCTGCCTGCATACCTGACACCCGCTCTCCAGCCGGAAAGCGTATCTGGTGTTATAACACTAGGGATTCCTTTCATATTCAACCAGGCCCCTCTGTCATCCAAAATCATCTCCTCCCTGAAGGTTTGTACATATCAAGATGGCAGGTACATTCATTTTTCCATCAACATCTTCATTTTCTTCACAAAAAATTTCACCTCACCGTTTCTACTCATTACAAGGGTTGACTATGTTATCTTACCTATTCCAGGAGCCAGGGTGGGCAGAAGCTGATTTTGGTAGCTTTGATGTTAAGTCAGGGATAAGGAACGTCTACACTTTCTTCTCCAGAAGTGAGATCCCAATAGCAGCTACTGATCAAGAAATCATGAGAAATCATGGACTTGTTTGACCCTGCAACTCCTCTACCACCAGGGTTTACGGAAGAAGATCTTGAAGTCTATGCATCTTTGTATGAGAAAAATGGATTCCGCTTTCCACTGCAAATTCCATACAGGTATGTAAGAACAAAGAACACCTTTGCATTATGAGTTCCTATAGTTCCAACCCTTTTCCTAGTATGTTCCTGCACTTCACTTACATGGGAATAAAAAGAGACGAGGAAATAAAGAGTGGTAGGATTATGAACTACCGAACCGTATTGTCCTAGTCTGGCATATGATGCTTATTCTCCTCAAAGTACCTAACAAACCAAATAACACAATTCCATTCAGACTTAAACATCTCCTAATAGATAATAATTTCATTAGAATTCCCTGACATTGATGCAGAACTATAGGCCTGGAGTACGGTTGACTGATCCAAAAGTGTCAGCTCCATCCCTGCTTACCATGGGTGAGGACTACCTCTTAAATTTTCCAGGACTGATGCAGTGAAGCAAATTGTACCAAATTTGGACATTATATTTATTGCAGAAGGGAATCATTCTGTTCAGGAAGAACTTCCAGAACAAATTAATCAGCTAATTTTCAGCTTCCTTGACAAACATGGTATCTAATATAGATGCTCAATGTTCAAGAGAACAATATATTCCAGGAGAGGGAAATATTGTTCTGCATGTGGCATATGCTATAGAGGTTGGACACTACGTTACTTGTTTGGGGAATAAACAAACTCTTGCTCCTGTTCTTCTATCTTTATTTCCATATGATTAACTTTTCCTTCTGGAAATATATTTTTATGACCTTTGATTACCTGTACCCCAAGCATTTCGATGGCTGGCTATGTATGCTCAGAATATGGATTCACTACTTATAGTTTGTGTTCAGATCCTATCCGATATAAGATAAAAAATAATCAGTTTGCAATATATAAGGTTTGACAACATTCGATATCAAGAAAAAAACCAACTTATGATCATTATTTATGGTTTGATACAGACTCCTAAAATGAGTTGTAACACAAAACAAGGCCGAGAAGAACTTATAGTGGCTCGTATCAAAAACGAGAATTAAGCCATACCCCCTTATTAGCTGAATTACCAGTGGAAGAAATTGAAATTAGCAGTAGTACATACTTACCAAAAGAGAAACGTTGAGCATGTCTGACACCAATTTCAGTTCATTCATTTACTTGACAATCAATGCCGGACGCTTCAGGATTTTGGCATTATATTTCTATGCATGGGTTTCATGCTACCAAGATTCCATGTTATTCATCGTCGTCTACTTTCAGAGGCTGCTATGTTTTAAGAAGGCAGGTGCAAGTCATTATCACCGTCACGTCATTTTCATTTTTTTCACTAGGATGAAACCTTTTCCGCTAAGTTTGATTGTCGAAGGCTCCAAGGATTGTGCATTATTTGTTATCTGTAGTTCATAGTACAACCTTATATCCAGTATTCATTAATACAAAGTCAATGTAGAAAAGAAACAGAAGGGATGTCCATATGCATCACGTACCTGTGAACAATACCGCAACAAAAAAATTGCACCAACGATGAACCACCAATCTTTGAAGTGCTGACCTGTTTGTCCACAAGAACTAACAGCATGGTGAATTTGCACGATCCTGGACGTCCCAAGGGCAAAGTTTTTACATATATTTCATTTCTTCATAGGTAACTAAGGTCGGTCCTCCTTCAGAATTCCAGACACTTAAATAGTACGACTGCATGTGTATAGGGTTGGTCATGTACAGTGCTTACATCAACGTGTGCATAATTAAAAAAGAAAAGAAAAGAAACGAAATTCATGTCACCGTCCTAGCAATGCAAGCAAATTACAACAACCCATACATTAAGAATATTTTGTAAAGTAGACAATAAGAGAAAAAGGTGCCGACATGGTGCAATCATCCTGCTTTCATT
This sequence comes from Heteromeles arbutifolia, assembly GCA_024362995.1. Classification (NCBI taxonomy): domain Eukaryota; kingdom Viridiplantae; phylum Streptophyta; class Magnoliopsida; order Rosales; family Rosaceae; genus Heteromeles; species Heteromeles arbutifolia. Next base: position 28,624,327 of record JANCRC010000012.1, on the reverse strand, counting down.
TTGGTATAGATTGTCCTTTCAAGCTGATTAGTACTTAGCAATATAGACCTTTAACCAGGTTACAACATTGAACCTGAAGCCTTTCATCCTATATCTGGATTCTCTAGGATGCATAAACCAGTAAGTGATCGTATTCAAATTAGGCAGCACATTAGGTCATGCACAACCATCAATTTAAAGAAAGCAAGATAGAAGGATAGTAACAAATTAAGGGATTAAAAAGAACCTGGACCATAACGGATATATAATGTACATGACTTCATTGACATTTGGTGAAAGAGATTGAAACAACCTCCAATTGATCAAGCTAATAAATTTTATTGCTAATGATGTAACATTTAAACATACAGATTATAGAGAGCTGACTGAACTAAATGGAACCGTATCTTCGGGTTCCTGGTCAGAAAGGTTTGCACATATTACATATACTCAGTAGTAAATTACAATGAGTGATGGTAATTTCTACACCTGATCTTCCCCTTGTACAAACACCTTTTAGTGTTCGTAAGCAGGAAACTTCGCCTGAGAAGGTTCAACCATGTCCAATAAAAGGTAAGCCATACCTCCAACTCCTTCAAACAAGGAGTAGGGGCTATCGCCTCTATGCATCTCACCCTGCGATATAAGCTTGTGAGCTCTATCGAGTAGGAAACAAGCAAAAGCTTTGGCTCTGTATAAGAACACTACATTTCCTGTCAGTTGGTAGAGCGAGAGGAACACGTATGCATTTCCACTAATGCCATGGCAAATCCCCACTCGCTTTAGTAGTCCACGTTTCCAGACAACCTCTGCCGCATCAGCAGCTGCTTCCAGAAATTCTTTATCTCCAAAAACCTGGGATTTACCATATCTTTAATAGTAGACAGACTAAAAGAGGAGACACAATACAAGTCAACAGTGAATAATTTGAAGATTCGGACAATTAAAGCCGCTTGCTCATGTCAGCGTGAGGTTTATTATGCAACTTCTATGGAAGAATGACACAAATTCTATACTTCCACCACACAATGTGTGCTTTAAGGAGAAGTTTCTTTGGGAAAAAAACTTCGAATATAGCTCATTAATGTTAATGAAATGTATTCACGGTCAATACTAATAAACGGTGTTCGATAAATGTCTAGAGAACAAATTATAAAAGAATCTTAAACGTTTAAATCCAAAACCAGTTTGGACAAGAAATCCACATGAAATTTATTAGCAAACAATTGAAAAGAAGCCCATGAAATTCTATGCATGAAAAGAGCATTCAAATTCTTACCTTAGCAGCTTTGGCAAGTGTGAGGGCAATCCCAGGAGCCCCATGACACCAGTGTACTAGAACATCTCGATGTCTATCTTCTTCGCTAGCAGGGTAGTTACCACTAGGAAAACGATTGTTAATCATGTACTTGAGAGTGCCCTTGACATCTTCAACCTCATCAGGCTTCAATTCCATGTCCATCAAAACATGCATAATCCCTGCCAATCCATGTGCAGCCCCCCAATACTTCTCCCCATACCACTCAAACATCAATGGACATCTTCCTCCCTTACCCAATGCTCGACCGTTCTTGATAATTTCATCCACAACTGCTCTCTGCACACGCAAATCCAAAATGCAAGCCGGCCATACACCCATTAATAAATTAATGCACTACATACATACACACAATTTGAACTTTTTTTCTTCGTTTGAGCGATGTTTTAATCTAATCCAAACTACGGGAGGGGGTTTCCAACTTAGGTGCAAAGGGCAGTACACCGCTCTAGCCAACTTCGACTCTGCTAATAGTGTACTTAACCAAAAGGACTAAAATTTAAACTCAATTGGGTTCAATAAAAGTTATAAAACTATTGCAAGATGAAAATCCAGTAGAACAAAACCCAAATTACTACAATATATTGGAGCACCAATCTTACCATGTAAGCTGAAGAAATTGTACCACCCCCCAAATACGTGTTCAGAAACAAGCAAGCCCACAAAAACCCAACTTTCCCATACAACAATTCATCAGGGAGATTTCTGGAAAGCTTAATCTCCCTAAATTGTGCCAAATAATAACTCAGAGAAGCAGAGTCGCCGCAGTGCTTCGCCGCAACCGCCCCAAGAGCACAAACACCCGCCCTCCCGCACATAAATGTGACAACATCTCTCGAACCCAGAGAGGCGGAGTCACAGGCCTTGACGATCTGAGCACAGAGAGTGACATCGTTCGAGTCGCCGGTGACTTGGTACGATTTGAAGAGGAGAAAGGCGGTGCCCAGAGCGCCGGAATAGAGAGTGAAGTCGTGAAGGCTTTGTGCGGCGGCGGCTCCGGCCCACGTCTCTGTAAGGATGGTTTGTTTGAGGTCCGAGGCGGCGCGTTTGAGAAGGTCTGAGAGAGATGGGCAGGGCGTGGAGAGGAGGTTCATGAGCGAGTCATTTCCGTGTTCTGCTTGTGGAGGTGATGGAGTTGGTGCTTCGGCTACCATGTCTGGCATTATATTTGGGAAGAATCGGTCTGCCATTGTCGACTGCGACTGCTGAGTGCTGAGCTTGTTGGGTCGAAAGTTTACTGAGGAAGGGTAGCTCAGGAAGGTGAAGAAGCGTCTGAAAGCGCAAGTGGATACGGATAGCTGTGCTTATTACACGTCGAAAGCGGCCGGGTAAAACGTGTCATAATATAATGTAAAGACAGTTGAAAACTTATTTCCACTTATATTTAATCGTTCTCCAACCCTCAGCTAAAATCTAAGAGTCTGTTTGGTATTCTATTTGAAAATTTTTATCATTTCTCAAAACATTTCTTAAGAACATTTCTTGAAAACAATTTTCTTTAAGACTAAAAAACTTGATTGGTTTGCGATTTAAAATTTTTAAATCTTACGATTTAAACTAAACAAAGAGATCGAAAAAGAGACGGTCACATGAGAGGGAGAAAGATGAAAGAAGAGGAAAGAAAGTAAGAGATGATTGAAGGAAAGAGAAAGAAGAGAGAGGATCGAACGAGATAGAGAGGAAGAGAAGTGATAGAAAGAACCGAGAGAATGAAGAGAACAGATTTGAGGAAAGACGAAAAAGATCAAAAAAAAGATGAGAAAGAAAGAATAAGAGAGAGAGAGAGAGAGAGAGAGAGAGAGAGAGAGAGAGAGAGAGAGAAAGAGATAGATACATAGATTTGGAGTGCGAGGAGATGAGGGAGAGAAAAAAAAAAGAGTGAATTTAAGTTTAAAAACTCTAAAAACTCACTTTTTATGCTTTTAGAGAATAGACTATATTTTTGAGTTAGTCTTGAGTTCAGTTTTTGAAAATAGTCCTACCAAACAAGTTTTTAAGATCTAAAACTTGAAAATTGTTTTTGAGTTTAAAAAATTGGATTCAAGTAGAGTACCGAACAAACCCTAAAATTTTTAGCCCAAAAAATTAAGGGCATGTTTGGTACTCTACTTGAATCCAACTTTTTTAACTTAAAAACAATTTTCAAGTTTTAGGCTTTAGGCTTTAAAAACTTGTTTTGTAGGACTATTTTCAAAAATTGAATTCAAGACTAACTCATAAATATAGTATATCCTCTAAAAACATAAAAAATGAGTTTTTAGAGCTTTTAAACTTAAACTTACTCTTTCTTTTCTCTCCCTCTTCCCTCTCACTCCAAATCTATCTCTCTTTTATTCTTTCTCTCTCCTCTTTTTTTACCTTTTCCGTCTCTCCTCCAATCCGCTCTCTTCATTCTCTAGGTTCTTTCTCTCACTCTTCTTCCTCTCTATCTCGTCTGATCCTCTCTTCTTTCTCTTTTCTTCAATCATCTCTTACTTTCTTTCATCCTCTCTCCTCTTTCTCCCTCTCCTGCGACCCCCTTTTTTTAGATCTCTTTGTCTAGTTTAAATTGTAAGATTTAAAATTTTTAAATCGCAAACCAATCAAGTTTTTGAGTCTTAAAGAAAATTGTTTTCAAGAAATGTTCTTAAGAAATGTTTTGAAAAATGATAAAAAAATTTCAAATAAGATACCAAACATGCCCTAAGGTTTTAAATTTAGGTTTTAGTCCAGAAACAGCTTTTCTGTTCAACATTTCTGGCCTAAAATTTTAGCCCCAAATTATTAAAGAATGAACTTAGACTAATTTTTTTTCTTAAATTAACTTTTAAAAAAAAAATTATGTATACTATTGTAATTTTATGAACATTTTAATATAAAAATATCTAAATTCCGATAAATATTGAAAAATCACATATAGAATACATCTAGATTAATAGAAACACTAATTAATAAGCCATAAATTTAATACTAATGGAGGTTGGTAATAGAGAAAGGACTTTACTGAAATCTGGAATACAACTTTGAAAAAAAAACAATTGGAGAATACCATCTGCTTACATAAACTTCAAAGTTCAAATCCCCTTGTTGTCTCTAATGTTCTGAGTACTTAGAAAGCCTAGCCAGCAACCATAATAACTACAAACACAAGTTCCTAGCCCACTATAGCATAGTAAATGACCATTACTAAATGACAGCACAATTCCTAATTAAAACACCACTTGCAAGAAATCAAGTTACTAGGAAGTATTAAATCGAATTTGAACCAGCCACCAAACTACATTAATGGCACTGCATCATCTTCCCCTGTCGAGTGACAACTCGCCCACGAGTTTGAATCCAACTCTCCATGATATTCTGACAAGTCTCGAACATTAAAAGTTGGGAGAGTGTTTATGTCCGGTGGAATCTCAACCCTATAAGCATTGTCACAGATTTTCTTTAAGATCTTGCACGGACCAATCCTCTTTTCTTTGAGCTTATTATAGTAGCCACCAAGAAAATGCTCTTTCTTCAAATATACCCACACTAGATCACCTTCATCAAATTTCTTCACGCGGCAATGTTTATCGGCAGCTTCTTTGTACTTGATATTGCTGTCTTCAAGCTTCTTTCGCACTTCTTCATCTATTCTGGCCATGGATACAACAAAATCTTCAGCCTTTTTTGGTTTTGGTAATGAAGAGTTTGGGATGGGAGTAAGGTTAAGATAATGTGTTGGAGTCCTCCCATAAACAATCTCAAAATGACACTTTCGGGTAGAACGGTTTACAACGTAATTATAGGAAGACTCAGCTTGACAAAAAGTCATGTCCCACTGCTTTGGTTTCTTGGTTGCCAATGCTCTAAGCAGATTGCCCAATGTTCTATTAACCACTTCGGTCTGGCCATCAGTTTGAGGGTGATAAACATTACTATACAACAAATTAGTGCCAAACCTACCCCACACAAGTGTTTCCAAAAATGACTAAGGAACTTGGTATCCCTATCTGAAACAATAGATTTTGGAATATTGTGATGTTTAACCACTTCCTTAAAATATAGATCAACAACATAAGAGGCATCCATAGTTTTCTTACACGGAATAAAATGAGTCATCTTAGAGAAACGATCAACAACAACAAAGATGGAGTCATTTCCTCTTTGAGTCCTTGGCAAACCAACCACAAAATCATTTCCTCTTTGAGCCCTTGGCAAACCAACCACAAAATCCATGCTAATATCCTCCCATTGAGCATTGGGAGGTGGTAAGGAGGTGTAAGCACCAGTATTCTGTGATTGGCCTTTGCATGTTTGACAAATTATGCACCTTTTCACATAGTGAGTCACATCCCTATAGATTGTAAGCCAATAATACTTATATTTTACAAGACAAATTGTCTTGTCTCTCCCAAAATGCCCACCTAAACCTCCCTAATGCAGCTCCTTGATTATATATTCCCAAAGTGAGCATTTAGGAATGCACACACACACTCCCTTAAAAAGAAAACCATATTGGACAAGGTAATCCTTATGATTTCCTTCCTTGCAAAATTCCCAAAACTCCCCAAAATCAGTATCACCAACATACATGTCTTTAATGTTATCAAAGCCTTCTAGCTGAACACCGAAGGTATTGAGAAGTGACACCCGTCTGCTAAGAGTATCCACAACCTGGTTGTATCTCCCACTCTTATGCCTTGTTACAAAAGTATACTCTTGTAAAATGCAACCCAATTGGCATGTTTTCTATTCAAGTTTCCTTGGTTGTTAATGTGTCTGAGAGCCTTATGATCAGAATTTAAGATAAACTCCTTTTGAATAAGATAAGGCAGCCAATGACGAAATGACTGAACAATGGAATAAAATTCCAGATCATAAGTGGAATAATTCTTCTTTGCTTCATTTAATTTTTGGCTAAAGAAAGCTACTGGATGACATTCTTGGCTAAGTACACTGCCAATTCCCACATAAGATGCATCACAATCAACTTCAAACACTTTCTCGAAGTCGGGCAAAGATAGTATAGAAGCGTTGGACAATTTTTCTTTCACAAGTTGAAAACTCCTCGCAACTTCCTTAAACCATTTGAATTCCTCCTTCTTCGTACAATCTGTCAAAAGGGCCGAAATGGAGCTAAAATTTCTGATGAATCGACGATAAAATGAAGCCAGCCCATGAAAGCTCCTTACATCCTGCAAATTGTTTGGTGTGGACCAAGCTTTGATAGCTCTAATTTTCTCTTCATCCACTTTCAGGCCTATAGAAGTTAGGAAAAAGCCTAGGAAAACTAAGCTTTCGGTCATGAAAGAACACTTCTTGAGGTTCACATAAAGCTTGTCATTTCTCATAACAGTTAACACAGCCTTCAAATGTTCCATATGGTTTCTTTCATCAACGCTATAAATGAGTATATCGTCAAAGTAGATAACGACAAATTTACCAATGAAAGAGCGCAATGCTTGGTTCATTACCCTCATAAAGGTGCTCGGGGCATTGGAGAGCCCAAATGGAATAACAAGCCACTCAAAGAGGCCCTCACTAGTCTTGAAGGCAGTCTTCCATTCATCACTAGGTTTAATTCAGATTTGGTGGTACCCACTTCAAAGATCAATCTTGGAGAATACTTTGGCACCAGCAAGCATGCCAAACATATCATCAATCCGCGGAATAAGGAACTTGTATTTGATAGTGATTCGATTGATGGCACGACTATCTGTACACATACGCCATGTGTTATCGGTCTTTGGAGTAAGCAAAGCTGGTACCGTACACAGGCTCATACTTTCTCTGATATAACCTTTTTCAAGCAATTCTGAAACTTGTCTTTTCAACTCCTCGTGCTCTTTAGGACTCATGCGGTAGTGAGCTTTGTTTGGAAGGTTTGAACCAGGAATCAAATCTATTTGGTCCTGGATGTCTCTAAGTGGGGGAAGACCATTAGGCAACTTATCCGGGATAACATCTTTGAATTCGTCCAAGACAAGCTCTACTTCTCTAGGGACATTTGTGGATTTCCCTGCTTCCTTAGCAACCAACATATACATAATACATGTATCTTCACTTTTTTTTGAGAATTTGGACAATGGTTACCTTTCTCTTGCTGGATTTTTGGAATAACTACTTTCTTTGCTAGGTAAGAGAATAAGCTCACTTCTTCTCATTCGAAAGGTATAGGTGTTTTTGTGACCATCACGGGTAGTACGCCTATCAAATTGCCATGGTTTTCCTAGGAGTATGTGACAAATATCCACAGGAACTACATCACACCAAACTTGGTCCTTGTAATTCTTCCCCATTGAAAATGAAACAAGACATCTCCTAGAAACTTTTACCTCATTTCATTTCTTGAACCACGCGATTCGATAAGGTCGTGGATGTGGTTCCGTTTGGAGCTTCAGTTTATCTATCATGTCTTGAGAAACAATATTTTCACAACTGCCACCATCAATTACAAGAGTACGCACCTTGTTATGAGATTTGCAACGTGTCTTGAAAATGCTTGATCAGAGCTAATCTTCATTTGATTCTGACTTAAGAGTGGAAAGCACTCAATGAATCACCAAAGTCTCACCAATTTCAGGTTCAATTTCCTCACGTTCTACATCATTGTCCTCATCAAAATTGGGCTGAACAGAATCATCAAAGTATTTAGCCTCGTGGTCTTCACATCCAAGAGTCACTCGTGTATCAACTTGTCGCTTCGGGCAACTCTTGTATTGATGATCGGTTTGGCCACACTTGAAACAAGAACCAAAGTTGTTGGTACTATTTCTTTGACTTCCCGCAGCTACACCATGATTTGTAGGAGTTGATTTAACATAGCCTTTATCTTTATACTTAACTTTTCCATTAGTGATCTAGCCACGAAAAGATTCACCCTTAAAAGATGGATAAAAGCTATGAAAATCTGCAGCTCTTCTAGTACTAATGCAAGCAAGTCTAGCCTCCACTTTTAAAGCCAATTGATAAGCATCATTAACCCTCCAAACTCTATGCATCTCAACTTCATCACGAATCTAAGGTCTTAATCCCCCTACGTATCTTGCAGTGTTCCTCAGTTTCTTGGATATTATTACGTGCTGACAACTTGTAAAACTCTTCGATATACTCCACGACACTCTTAGTTTCCTGATGAAGGTTGTTGAATTGTGAAAAACTATATTGAGTGAAGTCTGGTAGGAGAAATTTCTCCTGCAATCTTGTTTTCATCTTTTCCCAAGAGGAAATCTTAGACTTTCCTTTACGTAGCCGCATCTCTTGGACTTTATCCCACTATGTAGACGCATAGCCACGAAGTCTTGTTGCAACCAACTTGACTTGTTGATGTTCAGGTATGTCCTTATAGTCAAAAAATTTCTCAATGGCACTAAGCCACTCAAGAAACTCTTTAGGAATCAGCTAACCATGAAACTCTGGCAAATCAATTTTGATTGTGTCAAAGTCACGGGTGAATCTTTTAGCACGACCTCTTTCACGTCTGCTAAACGGATTTTGGTCAGATTCATCACTTGAATAACCTTAGACTTGATCCTTCACGCTCACTGTGAGCATTTTGGCGTTTAAGTTGCAAGGTAAGTCGTTCAACTTGTCGTCGCAACTCCTGAATTTTGTCATCTCTCTCATCCCTATGTTTTTCTAGACCATGGTTACCCCTCATTCCTCTATCTCTCATTGCTGCCATTTAGAAACAAATGGGCAGAAGCAAACCCAAAGAGCGTAACGAAGCTTTGGTACGAGATAATGGAGGTTGGTAATAGAGAAATGACTTTTCTGAAATCTGGAATACAACTTTGAAAGAAGAACAATTTGAGAATACTTTCTGCTTACATAAACTTCAAAATTCAAATCCTCTTGCTGTCTCTAATGTTCTGAGTATTTAGAGAGCCTAGCCAGCAAACATAATAACTACAAACACAAGTTCCTAGCCCACTATAGCATAGTAAATGACCATTACTCATTGATAGCACAATTTCTAATTAAAACACCACTTGCAAGAAATCAAGTTACTAGGAAGTATTAAATCGAATTTGAACCAGCCACCAAACTACATTAATGGCACTGCATCAAATACACACGACAATTAATAAACTACATAAACTTAATACAAACGACAATTCATAAACCACATAAACTTAATACAATCGATAATTCATAAACTTAATAATGATATCCACCATCTTGACTTGGTGGTGGACTTGGGATATAGCCTTGAGATGAATCATCATCTTGAAATATACTCCTTGTGGCATACTGTTGCAAAATTTCTTTTTGCTTACCACGTAAGAACTTCTTCCTTTCTGGAGTGTATTTGTTGAGGTCCTCCATCATGAAATTAATTTCGAACCTCTCTTGCTCCCTATCCCCTGCTCCTTATCACCTCGGACAATCCTTGAGGACGTCCCAAGCATGACGCAACTTAAAAGGTTGATTTTTTGGTGTTACTCTTGTCTTGTAAATTGTCATTACTTTGTCACCCTATGCAAAAAATACATAAAAACAATTAGTTGCAAAATAATATTATGTACATGACAAATAAAATATCAACAAAAAAACTCCCAATTTCTACGGCGCTCTTTCCACTAGCCATGCCAACCACGGCTTTCTCCAAGCTTCCCTTCCATAAACTGCATGCTTTGTTGATAACCTTCCACAGATCGTAAACACCACCACCTTCCCTCCGGTCGCCGTTGCAGTTTTCATGGAACTTATCCATGATTTTATCCCACAAAACCTTTTTATTTTTATTCGTGCCAACTGCACCATCTTCGCTAATAGAAACTCATGCCAAGCATAAAGCAACATCTTCCTCACATGTCCAATTATGACCTCTAATATACTCTCTTGCCATCTTGAAAAATTTGGAAATGGGAAGAAATGGTAGAAAGAAAAATTGGAAGAATTGTAGAAGAAAAGTGAGTTTTGTGTGGATGTTTAAACAAATACATAGATAGAGTTTTTTGGTGAATTTTGAGTTAAATAATTTTTTTAAAATTATTTTAGCCCTTGGATTTAAATTTGGGCCGTTAGATATATATATTTTTTACCGTTAGATTTGATTATATTTGATCTCAGCCGTTGGATTCAATGTATTTTAAAATTATATTCTTTTAGAAAACAAAATTTGAATCTTCGTTGGGCTTCTGTATGTGGCAGACAGCTGCCCTGACAGTGGGCCCCACTATCAGGCGCTGAAGGCTTTAGCTTGCATAGGTGTTGTTGGGGTGCGTGTTTGGGCCAAGACTGGGCTGGGTTTGGGCGAGTCCACGAGCATCTAGGCTAAATCCTGGGTGGTATTTAGCTTTCTTTTGAGTTTTAGCTTGTAGCCCACACATTTAGCATGGGTTGGGTTGGGTTGCGTTTAGGGGGGAATAAAACCAAAAAAATAGCATTTAGCCCAGGGCTGGGTTTGGTCTTAACACGTTTAACACTAAAAATTCTCTTTAGAGAGATTTTTCAATGTAATCGGAGCACAGAGTGGTACATCACGTGTCATTATACAAATGGTGGGATATGTGTGTCAAAAAGTTAATAACTTAAAAAATAAAATTTTCCATCACTTATATAAAAACACATGGTGTACCATCCGTGTTCCGGTCACAATAAAAAATTTCTCCTCACGAGCGTCAAATATTTTTTTTTGTCAAAAAGAAAAAATTATTTTCACCGCCTTGAAGTGGTCGCAATGCTCATGCCAAATTAATTTTTATTAGATGAATAAAAATTTCAAGACTTGTACGTAGTGGATGAAATAAAACAATCTCATCTTACGACTATCAGAAAAGTGATAGCATTAACACCAGTTGAAGGTGGTGAGAAAAAAATTTCTCAAAGAATAAACAAGATTTCCATGACACCGGAAAGGATACTACGATAGTAGTGTATACTAATAGAGCATCTAGAGACGCTAAAATTAGTAGTTTCTTAAACCAATAACGCGATGTCTTGTAGTAATATTGAAATATAGGATGACAAGTGACAACATATTATTAGCATTAGCAATAGCAGTGATGGATGCATTAAGGGACTTGGGTGGTCCCGAGACCACTCAGAAGCCCAAATAAGTGACTGCGAGGACCACCTAGGACCACCCAAGTTTGGGCATGTAGTGGAGGAGAAGAGTGTAGCGGCGGACCGGTGACTGCAGGTTTTGCAAGTAAGGAGAAGAAGACTATTCTATTTTTGTAAAAGACTTGGCTAAACAACTCCATTTTGAGCCAAGCCATTAAAATAAAATAATTAAAAGCACGTCTTCATATTAAGCCACGTGAGAAAGACCCTTTTTAATTAAAAAATAAAAAGAGTCTATTATCTTTCCTCCTATCCGAGATCTCCACCCAATTTATTTGGCATTCACTTTCTCCAATTAGGTGATCCCCAAAATTTTCCTCTAACCTCACCTAACCGATTCCTAGGTCACCACCAGCTGCTTTACGCCTCCACCTGTCTCCTCTTCACGACCATCACCTGGTTCACTTCTCTCCAGTCTCCACGGCCACTTAACCCCCTAATTTCTGAATTTAAGTAAGCTTTTATTATTTTAGTCTAAATTAATCATATAGAATGTTAATAATGATGTGTATTGGATGAAGAATTTAAGTTCATAATAGATTATAGTTCATGTTAATTTGTTTTAAATTCATAATTGATATGGTGGACAAATTTGTAGTTTGTAATGTTGTTGGTACAATAATTATAAATGAAAAATTGATAGTTTATTTTAAATTTTTCAATGTTATTTTCGTCTAATTTATTTTAAAACTTTTACATTACGATCACTCGATGTTAGAGCTTTTATACGATTAATGGACAAAAGGAAGCCTAAAGCAATTTCAACTAGATTTTGTATGTAAGTTGGAGGTGGGTGTTGTTGCTCCATTTTACAAATTGATGGGGATTGCATACAGGCCTGTATATTGGGTCGAGCCGGTTCGGGCCTGAGTAGCGACCCAAGCCAATTTTCCTGTATACTGCAAGCTTTTCACATTATGGGTGTGATATTCACACGTCTCTTTTTACTTGTTTTACGCTTCTTATTAATTTCTAACATTTGATATTTTTCAATTTATTCGATCCGACGATCGAAAATTAAAAGAATATGTGAGAAGTAAAAACCGTGCGTGAATAGCACTCCCCTTCACATTATCATTGCCACATGATAATTCCCTATTGGCCGAGTGATGAAAGTTCAGACACACACAAAATAAAAATAAAAAACTGAGAGATCGCTTGAACTACAGGCTTTTCTCTAATATCCTTCCCGTTTTCTCCCAAATCTGACGCCGACACTGCCAATCCGGGGCAGAAATCGACGCTGCCTCAACCTCCAGCCTCCCATCTCATCGGTCGTGACCCACCCGAGGCTTCCGTTCCTCCGTAGTCTCTTTCTCTCGGTCTAGCGGCGCCACCGCCTCAACCTCCAGATTCAGGTATTATACAAATCTTACCGAGCACCATATATTTCCTCCAAGTAGTGTGAGTCAGAATTAGTAACGCCGTCGGGTGACTTCAATTAAATCTAATAATCTCCGATGAATTTTCACCGCCTCCCTTTTCTGTGTGTGTTTAACTGCAGAAATGTACAGTAATGTGGGAAGCCAGCCTGGGGCGGCAATGCCGACGGCATCCCCGCAGCCGAATCCGTTTGGGAATTCGTTGTACGGTGCTAGTTCCGGACTAATCCGTGGTGGATTGGGTGCATATGGAGAAAAGATTTTAGGATCAAGCTCTGAGTATGTACAAAGCAATGTAAGTAGCCACCAACTATTCCATTATGGATTTATGATCTTGCTTAACTCTAAAAGATAAAGATTTTAGGATCAAATTGTAAAGTTTTTGAATCAAGTGTTAATTTTTGTAAATTATATCAAAGTTTGGATGATTTTAATGTTAGCAAATAGCATGTTTAAGGGGCTTCATGAATCATTTTTCCCCTAAGGTTTATTAATTGTTATCAAATTAGCATGCTTTTAATTTTTTGTGATTTTTTTTGGTAAATTTGGTTTCAATGATGCTTGATATAAAATGAAGTTTGACATTATTGAATGAAACATTTCTGAAGGGCTTAATTCTGGTTGTGCAACTTCTTTGTCTCTTTGTTTGTCCTCTGGTGCTCTTCATCGAGCGAAAGGTTGCGGATCCATTAATTAGATCGGTGTATTGTATTTGTACATATGGTCTGATGCACAAATTAGGATGGTCTGATGCACAAATTAGGATTTTTATTTTTTTGAGATTGTGCAATGTGTACTTCAATTCCATAGATGCCTTCATCTTATTATGCTACCTAAAACATTTTGCATTGATCTCTAACTCAGTTAAACTATATAAACTGCTTTGAACGCAGTAGTTGCCTTGTAAGATTGTCTTCAATTTCAAATGACTAGATTTTCCCTTTTAACTTCTAGTACTCTTTAGATGTTAGACGTGGCTATCAGTTTGTACTTAATTCAAGGTAATTGAGTTCTATTCTGATATTGTTTTGGGTTGAAATGAGCAGATCAGTAGGTATTTCTCTGATCCGCAATACTACTTCCAAGTGAATGACCAGTATGTGAGGAACAAATTGAAGGTCGTTCTATTTCCTTTTCTCCACAGGGTAAGCGCTAACATTTTGGCTTTTGCTTGTGGAATGAAATTATCCTACTACAGAACTTATTCCTTGCCCTTCCCTTCTCGTGTTTCAGGGCCATTGGACCAGAATAACTGAGCCAGTAGGAGGCAGGCTTTCTTATAAACCCCCAATATATGACATCAATGCACCAGACCTATATATTCCATTTATGGCATTTGGTACCTATGTGGTTCTGGCTGGCTTCTCATTGGGTCTTCAAGGAAAGTAAGTTGATGAAATTTCTACATGTACTCTAAGCAGTTTTCTCTTTTGTTCGGGTTGTGCTGTATGGGAAATCATTTGATATAAGAATGAAGATTGGGTTTTCTTATAACCGTAGAAGTGAGCTATGCATCCTTTTCTTTTGCAGTTATTTCCTCTTTTTCTAATTCTGTGTCCTACTATTAGTTTTCTACTTTCGTCTCCCAGTTGGCATGGATCTTCCTTCATCTCAGAATTATATCCATGCCAACTGTTACTATAAGTCTATCACGATAACGATAGTACAATTGTTTTAACCGCTTAAAGAGGCCATTGCCAAACAAAAAAGTAAAAGTAGATAACAATAAAATCTCTTTATTAAATGTTTCCTGGGGCTTGGTACAATACAACTCCTAAATAAGTTAGGTCAAGACTGAAATGTGAAGCTCTGAACACATTGTCTTTTAGTTTCTTGACCCTAAACCCTGATTTCTAGATTATGCCTGTGACTTGTAAGTTGGAGTATTACATATGACCAAAAAGTATGCTGCAGATGAGACCACTCTTTTAGCTGGCCATACTGTTCTTTTACTGGTTAACCTGTGGCCAATTTTAGCTGTTGTGTTAGAGAAAGCAGGACCCCTCTCGATGCTTTAGTTTCCTGTTTCCTTCGTCTTTCTTTTTCATTTTCTTGCTGTAGCAAATGTATATTGATTTGAAGGAGTATTCTAGGTGTTTTAACTCTCGAAGAAAAAGAAATGGGAGTTTATCTTTCACTTGGACATCAATGTGAAACAATTAGCTATTAGATCTTTTCTCAACCTAAAAAATAATCAGTATTTTTTTTTAATTGTTGATTGGTCACTCCCTCAGCTCTTTATGAACTGCATCATGGTTCCATTTTGAGAGTTTCTTTAAGGGGTGTGGTTTTTGTTTTGTATTTATTATTTATGATTTTGGTAATTCAGTCTGTTAACGTCAGAGACTCGTATATCTCTTGGCACTTGTGATATCTTAAAATTGTTTTTGTTAATTTCCTACCAGGTTTAGCCCCGAAGCTCTAAACTGGTTGTTTATCAAGGGCTTGCTTGGCTGGTTTATGCAAGTTGCACTACTGAAAGTATCGTTGCTTTCATTGGGCGGTGGTGAGGCACCGTTGCTGGACATGGTGGCATATGCTGGGTATGCTTTCACGGGGTTGTGCTTTGCTGTACTTGGACGGATTATGTTGAGCTACTCATACTACTTTTTGATGCCTTGGACGTGTTTATGCATGGGAGTCTTCTTGGTGAAGACAATGAAGAGAGTTCTATTCGCCGAGGTGAGGAGTTATGATTCAAGCAAGCACCATTACCTGTTGCTGTTTATTGCTTTGGCTCAGTTACCTCTGTTTACATGGCTTGGCAACGTTACTGTTAATTGGCTCATATAAGACAGCTTATTTTGTACGAGTTAGCACCGCTTCTTGTTTATAGAATTTCCTGAAATCTTGTATACGGTTTCTTTGTATTAATTTCGGGCCACGACTTTTGCTCCCAGATTTAAGAATTGTTAGAAATTTCTTTTGAGTGTTTTTAGTGCTGGGATTATCAAGTAATTGTAATCAAAAGCAGTAATCTGACTTGAAAATTTGTCACCGAAAAATTATTATTTAGTTTTGTTGGAAGTTAACCCTTGTCTGTCCTTGTTGGGCGAGGAAAGAAAAATGTCTGGCTAGAAAGGAATGAATTTCGTGAACTTACGTGAAGGGGTTAATCGAATGCTATGTTGAATCGTTTTCGAGGGAAAGCCCGTTGTTGCTCATCGAGCAACTTCAGGTGTCTGAGCCTGTTCAATGGTTAAATATTGCCTCGGTATTAGTGTTGGCAAACTTAAGTGGAACATTTGGTGAGCCCCAGTAGTCCTGGTCAAGGACTCTGCCGGTGAATCCATCGCTGGACATGCTTTAGAAGGTCAAGCTTCGGAATCCACCGATGCTTGGAGGAATTCTGCTGTAAGTCATCCAATCCTCTGGCAATGTTGATACATGTCTAAAATCAGCCAAGATCAGGGACGGTAAAGTGATCATCATCGTCGTCCTCCAACATTTCGATCCTAGGCTTCTTGTACGGATTGTTCAATTTGGCGGGTCTGTACGAGGTGAAATTGGTTGACTGTGACACCGGAAGCTTAGGAACTTCAGCTACTGCTGCCATGGCTTTTTGAGGAAACTGCTCTTCGCCAAAAACACCCGTGTCTGCTATCCATTCAAGTTCACCAAACTCGAACGACTCTTTCTGATGAAAGAAAATGCAAATGACTTCTCTATTAGAATGGGAGCATCCATACACGCGGGCGCTTTTTGCGCGTGTACAACTAGATAACAAGCAAATACACACAGGGATATTTCTAACCTTGTCGGAAGATTCAAAATCTGATAACTGCAGCAAGTCATCAACACCCCAAGGGGATGAGAAACCAGAAGCCTGTGGTGTTGGAATTTTTGTTGAAATGATCTTGTGTGAGCTGTGACTACTGGGTGGCTCCAAGCTACTCGGTTCAGTGTCATTACAACAGCCGGTGCTCAATGCCACTCGGAATCCAGTGGCGAGGAACCTCTGGTGTTTCGCAGAGCGGCTATTTGCCGAATGAATCGATTCGTCGCAATCCTGACAAACGAGGGCTCTGTCTTCGACGCAGAATATAAAAGCTGCCTTGTCCTGGGAATCACAAGATGTTTGTGAGAGAGAAACAAAGAAACAAAGCGAGACTGAAATTTGAGGCACTATAAGAGAACTTGTCAAACTTGTGAGATCATTTAGCGACGTTAATTAACACAGATATTGAAACCTCACTCGCATATCCGATGCTAGCTACAACTATAACATAGTATCAGAGCGGACAATTCATTCATGCCAGACTCAACTTCGAATCATGCGTTCAACGTCACTCAATATAATTTATCTACACTAGACATATCAGTATACTAATTAAATCTTGACACTGACACCCAGTACTTGTGCCTCCCTATTGATTTTTTCACTTGGTTTTGGGTAAGATTTGCTTTTGAAGAACCTAATCTAAGACTACTAGCACTACTACAATTTTTTTAATTAATTTTTTTGTTACAAACCATGAGATAATTTACGGTAAATTTATATAAACTAAAGAAAAAAGGATTCGGACATGAATGCAGAGGATAAAGCACATTGCTCTAATCAATTTAACTCCGCCTACATTAGTGAAAATTATTACAATTGAGCACATAGAAATAATATATTTACTTGAATGAATGAGTTTGGAAAGGTAAACAAAATCTAACAGAAAAGGAAAAATCAAAATTGGAAGTTGGAATATGCTTACTCAATATACATGCTACATACATACATACTTACTTACATAAGAAAAGTGGGGAATTAAGTGAAAGAAAAGAAATTACTTGGCATATATCACATGTAGGGAGTTTGTTCGACTTTGAGAGGCACTCAAGGAGAAGCCTCTGGTGCTTGCTTGCAAGCTTATTCGCTGCATGTACTTCCACGTCACATTTGGCGCACAGCGCCGCCTCGTCGGCACAACAGATCACCGTCGCCGGAGCTTCTCGCACGCATCACACTGAATTTTCATCTCCAATATATTAATCCTCCTCCTCCTCCTTTTCTCCACTTGAATATTTCAGAAAACCTCCTAAAACCCTCACCAAAGATTAATGGAGGAGAAGAAAAAAAAGCCAAATATTGGATTGGAACGGGGACCTCCAGGTTATGTCTTGTGGCTGTAGAGACACTGGAGTATCTGCATGGTTAGTAATGCGTGCATGATCTAGCGGCCGCCAATATTTCTGACTGTTTTAATTTTTTTTTATATAGCTTTGTAACGGTTTAAAAATGGCAACGGCCCACCGGCTTGATTAATCTGTAAGCGTTTGAAAATTAAAAAATTACATCTAAATCTGCTTAGGCGCCCAACTAGGTCCGTCTAGCCGCAACTCTCATTTAGGCAAAAAATAGATAATTTTTTATTTTTCATTTTATTTATTCAAGAAAAAAAAAGTTATTTAATACTTGGATAAACATTCATTATATGTTTGTTCTTTATATTTTTAATATGTTCTAATACTTTATAATTTACATGTCATTCTATTTTACAATGTTTCCCAATATAATTATGTATTTTTTAGTATAAGTAGACATTTATTTATTTGTTATATAACAAATTTTATTAAAATTTAAAAAAGGGCCTAAGCACCTACTTAAACGCCTAAGCATCCATGCCCGCTGCCCGACCAACACCTAGCACATTTTAGAACTATTATTGCATTAATTCGTATGATTTAGCTAGAGCGGTGTTAGCTATTAAGTACGATATATCTTTGTTTACATGTCTCCACGATGGAAAGATAAACGCGAATTGGACACTGTATCTTTCTAGGTGCAAGTAGGGCTGGAAAAAAAATCCCAAAAATCCCAAACCGAACCAAAAATTCCCGAAACCAAACCGAAATAATCCCAAACCGAAATTCCCGAAAATTTCGGTACCCAATACCGAACCGATCCCGAAATTTCAGTACGGGAATCGGTCTCAAGTTTTTGGGATTTCGGTATTCCCAAACCGAACAATATATATATATATATATATATATATATATATATATATTGTTTAATTTTTAAATATATATTTAGAATTTTAATAGCCGTTGGATTTTGTTGAGATTTAATCTCAACCGTTGAATATAAATCAAAGTTATCAAAAGTTCAAAACCTAGTCTTTGTCTCTAACTCTCTTTCTCGGTCTCTCAAGTCTCGACACTCACCTCACCTCTCAGACTAAAAACCTCACCTCACCTCATCACATCCGTCGCCTGAATCCCGAATCTACCCACACCAGTCGTCATTCCTCTCAGTCCTCAATCCTCACCTGAATCGCGCCTTCACCCACTGTTTATACCACCCGAATCCGGCTCCTGAATTGAGCTCTCGGTCTTAGTCCGCACTCCTCCTCATTGCAAAGGTAAGAAATTCCTGCAATAAACTCAACCAAAGTTCATACAAATTGTTTGATTCCAAATTCGATTAGGGATTTTAAATTTGGGTTTCTGATTTAGGAATTCTGAAATTAGGGTTTATGAATTAGGAATTATGAAATTAGGGAGTTCCATTTCACTTCCATTATTCCATCGAACTCGAATCGAAGAAGCGCAGTCCCTGAGCTTCCCTCACCGAGCCTTCATCTCCAGCCCCTGAGCTTCTCTGTGTCGAATTCCGGCCAGAAGTCACAGAACTCTCGATCCCAAATTAGGTAATTAATTTAGTGTTTTGAAATCTAATTTCTGTCTTCCTTTTGAAATTTAATTTAGGGTTTGGAATTAATTTAGTGTTTTGAATCTAATCTCTGATATGCTTGCTGCCTGAAGACTTCTAGGGATTGAAATATACTTGTATGGTCATACAATGTCATAATGCATTAAGAAAAGCAAAGATCTGTTATTACTAAATTTTCCGTTTAGCATTTCCTTTAATTTGTTTTACTTGTTCCTGTTTATGGATTTAGGCCAGGCCTTGGATATGGAGAGTTTAAATGTGATATATAGTCAGAGGTGTCTGACATTGAAATCTGACAAAAATTGTAGATAGCAAATGACAAAAATCTTTGTAGTTATTGAAGTTTATTCTTTGAATTTTGTGGTCTTTGACGAGTTTTAATTTCTTTTGAATTTCTCAGCACTTGCTGCGGAAGTTAGTGTGGTGCGACCATCAAGATTAACAGCTCTAATTGTTCAGGCTCTGAAGTGGCAGCAGCACCAAGGTGAATTTTTGCATCTGTTAATTTGTTTTGTTGATTATTTGGTACGAGGTTCTCTTTGAAAATTATCCTCCCGTTGAAGAGCTTAAATTTGATTATTTGATACCTTGCCCTTCCTTAATAATTCTTCATCCGGATGGTTCACATATGCATTGAGATGAAAGATTCATGTGCTATATAGAAATTTAAGCTGGCGTATTATTTTTTATGCTACAGTTGTACTTACTGGAGTACACAGACTTTCTTTTTCATTTCATCCATTATTAAATCCATTTTTACTTACTGGAGTACACGGACTCAAATTTGTGCACAAATTAGTACAAACATGCCTTGCCATTTGATTGGCAGATTAGTAGAAACAAATTGGCAAATTGAGCCCAAAAGCATAATATGTCAAATTTTACCCCAAAAGCATCATATGTCAAATTTTAGTCCAAAAGCCCAAAACCATTTCGGGATTCCCGATTTGTCCCGAAATCCCGAAACTATTTTGGGATTCCTGAAAATTGGGATTCTCGAAAATTTGGTTTGGGATCGGTATTGAAATTGGGATTCCCGAAAATTTCGGTTTGGGAATCGGGACAAGGGTTTCGGTATGGGATCCCATACTGAACCATCCCTAGGTGCAAGTGTATAAATGATATCACATAATTTACCAGAAATATAAGGCCAACTTATGATTTTATTAGTTTACTTTAGTTAGGGCAAGTTGCTTTTGCATCTTTATATGTAGTTTGAATTGTAACGATGTAATAGTTTGTCTTTGAGGAGAAATTTTTCATTATTATCCGAACACAGGTGGTACACACGTGTTTTTATACAAGTGGTAAGAAATTTTATTTTTTAAATTATTAATTTTTTAACACACATATCCCATTATTTGTAAAGTGACACGTGGTGTACCACTCTGTATTCGGGTCACACTGAAAAATCTCTCGTGTTTGAGCGTTAGTTTCTCTTCTACTTACTTGTATTTATAGGCTCATAGTCGAATGAGGATTCTCTCCTGATCCTCTTTGTGGGGATCCTAAGGATTCTCACATCATGATCAGTTTTCGTTAGATACTATTTATGTTAATTTTAAATAAATAAATTTAAAATGCTTTATGACCGCACGATGTACGATAAACGGTTAGGAGGTGAGAATCCCTAAAATCCCCATAACTTGGATTCGGATGGAATCCAAATCCCTCATAAACATCTCCATGATTACGTGACACACCCCGACCCGAAAGTGGGGCGTGCTAGCTGTCACGTGAGAGTGACGTAACCATGTGCATAGTGAGGAAGCAAGATTAATCAGAAAGATACGAACAAATTAAAATCATGCAACCAGCAACCCAAATAAAGATAGTGTGCTAGTGCGAGAATTAAGATGGTTTAGACAACTAGAGCATAAATGGTCTACGTGCAGTCAAGCAGAAAGTACTAAATAGAGATAACACCCGAAGGTGGTCCTACATAAGTGAATTCTATCAGAACGTCCGATGAGCTCCTCGTATGCCACCAACGAACACTACCTAATACCTGGAGGGGCGAAAAATAGAAAGCGTGAGTGGGAAAAAACAAATCTTTTCAAAACCTTTCTTTTCTCAAAAGTTATAACCCATCGCCGTAAAACCTGTATAATTTCCCATAAATAAAGTATATACTCATATATATAATTCTCAAAATCCTGCTGGAAAATATGTATGTATGAATGTATGTATGCCATGTCAAAGTATCATAACTGTATGCCAAATCATAACTCTGTGAATGTGATTGAATATCAGATAATCAACTCAGCCCTCGGCTGTATATAGCTCATAACAATCTCATCATATCATATAGCTCATAACCATCTTAATCATATCGTATATCCTGCACACACATCAATACCACCTCTAGTGGTCTGCATAACATCACTGTATATAGAATAATATGCTCTAGTGCTACAATCACGTGAAGACTGTGTGAATGATTCGCGGGTCACCTACGAGTCGAACCCACTTATAGTGGTCTATTCGACAAGATTGTGCACCTAACTTGGATCCAAGGTGAACATGCGGTGCGGGATGTGAACATCACGTGAAAGACTATGCCCCTAACTCTGGGCGGGAGCACTAATATCAATGTGTAGGTTTATGAGCTCTAATCACATCACATCACATCACATCATATCATTCTCATCACTAATGCATAATAAAATAAATAGATACTTTGCATGGCATTTCAAATCATACTATTCTTTAAATTCACTTTCTAGGAAAAGCAAGTATATAGGTATATACGGAAAACAAAAGCCCACTCACTGATAAGTAGCCGGGTCGTAATCCCCGTGCCTAGCCTGGCTACGCTCGTCCTCCGGATAGGTCTCGCCTATATGAGAAGTAACTGAAATAACGTTAATTAACGCACATAATTGAAACCTTAGAAATAACTTCTCATATATTGCTCAAATTGGGTATATGAATATACCACCGTGATCTACACAACCTCACGAACATCCCCATGTTTTTAGAAAATTTTTTTCGACCACCCACGTGTTGGCCAAGGCACGGCCAGACGCGCTTCCACGTGCGGCCACGTGATTTGCACACTGACAGCGTTAGTTAACGCTGTCAGGAATATTCCTCGGAATATTCCGTTAAAACCCAACGGAAACCGTCCATACTAACTGACGGCGTTAGCATATTTCGTCAAAACTGAAAGAATATTCTCTGTCTTCTCTGGCGAGTCGCCGGTTTCTGGAAAAACTTCCAACTATGGTTTCTTCTTCATTTTTACACCATTTTCTATGTACTTTATACCAAAATGAAGATCTCACAAAGATGAATACAACCATTCCTGACTCGACCCCCAACTCGCCGGGGATTCGCCGGAAAAAGCCTCGATAATTCCGGTCAAATTGAAACTCTCCGATCTCGCGATTCCGACGTCGAAATTCTTCCAACGAAGCACTCTGAGCTTCGTAAGGACCTCCTTAAGCTCCCTATGAGCTTAAAATCCCCTAAAAATCAAGCATGAAAAATTGCATGAATAGTGCACGTACGGAGGGTGAGGTTTCCACGTGAATTTGAAGTAGTTCTTACCTGAAAATGGTATGAATGTGTTCGTATGGACCTCAGGAACACAATGGTGTCCTTAACACCCTCGATCTACAAGGTTTTGGAATGGGTTATGGGTGTGTCCGTACGTAGAGAAGGAGAGAGAGAGAGTCTGAGAGATAGAGAAAGTACGGGAGTGAGAGAGAGAAAGAGAGTGATGTGAATGTGTGTGTGTGTGGTCCAAATACAACCAACCAAAACAATTGGGCCACCCCCCAAACTTAAACACACCCGTACCTTAATTAACGTCCAAGGGCATTTTAGTCTTTTCCCACATTCGAGAATAATTTTCCGGGACGGGCTATCACATTACGTCTGATAACGTCAATCTATATAACTCTACCTTAATGGTGTCAATTGACACTGATCATCATTGATTCTATCCATCAACATAATTCTGACTAGAAATGAGTTTTGTGGATGCAAATTGCGTCCAGGGTTGTATTAACGAAATTACATTTACAAAATAACACCATTTCGACTAGACCTTCTTGTTTTACCTTTTTTTATTCTCTTTTTCATCTTGCAATACTTGATGACCGAAACCTTGCACTTTTTAAATTATCCTTTAAAGATCAACTTTGCAACAAAAAGAAAATCAACGAACTCAAAATATTGACTAATTCTAACTATTTGAGTGTGTAAGTGAGATACATGATTCATGTGTTTATTGGATAACCATCTAAACTAAATGATTTCAGATTGGATAATACTTGCATTCCTACGTTTGGGGATGAGCTCATTCCCCCTTTGCGAATAGCGTATCTTGACCATATAAATTTCATAATTTGAAGTGTTCACTTTCTTAATCTTCATTTAAAGATCATCCATACAAAAAATCATTTTAATCGGAGATCATTTAGTCATTAAAATGTATAGAACAAATCGACAGTATAGGTACCAAGCAACATATTCACGATGACCAAACGATCTCCAATTTGAATAATATTTAAACCAAATTTGCAAACAAAATGATGTATCACCAAAAGAAAACAAGCACGTTAATCAATACTTAAGTAATAATCCAATCATTAACAACCACATGATTTAGTTCATAAAATTTGATTTAAAGTTTGGCCAAATCAGATAAATGATCCCTGTGACCATAAGGTATTCAGAAGATAGCTCATATGCTAAAAAAACTCTGATTTAAACCCCTATGGTGTACCCCATTAGCAAATTTAGTTCAAAAATGATTTTTCCGTTAACTATCGGTTAATATATGGGTAAAATCGTACCTTGACTGTGCACCTTCTTCCTCCGCATCCGCCACCACGAAAGACCATCTTCACGCCGTCGTCGACCCGGTCTTTCGGACGCCGTCGTCGACCCCGGCATTCGGGACGCCATCTTAGAATGCCAAGAAACAAGAGTGATTGAAAACGAAGACGTGAACTCCCAACCAAAAACCCCGGCATTCGGGACTCCATCAAAGTAATTCTTTAATGGGTTCCAAAGATCCCTGAAAACCCTCTAAATTAAGCTACTTTGGGTTAAAAAATTGATTCTTTTCACTTCTTTTAATCATTGGACGAAGAACGCAGAAAACAGATTAAATTTACTTAAACTAATCAGCAATCTTTAAGCTAAATCTTCACTGCCCAAAACCCAGCTAGAAAGCTAGAAGGAAAGCAAGACACTTGATTTTGGGGAAATCAGAGTTTCTTGAATTAGCCAAATTACACTAATCCAGATGGTTAATCATATAAAGCTCTTAAGAATTAGTAACTGAGCTCGAACAAAGAGAACCCATGATTTCACAGAGTGAGAGATAGAGAATCCAAGGGGACGTAGAAGACGGCGAAAGGCTAGCTGAGTTGCGGGGGGACGGGGTTTAAACTGGGATTCTCTTATACTGGGGGTTTTTGGTTTTTGGTTGAGTACAAATTACAGACCTTGTTCTTATACATTAGACAGTATAAAGACGAGGAAGAAGAAAGTGCACTATTAACAAGTTAACGAAAAAATCACTTTTGGACTACACCACAGGAGTTTAAATCCGAGTTTTTTTAGCACATGGATTATCTTCCGAATACCTTATGACCACAATGATCATTTATCAGATTTTACCTTAAAGTTTTGGTCTACCTAGCATTACCCCCTACTTTTCAAAATGATCTTCAACTAATGATTAATAAATTAAACGATTTCGATAGTTGATTTTATTTGGTGAAAATACATTATCACAAATGGTGATATGTGCATACATTGGAGGAGACCTTTCAGGTTTAACTATCTTTTTACAGAAATAATATTTTATAGTCACTTAAAAACAAACAATTTAAATTAGAGAGCTGTTATTGGCACTCTCAAAATCTCAATCCACACTCCTTCTATATTTCTGATTTATTTATTTTAATTCTTTTAATATGATTTCTGATTTTGCCCTTGTATTGTTTTTAATGTGCCTAGAATTTTGAAAACCTCATTAAGTATAATTTTAATGACTAAAATAACATGAAAACTAATGAAAATGACTTGAAAATTTTGAGTTTTAACGATAAGGACAAAATAAAGGGTAAAGTAAATAGTACCAAGATTGATTTTTTAGTGTAAAAATGTGATTTTTTGTTGAAGTGAACAATACCGGGAGCTGAAAGCCTCATTAATCTTTCAGATTTC
Source organism: Heteromeles arbutifolia (assembly GCA_024362995.1). Classification (NCBI taxonomy): domain Eukaryota; kingdom Viridiplantae; phylum Streptophyta; class Magnoliopsida; order Rosales; family Rosaceae; genus Heteromeles; species Heteromeles arbutifolia. Next base: position 28,598,769 of record JANCRC010000012.1, on the reverse strand, counting down.
TAGTAGATTTGTTTTCTTTCCAGATTTCCTATGAAACAAATAGCATAGCAAATGTCATAAATAGCATATTTCTTTCTTCTTTTCAACAAAATAAAATTGTTGCTAAAGGCAACAAGTAATCCTTCTAAAATACGACATAATAGTTGTGGCTATCACAGTTCATATCTTGAATATCATATCAAGGAATAATCTCATGTTCTTTTTCTAGAATTTTAACCATGTCAATACAAAGTTAAATAATTCTAAACATAGCATCCAAACATATATGTATCAGCAATTGCCTCCACATCTCAAACCAAGCCTGAAGCCTGTTTCCATTTCCTTGATAATCAAACTCTAATCTTTAATTGCCTCCACATCTCAATCAAGCACACAAATATGTATCAGCAAAGTGCAAAACCTATATATCATAATAAAATATACCAAAACAATTAGAAAACATATATAAATACGTCCTGTATATTCAAACTCACATTAAAATTCTAATGATTAAAGGTGTAGTCTATTTGCAGACTTTAGTTGTTACACATACAATAGAAATTTCAATTGATGGAACACAAATTAATTTCAAGTCCCAACCAAGATGAACGTCATTTAAAGAGTAATTATAAAAAGAGAACTTACAAGTATGTCTCTGATCAAAATCTGCAATCATACCACATAAATCATGCAGCTCTCTCATTGAGTTCGCAGGTCCGACGGTTGTGGCCAACACTGTTACAAATGCTACATTTTCGGGAGTTCTCAACTATCTTAAACGACGAAGGCTCACGCTGCGTAGAGTTAGATTCCTTTCTCTTCTTCGACTTTGATGGACGACCTTTATGAGCTTGAATAGTAGGCTCAAGAATTAAAGGAAGAGAAGCACAAAGAAACTGGGATAGCTGCCTTTTGTTACCTTCTTTTTCAGAAATGGGCATTTTTTCGTACTTATATTTTAAAATCTGCCAGAAGATCACTTATTTCATCTCTATCACCATCCAAGTTAACATCAAAAACATCACTAAACGATCTTGTATCAATCCCCCATTGCTCCTTTACGTCCTTCAATTGCAATTCACTTCTCATTTCTCTAATCAGGTGTGCACAAGGAAGGCCCATTGTTTTAAAAAAAATGGCCTTTACACCGAGATAAAACATCAGTGGATTTTGCTAATCCATATTGCTTATGTAACCCATCCAGTGCAAACATAGAAACATGAGTAACAAGTTCTTTAAGGAAGGGAATTCGAAGTCTATGTGAGACACGAATCTTTTCACTTGAGAGTCGAACTTTGATTTCTTGAAATTGATTTTCAATAGCAAGACAAATATTTTCTTGCACCTCACTAAGGCCTCCAGTTGAAACTTGAAGATACTTCTTTAACATTCCATGTGCACCTTCTGCTCTTGAACTAACACGATTACCAAAGTGCATAACCTGCTCAGTCCATGCACTTACAAATTTTTCTTTGAAAGGTAGCCATGTAGCTGTAATATATTTAAGAACAGAATTATTGTACTTGTCCTTGTATTTTACATCAAAACAATTCCAAGCTTCGTTGAATGATGATTCATAGGAAACTGTGTTAAACTAGTCCAAGTGGATATGAAATTAACCCAATCATCTTCGTTTTCAAAATGAGACTTACAATTTGTAAGAATATTTTTCTCAATATGCCAGACACATAAAATATTTGTAGTTCTAGGCAAGACACTTTCTATAGCTTTCATCAACGCCAATTCCCTATCTGATATAATCGCTACTGGATGATTATCAATTCCCAGGAGTTTACTAAACATTGTTAGCGCCCATACATAATCCTCTTCCTCCTCCTTTTGCATGAAGGCAAAACAAGAATAAAATGATGTGTTGAAACTTGAGACCCCAATAATATCCAACAATGGCATCTTGTACTTATTAGTCTTATAGGTGCAATCCATCACAAAAACATTTGAGTAGCTCTTAGTCAGTGCAATTGAAATCGGATGGGCAAAGAACAAATGAGTCAAATGACCATTATGATCATACTCAATGTTATAGGAGCAGTTCCACCAGAGCAAAAAGAGGCCAGCACCTAGTGGAAAAAACAGGGGGGGGGCCCGCTGTCAGCCCACTTGTTCTTCACCCAGAAGTAGGCGACGTGGCCTTCTCAATGCCGTTGGATTTCCAATGGCTAGTTTTTCTAGACCGTTGGATTTCCAACGGTAAAAAAAAAAATTTAAATTTTACTTTTAAATTGGACCGTCCGATCACAGATCAACGGTCCACGTTTTTTCCCCAAAAATCAAAAAAAAAAAAAGAGGCCCAACAGTCAGAATTATGACCGTTGGCCACGTGGCAGCTCCTTGGCTCTTGGATGTGAATATTTTTCAAATCCAATGGTCCAGATTAATTAACTACATTAAAATTTATTAAAAATTATAAAAAAATTTAAAAAAATACAGAAATTTTTTTATAAAAAAATGACTTGATTGAGCACCAATGGGGATTGCAACAAGGTCAAGATAATTAGTCGGAGTTTATGTAATTTTATTTTAGTGTGTTTTTTTTTTAAGTTTATTTGATGAGTTTATGTAATTTTATTTTAGTGTGTTTTTTTTAAGTTTATTTGAAATTTTATCTGAAATTGGTTAAAAATCTTATCCGAAATTAAAACTATTTTTTTTATTTATTCTTTTAAAAAAAATATAAAATATTTTAAATGGGCTGGGTGCCAGCGCATTTTGTAGGGGTGGAGATCGTTTGTGCTAGCGCATTTTTAGACTGGGTGCTAGCGCATTTTTTTAGGGGTGGAGATGCTTTGGCCTATTACTGTTCACTGGAGTCTATTACTGTTTACTGGAGTGGATAAATAGGTTGTGTGTTGGCCCAAAGTCTTTAAGGGTGGAATTGCTCTAAGTGAAACCACCTTGACCAAGTTCGTCCAACAAGGCTTGAACAACCGTACGTCCTCCTAAACTCTGCTTCATAATCTTATACCTTTCATTATAGACACTTTGAGAAATTGCTTGAAGATTATGATTAATTTAACGAAGTGAAGAAAGAATCTAGCGAGGTGGTATACCAACCATAGTCATTTGTTTAATGGGCAAGATTTTGTCTTCTGAAAATCGACGACAATAAGGATGCCCAGAGCAGAAGGATCATGGTTATGTGACAAATTTTTTATGTCTACCTTCCAAAATCCTTCTTATTTCTTCTTTCGCCAAATTTCAAAAGGACAATTTATCAATCGAGATGCTGTTTTTCTTTTCTTGTCCTCTAACGAAAGATTGATATTTCGATAATTACCACCTCTATCACAACCAATGATAACATATTTATCAGCCTTCGATCTCCGAATAACAGTTGCATACCCTTGCTTTAATGCAATTTCACGAACAATACCAAGGAGGTCTTCCCGACTTTGAAAGTTCTTTTCAGTCAAAGAGATCATTGTGTCATGTTCACTGATCTTTACTTGACTCCCTAGATAAAAATAAACTCGGTTTTATAGCATGTGAACCATTCATTTCAACATAATATACAGTAACTTACTAACAATGGAAGCTATCATACTAGTTAATAAAACAAAAGAAGTTGGTCGAATGAGAAGTCAATTGATAAGGGGGTAGAACTCATTACATGAAAAGCAAATCAGGTTAAAAAAAAACAAGCATTCAAAGGGCACCAACAACAAAACTTATTCATGAAATTGCATTGCACCAATAAATAAATTTGTCTACTGGAAAACCCCAATTCTAATCCATGAAATTGAATATCTAATTCATGTTATTGAGATTGAAATACAAATATGTTCAAACTCATAATGAAACACCTATAATACTAAAAATAATTATATGAGTAAATAAAAAGAAAAAAAAGTCATGAGAAGACATACCATGAAAATTTGATTCGAGAGAGTTAGAAGGATTACTCAAGTTTGACACTTCTTCCATTTCACCATTGTAAATTTCGTCAAAACTTTCCAGTAGTATTGGGTCCATATATGGTTGTTCATTCATGAATTACCCAAAAAAAAAAATGAAGAATTTTGCTCAGACTACGAGGAAAAAAGTCAGAGGATGAAGAAATGGCGGACTTGATAAAGCAGCCACCAATTCTGTATGGAGCTAGAGTCTTTTGCATATATGCTTTAGACTCGAGAGTAAAAGATTACTTGCTTCTAAAGCACAAAAGGTCTTTACAACTCCCCATAAATATTTACCCATATTTATTTCATCATACTTAATGAGGTTTTCAAGATTGTAGACGTTAAAAGTAATATACGGGTCAAATCGGAAAGCACATTAAAAGAATTAAAATAAATAAATTAGAAAGAGGGCTAATAAACTCATCTTGTTGTCTTATCTCCCTACCCCACTAGTTTATAAAATTTTTACTACCATTTTTACCCTTTTGTCAAATTACATCAAAGGACCTGGAAAAATCTCAGAGCGGCATCCCCGCCAACATCTGATCCCAGGGCGGCGTCTCAAGGACGAAGCTGATGTCCAATGGCGACTGCACAACCTCAGTCCTCTCTACCAACATCACCTATCACCTCCTTCACCAAGTAATGTTCTCTCTTTCAAATTTGATTCTTATCTTCACCACCCTTTTATAATTATAATTTGTTTATTGGAAATTCAAGCAATTTGGCATTTGGGCCAACGTCAACTAGCTTCAAATCGAGGCCGTTCGACTCGTGTGACGTGACGACTTGCTCATACATTGATGATGCAGTTGGGGTGAAAATTTTTTTTTAGATATTTGAGGTTATTTTAGGAATAATTGGGGTGGATTAATAGGATTTTAGTTTTTTAATTTTTTATGGTGGGTGAGATTATAATGTGGGGTGTAGAAATAGGACAATGAGGTGAGTCTAGTAGCACTCAATCAGAAATATAGGAGTGTGGATTGAGATTTTAAGAGTGCCAATAATAGATCTCTTTAAATTATCATGAGTGCATTTTTGCTCACCACCATTTAGTGTGGTATATGCTCACCACCTTATAAAAAATCTTAAAATTCAAACTCATCTAACGGTGATAAATAAGGTGGTGAACATACACCACACTAAATGGTGGTGAGCAAAAATGCTTCCCAATATTAATGGAGGCAGATTGTCTGCCCTCCTAGTTGTGATGCCCTTTTATGCACTTTTATTTGTGCGGTCACGGTTAAGTCACGTCAATATTTTATATTTTTATTTTTTTTTGTCTTATTATCTCTATTAAAAAATTAATATAAAATATTAACGTGGCTTAACCGTGACCGCACAAAATAGAAGGGCATGAAAGGGAGGGCGGACAATCTGCCTCCAATATTAATACACACCAGTGTTGGTGCTTCCTATTGCACCAACCATTATGGTTACTTCCCTCGCACGTAGCAGTAATTCAGAGAGAGGTGATCATCCACGGCCACGCACTCTCTCGATCTGAACACGCCGATCTCACTTAATCAAAACAAGACTAATGCCATAACTCCAATTAATTAACTCTCTTTAATCCTTATTTTTAATCTAGTTTCCCCTACCAACCATGTCGTCCTTCGACTCCTTCCCCAACGCCGACGAATCCCACGACCCCCACCTCCACTCCCCCACCGCCCAGCCCTTCGACGACGATGCCTACATGGGCTACGACCCCGGCCTCCCTTCCCAAAATTACGACTCCTCCTTCAACACCGCTACCCACGACGACGACGACTTCTCCTCCTCCGCCGTCGACCCCCCCCCCCCCCCCTCCCCTCCACTCTGATTTCCAGGACGACGTCGTTCTCCCCGGTGGTGACAACAGCGCCAACGTTAATCAGCAGCAGCAGTCCCCCGAGGTATACGGCTTCGGCGTTTCCACCCCTAACCCGGAATTCGTGTCACCTTTTGATTCGGCGGTGCCCGAGTACAATGGCGTAGGCGGTGGCGGCGATGATGATGACGGGGACATTTTCGCCTCTAGTGAGCCGGTGCTGCCTCCGCCAGAGGAGATGCGAGAAGAAGGCTTTGCTCGCCGTGAGTGGCGTCGGTGAGCTCAGATCCTAATTTGTTGGCTTGAGATCAAATTATTATCAAAGATTAAAATTTTTGAATTGAAGTTATGTACTTGCAAAACATCGGCTAAGTATAACACGATTACATTAACTATTTGATTAAGTTGGATTTAAAATCTGTTTAAAGATTAATAATGTTGTGCAATGTGCGTGCATGGGATTCAGGGGCTTAACTACTTATATTGTTTCCCTCGGGAATATGGGGTTCGAAGCACTAGCTTTTCCCCGATTCCATTCCGTTGTAGTACGGTAAGCAACGTACCTTTTTAGTTAACAAAGATTGGAGTTCCTTGTATGGTTGGCCGAGAGCCTGAAACATAGTGAAATCCTAGGTCTCTGCATTATTGGTTTTAGTCGTTAGCTGGTTAACTAAAAGAAATGAGTCGACTAAAATTATGCCTTGCTTTCTTTTCAATTGTTTCATCTGCACTGATTAACGCATTGAAATATTTTGATTTGACCTTTTTGCGTCAATGCATGCAGTCTAAATGTCATCCATGTAGAGGAAAAGGAAAACAGAGAGAGGGAGATGCGGAACCAGATTATCGAGGAAGCTGACGAATTTAAGCGGGCCTTCTATGAGAAGCGGAACCTCAATTGTGAAACTAACAAAGCTCACAACAGAGAAAGGGAGAAGGCAGTAATTCTAAAACCCATCATCTTCTACCTCTTCCGTAATCCTAATTCTCCCACCCTCCCTCCCTCTCCCTTGCTCGCTTGTACATGCATCTACGATCATCATCAGTGCTTCATAACTAGACGTGAATTTGAATTTCTGTGCAGCTGTACCTGGCCAACCAAGAGAAGTTCCACAAAGAAGCTGACAAACATTACTGGAAAGCAATAGCAGAGCTGATTCCTCGCGAGGTTCCTAATATTGAGAAGAAGAGAGGGAAGAAAGATCCTGACAAGAAAGCCTCAATTGTTGTCATCCAGGGCCCAAAACCTGGTAAATCGACTGATCTTTCAAGGATGCGGCAGATTTTCCTGAAGCTGAAACAGAACCCCCCACCGCACATGATGCCACCCCCACCTGCCAAAGATGTCAAGGACGCAAAGGAAGGAAAAGATGGAAAGGATACAAAGGATGTAAAAGATACAAAGGGAGGAAATGATGCAAAGGATGCCAAGGAAGGAGGAAAAGATGCAAAGGAAGCAAAGGAAGGAAAGGATGCAAAGAATGGAAAAACTAATTCACCAACCGCAGCTGGAGCTGCAGGTGCAAGCACACCTGTTTCACCTGTCAAAGACGTTGCTGCGAATGGTACTCCCGACTTATCAAAACCAGAGGCTCCTGCTCAACCAGAGGGTGAGCAACATACGGAAACCAGGCCAGATCCTACCGAGTAATGACCCTTCATATTTTTTTATTCTTTACATTATATTTGAGTCTTCTGCTTAGAAACTTCCTACGAAGAATAAGCACAATCATTTGTCGATGAACCAGAGTCTGCAGCATGGAATGCAGAGATTTTCTTCCTAACTTGCTCGAGGGTTTTGTAGTCTTAGTTTGTAAGCAAAACCACCTCCATTGAATTCAATGTTTTCACATTTATATTTTTGCCTTTTGAAATTACACATGCTCTTTTGTTTACACACAATTCATGGAGTAAGAACCAATTTTGTCCTTACAATAATTATCAAACGATCAATTACATCACTGCTTTAATTTACAAGAAAAATAAGCAAATAAATACAAACTCAAGGAGTTTCATTATTTCGTAACTTTGCCTGCAGTCACAGAAGTCTTGTTTATTTTTAGGTCCTTGGGGTGAATATTGACCAATTGGAAGGTTACTAATTCGGCTTGTAGTAGGCGAGAATACTATATACAGTTTGCATGACGGTAAGAATGAGAGCAAGGATGACCGCATTTGAGAAAAGCGACAAGATTGACTTTGGATTGTATAGATAATCCCTTTTGATCCTTGCAAACCAATGCCTTAGCCAGCGACGATGGTAACATTCATTCACTTGCCGGGCGAGGGAAGAGTAAAAGAAATTTATGCGTTCAGTGCTATAGCGAAGCCTATTGAAGAAACAAACAGTGTCCTCCTTGCTCAACTCGGTGTCTATAATTCCTTTCTGAATGAGGGAGTCTAAATCTTTGGTAGACTTGATAAGCTGATTCAATAGCATGGCGTAAGACAAAATGGCACATTTGTCAAAGTTGTCCAGACACTGTTCGTAGGTTATGAGGTTTCTAAACAGGGATTCTGTGTTGGATCGAATCATCACATATGGAATTTCCATCACTCCATTTTCCAAGTTGAAGGTTATGTCCGACAGATCTCTCTCATTGGATGGACTTTGAAATTTGACTCCAATTTCCTCGAGAAGTGTCACTGAGGGAATAGGAGTCCAATCTACATCATAAGACCTTGTGTTCAACAATGATCCAACAAGCGAATTTCTTACTGCGTCAAGTAAATTTCTCATAACACATTTCTCCAAGGAATTATGCTTCATTCCGGAAACGCCCTTAGTAAGTTGATATAGAGAAACCTCTTGTGATGTTTTTGTGAGGTTGAATAAACAGTCCAGTACTTGCCACGGAAGCTGGTTTTCAAGCAGCAACAAGTCGTTTTTAAATGTGGAGAACCACCTGGGCACACGGAAACTTGGCTTGCGGAGAAGTTCTAAAATATAGCACCCATCGACCACCATCATTTCTACAAACTCATTGCTACTCAGATTAAACTTGTCGTCTTAGCAGTTACGAAGAAACACTTCTCTGCTTCTAATTTCTATGACAAACTTCCCCAAACTGGTTTCTCGAGTTGGTTTGCGATTGAGGAGGGAACGCAAATACCGTAGCTTAGTTTGTCCCATGCCTTGAAACTTTTCTCTTCGGTGGTGATACGGCCCGATGGAAACCACTTGTGGGAAAAAAGCATTTTCATTCTCCCTGAAATTTTTAGTTGGGACTCTAAATACGCAAGTATGAACTGGCTCTGTTGATTCCTTGGGAAGCTTTTTTTATATCAAGGACGCTAATTCGTCTTCAATTTCTTCGTTTCCGCTCCAACTTTGGTTACCCACATGACTTATTTCTCTCTCACTTCTCTCTCCCTCCTCTCCTACTTGAATTACGGAGTGATCAGCTTCTGCGTTGCTCTCACCAGCTGAGCCTGTCATCGTCAACTCTTTTCAACTTCAAATGCAACTCGTTTACTCTAGTCTGTATTATATATTTGTTTAGGCCCAAAATATTAGGTTGGGTCGAATTAGAATTGTTCTCGGCCCAGAAGGTTCTATTTGGAGGCTTGTGGTTTATTTAGCCCATGGGCCGAGATCGGCCAGGTCCTGTTAGGAAAAGTGCTGTGTTGGATAAAGGTGAAGCAGACAGAGTCCTACGGATAACATGAATCCTGATTCATTAAGGGGTCTCGGCAAGGATGAGGTTGACGAGATATGGAGATGTGTGCGGCATGATAAAGGCTAGGTTCAAAGTCCTGATTGAAGAAGGATTAATCGAGATAGTTTTGGATCAGAATACGGAGTCCTAATCCAAGTATGACTTGATTGCAGAGACGCTCCTATAAATACAGAGGCAGTGGCACCATTCAAGCTCTCTCGAACTCAACACACAAATCTGCCTTGCGCAAACCCTCGCTCTACGTGAAACCTTTCAACAACCTTGAGATTTTTATTTTCCTTTTCGCCAACACATCTTCAGTTTGGATAAACAGCACTGTGAAGGCAACCGGTGGTATCTTCAGTTTGGATAAACAACACTATCGCCGTAGAATCAGCCGACCTCGGAGCACCTTCAGTTTGGATAAACAGCACTGCGAAGAGGCCGACTGGTTACCTATCCAAGTCTCGGTCGAGAAGGATTTTCGAATCCTTATTGGCAGAGGTCATCTCATTAGCCTTCTCGGCGAAGTGAGGTGTTACCAGGTTACTACATTCGGCACATTGACAGCCGAATTTGATATTGAACTTCGCAAATTAGCAGCCTTGTCTTCAGGCTCTAGAACCCGAAGGCCGAGAATTGTTCATTCCTCGGCCGCAGTCGCAAGATCAAGAAGTCAGCAGCGCGACCAACGCAACATCAACAAATTTTACTCTTCGGCCGAGCTCGGCCGATAAGTTGGCACGCCCCGCACACAACCGAATGACGTAGTTAGCTCATAGATTACTCGGCATGCGCACCACGTAGGCTTGGTCGTTTTTAGGGTCAACATTTTGGCACGCCCGGTGGGACCCAGTGCTAAAACTACGAAGTTCATGCCAATTGAGACACGATCAGTCAAGAAGAAAGCAGTTATGGGAAAATCAATGACTGATTTGTCAGTACCGTAGACACAAAACCCTATTGTTACCGTCATACCAGAGTCTGCAAGCACGACATGCCGAGAAAAGGAAACTGGTCTCGGTGGTCAGCCTCGCAATGCAGAGGCCCCTAGCAGAACCGCATGCATTTTCAATGAGGTGGTAGTGGAGGACTGCGATGAAGATGGTGGTGAAGGCGCTGATCCACCAACAAGGTCGTTTCTCCAAAGACGGCTAGATGAACAATCTCGGTAAGTTGAACAGGTATTCAGCCGAGGAATAAACAGTCTGCACGACGTAATAAGCAGTACTAGTGAAACACACACCAGATTGCTTGAAATGCTGGTACATAAGATTTGTGAAGAAAAACCCTCCGATCATTTTTGGCAATTGCCACCAAGGAATGATCGTTTACCAGTAGTACAGGCCGAGCCAGTGCTTGCTCGGCTCAAGTCAATTGACCTGGAAAAGAAAGGAGGATCGAACAGTAGAGCGGATGGATCTGACCAGAAAGTAGAAGCGACATCCATCGATGCGACCGAGATCCAGAGGATGATCGATTCGGCCTTGAAAAAGGGGTCGAAATTCCCAAAATTCATCCACCCGTACCCTGCCTACGTCGAAAAATTTGAATATCCCAAAGGTTTTAAAATCCCAGATTTCAGTCTGTTTGCCGGAAAGTCATCTTTGTCCTCGTTAGAACATGTGGCCCGGTTCACCGCTCAATGTGGCGACATTAATAGCGATTTCCATAAACTGCGGCTATTCAACTTCTCATTGACAGGCTCGGCCTTTGAGTGGTACATCAATCTCCCACCAAACTCCATCCAGAGCTGGGAGGAATTGGCCGAAAAATTTCATGAGCAATTCTATCGGCCGGGGATGGAAATGTCAGTTTCATCATTAGCTAGGATGGCTCAAGCATCAGATGAGTCGCCAATGGATTACCTGACCAGGTTTAAGTCGGCAAGAAATTGGTGCCGAGTACCCCTTCCTGAAGTCGAATTTGTTAGACTAGCTTTGAATGGGCTGGACGTGGAGTATAAGAAGAAATTCCTGGGGGCAAACTTCCGAGACATGTATGAATTAGCTCAACACGTTGAGCAATATGACTACCTACTCCGAGAAGAAAAAGTCTCAAAGTCTTCATCCCGAGGAACCATCTATAAAAACCCCACGGTTAGCTATGCCTCGACTGAACCTGAAGAGTATGCTAATATTGATGCAGCCGAGATAGTCATCGATAAACCGTATGTTTTCAAAGCATTGACGTACCCCAATCCCAAAGATGTAAAAACTCGCTCGGCCACCGAAGAATCTACCACCAAAACATCAAAGGTTTATACTTTCGACATCACTAAGGCCGACGCCATCTTCGACCAACTGCTGCTTGCCAAGATCATCAAGCTTCGGCCTGGGCATAATATTCCTAAGGCCGAAGAATTGAAGGGAAGAACATACTGCAAGTACCATAACTCGAATAAACATACGACAAACAACTGTGTCATATTTCGAGATGCCGTCCAAAGCTGGATCGACAACGGCAAACTCAAGTTTCCAGACAAGAAAATGAGCGTTGATACCGACCCGTTTCCTACGGGGACGGTTAATATGGTAGATGCCCGTCTACCTAGAGACAAAGGGAGAGAGAAGGTCAAGCCCGTCCCAGTGTAACACTTTCGAACGAAGAGTTCTTAGCCACGGCTCAAGATAGATTTATTTTCGAACGAGCCACCCGAGGTTCTTTCAGGACCGGCCATCATCGAACCTATGACAAACACCAGCGCCGAGGAAGAAGATAAATCAGCGATTCTTTGCAGTCGGTGTAAGACAAACGTCGACGCAGCGCCAAACAGAAGGCTGTTTTAAGTTAAGACAGACTCGGCCGCAATACCTCAGAAGACACTCAGTGCGAGCCAACGCCAGGGAGTTTTCGACAGACTCGGCCCCAAAACGCGGCCAACCGAACTACCCCCAGTTAGACGGCGCCTTGACTTTGATGCACCATTCTATAACGAGGATTATTACGCACGAAGTTCTAGCAGCTCGAACTCATCGGCAAAGCGGAAAACCTTCAAACCTCCGGAATCGTGTGATCAACGTTGGTACACCTATCATTCCCCTATAGGTGTGTACACTGCACTATCCAAATCACAGAAGCGTCAGCGCCAAAGAATGGACTGCATAGCTCGCCGAAAAGCAGCTCAGGAAACTTCGGCCCCTAAGTGGCAGCCGAAGAACAAAACTAGCAGTGACGACGAGCGACAACCCCAGACCATCATGACAGAGTTGCTCCAAGAAAGACAAGTGATCAATCCTGACGTGGAAACCATATTTGAGGAGGCTGATAAGCGAATTAAACTTCTCATTCGACCCGGGGAAATAAAGGTGCGCCTTGAACATTTGAAGGCGGAAGCCGAGAGCAAACTCTCCCCGCTACCTATACAGGAGCCTTTGATCAGGGTTGGACGGAACCTGTATCCACCGTTCCTCGGAGAGGCATTGGAGTATATGCGAGAGTTTCACAAAAAGCATTCGGCCAACGTTCTATACGGTTTGCCGAAAGCATGCTAAGATACGATTGATCTCGTTCTGGCCTGTCCTGATGCCGAGCGAATTATTCAAAAGAATTCGGACCTAAGGCTGAAAGCTAGGTTCCAGCACATACGAGAGGCTCGAGTCCTTGACTTTGACGTTGACCCATATACCGATATCGAGACGAGCGAGCTCCTATTTTCTCTGGAAGATCTCCAGCACTTGCGATACCATTTCGAAGTCTTTTCAACCGTTTCTCTTTTTGGCCTTACGACCGATGAAACGAAGAGCGTGGAACGCTTAGATGCCTACCTAGACATCAGGGACGCCCGCATTATGTATCAAGAGCAGGCTCGCGGCATAACGCAAGTCCTAGACCCTGTTATGGTTCCCAATAAGCCTGAGCCCCTCGACCAACAGAAGAAAGTCCTCCAAGACGCCTTGCAAGAACATACCTCAGCAACAGTCAATGAGGTCAACCCAAATACTGTCCATGACAGGAGTTCGGAGGAGAAAAGCTCGGCAAACGAATGATCGTCAGAGTTAGGAGATACGGGGCCGATAGGTCCTTCGGTCCTCGACAACATGGAAATCAGTATGGTCCATGTTCTGCCTACAGATTTTCAACCACGCACGTCCCAACCTAACTTCCTAGACGGTGACATAGTGGCCGAGGAGGCTACCCAGGCCGACTTCGTGCTCCCTGCCGAAGTCGAGTTAGCAACAAAAGAAGATAACCTCAAGGCAACTCTCGCCGAATTATTTCTTCGTTCGTCATTGGCTAATCTCCATCACCTAAAGCCATAGTATGTTACGGCTCATATCTAGGGATACCTAGTGTCCAAAATTTTCGTTGACTGTGGAGCGACGGTCAATATCATGCTTGTGACAATCATGAGGGTGTTACGTCGTTCTAACGACGAGCTTATTCCATCAGGGATCACCATGAGCAGTTTCGTTGGTGATAAATCCCAAACCAAGGGAGTCATCCTGTTAGAGGTGACCATCGTAGGTTGCAACCACATGACCGCTTTCTTTATAGTTGACTCCAAAACCGAGTATAATGCGTTGCTCGGACGGGATTGGATTCACCAAACTAGTTGTATCCCTTCATCGTTATATCAAGTTCTTGTCTTTTGGGATGGCAAGACAGTCGTGGTTCACCCAGCCGATTCTCAGCCATTCGAAGCTAACATGATCCAGGCACGATACTACGACGATCACATCGGGTACATCACTTTACACGGCCTTAACAAAGAAGGTCGGCCAACGCAGATTTCTGTTCAGAAGGCCATCGAGGTTGGCGTCGAAACTGTTCACCAAGATTCGGCGAGGCTTGGGTTGGCCAACTTTGTCACCGACCCTGATGTCTGACGCTAGTAAGACTAAACGCCGAGCCGCAGTTTCTTCGACCATGGAACGGTTGCTGGCTCATTGGTACGCTATTTCCCAACAGCCGGATTCGGGCGTCAACCTCATGGAGTTCCTCGCCGAATGCGACAATGGCCCTGTCCTCTTTCTCGACAAAATCCAGGCTACCCCGGTCGAACTCGAGGATAGTCGGCCCCAAGTTAAAGACCCATTAGACGAAATAAATGTGGGAACGGCCGACAACCCTCGGCCATTGTTCATTAGTGCTTTGTTACCCCAGCATACTAAGACTGAACTCTGCAAGTTGGTTGGCGAATTTAAGGATTGTTTCGCTTGGAGTTATCACGAGATGTCTGGCCTTGACCGAACCCTCGTTGAGCATCAATTACGCATCAAACCTGGTTGCAAGCCTTTTCGCCAACCTCCTCGAAGGTTCTCAACCGAAGTTTAACTCAGCATAAAAGAAGAACCGGTTCGACTTTTAAACGCCGGGTTTATTCGAACTGCCCAATATGTCAAATGGTTGGCAAATATCGTGCCAGTACTGAAGAAAAACAGTGCCTTACGCATTTGTATTGATTTCCGTAATTTGAATCTGGCAACTCCCAAGGATGAATATCCCATGCCGATCTCAGATTTGTTGATTAACGCCCCAGCTACTCATGACATGATGTCTTTCATGGATGGCTATGCCTGTTATAACCAGATCTTTATCATCGAGGCCAATGTTCATAAAACTGCCTTCAGGTGCCCGGGGGCATTCGGAACATTCAAGTGGGTAGTCATGCCATTCGGCCTTAAAAACGCTGGTGCCACATACCAACGCGCCATGAACGCCTTCTTTCATGATCTGATTGGTACCCTAGTTGAGGTATACATTGACGACGTGGTGGTTAAATAAAAAAGTCGCCAAACACATCTAGATGATCTTCGGCAAGCTTTCCTTCGCATGCGGCGACATAACCTCAAGATGAATCCGGCTAAGTGCGCATTCGGCGTACCGGCCGGTAACTTCTTAGGATTCCTCATGCATCATCGAGGAATTGAGGTGGACGAAAACAAGGCACGCGCAATTATCGCTGCCCCACCCTCAACGACAAAGAAACAATTACAGTCCTTACTTGGCAAGATAAATTTTCTTCGCCGTTTTATATCTAATTCGGCGGGGAAAATGACAGCGTTCTCTACTCTTTTGAAATTGAAGGACTCGGATCTGTTTGAGTGGGGCGAAGAGCATCAAGCGGCTTTTACACAGATCAAGGTTTCCCTTACCACGTCGCAGGTTCTCGTGCCACCTCGGCGCGGTAAGCCTCTAAAGTTGTATATTTCAGCGACCAAATAGTCTATTGGCTGCCTCCTCGCGCAAGACAACGATGCTGGCCGCGAACAAGCTATCTTTTATCTCAGTCGGGGTCTGAATACACCTGAGATCAATTATTCACTTGTCGAGAAACTTTGCTTGGCTTTGTTTTTCGCCACCATAAAACTTCGCCATTACATGCTTCCATTAGTTACGCAAGTCATCGCCCAAACCGATGTCATCCGTTAAATGCTAACGCGACCTATGGTAAAAGGCCGAATCGGGAAATGGACAATGGCATTATCAGAGTTCAGTTTGAAGTACGTGCCTCAGAAAGCCGTTAAAGGCCAAGCTTTAGCCGATTTTTTGGCCCAACATCCCTCCCCATATGATGTCGGGGGTAATAACGTCGAAATCGGCATAGTTGAAGCACGCGATAACTACTGGACGATGTATTTTGATGGCTCTAGTACCTCAGCCTCGGCTAGTGTTGGCATCGTCATTCAATCGCCTAGCCACAGCTGATGGTATTTTTCTCTTCGGCTCGATTTCGATTGTACGAATAATCAAGCCGAATACGAAGCTCTTATCATCAGCCTCCATGTCCTCCATGACTTACGAGCGACCCGTGTCCTCGTCTTTGGTGATTCAGAACTTGTGATTAACTAACTCAATGGTTCTTTTCGATGCATGAGTTGTACTCTGGCACCCTACCACATGATTGCCAGCTATTTGGCCGAGTCCTTCGATGGCATTACATTTGAGCACATTTCCCGGGTTCATAATATCGACACCGACGAACTGGCTCAAATCGCTTCCGGAGCACAACTCCTGGGGGGCAAGCTAGGTCGGGAAATACCTGTGTTACAACGACCATACCCGGCCTTGGTTAATCAGCAAGTCCTCCGACGCGATAACGTGATATGCACAAGAGTTATGTCATTACCTTCGTTGTTGGACTGACAAGACCCTATAGATGTTTGCGCAGTTGAGGCAATGCCAGATGATTGGAGGAAGCCCATTATGCGGTATCTTGATAATTCTAATGGCAAACACGACCGCAAAACAAGGGTTCACGCCACGAATTATGTCATGTATAAAAATGAATTATATCGAAAAGGCGAAGATGAACTACTATTGTTATGTCTCGGCCCCCAAGAGGCTGCTCGAGCAATCACAGAAGTTCATGAAGGAATTTGTGGATCTCATCAGTCGGGCCGAAAAATGTGATGGTTGCTTCGACGGCATGGCTATTTTTGGCCAAGTATATTTAAAGATTGCATTGAGTTCACACGGGGATGTGTGCAATGCCAAATTCATGGTCCTATACAAAGAGTCCCGGCCGAATCACTGCACTCGGTCACTAAACCATGGCCATTTAGAGGATGGGCTATGGACGTAATTGGCAAAATCACGCCGTCCTCCGGGGCTGCCAAGCATGCATGGATACTTGTAGTGACCGATTACTTTACCAAGTGGGTCGAAGCTAAATCGTTTGCCTAATTAACGTCTAAAGAGGTTTGCGACTTTGTGGAGGAACACATCGTGACCAGATTCGGGGTACCAGAAACGATCATAACTGACAATGGCACGATCTTTACAGCCGAGAGGTTTAAAGAGTATGCAGCGAATCTAAAAATTTGGCTAAAACAGTCCACGCCATACTATCCACAGGCAAACGGACAAGCCGAAGCAAGTAATAAGGTGATGATCGGTATTCTTGAGAAAATAATAGGGGAAAGGCCTGGCATGTGGCATTTGAAGTTGAATGAGGCTGTATGGGCATATCGGACATCGCTCCGAACAGCGACTGGGACAACCCCATACGCTCTAACCTACGGGCATGACGCAATACTACCAGTCGAATTGAACATAAATTTGTTGCGAATAATCGAACAAAGTAGTTTGTTCAGCGCCGAATATAGTTAGTCTATGAGGCAAGAGTTAGAAGATCTAGAAAAAGCGCGGCTTAATGCATATAATTTACTGGTAGCACATAAAAAGATTGCCGAACGAGCCTATAACCAACGAGTTAAACAGAAAACATTCGGTGAAGGAGATTTAGTTTGGCAAACTGTGTTACCTATAGGAATTAAAGATCCTAGGTTCGGAAAATGGTCGCCGAATTGGGAAGGACCGTTCATCGTTCATAAAGTCCTCGGCAAGGGGGCATATCACCTTAAAGATCGAACCGGCGCAGTTCACAAGTTACCAATCAATGGGAAATTTTTAAACAAATATTATTCGACTACTTGGGAAATGCGAGAATAAGAGTTTCATCTTATTAAAGATTATCAAAAAGTACAGCTTGAGCCGGTCAGTCAGCACATAAGTAAATCTAGGGTGACGGAGGAAGAAAAGTTTCAAGCACGGCCTTCAGCTCCAGCCACCTCACTTCGCCCATTGTGACCTCGACTTGACGAATCCTCTTATCCATTTTGTGCTGCTCGACCCGCTTCACGCTAGCCGCATAATCGGTTAGGCAGGTTTTGCCACCTAACTCGAAATCTTTCGTAAGTTCAGAAGCCACGGCCGATCTCTGATTTTAAAGTTCGACGATCTGACGGTCCAGGTCAGCTATAGCGTCTTTCTTCGCTTTCATGGCTTCAACTTTTGGGCGAAGTGCTTCGAGGACACCCGACGCAGCCTTCAAGTTATCTTCGGCCCGAAGAGCTTTCTCGAAAATCCCAAAGAATTCTCAAGTCTGCTCCAAGGCCGAAGATGCTCGGGTAATAGCTGCAGGGCTCAACTGACCATTAACCGCGAGGTCATTGAGACATTCGCCGACGGAGTCGAGGCCCTTGCGTTCGAGAATTTGGGGGGCCGAAAGCGACAGAAGTTCTTGCAGCTTGACAAGAGTAGAGGAGTTAGCCGAGGACCTAGTCGTGGTCGCCGAAGAACCAGCAGTTCCCGACGCAGCTGAGAGGAGGGCGTCGAATTTGACTTCCCACGAAGGCTACATGAAAAAGAAAGGTCAGAATATGTTGAATCATCAGACAAGCAAGCAAGAAGGAAATTCTAGACCTGCTGAGAAGAGACTTCGGCCATGTCTGCTGGATCGTTGCTCGAACCCAGAGAGCTCAATGGCCGAGCCTAGTGTTTTAGGCTACTTCTCAATTCACGCGGCCGATGAAGGTTATCTACATTTGATGGCCACTGAGGTGGCCAAGAGATATAGATAACGCCCTTCGGCGTATAAAAATTTCGGTGAAAAGAGAACGCGGGCACCTGACATTTAGTATTTTTCTGGTTTAGCATTCTAAGGCAGAAAGTTGATAAAACAGAACAATGAAGTGGGTGCTTACATAGTCGGAGGTGGCTTCCTGAGGAGGGATACCGAGGTCTTGATCCTGCGGGTGGATTGGCGTTTCCGCCGTTGCTTCAGGCTCGGCGGCAAGGCCTTTCCCATGAACAACTGCGGGAGGATCGACCTGACCGACCGCTTCAACGATTGCAGGTGTCTTGACCCGGCCGGCTGTTTTAATCGTTGGAGGAGGACTGCTAGGGTTGTTGTCGCTCTCATCATCCTGAAATAGAGGTTGTTAAAATTGTTCGAAGTTGTTCAAGAGAGAAGGAATTAACAACCGCATCATTATACCTCCATGATGATTGCCGACTGTCTTGGAGTCTTGGAAGGAGTTCTTCCCGTCGCTGCGGTTACCTCTTCCAAGACAGGGGCCACGACTGGTTCAGAAGTGGCCGTTCTCTCAACCGGCAGAGAAGCAGCCGGTTTGGCCGAGGCCGGAGGTGCCGTGTCCTCGGCTAGCTGGGCAGTTGCCAGCTCAGTCGTAACTTGTGGCTCAGATCGAGCCTCGGGTGCTTGGCCAGTTTGGGCTCGTCGCACGACCGCCTCGATGCCGATGGAGGGAGAAACGTCAACTGTGGCCGATCCTGTCGTTTGGCTATCGACGACATGGATCTCCCGTTCCCCTTTTTTTGCCAATTTCTTGACACACTTGGAAGGTTGAGGGACCACGACTACTGTCTCGGTCTCCTATCGGAGTCGTTTACTTGGCCTGGAGGAGGGAATCGATTTCTTCTTGGCCGCAACGGCGGCCACCACCTCTACCCTCTTTGGCGCTCGGCTGCCTGGGAAAAGATGAGATTGAGTCAGTAAAATTATGACAATTTTTTCAGAAGCAAAGTAAAAATAGCTGTATACCTTGGGCCGCTTCTTTAGGCGGGAGAGCTGGGGTCTTATTCGGACGGTCACCGAAGAGTCTGCTTGTGATATCTTCAACCGGTGCGCCAAAGAATTGTTGGGTGCACTCTTCCCACCAGTCACCAAAGGTATCGGTGCTGAGGGATTCAAGGACGACCAGTCGAAGACGAAGCTTCTGGCATCGCTCTTGAAACTCCCTCTTCACATCTTTGCATTCCTTTTCCGAAGAACCAGAAATGCGCTCTCAGCTCAAAAGAGTGAGAGAAGTGAGAAGGGGGATCGGGCAGCCTTGGAGGTAGCCGAGTTGCTGGGCGGTGAAGTTTGGATGGTAGACCTCCCAGCTCGCTCGGCGGGCGTCACAGCCAAGAGGAAGGTCACGAGCGAGCACGAACGACCCCCAGGATTGACGGAGATCGACGTCTTCATCCGTGCTCCATGCTGACGAAGGGAGCGTGACCGACGAAGGGTATTCCCGATGACGACAGATCAAAAATTCATCGTCGGAGAAAGCATCGAGGGTGAAAAAGTATTTGAATACTTCATCGGCCTTGTGCGGGGGCGCTGGTCGGGAAGCCAACTGAGCACCAAGCGCCTCGGTGGGTAAGAAGTTGACGATTTCTGGCTGAAGGGGGACGAAGTAAACCTGCAGCCAGAGTTGGAAGACCTAGAGAGGGCCGCTCTGGTGCGGGTCGACCTTGTGAAGGGTCATTTCAGCCAAACAGCAGAGGAGGTGAGCAAGGATCGTCGGGCTAAGAGCCAAAGTGTGGCCGCTAGCCAGAGTTTCAGCCACTGGCATGTTCTCGACCAGACATTTGTTCGACTTCGTATAACAGATGTATTTATTGTACCAATAGAAGAAAAAGGCCTCGTGCTCTCCTTCTCGCAGATCCTCGTCCCCTCGGCCGGCGAAATGGAGGTAGAATGTGTTGTAGTTGAAGAAATTCTTATGAAGTTTTTGAACCTCTTCCTTCGAGGGTGTTTGACCTTCGCCGCTCAGTATTTCGAGGGCCTGCTTGTCGAATAGCGCTTTCAGGTCAAGATTCGACGGGTACCAAAAGAGGGCTGCATCGATTGGAATGCTAAATGGGGAGGTCACCAGAAGGGCCGTGACGTCGAGGATGGTGGGACTGACGGGGCCGAGAGGGAGGACCATGGTGTTGGTAGCCGAGCACCAGAGACTTGTGGTGGCTATGAGAAGCTCCTTGTCCATAGCTATCTTCAGTGATGAAAGGCGGATGGCGTCATAGATGCCGAGTGTTTTCCACTGCTTGCCGAAAACCTTCTCTATTCGCTCGACCCAGGCCGCCCAGGTTGTAGTGGTCGAGGGCCAGGAGCCTTGAGGTTTTGCCGAACTCCATTTTGACCACTCGAAGCCTTGCAGCAGGAATTTCAGGCTCTCAGCTTTGAAAATTTCAATAATAGGGGATGGCACAGCCGCTTTGAAAAGAGGACCAAGGATCTGATGGAGGGTGTTCATGTCGCATTCGAAGCGAATGGTTTTAATGGTGCAGGGATCGACGATCTTCTCATATTTCTTGCATTCTTTGGAGAGCTGGGAGGTAAAGGAAGCCATTGCTAATAGTTGGAAGGTTTCTGGAAAAAGGGGTTTCTGGTTTGGAGTCTGAGTGCAAGGATCTTGGAGGAAATGGGTTTTCCTTGGGTGTTTCGGGAGTGAGAGCAAAAGATTTCAGAAAATTTGAAAGCGTAAAGGTGCAAATGAAAGAGTTCTGGTATTTATAGGGTCCTTGGAGGAAGATCAATCGTTTCAGAATTCGAAATAAAAAGGAAATTAGTCGAAAAGTCTCTAATCATTATGAATATCCGGAGAATCCAGGTGAAGAGACCGAGTTTTTTGTGTTTTGAGGATGCACGTTTACGTGTGGCGGCAAGTTTTATGGGGAAGGACATTTTGACACTTGCACGATCGCCAGGTTATTTAAAAATCCGCGAATCGAGGTGTAATGATTAGGCTTAGTAAGAGATTCGACAGTTTAGTGAACCGCACGCTTCAGGCGTCATTACTAGGGGCAGTTATGGCAGAAGACGCCATGTAGTGAAACGGTTGGCCGAAAGAAGATCGTGAAATCGTGCTTCATAAATGCTCCTTGGAAATCGAGGACTAGGGTGATGAAGAGATTCACTTCTTTAAAGTCAGGGCTCGGCCGGTAGATCTCCAGGCCGAAGACCTCAGAAGCGAGGGGGCAATGTTTAGGCCCAAAATATTAGGTTGGGCCGAATTAGAATTGTTCTCGGCCCAGAAGGTTCTATTTGGAGGCTTGTGGTTTATTTAGCCTATGGGCCGAGATCGGCCAGGTCCTGTTAGGTAAAGTGCTGTTTGGATAAAGGTGAAGCAGGCAGAGTCCTACGGATAACATGAATCCTGATTCATTAAGGGGTCTCGGCAAGGATAAGGTTGACGAGATATGGAGATGTGTGCGGCATGATAAAGGCTAGGTTCAAAGTCCTGATTGAAGAAGGATTAATCGAGATAGTTTTGGAGCAGAATACGGAGTCCTAATCCAAGTATGACTTGATTGCAGAGACGCTCCTATAAATACAGAGGCAGTGGCACCATTCAAGCTCTCTCGAACTCAACACACAAATCTGCCCTGCGCAAACCCTCGCTCTACGTGAAACCTCTCAACAACCTTGAGATTTTTATTTTCCTTTTCGCCAACACATCTTCAGTTTGGATAAACAGCACTGTGAAGGCAACCGGTGGTATTTACAGTTTAGATAAACAGCACTATCGCCGTAGAATCAGCCGACCGCGAAGCACCTTCAGTTTGGATAAACAGCACTGCGAAGAGGCCGACTGGTTACCTATCTAAGTCTCGGTCGAGAAGGATTTTCGAATCCTTATTGGCAGAGGTCATCTCATTAGCCTTCTCGGTGAAGTGAGGTGTTACCAGGTTACTACATTCGGCACATTGACAGCCAAATTTGATATTGAACTTCGCAAATTAGCAGCCTTGTCTTCAGGTTCTAGAACCCGAAGGCCGAGAATTGTTCCTTCCTCGGCCGCAGTCGCAAGATCAAGAAGTCAGCAGCGCGACCAACGTAACATCAACAAATTTTACTCTTCGGCCGAGCTTGGCCGACGAGTTGGCACGCCCCGCACACAATCGAATGACGTAGTTAGCTCATAGATTACTCGGCCTGCGCGCCACGTAGGCTTGGTAGTTTTTAGGGTCAACAATATTAACAAGAACAAAAATTACAAATGATGCCAATCCATTAATTGAATTACCAAATTTATTATTGGAACCTTACAGAAATTTTATTACCGTAATAAAAATTGAAAATATGACCTTACCCCTTGAAATTTAATTTTTTTTATTTAAAACACACCTCACAATTACATCTTTTCCTTCTCTCCCTCTGTGCTGCCTGCCACATGTTCTCTGTGTCCCTTATAATTGTTCAGTAAAATAGGCCTACAATAAGAACATTAATTCGTTAAATTTTACGTATAGTTATAGAAAAAAAAATGTATTTAAAATTTATCGTATATTTGAAAATAAAAGTATCAACTTTTGATACGTTGAGATTCTAAATGTAACAAGAAACAGTGTACCAAAAATCTAAATGTACCATAAAACCAAATGCACCCATAGTATAAGTAATCAAACGTACTAATATAATCAAATGATCATACAACCAAACGTACATTTACTATGTTTATGTATGTGTCAATGATTTTTGAACATTCTATTTAATTCACTAAAATAAATATTATAATAAATAATAAAAAAAAATCTAAAATCGCCACAATGAGAGATGCATATAACTATGAAAAAAAATGCATAGGTAAACGAATAATAGGACAAGAAAAAGGAAAATGAAAGTATAACGAGAATTTTTTTTTAAGGTGGGTAGCAAACAATTTCATGAAAAATTGTATAAAAAAAAAGAAAGTGTAAAATTGAACCTCTAATAAAATGAAATTAGTCACTAAATTTGTAGGAAAAATGTTTAATCAAACTTTGAAAAGAAACATATGTTTAATCAACGAAATTGAAAAACGAGACGTCTATATCAAATCGCTCATATTTTTTCTAACAAAAACACAATGACTAGGCTCAAACTAAACAAATTCATTAATTAAGTTTGACTTCATCCAATTTGTATTTTCGGATGCCGGCTAAAATACCCCTAATGACATTTTGACTTTCAATTTATAACTTAGAATCTACATTTGTTATACAATTTATTTAGAAAATATATGATTTTTAGACAAGTATAAAACTAAACAGTGAGGCCATTTAGTACACTACGGTATAGTGGTATTCATCTTCACTTGTAAGTGAGAGGTCTTAGGTTTGATTCTCGTAAAGGTAAATTTGAACCACATTATTGTTAGCCCATTGTGAGGCTAAACCCACCCTCTACCTTAGTATATATAATATGTTCCAAAAAAAAAAAAAAAAAAACTAAACGGTGACGAAAACCATGGGTGAATATTTTTGTAATAATGAGCCATTTATTTTCATAATTAGGGTGAGTAATTAGATTTGTTTGACATAATCAGGGTTTTGTTACATAAGCTGTAAATTTTTTGTAATAATAGGTCACTTATTTGTCTACATAGCATCTTAATGATTTGGGTTTTATTTGGATGATTTAATAAAAGAGGGCTTATGCTAAAGAAATAAGAGTGGTAAGAGCCTATCTCTAAATAACTTAAATAAAAAATAGAAACAGCAGAAATTTCAATCTAAAATTTGTATGCAGTTGGTAGGAGAAACTCCCGTGCAGGATGATCCAGCTTTGATGCAGCATCCAGAGATTGGCTAAAGAAATAAGAGTGGTAAGAGCCCATCTCTCAATAACTCAAATAAAAAATAAAAACAGCAGAAATTTCAATCTAAAATTTGTACGCAGTTGGTAGGAGAAACTGACCTGCAGAATGAACTAGCTTTGATGCAGCATCCAGAGATTGTGTTATATGTTGTTGGAACCTTACATACACACACACACAATGCAGCATCCAGAGATTGTGTTATATGTTATTGGAACCTTACACACACACACACACATACACGGATATATTCCGAATGGAATTAATTAAGAAACTTAAGGAATTAGACATTTATACTTACCTTGCTCAAGTCTATTTCCTTTGCTTTATTCTATTGCTAATTTGTCTGACTATATGTGTTGAGAATAAATTCTATATTGATGGATGGAGAGATCTTGCATGTGCTTATAAGTAATTAGGCTACTCCTCGTATTGTCGGTTTTATGGTAGAACCTCAACTTTCTTCAATACGTGTTACCAAAGTTTTAAATGGTTCTTTTGATTGCTTGTGAATTAATCATAGAATATATTAGAGTCTTCTTTAATTTTCTTTGTTAAGATGAACTGCAATGAATTTTAAAGCTGGGAGCTTCTAGTGACTCCCAGTACTGATCAACTCACCCTTAAAACAACACTTGAAAATATTGGTTTTACTCCTTTAAACTATTTAGAGAAATTAGAAAACCAGAAAATAAATTCAAAGTGCCATGGACGAGATAGTCTATCTGGCGTAAAGGTATATAAACCTTACCATTTTGTGAGTGCTTTTTACACAACGAATATATAGTAAATGAAACGTTCTGTGGAGCATTTTCGATTCAGTTAGTAGGTCGAGGTTGAACTTTAATCTTATGCATATATTACCCTTTTTTGAGAGCAATGGAGGATATATATTTCATTCAACAGTCAGCACCAATATAGCACAAAAAGAGAGTCTGGGCAGGGCATATGACTAAAATTTGCTTATGCATGCTTTAATACATGAAAATTGACTCAAGGAGAAAATATTGTGAATGAATATCTTAAATTTGTGTGTATACCATTACATGTTGAATTTTCTATCTTATCAATTGTTAATAAGTTGATCTCGCTTAAAATGTTTTTGTCTCCATCCCTGCTAAAGCATTTTTGTTTCTTACAAATATCTTCTCGACTTGGCAACGGTCTATTGGCGATGAGTAACAAAAATAAAAAGTACATATTTAAAACATAGAGAGGAGTCACATTCTTCTGGACTCATAGTCCAAGAAAATTGTGACCACTAGCCGTTCGATCTTAATTCATCAGTAGGTGATTGTGGAGACATAATTTAACCACATCCAATAGGAGAAGGACACGTGAACTATATACTCGCTATGACAGTTTTACACTTGATGTCGTGAGCAAGCCACAAATCACTCCAAAGAACGTGGCACCTGTCTGCCAAGTGAGTATTAGGCCTTTGGCTATCAACGTATCAAAGGTGCTTCGGGCTCATGATATACCTACCACCGATCCAAACTCGACCCAATGGTGACAGAAAGTGGGCTCTTCGGAGTCTCCCCTTGGGTGTCCAGCGCGCATGCGTTCTTACTAACAAGGACCTTCAAAACTACTAGCTGGCAGGACTGCATAGACTAGTTTGCTCCATCATGAGCAAAAAGTTAAGGTCTGCCTAGTATGGCTTGCAACCTCCCTGCCTGGCTACCTACCATGGTTAGGTCTATAAGTAGCCAAGTCAAACAGGAAAACGATCATCGCCACTTAATACCCATAAATCTCTCTAGTTTATAGTTTCTCTCAAACTATCTTTTTGACTTAAGCATCAAAGGTCCCTTGGCGAACACCCTCCCATTTTTCTTGGTGTTCATCAATCAGGCTAACGGTGTTTGTTATTTTGCAGGTTTGATTTCATCATTTTAGCCTTGTACAAAATTTGCATCCATGGTGGTTACTTAACTTTTGTTCTTATGCATTTTTCTTCATGGCTGAACTAAGATCGAATTATGAGTGACCATCACTGTTCTAAAATCACCGCCTAGCGCCGCTTGGACTGTGCCGATTAATCTTTAGGCGTTTGAAAATTAAGAAAGGTGCCGAGACTTGCCAAGGCGGGTTGTCATGCCCCGCACCTGAGGTTGATGGAAAAACCAAAATCCGGTGTGCAAGCTAAAAAATAAAAATAAAATAAAGAGAAACTATAGAAACTGAAACGAGGTGAGAAATAAAATTACTCTTATAAAAGAATCAAGAATTATTTACGAGGCTAAAAATAAATAAATACAAATTCTAACCTTACATCTAATTCGATCTCATTTCATCTATCCTTTTGATCACTTAGTTTGTACACCTACATAACAATAGATAAACGAGCTTCAAGAGGTCAGTAGAGACATAACTTTACCACAGTAAATTGACAAATCTTAAATTAAGTGTCATGGCATCGTATAGTCAGGTATCAATTCATCATTAATTACAATGCGGAATCTTCGTCTATACCCGTTAATTCGTATAACTAAACACCTAGACCTCGTACGTCCATTCTGTACTTATACCACTTGGTCCCGAGTGACTAATTATACGAACTAACCTCGTAACTCAATCATCCCAATTTCGTCTTTTGTTAGTTGTCTTGTCAAAATCCTTCGTCGCCAATCCCGAATTAAGAGTAATTGTGCATTGTGGACTCGCCTGAGAGACTTGGTATGTACTAAGAGTTTGGCTCAACTACACAAAATATGCTTTCCAGCTATCCTCATTTTCAAATTTCTAATCTCAACACTCAAGTTCCAACCAGATCTCACAACATGAGTGATGCACAAATAATGTCATTTCATCCTTCACATGTGTCACATTATATTCTCAACGAATAGCAATTCATCAATAATTCCATAACTAATAACAAGTAAACACTCAAGAGAAGCATTTATCCAAGTAGCACCACATCACATTAATTAACCAGTAAGATCAACAACCATAATATAACACTTCACTAAATTTAATAGGGAACTTTAGTGAAAAGCTCTTGGTACTATTCACTTTAACGAAAAATCACATTTTTACACTAAAAAGTCAATCATGGTACTATTCACTTTACCCTTTATTTTGTCGTTATCGTTAAAACTCAAAGTTTTCAAGCCATTTTCATTAGTTTTCCTAATTTAATAAAGCCAATCTTTGTAAAGGTCTATCGTATTTCCCCTACCTGAATTCCAGAGCTAAAGCACAACTCCAAGCTATTATCACAAAAGTCCAACACCTTAATAACATCCTATTCACAAGTATAAACAAGTCACTATATGCACAACCACAACTTTATATCTCGATTACATCATGTTCGGGCAGGAATTTTGCTGGGAAGGGTCCCTGGCTCGAGCACACAGCTCCCCGAGGAGTTGGCACTTTGGTTGGTCATCGGGCTCCCGCTTGTTGAGAGTTTGCAAGAGGAAGACGGAGTTAGTTCTGAAAGGTGCCTTTGTGGGGCCTTAGGTGTAGGCCTTGAGACTCGCAATCAAAACTAACTAAGTGCTAAGGCGTGCCACTGCCATCTCAGTATGGCAGATGTAGAACAAGTATGTTTAAGCAAATTACTTGCGCCCCAAGTTATTCTGACTTCTTGTTATCAAAGGATTGTCGTGGATGGGTTAAGTCCACGTTAAGTTCTTTTCTATGCCTTAAGATCAATGACTTTTAGTTCAATATCTTGTATGCTTAAAGGATAGAGGTTCATATCTGATTAAGCCATCAGTTTAGTTCCTGTTTTAGCCTTCTTATGACAGTAAAACGACTAAGTGAACCATATCTGAGAACTGTTGGCACTTTGAATCATCAAAAGACTGGAAATGACTTGAATATATATTGGGGAATACATCATAACACCGAATCTACTAATTTAAAGACAAGACAAATAGAGTCAGGCAAGATTTCACCTTGTCAGACAAGACTAAACGTCTTGCGATCTCTTCTCTTTGTAGTTACAGAGGGTTGTGTGCTAAAAGGGGGTAAGTGGTAAAGGAATTTACACGAGGGAATCGATACTACAGTATTTAGAGAGAGTAGCAGAGCTTTTACACTAGACAAAATATGTCTTTCTAAGGGGAATCTATGGCTAAAAGGGTGCAGAGTCTGGACAAAGCGCAGCTTTCTAGGCATTTGCTTGACTGAGAGGCAAGTTGTATGTTTGTTTGTTAGATTGGTTGAGTGTCCTTATCTCTGGGGCCTCTTCCCCTTTTTATGGGCGAATTAACCCGACTGTGTTGTCTTTGCTCTTGCCTGAAAGCAACTGGAGGGTAGTGACTCATCAGCATATTACTTGCATTGCCACTGAAAAATACTTTTTGGCTGATTATGAGTTAGTCTCCATCACTTGTCTTTTAAATTATAGGCACATAGCCTATGCATTAATGAGGAGCCGTCATATTGTCTTGAAATGGATGGTCTGGGCTTGGCACTGGGCCTTGGGTGAGTCTCCTTCCTTTAGTCCTTTTGGGCCTTCCTTCCTTTAGGCCGAAAGTTCAAATATTAACCCAAACACATCAATTATTTGATTAAGTTGGATTTAAAATGTGTTTTAATAATGTTGTGCAATGTGCATGCATGGGATTCAAGGGATTAATAACATCTAGTTTAATTTGATTTATGTATCTGTGATTCTGTGTTCATTACCTTTTCTTCTTAGTTTGGGGTCTGAATTAATGATGTTGAGCTTTGCCCCTGTATTTGGTACTGGGTTATGCCGGTAAATAGCATTAACTGTGTGAGTTTTTTGTGTGTGTAAATTTGGAATGGGGAAAATTAGCTTAGATCTTTGACTGAATCATTGCATAAGTTGTTTCATCTTCCCCATTTGAATTTTTTCGTTAGCTGATTCCAATCGTTGCTATGGGAATTTATGGCAAGTCAGAGACCACCATATAAAATGGATTGCAATCACTCCTCTAGTCTTTAAAAGGAACCTAAGATTCACTTCTGCTTCACTGGATACAAACTAGATGTCGTTGAATTGCCAATGGATTCCGTGTTAGTTGGTTATATTGTTTCTCTCCGGAATATGGGGTTCGAAGCACTAGCTTTTCCCAGATTTCATTCCATTGTAGAACGCTATGCAACATTTTATACTAATTTTTTCTGTTGCTATCTTTCCATCGTGTAGATATTCGCACCTTTTTGGTTAACAGACATTGGAGTTCCTTGTATGGTTAGCTGAGAGCCACAGAACATAGTGAATCCTAGGTCTCTGCATTATTGGTTTTAGTCGTTAGCTGGTTAACCAAACGAAATGAATGAGTGTATAAAAATTATGCCTTATTTTCTTGGGAGCTTTAATGAAAAGAACTTGGGTTAAGTTTACTTTAACCAAAAACCACCATATACTATTATTTAACCAAAAGGGCTTTATATTTCATTATAAAGACAAAACTATTATATAATTAAAAGCCCAAAATGAATTTTTTTTGTTCCAGCTCTTACCCCTAATGGAACCTCACTCCGTCATCCACTCCCGTTAGAAATAGACTTTCCTTTTTTTTACAAGTTTGCCACTTCCTCATTAAAAAAAAATTTGAAAAAAAAACCCAATAATTTATACGATCACAAATCCCATCTTGAACTTTGTTCGTTCTTGCTTCGTTAATTTTAAATCGGAGGGGCAAATGTTAGGACCTATTTGGTTGCTCAGAAAATTTCACTGAGATTCTGTTTTCTGTTTAGAGTTTGAAACTTGCAGAGCTAATTTCAATGGAGGAAGCTCAGAATGTGAGGAGCCCTCATTTTTTGCGTTTTATTATGATGATTTGAGCTCCGAAAAACTAAAAATCCCATAAAGATTCATGAGAAAAATGGAAGGCAAAATAACTGGGTTAGTTTTGTTGTTCGACCCTAGCGGCAGTGCGTGGAGTATTGAATTGATTCAACAAAATGGTGTTTGTTCTTGCATCATGGGTGGCCGACATTTGTGATAGACCATTACGTAGAATGCTGGGACTTCTTGATTTTTAGATACGACGGTGATTTGCGGTTCACCGTGCTAATCTCTTATAAAAGTTTGTGTGAGAAAGAAGCTGCATTTCGTTTTGGATATAGCCAAGCCTCTAGCAACTTTGAAAAGTATGTGTATATGGAACGAAAAAGAGGAATAGAGGAGGCCGCATCATGCGGCAAGAAGATGAGAAATGGCTTGTCTCAATTCCAGTCAAAATGCATCGATGAGGGCTGAGAAGAAGCAACTTGTTCCAAGGAAGAAAATCTACATGAAAAGCCTGGGTTAGATGTTGTACTATGAAAAGCCTGGTTTGGATGTTGTTCTATATATATAAAGCAAAGTTTCAAAGAAACGAGACCATAATAAAAGATCTCGTTGAGCAACACCCACCATTAACATTCATTCATGCGCCACAATGTTGGCCAACACTAGTAGTACTAGTTTTTGTCAGTAGCTGGTAAGGAGGTGCTTATTAAGAACGTTGTTGCGGCTTTACCTATGTATACCATGTCCTGTTTTCAATTGCCTATTCAATTGGCAAGGGAAATTGAGCAAATTATAGCAAGATTTTGGTGGAGGGATCAAAAGACGAAGAAGGGTGTTCATTGGCTTGCTTGGAAAAAAGTGGCGAATAGAAAGGCTTCTAGAGGTTTGGGCTTTAAGGAGATTATTGATTTTAAATTAGCAATGTTGGCTAAGGTGGGGTGGCGCCTGATATGCAATCCGGAATCTATGTTGGCTAGAGTTCTTAAGGCTAAGTACTACCCTAATTCATCGTTTCTTGAAGCATCAGTGGGCCAAGGAGCTTCATGGGGCTGGAAGGGAATTATACAAGGGAGGAAAATATTGCAGTCTGGTTTGCAATGGAGGGTTGGTAATGGGAGCAATATTCAGGTTGTTGAGGATCCTTGGTTGCCCACTCCAAGAACTTTTCAACCTATTTCAAGACATCCCGAGATGCCTAAGATGGTTACCGATATGGTGTCCACTAGCGGAACATGGAAACGTGAGATCATTGAGACGTGTTTTAGTGTAGTTGAAGCACAGATTATCTTGAGTATGCCGTTAATCTAGTTTGGGTGTTCTGATCGTCTTATTTGGCACTATACTCGAAATGGAATATATTCGGTGAAATCTGGATATTTGGTAGCCCAGGAAATGATAGGAATGGTGAACTTGGACGGAAAGGGGTGGGGCAATCTAGTAGGGTTGATAATATGGGTTCGGTATGGAGGAATCTTTGGAGTTTGAAGGTTCCTCCCAAGCTCCGTCATTTTGTATGGAGATGATGTCAGAATATATTGGCTGTTTGTACCAACTTGCAACGGAGAGGGATTCGGTTGAGTACTAGCTGCCCATTTTGTGATTGTGAAAAGGAAACACATGTACATTTTTTTTAAATGCTCATTCGCTTGTGTATTTTGGTTTGAATCTCCTCTCCAATTAGATGCAACCATGGTAGGGGGAGATGACTTCATGCAGTGTTGGAATTGGTTGTGTGCTAAGTATGGTAGGATGGAGGAGGCTTGTGCCCTTATGCGTTGGGTGGTATATGGTTTATGGAGAATATGGAAGTGTCGTAATAGTGTGGTGTTTGAGAGGATTATGGTAGAACCCAATGTTGCAATGCACCTACTTCGGCAACAATGGGAGGAGATTGTGGGAAGTCATGAGGAGCTACTGCCGCGCAAAGTCCCTGGGCAGTCTGGGAGAGGAACGATTTCGAATGGGTGGATTAAGCCACCATTTGGAGTAATAAAAGTAAATTGCGTTGGTGCCTGGTGTAATCATTCTGGTGTGGGTGGTTATGGGTGGGTAGCGAGAGATTTCGCGGGTATTTTCAAAGGTGCGGGTGGTGTGGGGAAGGTTCTTTGTGATTCAAGCATCATGGCGGAAGCGGAAGCATTAAGGATGGCTGTATTGGCTGCAGTGGAATGGGGTTTTGGCTCTGTTCTTTTGGAAACTGATTCCAAGATCCTTGTTGATACGATTCATGGGAAGCTACACCTTGATGTAACCATGGAAGCTATTCTTTGGGATATTACTATTATTAAGCAACATTTATGTTCTATTGAGTTTCTTTACACCCCTCGTGTCTGTAATGAGGCTGTGCATCTTGTGGCATCTTATGTCACGCGTGTGGGGGGTGTGCATTCTTGGGATGAGTTTGAGCCTAAGTGGTTGTTTAACACTCTGGCTTCTGATGTTAACATTTCAATTCGTATTTAATAATAGTTACTTTTTGACAAAAAAAAAAGCACTAGTAGTACTAGTGCATTGTTATGGTACTTGTGAGCCAATTATCCAAGTTTCCTTGAACGTGCTTGTTACTTGTTTGATTTTTATATATATAGCATCAACATATCACACATGACTAAGATGACTTGTCGTGAGGGTGATGGGTAAAGATTAGATAATGTAGTAATCCAACTTCTGGTTGCCTAATTGACTAATAGTCTAATAATTAAAGTCACTGTCGTAAGTGCGTTCATTGTTACTTATTAGGATGGGTTATTCTGGTTCTGTTAAAAAATAGTCAGTCAATTTAATAAATAGTGTAGTACCCGTGTCAGTTTAATAAATAGTGTAGTTCATATATCAGTTTCATAAATAGTCAGTTAGTTTAATAAATAGTGTAGTACACGTGTCAGTTTCATAAATAGTCAGTCAGTTTAATAAAAATAGTGAGTGCCCGTGTCAGTTTCAAAAATAGTGTAGTACATGTGTCAGTTTCATAAATAGTCAGTCAGTTTAAGAAATAGTATTGTACATGTGTCAGTTTCATAAATAGTTAGTCAGTTTAATAAATAATGTAGTACTCGTATCAAATTCATAAATAGTCGGCCAGTTTAATAAATAGCGTGGTACCTGTGTCAATTTCATAAATAGTGAGCTTAATAAATAATATAGTACATGTGTCAGTTTCATAAATAGTCAGTCAGTTTCATAAATAGTGTAGTACATGTGTCAGTTTCATAAATAGTCAATCAGTTTAATAAATAGTATAGTACCCGTGTCAGTTTCATAAATAGTGTAGTACCCTTGTCAATTTCATAAATAGTGAGTTTAACAAATAGTGTAGTAATCGCGTTAGTTTCATAAATAGTCAGTTTAAGAAATAGTCAGTGTTCAGTTTAAGAAATAGTGATAGTATCCGTGTTTAGTTTTAAAAAATAGTCATTATTCAGTTTAAGAAATATTGTAGCATCCGTATTTAATTTCAGAAATAGTCTGTTTAAGAAATAGTGTAGTATCCATTTTTAGTTTCAGAAATAGTACATGTGTCCAGTTTTAGACATAACCATTTAAAAAAAAAAGGTTTAATGAAAAAAGTTTGGACTATGTTTATTTTATCCAAAAAACATCATATAATCTTCTTTAATATAAAAGGCTTGAAATTTAATAAACAGGACAAAATACAATATAACAAAAACAAAAACAAAAACTAAAGCCTCATAGGTAGGAAATAAGCCCACATGCAAAACCAAAGTTTTTTATTCCAACCAATACCCCTGACGGAAACTCCATTTCGTGAGTCCAATTCCATCAGAAAATTGATTTTTCCCAGGTTTGAACTAAGTGAAAGGTTTGTCGGGGCCACACTCCCATTAAATATTAGTTTGGTTGTGTTTGTGTCTGCATGTTCATAAGTTTTAGCCTCCAACTCTCTTTTCCCAGTATCTTAGCCAATAAGACGTGTCACATGCCCCACCGCCTTCTCTAATCTTAAAAATTAGAACCTTCATCCCCAGTTATTAATCCGTTGTTATTATTATTAATTTATTAGCACTATAATTAGGCATATATGTGTAAGTATATCCACCACAAAATAGCATATTAAATTTCAAGTACACCGATCTTTTCCATTTCTCAAACACACCATAGAAAGCAATAGCAACTTTACTCATTTTTTCTTACTCAAACATTCTTTCATTTAACCCGATTTTCGACACAACCTAAAAAAGAAATCAAAACCGAGAGAGAAAAGTGTATGGCGTGTACCGCAGGTTTGTCAGGTATTCTTTAGCACGGCACAAATTGCTACCCTCTGCATCTCCTCATCCTATATGCTATCGTTTACTAATTAAATTTAGAGCCCAGTCAACATCTTCCTCATTTGTTTGCCATATTGATATACTCTTTTACTTGCAGAACATCAATCATATATAATTAAAATTGAATTGATTAAATCTCGATTGGTCTCAACTTTCAAGGAAAATAGAGGAACTAAAATGAGAAAGAAGGATTGCTTATTTACTAATTTATAAATTAGTAAGAAATTAGAGGAATTGAATTAAGAATGATTTAGACTGAGGAAGATTCAAAGTCAAAATCATGTTAAATGCTTATTGAAATATTTATAGAATCAAAGCAAGATTACTATAAATTTCATATAAGCTATTTATAAGTTAAATACTAATTATTTCTTAAACACACACACTCTCTCTCCCTCACTATTTTTAAACTGATTATTTAAAAAAATGAACACGGGTACTACTGTATTTCTAAAACTAAACTCTAACTATTTATGAAACTAAACAGCTACTACACTATTTATAAAACTAAACACTGACTATTTATCAAACTGAACACTGATACTATCACTATTTCAAAGCAATGATACTATCATTATTTTTTAAACTGATCACTAACTATTTTTAAACTAAACACGAGTATTACACTATTTTTTAAACTAAACACTTGCTATTTCTAAAATTTGACCAAGAGTATTATCACTATTTCTTAAAATTAATACTGGTACTATCACTATTTCTTAAATTGGTCATTGACTATTTCTGAAACTAAACACGGGTACTGCACTATTATTGAAACTGAGCACACTACACTATATCTGAAATTGAAAACTGAGTATTTCTGAAAAGTAAACATGAGTATTATCATTATTTTTTAAATTGGACACTGACAATTTCTGAAAATTAAAAACCTTGATCATACAATATGCACTCCTGCATATACAAATTCAAGATCAAATGTGTATGAACCATGAGTATTGATTTCTTTCGTATAAGGACAACAAAATCAATATCCCTTAGGGAAAAGTGCAAAGAATATGCATGCCTTTACACTAGCGCAGAGTTCCATTGACTCTAGCTTGGCAGCAATTCGTGCTACGCAACCATCCACAACAAATATTGTTGAGATATACCAACAGGGTATTTCCAATCAGCGGCAGGAATCAAGAGGACAATGAGAGTGCATCATAGGCCAAATCAAAATATAAAACAAAATAAAAATTGAAAGCTAAATTGAATGCCTAAGTTTCATGAAGAAAAATGGTACTTCGGTGACATCGTTCTTGATTGCAAATTTGACTTGCATATTTATCTTCTCTTGCAGCAAGCTGTGAAAACATATTCAAATGTTCAATTCTACTGCAAACCAACCACAATTCTACTGCAAACCAACCAATCTTTACATTTAAAAAATAATTCATTTATTAATTTAAACAATAAAAGTTCTACAAATCAAAGCAACCAGAAAACTCCAAACACTTAATCATTTCATCTTCTTAAAAAATCACTTGAAAAAGATATGAATAAAATATTGCAAAAGCCCAGAAATAGTCAACATAATCACAACTAGAAGACCCCAAATATGCAGAAAATAAATAGACAAAAACAAATCCACACTTTTTCACAAATTCGAAACCAAATTTACAGGTACCTCTTGGAGTCCATCTTTAAGCTATCTCTGATGATTGTCAGAACTCGCTCGAACTCCTAGTTATCAGTGGAAGACTGGTCGAGAGCGTCCCGAACTTTTCGAACTCTTCTTGGCCTTGACTTCCTCATGGATCACAAGGGTGGCGTCATCTCCATCGTAGACAATCAGATTGAAATTATAAATTGAGAACATAGTAGAGAGAAAATGACATGAGATCCGTAGAAACCGTACAAAGTTTTTTTTATTTCATCTGAAGTGAAACGGATTAAATAAACGGGAGAAGGTGTTGCCATCAGGGGTAAAATTGGAAACTCATTGTTTGGGCCAATTTTGATTTGGCTGATTTAATGTTGGGTTTGTCCTAACCATTAAATAAAGTTAGTAGGTGGTTTTTGGTTAAGATTCAAAGTTGTGAAGCCCTTTTTATTAGTTTTCCTTATTTTCTTTTCATCTGCACTGATTGACGCATTGAAATATTTTGATTTGACCTTTTTGCGTCAATGCATGCAGTCCAGATCATCGAGGAAGCTGAGGAATTTAAGCGGGCCTTCTATGAGAAATGGAAGCTCAGTTGTGAAACTAACAACAGAGAAAGGGAGAAGGTAGTAATTCTCCCATCATCTTCTACCTCTTCCGTAATCCTAATTCTATTACCCTCCCTCCCTCTCCCTTGCTCGCTTGTACATGCATGCATTCTGCAATCACCATCAGTGCTTCATATCTGAGACGTGAATTTGACTTTCTGTGCCGCTGTACGTGGCCAACCAAGAGAAGTTCCACAAAGAAGCTGACAGACATTACTGGAAAGTAACAGCGGAGCTGATTCCTCGTGAGGTTCCTAATATTGAGAATAAGAGAGGGAAGAAATATCCTGACAAGTAACAACCATTAAAACTGAATATGCCATCTGTCACTCAAATTCATGGATATTATTCGGATGCTGATTGGGCAGCTGATATTAACCTAAGGCGTTCAATTACTGATATGTAGTTTTCTTTGGTGATAATCCCATATCTTGGCAATCAAAGAAACAGCCCTCAGTATCAAGAAGCTCAACTGAGGCTGAGTATAAGGCATTATCTAATTGCACTGCTGATATATGTTGGATTCACAATATTCTCAGACATTTACATGAATTTTTAAACTGTCCACCTTCACTACATTGTGACTATCTCTGCATTAGCATTGAGTACAAATCCTGTCTTCCATTCCAGGATTAAACATATGGACACAGATTATCATTTTGTCCGAGAACGAGTGCAGAAGAAGGATGTTACAGTTCATTACATTCCTACAGAAAACCAGATAGCTGATGTGCTCACAAAAGGTTTACAGAGTTGAGTCTTCATTGAACACTACTGCAATCTCAGACTTGGACATCCTTGCTGAGATTGAGGGAGAGTAACAACCATTAAAACTGAATATGCCATCTGTCACTCTCTCATTGGGTTTGTTAGAATTGTTGGTTGTGTAATGAGTTAGTTAGATTTGTGATGAGGTGTACTGCCACATCAGCCTAGGTTGTTACCATTAGCTATACATATATACCCCTTGTAATGATTCATTTCTCAATCAATGAAATAGTTCAGATTCACTTTCTCTCTCTCTCTTACTTCGCATTCTCTCTCCAAAATCCTCTTTAATCTTTCTCTGTAATTTCTTTGTTGTTCATCAATGGCAGTATATCAGTACTGTTAGTAAGAAGAAGCCTTCAATCATTGTCATCCAGGGCCCAAAACCTGGTAAACCGACTTCAAGGATGCGGCAAATTTTCCTGAAGCTGAAACAGAATCCTCCGCCACACATGATGCCGCCCCCACCTGCCAAAGATGGCAAGGATGCAAACGGAGGAAAAGATGAAAAGGATGCAAAGGATTCAAAGGATGGAAAGGATGCAAAAGATGCAAAGGGAGGGAAGGACGCAAAGGATGCCAAGGAAGGAGGAAAGGATGCAAAGGAAGGAAAAGGAAGGAAAGGATGCGAAGAATGGAAAAATTAACTCACCAACTGCGGCTGGAGCTGCAGCTGCAAGCGCACCTGTTTCACCCGCCAAAGATGTTACTACGAATCGTACTCCCGACTCATTAAAACCAAAGGCTCCTGCTGAACCAGAGGGTGAGCAACATTCAGAAACCTCGCCAACTCCTGCGGAGTAATGACCCTTCATATTTTTTTATTCTTTACATTATCTTTGAGTCCAGTGCTTAAAAATTTACCAGGAAGAATAAATACAATCATTTGTCCATTATCCAAAGTGTGCAGCATGGAATGGACAGCTTGCAGAGATTTTTTTTCCTAACTTGCTCTAGGGTTTTGTAGTCTTAGCTTTGTAAGCAAACCACCTCTGTCGAATTCTATGTTTTCACATATATTTTTTAGCCTTTTGAAATTACAAATGCTCTTATTTACACACAATTTATGGAGTAAGAACCAATTCTGTCCTTACAATATTACTAATTATCAAACTATTTAAATTCCCAAAACATGAAGTGTTGAATGATGATAAAAAAAATACCAAATAATTTTACAAATTATCCAAAAGTTGAAAACGACAAATGGCAAGATAATTCCAAACTGTATATGACTGTCACATATAATAATCAATTACATCACTGCTTTATTAAATATGGAAAATAACCAAATAAATACAAACTCAAAAGAGTTTGATTATTTCATAACTTTGCCTGCAGTCGCGCAAGTCTTGTTCAGTTTTATGTCCTTGGGCAAACATTGACCGATTAGAAGGTTACTATTTCTGCTTGTAGTAGGCGAGAACACTATATAGGGTCTGTATAGCAGTAAAATTGAGAACAATGATGACCACATTTGAAGTAAACCAGATTGATGATGGATTGTATAGATAATCTCTTTTGATCCCTTCAAGCCAATGCCTTAGCCAACGACGCTGATTATATTGATTCACATCCCAGGTGACAACAGAGTAAAAGAAGGAGATGCGTTCAGTGTCATTGCAAAGCCTATTGAACAAACTAACAGTGTCCTCCTAGCTCAACTCGGTTCCTATAATTTCTTTCTGAAAGGGAGAGTCTAAATCTTTGGTAGACTTGATAAGGTTTGCGAACAACATGGCATAAGACAAAACGGGACATCCCTGGTGCCCCAGTGAAGACTGTTCGTAGGCTATGAGGTTTCTGAAGACAGATTCTGTGTTGAATCGAATTCTCATATGTGGAATTTCCATCACAGCATTTTCCCTGTTGAAGGTTATGTTCAACCGATTCCACCCGTATACAGGTTGAAATTTGACTCCAATTTCCTCCAGATGTGTTACTGAGGGGATTGGAACCCAATAGTCAAACTGCATCTTAATCCACGGTGATGATCCAACAAGCAAGTCTCTCACATTGTAAAGTAAATGTCTGATTTGCCGTGTCTCCGTGGGCTTATCAATAGGCATCCTGAGGCAAAATAAGTCCCAAGTAACATTGGAACAGAAGTCGCTAATATGTTGATACAGATCTCTTTCTTCTGATGTTCTTGTGAGGTTGAATAAACAGTGAGAACTTGCCACGGAAGCTGGTTTTCAAGCAGCAACAAGTCCTTTTCAACCGGCGACAACATATCTCTATATTGTGGTGATAGACGCAGAAGATGTTCATAATCTCCAGTCTGTATGTCTTTGCGGATAAGTAGTATAATAAAGCAACCATCGAGACCACCATCATTTCTACAAACTGACCGCTACTCAGATTATTAAACTTTTGGTCATAGCAGTTACGAAGAAACTCCTCTGTGATAGGGATTTTTAGGTACATGCACAAAGAGGTTAAAAATCACACAAAATACTTGTAATGAGTATAAGGTTGTCATAGTATAGTAACTCAAGCAAAGTCGTTGTTCACAGGGATTGAATGAATAATTTATATAAAGGAAATTTTATTTGAACTCATGTAACCTCTTTCTACACCCAACATATTCTCTACACCCATATTATTTGCAATTAAAGAATTAATATCTCTTTAAACCCAAATTTATGACCTAAACTACCATTCCAAACCCAATTCAAAGTGTAAAATTATCTTTACAACCATTTATAAAATAAAATCTCAAATTAAATTGGATCTAACAGGGAAAAAAAATTAAAAAATCCCCTTATAGTTAACTAGCTTGAATTTGGGTACATATAAAAATGTTCTATATATTATTGGCTTATTGAATGTTAATAATTTGAAAAACTGATCAATTTTTTCACTTGAACTGTTCCAAAATTTTCTTGAAAGTTCCCTTCTCCACAATTCGAAGCTCAAAAGGCCGGATCGAATTGCTTCTCCTCGAGACCACATAGCCATGATCCAAAAATGTTGCATCCATTTCTCTACAACATTCACTAAGAACTCTCTCTTCAACTTATCCTTTGATCTCCCAGTATATTATGTAGTGGCTTGGTTTTGGGACATCAAATCTGCATGGCTCGTGAAATCGATCAGCTCGGCTTTCGACTTGCTCAATAGTTCAGATCCTTTATGGACCACCATTTGAAGGTTCTTTTCAGTGTTTTTGTCTATGTTTACTGTCAGTATTGATAGTGTTTTGTAAAAATGGTGATAAGGTTTGATTATTAGGGGTGGGTTTATTGATAAATTTTAGTTTTAATGTTAATTTCATCTTGTACTTGATGGTAATATGCAATAGAGTAAAAAAGATAATTTTCATTTATAGTTTAAGTTGGGTGTAGAAAGAGGTTATGTGGGTTGAAATAAAATTTCCCTTTATGTAAATATCAAATCTTAATTAATTATTTGAAAACAAAGTTTGGAAGAGGGTGATTTTATGACCTAAAATATTAAAAACGAATTTAATTAAAAATAATTAAATAAATTGGAAGAGGGTTCCGCCGTCACCTTAACAATCCTACGTAGTTTTTCCAATTACTTATGAATTACACATGCATATTTTGAAGGTTAGGTTTTCCTAAAGTATGCCTTACTTGGAACCTCCCACATAGAACGTATCGAATGTGAACATGCAAGACTCATTAAGTTTTGTGAAATCCTTTTGAAAAACCATACAACCCTTAAGACATGTCGTCCATCCTAAGAAGTTACACATATTAACCACAAGAAGCCTTAGTCAATTCCAGGGACAGCCTCCGCCAAAATTGTATCAAATTACTTTTCTAAATATCCTAATGGTGGGCAATCATCAAGACAATTATATAGTTTCAACACGGTGATTAATAATTCAAAACTTGCATGCATAATATCATAAGCAAATTGAAAAGAAACTACATATTCTTACTAAGGCTTATGGCCTCGCCCTAGCAAACGAAACTAGTTACGAACAATCATAAAACAAAATATTATTAAAAACATGGATAGAAAACACCTTTAAAATAAACTTGAATCGTCAAAAGTAGTGCGTGCGTTCTCTCCCCTCTCTCTAATGGCTAAAAAGCCTTATTTATACTTCTACAAAATAAAATCCTATCTAGTATTTTAAAAACTAGGAAACATAATAGAATAAGATAACTAGGAAATAAAAGGTTTTCTATTTAAACTAAAATTTGGACTTCTCAGAAAATTAATCTTTTGACTGACCAAATCAACTCCGATTTGCTCCCAAAATGTCTCTTTTGAAAGCTTGACACGTCCCCTACAAATCCTCAGATGGAATCTTCCTCAAAATATGCCATCTTGACTTCCAAAATACTCAAAACGTCCAGAAATGTTAATCTGGGAAAGCTGCGCACTGGACCTTAATTTCATCGCCACGGTCAAACGGTTTAGTAGAAAAATCTGAAACTTTGACACGATCATCTTGAAAGGCACATGAACATCCTCCAATTGGAATTACTCCAAAATTCATCCGTTTGATCACTTTTTTCTCTGGATGAAGAAGAATGTCCTACATTGAAAATATGTAACAAAGTATCAAAATTCTACCAAAATAATTAATAAATTAATACTAAGATTAGGGTAAAATATATGGTATAATATGAACTCATCACTCTCCTTCTAATCTCTCTGACAAACTTCACCAAACTGGTGTCCGGAGTTGGCTTGCAATCGAGGTGGCTTTCCAAATTCCATAGCTTCATTTGCTCCATGGTTTGTAACTTTTTTCCTCCGTGGTGATACGGCCCAATTGAAACCACATGGGGGACAAAAGGATTGTCATTGTCCCTGACAAGTTTATTAGGGACTCTGAAAATTTGTAAGCAGTTGGTAGGAGAAGCTCACCTGCAGATGACCAAACTTTGATGCAGCATCTAGAGATTGTGTTATATGTTATATGTTATTGGAACCTTACATACATACATACATATATATATATATTCTGAATGGAATTAAGAAACTTAAGAGGTCGAACAAGGAATTATACGTTTATACTTAACTTTCTCAAGTCTCTTTCCTTTGTTTTGCTAATTTGTCCGAGTATACATTACGTGCTGTCGAAGTTTGAAATGCTTCTTTTAATTGCTTGCGAATTAACCTTAGAATATATTTCTGTCTTCTTTTTCTTTGTTAAGATGAATTGCAAAGACTTCTAAAGAAGCTGGGAGCTTCTAGTCACACCCAGTGCTGCTCAACTCACCTAACAACACTTGAAAATATTCGTTTTCACTCTTAAAACTATTTAGAAAAATTACAGAACCAAAAAATAAATTCAAGGTGCCATTGAAGAGATAGTCTATCTGGAAAGGTATGTAAAATTTCGTTCAGTTATTAGGTCGAGGCTGAACTTTAATCTTATGCATATATAACCCCTTTTTTTGAGAGCAATGGAGGATTCATATTTCTACACCAATACAGTAGAAACAGAGAGTCTGGAGAGAGTATGGTAAGGCTTATGAACTAAAGTTCGCTTATGCATGGTTTAATGCATGAAAAATGACTCAAGGAGAAAATATTGTGAATGAATATCTTAAATTTGGGTGTATACTATTATATTTTGTTGTATTTTCTTTTTTTTTTTCTTTTCCAAATGGAGAAAGATTAGGCAAGATGAGCTATTCGGCAATGGTGTGTGTGAAGCACCTACCCTCCTCCAAAGGGGTGAGGACCATTACACTCAAAAACCCGCCGCATGTCCCTTCTCCATCAATTTTATTAATAATAAATGAAAG
The DNA here is from genome assembly GCA_024362995.1 of Heteromeles arbutifolia. NCBI lineage: Eukaryota > Viridiplantae > Streptophyta > Magnoliopsida > Rosales > Rosaceae > Heteromeles > Heteromeles arbutifolia. The sequence continues at coordinate 28,555,575 of JANCRC010000012.1, read as the reverse complement.
TAAACGAAAATGATACGTGCAGGGAGACTATGCCAAGACCCGCAAAGACAAAAAGATCAACGAAAACTATAATAAGGACAAAACAAAAGGTGACGAGCATGAGTAAAGGCTACAAAATCTGGAATCGTGGACCACTAGTAATAAGCATAACTATCTGCCCCAAAAGAAGCTAATACATCTGCGACATGATTTCCTTCTCTGTAAATATGTGTACACATAAATCGCATTTGAAAAAGTCGTTAGAGACAATTCTTCCAATCCACCATAAGAAATCACATGACCACATCAAGAGCCTTAAGATGATAGTGAATAACCAACATGGAGTCTGTTTCAATCCACAAGCTATATGTACGGTCTCATTGAAAACAAGAATTTCTACAGCAACTGAATTTACAAATTTTTCGTTTGATGCAAAAGCTCCAAGTGCCCCCCCCGCGCCCCCCCCCCCCCCCCCCCCCCCCCCCTCTCCTCTTTCAAGGAGCGAAAAAATCCTTGCAAATCTAACACATTCACTGGTACAAGACTTATCGATGTTAACCTTGAGCCACCCGACTATTATCAACCTCCTGATGACCGGAATAAAGGATAGAGCCATAATAGAAAGCGGCGAGATAACCAATATTGAGGAAATAGGTACCAAAGAGGAAGAGCTACCACTCGAAAAACACACTAGAGCCGAGTCACGAAACTAGGCTGTTAACCAACACTTAGATAAGCCAGGGAAGTAGACTTGCCCTTAAACCAAATTTGATTACGAGGAAAGCAAATGCCCCATATAAAACTACAAGCCACTATAATCCACAGTTTTCAAGTACGACAAAAAGTTGTAAGAAAAGTTTCAAAACAAACCTGTAACACTGATTGAACCACTAGAGAGTGACGTCGAAAAAGCTCCAACAACCAAGACCAAAGACCCACAGTCCAAGAAAATTCCAAAAAAATTCCAAAAAAAATCAATTGTTAAAAAGTTGCCCCCACTTAAAAATATATTTCGTTTCATCCTTGCTCTTAACTAAAGCTTTTTTGCTTCTTGCAAATATCTTTCTGGAGTTGGCAACGCTCTATTCGTGAGGAGTAACAAAGCATATATTTAAAAGATAAAGATAGGAGTCTCGTTGTCCTAGACTCCATAGTCCAAGAAAATTATGATCACTCACTGTTTGATGTTAATCCATCGGTAAATGGTTAGAGCAATTCCACCCCATGTGGAATCCCCTAGGGGATAGTCCAATTAATCCCCTACCCCTCCCCCAAAAACCCAGTCCACCCCTCTTAATCCACTAGGCTCCAAGGCGAGCCCAGTTCCTCAGCCAGGCAATTATCCATTGACCCATTACCCAACTCATGTGGCGCCAGGTTGACGTTAGCAACAATTTATAATTCATTTTAATTTCCTCCGTTTATCCCCCTTTCTGAAGGATTTCTCCCCCTGCGACGACCATCAGGAAACCTGGAAAAGGTTTGGCGAACTCAGCCTTCGAGAGGGAAGACGTCGAGCCTTCGCCGTTGAACCATTGTTGTTACCGTCGAGAACCCAGCATCCACATCTCCAGCCCTTGAGGGGCAAATCGGGGAAATTCCAGGAACAAAGAAGAAGGAAGGGATTAGATGATTGCTCTTTGGGAGCGATCATGAGGAGTTGAGAGTCTGGGGAGAGTTTTACATGAAGAACGAAGAAGAAGAAAGAAAAAAGGAAAAAAGAGACCAGAGAAAATAAAATGAATAATAGAATATTATTATTTTTATTAATTTTTAATTATCAATTGTCCGGACATTTATTTTATAGGGGTGGAGATGCTCTTGAGCAGTTACTGTTCACTTAGGGCAGTTACCATTCACTTAGGGGGATTAAATTACCTATTGCCCAAGGGACTTTTTAAGGGTGGAAGTGCTCTTATGAAGACATAAATTAATCACATCTAATATGAGGACATGTAATTATATGCTCGCTATGACGGTTTTACCTTTGACGTTGTGAGTAGAAAAACCACTTCGAGGAATGTGGCTTCTGTCTCCCTTCCATGAGGGACTGTGGCACTTGCCTGCCCTGTGATTATTAGGCTTTTTGGCCATCAACGTATCAAAGATGCTTCGGGCCTATGATATTTCCTACCACCGAGCCATACTTGCCCAATGGTGACGGAAGCTAGCTCTTAGGAGTTCCTGCTTTAGTGTCTGGCGTGTATGTACTTTTACTAACATGGACGTTCAGAACTACGAGCTGGAATGACTGCGGAGATTAGTCTGCTCCATTACTAACATAACATTAAGGTCTACCTAGTATGGCCTGCAACCTCCCCTCCCGGCTACCTGTTATGGTTTAGGTCAATAAATAGCCAAGTCAAATAGGAAAAATGGACATCGCCACTTACTACTCAAAACTCTCTCAAGTTCATAGTTTCTCTCAAACCATCTTTCTGACTTAAGCATCAGAGGTCATTTCCCTCCCATTTTTCTTAGACGTTTGTCAATTAAGCTAACGATGTTGGTTATTTTACAAGTTTGATTTTGTCAATTTAGCCATGTACAAAATTTACAGCCACAATGGTTATTTTAACTTTTGGTCTTATATTTTTTTCCTCACCGCTGAATTTAGATCGGATGTAACATCCCACATCGCCCAAGGGAGTGATCCTTAAATGTATATTCTCATCCCTACCTAGCGCGAGGCTTTTTGGGATCTCACTGGCTTCAGGTTCTATGGGAACTCCGAAGTTAAGCGAGTAGCGTACGCGAGCACTCCCATGATGGGTGACCCACTGGGAAGTTCTCGTGTGAGTTCCCAGAAACAAAATCGTGAGAGCGTGGTCGGGGCCCAAAGCAGACAATATGGTGATACGGTGGTGGAGCGGGCCCGGGAAGTGATCCACCCCGGGCCGGGATGTGACAATTGGTATCAGAGCCAATCCCTGGCTGGAAATGTGCCGACGAGGACGTCGGGCCCCTAAGGGGGGTGGATTGTAACATCCCACATCGCCCAGGGGAGTGATCCTTAAATGTAGATTCTCATCCTTACCTAGCACGAGGCCTTTTGGGAGCTCATTGGCTTCGGGTTCTGTAGGAACTCCAAGGTTAAGCGAGAAGGGGGCCAGAGCACTCCCAGGATGGGTGACCCACTAGGAAGTTACTCGTAAGTTCCCAGAAGCAAAACCGTGAGGGCATGGTCGGGGCCTAAAGCGGACAATATCGTGCTACGGTGGTTGGAGCGGGCCTGGGAAGTGATCCACCCCGGGCCGAGATGTGACAATTAATTGTAACATCCCACATCGCCCAGGGAAGTGATCCTTAAATGTATATTCTCATCCCTACCTAGCATGAGGCTTTTTGGGAGCTCACTGGCTTTGAATTCCGTAGGAACTCCGAAGTTAAGCGAGAAGGGGGCCAGAGTACTCCCAGGATGGGTGACCCAATGGGAAGTTGCTCGTGAGTTCCCAGAAACAAAACCATGAGAGCGTGGTCAGGGCCCAAAGCGGACAATATAGTCCTACGATGGTTGTGCGGGCCTGGGAAGTGATCCGCCTCGGGCCGGGATGTGACATCGGACGTTGAGTAACCATCACTATTCTAAATATTATAGCCTAGCACCGCCTAGACACCAAGCGGCTGACCACCGCCCTGATTAATCTTTAGACGTTTGAAAATTAAGAAAGGCAACCTAGACTTGCCTAGGCATCCGCCTAGCCCACCTAAACCCGCCTACACACACTCTCACTTGGACAGAAAATAGATAACTTTCATTTTGCATTTTATTTTTTGAATAAATTGTAAAAGACTTATTGAATACTTGGATGAACACTCATTACATGCTTGTTCCCTATGTTTTCAATATGTCCTAATATTTTATAATTTATATGTCACTTTGTTTTGCAATTTATATTTCGTAATACAATTATTATTTTTCTTAAGTATAAGTACACATTTATTTATATATTTAGTAATAAATTTAATCAAAATTAAAAGAACTGTCAAGGCCCTGCCTATATGTGACATCCCACATCGCCCAGGGGAGTGATCCTTAAATGTATATTCCCATCCTTACTTAGCACGAGGCCTTTTGGGAGCTCACTGGCTTCGGGTTCCATCGGAACTTCGAAGTTAAGCGAGTAGCGCGTGAGAGCACTCCCATGATGGGTGACCCACTAGGAAGTTCTCGTGTGAGTTCCCATAAACAAAACCGTGAGGGCGTGGTCGGGGCCCAAAGCGGACAATATCGTGCTATGGTGGTGGAGCGGGCCGGGGAAGTGATCCGCCCCGGGCCGGGATGTGACAAATGGTATCAGAGCCTATCCCTGGCCGGAAGTGTGCCGACGAGGACGTCGGGCCCCTAAGGGGGGTGGATTGTGACATCCCACATCGCCCATGGGAGTGATCCTTAAATGTATATTCCCATCCCTACTTAGCACGAGGCCTTTTGGGAGCTCACTGGCTTCGGGTTCCATCGGAACTTCGAAGTTAAGCGAGTAACGCGCGAGAGCACTCCCATGATGGGTGACCCACTAGGAAGTTCTCATGGGAGTTCCCAGAAACAAAACCGTGAGGGCGTGGTCGGGGCCCAAAGCGGACAATATCGTGCTACGGTGGTGGAGCGGGCCCGGGAAGTGATCCGCCCCGGGTCCGGATGTGACACTATACCCTTAGGCTCTAAGCCCCTGTCTACCATCCAACTAGCACCTAACATCTTTTAGAATCATGGTAACCGTTGGAAAATATTAGTTTTTAGGTTCATTTTTTGTTGCAAGATGTAACCCTCAATTTGTAGCTGTCCCGACAATCTTTATTTATTTATTTGTTTTCTTGTTGATAAAAATAATGTCCATAATTTGATAATTCTTTCGTTTTTGCTTACTCTGATTTTGAGATTTTCCATGGTCTAAGATAACGGGACCCAAAAAAAAAAAAAAAAAAAAAAAAAAGAGCTTGGCTGTTAAAGAGATTCCGGTATCTTGGGGGATCAAGGACGTAGCAAGCAGAACTTCACATGTGACGAGAGAAAGTCATGTGCCAATCGATGAACCACCACCATTTTACAAAGGGACCCCGTCCCACTTTGAATCCTTTGACCCTTTTCGTCACTCACAATATTATTGTTCTGCACCACAAAAATTACAGGCCTTGTGAGTTGTGAGAGGTTTCGAAGTTGAAAATTGAAACACATTGCATGTGGGTGACCATATATGCATGTCATGTGATCCAAATCTCTCTTTTCCTCCTACATTATATGCAGTTTAGTTACGGGTTTTGACATCCATGTTTAGATAATTAAGCTAGCTACAATTGCGCATAAGAGTGTCTGTTAATCGTTGATGTAACTAAATTTGCATGAATGATTGTTAGTAACATCAATTTTGTTGTGCATATCACTCACATGTGTCACAAAGTTAGAAATGAGACATGAAGAAGACACTAATTTGGAGACAGCAGACCTCTGGCCCTTGAGGTCCTATATGCTCGGAGATCTCCAATTGTAAGCGAAAATATAGTGCAATCAAATTGTCCAAAATCATTAAAAACACATTGGGTCACACAACCTTACATATAGCTTTAACAAAGCAAGAACACACGCTCTCCCTCCTTTTGGAGAGGGCTGGCTACATATCTTAGTGCACATCTACAAACAAAACCAGTTGGAACAGCAGCAAAATAGGAAAAACAATATCTCAAAAGAAAATAAAGAAAGAGCATTGGATGCCATTGTAATTAACTAGTGCAATCCAACGGCGACTTTTCTTTAAAAAAAAAAAAAAAAAAAAAAAAGAAAAAGACCACCCCGACAACGGCTACTTTTGGGCCATGGGGGCAAGACCTTTTTTCTGGACTAGAAAATGCTTAGTTAAAAAAGTGCTTTGTAAAAAGGTACTTATATTATATATATCTTGACTTGTTTGTCAAATAAGCTAGCTAGGAGTGGAAATTTAGGCGAGAAGTGTAAGTGGCTTTTGGAGACCAATTACTGGGAATGACGTCTCTGGCAGAGAGAGTTTTTGCTGTTGAGAGAGTTGTAATCTTCACTGAGAATGGTCCATTTAGAGGACCCCCATTTATGCACCAATTAGCTCCCCATACATGACTCATCTCGATCCACTCACTAGAACTTGCCTGCACCATTCCACCAACACAAAAATATAAATAAAATTTTAAAAATAAAATTAGTGAACTTAAAAATTCTCTAATCACTTAGTTAACGCTAAAGTATTGCTTTGTAAAATTGATCCGGGTTGAGGTACGAGATAGGATTTGTGTTATCGAGTTTAGAAGGGTAACTTACATGACAAATGCACACTTTTATTATTGCAGTATTTTTGTATCATGTAAATCATTCTCCTAATGACTAAAATATTAATTGTATGTATGAGTATCTTTCTTTTGTTGCTTTCGTAAACTCTTTTGGGCATGTTTACAATGCTTTTTATGTGAAAACGTGGAATTGCACGAGTACTTTCTTATATTTCAAGGAACTTTCGTATATTTCAAGGAAAAACTATCTTTACTTTTGTTGATTTGGCATTTTTTTTTAATATCTTGTTAGCAAATGTAAATGTTAATGTAAAGTAACTAAAGTTGCAAGAGGCATGCAGCATTGTAAAAGAAGAAGGAGAACGTACTGGTCTTATATGCATCGATCCGACGTCTCCATCTCCATCCTCAAACTCTACCAGAAGTGATAGCCAATAATTTGTTGAACCTTCATTTACATGGAAGGCTATTTGCTTCCCAGGATATTTACATGGTGTCCTGCAGTTAAAACAAATAAAATATATTATTATTATTATTTAAATTCGTCAAGTATATGAATTCAAAAGAAAAGAATACAAAAAGGTAAAAATAACTGAGTATTAGCGTCAGTTTTTCTTAGGGTAATTAAAAGCATTCTTCATTAAACAATCATCAAAGCGTATTAGCGTACAATATACAGACAAAGGAGTGACTGCATTAAAACTTTACTCGAGAAAAAACTATGTGAGAAAAACCTCGTGGAAGAAAAGAATGAAAACGACATTAGGTAGTTGCTTAAAGTCAATTGTTCCCCAAAAATCACAACTGTTGTTTGGTAAATAACTGAAAAACAGATGTAGTAGTTAATTAAAAAGTGAAAAATGTTTCAAGATTAACTCATTTAGCTTGTGTTCTAAAAACAAAGAAAATAAAACAAAAAGGAAATAAACAAAATTAGTAATTAACCAGCAAATAAACAAAAGGTTCCAAAAAATAAATTGGAAAGGACAAAAGAGGACCGTTAAAGCAAACAAGCTAACACACAGTAAACATGACATATGAGAACGTACCGTCGGTGAAGGACAGAGAGCTCGCCTCGGTTTCTGAGCTGACCGCCTTCACCGGCGACAGCCATGCGTCCAAAGGCGGCGCCGCTGAGGTCGAAGTGGGTGCGCCCATTCGAGCAGTAACCACCCGGGCACTCGTCCGTCACAATTATTGTGACAGCTCGTCTCGAACAGATGCTCTGGTCGAGACACTTGACTTTGTAACACGCCCCGCACCCCTCGCCACTCTTGAACAGCACTGGGCTCACCGCCCCAACCCTCGCCCTGTACGGCTTCACGTCCACCATTGACCCGTACCCACATGCTCCGCCTACCAAAATTACGTACATGCCGACATAATTAATTCATGGATAATTAAGAATATCTGCAACATAATCTTAACAAACTATAAATCGTATCATTGTTTTCTCATTAATGTGAAATACAATATTTTTATTATTTATTTAAAAATGATATGATAATTAACTTGACTAAATCTAAATTTGCCAAGGAGTATATAATACATTTGAGATGTACAAAATCTGTAGAAACTGTAGGTACAAATTATATTATAGATAGTCTATACATGCGGCATTGTAAGCTAAAGCCAAATTGGGTTTGAGGGTGGGGGCTTACCGTCGCTGCCGTCGCCTTCGGGACTGCCGTACCAGGTGGCGGTGGCTGGGAGCCAGCGGGTGTTGGCCCCGGGTTGCTGAACTTGACAAGACACAAGCAGAAGCAACGAATTCAGCACCAAAACAAGGCCGCAGCCGCGGTTGAGGGGCTGCATTGTGAGCTAGGCTGCTTAATTAATTGGGGTGTTGAGTGGCGGCGGTGGCGGCAACAGTTCTGAGCACTGGTTTGGCTAAAAAGTGAGCACAAAGCTTTGCCGACAGTTATGTAGTTGTGTTATGCTTTGGTATAGGTGCTGTATTGTATACGTGGGATATATAGCACAAGCTGCAAAGCTGCCACAGAAAAAGCTTCAATAATTTCACTATGACCATCTGCCCCATGTGCTGTCGTTGTATTTACGCCAAAAGCCACTGAAACCTGGGCCCCACCAACGGTTAAGGCGTTATTTCCGGCTGTTTTTCCCCAACGTCGTGTGCGTTTGTTCAGTTGTGCATTGATGACGGAGTGAACGAATTGTAGGGGTGTTTTCGTAATTTCAAAAAATTGGACCGTTAAGCTTTTCGTCCTTCTGGTAAGTAGTAAACAGTGTGCCGTTAAAGGTGAGCACGTGAGCAAGAGATGTGTGTTTTTATACAAGTAAGATTCTTGTATTAAAAAATTAATAATATAAAAAATAAAAAACTTCACACTTATATAATAAGAAAAACTAATGAAAATGGTTTGAAAAATTTGAGTTTTAATGATAAGGATAAAATAAAGGATAAAGTGAATAGTACTAGGATTGACTTTTTAGTGTAAAAATATGATTTTTCGTTAAAATGAATAGTACTTCGAGCTTTTCGTTAAAATTCCCTATATAATAACACGTAGATAAATAAAAAGTCTTCAGTGATGGGATATATTTTTTCAATGTGACCGTCATATGAGATGGTACATCAGGTGTTGCTATATAAATGGTGGGATATGTGTGTTAAAAAGTTAATAACTTAAAAAATAAAATTTTCCACCACTTTCATAAAAACACGTGGTGTACCATCCGTATTTCCGTCACAACTAAAAATTTCTCCAATGAAGATAGTTGTAAATCACTGGTTCAAGTACTGTACTACTTATGTTTCGGGCATAAGAGTGAGGCAAGGGGCAAGTTGTGCAACAAATAGTGGGAGGGCTAGTGTGGCCACAGAGGAGGCCGTTAGAGAAAACGCAGTGTGAACAAATGGCTGACATTTCTGCGGTTTCTCGCCGGGATGCTGGCAGGTTTTGTTGACTGGTTTAACTGATTTTATCTAGAAAAGTAATGTCACATTTATTAGAGTTCCTTTCTTACGTCCATTCTATATACAGCTCGCTGATCCAAACATTTTGAGTGAACCAAGGACAAAAAGCTTATAACTTATGTTAGACATGGAAAACTCTTTCAAATAAAACCATAATAGTATTGATCATAAAATTTAACATTACAACTTACAAGTTATAATTGTTCATGACGAGTTTATATTATGAAACATGTAGCATTATGATTTCGTTATTAATACAAGAAAAAAAAATGCTAGGAAAATCATGTTTTAGACCATTTGAGGTTGACCATATAATGCGTCGATTGATGATTATATTATTTCTGTAATAATATGAAGAAGAAATCAAATCATCACCCACCATAACATGTGGTTTACAAAATATGGTTTAAATATATGATATCTCTAGCATCATCTTAAGAAAAAACATATTTCTCAACGTATATAAACAATCAAGCTATCACTCAGTCGCTAATCTCCCATTTTGTTACTCACCATACCTTGCTCAGTTCTAGATGGGTAAAACCCCATACATGGTTGGGAAATTTTTGCGATATTGGTAGGCAGCTGGCCACCTTGCCATGAAAGAGGGGGGAATAGATTGAAACTAAGCAAAGAAAGAAAACAAACAAGTATGGAGAGAACTTACGAACTATTGCACTAATTGGGACATAGGTGCGTGGTTGAAATTTAGATACTGCGATTGAAGTTCATTTATCGATGGGGAGCCGTTTTGGGAAACATCTTGACCTAGCATCTACTTTGATCTGCTCCCTCCAAGGGATCGTAGGGGAACAACGCTCTGAACAAAGATTCAAACTTGAGACGTTTTTCAATTGTGGGAAGGAAAATGTTATACAAAACCTAAGCCCCAAAAAATTCAAGTGTCCTACAATGCATGCTAACATCCTATGTCCCGTACATCTGTTTCTTAAACATGAAAACAAACAAAAACAAGGCGGCCTAGCAAAAATAACTGAAAATATGTGGGGATAGGGTTTAGAGGCTTCAAACTGACCATAACCTCCTAGAACTAGAGTTTTAATACCATATTAGACAAACACTAGCCTCTAAAAGCTTAAACTGCCATGAACCGAAACCAACAATGCACATCAAGCTAATGATATACTTGTACAAAAAGTTAGTTGGTTAATAACAAGCAAAAACCAATCTAAACAAGCAAAATTGAACTCATGAGTATTAATTAAAAGTATGATATTTATTTGGCTATTACTCCTTTACTTAATCCTTTCTTCCTATGGAAACATGTTATAACTTGAGAAATCACGGCCTGAAGTCACGATTTATTGGTTATAATTTGTGTGGTCCAACTTTTTCCCGTGCACGAACAAAATTTGTGGCTTACCTATCCTAACAAGTGAGAGATTTTTTGGTGTGTCGGAAACACGGTTTTGTACGCTCAGTATATAATATAAGTGGTTGGAATTTTTTTTCCTCAAATATCTAACCACTTGTATTATAACATTTGATGCATCGGAACGTGCTCCGGGCACACTAAAAAATCTTTGCTAACAAGTTGGAGATAAGCTAGTGGATAGGCTCTACAAAAAAATGGGACCAAACACACATGCTAAAAGAAATCTCATTGTCTTGTTTGGTAATTTAAAAATCACTAATTAAAGAGCTAGAATTACTATTTCCGTTGATGCTTTTTTCTTTTTTTTTTCCTCAATATATATATATATATATATATATATATGTATGTATGTATGTATATATGCATGCGTGTAATCTTGTGGATGAAGTAGCAAATACTCATCTAATAATGCATATATAGTTATACGGTTTTTGTTCGCATGTTTATTTTCTAAGCTAGCACTTGATTCGATGCGATTATATTTATTGATCCAAGAAACATCACCTCGAAATCAAAGAAAAATGCTGCTTAGTTGACAAATTAGAAGGAAAATCCACACCCGTTTCATACATGACCACTTGTTTAAATCATTCTCTTAAACATGTGAAGGACTCCGTCCATGTAGTTAATTAGCTACTACTATTAGTTTTATGTCGTATTAACATGCGATTAAGAATTGAATTTTGTTGCAAGTGGTCCTTTACCACAGTGGTGGAAAGAAGTTGTGCCCTTGCATGACGGCGTGGGTTCAAACCCCGTCAGTTGCTAATCTAACATCTAACATTTAACTACTCCGCTATCGTTTCACTCAAAAAAAAAAAAAAAAAAAAAAAAAGAATTGAATTTTGTGCGGATTACAAATTGGATGGTAAAGAGAATTTCAACTCGGGATTCCGAATTCACGTAAAAATGTTCTTAACCAACTGAACAACAAACCCTTGTAAGATAAGTACAATATCAAACAACATATATATCTACGCTTTGGAGTTATGTTGAGAGCATTTAGATCATGATATATATTTATTGTTTCTTTCTTCAAAGTTCAAACAATACGTAGCTAGATTATAACTATATGGTGTTATGTCAGTTTCTAGTTTTAATTAACTGAAGCCAATGGCCTACGATAACTATATGGTGTTATGAGTATGAGAACTTCTTGTTGATCGTGTTCAGTCGACTCATTTTCTGTTGAGCACCTACGTACTTGCCTTAGTGTTTGTCATACCAATGACTCGAGACTAGTCACTCTCTCTGAAAGAAGACATAGTACATACTGATCTTAACGGACTGTCAATGCCCAATTGGCAATTTGATGATCATGAATGTTTAGAATATGTGTACGAAAGAGAATGGTCTCATAAATCTAACTTCTTTAGATCACATTCTTCCAATTACATATTCCTTGGACTTATTGTTCAAGCATTTATATGAGATGGCTTTAAACAATAATCTTTGCCTTATATAAAACTATATTAGTTTAACATGTGAAATGTCAGTAAAGTATCATCATATAATTAGCTTTAGGAAACATTTTCAACAATTAATTCTTCTTTTGATGATCGATTCAACCTCTGATTATACCTGGGTTATATTTCATCTCTTCAACAAGTTTAGATAAGAAGCTTGTTCCGATGGAGAGAAGAACTAGCCCTCTACGTTTGAGAACTTCCATTCAAATTGACAGTTTATATGGTTTTGGTCAAATTTGCTAGTGTAGAAACAGTAACACCCCTTTTACTAATGAGTCCTCATTAGGGTTTCCATATTATTAGCTATCTTAAAGCACGTATTGAGAAATCACGATTGATTGGTTATAATTTGTGTGGCCCAATTTTGTCTGGTGAACGAACTAAATTTGTAGCTTATAACAAGTGGAGATAAGCTAGTGGATAGGCCAATAATCGATCGAATATATACACACACACACACTACAAAAAAAAAAAAAAAAGTTGGACCAAGCAAGCATGCTAATAGGAAGGGCCTCATTTTCTTGTTTTGTAATTTTAAATCACTAATTAAAGAGCTAGAATTACTATTGCCGTTGATGATGTTTGTTTGTCTCAATATGTGCATGCGTGTAATCTCGTGGATGAAGTAGCAATTACGCATCGAATCATGGATATATAGTTATACGGTTTTTGTTTGCATGTTTATTTTCTAAGCTAGCACTTGATTCGATGCGATTATATTTATTGATCCAAGAAACAACATCTCGAAAACAAAGAAAAATGCTGCTAGTTGACAAATTAGAAGGAAAATCTACACCGGTTTCATACATGATCACTTGTTTAAATCATTCTCTTAAACATGTGAAGGACTCCGGCCATGTAGTTAATCAGCTACTACTATTACTTTTATGTCGTATTAACATGGGATTAAGAATTGAATTTTGTGTTGCTCATAAATTGGACGGTAAAGAGAATTCGAACTTGGGATCTCCAATTCACATAAAAATATTCTTAACCAACTGAACTACAAACTCTTACAATATAAATACATTATCAACCGACATATCTACGCTTCAGATTTATGTTGAGATCATGATATATATTTGTTGTTTCTTTGTTCAAAGTTCAAACAATACGTAGCTAGATTATAACTATATGGTGTTATGCCAATGTCTAGTTTTAATTAACTGAAGCCAACGGCCTATAAAAATCATAGATGAGCTGAGTTGCAAAAATAAATATTCAGACCCTACATGCACATGCATGAACACAAAGAATCAAATAAGAATCCTACTGTCGTGCGTCACGAGGATCATCATACTGCCAATGACTGCATATCAACTTGTCACATGGACCTTTTTGGCCAAAGAAATGAAAAAAAAGAAAAAAAAAAGGGATAATATATATTTTTTCTTTTTATATATAAGATTGAGAAATAAATTTGGTGCTACTAATATTTTCGAAAACTCTATAGCATTAAAGAAAAATATATGATGTCAATTAAGAGTCATTGTGTTGATACTATATCTTGTACTGATGAAATGACCTAAGGTTCTTCACTCATTGTCAATTCTTAAGGTATGTTTACTTACAAGGAATGAAATTCGAAGAAATAGGTATCATTTTTATTCATATGATTTGGGCATGGGATATCTCAAAAATTGAGGTGTCACAAATAGGGAGTTGTTTATCTCATACACATTCCTTCTTATACCCATTCATTATTGTATTCATTCACTCGTACTCACACCTTGTAAGTATGTGCGCCCTTAATTTCTAGAAGCACTACTCATACCATGTAAGTGTGGTGCTAAGTTCTTTCGCTGGCCTTATGCTTCCTTTGCTTTTAGACTTCAAGTTGGATACTCACATTCTACAAACTAAACAAACTGGTACTAGTTGCTTTACTATGAAGCTAGCTTAAGCTTGAGGTAACAATTCGAAGCACTTCCTTGTGCTTCTTCAAAAGTCACGTTGCACCATGATCCGATCAGGAATCTTATTACTTTTGTTTAACTTTGTTCTTTTCATAAAAAACATTAGAGTTTATGTGTGGGGGTGATGCCCCCAACCCAATAGATAATATTCTTTAGTTAATGAAACATCCTTGATTATCGCCAATTGAATAGTTAATTAAGACTAACCCCATGACAGAATCTCCAATAAGATATGAAGCATGAGTACAATCCGTCGAACAAATGAAGAGTCAGATGTGCTCTTAAAACAAGATTTTGCTAATTTTTTTATCAAGCATTCTTTGACCAACTTTAAGGGCAGAGACTTTCTCTAAAGTTTAAACAAAAACAATAATAAATCATAAAATGCTACAAAAAGATGGCATTTTCCCGCTCTAGCAGATTTTGCTGGCATGCTTGTTCATGATGGAACATGGACCAAGAGAGACCAAAACTTTTAGCACAAATTAGTATAAAAATATATAATTCAACAAGGCATCGACGCATTTCCTAGCTAAAGATGCCCTTAATTAGAACTAATTATTACTATTTTAAAAATCTCCACCAAGCGCTGCCTAGGACCTGCTTAGGCGCTAAGCAGCTGACTATCATTCTAATTAATCCCTAGACATTTGAAAGTTAAGAAAGTGCGCATAGACCCACTTAGGCGTCCGCTTAGCCCGTCTAGACGCCTGCCTAACCCTCATAAATCCGCCTAGGTCGTGACTCTTACTTAGACAAAAAAACAATAACTTTTATTTTGCATTTTAATTTTTCAATAAAATGTAAGAGAATTGTTGAATACTTGGATAAACACTCATTCTATGCATGTTCCCCATGTTTTTAATATGTTCTAATACTTTATAATTTATATGTCAGTCTATTTTGCAATTTATGTATCCCAATATAATTATGTGTGTGTTTTTAAGTAAAAAACAAAGCACTTATTTATACAATATATAGGGTTGGTTTGGGATTGTGGTGCTTTAAAAAAAACAGCTTATTAAAAAATCTGGAACATTAAATGTATATGGTAAAACAAAAAAAAGTGTTTTTTTTTTTAAATTGTTGTCAATAACAGTAGAAAAGCAAAAGCAGGGTATACCATGCATCCCAAATAAATGTTTATTTTTTTCAAAAGCATAGTAATCAACGCTCATTTAATGAAATTTGCAAATGACAAGTATACTCCCACATGTTTTACAAAATTACAATCTTTGTCCTACATTATTGTCTTTGACAATTATTATATCACATTAAATACCATATTTATTTTAGTCATTAACATATTCAAAACAATTTATATAAAAGTTTATCAAACACTCAAACATTTTTTTTTTTTAAAGCACTTATACAAAACAAAAAAAAAAAGTTTACCAAACACTCAACAACATCATTTTACAGCTATTTATTCTCACAGCATAGTATAAACAATTTTTTTTAAAAGCACAACAATGCCAAACTCGTCCAAAATAAATTTACTTAAATCCGCCTAGTCCGTCTAGGCCCCTTAGGTGCTATAACCCAGTCTGCCGCCCGACTAGCGCCTACCATTTTTTAGAACCTAGCTAATTATATAATTAAGAGTGTGTTGATTGTGTTTAATATATAAAGCATGACTTTCTGGTAGTTAAAGTAGCAACTGTATGGAAGAAGATCCTTTGTGAATCCATTCAGCAAATGCCACAAAAAAACTGTCTCGATTATTATCTTTAATGCTCATCTCTGTGACATTGAAGAACCAATCTACTTATTATATTCAAGAACATGGCATGAGTGTCCTTAGAATGACTAGCTGAATCATGCTTTCCTGAATTGAAAAATAAATCCGCCCCCTCCCCCTTTCTTGATACAAGCGATTCTGGAGTAGAGGGTTAAAAATGATCTCGTATGTAGGAGTGAATACTATTAATGAATTGTTATACAAGCTCCTTACGGGAAGAGAGTCAAACATTGAACCTCAAATGCACGTTTAAGTAAATTATAACCAACAAAACTCCAAACTCATTGCAATAAAAGAAGGTATTAAATTAGGGAATTGTTATTGGCATTCCAAAATTCTCATTCTACACTCCAAACTTTCTATATTTATAAAGAAAAATAAACTTGTAAGGAGTGTAGAATGAGATTTTTGGAGTCCCAATAATACTTCACTTAAATTAAATGCTTTACCTTTTGTTTTCTTCTTATTCCTTCCCTTTTTTTCGTGCTTTAGTTTGTGACTTTAAGTTGTGTGTTTTTAAGTGTTGTATGAGTTTCTTAAATGGAGAAAGTCTCGAGTGAGGCTGCACTCTGCCCAAGCACATTTACAGAGGGTCGGAACCCAAATGCAGGGTTTTCCAGTCTTTTGCTAGGGTTTAACTAAGTTGAATTTCTTTGTTCAACAGTTGTTGGCACATGCCTCTTTACAAAAGCAAACAGAAAGATTTCAACAGCAACACACTGACTTTCTTTTATCTTCTGGAAATGAAGTAGTACCCAATGAAGCATTGGATATAAAAAGTGACGGTAAGGCTGTCTCCAACAGAAAGGGTTAGACGTAGTCCCATCCAAAATTATAGCTCTGTGAAAAATTATTTAAAAATAAACAGTGCCATACTCATATAGCTTCTCTAACCGAATGGGCTAAACATAGTCCCTTCAATAATTTATTAGTTTTAAGTTTATACTTTAAATTTATTGATTAATTTAATTAAATTACATTTGGATGTTTTCAAATCTAGCCGTTGAATTTGAATAAATTATTGCAATTGAGAAGTTGGGCACCAGATAAGGGCTAAGAGGGGGGCTACATTTGGCCAGCCTTCGGCCATCTCCAACCGACCCGGTCAAACGGCTATAGGCCAAAATATAGCATGTTTTGACACGAAAATCGTCTCCAACTTAGGGCTAGGCCAAATGGCTTGTAGGCCCCACCGAGCCATAATTCATCCACCAGGCCAGCGGGCTGGCCAAAAGAAGCCAACCAGCCAACCCTATTGTAGCAGGCCAGCCCACATGCAAAGGTAACCTGACGTCAATATGATGCCAATTAGCAACAGCTAGTTGACGTCAGGTTACCGTTGGAATTTGATTTTTTTATTTTTTTGACGAAATTTAAAAAAAAAAATCTAATTTTTTTCTTATAAATACCTAAGCCATTTCTACACCATTTCTCACATTCTTTTCACCATTCCATACTATCTTACCTCATTTTATTTCAATTCTTCCCATTCTATTTTCTTACCTCTTCCAATAATCTTTCCTTTAATTTTTGAGATTATATAAAGATAAGAAATCTTATCCGAAAAATTATTGAGATTATATAAAGATAAGATAAGAAATCCGGATGCTTATTCATTTAGCGACAAGTGGTACTCAAAATATGTTTGGATAACCTTATTTTGATATGGTAATTTAATTCAATTAACCATATTAATTTAATTAAAATAATAAATTATTGAGGGGGCTAAAAAATAGCACTCTTCGGTTGGAGATGGGTTTTTTGTCAAATGAGCTATGTTTTGGCCTATGGCCCTTTGGCCCCTTTTCGGTTGGAGATGGCCTTATGTCTCTTTGGCCAAATAATGGTCTGGCAGGATCCACAGAATTATAGCTTAATCATCGGTTAGAAATGTGTTTTTAGGCAAATCAAGTCATTTTTTGGCTTTTGAACCTTTATCCCTCTCCATTGAAGATGGTCTAACTTGATGCATGTATTCTCATTTGATTGGTGAAGAAGAATACATGAGATTTTTTTCCATTATTTTTTAAAGTCAAATATACCATATTATTTATTTATTTCTTCGTGGCATTCCTTGTTTGATAGGAGTATTTTAAAAACTTGACTCAAAACTAACTTAAAAATTGGCCTATGTCTTGAAAAAGCTAAAGTGAGTTTTTTTTTTTAATTTTTTTTTTATAATTTTTAAATTCAAATCCCAAGGCTTTCTCTCTCCACTCACTCCAAATCTGTCTTTCTCCCTCTCCTCTGGCCTTTGGATCTTTCTTTGGAGCTCTTGTAGGGTGACTTCCTTTTTCTTTTTAATTGTTTCAGATATAGAAACTTTGAATATCATACCAAACAAGTTTATAAGTGTTGAAGAAAATTGTTCTTAAAGTTGTTTTAAGAAATGTTGAAATTGTTCTTTGCATTGTCTGACCATTTGATCCTTCATCAAATTGACGTTATTGTGAGCGTGAAACTTGTTTATGAGTTAAACATATAAGCTATATTTGTACCACATTCACACACAAAAAAACCTAATTATGAGCTTAGGCTTCTATTAAATTAATTATTTTTATCCAAAATGACAATCAATCACATAATTTGGTCCAAACAGTGCGTATGGCTTATATGCCATTCCCAAAATGGGTCTTTCATATGGCTTGTCATCTATTAACAGAGGTTTAGACTTTCAAACAAACATATGACATAATTAATTCATATCATTTTAAAATATCATAGTGCAATGTAAGAAAATTAAAACCTTGTGTCTCATTTTTTTTTGTTGAGTACCTCAAATCTGGAGAGTGTAAATTGTAGTTGACCATTTTTCTTAACAAAGATTTTAATATGTTAAGTTGTCAAACTGTAAATAATTTCCATCAATTAAATTGAATCATGTACATTATTGCGGTAAAAATTCACAAGTTCAACAATACAACATTATGCAACGGTATTTCTCTTTCCAACATAATAAGAGGTGTCAAATTCGAATCCGTCGATCCCATATATATCAAAAAGAAACAATACATGTCAAATAATTGAGAAGAGATCACCCCTTTGTAAGGGAGGACGAAAAGTAAACCAAACTTTAGAAAAAGAGAAGGAAAAAAAAAAAGATGTGGTTTCATGGAAGGCTGTGTAAAAGTCATACAGTAGTGCCTCCTAAACGTAAATTGTCATCTGACTCTGTCAACTATTATTCCAGTTGAAATTGATCCCTGAATTATTTTTTTGATAAATTAACCCCCTGAACTATTTGAAATATGCCAATTTAACCCCTTGTCGTTAGATTCCATCCACTATTATGTCAAATTCAAGGTCAAATTAGTCTTTTTAACATCAATTCCTACATGTCACTTATAACCACCAATAAAATTATGATATGTTGACACATAATAATGTGTAATGACAATGTGAAATGATCCGTTATGTAAACGTTTGGTTTCTTTATGTTTCTTATTATGCTATAAGTTTTTTAATTATTCTATGTCCACACGTGGCATTATTTTATTGGTGGTTATAACTGAAAAGTAAGAATTGATGATAAAAAGTCTAACTTGCCATTGAATTTGACGGAATAGTGGACAGAATCTAACGGCAAGGGGTTAATTGACTGATTTTAAATAGTTCAGGGGATTAATTTACCAAAAAAATAGTTTTGGAGGTAAATTTCAACTGGGGTAATAGTTTTGGGGGTCAACTGCAGTTTAACCGCCTCGTAAATTGTATAAAGTTTCAGCAAGGTTGCTCAAGATTTAATATCCACAACATTCATAATCTTGATTATCTAAAAATTAAACAAAATTAGAGGTCTTCCATTCATCTGTAATAATGATACTTCCCACGGAGTGATGCAAATTGATAAATTAAGTAATGACCAGAGAAATCATGCCAAGTACTTGCAAATCCAACTGCTAAAAACCTCCAAGTTCCTGTAAGAAACTGAAAAGAACAACTTTTAACTGAAATTGGGAATGTCTGCACATGAAACATGCAAAAGTTGACAAGATGATTGAATGGAGCTTATAAACAAATAGATATATATTATGCATGGTTTAACAATCCATACAGAAACTCAGCGATGAACTGTCAGTTCATGAGGTTCAGCCTTCAGGTATACAGTGAGAGTTTAAAGTACGTACGTGACTAATTCCACCCTCCATCTGCTCGAGTTTATAAAACTTTCAGTGCTCAATTGGTCAACCGACATCAGATGTCTCATTTTTCCGATCCAGTTCTTCCACTCTCATTGTGTCTCCACACTAGCATCCATCCACAAGTAGAAGCCGAGCTGATGCAACCAATTTACCTGTTTGTCTGATTTAGAAAAGGGAAAAACAGAAAGAATCAAAAACAAAAATCCATACAATTGCGGTGACAACCCAACTTAGCAGCAAAAACCCTACTACAGTTCACAACCTCCCTGCCCCTATCTCCACTTGCAGTTGCAGGTCACTTGTAAGATTATAGCCATTCTTTTGTAAGGATCATCATTCAATGAGGACCTTAAAAAAGGATGGTTTAATTTACTGGATCACATTTCACGGAGGAAGTATGAGAGCACAATGTGATCCCGGCAAATGGGGATCCCCACATGAAGGCGCCTGCTACTGTAAATATACATTATACTACATATAATTACGAAACAAATTCTGATAATTACGGGGCATGTTATGTTACAAGACATGATTTCACTTAATCAACGGGCATTTTCACAGTTTGAAAAGGGTATTACTAATCAAAATATAACATTTATACTAACAATATATATGTATACATGTCCATGTGTGTGTGCTCTTTTCATAAAAGTGGCACTACTTATGACACTCTCAGCTGTCCTACAGGATCTGAATGAACCATTAGGGAATCAGACAGGATCTTTTTCTTTTCTATAGATACTCCAGTGAAAAGAAGTAACAAAGATTAGGGCACAAGAATTAGAACAAGACAGATGAAAAGGCGTTAACAGAGTTTTTTGAATTGAGAAACGAAATCAGGATCTTTGATTTAATAAGTAAGATATAATGCAGCAGATATAGAACATGGCCCATTCAAAGTATCGAAGGTTTCTACCTTGCCATTGATCCTTATGTTCCATGAATTACTTTTGGAACCATATACGGGGTCACCAACGACATAAGGAGGTGGAAGAACAGCACTCTTTAGGAGTGGAACCCTCTCAGGAACATACTCATCATCACTATCATAATACGGATGTGGCCCAAGAGCTTTGAGTATCATTGCCAATAACAAAGACAGCCCCTGCAAAAGAAGACAACGAACGTTAACAGAGAGAGGACAGAGAAAAGATGTAAAGGAATGGCCATGATCTGCAAACCAGACAGCCCTTATAAGACTTGATTGTATCACACACTAGACTCCTGTAGGAAACGATATATGGGCATATGTCTACAATGGGGGTGATTTAGCTGATGAAACATGCAAATCACGCTCCAATCTTGACCTTTTAAAATGGTATCCCGAGTTTTTGCATTGGATGTTGAGAGCCTGTGGCCAAGCTAATGAAACTATACCATGGAGGATTGTAGAGTTGAATTTCCAATCTTGTGCCCGTAGGCAATATCATCTACTAGGTTCTGGTTCCTCAACAAGCTCACAGCACAAAACTTGATTCCTGGTCTCCTTTGGGAAAGGAGAGAGAAATGTGAGGAAACTGTTGTCTTATGTGTATTTTAACTTTCAATTGGTATTTACGGTTTACTAACGAACAAACCTTTGAATACTATAGTGCCGAGCACATGACAAGTTTTCACAGAAAATATAGCACATCCCACGGCAGGAGCCATTTTAACACAAACTGAAAGTCAAGAACTAGAGAGGGGGAGCTGTAAAAGTCCAAGTACTTTATTGGAAAAAATAGGCTAATTATTGCAAGTTCTTACAACATTCCTAAATTTCTCACTCTCTAAATTTTTCTTTACTTGTATCAATCATCTAATAGTCATTCATATTAACAAAAATACATGCAACTAAATCGGGTTTTTGACATGAGTGAGTGAGAAACCAAAGAAGAATGTAGAGGCACTCACAACTCAAAATGAATTTTGGAACTATTTTAACTAGATTAATATAAACAGTCCTGAAAAAGAAAATTTGCAAGGGAGCAAGCGCCCCCAGGGCCAATGTTTTGTCCGCCACTGGAGACATGGGTCGAAGTTTCAGTGGCATTGGTGTGGATTTACCCTGAAATATATTTAAAACAGACGACTGTTTCTGCAGCTTCTACTAGTTCTGGTAAGACATTAAGTGAGACTCATTGAACATTTAACTTTTAATTTCCTCAAACATGCAGTACACAAAAAGAAAGTTGAGAGAGACCTGTACACAAGCGATTGACAAGCCAATCCATTTGCAGATATCAAAGTTCGACCTTACAAATTCTTTGAATTGATCAAATCTCCCAGTTGGATCATCTGGAAAGTCCTGGCCACAAGTCAAAAAATTATCAGCATTATAACCAAATCGTTAATATACTTCTCTCTAAATCATTAACCCATTAAACAAAAATAACTACACTGTTCTTCGATATACCTCTTCCCAGTCACGGTCTAAAAATATGTCAGCGGTCACTCCAGCTTCAAGCATGAAGAGTAAGAAGACAAACACCATGTACTGTAAGCAATTAAGATAAAACACAAACAATTTTGTCAAACATACTTGAAGATAACAGAGTTAAAAATAAAAGAAAGTGAAGCCCCATTGAACTGTACTCATTTCTATAAATGTTTTATAAATATCAACATCTAAAACAAAAGGAATCAAAATGATCTGAAAAGATATGGCAAATATGGAGCTGACAATCTAGTTTAAAATCCATCAACTTCCACAGAGAGACAAGTCCATATGCTATGATGATAAATAGCAATATCTATCTAGCGTTGTCCTTCCCCGCCCCCCCCCCAAAATAAAAAGAGAACTTTAACGAAAAGCTTCCGGTACTATTCACTTTAACGAAAAACCACATTTTTACGCTAAAAAGTCAATCCTGGTACTATTCACTTTACCCTTTATTTTGTCCTTATCGTTAAAACTCAAAGTTTTCAAACCTTTTTCATTAGTTTTCCTTCCCCCCCCAAAAAAGGGAACTTTAACGAAAAGCTTCCGGTACTGTTCACTTTAACGAAAAACCATATTTTTACATTAAAAAGTCAATCATGGTAGTATTCACTTTACTCTTTATTTTGTCTTTATCGTTAAAACTTAAAGTTTTCAAACCATTTTCATTAGTTTTCCTAAAAAAAAAACACTACCTCTCTTCATAGAAGTAGAACTGTAGCAAAGCACATAGGTATTGTCAAGAAATGATGCACATAAACCTCCCCATTTAGAGCAAATGAACACACATAAACAGAATATTAAGAATCTAATAATGACATATGTAATGAGATGTGAACAAATTGTAAGGGTAGAAAGAAAGGACCCTGTTGCAAGCCTAATAACTATAATTAAAAGACGTTGATTTGACAGGGAAAGAAAACACAGAAATACACTGCTTAAATTATAGAACAAAAAAGGAAAAGCATAAGCAGCAAAAGAATGAAGAGAAATAAACTCTTTGATCTATAACTTGTGTTCTTTTGGGTCAGATAAGCCTATTTTAGTGCTTTCTTAAGGTGCTTCTTGAGGTACTTCCAAGTGTATTTACAGGGGGAATTTATGGATTTGTGTTCCATATAAACACCCACATACTCCACTCCTCAGCAATGCAATACAGCAATCTTCCACTTCTTTTATGGCTGTTTTAAAGATAGAGAAGGGGATTTAACTTTTCAAGATCAATCCAGGACAACTATAAACTGAGCCATAAAAAACACTGTGTGGAGCTAAAATATATGCGATAAAAAGCACTTTCATTTTGTTGAGCAGTTAGACCTAATATCTGTTACATTAAATTAAAAAACAGAAAAATAATCAAACCAATTATTACTTTATTTATTTAGTCTAAAGAAAGGTTGGAAATGGCACTGTAGAAATGAATAGTGTTTCAATCTGAATTTCAATTTAATTACAGCAATGCCATTGCTCTTTGTATTGGCTTTGGGTGAGTAGCCCGGCTTGCAGCCAGGCCCAAATGTATTGGTTTTAGCTAAGAAGCCTGGCCCTGAGTCAGGCCCAAATTTTTATATTACAGTTTTGCACATAAAAAATAATAATCTGATGTTGGGGATGGTGTGTCAGCAAGGACAATTTTGTCCTTTCGGTTTTGGGCGAGATGGGGTGTAACCGGGGTAGGTTTCTTTTGTTGTCGTTGAATGAGGGTTTCGGGGATGAAGGGTATGTGAGAGAGAGAGAGACAAAAAGAGAGGGAGATGGCGATGGAAGGAGAGCGAGGGGGAGGGGAAAGGTTCTCGGCATTATTGCTGCAGGTGGATTTCACAAGTGGGAGAGTGGGTATGGTCAGAGAATACCATATGGGTTGTCCGGATTTCAGGGAAACAGGGTAGGGGTCATAAACGAACCCTTCTGAGAGTGGGTGCCAGATCTTGCGTTGCATGCCTCAAATCAAAGATAAGTTTGTATTCTTTAATGGTAGCTTAGCTTTTGGAATTGTTTAGTATGTTAGGTCCGGTTTTGGGGGATTTATCATTTCAAAGAGAGAGATGGACAGGGAGATAGATATAGATAGAGAGAGAGAGTAGAAAGCATGGCTGTGTGCATTTTTTTGGTGTTAATTAATGGGTTCGTGCACAGGGTGAGTGACAGAGTGACGGAGGGACGTGTGGGAGGATATGGGTTTTCAGTTCTTTCTTCTAATTCAACAGGTTATGGACTATTTGAAAAACCTTTTTTTATTGTTTTGTTCCCGTTTGCTTTGTTAAAACCATCATTTGAATTTTTTTGTTTCACTGTGCTCATTTCTCTGCTTCTTCATAATTTCTTGGTGTTTGTTCTTTGTTTTAAGGTCAGTTGCTTTTTTTTTTTTTTTTTGGGTTTTCAGTTTGTTAATTTGTTTAGTTGTTGTTCATTTTACGGTTAATTGTTTCTTCTAATCTAGATTGTTAAGTGTTGGACGTTTTTTTTTTTCCCAAAATCCACATGAACTGAGCTTTTGTGCTGAATGAGACCTGGGTTTTATTTTGTGCTGGGGTTTATAATGTATTTAAATTAGGAACACAATCTTTATTGAATTCTAAGTTTTTACCCACTTTTGCTTTTATTCCCCTTCAATGGTTTGAATTAATTGTTGTTTCAATATAAGTATTGCTCTCTAAACTGCGAAATTAGGTGTATGAAATTCTTAGCCGTGAATGTTTTTCATGTGCAGAGGACTTGGGAAGGTGCAATACCAAGTGAAGAATTACAGCTTCAGAAGGTAGGATTTCCTTCATTTAGATTTTGATCTCCATGTCTGGAAAATAAGGTTTATGATTTTTGTGTGCATATGTGGTTCTGTGTTCTCTGTGTATTCATTGACTAATGAAAAAATGTAGCCATAAAATACTTATTTTGACATTTTTATTTTATTATTTATTTATAAAAAGGTTGTATGATTTGTAAAGCTTCAATATTTAACTCAAAGATCGGGCCATTTCCTTACTGCATTGTGTTTAAATGATAACCATAGTATCAGTCTTTCATTGCATTCACCTTGAACATGATTAGGTTAGTTGAAAATTATGCTATAAGAAGTAGAGATTTCTGCAAAATGACCATACCAAATAAGGAGTCAGGTTCACATGTAGACCCACACACGCAGACCCACACATGCACATCTGATGTAAAGTTAGTCTATTAGATGGTTTCCAGATTGGACCCCCTTGCTAAATCTATTTTTAGTTCACTGTCCCAATAAATGAATATTAAATTGTCTTTGATTTGAAAAAAAAAAAATTTCCATTGCAAGAGTATAGTAAAACAAAGAACCACAATCTTTTTACTTACTTTTTCTGCTTTAGAGTAATGGGTCCCTTTCCTTCTCTAAATCCTAATTTTTAACTTTCCAAGTAATCTTGTTTTTTTTCTAAATTAGTTTCGATTTTGGTTTTTTTTTTTTCTGAGATCAATGTTATGTCACGCACTCACATGGTCATTGATTCGAAAATTGAGCAATTTCTCCAAATAAATTTCAATAATGCTCTCTGTACGTTCACATACGAACTATGCAAACCGTAGGGATCTGTTTGGATAATTGGGTTTTGTTTGGTAGCGGTTTGGTTGGTACATTGCGTAGAGACCTGTTTGGTAACCATATTTGCATATCTATTTGCCATAAGGTGTGCTTTTTCTAACAGAAATCAACCAATAGATCTACCTAACTTTACCATTTGATTTGATCTGCTTACCTGTAATTGTTCTGCTAACCCTAAACCGTAATTTTTGAAACAAGAGCTATGAATTTTGTTTGGATCATGTAATTGATATGTGATCACCATGAATTAGTAGTTGATGTTTTGGTTTTTTATTCTGTGATCAGAAGCCAAAGGTGGTCTTGACCCGAAAACCATGGCCACGGGACAACTTTTTTCGCGCACCACTCAGGCGTTGTGCTACAACTACAAGCAGCTCCCAGTCCAGCCCATGCTCGATTTTGACTTCCTTTGCGGTGTGTATCATTTCCTAACTTTGATTTCAAACTTGATCTTGCTTATAGTTTTTAGTTTTTGGAAAAGATGTGAATGTAATAATTGAGGTTTCTAATAGGGAGGGAGACACCATCAGTTGTTGGATTCATTAACCCCGGTTTTGAAGGATTTCAGAAGCTATTTTTCAGTCAAGAGGAAATCGCCATACCGGTGCACTCAAAGTAAGTAGCCATTCTCTCATCCTCTTCCTAGATTTCGTCTTTCGTGGCTACAAGCCACCTTTTGTATAGTTATCTATATGCATGTATGCTTGGTTAATCTTAATTTTCCATATCCAATATATTCAAATCATGTTATTAGTCAGATCACCATTTGTGATCTGTTGTTTCGAGATTGTCTGACTTTTGTGTTGATAACTGTTGCAGCATTGAAGCATCATGCACCGCACATCCTACTGCTGATGTCTTTATCAAATTTACTTCATACAGAAGGTTAGTGATTATTCTATGAGTAGTGTTTTGGAGTGCGAAACTTCTATGGTTGTACCTAACGATGAATGTATGTTGATATATATGCAGTGCTGCCGCTTCTTCCATGGCTACTTTGAAGCAACCAACCATTAGAGTTGTGGTAATCATTACTGAATGTGTACCCCAGTTAGACACTAAGCAATTGATCGCATATGCACGGGCAACCAACAAGGTTACACGATTGATGCAAAGTCATCTTAATTTCACTAACCTGGGAAAATGAACTGGTGATGCTAACTTTAATTATCGTATCTTTTGCAGGTTGTCATTGGCCCAGCTACTGTTGGAGGAATTCAAGCTGGTGCTTTTAAGATTGGTGACATTGCTGGAACAATTGATAACATTATTCACTGCAAGCTATACAGGCATAGATCTGTTGGTTTTATCTCCAAATTTGTATGTTGCTAATCCAACATCTTGAACTTCAGATAATTTAGTTATTTATAAGACTTTCATGATGTATATACCTTAAACGTTTAGCGTCTTGGAAATTTGGAATTGAGTTCATTCATTTCTGTCATGTGCCCTTATGTTTTAGAAACCACCAAGAGTATTCTGTGCACGTGTTAACCATTGTAGAAAGGGTGGGGGATGGAAATGCACTTCGTCTTCCGTTTGCTTCTTGAAACCCGAAGCTCCGATTGCACCCTTAGGAGGGTTGGAGAAACTCTGTTCAGAGTTTCTCTCTACAACTCTTCTCCCACAGACCTAAACCTCAACTATAGAGGGAAGCTCGCTTCTCTGTCTCAACTGCTTCTTTTCTTCTCCCCATTCCTCCAAAAGCCCCCCTTCATTTTGGTTTTCTGTGTTGGATTTCTCATCAATTTTGATTTCCCATTTAGAACAATGATCATTTCATTTCCCTTTTTCTTTTTTCTTTGTTGGGGTTTTCAATTGCCATGTTTTAATTTTATTTTATTTATTTGTGGTTTGGTTCCTATAAAAATAGAACCATTTCCCGTATTTTCTGGATAATTTTTTTATCCCCTTTCTTCTGCGTTTAATTTGCTTAGGAAAATTTGTTGTGGAACCGAAAGTGTATGTCTCTTAATGTGATTAAATTCTGTTAACAAGGATTTTGGTCTCTAGAATTTTCATGGTGGAATTCTTATGGTGATAATTTTTTGCCAATGTCTTTGTTTTTATAATTCTCTCAATTGTATGTAAATTCAATGAATTGTGAAATTTTTGGTGTAGTGTATTCAATGAATTGGCCACACGGATTGATAATTAACAATAGTAATAGTTGCTTTCACTTTGCAACACTTATGGTGAAGCTATAGATACCAATGTTATATCTGAAGTCTATACCCTTCGAATTGCAGTCGAGGGGCAGAGAATTTCTCTTAACAATGTTGGTCGCCTTCCCATTAATAAAATAAGGGATCCAAACTTAAATCATGCTAAGTTTTCTGATCTTCCAGTTGAGGACAAGTCACATGCTCTACTGGTAGAGGCCCTTCGTGGCCAGACTAAGAAGTTCAATACTATAGTGGCAGTCCGGCCGATTTGAGGTGGGTAGTACAAACTTTTATGTTAAGTTGATTTGTTTTGGTTTTGTGGGATGCTTAATTTCATCTGGAAACAAGGCTGAGCATCCAAAAGTTTCAAATTCATACCCATTATTCAATACTAGTTCAATAATCATCATGTTTTCTCTGACTTTGTGAATTCTGATATATAATCATATTTTAAGAGTTTTCTATTGGGAAAACGTTAGGAGCCGATTGTCCCACTTAGAAAAAACAGCAGCAGTGGGTCCTATTTAAAATTAATCTAATTGAAAAGACTAAGGACTGGGCACCTTCTACAAATTGCAGTACTACTACACATGCGAGGTCTATTTCATTTCCTCTCGGCTCTCTAAATCTTCATAACTTGCTTTTAGGTGCATTTTTTGTTTGGTTCTTATTTAAAGTGAATCTAATTGAATATTTATAATCAAAAGAATTAATTTTTCTAATTGCCCAATTTTGCAGGTTTTGCATTCAAGTCTATGTCATTGCTTTATCTAAGGTAGTTGAAATGTGCTACAATATCTTAGCTTTTTGTTTTTTCTTCTTTGGCTGCTACAGATTATAGGTCACCAGCCTGGTTTTTAATGGTATAGCAAAAGTTTGCATCTTTTTGTAAGCTATGAAATAAATATTAGATTACCTTTGGCTGCTGCACGTCTATTGCAGAAAACACCACGAGTATTTTCCAGATATTTCATCAGTAACTCCATGAAATAATCTTTCGACCCCTCCATGGCATAGAAGAGCAATTAAATTCCTCAAAAATTTTCCTAGGCTTTTGTACTGAAAGATGAAAACGTCAACTTAAAAGCTACGTTTTGGTTTATTACTGCATCTGAAATTCTCAACTGTAGGGGGAGCAATACAAATTAGGCAAACATACATTCTACATAATGGGTGTACCTTACTCCAACTATCTCCAATGAATTCACTGTTTGACCATCCATCATCTGTCTATCTGTCTCAGCTTTAATCATTGATGGTCAAATCTGGACTATTTTTTGAGGTGGCTACAACATTGGACATAGAATGCAGTAGGACTAAGAGAAATGCCCTACCCATCGGGGCAATCCATCTCTTGATATTCCAGCTACGTTTCCCAGAAAACATTGAGGATTCAATTGGTTCACAGCCATCTGCTTCCTCCACAGGTCTTCTTCACAGCACAGCATCTGCCTTCGTCACACTCTCACTACTCAGGTATTTCTATGATTTGGGGTTTTACGCAATTACAAATTTAAGTCCATTCATGTGTTGATCTCGGTTTATTTATGTCACTCTCTATCTGACTTGGAAATAAAAACCCTAATTTTAGATTGTTCTCTGAATCCAGATTGATTTCATTCACGACAATTCTTAACAAATTTCTCGAATATTACATTTTCCCTTTATTTTCATACATTTTCTAGTTCTAATCAGTCTTTTTCGACCTTTATCACTCCCTATACAATTGTGAATAAGTAAGTTCCATGTCTGCAAAACTCTAATTACTCTGATCTAGTTATCTTTCAGGAACCTAATCCCTAAACTTATTAAATTCGTTAGAGAGGTGATTTTGGATTGAATCCCATAGTTCCCTTCTTATTTCTAGGGTTGGTGTTTTGTGCACATTTTGGGTGGTGGGTATTGTGAATCATCACATTTTATTGAAGGTATTTGATCTGGGTAATTCTAAACTTATGAACTGTTTTCTAAGTTTCCAAAACAGTTAAGCAATTTTGAGGAAGCTCTTGGATTTATGAACTTTGAAGGAGCTGTATACATGCCATGTTTAGTAGTGCAAAAGTGGTCTTGATTCTTCTGCAACTTACTACAGTTGTGGAAATTGAGGTTTTAGGATAATATAGGTTGAGTTTAAAACATCCTTGAGAAATAAGGGTTGGCACAGATGGGTAGGCCATTGGTTTTTGAGATCTTGGACAAACCAACCACAAGTTGTTTCATAGGAATATGCAGTGCAATTTGGTTCTTCATACAGAAGAAAAACATTGGCTATTCATATGTGGGCTTGAGTTATGAAACTGCGGTTGCAAGGCACCATTGGAGGATTATAACTTCAGCTTTCTCTCATATAAGCATGAAGGCCGTGTCGAAGCTGGTCAAAAACGATTCCTCAGTGCATCAGGTAACTTCTATATGGTTTTCCCAAAATTAGATCACTTCTAATTCCAATCTGTGTTCTTTAATCATGTTGGCTTTGTCTATTTTTAATTGTTGGGGCAGGTTCTTGACTATTTTCAGGGTATGTGGCTGTGAGCCCTCTTCAGAGGCCGGTTCGACATTCCGTTGTTTGTGAGGTTGCCACGAAGAAGCCTGACTCTACTGTGAAGAGAGATCGGCAGGCCAAAAAGAGGAGGATTTACAACAAATCCCATAAATCTGAAATCAAAACCCGGATGAAGAAGGTGCCTCTCTTTTTGGCAAGTTCATTTGATTTTAGCTAAGGGTTTTGCTTCTTTTGGCTTGCATTGTATATAAAATAAGGTTATTCTGACTGTTGTCTTAAGTAAGGGGCATAATAGTCTTGACTAGATTGCTGAAAAGTAACCCACTGCTAGCTTTCCTTTTTGTAAATTAGTTTGTGAGACTATCAGTTAAAACTCATTTCAAAAAAGAGAGATTTTCTGCTTTACATATTTTCTTTGAATATGCATGTTGGATATGGTGTGCATTGTCTTACTGTGTACTGGTGTAGGTCGTGATGTCATTCTACGAGTGTGGAGGCAATGTCGGGGATGATATACATATCCCACTTCCTCACTGGGTGACAGAAATTGGCCAAAAGAATCTTGATATATATTTTACTAATAAAGAAGGGAAACGCAACAATGAATGTCTCACGTGGGGAATTGATAAAGGGTGGGTTTTAAGAGGCCGCACTGCTGTTGAGGTATGGTATTCTAGAATTACTTAGTTATGATGGTCTTTTATTTCTATGGATTGCCATATCTCCTTTCCTATATTTGTCTTCTTTTACATGTTCCACATATGTTTTAAAAGAAAGTATTGCTAAACCTATTCCAACTTATATGTTCTATATTTCTAAGAATTTTGCTTTTTGTATGCTCTAAGAATCGGACCCTATGCATTCTTACTGTTTAATGCTCAGAGTTTCTATTATGTTATATTATAATGGAACCAATGCAGGTTGCCTTTGAACAGTTGTGGTTACAAAATTAGCTACTTGAACAAGTCCTCAACACTTTCTGTTTTTAATTATCTGTTGAAATGACTAGCTACACCGCAGGACAGATATTATATGTGTGAACTACATGTTTCATAAGGAAACAACTTTTTTGGAAACCATCTCTTTCTAATCAAAGACGTTCAGTTTCTTCCCACTCATTGTACAATGTGTTTTTATGCCAGCTCACTTGAATGTATATAAAAGCAAAATTGCTTATCTTATCGACCTCATTCACTCATGTATCCCTGTGTTGTTCATAATTGTGTTGAATTTATTCAACTTAAATGTGTTTTATTCATCCGATTATATTTGAAACACCTAGTTCCCGCAACAACGCGCTGGCGTATTTTCTAGTCCTAATCTAAATAAAAATTCACCACAGTAACCAACTTAGAAAAACATAAAGTAATAAATAATAAGGCTACATAAATTGCCAACTGAATCCTTAATCTTGCAGTAGGCATAAGAGTGCAAGACATACAAAATCAAATCTCATACTAATATTAAGATGCACAAACATCTGACCGTGAACCCAACTGCTACACTGTCAATTTTAATAAAGAACAAGGGAATTTGGGGGGAATGTGGCATTTGACCTCAAATAACTGAATAGCTAAATAAAGATAATTGAAACAAAAGGATACCAAATAAAGGCAACAACCATTTGCAGTGGCGGCGGCTATATGACCTGAGCATGTGATCACAAGCAGAGTGATCCCAAGGCCAAGAAAAGTGTATATGAACCTGCAATTCATGCCAAAGAATAAAATAAAAGAAGTTCTTAATCTGTTCTGAGAAAAGGATTATATTTTTACATAAAAATAAATATACAATGCTGAGGACAAGACCAAAATTACTTCAAACAAAAAAAAGTTTAACTGACATAAAACCCAAATTACACCAAAATCAACTGCTACAAATGACTAAATGACTAAGGAAGAGCCAAATTTATTTGAAAGCACTTCATGTTTAACTTTCCATATGTCTTCATAAGATTAAAGCAGAGAATAGATATCTCAGGCCTCTTTTCCTTTTGTGCTTGTGCATTGCAAACGAACCCAAACCTGGTGTTATAACAAATTGGTAATAAAACACTAGTACTTACCATTGCAAGTATCATCAACCTTTTCTCCCTCTCCTTGCCAAAAAGGGAGAAGGTGACAAATAGTGAAGTATTACAAGCTATTGGTTGTTTTTGTTTATAGGGTTATAGAAGATTTTTTGTTGAAGAGGGATTCTTTATGGTATGGTATCATTAGAAGGATTCTTTATGGGATGATGTCATTAGAAGCAAATACGGGTTAAATGCCAAGGGTTGGGATTCCAAGGTTATGGTTAAGGGTTCATGTTGCTGTCCAATGAAAAAAGAAATTTCTCAAGGATTTAATTTGTTCTTGTCTTGAAACTGCTTCATGGAGGAAACAGGGAAACGATCAGACTCTGGGAAGATGTATTTTGAGATCATCTATGTTCCTCTACTTTCAGACTTTTGACCTTTCATAATGTTTCCAGATTTCTATTGCTAGTATGCATGGAAAACCTATTTTCCAGCCAATTGCAATTATATCTTTTGCAGACATCTAAGTGACTCTGAGGTTGTGAAGCTTCCTTTTTCGCTCTCCTCATTAGATCATATTTCTTCATTTCTGTCTAGACCTGATAAGAGAATCTAGAGGTTGGATTATTGAAAGTTCATATTTGCAAATTAATTCCAAACAAGTTTTTTGCATGCAAATGGTATTACAATCAATTTGTTTTCTATTTGTCTTCCAGGACTTGGAAGACCAAAGTACGACTTAAGGTATGAGTTCTTGCTTGGATCATTGATCGTGGTGAGGTAATCACTTGTCATGGTTCAAAGGAGAATACCTAACGCTAGCATTTCTTCCTTTTGGTGTGTACTGTGCTAGGGGGAGGTGGGAAAGGCTGACAATTTGTTTCTTCAGTCCCCAAATGCGTTGGAGTTGGAGTGGAGATTGTCGAGGAGAGCAAATTTGAGTTGGCTTGTTCCATAGCAAATGTGAGGAAGCAAAGTTTACGGTTTTTCGGGTGTCAAGAGGGGACAAGTCCACTGGAAGTGAGTGCGATGAAAGTTTTCATCCTTACAAACATTCGTGCAATCAGAAAGATATTCAATATCTAATTGTGACAAAGAAACAATTGAGAGAAACAGTGATTTCCTTTAATCTTTCCATTTGTTCGCTCTCCTTTTTGCTCTCTATAAATCGAAAAGCAAAGTAAAAGGCTCATAAGAATTTATACAAAAGAAACTAAGAGACAGCTTTCAGTGACAGTGACCCACCATAGCAAATGATGATGAGAACCTCCTAAACAACCAATTAACTTTTCAAACAAGCACAATGTCAAAGAGTCCAAGACAATGAGAACAAGAAAACAAAAAAAATAAAATAAAAACCAATACACAATTCAAAAGCATGGAAAGCTTAAAGGTCCGGATTCCCTTGCATTTCCCACATTTTCTCAGGAAACAAACAGACCCGCCCTGAATGAGAAAATCCAAAGAAAGGAAAGAAGAAGCAAGACTAGATAGATTTACATACCAAGGTGAAGGATGATGATGGTGAGAGTGGTCAAAAAGTGGGGGGAAGTGGGGCATGTTCCTCTGCCATGCCCTAATCAACCACAAGGAGTAAATAATCATGGCCAGCCCTACCATCCCAATCATACAATTCACCAACCTCAACATTGATTGCACGCAGCTCCTCGCCTCCCCTCCCATCCTGTCCGTCCGTCTCTGCCCGCTGCCCGCTGCCCGCCGCCCCCACCACACAATTCACCAAAATTACAAAAATTTGGAGGGAACCCAACAAAATTAAAAACTGGAAGATACGCCAAATAAGGAGGAGGATCGAATTTGTTTCAGTTTTGATGACTTTGAGGTTTCCGAATTTTTCGGTTTTGGTGTTGGATGGATTGGTGTTACGGTAGGATAACACTCAGCTTCGATGAAATTTGTTTTTGTGTTTTTATAACTTGTTTATATAAGACGATAAGGGAATTTCAAGAGCAGAGGTGCTGTGGTGTAGTGGTTATCACGTCAGTTTTACACACTGAAGGTCCTCAGTTCGATCCTGGGCAGCATCATTCTACTTTTAATTTTAATTTTCTATTTATTCGGATCTTTCATCATCGATTTGAGAGTCGTCAAGGTATTTGAGTAATAAGTTTAAAGCTTTCTTAGCATCAAAAGGCATTGTACATTCTGTATCATGTCCTTATACCCCTCAGCAAAATGGACTTGCCAAGAGGAAACACATGCATTTAGTGGAAACAGCAATCACATTATTGACAAATGCTAGTGTTCCATTACAATTCTGGAATTTTTCTTGTAATCATGCTGCTTTCCTAATTAACAGAATGCCGTGTAAGAACTTAGGCATCAAGTCACCTTATTAGTTGCTATTTCATAAAGATCCAGTCTTACATACTTTGAAAATCTTCAGATATGGTGTATACCCATTCTTAAGGCCATATAATCAAAACAAGCTTCAATCAAGGTCTAAGCTATGTGTGTTCTTAGGATTTGCTGCTGGATATAAGGGAGTTGTGTGCTATGATAGAGGCACTAACAAGTTAATTCTTTCACGACATGTGATCCATGACGAAAATATGTTTCTTTTTAAGCTTTAAGGGCAAACATTTACTGGGAATACCAATAAGGTTCGGAATACAAGAATATCACATGTGGTTGTTCATGTATCTACTTCTGGTACAAATTCACATATTGAGCAATCTCCATCTCGAGAGTAACAAACTACAAATCCAGAAATTGTTGAAGAAGGTTTAAGGCACAATACACAGGAGTCAAATTCTTTAGTTCAAGACATCCAAGATACAAATCATGATGCAACAGATAGCTCTTCTTATTCACTGTCTCCAGTCTCTACTCAAGATACAATGGCAATGTTACCTGTACATGCAGCTTCACAATTGGAGGTTATACTTCCAATTTCCTCTCCTTCATCTTCATCTCCTACTCATCAAGAAGCAGGTCATCATATAGTTACATGATTAAAGTCAGGAGCGATTTCAAAGAGGTTATACACTGGCCTTATTACTTCATTTCCAGAATTACAAACTGTACAATTCGGTGATGAATGTGAATTTTCTGGTGGGTTTTCATTTCTTGCTGCCATTAAAGACTCAGATGAGCCTTCCATATTTAGACAAGCATCCACAATCTCTCAGTGGAAAAGTGCAATGCAAGATGAGTATAATGCACTCAAAGCTCAAGGGACATGGCAATTAGTTCATCCTCCAATTGACAAATCAATAATAGGGAGTAAGTGGGTTTATAAAATCAAGAAAAATCCTAATGGAAGTGTTTCCAGGTACAAAGCCAGACTTGTGGCTCAAGGGTTTTCACAAGAACAAGATCTTGATTACTCAAAGACCTTCAGTCCAGTGGTAAGACACACCACAGTGAGGTTGATATTGTCATTGGTAACTATATATAAATGGGAATTGAGGCAATTAGACATCAAGATAAATGGTGAATTATAAGAAGAGGTGTACATGAAATAACCTCAAGGCTTTGTGGATCATTCTCATCCAAATTATGTATGCAAGTTAGTAAAGTCTTTATATGGTCTTAAACAGGCACCTAAAGCCTGGAATTCGAAGTTCACGAGTTATTTACCAGCACTAGGATTTGTTGCATCTGCTTCAGATACTAGTCTATTTGTAAAGACTGATGATCAAGATATGGTGGTCCTATTACTATACGTGGATGACATAATCCTCACAGGGTCCAATGCTACTAAAGTTCAGAAAGTGATTGAAGACTTGGTTGGTGTGTTTGACCTAAAGGACATAGGTATGGTGATATATTTTTTAATCAATCCAAATATATAAAGGATCTTGTACACAGGGCTGGGATGGAGCCATGCAAGCCTGCAAATACTCCATGTAAACCTCATAATCAGATGTTAGTCAATGAAGGTAAACCATTACAAGATCCTACCTTATACAGAAGCTTGGTTGGTTCGTTACAATATCTAACATCCACATGTCCAGATATAGCTTATGCTGTGAATTCAGTGTGTCAGTTCATGAAGTTGCCAACATATGTGCATTTATGTTCTATCAAACGAATTATTAGATATCTTCAAAGGACTGCAAAGTGTGGAATCACATATTCTTCTGATACAGAAGTGCATTTAACAGCATTTTCAGATGCTGATTGGGCGGCTAATATAAATACAAGACGATCAGTAACTAGTTATGTTGTATACCTTGGTAGTAATCCTATCTCTTGGCAATCAAAGCAAACTTTTGTTTCGAGAAGTTTGACAGAAGCAGAATACAAGGCATTGGCACACATTGCAGTTGATATAGCCGGGATTCAATTGATTTTGAAGGACTTAGGTGTTGCATTGTCAGTTCCACCAACAATAAATTGTGATAACATGTCTGCCATAACATTCAGTGTTAATCCGGTGTATCATTTTAAGAATCAAACATCTTGATCCTGACTACCACTTTGTTAGGGAGGTGGTACATAAAGGTGACTTGATGATTGAATACCTACCTACGGATGACTAGACTGCTGATGTTCTTACAAAGGGATTGCACTGTCCTACATTCACTTGTCATTGTTTCAATCTCAAACTAGGGTACCCTAGTTGAGATTGAGGGGGGATGTTGACTAATGTTGACTGAGGAAATGCCTCATCAGATGCCATATCATCAAGAAAACAATTAAGAATTAGTTAAAAAAGGTTATAAGAAAAACTTACTGTGTAAGAAAGTTTGTTAGAAGATTAGTGTTGTATAAAAGGCTGTGAAGCAACTCATTGTGTAACTCTCTCATTTTTCCATCAATACGAAAGCCTTCATTGCTTCTCTCTAAATTTCTCTGAGTTTCTTCTTCCTGTTCTTAGTTTTTTTGGTATTTTCTTTCATACTGTTAAGACTTTTGACAAGCCTTGAGTAGGTTTTTAGGCTATCTAAAATGAGTTAGTGATTATAGGCATATCATTGTTGGCTAAGACCAACAGATTGATTGATTGGTTGTTTGTTTCAGGTTACTTGCATCCGCCACGAGTAATTCAACTTCATTATCGAAAGGATTGTGTTAGAGGCTTAAATCTATGTTAAGTTCTTTTCTATGCTTGGTTTATATTTTCTTTATGTTGATGCCAAGGGAAAACCACAAATTGGTCAAACTGTATTCAAGTCAGTTTGCAATTATAATGTGAATGTAAAGACAGAAAACAGACAAATTAGCTTGGAAATTCTCGTGAATTTCTGTACCAAATACCGAACCGATCCCTAAATTTCGGTACGGGAATCGGTCTCAAGTTTTTGGGATTTCGGTAATCCCAAACCGAACCGAAAAAAAAAAAATATATATATATATATATATATATATTATTTAATTTTTAAATATGTATTTAGAATTTTAATAGCCATTAGATTCTGTTGAGATTTAATCTCAACCGTTGAATATAAATCAAAGTTATCAACTTAGTCTCTGACTGACTCTCTCGGTCTCTCGACGCTCACCTCCTCAGACTCAAAGTCAAAACCTCACCTTACCTTAGTACCACTCTCCTTGCCGATTTGCGATTTGTCTCTCCTCCCACATCCGTCGCCTGAATCCCGAATCTACCCACACCAGTCCTTATTCCTCTCAGTCCTTACTCATCACCTGAATCGCGCCTTCACCTACTGTCCATGCCACCCGAATCCGACTCCTGAATCGAGCTCTCGGTCTCAGTCCGCACTCCTCCTCACTGCAAAAGGTAAGAAATTCCTACAATAAACTCAACCAAAGTTCATACAAATTGTTTGATTCCAAATTCGAATAGGGATTTTGAATTTGGGTTTCCAAATCAGGAATTTCTGAAATTAGAGTTTCTGAATTAGGGCTTTTGGAATTAGGGATTTTGAATCGACGAAGAGGTTATAGAAGGAATGAGAGGTTAAAGGGGGGATGGAGCCTGACTTAAATGTTTTTTAAAAGGGGGGGAGGGATTTTGAAGTGATGGAGAGGTTATATTTAGAATTTTACTTTTGTTTCTTTGTTCCTTGTAAAACGTTTTCTTTGTTCCTTGGAAAACTAACTCGCAGAAGGTGATTTATGAGCATGTTATTCAACTATTATTTTCAAGTAAAATAGAATTGCTCTGGTCAATGTCATGAATTGCTGCTAAGTAGGTCAAATTAGTTTTGTTTAGAAGGAGTGAGGGGCTTGAAATTCTTTAGGGCATTGGTGACATTGAAATCGTGGTTTCGATCGTCGGTTTGAGTAGTTTATGTTGAGTACTTTGAAGTGGAAAATAGCAAATTCTCTTTACTGCAATGAATCATCCTAGTAATACATCCATTTTCATTGCCCTCGTCCTGCTAACTTAATGAACGTGATGAACATAGGAAGAAGGTATATATTTCTAGCTGTATGCAAGATTTTCTTGTTGCTTGCTGCACGGATACTATTAGTTACACAATCCCACATTTGCTCATGAATAGTTTAAAAAATTTGTATTTTGTTTGTAATTGTATGTAAGATTCTCTAGTTTTTTATGTTCTGTGAAAAAATGAAGAAGATTAGGAGTTCTTTATGATTATCAATTAGGCATGTTGTACTGTCTTTTTCAGTTTCCTTTGCACTGGCCAAATAATAACCTACTTACGTAGAGTCGTAGACGATACTGAAGGAAAATTCGTGAAAAACATGTTCATTTGAGCAACATCTATGGCATGCAATTAACAATTAAAGGGGGAATCATGCTTGTATGCACTCAAAACAAAACATTACCCATGAAATTCAAAGCCTAGTAGTTATGGTGAACCATGACTCAACTCAAATCTTAAAGAAAGGAGTTGAGAAACTTTTATACCTTTGAAGCACCTCTTTGCTTAGCAAAGGTTAATCACCCATGTGAGGGCCTTCTTTCCTTTGTCTCCTTGCTCCTTGGCTCCATGGATATGGATGGAAGAATTGATTCTCCAAAAGTCCCCAAGGTATGAGACCTCTAATTTTCGACACCAAGGATGGTGAAGGAAGAAGATGGGTGACCTTGGAGGAGGAAGGATTACTAGCTAATCCCCTCCAAGGGGGCCGGCCTCCTAGAGAGAAAAGGAGAGAGTTATTCTCACTTTTCATCCTTAGAAACCCTAATGATGAAATGGCTATAAAGTTGCCTTTATACCACATCACAATGGAGTGGCAAACTTGCGATTAAGCCAAGTTCACTACCCCTCTCTATATGGCCGGCCACTTAAGGGTTTATTGGGCTTTCAAGCCTTTTGTGTTTTCAAGTTGTCATACAACTTGAGCTAATGGGCTTGACATTCAAATCTCATTGGGCCTTGCGGCCCAAAACTAACCCGAGGTCTATAACGAACTTATTCATTTGATTAATTAACATATTAATTAATCCTAACCATAAATAATTAAACCATTTAATTATCCTTACTCATCTCTGTTGTATCCTTCAATCATTACCTTACACGGTGTGCAATCCATTAGGTTCCTTTTAGCGAGGCAGTGGGCGATTAGAACTCTTACTAATCGATTGTGAATTGAAACTTACTTTCAATTCTCCCTTTAGTGATTATTCATCTTCAAGGCTTCCACAAGCCATGAGTGACACCTAGCAGTATGTCATGGCTACCCAAGCTAATCAGAAGAGGTTGGAGAACCTATTCAGTTTGGGATTACAATGCAATACGGTCTTTCTCTAATACAATACTCTTAACCACATTGTTTGGTTTGATAGTTTATTCATGTCTACTATCCAATATGATTCTCTTACTTATATGATTACCTTGAATGTGATTTGGAACGACTTCCTAACTCTCATTCATACTCTGGCCAGAGATTCTTAATCATATCATAGAGTATTCTCCCGCAAACGGTTTGAAGGTTAGAGATCCCTTGTTACGCATTCACTTGCCTCCATGGCTAAGTGGCTTAACCCCAACTATGCCGTGGACACCCTCTGACGAAGTGACTTTGACATAGCCAAAGATCAAGGACCTAACCACAAGACAACTATGATGCCTCAGGTCAAATGACTACTTTGCATTATCCGAACCATGAGTTCTCATGCGACATGAGTATGAGAACTCCTCGTTGATCGCGTTCAGTGGACTCATTCTCTATTGAGCACCTACGTACTTGTCTTGGTGTCAATCACACTATTGACTCGAGACCAGTCACTTTCCCTAAGAGAAGACATATGACGTACTGATCTTAACGGACTGTCAATGCCCAATTGGCAATCCTATGATCAGGATCATTTAGGATATGTATACGAAAGAGAATGGTCTCATGAATCTAATTTCTTTAGATCACATTCTCCCTATTACATATTCCTTGGACTTATCGTTGAAGCATATAACATTTATATGAGACGGCTTAAAACAACAATCTTTGCCCTTTATATTAAACTAGATTAGTTTAACATGTGAAATGTCCGTAAAGTATCATCATATGATTGGTTTTAGGGCACATTTCCAACAGATACATAATATTGTTCGCTATTGGTTAGGTCTTGCTCCTGAAATTTTTGAGGATCTGTACCATCTTATCAAGAAGGCAGTTTCAATTAGGAAGCTTTTGGAGAGGAATAAGAAGGACAAGGATTCAAAGTTTTGGTTGATTTTGGTGGAGAGCAGGATCCACAGGTTTCTCGTTACTACAAGAAAACTAAGAAGCTTCCACCCATCTAGAAATAGTAAGCATTCTTACTCTGTTTCCAACATATAAATTTCTATGATTCATTCTAGTATGTTGGTATCATTCCTAGCGGCCTGTTAGAACTCCTGGTTTCTAGGCCTTGTAATATTGGACAAACAGGGCTCTTTGCTTATCAACTACCAGAGTGAGAGTTATATCTAGTCATAACATGTATCGAAGCCCCCTCGCTTCAAAAGATTTTATCTTAATGTTTAAGATGTATTTGATATTTCTTAGCATCACAAGAATAATTTTATCATTCCCTATCTTTGCAAAAACGGATACATAATTGAAGTACCCTACATATTGTCTCTTCTTTGCATATATGCCACCTGACATTTAGAGTTTGTTGTCTGTAGATTTGTTTTCTGTTTCTATACAACAATTTACAAATTCTCTTTTGTTTTACAGCGAGTCAACCACTCAACTCCACTCCATTACCAGCTGTGATAACAAGTGTATTCGATCCTCGGTTTGAATTGAGCCTTTCCAAGGTTAGTACCATATCTTCATTTTGCATTCACATGTTTGTGTTGTTTATGCCATATGGACATTAGTTAGATATGAATAAATATGAATTCTCTTTATAAATAGATATGACTCTTTAATTGTGTTTCCTCTTTATGAATAAATACAAATTCTCTTTAATTCTGTTTAATTGTTTCCTCTTACTTTGCACAAATTGAATATGTTAATGTTATTGCACTTGAATTGGATATGTGAGTTATTGATTGGAAGAGTACAAGTACCAATAAGAAGGGAGCAAAGCATCAACAAGATCAAGGGGCCGAAGAGACCAACAATCTTCATAAACTTTAAGCTTTGCTTTTTTGCTTTTGGTTTGTAACTGAATTTATTTTGAAATTTTGGCTTGTAACTAATTTTTTTGCTTTTGGGTTTGTTGCTTAAATATATTTTGAAACCTTAGCTTGTAATTAATTTTTTTGCTTTTGGATTTGTTACTTAATTTATTTTTGTTGCATGCATGTGTGGTAGAATAGTAGGCATGTCAGATTGGCTATTGTGACTTGTGAGTAGGGGATATATCATATATGCAACTTAACTTATGCAAGGATTTTTGGTTTGATTTTATTTCTACAAAATAACTTGATCACTTCACTCATGCTTGGAACTGTCTATAGATATGCACAGATTAGCCGCACATTGCACAGCAGCACATGCAAGTTATTATAGACCAAAAACTGGAAAGCCCAAAAGCCCAAAAAAAGCTGAAAAAAACCCAAAATTATTTCAGGACTCCTGATTGGTCCCGAAATCCCGAAACTATTTCAGGATTCCCGAAAATTTGGTTTGAGATCAGTCTTGAAATTGGAAATCCCGAAAATTTCAGTTTGGGAATTAGGACAACGTTTTTGGTTCGGTATCCCATACCAAGCCAACCCTAGTTTCTCTCATTCTTCGTTTGTCAAATTTCGAGTCGTGTCTTGAGATGACGGAATATATAAAGTTCGCCAGAGTCCGAAGATTGAAGTGCTTTGACTTCGGATTATAGATTGTTGAATCCTGAAAGACAAACGCCTACCGAACTACAATCACAATAATAGGGACAAAATTCTGTCTGTAGGACATTACATTTATGCAAACATCAATCTCCAAGTTTGTCAATTTTTCTAAATCTCTCTAGTTGTTTATATTAATCTCATACATAATTGATGTTATGAATTTGTTTATGATTATTATTATTGGAATTCTTGTGTTATGTTCATATTTTCTAATATTGCTCCAACAAATACAAGAAATTGATACTACAACGAAGGTAGCAAAGCTATAACTATAAAAAGTGTTTGAACTGCAAAAAGAATATATGAAAAATAGGCTTGCAAAGCTTTGAAGTCTTTTTGTATGTTGAGTTGAGTGCCCTTTCTTCTCCTTTTTTGCTGCCTTTTATACAACTGCTTCTTTCTTTTCGAGTACACTAGTAACAGTGCCCGCGCGATGCTGTGGGTAAAAAATTCAACATGCTGAAATGCATTTACAACCAGCTTCAATTCGTATGAAATTTATGAAATCACAGGTTAGAGCATACCTTGTAATTTGTGCCAAGACGGACTCAATTTTTTATAAGGTGATGGAAAAACTACGTTGGGACCTGATATGGAAGAACATTTCAAGCAGATGAGGCAAAAGCATATATGGTGAAACAAATGAGTAACATAAAGTATGCATAAACTAGTTCAATTATATTTATTTGTTTATATAATTGTTTTTCATTGTCCTCACTTTTCGGTTGCTTAAGGTGTAATAAAAGATTAACGAACTATATCCATATATGATAAAGGTTTAGATGTCAGTGCTGAACTAATGAATATTGTAACAGCCCGTCCCGAAATAAAGTATCGATAATGTGAATTGACGTTTTTACCCTTACGTGATTGTGGTTGTGTGTGAGTTAGGTTGAGCCCATTTGAGAGGTTCCAATATTTTTGGACCAATAAGAACTTGGACTTGGTAAGTGTGTGATTGGATGAGAACAAATCACACACACACACTCACATACACTTGTGCATCCTTTCCATTTTGCCAGTCTTTCTCCTCCTTCTCGACTCTTCTTCCTTTTCCCTGCAAATTGTACGGACGACACCATACCCCTTGATCTGGTCACGGATCGAGGTCCTAACTGTCA
Source organism: Heteromeles arbutifolia (assembly GCA_024362995.1). Classification (NCBI taxonomy): domain Eukaryota; kingdom Viridiplantae; phylum Streptophyta; class Magnoliopsida; order Rosales; family Rosaceae; genus Heteromeles; species Heteromeles arbutifolia. The sequence continues at coordinate 28,511,765 of JANCRC010000012.1, read as the reverse complement.
TATTCATAATCCCCGTGACCTTGTGAACCCAACCATACCCTTGGTTCAACTTGAAACCCTCGAAAACCCTAGAATCTGTGAAGCCCCGTGAGGGTACTGTTCATGTGCTAGTAAACCAGGACGTTTTAGATCATTCCAAGATCATAGGGAGCTTTAGAATGATCTTGTCAAGCTCGGAGGACAAAATTGGAGGCTTTTGGACGTCGGGATCACAAGTTATGAGGTTGGCTGGATTTCATGGTTTTGCTCCGACGAGTTTCAGTCGAGTTTTGAGTTTTTAGAAGGTATAGAACTCTTCTCCTTGTTCTAAGGTTCATTTTGGTGTAAATTTTGTGAAATTTGGTTGAGAATTGAGCTAGAAACTAGGGTTAGAAGTTTTACCCAATTTCCGGTGACGCAGCGATGCCGGCGCTGGTCGCTGGTGAACTGGTGAAGAAGGTGACAAAATATTCCGTCAAAGTTGACGGAATATTCCTCACGGAAGGTAACGGCATCAGTTAACCTTAACGGAATACTCTAGGGAATTAACGGAATATTCCCTAACGGCGTTAAGGTTCCGTCAGCATGCACGACACGTGGCCGCGCGTGTTGCCGTGCCTTGGTCGGCGCGTGAGCGTGCGTGGGACTTCAAAAAACTAATTTAAAAATATGGGGGTGTTCGTGGGATTGAGTAGAACATGTTGGTATATTCAAACACCCCAATTGAGCAATGTATGAAAAGTTATTATCTAAATTGGGTTATGTGCGTAATTAACAGTTGTATAGTTGTTTCGCATATAGGTGAGACTTATCCTGAGGACAAGCGCAGCCACGCGAGGCTCGGGGGCTACGATCCGTCTACTTATCAGTGAGTGGGTTTTTGTTTTCAATATATATATATACACACACACACACACACACACTTGGTTGGTTCCCAAAAATACGTTTTAAAATGATTTTATGAAATTGAATGCCATGTCGAATGTCATATATATATTCATTGCTATTTTATGTGATTATATGTTGAGGCACTGCGGGCACCAGGTAAGTCAAGTAAGTATGTACTTTCGATATGGTGATTATGGTGATATCGATAAGATTAGAATATGGCTCATTTACCTGCACATCGAGGTTTGTGCTCCGCCAGAGTAGGGCTTAACTTTCACGTGATCGTTCACCTCCCGAACCGTACGCTCACCTTGGATCCAAGGCAGGTGCCAGCCTGTCGTACAGACCACTATAGGTGATTCCGACTTGTAGGTGACCTGCGATTCGTCGCCAGCCTTCACGTGACCATAGCACAAAGCATTTATATATATATATATATATACCCAGCTTGTCGTACAGACTACAACAGGTGGTTCCGACATGGGTGCAGGTTATTGATTAAGAGTTGAATTGAGGATTTGGTTAAGGAGCCATAGATTCAACCATACAGGTCACTATAAGTGACTCTTGCTGATTTATATGCATTGCCGACATGTTATGCATTGAAATATCACCTGATTGAATTTAATGATAGTTGTTGCATTTTTGATCTTGAATATGGTTCATTCAGACATGGCAATATTTGACTTATGGTTTTCAGTATCAGTACGTACTTATATATTTTTCTGGGAAGTATATACGTTTTACGGAGAGGGGTTATAAATTTTAAGTCAAAGTGATTTTGGTAAAGTTTTGTTTTTTGCCCACTCACGCTTTTGTTTTGCGCCCCTCCATGTATTATATAGAGTTGGTGGCAAGCGAGGTTTCAAGGCAAATCTGACAGTGCACTATTCATGTAAATATTCTGGCTATCCTGTTATATCTTTCTAGACTGCACCTAGGATGCTTGAACTTTGTAAATTATGTTTCAGTCTTTCACACCTTTCTATGATCTTGTATCTCTAGTTGCGTTATTCTAGTGCTTATTTTATATATATATATATATATATATATATATATATATATATATCTCATTCCGCACTGCGCACATGGCTACGTCACGCTCATGTGACGGCCATCACGTCCCAATGTTCGAGTCGGGGTGTGTCAAATATAAATTAAGCTTCACTCTGCAAGTTGACACAGGTTGTATAAGTTTGTTTGTTAAAATTATCTGGACGTTAGATATGCAGATGATGAGGAGTGGCAACATAGCTTGTAATCTTTGTAAGCTAGACATGTAGGACAACAACAGCATATAATCCTTTTAAAATAACCATAATTATACATATGCAAAAGCAATCAGTAACACAGCCAAAATAAATCTTTAAATCAGAAATCTGATACCATTTAACAACAAACTCACCTTTCCCCTTCTTTTTTTTCTTCTTCAACTCATCCACAGCATATTTGAGACCATATAAAATGTTTTGATAGCAATCTGCACCAAAAAATGAAATTACAAATTAAATACACAAAACAGCAAAAAGAAAATACGTTTTTTTTTTCTATTCAAAGCAGGAAAAAAAAACTTTTTTAACAAAGCGCACACAATCGAAAACTGTGTCATAAGCTAAAAGAAGAAAATAGTTCCATCTCCAATTTAAACAATCTGTAAAGGCCATCAATAATTTTTTTGTTTGACCAATAGTTTCTCCACCAAACACATTTTATGCCAAAGCCAAACCAAACATAACATAACTGATAAAATGAAAGGTAGCAATGTCTATAGCAACTTAATTATCTGTGAAAAAAAAAGACTCTAGCAAAGTTTACTTTTAAAGATGAAAACATGCACTAAACTAAACAATTAAAAGCAAAAACCTAGTCATGTAACCCCATAGTCCCAAGGACCTTTCTCAAAGAACCACAGAAAAATGCCATTTCAAATCTGGGCAAGAAGCTAGAACAACACTATATGTCATGGTTTTCATATTTATAAAACCTGCATAAGCTTTAAAAAAGTTAATAAAACTATAACCTATTATAAATTTTAACATTTTATATTAATTTAAACTGAAATACAAATCTTACTTGAATTTTAAAATAAGAGATTAAATGGTAGCAGCGAAAAGATAGCAAACACAATTAAAAATGGTAAAGTGGGCAGTCAATTATGGAGTAACAATTAGAATTGATAAATTGACTCTGTTTACAGGCAACACATTGGTTTTTTTTTTTTTTTGAATAAAAAACGGTGAAACTTTTAGACTCCCATGACCCTTGAGATAGAAACACACCATTTGGTTAGAAGTATTTTTTTCCCTTTTGATTTTGGCCAAAACAAACGGTTCTGTCTAAACAAAGTGTCAGTGATCTTCTTCCCCTGGTTTGGAACTTTGCAAAATAGCACAATGGTGCAACACCACTGCTCAAGAGTGATTTCCGAATGGGTAATGCACAGTATACTAAAATTACAAAGAAATTTTAACCTAACATCAAATTTACCCAAACTCCAATCATTCCTCTGATTTCTTCCAAAAAATTACAAACACATTCTAATCTAACACTTATCGACGGGTTACCAGACATACAAAAAAACGATGACAAAAACTCACCCAAAAATTAAGCTACCAATCTCTCAAGTACGTACTTGATAAAAGTGAAGCATATACATATGTAAAATATGAATGAAATTGTACAAAAACATGCATAAATGATATACCAATCTTACAAACATGTTAAATAAACAGAAGGTATATAATAATAAAGAAGAAGAAGGAGAACGAAGTGCTAAAAATAGCAAGGAAATTGTTTTTGGCGGAAGGAGATTTACCCAAAAAATAAGACGACCGTCAGAGACACTGCCAAATTTGCGACTGATCAACGAAGGAACCAAAATGCAAAATATCCTCCCAGCGAGGAAAACCTAGCACAGGATCAGAACCGACCCAAAACAAAATGGTTACAATTTCATCCAAATCAAGAAAAACTCAAAAGAAAAACCAAACACAGTACATACCTAAGTTGCCAAAAATAGATTTCCCAGCGATGCGAAAACGGTCGGCCGTCAAACGAAAAACAAATCCGGAAATAGATCCAGCGAAAATTGGTGAAGAACAGAGGGAAACAAAAGCAAACACTGCAAAATATTCACCGTCGATTGCAACCCCATAAATTTTGCGAAGCAATTTTACCACGGAGGACAAAACACCCAAAACCCTAGGTTTAAACAAATGGAAAACCTCCCTCAAATTAGAGACCACAAACATGATCCCCTAAAGCACGAAAATCAGAAACTTGGCCCAATATATTCCAAAATTAATAGAAATAAAAAATCAGTATGCACGAAAGACCAAAATAATCTTTGAGGGGGAGGAAATTGATGAAACATCGAACCTTGAGAACTTGATTTTCTGGGCAGCGAGTGGAAGAGCAGAAACGAGCTTGAAGAGAGTGAGTTCGGTTGGATTCTAGGGCTTGATAGGTGTGCATGCAGTCGAAATCGGTGATGGGGAGAAAATTGATTTCGTGCAAGAGATTTTTTGTTCGAATCAACTCGAGCAGGAAGGAAGAGAAAACTGAGTTTCTCACTTTAGGTTGCTAATCATGGTTTTTAGCAAGAAAGGGAGGGAGGGAGAGGGAGGGGGAGAAAGAAAGAACTGGAGATCGGAGAACCATCAGAGCACGAAGAGCTTTTGTGAGGCAGAGATCGAAATCGAAATCAAAACAGGAAGGCTCAAGAACTTCTGGAACCATGCAACGCATCAACATCTCATAAAACCAGAGGACGCGTGGATATCAGCGGCAAACATGAAATAACATAAAATCAAGAAGGGCAGATTCAGAACGACACTATTACTTTCACTGTTAATGAACAGTGTTCCTCCCTTTTGGGTTTTAGTATATATAAACTAGCAATAATGCCCGCGCGATGCTGCGGATTTTAAAACTGTATAAAACATGCAAAAAGTTCTAAATACACACGATATGCAATACCATTTACATACATATAGAAATTTATTTACAACGATATGAATTGGCAGTTCTATTACCATTGTTCTAATGTTCACATCTTTTACAAATTGAACTTCTAACTGTCCTTAATCGTAGGAATTTTTTTGTATATAGTATTATTTACATACAAAAGATAATATTTGATGTGTATTTACATACTATTTGCACACAAAAGATTGGGTAGATAGTCCCTATTGATATCCTCATGAAATATGCAGATAATCAGCTTATCTTACCCAATCGTAACCAAACTCTGTGGTTGCAGCTGACTTTAAGTTGTTAATGGAACAAAGTACTTGAAGTCGAAGATAAACCTGGTGAATGTAGAAATCTTCAAGCCCTAAACAAATTGGCCTTGCTTTTTGCAACAAAACAATCCTTTTATTACAGAAAATGACAGGAAAAACTTTTAAAAGTGGAAATAAAATTAAGTCAAATGATTAGGAAACCAGAAGTTTACTGGACCATACAAAGAAATAAAATTTAAATTTGAAAAAAAAAAAGCAATCTCAAATACACAGAGCATGACAATTTTAAACATACAAAAGCGAAACAAAATCATCAGAGCAAATAATAACATGAAATTGAAAACTCATTAACAATTTATTAAGCATATATAGGTACACCCAACAGATAATCTTATTTAATCACACCATTTTAATTTATCAAACTGATTATTTAATACTGTCATGCACGACAATATTTTACCGTAATGAACTCTGACAATACCCTCTCATCCCAGTCGCATTTTTTGTTAAAATTTTGACCATAAGTTTAATATCTTTTCACTGTTTTTCAAATCTTGACGAAACTTTAAAGACACAAACAATAGCACTCAACTCCTTTTTCAACCCTGTAACCAGTTACACAAATAAGAATGCAGCATTTTTATTAAAGCATGTAATTCTCCTCTTCCTATATTCTTCCCCTTTCTCTAACCAAATAAAAATTTCCAAAACTATATACAAATTTTTTTTATAAAAAACGATACATAATTAAAGCAAACAAAGAAAAAAAACGAAAATTCTTTTGTGAGATTGTATTACTTTGTTAGCAACCAGCAGCAAAATGTTTCATCTTCTCACCAATTAATAAGTCCGTAAACAAATGACTAAACTTTCTTAATCACAAAAGGCCAAAAGCAAAAAAACAAAAATAACTCACCTTAATGATAAATCACATTGAACAGCTGCATCATCTCAATGTTTAGAAACTGAAAATTTGTACAGTGTTAACATTTAAACATATATAAAAAATGGCATCATCACTTGGATTAATTCTTTAAGAAAATCGATGACAACTGTAACATAAACATCCAAACACCAAATTAAATGCAGAAACATGACAATCCATAACATAAACTGAATTCCAGATGAATTGAAAACAATATTACAGCAAAAGAACTCCAAACATAAAAAAAATCCCAAACCAATTGAAAAAAAAAAAAACCAAAACCAAAACAGGCCAACTCAGGGTCATTGACACTGTTATTTCAAGAAAGCTTCCCAATACCGATGAAGCGACACTTCTCCCTTGCCTTGGAGCAGTCTTTTACTTTCAGGCTTCAACCAATGAGTATATTCAACCAATAACTGAGTTTGGACTGTTGAATTATAAGTGTTGAGCTGAAAAGTTTAGAATAAGTTTGTTTTAAATTGGTGTATCCACTTGTGCAAAAATGATGCAAAGTGTAAAGTTCTATTTGTGTAGAAAGGCCATGAGTGCCATGTGTTGGTTGATCCATGTAATTAGATAGATGAGTGACAAAGATGAAATGTAGTGTTTTGTGTGGTCCCAAGCTAAGGCCACCAGTTAATGTAAAAGCAGAGTTAGTGCTCATTTTCGAATACAAGAGAAATATTCCTCTGCAAAAACTTTTGCAAGAGAGAACAAGAAAGAAACCATTCGTTTCAGTTTTTTCCATCTTTGTTTTCTATTCAGTTTCCTCAAGTTCAAAACCCAAGAAATCAAGTTACCCTAACATGGCCTCAGAGCCTAGTTCGATTTAACAATCTGGGCGTAAATCTGTGAAGTTATCGATCTCAATCGAAGCTCTCTTGAAGCTCCGTGAAGGTTGTCGATTCAAATCAAAATCATGTCTAGATCTGGAGGCTCGGAAGTGAGGACTCCAATTTTCTCCGGTGAGAACTACGAGTTCTGGAGAATCAAGATGGTGACAATCTTCAAATCACATGGGTTGTGGAATCTGGTGGAGAAGGGATTGCCAACACCCGATTCGAAGAAAAAGAAGAAGGAAACTGAAGAGTCATCGAAAGACGACAGTGATGAAGAAATGATTGCTGTGCTCATGAGGGATGCAAAGGCTCTAGGTATTATACAAAATGCAGTTTCTGATCAGATCTTTCCTAGGATTGCCAACGCCGACTCAGCTAAGATGGCATGGGATCTACTGTATGGAGAATATCATGGTGGTGATCAGGTTAGATCCGTAAAACTTCAGAATCTTAGACGAGAATTTGAGTATGCTAGAATGCGAGATGATGAGTCACTATCTAATTATCTCACAAGGCTGAATGATCTAATTAACCAGATGAGAACATTTGGTGAATCTCTGTCGAATGACAGACTTGTGCAGAAGGTTCTGATTAGTCTTAGTAAACCTTATGACTCTATTTGTTTGGTTATAGAAAATACAAAGTGTCTAGAGACTGTAGAATTGCAGGAAGTAGTTGCAATCTTAAAGAGTCAAGAACAACGGTTTGATTTGCATACGGTTGATGCAACTGAGAGAGCATTCTCTTCACTCTCTGTGAATCCAAAGGAGCAGAACAAGAGTGGTGGTCATTCTGGTTCATCTAGATTTCAGAAAAATTGGAATTCTAAAGGCAAGAAATGGGAATCAAAACCCAAATTTCAGCAGAAATCTTCTCTGCACAATTATCAGAATGCAAATGCATCTCAGTCAATGGGTCAAGAGGTTGCAAAGCCTCAGTGCAAGGTGTGTTCTAAATATCACTTTGGTGAGTGTAGATACAAAGGGAAACCAAAGTGCTTCAACTGTGATAAATTTGGGCATTGGGCTAGAGAGTGTACTGTAGGCAAGTCAGTGCATAAGGCAAACAATGCAAATCAATTGGAGATGACAGGGAATCTGTTTTATGCAAACAACACAGTCACAGAACCAAAGGTGAATGGAGAGTGGTATATAGATAGTGGTTGTAGCAATCACATGACAGGAAATGTAGATTTGCTTGTTGAGGTCAGAACAAATGTAACTGGCAAAGTTCAAATGCCAACTGAAGATCTTGTGAATGTTGCAGGAATGGGATCCTTGGTTATTGATACAAATAAAGGGAGAAAGTATGTTAGAGAAGTAATGTATCTTCCCGGTTTAAAGGAGAACTTACTCAGTGTTGGTCAAATGGATGAACATGGATATTTCTTGGTGTTTGGAGGTGGAATGTGCAGTGTGTATGATGGTTCATCACTGGAATGCTTGGTTATGAGAGTGAAAAAGAAAGTGAATAGGTGTTATCCACTGACTTTGTTCTCTGAGAATCAAATGGTGTTGAAAGCTAGTGTCACTCACTCTACTGAGACTTGGCACAGGATACTTAGACATTTACACTTTGGTGGTCTCAAACAATTGAGAGACAAGGAAATGGTACATGGTTTGCCACAACTTGCAGACTACAATGGAGTCTGTGAAGGTTGCCAATTTGGTAAACAGCACAGAGAAGAATTCCCAAGAAATCAAGTGCACAGAGCAACTGCTCCACTTGAACTGATTCATGTTGATTTGTGTGGACCTATGAAGACTGAGTCAATTGCAGGAAATAAGTATTTCATGTTGCTGATAGATGATTTTACCAGAATGATTTGGGTCTATTTCTTGAGATATAAGTCTGATGCATTCAACTGTTTTAAGAAATTCAAAGCCATGGCAGAATTACAAAGTGGTTTCAAGATTAAGACTCTGAGAAATGATAGAGGAGGGGAGTTCAAGTCATCAGAATTTGATCAGTTCTGTGAAAAGGAAGGAATACAAAGACAACTTACTCTTGCATATACTCCACAACAAAATGGAGTAGTGGAGAGAAAGAACAGAACAGTGATTGAAATGGCGAAATCTATGTTGCATGAGAAGAGGATGCCATATTTTCTCTGGGCAGATCAGTGCATACATCTGTATATATCCTAAATCGATGTCCCACAAAGGCTTTGAACAACATCACACCTTTTGAAGCCTATTCGGGTAGAAAACCAAGAATAGCCCATATGAGAGTTTTTGGATCTCTGTGTTATGTTCATGTTCCAAGTGAACAGAGACATAAACTTGAACCTAAAAGCTTCAAAGGAGTATTTGTGGGATATGCAACTTGTGAAAAAGGTTATAGGGTATTTGATCCATTATCCAAGAGGTTATTCTTATCAAGAGACATTGTATTTGATGAAGAAGTTGTCTGGAATTGGGAAGAGAACTCAGGGTCAACATTTCTTAATACTGGAAGGTTTATTCACAGTGCCATAAGTACAGAGAGCAGTGACAGAATGGTGTTGTCTCCTACATCATCTATATTATCTCCATCTAGGAGAGCTCTTAACGATGAAGACTCTGAAATTCAAACCAAGTCACCTATCTTAGGTGAATCTTCAAGCATGTCAAACTTAATTGAAGGACAAAATCAAGCATTTGATCATACACCACTGAAGTGGAGGAATCTGAATGAAGTATTGGCTCAATGCAATCTGTGTATCATGGATCCAGAGAAGTATGAGGATGCCAAACAAGATGAGTCTTGGTTAAAAGCTATGGAGGATGAGCTGTTTATGATTGAAAAGAATGGCACCTGGAAGCTTGTTGACAGACCAACTGAAAAACCTGTTATAGGGGTTAAATGGGTTTACAAAACCAAGTTAAACCTTGATGGTTCAGTGTTGAAGAATAAAGCCAGGCTGGTTGCAAAAGGCTATGCACAAAAGCCTGGTTTGGACTACAATGAGACTTATGCACCGGTTGCTAGGTTGGATACCATTAGAACTTTAATAGCTTTGGCTGCACGAAAGAGCTGGAAACTGTATCAACTAGATGTGAAATCGGCTTTCTTGAATGGAGTTCTACAAGAAGAGGTCTACGTTGAGCAGCCTGAAGGTTTTGTAGTAAAAGGCAAGGAAGAAAAAGTGTACAAACTTCATAAGGCCCTCTATGGTCTAAAACAAGCTCCGAGAGCTTGGTATGGAGAGATTGACAGTTATTTCTCACAGTGTGGTTTCAAGAAAAGCTTGAGTGAACCAACTCTGTATATAAAAGCAAGGGGAGAAGATATTCTTATTGTCTCTATCTATGTAGACGATATAGTCTACACTGGCAGTTGCAAACCAATGCTAGAAGAGTTCAAAGAAGATATGAAAATGAAGTATGAAATGACAGATTTAGGTCTACTTCATCATTTCCTTGGGATGGGAGTGATTCAAACAGATTCCAGCATCTTCATTAATCAGAAGAAGTATGCAAGCTCTTTACTGAGTAAATTTGGTTTAAATGAAGCAAAGACTGTCACAACTCCTCTGGTAGCTACTGAAAAGCTATCTAAAGATGATGGAAGTGGATCTGCAAGTGATGAATTGTATAGGAGCATTGTGGGAAGCCTTCTATATCTCACTGCTACAAGGCCGGATATAATGTATGCAGCCAGTTTATTGGCAAGATACATGCACTGCCCTACCAATAGACACTATGGAACTGCAAAGAGAGTACTCAGATACATCAAGGGAACTCTGGATTATGGCTTGGAGTATGTGAAAGGAAGAAAAGCATGTTTAATTGGCTTCTGTGATAGTGATTGGGGTGGTTCATTGGAAGACAGCAAAAGCACATCAGGATATGCATTCTCATTTGGCAGTGGTGTGTTTTCCTGGGCTTCAGTCAAGCAAAACTGTGTTGCACTCTCAACTGCAGAGGCTGAATATATAAGTGCATCAGAAGCCACAGCACAAGCAATATGGCTGAGATTTGTTTTGGAAGATTTTGGAGAATTACAAACTGTAGCTACTCCTCTTCACTGTGACAACACATCTGCCATTGCTATCACAAAGAATTCTGTGTTCCATCAAAAGACAAAACACATTGATAGAAGGTATCACTTTATTAAGGATGCACTGCAAGAAGGAATCATTGATCTGATGTATTGTCCCACTGAAAAACAGGTAGCAGATATCTTCACAAAACCTTTGGCCAAGGATCGATTCAACTATCTCAGGGATATGGTGTGAAATCAGCTCAAAACTTAAAGGGGAGTGTTGAATTATAAGTGTTGAGCTGAAAAGTTTAGAATAAGTTTGTTTTAAATTGGTGTATCCACTTGTGCAAAAATGATGCAAAGTGTAAAGTTCTATTTGTGTAGAAAGGCCATGAGTGCCATGTGTTGGTTGATCCATGTAATTAGATAGATGAGTGACAAAGATGAAATGTAGTGTTTTGTGTGGTCCCAAGCTAAGGCCACCAGTTAATGTAAAAGCAGAGTTAGTGCTCATTTTCGAATACAAGAGAAATATTCCTCTGCAAAAACTTTTGCAAGAGAGAACAAGAAAGAAACCATTCGTTTCAGTTTTTTCCATCTTTGTTTTCTATTCAGTTTCCTCAAGTTCAAAACCCAAGAAATCAAGTTACACTAACATGGACATATACAACATAGATAATAATTTTCCTGAATTAAACTCAAATCATATACATATGAAATTTTTTTAAATCATGCATAATCCAAATTCCAGTCCCAAAAACAAACCATAATTTTAAAAACTACAAACATGCAAAACCCAAATCAAATCTTCTAGTCATTTCAGATTTTAACAATAACTCACCAACCCAATACACACAAAAGAGTAAATTACCTGAGATCACGGCTGCTCAAGTAGTTTCTAATGACATGCAGATTGTGCGACAGTGCAAACGCATACGGAGACGGAGACGGAGAGAGAAGTGGGTTCGACTGTTTGAGGATTAATGACGAACAAGTGGTGAGCGCTCTAACGTCGGCAGATTGGGAGGCGTGGAGGCGCCTCATGCCTTTAAGTTTCAAGGTTTTTACTATGGAATCGAAGCAAAACCCAGATCAGATTCTAAGTGGGTTTATCAAAAATAATAATTTATTCAGGAATTTACACTGAAAATAAATCAGAAATTAACACTGAAAAATAAATTAAGAACCCAAAAAAATTGAAATTTTCATACCTCTAAGTTTCTGGGTTTTACTGTGGAATCCAATTGAGAACCACCTAAAAAACGAAATCACGTACACTGAAAAAATGCAAAAATCACCAGAACACGTTAGACTACGCAAGCAAAAAACGGATTTCAATCGAATTGAAAAAGGCAGAAATATGTAGCCCCTCCACCGTTCACGAATCGAGCAATTTTCCCGAAGAAAAACGAAGGTGAATAATCGGACGGAGAAAGTTGCAAAGGGTGGACACCAAGAACAACACCGATGTGGAAGAGAAAAAAAGTTCGAAAATTTGCAGAAGCTCAGGATGGAGAGAGAGAGAGAGAGAGAGAGAGAGAGAGAGAGAAGCGAACAGAAAGAAAAAGCAACGAAGAAATTGAAGCAGAAGGATCAGCGATGATAGACGCGTGGCCACCGAGGGCAATGTTGCCATTTCACTGGCCAAAAAGTGGAAAACCCGGACAACCAAGAGCAATTTTGGGGCAGTTTGGGGAGTTCACTGTTAATGAACAGTGTTAAAGAAGCTGAGTTTTAGTATATATAACTAGCTATTAGTACCCGCGCGTTGCTGCGGATTTTTAAACCGTATAAAACATGTAGAAAGTTATGATGTATATACACGATAGACATTATTTACACACGTGAAAAACCAATAACAACCTTAAAAAGGTTTTAACTTCAACATAACAAAAACATTTTGCACGAATTTTAGTAAGAACTAACTAATAAATATCAAGGGATTCCCTCTAATGTACAATTTGCACAACTCAAGTATTTCCAAACTTGGAAGGGTGATTGAAGTAGTTTGCTCAAAAAGAAATAACATAGCAAGAAGTGAAAAATGGAAAACCTAACTTATGTAAAAATAACATTATTTCTAGATATATTTGAAGTGCCGAATATGGGAACATACTTATTAGTCATCGGATTACAAACCTTAGCAAGAACAAACAGCAATTTCTGCACCATTGTTTTCTCGCTTCATAGTTCGCATAGTCGGAGCTATGTCACAAATCTCTCCACGTCTTTGAGACTTTTTTTATCAATCCATGATACCCATGTGACACTGTTGGCAAACATTTCATTTTGAAATCATCAGGAAATCCAAGAATAATATATTGGTGCAAAGATTCTCTATATTCGAAAAAATTACTAAATAAAACCAACCAAATACTTGAGACGAAAAAGGGAGAAACTACATGCATATAAACTGAAGGAGAAAATTTACATATAGAAAATACAATGCTCTAAGCACAAACCCAGGAGCACAAAAGACATAATTGATATTCACATTAATCAGCTATACCAGAATCACTAACCAAGAAAGACCTAATAGTAAACAGTTTTAGTTATGTACAGAGTTTGCATCTGCTGCAAGTCTGCAAGCACTTTTGCTGGGATTGCAGTGAAGGGAAGGGAAAAAGAATTAGACTATAACATAAAGTATTTTATAAATATCATACATTGTCATGAATAACCTGTATTTTGAAATTATAGATATAATTTATACATGAATAGAGTAGACAACGGGAACTGCTAAAGCATTCTGTGGACATAAAGCCTATGATAAACGTCAAGTAATTGACATTAAGTCAAAAAGGTATCTGTGAAAGTGTAATTAACCCGACCTAGTTTAATTCATGAACTCAACTCAGTTATCCCATCATATTCTTAATAACTATACAAACCATGATTGAGATATTGTTGGATCATCATCCAAGAACTGATTCAGATGATTCCCATCGTCAAATAGATTGTCCCTGGTGCAACATAAAAGCATTGTTGAGAACCAATGGTATATGTGAGGCAAGCTGGTTTGACATGAAAACAAAAAGTGAAATCGTCCACTTAAAAGTCACACATTATTGTTTAAGAAATATGTCAGCGCTTCCATTCTTCTAAGATAACGATGAATCATGGCCAGCTGAGACCTCATTTTCAAAGATCTCCTCTTGTAAATCAAATGTAATCTTTCTTGAAGGTAAATCTTTGTAATAACCCAGAACAATGTTTAAAAGCCAATTTATACACTGAAAACTACATAACTTTACGTCTCTTCTAGAAGGTAACTTATTGTTCTAATCCATAACCTAGCACAATGTTCAAAACCCCAATCTGAAATTTTATCTGGGTACTAACTTCTATAATTTCCAAATCACAAAATTCTAGTAAGGGTATGCTGAAACACAAAATCAAAAATTCAATTTCTTTGTGTACAGGACAACATAAAGATTGAGACTTTTTTTTATTTCTATAACTCCACACTTTCGAGCCCTAAATTTTCTCGGAAACAAACAGAAAGTGAAAGAAGTCGTACCTGGTTCGAAAGAGCGGACGCTATTGGCGAGTTTGGTGGAACAGTGATGGCAGAGATCTCTAGTGACCAAACCATTGAACAAAAAAACCCAGATTTTTAAAATTAAAATCACAATAATTTGAACAAAAAAAAGAGAACCCAAAAAACCCGAAACAAATATGTCCGAGAACTCACCAGGACACCCAAGCTTTCTGGGTTTAAAATTTCTTCAAATCAGAACGGAGGCAAGCTTTCCTGGGTATGGCAGAGTGGAATTGGACTTGGATGAGGCGAATTCAAGGAATTTTAGTTTTGTTGTGAGGAGAACAACATGAACAACTCGATCCAAACAAAATTCTAGAGAGAGACAGAGGACTTACCACGAAATCTAAGCCCTTGAGGAATTTCTTCGAATCGGAACGGATAGACAGCATATGTTCTGGTTCGTGCAAAATAGGGAAAGAGAACTGGAGTTCGTGTAGCAAATGGAGGACTACCGGAAGCAAATGAAAAGCTCAACTTTATGAGAGAAAGAAGTGGAAACGGAAGGAAAATTCAAGATGTAGTGGAAGCGGAGCAGTCGACGATGATCGACGCGTGGGACAATTAAGTAAATCCACTGTGCCAAGGAGGAAAAACAATGGAGAACAGAGAAGAAAATAAGGGTATTTCCGCCATTTCACTATTCATCAATAGTGCAAAACGGTACCAAAAAACTGGGTTTTAGTATATGTATAATTTCTCCTTCAATTCATTCCCTGATCCAAGAAGCTGATGTGATTACTTCATAGGATGAGTTTTTACTTGAATATCGAGCTTTTATCCCTTTGAAACTACATACTTGCCACTAGAAAGTTATGTTCCTCTAAAACTCGACTGAGCAATCTTCCTTATGTGTGAAAGAGAGTTTTTGCCGCTCACAATTGCCACATCATAAAGTACATTTAAATTATGGATCTTGCAGTGTTCATTTGTTCTATAACTAAAATGCCCATCAAGCTTTCATAGTGATTTTAGATTGTTGGGCAACAATCTATTTTTAGTCTAAACAAAAAAAGCGATAGAATTTTTTTTTAAACCATAGGAAGAATTGAAGGAAAATTTGGCAAAACTAAGATTAATTGAGCAACATACATAGAGCTATTAACAATTAAAAGGCGGGAGCATATTCATATGCTCTCAAAACAAATCTTAACCATGAAATTCAAAGCCTAGTAGTGTGGTGAACCAATGACTTAACTCAAATTCACAAGAAATAGTTGATTTCATTATACCTCTGCAGATTCCTTTTTGCATAAACAAAGGCTAATTACCCAAAAGAGGGCCTTCATTCCTTTGCTCCTCACCCTGGATTTGGACGAGGAATAGAATTTCCAAAGTTCCAAAAAGAGGGTAGCTCTAATTTCTCCACACCATGCAGAGATGTAAAGAGAAGACGAGTGAGCAAGAGAGGAAAAAATGCTAGTGTTCCTCTCCCTTGGTAGCCAACCTCTTAGAGAGGAGGGAGTTGTGTTTCTCTCATTTTCCCTCACAAAACCATAAATGAGCAAAGTTATAACTCCCCTTTATAGTCCCTTGAATTGAACCAACAAAAAGAAAAACCCTAAGCTCTCTCTCTATGGCCGGCCTTTGAGTTTGTGGGCTTTTGTGCCCTTTGTGATTTATGTTGTCACAGAACTTAACTTAATGGGCTCGAAGGTTTGTAGCCCATTGGGCCTTGAAGCCCAAAACTGAAGGCAAGATAACTTCAGTAAAGTGAGGCAAGATTAGCGTATCTAAAGGCTAGATTACTTCATCAGGAGTGGTATTAATTTCCTCAAACAAGTGGCAACTTAAGCAAAATAAGATAGTTTTAAGAGAAAACCGATTGAAAAAATGCTTTCAATTGTACAGTTTTTCATATCATAACAGATTGACAGACAACATGCGTTCATGTTGGTGATGAATTGGCCTCAATCCCGTACACAACTCAAAATGTTTTGGGCCACTACATCACATCACTACAAAATCTTGGGAGAATTTTATCATCTTTATTTCACTAGCTGGCATCAAAGTCCAGGTACATTCTATAGGCATTTCGATCGGAAGAGTAGTAACCTTGTATGAGGTTGTCAACTTTGAAACCGAATTTCTTGTAAAGATTCACGGCAGGAGTCCTCAGGGGATCAACGTGAAGTGTTATGCGCTGGACATTTCTAGTTCTACATTTCTGAATGGCTGCTGTCAGTAGTGCTTCTCCGTAGCCTTGCTTTCGACAAGTATCCTTCACTACGAAAACAAAATGTCCACATGCATACAGGAAATCAATATTTGGTGAATATGAGATCAAAGAAAAAAATTAGCACTCTAATGCTTTAAACAATGGCGCATATACCAAATTTCCCAGAAATTAGATAAAAATTAAAAAAAAAAAGAAAAGAAAAGAAGAAGATAAAATTCCAAATAGTATGTGCATTCAGCTTACTTTTAAAGTCTCATTGGGTACTTTCATCAAACACCTAATGAGCATGTCTACAATTCCGGCAAACCAAATCCACATCGAGTATCTGAAATCCCCTTACCATGCACTCTAACATGGGAGTTGAATCTAGTGATCCAAAAAACTGCCCCAAATTTGCAATTTGATACTTGACTAATTGGTTTCATGGTTTCTCCCAAAAAAGCGATATGGATGAAAAGTTGAAGAAAAAGGAAAGGATTTGAAACCTGCGAGCTTTGTGATGAAAGCGTACAGGGAAGAAGGCCAAGAGTACATGACATAGCCTGCAACTTCTTCACCATCTACTTGTTGTTCCCTGTAATATAGAAGCCCGCTGTTTTTCTTTCTCAGTTCGTCGTCAAAGCTTCGGGCAAGGGATTCGTGTTTTGGGAATATCTTTCGCTCTAGCTTCACTATTTCTTCCACTATTGTCGCCCAGTTGGGAGCCTTTCTCTGAAGCTCCACGATGACCCCTGTAGCTGCCGCCATTAATCAAGAATTTGGGAGGAGTTAGAGGTTTTGTTTTTCTTGTTTCAACGGTTTATTTCGGTATGTTCATCTGTTTTAAGAAGCAATTCTCCCTATACGTCCAAATAAGAGTCATTTTTCGTACATACTTTATAATTTGGGCCGTTTATTATTTTTATCATCATTTAAAAATTATTTTTAAAATAATTCATTTACACGCCATAGCCAATGAAAACGAAAACGGTTTCCAAATCAAACTAATTTTCTAGAAATGATCTTTAAATAATAAACAAAATAAACAATACGAATTATGGCGGTTTGGACAACAAAATGATGCTTGCGTTGTCATTTAAAGAATTAACCCATACTTGTAAGGACATGCTTAAACTAATGTTGTAAATGTGGCATTGTGGTGCTCATTTTTGTTAATTAGGGAAATATTATAATCTAATTACGATAATGTGGTTTAAATTCTGGTGTGCAGGAGAGAAGTACACAACTCAAATCAACATAGCTACGTTTGGATATGCATTGCCGATTTAAATTGTGTTATGCTCTTTGAGTTTGAATTAACAGTGGATTATAAGTTGAGTACAAATACTAAATAGACTAAATAGTTGCTAAAAATTGGAGACGAAGTTATACAACCCTTCTCCCTTTCATTATTGGACTTCATAACTACAAGATAAAAAGAAGTACATGAAACAAAAGAAGCCTTTAAACACTCCAAGACTAGATCGATCGGTCTTCTACCATGCCGATGTTGCGACTTTAAGAAGGCAGTACTTGCAAACAAAATGGATGTTGCAACGAAAAATGTGGAAACTAGATGTTCTAATGACCATATAAACCCTAGCCATAAAAGTTACCGACAACATGGTAAGCTAAATCTGTAAGACTGTAATGGTGCAATGCCAAACGAAGAGCTGTGTACACCAAATTTATATCTCCACTGTGCCCAAATGAGACTGATTGCAGCAAGGTTGTGACGCCCACATGAGAACCAGAACAGTCGCCTGGCCTTGTGAAACTGGCTGCAAATGTCACTAAGGCAACAAGTGTGACCACCACTAATAAAGTATTTACCCTGTCCCTAAGGCTTTCCTCCGTTAACTGAAAACGAATGGAACCTGATGTACAAGAATTTTTAGCTTTAGTTCCAGCATCCTCGCTTTCAATTACAATGTACCCGCCATCTTCTCCTGCTTGTACTAAAAAAGTTTGTTGTAAACAATGAGGATTTTCTCGTAGGATGACATGCAAACTCTGAGCTCGTGGTGCACCGGCAGATTTCAATACCATCCATGTAAGCCCTCTGTGTGGTAGAAGAAATATAATCCAATTAGCAATGACCACACGCATGTATCGTTGGCAGAGAGAAATAAATGAAACTGAAAGCCAAGACAAATCCTTATCGAGCAGGCCTACGCAGTCCTTATTCATCATCTATCAGTTCCAATATACTATTCGGATACGGCGAGTATCTTCGGATATGGCGAGTACCTTCATGTCATGATGAATGGTATCATAACCAACTTAATAATGTAAAGTATAAAGTAGTTGTTAAACGTAACGCACTTTCTCCCTGTTAGTTATATCAGTTGTTAATTAGAGTTGTGTCTCTTGAGAAGAGCTATGTTTAGGAAGAGTTGCATCTCTTTAGAAGTCTGGGGTTGTGTCTACAACTCTTGGAACTAATCCAAGAGTTATATCTGTTATGAAAAGTCTGAATGTTATTATAAATAGCCAATAAGATGGCCTAATGTTGTAATCAATTTGAAAGAAATAAAGTCAGTGATCAATAAAACTTCAGTTTCTCATTTAAAACTCTCTTCCATATTCTCTCATATCCATCTTCCTCTAACAGCAGTCCCTATGAATTAGTTTGGCTCTTCACGCAAGGTAGAGTACGGTATGTTGGAAATTTTGAGTTTTTGAGTAGAAATTTCATTGTAACATATTGTCTTGGTTTACTATTGCGGTAAACAGTTCAAGATCTTCCACATCCACACCAAGTAAATCCGATATGTTTTCACTAAGGTAAGTTCAAGTCCAAAAGACACTTCACCCGATGCATATCATGTCTATTCTCTCCTAGTTTTAGGCAGCCTAGTCATACATTTGCATTGACATTTGCATTCAAATGTGGGGTATGATTGTTGGAGTTTTGAATGAAATTTCAACTCAAATGTGAGTTATTGTTGGAAATTTTGAGTAGAAATTTCATTGTCCCACATTGACCATTCTTAAATGATTTCCTCACTTTATAAGGCTTTGTCCCTTATAGAAAGTGATTGGAATAATGGACCTTTGAGACTAAAATTGGGCTCATCCTTGGGGTTGGGCTTTGGGTGTGCTAATTAATTAATAATTAATATATAATTAATTATCAAAAGATAGGCCTTGGGCTTTGGGGTTCGGGCTCTAATAATTAAATTATTTAATTAATTATTTTTGGATTTAATTAAATTAATTTTTGAACAGACTCATCTTTTCAGATGAAGTCTGCAATGAATGGAAAAACGCAGAAAGCACAGCACCCCTTTGAAGAGATGTCTCCCAACATTCACATCACATTCTCATACCTGTTGCGAACAGGCATAATCTCCCTATATATACATCCATCTACATGGCATTTAGAACATAAAAAAACATAAATCTTCCTCTACAATCCATAGCATTCTTACTGAGAGTACCACAAAGAAATTCGCCAGAAGTTAAGTTTTCCGGTGCTGGAATTCTAACTTGATCGTTGAATTCTGGTGAAGCAGACGTCCGTAGAACTACAAGCACTGAGTAGGGACGAAATTTCTGTTTTAAGGACATTGCGGTATGCAAGCCTCGATCTTCAAGTTGTCTGTTTTTATTTTTCATTCTTGTTTATACTCTGTTAATTTATTATTCGCATTTATTATTTATTAGCATATATAAATTTATCATAGATTGTTGACATATATTCCAACGCGGTATTGGGTTATGGCAAGAACATCGACTATTTATTTCCCCTCTCATGCATGCATGTAAAGACATAGAATAGCGAATTCAAGTTCTTGCTTTTGAAGAATGTTATTAGGAATGTGGACTCAGGAACGCAACACGTTCATCTATTATCTTCATCTTTGATGAGTTTCAATTTGACTACTTATGCAAGAGTGATCTTTGAATGGAGACTTAAGTTTATATAATCACATTAACACACTAGACTTATTGGTGTATAAATGTATTTGTTGTCATGATTTTATTATATGCAGGTTGTAGGATTTAATGTGAGCCTTTGGATCATATTCCATATGGCATCTAGATTACATTGTAATGAGTTAAAGCTCATGACAAGTGTAAGCATCTTACATGATGACTTAAGAATGCATGGTTGTGAAGGCCATAAAGATGAAGACCATATTCAGATCTCACGATCTGTGGGATATGGTTGAGAAGGGGTACAGTCCTCCGGCGAAGAGAGAAGAAGAGCTCACTGTAACTGAGCTTAAGCTTCTGAAGGATAACACAGTCAAAGATGCTAAGGCTCTCGCATCATTCAAGGAGCTGTGTTAGATGAGATTTTCCCAAGGATCGCCATACTAGAGACGACAAAGGAGGCCTGGGATATACTGAAGCAAGAGTTTATTGGAGATAAACAGGTAAGATCTTTGAAACTTCAAAGTTTAAGGTGTGATTTTGAATATACTCGGATGGGTGAGCATGAAGCATTCTCTGTGTATCTTGTGCGATTACTTGATCTTATTACACAAATGAAAAGTTATGGTGAAGATATTCAAAATCAAAGAATCGTGCAGAAGTTATTAATTAGTCTCTCTAAATCCTATCATCGTATTGTAGTTGTGATTGAAAATACTAGGGATTTGGAGACTGTTGATGTGCAGGATGTAGTTGCTACTCTAAAAGGGTATGAACAACGAATTGAGAGGCATTCTGAAAACAGTACTGAAAAGGCTTTTGCTTTGCTAGCTTAAGTATAACTCCCAGGAAGAACAATTATAATGTCAACCAAAACTTCAAACCCACAAAGAATTGGAAGACAAAGGGTAAGAAGTGGGATAACAAACCTGTACACCAGCAAGGGAAATTTGTTGGGCCTTCTGATGGAGTCAAGAACCCTTGCAAATACTGTGACAAATTACATTTTGGAGAGTGTTGGTTCAAGGGGAAACCAAGGTGTCATAACTGTGATAAGCCAGGGCATTTTGTCAAGGATTGTAGGTCTAAGAAAGCTACTCAACAGGAAAATTATGTTGGTCAAGTGGAGAATAATCCAACTATGTTCTATGTGTGTATGACAGTTGCTGTGAAGAAGGGTGAAGACATTTGGTATGTTGACAGTGGTTGTAGTAACCACATGACAAGAAGATAAGATTTACTGGTGAATATAGATAAGAGTGTCACTGCCAAAGTTGAGATGGGCATAGGGCAATTGGTTGACGTGGTTGGAAAGGGTGATTTACTGGTTGAAACTAAGCAAGGCAAAAGGTACATAAGAGAGATAATGTTAGTACCTGGTTTGAAAGAGAATTTGTTGAGTGTAGGATAGATGATGGAGCATGGGTACTACCTTGTATTTGGAGGAATTGAAGTTAGAATCTATGATGATTTCACATGCTCTAATCTAGTTGTTAAGTCCTAATGAAAGGAAATCGAAGCTTTCCCTTGAAGTTGCAACCAGGAATCCAAATTGTCATGAGAGCTAGTGTTGGGCAAGCTGCTGGGATATGGCATAGAAGGCTAGGGCATTTGAACATGAATGCTCTAATGCAACTACAGGAGTATGATATGGTAACTAGATTGCATGAGCTAAAAGTGAACACCACAGTGTGTGAGGGATGTGCACTTGGCAAGCATTCTAGAGATGCTTTTCCCAAAGAAACCAAGTGGAGAGCTACTTTACCATTGGAGTTGATTCACACTTATATATGTGGACCAATGCAAACACCTACCAAAGCTAGAAACAAATACTTTATCACCTTCACAGATGATTGTACCAGAATAGGATGGGTCTATTTTCTAAGGAGTAAATCTGAGGCATTTGGTGTGTTCAAGAAATTCAAAGCAACTGTTGAACTACAAAGTGCGTACAAACTGAAAAAATTAAGAAGTGACAGAGGAGAAGAGTACATTTCCCTTGAATTTTCTTAGTTTTGTGAAGATCTTGGCTTGGAAAGACAGCTCACAGTGGCTCATTCTCCTCAACAGAATGGTGTTGCAGAGAGGAGAAATATGACCATTGTAGAAATGGCTAAGTGCATGATGTTGGAGAAGGGTATTCCATTTAAGTTTGGGGCAGAAGCAGTTAACACTGCAGTCTACATTCTCAATAGATGCCCTACCAAAGCTCTGAATAAGAAGACTCCATTTGAAACCTATAGTGGAAGAAAGCCTGGAGTGAAACACTTAAGAGTGTTTGGATCCTATGCTATGCACAAGTTCCATCACATATGAGATAGAAACTGGATGCAACAAGTGTCAAATATATTTTTCTTGGTTATGAAACCTGTGAAAAAGGCTACAGGTTGTACAATCCTGAAACCAAGAAATTGTCATCTCTAGATATGTGATTTTTTATGAGAACTCTTGTTGGGGCTGGAAGTCTTGTGTAAGGAAGAATATGTCGATTGCAGTAGCTAATTAAGTGCATAAAGATGAAGAGAGCAATGTTGAGAGTGAAGAGAGTGATAAAGATGTGGAGTGCTCAGAGTTATTGTAGGAGCAACATGATCAAATTACTGCTTCTTCTTCAAGTCAAAGGGAACAAGTGAACCACACTGGTCCACAAGAGTATGATCATACTTCTCTCAGGTTCAAGAGCTTGAATGAAGTATATAAGAGGTGTAATTTCTGTGTAATGGAGCCTGAGTGTTTTGAAGAGGCATCAGAGGA
This sequence comes from Heteromeles arbutifolia, assembly GCA_024362995.1. NCBI lineage: Eukaryota > Viridiplantae > Streptophyta > Magnoliopsida > Rosales > Rosaceae > Heteromeles > Heteromeles arbutifolia. The sequence continues at coordinate 28,488,586 of JANCRC010000012.1, read as the reverse complement.
TGAAGCTTGGAGAAAAGCTATGTCTACAGAGATTGAAATGATAGAAAAGAATGACACATAAGAGCTAGTTAATAGACCATTTGATAAACTAGTAATTGGTGTCAAGTGGGTCTATAAGACAAAATTTAATCTGGATGGCTCAGTGTAGAAGAGCAAGGCAAGGTTAGTGGCAAAGGGCTACTCTCAAAAGCCTGGGGTTGACTTCAATGAGGCCTTTGCACCAGTGGCAATGCTTGATACCATTAGAACCTTAATTGCATTGGCAGCTAAAAAAGAATGGAGATTGTTCCAATTGGATGTCAAATCCGCATTTCTAAATGGTACACTACATGAGGAAGTATATGTTGATCAACCACATGGATTTGAAGTCACAGGGCAAAAAGACAAAGTTTATAGACTGAAAAATGCCTTATATGGTCTGAAACAAGCTCCCAGAGCTTGGTATGATGAGATAGATACATACTTCAACAAGTCTGGGTTTAAGAAAAGTCAAAGTGAAGCTACTTTGTATACTAAATTCAGTGATGTAGGTGTGCTTATTGTGTCTCTGTATGTAGATGACATTATCTACACATGGAGTTCTGATGAAATGATTCAAGAGTTTAAGATGGATATGATGAAACAGTATGAGATGTCAGACTTGGGATTGTTACATCATGTCCTTGGTTTAGGTATAATTCAAACTGATAAGGGCATATTTATCGATCAGAAGAAATATACAAAGTCCTTACTTGAGAAGTTTGGTTTAAAGGGCTGTAAAGCTATGAAGACTCCACTTGCAATCAATGAGAAGTTATCTAAGGTTGATGGAAGTGAAGATGATGATAAGGGCTTGTATAGAAAAATGGTTGGTAGTCTGTTATACCTAACAGCTACTAGACCAGATTTGATGTATGCATCATGTTTATTGGCAAGATTTATGCATAAGCCTACTAGGAAGCACATGGGAACAACTAAAAAGGTCTTGAGATATGTACAAGGGACATTGGATTTTGGAATTGAGTATGTGAAGGGTAAAGAAGTTGTGTTGATAGGCTACTGTGACAGTGACTGATCAAGAAACTTGGATGATATGAAGAGTACCTCGGGCTATGCATTCAACTTTGGCTCAGGGATATTTTCTTGGGCTTCTATCAAGAAATGCAGTGTGGCTTTATCCACTGCAAAAGCTGAATATATAAGTGCTGCAGAAGCTACAACACAAGCAATGTGGCTGAGGTTTGTGTTATCTGACTTTGGAGAGGAACAAGTGGAGGCTACACATTTGCTATGTGATAATACCTCTAACATAGCCATGTCCAAGAATCTAGTTTTCCACCAGAAAACCAGACATATCAACAGAAGGTATCACTTCATAAGAGATGCAATTCAAGATGGCACAATTGAATTGAAGTATTGCAGTACAGAAGAGCAGTTGGCAGACATTTTTACCAAGGCTCTACCTAAGGATCGATTTGAGTATTTGAGAGCTGCACTTGGAGTGAAATCAGCAAAACATTTTGAAGGGAGTATTGGTGTATAAATGTATTTGCTGTGATGGTTTTATTATATGCAGGTTGTAGGATTTAATGTGAGCCTTTGGATCTTACATGATGACTTAAGAATGGATGGTTGTGATTGATTTGTAATGATGAGAGAGAGTGAGGTTGTTACTCACTCCTCTAATGGTAATATATGCTCTCCGAGCTTCTTGCTTGGTGGAGTGGAATCCAATGAACCTTGAAGCTTCCATGGCTCTCTAATTTCCTTTTCTCTCTGTACATTTTTGTTTTCACTATTACATTGAAGAAACTCAATCCAGAAATCAAACACTATCAAGACTAACATCGAATTTAATCCACGCTGGCACAGTACCTAGCATGCGAAATATATATATAGAACGATCATCCTTCCTTCGATTGTAATAGTCATAACTACCATCAGTAATTTGATAACAATAGAACACAAAAGCTTACCCACACGGTGTGATGCAACAATTCGCAAACTTCTTCTGCAACGTCAAGAGCTGTCACGCACCTACGGTTCAAGAGCTTTAAGTTGGTCCTTCTATCCCAATTCAAAATGTTGACAACCTTTGTATGATGGTAGACTAGCCAAATGCAAAGTATTTCTGCTGTTGTCTTTTGGGTTTATTCAACATTTACACTGACAGCTAGCGACCATATTTTACCTATCACGGGTGTACACAACTCTTGGGTCTGCCACATGATGAGAAACAATAGACAAAGGGTGGTATATACTCCCATGACATGGAGGCAGTAGTACGCGTGGACTGCAAGATACAAGCACCGTCAGTGTTAGCTCATCCTGCTTCCTCCAGCGACATTTTGACTATTAGTCTATTACCACCGCGCACACCCTTGGCATAATGCATGTAATACCCCTGAAGTTTTCACGCAGAATTATATTGAAGAAAGGACATGACGGTGACCGAGAGGTACACGAAGGCTATCTTGAAAATAAAAACATGCATCAGTACACCAAAATCAAGCCATGTGAAGTTTCACTGTTGCATAAAATTGTTTCTGTTAAAAGCAAGTACAGTCACTGTATAAATAAAGACAATATCTCTACATCTAAGTAACCTTTGAAACTTGAAACATATGCTTCATTTTATCCATGCATGTAATGTCTGTTAAGCACCCGCAATAAGGATTTACTTTATTTTTTGTTCAAACTTTGGTAAATGCTAAATGGCATTGTATTTAGTTATCCCTTCACGGTTACACCTCATGTGCTTGAAATTCGAACGACTCACAAAGGCATTCCAACTTTAACTAGTAGATTTTTACAGCTATAGAAGTCCCATCCCTCAACTAAATCATTGGGTATCCTTGATGTACAACGCATATGCAATAGTTCTATTTGCAATTCGCATACAGGTTTACTATAATTGAAGAATCAATACCAGCATTTTATTTACTTGGATTTCAGTTTTGTTCCATCTGTTCAAAGTGCAATTGTTGGTTCATAAAATTTGTTCAAGTGTTGTTCTAACTATTGTTTTCTTAAACAATGGAGAAGATAGGATGCAGCATAACATTACTGTTGAGTTCTACGTCTACATGTACCTCCGATGTATCAATCTGGAAATATTTACTTTGTCCAGTACAAGACATTGACACGATTTGCAACACTTGATTATATGTTACATGTTAAGATACACTTCTAGGTGTTTTACTTTTTGGTTTTACATATACTATAGTTTGACTAATGCATTTTTTGTTGGGTTTCCATTCGGTTTGCTTTATTACAGACGAGAAACAGCAAGCTGAAGATGATATTTTTCCGTGGGATTTTTGTGGCCGTGGGGCCCACACCCAACCTTTTTTTTCCTTCTCTTCCGCTCTTCCCCGTATCTCTTTTCCCAGAGTCGGGGGAAGCTCTATCGAACCCCCTCGTCTTTCTTCCCCGCCAACACTAATCTCACCTCTCTCCCTTTCGCAAAAGGTGCATAAATTTTTTGACCACCACCATCCAAACCAAGAGCATCACGAGCTTCGCCTCGTCCTCACGATCACGCTGTCTAAAGTCAATTAGTGGAGAACCAAACCTTTATCTCCAGCCTTGTAAACTAATGTCGGGTTGTTAGTAATTCAATTCATATGGGGCCATTGACCCCACTGGTTTCAGTAGATTTAAATGGAATGTCATATTCTTGATGGACACTTTCAGAAATTTTGAAATGTTGTGACTTTTAAGAGGGATCTGCATTATATGTCCTTGAATGTGACATACAAAAATAAGACCTCTCACCAAACTTTTTAATTTTTGGGTTCTAGCTTTTTCGACTCATATAATTTTAAATTCTTGTCTTAATCTCTCTTTGCATCTCTCCTTAGAATTTTGACTCAAACGTCTTGAAATTGCTGAGTAGCTAAAGAGATTAAAACTTTGAAAATCATGTTTTGAATTTGCGGGGCACATTTTAAATACGTCCAACAAGTCTCCGATATGATGACGGGCCATCAGTGCAACTCTCATCATTTTTGCCAAGGGACAAGTTTTGTTCTATGGGAAGTGACGTTGGTTTGGCACCAAGATAGCGTGCATCCTCTACGATCTCCAATGCGTATTTCGTTTGTGAAAGAACATTGCTCCTGATCTAGCCACCACAATGACGCCAAAGCCAAAAAGGTCCTATAGCAATCATACACAAACATAATATAACCAGGGCTTGAATTGAGCCAACAGAAATCACATTACCAAGGCTTCTCCCTTGAGGCGGAAGCTTGCAAGCTTAAATCCGATAAGGCGGTCACAGACTATTATAGTGGTGCCCATTTTGTTCTTGGAACTATGACTAATAATCATAGCACGACTCCAAGTAGCATAGTTGTCTCCATTCAAGAATTTGGCATATCTAAAACTTATTATTTACAAGTGAAGAATAATACTACTAGACCGTAGTACTAAGTGACTGCAAAGATTAGTTTTAGATTTCATTATAACAAAAAGAGTAATATTCCGACTTTGCAACTAATTATTATCATAGTGAAAATTCAGTTTGCAACTAATTATTATCAGAGTGAAAATTCAGTCTTTAAACTTATTAAAACTTGTCAATTACATTCCTAATATTAGATGCAAAGCCATTCTGTTTAATTTTTTTTTTTTTTTTTTTGTCAATTTAAGTTACGTAACTTCCATATGACACACCATTGTTCATTAATTCATCTTATTTTATCTGAAAAAATAATTTAAAGATCTAATTTTTACTCAAATATTAATTCGGAAATTAAGTCGACAGTTTATCCTAACGAAAATGAAACTCAAAGTATAATTTAAAAACCATTACTGCAGTTAAGCCTTTATAATTTTTACCAATATTTGTCTAAATTTAGAGTGGAAATTTATGCACTGGTTCCTCGATAGAAATTAAAGCTAGGTTGGAGGCTTCTCTGCTAATTTGAGTACTTGATCCACTAATTGAAGCTTTTCTCTAATATGACGTGGAAGAGAGAGTTGACTGTTATGTCCACTAGTGCTGTCTAACTCAACTAGTAGAGAAGGCGAATCAGACCTTTATCTCCAGCCATGTAAATTAACGTCGGCTTCTAGTGATTCACTTATTCAAATGGGGCCATTGACGCCATTGACTGTTCTCTGATCACACACGGTACCGTCATTGAAACGCTTTAGATTGAATCACTAGAATACCCAGTTGTTCAATGTAAGTCCTTCCTAACATTCCACCTTACAGAAAAGAATTTCAAACCTAACATACAAAACAAATTACGTACAATACTATTCAACCTTTAGAGTGATTCCATATAGCTACATAGCTACAAAACATTTGATTTAAATCTTTTAAAATATTCTAAATAGTTACATAACGTTTGAAAAGTGGTCACTCGTTAGATCACCAAAATTCAGTAATGACATCACAACCATTAATTGATGATGTCATTAATATTAAGTGATGGTGCAAAGAGATACTGAAGTTAATTTTTACTACCATGTCATTTATAAAGTTATGATGAATCCCTAAATGGACACTTCTTTGTCTAGCTAAAAGGGATTGGTTTAGAGAACAATATTCTTCTTTTGCTGAAGATCGGTAGACTGTTGTATTTTCTTTGTTTTTCAAGACACTGGTGACTTTCCAAAAATTCTACGATATCTAGTGGTACAACATCTAGTGTCTGGACACCTTGCCAACATAAATCACACAACCTAGGCTTCTCCCTTGAGGCGGAAGCTTGCAAGCTTTTAAATCTGAAGTTTTTAAGACCTCACTAATCGGCCTTACACTTTTAAGGAATTTGTCTCCACCGAAGAATGAACCAAAAAAAAGGTTAAGCAGCAAGGAGTGATTTCCAACTTGTGATTTCCAACTTGATGTGTCCATCAATAATGGAATCTTTCTCTCCGCAGTTAAGGATAAAAAGACAGGGTTTCATGTGATAAGGTTGTCGTTGACGATTATAGTGGTGCCTATCTTGGTCTTGGAACTATGACTAATAGTCATAGCACAACTCCAAGTGGCATAGTTGTCTCCATCCAAAAATTTGGACACACCAATGTGATTTCTGGGAATGTGTTGTGTGGTCTAACAAATAAGAGAGCCTTCAAGTCTGCTCTCCAGGTTGATATTTCTTCCTTTAAAGGGAAGAACAAAATTGTTGGCAATGTATGCAAATAATATAAAGGAATTCGATTCGGTTGCATGAACTACAAATAAGAGCGTCACCAAAGAAAGGTTTTGGTTGCATCTAGCCGGGCTATATTGCCTACGTACCTTGTGCATTCTCAAACAACCGCAGTTCTTAGTGGCATCCTAGGGCCAAGGTGATACCCTAGAGGCTAAACTAAGAGAGAAAAAGATTCCTAAGAGTGGAGAGCTTTTTCTCTCCTCTCTAGAGCTAACAGAATTGTTTCTCTTGGTGTGTTTTCGCCTTTTCACAAAATCATATTTATATAGTGGCTAAGAGGGGAAGAAAAAAGGATATCAATAACACACCCTATATTATTGTGTTTTATATAATACATGGTTATATAAATCATACATCTCCTGCTCACCCACATAGGGTGTTGACATAATCTCAATTAGCTCATCTAATTCTCATTTGTTATAGTTTAGCTCCTCATACATAATAAGGGATTGCTACCTTGCCAGCATACTTATCTAGGAATGTTGTCATTAACCTATCCCCAAACTTAACAAGAGTGCATCACTTGGAAGTTCATTGCTTTATACCCCAAACAATTCTTCATACACCAAACTTGACATTCTTTATCCCTCATTATGATATAAAAAGCAATGTTATGTTCCACAAGTATCATGTATATATGTCTTGCGTTTGATAATCAAACAGACCCTAGCCAACTAATGAATCACATGACATAGTGTAGTCTTCAAACTATTTTCCCTAAGCTCTCATGTCAGTCTAACTCAGTTTAATTGTTTGCCTAGACACACGTCTTGAGCCCGTAGCTAACTAGACCATCTTAGATAGAAGTGTCATAGTAGAGATCATTGAACCTCATCTTTCTAACATAGGCTTTAGTCCAAAGGGTATAATGGAAAGATCACCTAAATTTAGTGGCTCATTGTGACATCCCGTCCCAAAATTTATTGTATTTTATTCCCAGTAGCAATGAAATTTCTAAAATACTTCTGAGATGCCACATAAGTCTTCCACGTGGAGCTCAATTTTCCTTTCACTTTTCCAATCTTATTTTACTATTTTCGAATAGTACTCATTTTTACAAACATGTGGCTGCAGACAGAATTCGATTTGAAGTTATAACGAACAAGTTATGTTCGAAACTAAAACTACCGGGATAATTTTAAAATTTAACTGTGGCTTCGTGCAGTAGGCTGCCTTGGTCTTGTCTGTCTGATGACCCTCTGATAACAGAATATTTATACATTTATATTGCCCATATTTCCTAAGTTTTATGCTATGTTTTCTTGTGAAATTGGTTGGTTGATGTGTTTAGTGCATATTTTGTAGATAATGGATCGTAGAGAAGACTTTGGAGTCTTTTGGTGATTTCAAGACTAAAAAGGATCAAAACTGAGAAGAATTGAAGTCAAGAAGTATTCCAACGATCATCAAATGTTAAATTGTTCAATCCACAATTTAATGGCTGCTGTGTGAAAATTATAACTGGAGCTGGAAGATGCTGCGCAGAACTGTCATTTTCGTTGGGACGTCAAAACTTCATTAGGACGAACTGGGTGTTGTGCTACATATGCATGGAAAGTTCTGGATGTCTAGTTTCGACAGAATTTTACAGATCATGATTCGGATGCTTCTAGAAGAAGTTATATCTGTGTTAGTGCGAGAAGGTGAGTTCAGGAATTCTACGCGGAAGTGGAGTCCAGTTTGGATCAGGAAACCGAAGTCTGATAATGTTGGGCTTCCTGTTTAGGCTGGGATTCAATAATTGCGGCAAAGCAAAGCCTAACCAAAACCTACCTATATATTCCTTAGATGTTTATTTAAGAGGGAGGAATGTGAAAACGGAGGCAGCATCGTGGAGAAGGAAAAAGAGGAGTCGCACTTCATCATACGGTTTTTGCGAATTGACCTAAGGAAGACGCCAATGCCAAGGGGTCCTCCTTTGTTTTCTTTTACATCTTTTCAGACTTGGTGATCATGATTGTAATAATTATGTGTTTCATTATAACTTGATGGTTGTGATGAACTAATTTCTTTATTAAGGATCTGATGTAGCCTTCATGATAATTCTATGTCTTAGTTAACTTTATTCTTTTATCAATTCAAGGGTTTCTAGTTTCATTCATTATGCTTAAATCATTTTTTATATTCATGTTATTGATTAGCCACCTTTAATATGAATTTTTATATGTATGAGATAAGGTTATAGTAGACGTCATATGCTTAGCCTTGAGATAGCTCTCTTGGATGAATGAATTGTTATTTATGCAGACGCCATGCTAAAACACTTTTTGGTTTTCTTTGTTCTTCTTGCACTTAATGGATTTTTTATTATTGACTTAGACTAGACGTCATGGTTAAGTTGATGATTAAGAGTACTTGGTTACACCCGGACGCCTAACGGATAATCAAAATAAAGAGAGAACGAACCCTAGAACTTGAATTGAATTGTTCTTACTAAGTTATCTAATGACATAGGATTGGATTGATATGGTGAAGTCAGATACCTAGTGTTTCAACCATTGTTTTCAGAAATTATTGACATAAATTCTCTTTAATTTACTGCACTTAAGATTACTTGATCAACTTCTCTTTGGTTAATTATTTGAATTTCGTAGTTTAGTTATTTTCGTTATTTTAATTCTAGTGGGTACTACAAAATTGAATTTAGTTAGGTGATTTTACAAATCCCTTTGGGTACGACACTCGTATTTACTTGTTATACTATCATATCAATTCATGCACTTGCGACAAATATAATTTGTTCATCACCCTCGTGCAGACTAAAGGCATGCACAGGTTTGAAAATTTGAACATCACATGGGTTGTGTACAAGTGGCCATTAAAATAATATTTATTTTCACAACACTTGACCATAATTTTCTTCTATTTTTGGCCCGTTCCTCTTCCTCACCTCTCTCTCTCCCGTCTCTCTCTCACTGCACTCCCTCATTTTTCTGAAAACTTCTCTCTCTCTAAACCCGAGAGAAGAGAGCTCTCATTCTCCCACTTACCTTCACAATTAAGCCTATTTTCTACATATTCGAAGTTTGTGGGATGCAAGGATCACAATGGTGGCCTTGCATGTAAGATCGCTGCTGTGAGGACCTTGGCACCATTGAAGCCGAGAGCTCCATAGCTCCCAAAGCTCGAACCCAGGTGAACCTCCTTCCTCTAAAACAAAATTTCTGGACTTTTCTAGTGCGTTTTACAAGCTTGCATGCAAGTTTCTATGCGTTTCGAAGTGTGTTTATCTAACCCACCAATTTTCTGGCGAGTTTGTAGGATTTTCGAGCAACACCGGGCAAAACCTCGTTGGTTTGGTTGAGTTGAGGGCGTAGGAAGACTTCTCACTACCCCTAAGCCACGGGTTTGAGCTTGCATGCCCAAATTCACTTCGAAATCGACGAAAACGAAGAACTCAAACTCGGGCCGTCACTTTCAGGCCATTTTCTGACGACCTCCGACCAAGTTTTTACCTTGAAATAGGTATGATCGTATTCCTCCCGTCCTAAGCTTCATTTTGATATATTATGGGTAAATTTTGGTAACGAAATGGCTCTGAATGGAGGGTTTGAATTCCCCCAAAATTTTCCGACAAAAATCTGCAAAAACAAACCTTTTCAAAAACAAAAATAAATAAATAAATAAATAAACCCAAACCGGAAACTGGCCCAAACCCTTAACCCGGATCCGTGGGCCAGATTTCGACCCAGATCTGCAAAACCGACCCAGATCCTTTTCTAAAAAGAAAAAAGGCCTAAGCCCAAACCTTTGGGCCTTTGTTCCAGCCCGGCCCAATTTTAAAATGGATCCGGAATATTCTTTGAAATATTCTTAGAATATTCTAGAAATATTCTTTGTGTTGACTTTTACGAAATTTTCTCGAAAACCCTCATAGGCTAATTTCAACATCCCGAATCCATTTTTCGCATCCATTTAAAAAAAATTCTAAAGTTTTAACATAGTTGACCACCGAGACGTCTCAATTGACTTTTAAGGGTTGACCGTTGACTTTTCATTGACTTTTTACAAAATTTGCTCGGGGGAACCCTCTTAGCGTATTTCTGTGCTCTGATTCCAAATCAGCCGTCCATTTATCCAAATTAAATCGTTTAAGTTGAGTTTTACTAACGAGTCCTAATATTATGCTTAGGTGGGATTACTATCAGATACTCCGACTTTCTTAGCTCGAAATGACGTGACATCGCAAGTACCTGTGAGTGGGTCTTTTTGTTTTTATGTATATATGTATATGTGATTTTCCCAACAACTGCTTTTATATATAATGATGTGACATGTCATGTTTAGCTGTACAAATAGACTTTTTGTGCACTTTATGTTTTAATATTATTTGTGAGCATAAACTTGTGGCATGACACCCTTGCATTTTATCTACTCATTGTTACATGTTTGCACGGTGTCTCTTAGCTATTTGTAATGTCCTGGGTTAATGATTAGCTTCATGTGTAGTTCACATGCACTGTTTACATTTGCTTTGGATTCAGAGTTAGGTGTCAGCCTGTCCTTTTGTGTGATGTTTTGGACTCGTATGTGATGTAACTTGCGCAGTTCACGTGATGTAGTACTAAAATGTAAAACCTACACCCAGCCTGTTTCATTGTTGAATACCTCTGCAATGTACTTATGTGCCTACATAAATTAATGAGCATTGATTTCTTATAATAACGGTTTGAGATTTAATGTTGAGTTACCATGTTGTTGTACCCTACATCTTTGACTCACTTCTACTGCAGGGTACCTACTACACACTATTGTTATAATATTTTTGGGAAACCATATACTTGCTTTACAGCGAGGGGTTACATTTTCGAAAAGGTTTTACAAAACTTTATTTTCTGGCCCATTCACCCTTGTCTTTTGCCCCTCCAGGATTTTAGTCGTAGAGGTTTCGTGACGACGAGGATTGTTGGTAAAAGATGTTATGTAGGAGACTCATTCTTTCGGTATAAATGTCCATACTTTTCTTTCTATGCTCTGACATCACTTGTGTGATATAGGTTCAATCCCGCTCACATGCGCACTCTAAATTAGTCACTTTTAGGTTTTAATTTATTCACATTTTCCACATCACTACACTTTATGTCTTCGTCACCTTCTAGGTGTCGGCCAGCACATCGCGATTCGAGTGTCCAGGTGGACATTCCGAGTCGGGGTGTGTCAATTTGGTATCAGAGCATAGGTTAGGGAGTATCGCAATCATCACACAAGTGATGTAAGCATTCTCGGTTCTTGAATTCTAACATCCTAATTATGCCATCTCGTCGAACACGAAATATGCCAGCTTTTCATGACTTTTGGGCAACTTGGAACGACAATCGCTGACACTTTTCTACGACTTACCGACCTTCTAGAAAAACACTTTGGCGACCACCACTAGAGTTAAATGAAGAACCTCATTGCCAAAGAAAGACACGAAATGGAGACGTTTTGTTGACCCTGAAGTAGGGTAGCCGTATCGATAATTGTGTACCACCTGAAATTTACCGTTCAATCCCAACTACAATCCAACCGTCGTTATCGACCCTTCTTTGTTAGGAAACCACAAGCGCTTTCATCCTAGCAATCTTGATTTAATGTGCCACCTCCCAAAATTTCCTTAAGGTTTTGCTTCACCTCGAAGTTTTCGAAGATGTCTCGAGTGACTATGTTAGTGCTGATATGGTTGCAGGTAATGGAAGAACATCTGGGGGACAGTCACATTTGGTCCCCGACAACGTCAATCTTTCAAACATAGCAGACATGATTTCAGATCTTCAGGAGAAAGATCGAATTCCGATAAAATCCCATTATAGGGTAAAGTTAACCGCATTTCCCATTCTCAAGCTCAGGGCAGTTTCACCAACACTAGTTTCCATAATTACTTACCAAAAATAGTAGTCAGTGTTCCCAAAAACGACAAAATCACCTCATTGGAGCAGCCTTCCTAGAAATCTTACTTACTCTTCCGACCATGCCCTAGTCAGTAGCTAACCTTGGTGATGCATCAGAACAAGACTATCCTATATCCGGGAGCAGTGAACTAGTATCCAGGCAGTATGATTTCTTCACATTGAAAATACAATGCGGTATATGGTTATTATATTTTATTACCAAGACATCGATTCATCGTTCCATGGAGACTGACATTACTAAAATACCATAGAGACATTAGGTAATGGCACAACCAACATACACTCTTGTCAAGACAATTAGAGTCAACGGAACCACAACCATAGAAGCCTAGAAGCAAGCCATGTAGAAGAACAGCAAACCCGTAATCATGACAACGACATTGACCACTAGTCAGTTATCTTACCCTTGTTTGTTCAAATACTTCAATCACATGGTACCTTAATCGAGTATAATCCCAATGCCATAAGGCAAATCTATTACGTCATGTTTGAGTGAAATAATTGCACTGCTTTCATTACCAATCCAATAATGCCAGTTAATCTTATTTCGTTGGATTTCATGGATTTCCATGTAATCCAAGAGATGGATCGACTACATCATTATTATTCTTTTAGTCATTTTTCGACGACTTGTCATCCATGTGGTCACCTCCACAGGAAAACATCAGAAATTGAAGCACGAATTAATTCTCGCTATGAAGGCAAAACATTTTTTTTAAGAAAATATTATGAAGGCTATTTAGCACGTGTTGTAGAGGAAGACGACAATCCGGTACAGCTGGAAATTGTGAACCTGGTCAAACTAAATTGTTGACGTCATTCCTAAATATCTACCTGTGCTACCACTAGATTGAGATGTGTGAGACACCATTGATCTACGTCTAAGTATAACACCTATTTTCCTTGAATCTTCATCGTAGAGACCTCTGCTTCTATTCATGAAGAGCAAAGACCGAACCTTAAAATTTTACATTGTTTACCAGCAATTCAATTGGGTAACGATCAAAAAATCGTTAATCTATGTCTTGAACTGATATCTCCGACCAACTTTACGGAACTCAAGCTTTCTTCGAGATTGATCTGAAGTTTGGTTGCGACCAGCTGAAGATCAGAAATGATGATTTTCCTAAGACTACATTTAAGACTCGGCATGTTCATTATGAGTTCCTTGTGATGTCATGCGGTGGTGAATGCTCCAATATCGTTCATGAACCTGACGGACAGTGCAATTCGCCCATGTCCTATGAAATTCATGATAACCTTATCGAGAACTTCTTTGTTTACTCCAATAATGAAGTCAAACTTTCTAAATACTGATGATTTGATCTGGGCAATTTCAAGGAGAATCAGTTTTAACTAAATTCCCCAAATGCCAGTTTTGTTTAGATCATGTTTCTTTTTAGGAGACGTGAGCTCAACATTCGACACTCTTGTCAATCCCAAAAATGTTGCAGTTGAAGAAAAATTGGAAACCCCCACAAGGTTTTGCGAAATATGAGGTATCCTTGGCCTCATCAAATGCCATTGACATTCTATTCTAAATTTCTCCACCTCATCCTACAAGTTGACCAAGAAAGAAGTTAGTTTCATTTGAGTTGTGAATGTGATTAAGTTTCTGACAACTGAGGTGTTGTCTTTTTCTGACAATTGTTCTTACACTTCTTAATGACACTAATAACTTCGAAATCTACAGTGATACGTCATTAAATGATCTAGCTACGTGCTGATGCAGCATGGTAGGGTAACCCTTTATGCCTTTCGACAGCTGGAGCCACATGAAGTGCACTATCTTACCTACGACTTAGAGTTGACAATTGCTACCTTTGCACTAAAAATTTGATGGCGGTTTCTCTACGGGGAAACATGCCAAAATCTTCCTTAACTCCCTTAAACCCCTTAAATACACCTTCACTTGGAAGAAGCTTAATTGCAGACGGCGGTGATGGAAGAAATTAATCAACATCTACGATTGCACCATCGTGTACTACCCCGGTTGCGTAAACGTAGTTGCTGACGACCTCAATTGGAAAACACATGGATGACTGGGCCGTCAAATCCCATTTTAGTTACAACACATGAGTATTGATGTGACGTTACTTGCAAATCATCAAGGAACATCGTTGGCTAATTTTCAAGTCTGACCCTTCTACTTTGACTTGGGATGAAAAAGAAGATTGCTTAAACGTTAAGCAAGAACTTGATTTGTCAGCTAGTTAAAGCAAGAAGAAAAAAAATCATTCGAGTTGTTATAGTCATTGCTTATATTCAGATGGATATGAGAGAATATCGTCATAGACTTCATGTACGGGGTCACCCCGTATACGTGGAGATTATGATAATGTTTCGGTGACTGCCGACTGACTTACTAGGGTGCCCATCTTCTATCGATCCACGAGGACACCCTCTAGACCACTTGACAGAATCTCATCCCACATTTATTCTTATTTTATTCCCTAATGCTAGGAATTTACGAAACACCCCTGGTCGGCTAAATGGAAATCCTATGTGGATTTTATACGTGGGCATTTGAGTCATTGTCACTTTTTGTCCCTTTTCTCATCTTTCTAGGTAGTACGTGTTCTTACGAACACGTGAGTGCGAATAATGCGTAAATCAGACAATTTATGCACTTTTCCCAATGAGGGGCAAAATAGTAATTTTATACCATCGGGATTCCATTACTTGTTTATCGAGACAACAATTAGTTGTTGGTATTGCAGGTTGTAGATTGTAATATCGATTACCTATTCGTTGGGTTCGTTAAGCAAGTGGGCAAGTAGGCCCGTCTCCAGTAGTATTCTATTAATTAGGCCTCGTGCCTAATTAATTACTATTTGGGCTTGACCCAAGGACACACACAGACACCTACTCTTGCATTGCTTGCCACTACGATCACATGAATGCAAATGATAAGGAATTCAGAAAAATCACTTTGCTGAAGAGGCTACATAGAAACAGAGAATCATGTGAGAGACTTGTATTCGTACTTCTTCTTTGATTAACTTATGTTGTTTTTAATTTCGATAACGAAATTTTCTAAAGAGGATAGATTGTGACATCCCGTCCTGAAATTTATTGTATTTTATTCCCAATAGCAATGAAATTTCTAAAATGCCTTTTAGATGCCACGTAAGCCTTCCATGTGGACCTCAATTTTCCTTTCACTTTTCCAGTCTTATTTTACTATTTTCGAATGGTACTCATTTTTTACGAACACGTGGCTACATACGAAATTTGATTCGGAGTTATAACTAACAAGTTATGTTGGAAACTATGTAAAACTATTGGGATAATTTCAAAATTTAGTCATTGCTTTGTGCGGTAGGTTGCCTTGGTCTTGTCTGTCTGATGACCCTCGTGCAAACTAAAGGCATGCATAGGTTTGAAAAATGGAGGTGGATTGTCTGCCCTCCCATTTCCATACTCTCCTCATCCCCTCATGTTTGTGTGGTCACGATTAAGCCACGTCAACATTTTATATTCCTATTACTTTTTGTTTTATTATTTCTATAAAAAATTAATATAAAATGTTAACGTGGCTTAACCGTGACCACACATCACAAGATGGCATGGGGAGAGTATGGAAATGGGAGGGCAGACAATCCACCTCCTTGAAAAATTGAACATCACATAGGTTGTGGACAAGTGTGCCATTAAAATAATAATTCTTTTGGATTTTAAAATCCCACTTGTTCCATCACAACATTTCACCATAACTTTCTTCTATTTTTGGAGAAATTTTTAACTGTGACGGAAACACGGATAGTACACCACGTGTTTTTATGTAAGTGGTGGAAAATTTTAATTTTTAAGTTATTATCCTTTTAACACACATATCCCACCATTTATATAGGGACATGTGGTGTACCACCTCGTGTGACGGTCACACATAAATGGTGGGATATGTGTGTTAAAAGGATAATAACTTAAAAATTAAAATTTTACACTACCTACATAAAAACACGTGGTGTACCATCCATGTTCCCGTCACAATTAAAAATTTCTCCTATTTTTGGCCGATCCCTCTTTCTCACCTCTCTCTCTCTCCCGTTTTTCTCTCACCTCTCTCATTGCACTCCCTCATTTTTCTGAAAACTTCTCTCTCTCTAAACCCGAGAGAATAGAGCTCTCACTCTCTCACTTACCTTCACAACTAAGCTCTATTTTCTACATATTCGAAGTTTGTGGGATGCAAGGATCACAATGGTGGTCTTGCATGTGAGATCGCTGCCGTGAGGATCTCGGCACCATTGAATCTGAGAGCTCCATAGCTCTCAAAGCTTGAACTTAGGTGAACCTCCTTCCTCTAAAATTTAATTTCTGGGCTTTTCTAGTGCGTTTTACAAGCTTGCATGCAAGTTTTTGTGCGTTTCTAAGTGTGTTTATCTAACCCACCATTTTTTCGGCGAGTTTGTAGGATTTTCGAGCAAAACCGGGCCAAACCTCACTGGTTTGGTTGAGTTGAGGGCGTAGGACGACTTCTCACTACCCCTAGGCCACGAGTTTAAGCTCGCATGCCTAAATTCACTTTGAAACAGACGAAAACGAAAAACATGAACTCAGGCCGTCACATTCAGGCCATTTTCCGACGACCTCTGACCAACTTTTGACCTTGAAATAGATATAATCTTATTCCTCTCGTCCTAAGCTTCATTTTGATATATTATGGGCAAACTTTGGTTGTGAAATGGCTCTGAACGGAGGGTTTGAATTCCCCCCAAATTTTTCAACAAAAATCTGCACAAAAAAAAAAAAAAAAACAACCCAAACCGGAAAGCCCAAACCCCTAAGTTGGATCCGTGGGCCAGATACGACCCGGATCAGCGAAACCAGCCCAGATCCTTTTCTGAAGAAAAAAAAAGGCCTGAGCCCAAACCCGGCCTAAACCTTTGGGCCTTTGTTCTAGCCCTGCCCAATTCCTAAATGGGTCTGGAATATTCTTTGGAATTTCTTAGAATATTCTTTGTGTTGATTTTTATGAAATTTTCTAGGAAACTCTCCTAGGCTAATTTCGATGTCCGGAGTCCATTTTTGACATCCATTTAGGAAAATTCTGAAGTTTTAACATAGTTGACCACTGGGGCGTTCTGGTTGACTTTTTAGGGTTGACAATTGACTTTTTACAAAATTATCTTCGGTCCCTTTTAGCGTATTTAGACGCTCTGATTCCAAATCCGTCGTCCGTTTTTTCCAAATTAAATCGTTTACGTTGAGTTTTACTAACTAGTCCAAATATTATGCTTAGGTGCGATTACTATCAGAGACTCCGATTTTCTTAGCTCGAAATGACGTGACATCGCAAGTACCTGTGAGTAGGTCTTTTTGTTTTTACGTGTGTGTGTGTGTGTGTATATATACATATATAAATTTTCCCAACAATTGCTTTTATACATAATGATGTGACATGCCATGTTTAGCTTTACAAATAGACTTTTCGTACACTTTATGTTTTAATATTATTTGTGAGCATAAACTTGTGGCATGACACCCTTGCATTTTATCTGCTCATTATTACATGTTTACACGATGTCTCTTAGTTATTTGTATTGTCCTGGGCCAAGGACTAGCTTCACGTGTAGTTCACATGCACCGTTTACATTTGCTTTGGATCCAGTTAGGTGTCAGCATGTCCTTTTGTGTGATGTTTTGGACTCATATGTGATGCGACTAGCATAGCTCACGTGATGTAGTACTAGAATGTAAAACCTACACCCAGCATGTTCCATTGTTGAATACCTCTGCAATGGACTTGTGTGCCTACATAAATTAATAGGCATTGAATTCTTATAATAACGGTTTGAGATTTAATGTTGAGTTACCTTGTTGTTGTACCATACATCTTTCACTCACTTCTGCTGCAGGGTACCTACTACATATTATTATTATAATATTTTTGGGAAACCATATACTTGTTTTACAACGAAGGGTTACACTTTTCGAAAAGGTTTTACAAAACTTTATTTTCAGGCCCACTCACCCTTGTTTTTTGCCTCTCCAGGATTTTAGTGGCAGATGTTTCGTGACAAAGAAGATTGTTGGTAAAAGCTGCTATTTAGGAGACTCCTCCTTTCGGTATAAATGTCTTTGCTCTTCTTTCACTGTAATTTATCTATGCTCTGACATCACTTGTGTGATATGGGTTCAATCCTGCTCACATGCGAACTCTAAATTAGTGACTTTTAGGTTTTAAATTATTCACATTTTCCACATCACTACACTTTATGTCTTCATCACCTTCCAGGTGTCAACCAGCACATCATGATTCGAGTGTCCAGGTGGACATTCCGGGTCGAAGTGTGTCACTCATGGAGTGACTTAAAGCAGGGACTGATTCGTCACTCCCATTATCTACCTCAACTAGCACATACAGTATGAAATGTATGCTATGGTGCATTCTCAATTTAATAAGCGTGTCACATGTCCATTGGACATACACTATACAGATCTTAGTCTAAGCGCTACACAAATACCTAACTTGAGCATCTAGCCTAGTCGCCATCTCAGCGCCTACCTAGTTACTCACAACCTGCTTAACAAGTTGGCCTCGCACTCTAATGCATTTCAGACACATAAGTGTCATCCTGCTCATTACCTTAGCGCTAGGGCGAATTGTTTGATGTGAGTGAAACCAATTCTAGCTTGGTGACACTCGTATAAATATGCATCATAACATTCTATGAAAACGTTAATCTCAGTGAATCTTTTGTAGCTCTTACACCTAGGAGCGTGACATATAACAATTGTCGCTAGGGCTGGATCTTGAGATTTTTCATTTTGTGCAATTGCAAGTAATCTTGAACAAATTTATGTTCTTTCCAATTTAGGGACTTCTTTTGCATAGATCAAGGAAGACTCACATAAAATCTCTCTAGTTAATACAAAAACACCTCCAAAACTGCTCCATAAGGAGCACCTATGTTTTCACAAGTAGTTGGTTTCTTTCAATTCCATATCAGGTAAATGTAAGTACATTTTCATCACTCTATTGAGAAAATATTTCAACCATGAGTAAACATGGAATTACTTGCATCTTGAACAGTCATTTTGCCACAAAGGATCTTATGTCAACCCTATGATGGTATAATAACCAAAATGATGTTTTATGGACATTCGAAAACCTCTTTACTGCTCTAAGTTTAGCAGTGATTTATTATTACTTTAAAAATGGCTTGGTTTGGACAATCATCCACTTCTCGAATAAACTACACATCAATGCTTTGTAAATAACGGGCATACAACATTTAACACGAAGACTAATGAGTTCATATATAAATACCTCAAAACTTGTATTTATATCATTCCTTATTCAAACACATGTGTCATACATTCCACTACTTAATTAGCACGTATATGAACGAGAAGTTCATGTCCAATATATCGCATCCTCAATTACGTACGAACCGACGTCATATTTATCACACTTTTAAATGAATTATTTTGAATTATTAATTATTTTCAATACCATTCATAATTAAAAATTCATAATAATAAATTTATAAATATAAAACCTGTAAACGGGTCGGGTTTATTGGGTTTGAGTCGGGTTGAACCCGACCCGTTAAGCTAACAGGTCACCCGAACCAAACCCGTTTCACCCGTTAACCCTTTTTTTTTTCTTTTTTTTTTACACATTTCATCCAAATCAATTACACCCATTCTTAGCATCCTAGTGCTTGTGTGCATATGCAAGTCATGGAGTGATTTGATGAACACCTGGAGCTTTATTACGATGCACAAGAATACAAGATTAGGAATGTCACAAAACATGTTTATGTCTGTCTACTTTGCCTCAAGAACTGAATGAAACAACTACAACCACGACCCATGGTTGCAACGAGCGTTGCTGGTCAATAAACCAGGGGGTTGCCGCATATAAACTTCTTCACTCAAAGAACCATGTAGAAACACACTTTGAACATCAAGTTGATTAATAGGCCAATTAAAATGGATATCAACTGATTAAATTAACCTGACACTAGCATGATTGTGTTTTTATATAGTAGAATTCGACTTTCTATCAATTACATGCGTCTCCGAATCTTAACATAGATCAGGAATTTGTTTAAGTAAAACACAGTAATTCTGTTTCTCAACTCTCAATCAATGTCTCACTACAGAGTCTACAGTGGCTCTCTTTCTTCTTGCATTGCATCCTCTGCTGCTTTTTTGCCAACCTTCAAAAATTTCTTCAGTGAGTTCTTACAAGTCAGCACCCTCTTTCTCTAAAACTAAACATAAAAGGAAAAAAAATGAAAACAATTATAACCTATTATATAAGGAAAAAAGTACAAAATAATATAAAAATTTACCTTCTTTGCCAAAAAGCCAATCTCTAGTACATAGCAGAAGATCATAGATCAGATTAATTTAAAATTCTTTGTGCATATGACAAAAATTTAAAATTCTTTTGTGCATTTTCCATTCTTTGTCAACAAAGGGAGCTGTGAGTGTGAGATATCCATCAGTTGCAGCAGAAGACCATAGATCAGATGTCAAACAAATTCTTCCCTCAATTGTATTTAACCAATCTTGAAGTCTTATCTTTTCATCTTCAAACATCCTCAACACATGTTTCTTAACGGTATTTCTACAGGCCAGTTTGATATCAGGAGATATGTATTTAAACAAAGTTCTAATGCCCTCATATTCAACAAACCTAAAAGGCAAATCATGCTTAACTATAGCCTCAATCAATAGCTCACAAAAACTAATATGGTTAAACTGAGGAAAACGCAATCCAACTTGAGATTTCTTCATATCAATGTGATGTTTTTTACTACACGAATCCATATGATTCAATAGGTTTTTCATCCCACAATTACTATCACATACGTAAACTATCCCACAGTTTTTACACTTCGCATGTTGTTTATTATCAGGACCAACAGGCAATTCTTCAAACAAAGTCCAAGCACGGGATCTCTTTGACGTATATTACCTACTCATGTACCTTTAGCCTTTCTCTTTGAAGGACTTGGTGCACTTGTTGTACCTTACATATCACTTAGATTAACTATAGCCTCAGTATTCTCTTCATCAATATCCATCTACACTAACCATAAACGAATAAACTGTGTGAATACCAACATCACAATGATGAAAATTACTTATCTCAAATCAGCATATGAATACTAACAAGCTAAGATGCAATTTTGAGAGCAAAAAATAAAACACTACTATACTCAAAGAGAGTAGAAAAGAAAACAAAACATTAATGTCTTTAAGGAAATGGCATGCTATCAATTGATGTAGTTACAAGGACGAAAACTACCTACTATATATATTTTTCCTAAAGCAGGTCATGTCCTCTGAAATTCCGAATTCAAAAGTGAAGTGCTTTTGCTCAGGACCTCTCCTCTTACTCTCCCCCTACACTACATGCGCCTAACGCCTCCTTTTTTAATACCAACAGTCTGCCAAAATCCAAAAACAACAGCATCATATGTCCTGCGATTTTTTAGACATAATGCAGAGACCTAATCAATGCATGTTCTTTCTCTTGTCGACAATCGACAACAGCCTCAAAACTAAAGATTTAATCTAACAACAACAACAACAACCCAATTCCAATCCAAAAACTTATGTTGTTCGTATCAATTTCAGTAAAACCAAACAACAACAACAACCCAATTCCAATCCAAAAGCCAACCAAAACAAAGCAAACTCAATACTTTTAACTTCATAGGGGTAAATTAACAGCTCCAAATTACCCAAAAATGGAAATTTTAATCGGAGAATATACAAATGAACACATTTTACACAAAACCCATGAACAAAAAGCAAAACCCATTATCCAAAAAACAACCAAAAAAAAATTAAAAAAAAAAAAAAAGAAAACCCTAGAGACCCAAAATCTCCAATCCAATCACACAGAGAAAGCATAATTTGCACAACAAAAGCTGAGAAAAAACTGAGAGAAAGTGGTGGAGTCGGAAGGGAATCGGGCATTAGGGTTTCGAACTTTCAGTCGGTATATTGTTACACATGAAAGAAGAGGTGGAAGGGAATCGGAGCTTACCAGAGAGAGAGTGGTGGAGTCGAAAGGGAAGGAGCACAGCGTTGGCCGATGAGCGATCTCTCAGTCTTAGAGAGCAAAGCTGTGCAACGGTGTAAGAAAGAGACATGATGAACCTGAGGGTTTTCAATTAGGACTGTTGAAATTACACAAAAGTCCTCAATAACGAGTCTTAACGGATGGTTAACGGGTTTCGCGGGTTCACCCAAAATGACCTGTTATTAAACGGGTGATTAACGGGTTGACCCGTTAACCACCCGACCCATTTATCACTCACCCGAATACTAATTTTAACAGGTCGGGTCGAGTCGGATTAACAGGTCGGGTTAAAAATGCCACGTCTACCCGTAACCCTCTTGCTCTATCAACCATTCTTCATAACGAAACATTTCCCAATCAATACGGATAGGCATATGATCCGAAGATGTTTGTTTGAGATGCGTCACCCTAAAATTTTGGAAAAAGATTCATCCAATCTTGATTAGCAACAGAACGATAAAGTCTTACCTTAATTCCACCTACCGAGTCGTGGCCCAAGTGAACCTATTTCCATTGAAGTCCATGTCCATAAGTGGACATGCCTCCAATACCTCCCTGAAACCGGCCATCTGTCTACCACTTCGCACATCACCTCCTTCTTGTTCCTTAGTGCGCAAACTCTCATTAAAACCACCAAGAACACACCAGAGTAATGTAGTTTGATCATGGAGTGTTTCTAGAAGTTTCCACGACTTATGCCTTTCACTTTCCGTCGGGAAACCGTAGAAGAAAGTGAGTCTCCAGTGATGAGTATCCCCCACACCTCCCACTACAAAATCCAAGTGGTTTTGCGAATAGTTTGGCAAAGCAAGGTTCGGTTCCTCCTTCCACATTGCAGACAATCCACCCAAGCATCGACTACTCGGAACCGTGAATATGAAATCAAACTTTAATTGTGATTTAATCCTCTCCATATATTCTACGAAGCTTATAGTTTCGCACAAGAAAACCAATCTCTTTAAAGCACGAATTGCCCGGAGATTCCCAAGCCCTTGACAATTCCAACTAATGCAACTCATGGCACTCGGCGGGGCTGAGACTCATCAGCCACCGCTGTTGTGAAGTTCAAAAACTCATAGGATACCATTCTTCTTTTGTTTCGAACCCATTTACCTTCATTGTCTCATTCTCGAACCCTCGCTTCCCCAGCCTTGGAAAACATCGCTTTACACAGTTATGTTTATAAGGTTTTTTTACCTCTTCCCCTACCCTTTCAAGCCTACTGTGCAAGTGAACGTTGTTGCTACCCATAAATGAAGTGATCAAGATTAAACGGATCAGACCCTAGCGATCCTCCCACCATGGGCTCTTGTCGAGCCCAGGTAATTGATGTCCCGACGCCAACAACCATGCCTTGTTTCACTCCTTCCACCGATTTTCCTCTATCCATACCATGAGATACATTGTGTTCAGCATCTGCAACATGGAGACTGGGCCACACCAACTCATTAGTTCTCATTCTAGGGTCACTGACTTCTCCTATTTCCCGTGATCCCATAACGGACTCCCTGATTGGTGTCCCAAATATCCTCAGTTCATTTCTAATCCCCTTCGACGAAATCGTATGATTAACTTCAGCATTAAAAATCCCCAACATTTGGGGTTAACATCCATTATCATGGAGACCCGCGATATAAGGGGTAATAGCCAAGCAATTATCTGTCACTTCCTCCGTCGGCGCCCTCTCATGTAAATCGGGTAATAATATCGTTGACCTAATCACCAATGAATTTGTTTGCTTTCCCAGAGCATTACCATCTTTGTCCGTTCTGGCCGCCGCTGTTTCCTGATGAACCTTCAGTCCAACTTCGTTTGGCGGCTGCCCATTCATCTCTACCTCCATTGAACTATCCTCCTCACTGTTGGAATCTGGTGCACGCATAGACCATTGTTGTCTTTATGCGGAAGCGTCAAATATGAAACCAATAAGCTAATATGGCAAAATATGATGACAAATAATCCAAATGACACAAGGATTTATACTGGTTCGGCGTAAGCCTACGTCCAGTTCAGAAACAGCGAGGAAATTCCACTAATATCAAATAGAGAATTACAAATAGAGTTTAACTCTCAAATCCCAAATCTCACATACACCCAATAGCTCTCACTCATACAAAGAACAAATGGAGAAGAAAAAAACACATCAAAATCCTTCACTCCCAAAAACTACACAACGTAACACCAACATCTTTGATTGAGTGATTACTAACAACAAAGGGAAGGAGCAGCTCAAATGGGAGAGCCGAATGCTCTCCCTGGTATGGCTCTTATCTGCTGTGCTCCCCCCTCAAAACCAAAAGCATAACCAAATGCCTTAATATAAACAGAAGGCTCTGTCTTCTCTCTCTCCTCTTCTGCTCTCTTTCGGCTGCACTTACCTTACCATTTCTCACCATTTCTCTTCTTTTGCTTCGGTGGCTGCAGCACCACATGGCCACATCAAAAAGGAACAAACATCACAATTGCCACTCATGTGGCATTCAAAATGAGCCGAATGAAACAAACCATCCTTTTCTTTTTCCTTACAAGGATCATTATGCTGTTTCCTCATAATGATGTCCACCAAACTTCTCTTAATTTAATTAGCCGCAGCCCAAAGGAATTGATAATTTGGCCACATATTCAACAGTCTCCGAGTCCAGCCCAAACTTCTTCCCAACTGGCCTTCGATCCTCAGGTCCTATTACATCCTCTTGGAACCATCTGTCGTGGGGTTTAGCTTTCTCGTCCATTTTGCCTGTAAATTTTTCACAGTGCTCCTAATTTTAAAAATATCAATTTTTATAAAACCTTTCAAATGTATCCAAAATATCAATTAAATAAACACAAATACCCTTAAGCTTTTAAACCTATTTATCAAATATATCTAAATACTAGCCTCTAATTTCAAAAATATCAGTTTTTATAAAAACTTTCAAATATATCCAAAATATAATTTAAATAGACACAAATACCCTTAATTCATACAAATAACTTCTTGTTGATTAAAAGATTCTTGTGTCATAATCAAGTGGTGCTTTCACTAATTTTTCTAATATGCACCTGAAGATTTTTTATTCTATAAACCTTAAAATATGTTTTTTGCACTTTCTAAGAACACAACAAATCTCTCGATTCACTACCACAATCAATGATAACCTTCAAAATAGAATCCGAACACGGACAACACCCTTAATAATGCAAAGGTGGAAAATTAAGTATGAAGCACATATAATCCAAAGGAAAATAAAGATAAATAATGTTACAAAAATTGACAGTTCATTCTTTCATAAATATTCAATCGAAGGAAGAAACTACAAAAGCAAAGAGAAAACGTAGACGAGGAAAAGTGCAAAAAATTAACCATCTACACTCATCTTCGTTTAGGGATGCACAATTCTTCACCAACAGTCAATGCCTTCACTAGCTCTCCTCCAAGTTTAAGGTTTAGCTGTGAGAACTCTTCATCTAATAAGGTTTTGGTTTTTTAATT
Organism: Heteromeles arbutifolia; assembly: GCA_024362995.1. NCBI lineage: Eukaryota > Viridiplantae > Streptophyta > Magnoliopsida > Rosales > Rosaceae > Heteromeles > Heteromeles arbutifolia. Next base: position 28,463,014 of record JANCRC010000012.1, on the reverse strand, counting down.
TATTAGGTTTAAAGCTTAAGGGTATTTGTGTCTATTTAAGTGATAGTTTGGATATATTTGAAAGTTTTTATAAAAACTGACATTTTTGAAATTAGGGGCTAATATTTGGCTATATTTGATAAATAGTCCTTCAATATGATTCATCCAACCGCAAAGAAAGGAAGTGAGGGGCGGCTTCTCGTAGCGTACATCGACTTCCAATAATCTACCATCAAGTTTGACCACCACACAACGCCTTAGAGGCTTATGGACATCAATACCTAATCCGCAGTATATTTCCAAATTGTTCCTCTTTCCTGCTTTGATCTGCCAGAACGTACTCCCCTAGGTGATTGCCAATGAGTCTTCCCATCTGTCGAGTGATAAAACTTATTGGCAATCCTTTGATTTGGACCCAAAAGTCTTGAAAGATTAATGGCACTTTGGTAGGGTTGCAATACATCATCCGCTTCCTCCATTACCAGCAACAGTTGTTTATTAAGGGGCCATGGTCCGCCCCTCAATACAACCGTGCGCTCCTGTTTCGTGTTGAAACCAAAAGCGAACCTGTAATACTCCAACTCCATGACAAACTCACTGGCTTTAGGGCGCCAGAGGTTCTTCATCTGCCTCTTAAAAATCTCCTTATTGAACGGTTTATCACAAGACTTTTTCTATTGGAAACCACGTCGACGATCCCAAAGACAGCTCGTCATGTTTATCCACCACGACGATACTTTGTTCCTCCTCTATGATCGCTAATCTTCCTGAAAACTTGTGCACTATCTCCTCCATCATACTGAGCCCTTGGCCAAACCACTGCCACACCTTATGACACACTTTCAGCCACTCGGATAGGTACACACTGGAGAATCTCCACACCATAAATCAATTTGCTTATTTAGACAGTAACCCTATGCCGCCGTCACCACTGGTGGCCCGGCCGGCGTTGCGTTTTCTGTTAAACCAAACTTTGAAACTTCGGCGCTCTCCTAGGGTTTCCTAGAGAGCCTTTCTATTACTTCTTAATTTTTGGCAAAACAAAAACAATCAAAGTGTGTGTGCCTATATGTAAATTTAACACTACTCTAATTTACATATGTAATTTAATTTGCCTTTATATAAATTTTTTTGATAAAATAATTTACTTAATATACAAATTTTTTTGATGAACTAATTTATCTATATTTTGTAGGAAAATTATACTCTTCAAGCCTTGCTCACTGGGTTTTTTTTCCAAAACCCTTTTTTTTTTCTTCACAATATCAATTGACATAATTAAGCAATATTTTAAATATAATGCATGGACAATTTGAGAAGAATTTATAATTCGTAATACAAAAAGTTGGTTCATGCATTATGGTGAAGGTTCATCCAATTAAAGCTAAAAAGATATCGACAATTAAGACAGTGATTTAGAAGAACCTGGATTGTGTAATGATAATTGTGAACTAGTTTGTAACAAAAATTTCCCTTCATATTATGTAGCAAAGCGTATAAGCGTGTGTGCTAATAACATATTGTGGCCTTGATAACATGTTGTGACCTATTTTATTTGAGATAGGGTGCAGTAGTAAAGAGGGTTGAGAAGTTGTACAATGCTTAGGGATTGTTGTGATTGTCCTTATGCCAGTACCTTTATTTATAGTAAACCAAGAGGAGAAGATTAAGGGCTTGTTTGGATGTGCTTTTAAAATGAATGAAAGCGTTTTTAGAAAAAATATTTTTGGATTTCAAAAGCACTTTAAGTGTTTTTCCAAGATTTACTTGCATCTTTACTAATGATTGGTTCTAAAAATATTTTCACCGAAAGCGCTTTAAGTCATTTCAAAAACACATCCAAATGAGTTCTAACTTGTCCTCCAAGATTGATCTTATAAGAAAAGAATCACCAGACTAATGAATAATCTAGAAACCAAATTTATCTGGGGTTTAGACAATCACAATAGGGTAATATTTACAACAAATATCAGGTCATTAATATGCATTTGAATCATGACATTGAATACATGTTTTTTGAAAATCCGCATAAGTTAGTTATGCGTACATTTAATTGTACGAAATAAGTCGTATGACAAATGTAGATAATAAGTTATAAACCCAAAGTCAAAATGCCATTAGGAGCATTTTAGGCATCCGAAAATACAAATTGGGTGAAGTAAAATTTAATCAATGAATTTCTTAGTTGGGGTCTAGTCCATGAGTTTTTGCTATGGAAAAAAATATATATTATGATGGGTCTTTTAAATAAAAAAGATGAATTTCAAGAGGTAAAGTCATATTTTTTTATTTTTTTATTATGGTATAAAATTTCTGTAAGTTTCCAATAATAAATGGTAGTTCAACTAAAGTATTGACATTATTTGTAATTTTTGTTCTTCTTAATATATATATATATATATATATATATATATATAAAAGTAGGTGAGTCACGTTTGGAGTTAAAAAGAGTTGACGATGACGGACTCCGTTGGTGAGGGCAATGCAAACAGTGACTACTCCATAATACCAGTAAGAGAGGGCGGAGAGAGATTTGAGGGAGAAACAAGTCATGCGGGTAACCAAACTTTGAGCGGAAACGAAGAAAATGAAGACGAAAGTTTTGCGTCCCAGATCAAAACAGAGCTTTCCGAGAAACTTCCTGATCCTACATGCATAATTAGGGTCCCTAAGAAACTTGTGAGGGACAATGAAAATTTTTTTGTCCCACAAATGGTTTCAATCGGGCCGTATCACCACGGAAGAAAAAAGTTGCAAGGCATGGAACAAGTTAAGCAAAGGTATTTGCAAGGCCTCCTCGACAGCAAACCACCTCCAGACACCAGTTTGGTGCAGTTGGTCAAAGAAATTTGAAGCATAGAAGAGTTCCTTCGTAGCTGCTATGACGAAAAGCTTGATCATGTGAATAGGTATGAGTTTGTGAAAATGATGGTGGTCGATGGTTGCTTTATTGTACGATTCCTCCGCATGGATATTAGGTTTGAACATCCTGGTACTGATGATCCTGTTTTCAAAGTGCCAGGGGTGTATTCGGCAGTTAAAAAGGACTTGTTGCTGCTTGAAAACCAGCTTCCGTGGAAAGTTGTCGACTGTTTATGGAACCTCACAGTCAGAGCAGAACCACAAGATTATTCTCTAGATAAATTTAATGTTAGCTTATCTCACCCCTATTCCCCAATTAAGTCTCGTAGAAAGGGGACAAGGGAAATCAAGCATTATCTTGATCAAGTAAGAGATTTGCTTGTTGGATCATCACAGCCGAGTACAGATACTTATCAATATTGGAATCCTATTCCCCCAGTGACACATCTTGAGGAAATTGGAGTCAAATTTAAACCTGCATCCCCAGAGAAAGCTCAGTTGGACATAAACTTCGACTCCATAAAGGGAGTGATGGAAATTCCACTAACGACAATTGAAGTCAACACAGAATCTGTCTTGAAAAACCTCATAGCCTACGAACAGTGGCACCATGAATGTCGCTTTTTGTCTTATGCCATGTTGTTCGCTAACCTTATCAAGTCGACCAAAGATTTGGACTCTCTCATTCAGAAAAAAATTATATACACCGAGTTGAGCAAGGAGGACACAGTTAGCTTGTTCAACAGGCTTTGCAATGACACCGAACGCATCTCCTTCTCTTACTCTTTACCCACTGGACTTGTGAATACATATTATGAAGAACGTTGGCTAAGGCGTTGGCTTGCAAGGATCAAGAACAATTACCTATACAATCCATCGTCAATCTGGTCAGTTTCAAATGCGGTCATCATTGTTCTCATTCTTACTGCCACGCAAACCGTATATAGTGTTCTCGCCTACTACAAGTAGTAGTAACCTTCCAATCGCTCAATGTTCGCCCAAGGCCCTCAAAATAAACTGGACTTGCCCGACTGCAGGCAAAGTTACCCTTTAACTTTGTATTTATTTGCTTATTTTCTGTATAAAATAAAGCAGTGATGTAATTGATTATTATTATTATTATTATTATTATTATTATTATGCGTGAAAGTAATACACAATTTGGAACTATCCGGCCATTTATTGTTTTCAACTTGTTGGGAAATTTGTATGGTTTGATAATTAGTAATAATGTAAGGACAAAATTGGTTCTTACTCGATAAATTGGATGTCAATAAAAGGGCATGTGCAATTTCAAAAGGATAAGACTGCTTCAGCCAGGAGTACAATTCACAATAACATCTTTGGCAGGTGAAACAGATGCGCTTGCAGCCGCGGTTAGTGAATTAATTTTTCCCTTCTTCACATCCTTTCTTTCCTTTGCATCCTTTCCTCCTTCCATGGCATCCTTTCCTCCCTCTGCATCTTTTGCATCCTTTTCATCCTTTGTATCCTTTCCAGCTTTTCCCCCCTTTGCATCCTTGCCATCTTTGGCAGGCGGGGGCGCGGCATCATGTGTGGTAGAGGCTTCTGTTTCAGCATCAGGAACATCTACTGCATCCTTTGAAGGATCAGTCGGTTTACCAGGTTTTGGGCCCTGGATAACAACAATTGAGGGCTTCTTGTCAGGATCTTTCTTCCCTCTCTTCATCTCAATATTCGGAACCTCGCGAAGAATCAGCTCCGTTATTGCATTCCAGTAATGTTTCTCAGCATCTTTGTGGAACTTCTCTTGGTTGGCCAGGTACAGCTGCACAGAGAGTTTAAATTCACGTCTTGGATATGAAGCACTGATGGTGATCGTAGAATGCATGCATGCATGTACAAGCGAGCAAGAGGAAGACATTGCAATTATGGTCCAGAAGTGAATCTTAGGTTCCTTTTAAAGACTAGAAGGGACATTGCAATCCATCCATCTTATATGATGGTCTGTGACTTGCCATTGATTCCCATAGCAACGACTGGAATCAGCTAACGAAGAAATTCAAAACGGGAAACACGAAACAACTTATGCAATGATTCAGTCAAGATCTAAGCTCATTTTCCCCATTTCAAATTCACACACACAAACAACTAATGCGATTTACTGGCATAACCCGATTACCAAATACAAGAACAAATCTCGACATCATTAATTCAGACCCCAAACTAAGAAAATCAAATTAAACTGGATGCTATTAAGCCCCTGAATCCCATGCATGCACATTGCACAACATTATTAACACAGAATTTAAATCCAACTTAATCAAATCATTAATGTAATCCTGTTCAAATTAGTCGCTATTTTGTAAGTAAATAACTTCAATTCAAAATTCCAATCTTTAATAATAATATGATTACAAGCCAACAAATTAGGATCTGAGCTCACCGACATCTCCTCGGGCGGAGGCAGCACCGACTCACTAGAGGCGAAAATGTCCCCGTCATCATCATCACCGCCACCTGCCTACGCCATTGTCCTCAGGCACCGCCGAATCAAAAGGTTACACGAATTCCGGGTTAGGGGTGGAAATGCCGAAGCTGTAGACCTCGGGGGACTGCTGCTGCAGATCAATGTTGGGGTTGTTGTCCCCACCAGGGAGAACAACGAGTGGAGGGGAGGGCAAGGATCGACAGAGGAGGAGAAGTCGTCGTGGTGGGTGGGAGGTTGGTCTGGCCCGCCCCATTGTATTTTAAAACGAATTCTGTCTGGCCGCTCCAAATTTGAGCCCGGCCCGGCCCGTGCCACCCCTACTGTAATGAATCATGATGAGGTGGTTCCATCATCAAATAATTATTCAAATGACAATACCCGCTTACACATTCCCTTCACTTGGAGGTATATTGAAAAAAGTATAAGCTACTAAACATGGATTTTGATTTTCAAATAACTTGAGCAAATATCCATGAGCGTCTCAAGTATTTAATCTTTCCAGTTGTTGAAGGGTTGAAGCTATCGATTGATATTAGTCTGGATGGGAAAGCCAAAAACCTTTCTTTGGTATTTTATCCTAAACCATAGGTGAGACACATACCAGACAGATCTCCGTATACACGTTGCTTTGACAGCGTAAATGTAAGCCAATTGATCTTCAGCAACAAAACCCACAACCGTAAATGGATTCTCCAGCAAAACCTTCAAAATCGGGAACCACCACATGGTTGCCCCGCTCCTGCAAAACAAGCCGCTGTTTCCACTCTACAAAATCGTGACAATTTCCAAAGATTGTCACATAACACAAAAGGAGGGGTTAACAAAACACAGAAACCAACTTGAAGCTCAAACTGCGAAGCTGAATATGCCCAAAGAAAACAGAAAAAAGGATTCACACCTCAGGGATTTTCTGCCTATAAAGTAACAGAGTAATAATCTAGAGGGAAAAAAAATATAGTCTTGTAATTAGTTTTTACCTAAGAGTTAGGAATAAACATAATATATCTCGCCAAGCTGGAATGATTTGTCAACGAAGAAAAATGGGTATATATGATCAAACTGACCACAATATAAGAAAAAAGCTTGGCCTTGGAAACCAGTGGAGATCAAAACGCACCTTCATAGCTGAGAATATCCTCAAGTAAGCGGCAAAAGGTTCCAAAACCAATTTGTTTAATTATCTTCAAAGTCAGAGGCATAAACAAGAAGGGACCTCTGAGGTAGTTTTTCAGATTTCCAATTTGAGAGTTGAACCCCTTTTTCCTTCTCTTTTCTAAGGAGACAAGTTTACATGTTATTCCAATTCAATTACCAACTCAATAATGTGTAGTGAACATCTATTTTCTTCTCGTCTACAGATTACATAGCCCTATTTGATGGGGCATCAGTAATTTGATTTGTTTCCGGCACAAAGGTAGGTCCAATATTTTTCAATCCCAAACCTTCCAAAAAATTATTCTAGATCTACAGCATGATTAAAGAGAAACAACTTTTAGTACACACGCTAAGTTAGATATTCATGAACTAAACATGTTGTAGGAAACTATTATTATTTTCTGAATGATTATTTCTTTTTCTTTAAAAGACTCTGAATAAAATTGCAAGAAAAGGAAACTAAAACAGCAACATACTTTCATAGAAAAATCATTTCATGTTCCTATATAATGCATGACTATCTATGTCCTATATAATGCACATAAGAATGTGGAAGACATGAAATGTGTACTTAATCGACTTGTTACTTATGGAAGATTATATTTTTACAAAAGTACAAATTGTGTAGTTTTGATAGAAAGAATTTTTTAGTACTTCATTGGCGTGCCTCAAGTAATGCAATAAAGTACATGATAAAAACTTGTTTTATTGATTACAGGTGACAATTGTATATCTGAGTATGCAAAGAAAATGTTTCCAAAATAAGATATAGCAGAATTCGTTGCCAACAAAGTCCCTGGCTTACCTTACTCACAAGCCAGCAACACATTCCTATTCCTGAAGTTGCCAGAATTGTAGGAGAGAAACTAAAACATTCCAGTAATTATACACCCAACGTTTGTGGATGCATTGGAAGGTAAGGTCTTGGATTATAACCCTCTTTTCTTAGTTCTAGAAGAAGACTGTTGAGCAATGAATATATCTGAGCAGACTTTGGGTGACTCCCATCTGCTGCAACAAACATATGAGTGTTGTTGTTTACCTCAATCCAACTGTACCCAGGAACCTTTTGAACTTCTCTGTTTTTCATCAGAGTTCGAACCTTAAGCACACTCCCCCATTTTCCAGCGTCAGCAAGTATATTTGATAAGAGTATATAATAGCCAGAATTTTGAGGTGCCAATTCAAAAAGATATCTTGATACCTCTTCTGCAAGCTCAACATTGCCATAGAGCCGACACGCTCCAAGCATTGTTCCCCAGACACCAGAATCTGGGGAGAATGGCATGCTCTTTATTGTTTCAAATGCTTCATGTAAATGTCCAGCACACCCTAACAGATCTACCATGCAAGCATAATGCTCCAACCTAGCTGGGATCCCATATTCCTCAATCATGGAACGGAAGTATAGAATTCCATCATCAACTGCGCCTGCATGACCACAAGCAGATAATATACCAAGAAAGGTGACATGATCAGGTAAAATCCCATTACCCAACATTTCATGAAATAGAACAATAGATTCCTTAAGGCGACTGTGATTCCCATAAGCAGAAATGATGTTGTTCCATGAAACTTCATTCTTCTCTTCCATTATGTCAAACACACGGCGACGCAAGATCTAAGTTTCCACATTTGGCATACATGTCTATCAGTGCACTCTCAGCAAACAGATCAGAGCTAAATGCATTTCTAATCATGAAACTATGGATCTCTTTCCCGTAATGAAATGCTGGTAAATTTGCACATGCAGATAGCGCAGCTGAAATGCTTACACAGTCATATTTGGCACCTCTCATCCCCATTTGACGAAATAGACCAACCGCCTCTTCTGGTTTGCCATTCTGGGAATAGCTTGTTATCATCGAGTTCCAACAAACAGCATCCCTTTCAGTCAGTCTTTGAAAAACACGATGAGCAAGGTCGACTCTTTCAGATTTTGCATACATGCCTCTAAGGGCACTACCCACATAACACCTCCCATCAAACCAATGCTTGAGGAGGTTACCATGCACTTCCTTTCCGAATTTCAGAGCAGCCAAACCAGCACAAGCTGGTAAAACACTTGCCACTGTTAGAAAATTTGGTCTCATTTTCTGCTTAAGTAACCATCTAAAAATTTCCAATGCATCACTATTCATCCCATTGAGAACAAACCCCGAAATCATAGCTGTGCACATGACAACATCCGTTCTGGTGCTCTGGTTGAAAATTTTGCGCACCATCTCCACATTCCGACACTTGAAGTATACATCAATAAGTGCACTTTGCAAAAACACATCCAAAGGCACACAGTGCCTTACAATGTAACCGTGAATTTCCTTACCCAGCTTCATGTTACCTTGTTCAGCAACAGAAGGTAAAAAACTTGCAAATGTGATTGAATCAAGTTTGACACTTGTAGATATCATGTCCTGAAACAAACGTGAAGCCTCAAGCATAAACCCATTATGTGTATAACCAGATATCATTCCATTCCATGTCACTAAATCAGTTCGAGGCATCATATCAAACAACTTGCGGGCATCAGAGAAGTACTGGCATTTAGAATACATTGCTAACAATGTATTAGCCACTGGAGAATCCGACTCCAACCCACAAGCAACAACGAGCCCATGAAGTTGAGTACCAAAACCAATCATAGCTTCTGAAGCACAAACAGACAAAATGCAAGCGAATGTCACTGCATTTGGCTTAACTTCACTACTTCTCATTTCCTAGAACATTCTAACAGAATTATTTGATTCTCCATTTTTAACATAGCCATGAAGCATAACATTCCATAAAACACAATCTTTGTCAGGCATTTTAACAAACAAGTGCCATGCATCCTGGATACAACCATTGTCCACATACAGTTGAATCAAAGAACTGCCCACAAACATATCAATTCCAAAACCCATAAGCTGGATAGTATCGTAGACTGCTTTGCCCAATCTTACATTATTCACACCACCACAAGCTTTAATTACACTCGGAAAAGTGTACTTGTCAGGTGAAACACCAGAACCCAACACCTTAAAGTAAAACAGCAAGGCATAATCAAAGTAACCCGTTATAGTAAACCCTCTAATCATCCAGTTCCAAGGCAAAGTATATATTTCAAATCAAGCTGATAAAACATGTTCTTGGCATCTATAATGCTCCCACAGAGAAAATACATACCCAGGATCTTTGTACCGACAAGGCTGTTTTTGACAAGTCCGCTGCAAATGACATGTGCATGAACTTGTCTACCTTGTTGGAGAAGAGACTGATCACTACAAGCTTGCACGATTGAAGCAAACTGGCTTGCCAATGCCCCTTCCAAATTAAGGGAGTTTCTGTAGTTTGTATGTATGGACTTGGACCATTGTGGTGTATTGTGCATGAAATGTTTATAGACTGGACAAATAAATCTATTGTACATGTCTTTTGCGTTGTAAGAATCATCTTTGTTTAGAGAGCCTCCGACATTTTTTTTTTTTTTTATTGTTCTATATACTTGAAGAGTGAAGACTATGTAGTTGATACAAAATTCAGCAGAAAGCACGAGCACCAACAGACCACCTTTATTGGATTACTTTGATGTGTTCTAGCTGCCTCCCTAGTCGCCACGTACACCAAAAATCCAACTCATGATTGTTGCAAGTTCCTATGTATGTCAGTAGAAGCATGTGAAAAAATTGCACAATGGTGGCATAATATTCTTCTATTACGCTACTTTTCACTATTTGTTACCAATTCACGTCATAACACTTTTCACAGAGCACCTTCAAAAGCATAAAAAATGGCTCCCAAATGAAAAACGAAAAAAAAAGTTATGTTTAATGTAACCAACAAAGAAGCACAGTATAAAGAGATTTGCATTATTTTGAAATTGAGGATTTCCAAAAACACTAATGAAAATAAATGTAAATAAACAAACAAAAATCTTAAGAGCGCATAATCAAAATTATAGTAAATCCAGGAATAGCACAGCTGAAGAGTGTAGCATATTTTGAGCTAGCAGCCAAATTTAACCCGACTTTCTTAACATTTCAAATATATATGTATGACTGTAAATTTGAATGTGCAAGAGCGAAATGGATACAAGGATAGAGCCAGGACTCCATAGTGGGATGGGGTGAAACTATAAACTAAGGCCCTTTTGATAACCATTTTAGTTTTAGTATTTGGTTTTGCCATTTGTCACTAGATACGGAGTGATAGTAGATGGAATGGTGGAGGATGTACTGTGGTCGGACTTAGGAGGGAGCAGGGAGAAATGCACATGAAATGACATCAGAATGAAAACCTACTTAAAATTGTTTGGTTTTTTATTTGCATATTGCGTATCAGTCCATGTGCATTTCTTCCACATCCTTCTCACCACCCTTCCTCTATCCTTATTCATCTTTTCTTCTTCCTCGCATTTCTCCTTCATTTATAGCCATAAAGTATACTAAAAGCTAAAAACAAAATGGTTATCAAACGGCCCCTGAGTTTGTTTTTTCCAAGCCAAAAACTAGAAACTGCAGTTCCGTTGTTTCTTTGAAATTTCCCAAGCTTACGGAACCTGTTCAAACAATACGACCTGCCCGAACTGTGGCTGAGCGGACCTTGGATATCGAATAGACCTCCCCCAAAGGTAATTTTAACGCGGCCAACAAGATTCCAGGAACCTAATGCAGATATCTTGGATAATAAACAACCTTGGAGGCTTGGACTATTGATAACCAAAATGCAAACGCATACAATGAAAAAACAAAACACAAAAAATAAAAACAGATGGAAAGAGAAACGAGAAACAAACATGCAAGACATGTAGAAAATTAAATACTAAAGTTGTATCCTTGTCTACATTTATTCAATTATCCAGATGTTTGCAGTGCAGTAAGACCATGTATTGAATTAGTTTGGAATTTGGTCCAACTCTAACACACAGAATCAAGGACAACCAAACATGAATCAAGGACAACAATAAGCAATTTAATTTAGTGTCAAATTCATCATCCACGATATTCGAATCTAAAATTTCTTATTTTTAAATAAACATGAATATCATCAAATCGTAGTAATGAATGACAAATACATAAATAATCCCCAGATTCACCAAAACAAATAAATAAGGGTTAACAGGTTTGGGAGAGAGCGGTGATGGCCGGCGAAGGCGGTGGACGTTCTCCTCTGCCATCTTTACCTCCTTTGCAACTGGCCAGACGCATGCCAACCTTCACCAACCCAGCAAAATGGCACAAACCTCATTGCTCCAAACACACAAAAACTCAATCGTCTGTAACTTTAGTATTCAAATTCTACCAGAAAAATAAATAAAAAATTGAAACGACGCCTGAGAGATTCGAACTCTCGCGGGGAAACCCCATGTACTTAGCAGGCACACGCCTTAACCACTCGGCCAAAGCGTCAGTTGCTAACCCATCTTCATTTTAATTAAATAAACAACAAACTTTCCGCTAGCCATTTATAATTGGGAATCGGATGCTCTCCGGCGACGAAAACCAGAACAAACCAATAGGTTTGGGGGAAGAGAAACAGAATGATAGAATGTCAGTGGCAACTGTGGCATCCTGCAACTGTATACCCTGCAGCACCTAAAAAACTCATTGGATTTGGAGAACATGTTTCCAATCCCCTAACTTCCTCTCTTTCTCCCCATACTTCTCTCTCTTGCACCAAGTTCAAATCCACCAGCTTCTTATGCAGCTCCAAACATTGTTTTAAGTGCTTTTGTGACAAAACTGAAAGCACCCATGAACCCTCTTCCCAGGTATATTTCGCTTTCGAGTCTCCGAAATTTAGTATGTTCAGTCAAATGGGGGTGAAATATATGTTTTTGGGTTCCTTGTTGCATTGCACCCAAGTTCGAATCCGCTCCATGTAGATTATACCATTATCAAAAACATGAAATGGGATTCTTTGTGATTGTAAATTCTAGGGGTTTTCGGCACTGGCAGCAGATGCTCCATGGGACTATGGAACTGTGTGGAGCACCATGGCTTTCTATATGTTCAGTTTGCACATCCCTCTGAGTTTTGGAGGGTTGTCTGTGGTTGCTCATCTGTTGCATGAACCTGTACTTGATCCGCAGACAGAGGTGAGCCTGTTCATTTATTTTTTGTTATCAACGTTGAGAAGTAATGGCCTTGACAGTATTTGATTCTTGGAAGAATGGGAATTGTGAGGGAAAATTATAGAACATGTTCACGGATTGACACTTGCGTACAAACATATTTGTTAATGAATCATTCGCCTATATGTGTTAGATTGTGATTTACAGGTAAGAATGCGCAAAAAGCCAATCTTCTTTCCCTTTTCATGATTTAGCATTTTAGTGTAGGTGTAGTCTGTTAGGGGTGGGATATAAAAATTGTTCAACTTTCTGCTTTGATATGGATTGGCATATGCTGTGAATAGAGGATGATGAAGATGAACCACTGCGTAATCAATTAGCTTATCCTTTCCGCTGTTTGCATCAAACTATGCTTCATTTTGTTTCAAGGGAGCATGGCTATGAAAGCACATGGAACTGTTTGCAATTCTCAATTTTAAGAAGCTTGATTTTGCATTAGTAAGTATGCAGTTTGCACGCCGTCGATTGATCTTTTATTCTTTTTGGTAGTGCAGGCAATATCATTGCTTGGAGCTCAAACTCTAGAGCTCATTGCAGCTCTGCTGCTTCTGCAGAGCACTGCCAAGCCACAATATAAGTTTGTGGATTTCTTCATAGCTAACAAACTATCAAAAGAGAGGAGCTGGCTATTGGCATCTGTCGTAGGATTTGGGTTTCTGTTCATGTTGGTTTTCCTAACTTCCTTCCTTGCTGATAGAGTCGTTGGCCCCAAGGTTGGCAGAATAAACTTTTTACTTATCTGCCTTCGTTTTCTGGTTTTTCTTATTATATTTAGTGAACCAAAGGTAAGCTTTCCAAAAACAAGACCGCAATCAGAAACCTGGACGCATATATTTTGTTACATGGCCTGATGGCTTGGTAAAAACATGTTTCAGATAATGAGATGTCATAATTTCGGCATTTTTTATGTTGGCTGATGTTAGGCAGTGGCGAATGATAACAGAAGAATGGATTTAATTGATTCAATGCTCATGATAATAAACAAAATAAGCCAAAGATAACTTTGACAGATTCTGACAAATATCTTAGCCTAGCTTTCGCTCTGCAGCCCTCGAAGTATCTTTACTAACTGAATAATCCAATGGTCCATATTGCTTTTGAACAGTGGCAAAGATTACTCTTTTAATTGACTGTGGTTTGGTTTTAACTAGTTTGGGTCATATAGGGCTTGTATGATTAGAAATAGGATTTGGTACTAAGTTAAAATGATTTCAAATCTGCATCAGACAAGTCGAATATGTTTCCGTTGTCAAATTCTTATTACATCTCATTCATGTTTCTCTAAATGAATAGATCGGTGGTTTAACAATGTTTTGGAAGATGCTGTTCTCTTTCAAGTAACTTATTTTACACCGTGTCGTTGCAGGATATAAACAACCCCGTTCTGAAGGAAATCTTGTTGAGCAGCAACATCTCACAAGCTGCTTGTGTCCTCGTATACTGCATTATCACTCCCATGCTGGAAGAAACTGTTTACAGAGGATTTTTATTGGCGTCAATTTTGTCTAGTACGAAATGGCAGTCTGCAGTTTTGATAAGCTCAGCTATTTTTAGTGCAGCTCACTTATCTGGTGAGCATTTCTTACAGTTGTTCATCATTGGATGTGTACTTGGATGCTCCTATTGTTGGACTGGAAACTTGAGCTCTCCCATTTTAATACACTCTCTGTACAATGCGATGACCCTAATGATAACATTCTTGTTCTGAGCTCTCGCTTGATTTCATAACCATTGTAATTAACTCACTATATTTGAACCTTTCAGTTTCAAGAACATAAACCGGTACAAAACTCTTCCAAGATTTTGTTTTCCGTTCTCTTTTTCTTTGTCTCTTCAAGATTTAGCATTCAACTCTTCCAGTCCACTTGTTTATGTTGAATGATTTTGTTGGATATACGCGTTAAGCGTCCAGTATTCCCATCCTGGGCAGGGATCTACCCTCATCGGATTCGCACTCACAAAGAAGATGTTGTACAAGAGGAGCATTCTTGCTTTCTAAACACGATACTATTAGTGTTTTTCTTAATTTTGTAAACATTTGTAAACTCATTTACTTCCTATGATAAACCATGTTCCCTTGAGTTTTTAGAACCATCGTGTTCATGGCCTTCTGCTAACAAGGATAGCAGCTGCTTGTCTAAAAGTTTTAGGTTCCTCAGGCTCACATATCTCATATAAAAATGACATCAATCAAGCGACGACAGGATTAAGGAAGCATCTATTTAAATTATATTTTGTAAACCATATGATATAATTGTTGATGATTGGATTATTCTTTTAAGTGTTGATTAACGTGCTTCTATTCATTGGAAATGTTGACTGAATTGATTGTAAATTATAAAATCTTACAATTTCTATCGCCTCTAAAGAAGATACTAATCATAGGGCAATAACAGTAACTCCTGATCTAAAGCCACTTGGCATTCCAATCCAGTTCCGACAATGCACTTTTCAGATCGAGAAACACATCACAGGGTATACAAATTTAGTCTAAAAAGTTGATATACCTAACATTACCCGAAGCAAAAGTTCTATTCATCAATATTCAAGTGACATCCGAAAAGGAGTTATTTGTCCCTTTAATTTGAAGATGTTATGATGAAGTTTTCAACAAGTCACAATTATGCTCTGCAACAGAAATGAAGTTTGAAGGAATCATCATATTCTTCTTATCTGTATTTGCCAACCTTTCTCTTGCCATCTAAACTGAACATTATAAAGCTTTTTTTTTTTATAACCACCGACCTAAAGATAAGGTTCTCTGCTAGTATACTTTATTGGCCCATTTTTCAACCAAAACAAACAAAATTGTACCAATACCCACTGACCCAAAGTTATGTCCTATGATATCATTGGTTTACGGTCAGATTTCAATAATAATATGGGGATTTCAAATTCTGGATTAATCAGCATGCCCACAATACCCACTTTATATAAATTTCGAAAGTCGGGGTCCCATATGAAAAAATAAAGTTTTCAATTTGGATTGACAAGTGCTTTTGATTGAACTCATTAGATTTTACTCAACTAAACTATTTTTAGTGTAATCATGTGTTTATACACGTCGAGACTAGATTTAATGAGATTAAAACTTGTCTCGACAGTCTTAGCGAGACCCCCTGCAAACCAGAGGACTGCTAAGACTGTCTTGTCTCTCGCGTCGTCCTGCTCGACCAATCCAGCATCACCCACCACTCCCCACCACGTCCTCGTCATGCTTGATGACCTCGCCGGACGATCCCATCGACCACCACAGCATCCTCATAAATATCTCACGGCTTCCTCTTCCTTCTTTTCTTCGATTTAACTTAATTTTTTTCTTCTGAAAATGCGAATTTTTTAAACCACAAAGTATGTATATATACATATGTCATCACTTTGTACAACAATTTAATAGTGTTCTTTTGTATACATAGGTTTTAAGTTCAAATCTCTTAAATAATAAAATCGATTACTAAATTATAATATTATATTTATTAGATTAAATATATCATTGTATTTAAATAATAATATACTTATTTTGTCAATTATTGTGTTAATAATCTATGATTATTTTATGGAATTCGAAGTATTAAAAGCCTCAACCAGTCCCATTTGGTTTGGTTATGCTTATCCAGATGGTTGTTTAGGGATTGGCTGTGTGCTAGTGGTTCAGTTAACAATTCACATGGAATATACAATCCTACCTAACACTCAATGGTAAAGATAATTTAGCCGTTAATTTTGATTTCCGCCAACAAGATTAACCCCAATGGAGAAGGGTTTATGCAAATACAAAACATAAAGGTTGGTTCAGCACAATTGCATAAAGAGCAAATAATAGATGTATATTAGTAATCTCACTATATGTAAGAAGTTAATTAAATGAAAAATTTTATGTTCAATTCATATAAATGACAAAAACGTATAATATTCATTTTAAGTTTGATACCTAGTATTTCAAAAATTAGCCTAAACGCTACGCGGTGACCGTCCGCCTCGATTAGGCTAGAGCCCTCCCAGCTGCTGTTACCGGCTGGCAATTTTTAGGGGGTAGGATCCTCTCCGGATCCCCTTTTGTGCGGACCCTTTGGATCCTCCCCCAACACGTTTCTTCTCATTTCTCTGCGGTTCTGTTGCTATGCTGCCTCTATTTTCTTCTCTGCGATTCTGCTGCAGCTTCTTCAAATGTTTTTCTTTTTTCTTCTCGTCGATTCTGCGGTGTTTTTTTTTTCTTAATTCTTCTCTGCAGTTCTACTTGGTCAATCACGACTACGATCTCGACGACGCTGCTGTCTTCTCCGATATCCGCCCCCTTCTCAATCATCCCGCAATCATGCGGCGGAGGATCCAAGGCCGCTGCTGCCATCGCAGCCCCTTCTCAGTTTGATAGTCTTATAACCGTTTGATTTTCTTTTGAACGAACCAGATTGATGCATCCGGAGGATCCGCACAAAAGTGATCTGGAGAGAATCATGTTCCAATTTTTAGAATCACAATTATGGTTCCACCATTATAATAAAGAATACGAATCTCTAAACAGTAAAATGATTACAATTACAATAAGCTGAAGGGTTTGATAATCAAGCTTTGATTAGACCCAATTCTGTATATATAAAACAAAAATTAGAAACACCTAGAAGAAGGGGAAACTCTGCCAAGTCTAAAAATAATAATTTGTGTGCCCGCATCACAAGGGGTATATCGCGACACATATTATTATTTAAGTGATAAGAAATTTTTTTTATATTATTAATTTTAAACAAAAAAATCTTTACCAGTTATATAAAAATCCACCTTGTGTTCCGAACACATTAAAAAAAATGCATTTTTGCTCATCATCGTTTAGTATGGTGCATTCTCATTATCCTATTTATCACTATTAGATGAGTTTGAATTTTGATGTTTGTGCTTATCCATCACACGAATCTCAAAATTCAAACTCATTTATCGGTAATAAATAGGTTAATGAGTATACACCATACTAAATAGTGTTGAGCAAAAATATTCCCCATTAAAAAATCTTTCCAAGTCAATTAGTGGTCCCATGAAAATTGAGTGGGCCCGAAGGAGGTGTCCACATTTCAAACGTCGATTAAAATTTACAAGCCACAGATGTCACTGCCAGCTCATCCTTATTCTTATCCCGCAATTAACCAGGGCTAATCACGCATGACACGATCAAACCATTCCCACCCCGTTGGATTTCCGCCACGTGTGAGTATGAGTTGGCCCACACGGCTCCCATTTTAAAGACGCGTCCGCATTCACCACACAATAACAGCACCTCCCCTTCCGGCGGCAACAGCAGCAGCAGCAGCGCCATAATTCCCCCGATAAAACCCCCCACACCAACCCCACTCTCTACTCTCTTTCTGCTCTCTTTATCTCTCCAAAACTTTTGGTGGTTTCTCTCTCTAGAAAGCAGAAACAAATAATGGCAGGGTTTGAGAACCAGGTGAGGCAGAGGGCCAGGGAGCTGAAACACTTAGTGAAGAAAGGAGTGAGGATCGTTGGAAATTCGTGCAAGAAAGGCTGGTTCAAGATTAAGCACATCAGAGGCTGATCGATCTCAATCTTTTTTTATTTCTAATTACGAGATTAATACTGATGATTATTTCAGTCTTTAACTTTTCCATTTGTAGGACTTGATTTTGATGTAAACAAGATCTGAATCTTTTTTCTTTTTTCTTTTTTTTTTTTTGGGTTGTTTTCTTGGATTTTGTGATGTTGTGGTTTTGTATTGTTTTTTATAATTTGGATTTTATATATGAATTTCGTTTTTTGAATGATTAAATCTCTTCGATTGGGGCTTATGTTATGTTGAGATTTTATTAATTTTTATGGTTAGTTGTTGATGTAGAATTATTCAATCTGCTTTGCCAAACATTTTTATAGAAAAATGAAAAATTCCCTCAATTAATGGGTCATCCGCAGCACGATTCGTTTAATTTGGTAAGAAAAGTAGCATGGGATGGGGCTGTTTGGGAGCTGAAGCTGATTATGTAGATGTAAATTGGGTTTTTATCATTGGTCCTGAAATTGACCAAACTCATCATTTTGACCTTTTAGTTTTAAAATCAATCAATGTGTTCCTGACATTCACCACCCGCACATTAACTTGGTCCTTCCGTTTAGATTCCGTCAAACATTTCTGTTAGTTTGCCTGTGGGACCCACAAAGTCAATAAAATGGTGACACGTGTATTACACAAAAGAAGGTTTTATCACAATGGTCATAAACATTGATCAAACTCCTTATTCTGGTTCCTGAGTTTCAAAAATCAATAAATTTGGTCACTGACTTTCAGTATTGCACATCAATTTAAACATTCTGTTAAAATTTCGATCATTATTTTTTGGTTATAATCCTATCAAATTTGAATTGAATTTGGATTTGATTTTATCGAATTTAGATTGAATCTTATTTTCCAATCGAGATTGTGAGATGCGAGAGAAATGTCAGTACAGAATATTCGCCAGTTGGTTCAATCTAAAAAAATTAGTTTCTTATAGTTAATTCACTTGGCGCCATATGATTGGACTAGTGGGACCGCATCAGCACACTAACAAAAAATATTGACGAAATTTTAATGGAAGAACTCTGTTGATGTGCGATAGTGAAAGTCAGGGACCAAATTTATTGATTTTTGAAACTCAGGGACTAGAATGAGGAGTTTGATCAATGTCAGAGACCATTTGTGATAAAAACCTTATTTTGTGTAATACACGTGTCATCATTTTATTGGCTTTGTGGGTCCCACATGCAAACTAGCAGACATATTTGACGGAATCTAAACGGAAGGAACAAATTGATGTGCGGTGGTGAATGTCAGGGACGACATTGATTGATTTTGAAAATAAGGGATCAAAATGATGAGTTTGGTCAATCTCAGGGACCATTGATGATAAAAACCCTTGTAAATTTGATACACGGTTAATTTCACGAAACATCACAAGAATAAGACATAGTTAGCCTAATTGATGCATACCCTGAAAAAGAGGGAAGGTGTCTAGGCAGGCACTTTAGCAAATCTAAGTTACTATTTTTAATGCTAATCGCCTAAGATTAATTGTGTCGGTAGCTAGCCGTCTAGCATTTAGTTAAGGCTTAGTTAGATCTAGGCGGGAAACTTTAGACAACTAAAGTTAGGAATAAGATTCGACAAGACAAAACTAAAGAGCCAAGTGGATGATTCTCCATCCAAGCTTGAAACTAGAGTAACTAGTATAACAGAATCAGATTCAACCAAAAGATTATTGAACCCCATACTCCATGCCGATTTAGTTTTTGTTAAGAATATTTTGATTACTATGGGTAGGTAATTTCAACGATCACACAATGTATTGGATGTACCTTTTTTCGTCAACGATAATTGGTTGAGCTGGTAAGAATTGTTATCTTCGTTAGATCAAGACCTAAATTCGAGTTTCATTGCTAACAAATCCCTCTCGATGGCAACATGTTAAAAAAAAAAAAAAAAAAAAGGTTGAGACTCCTTTATAAGTAGCCTCTCTTTCTCATAAACTTTTTCGTACTAAATACAAAATACCATTCTTTCGACTAAAAAATGATGAAGAATTGAGATATCGTTCTCATAAGGCATAATGTAATAATTACTATATAATAAGAACAATAATCAAGTCTCATCCAACTAAGTGGGGTCGGCCATATGAATCTTAGAATGTCATTGCGCTCAGTTTTGCATTAAGTCTTCTGTTAGCTCTAAGTACTCCATATCTATTCTTATGATCTCTTTACAAATCTTCCTATGTCTTCTTCTACCCCATTTACCTTGAGCCTCTGTCTCATAGTCACTTCTCCTAACCAAACCATCTGTAGGTATTCAACTCACGTGTCCAAACTATCTTAACCGTTTTTCTCTCATTTTATCTTTATTTGCCCGTACATCCAATGAAGCATTCTCATATCCACTACTTATTTTTTGCATGTGTTGCTTTTTGACCACCAAACACTACGTGCCATAAAGCATTGTTGGCTTTATTGACGTCCTATAAAGATTTTCCTTGAATTTTAGTGGCATACAAAGATTCATAATACACCATGTAAACTCTTTCACTTCATCTATCCAGCTTATCTTCTATGATTGAGATGTTCATCTAATTCTCAGTTATTTTGCGATATAGATCC
Organism: Heteromeles arbutifolia; assembly: GCA_024362995.1. Taxonomy (NCBI): domain Eukaryota; kingdom Viridiplantae; phylum Streptophyta; class Magnoliopsida; order Rosales; family Rosaceae; genus Heteromeles; species Heteromeles arbutifolia. The sequence goes on along the minus strand of JANCRC010000012.1, from coordinate 28,442,324 downwards.
AACATAACGAAAATGTTCACTCTTTGGTACTTTATGATCTCCAATCATCATCCCTATCTCATTTGAGCCCCCATTCCCGTTGAAGTTGTACTTCATATAATTTGTATTTGACCTACATTTGTGAAGACCTTTGGATTCCAACACTTCCCACCAAAAGTTAATCTTCGCATCTACTTCCTCCTGCATTTTATCTATCAACACTATATCATCTGCAAAAAATATTACACCAAAAAACATCATTTTCAAGATGTCATGTTAACTTGTCTTTCCCATACAAAATAATATATTCTACTATAAGTAAAATATATAAAAATATAATACGTGAAAAATACGTATTTATATTAAACGGTAACATTGCTAAAAAAAATTTTAAAAATTTTGTCACAAATCAAAATTTACATTTAAATTACTCATTGAAAAATAAAAGACTTATTTTTAGCTACGCTACTTGAAACTCGATTTCAATCATACTCCTTGAAACTCAAAAATCGTCATTTTGCTCAACCCGAATTGGATCCCATTTTGCCCTCTAAAACTAAAATGTCGCCACGTTGCTCTCTTGAACTTGATTTAGTTCCTACTTTTTCCGTTGAAACTCAAAAGTTGTCACTCCACTTCCTGAAACTCAATATTCACTCCACTTTGACATGTTTTTGTATATTCCCTTAAATAACCATTAAGTTTACTTTTGTGACATAATTAGGGTCTACTTATGACTGACGTGGCACAAAGCTCACATATCCATCAAATGGTGTCACGTATATGAAACAAAAAAAAAAAAAAATTTAATTTTCAAACATTGTAAGACATATTTAAAAAAGAAAAAGTAAGAAAAATTAGCAAAAATAAATCCTGAGTTTCATCTCTCCACCTCTCTCTTTAATAATTGTACATACATTCATCCATTCTCCCTCCATCTCTAGCCACCTTGTCCTTAGTTCTACTGATTTTGTTATTTCTTACGTTCTTAATGGAGGTTGTTCGTACCATACTTAACCAATTCCAAAACTATCAAGCACCGGTCAACATCATACCTTCAAGGACCCACTAAGGGGTTCATGCTGAGACACCCCCGGTGAAGCACAAAAGTTTCCCTCCAACTAGGAGGCCAATTACAGTACAACACATATCAACGTCAAAATAAAGCTCATAGAGTCTCACATCGACTGCGAATAAAAGCTAGAGACCCTCATCAACTATAAAAGTAGACCATTCTCTTACAATTAATCTCTAATGTCATTATTGTACTTAAACTATTCATTAGAACCCACTAATGATGATTATGCTTAAACTTATGTATTTGTGCAAACCCTTAACTATTAATGATAACTCTTCTACTTCGTGGACATAATCAATTCCGCTCATGCCTACATGTTCGTATCAACGAGTGCTACGTGAATAAGTTGAAAGAAAAATTCTTACATATTATAGAACGAGAGTCAACGGAAGTCAACGCTTCCATCGTTAGGGGTATTTTTGTAAATTTAGCTAATTAAAACGTAAAATTCAAGACGGGTCTTTACACGGACCCCGACTCATGGACCTAACTTGTGGACGCAGCTCAAAGACCCTACGTATGACCCCGACTTAAAGACTCGATGTGTGGACTCCATTTGTGGACCCGACACGTTGACGCAATATGCGAACCCGACAAGCGAACCCAAGTCATGTCGAGAGTTAACTCATATTGAGCGCACACTCACATAGACGTATACTCGCAATAAGGAACACCACAAGCCAAGCTGTCTCGCAACGTGCATAGCCCCTAGTCGAGAAATCGCCTCGCAGGGAGCACCGCCTCTAGCCGAGCAGCCTCGCAACATGTGCTACCTCTAGCTGAGTATTGCTTCACGTTGAGCACCGCCTCATGTCGAGTACCGATTCTGGATGACATCTAGTTATTTCGGCCCGCACATAGATTGGATTTGAAGTCTCCAACCAAAAGACTCTATTGACTGAAGACTTGAGGTACTCCTATTGTACCATATATTGGGCTTTAGTATTTATGTTCATTTATTTCAGGGGGAAGTTTGAAGAATTACTAATTATAAATTTTTGAACGGATGAACTTATTTCAAAAAAATAGAAACAAGGCAATCGAATTTTGAGTTTTAGAAAGTAAAGTGACGACTTTTGAGTTGCAGGGAGTAAAATGATATCAAAATTGAGTTTCAGGAAGTAAAAATGACAACTTTTGAATTTTAAGAGGTAAAGTGAGATCAAAATCGAATTTCAGAAAGTGTAGCTAAGACCTCGTTTGGCAGCTCGGACTGTACTGACTATTTATGTCGGATATGATAAATAGTCATCGGATAGTACTGACTAAATTAATCGGGCGTTTGGTGCAGTATCAGATTAATGACCGTATTATTTATACTGTGTTTAGTATTATACCGGATAAGAAAAATCAAACTTAAAATAAAATTAAAAAAAAAAGTGAATTCATCTTTTTTTTTTCGCAGATCTCTCTGCACCCCCAACCCAGTTTGATGATTACTGGAAAAGAAAAAGAATAGAAAAAAACAAAGTTGTCAAATGCAGGAAGAACCCAGCAGCCACAAAGTTGTCCCAAATCTCACCGTCCCACCCCCAAATCGCCCAAATCCATCAACAAAATCAGGGAACAATTAAGCTAAAAACTCATAAAACATCTCCAGTCCTATAATTCTCTGCAATTCCTAAAGAAACCCAATTCGAAAAGTTAGCGTTTTGCAGCTCGAGTTCTGAGAATTCTGCAGAAAGAAAGAGTTGGGTTGCTGGGAGTAGCGGAGGAGATGTGGAGGTTCGGGGATCGATGTTATTGGGGAAGGAAGGAGCGGCGAAGCAATGGGGGGACGAAGGAGGGGGACGAAGTGAGCCAGGAGAGTGCTGCGAGAGAGAGGGGGACGAAGTGAGCGAGAGAGAGGGAGGACAAAGTTAGCGAGAGAGATGGACATTCTAGCCGACTAAATTATACAGAGGTTTTGGTTGGGATAAATAAGCGGGTGTGAGGTGTATAAAACGAGTGGGCCCAGATTAAATAATCCGGTGCTTATTTAATACGAAGCTCACCAAACATCCGTTTCATACTATTAATACTATCCGGTGGTCTTATACGGCGTTCCAAACGAGGCCTAAAAATAGGAAGCCTTTAAGGGGAGGGATCCCCATTTTTCAAAAAAAATTAGGACACGCTCTCCACCGTTGGATTTAACTTTAATGAAATTGTGTGGTTGAGATTATGTGGCCTGTGTTTTAATCTCAACTACACAATTTCATTAAAGCCAATCTAACGGTGGGGAGCGTGTTTCCATTTTTTTGAAAAAATGGGGATCCCTAGCCCAAAAAAAATTTATATAATCAAAACCACCAAACAGCACCGTTTTGATCGTCACCTAAACCCAAAACCCTAATGAAGCGTGCCTCACGTTTCAATTGAGTTCACTGTGTGTGTTCCAACATAGCCAAGTAAAGATGAAGAAGGCGGGAAGAAAGTTCGACGGAGGAGGGAGGTCCCTCTCCGACCAAAAGCAGAAGGTGCTCCGTTGTCGTCTGGAGACCTTCAAGCACCTCCGCTCCTCCTCTCTCGACAAAATCGTCGACAAACTTCGCACTAATTACAAAGACTACCACCGCATCAAGCTCCAGTCTTTCACCAAGTTGGTCCAGAAAACCCTAGACTCGCCTTCCTTCAAGCAATCCAAAACCCTAATCCATGTCAGCGACCTAGAAGACGACGAAGACGCTGACGAAGACGAAGATGAAGAAGTGGACCATAGCAATTCCAAGAGACGGCGGAGGGCCAATAAGATGGATGAGAGATTGCAGCGGATAGAGACTGCGCACGTCAGAAGGATTCGCCAAAGCCATGGTGACCGTCCATCTACATCGTCTGATGATGATTATGAGGAGGAGGCGTTGTCGACATTGGACGACGCCATATATAGCGAGAAAGTGGAACCGGAGTTTGATGTGATGAAGTCGAGCCTCCGAGCTTCGTATATGGGATCCAACAGCGCCTTGAAGCCCAAGGCGCCCGAGGACCAGAAGGAAAAGAATGTAGAAATTGAGCTTCCTGGTCGCGAGAAAGTTGGGTTGATGAGCGGAAACGGAGGGCAAGGGGGGCGAGAAACATTTCGGGAATCTGAAGCCAAGGGATCGGTTTCCAGAGGTTTTGAGGTGAAGGGGAGTGAGGGGCCGAGGTTTAGAGACTTGGGTGGGTTGGAGAAGGTGATAGAGGAGCTGAAGATGGAGGTGATTGTGCCGCTTCGCCATCCGGAGCTGCCACGGTGGCTCGGAGTTAGGCCAATGTCTGGGATTCTGTTGTATGGCCCGCCCGGGTGTGGCAAGACCAAATTAGCTCATGCCATTGCCAATGAAACCGGCATTCCCTTCTATAAGATTTCTGCCACCGAAGTAGTCTCTGGTGTTTCAGGTATTAGCATTACTCACTTCATAGTTTCGATGACTGAATCATTCAAGCTGAAAAATGTTGTACTGTTAAGGTTCTTATGTTTGTGAAATTTGTGTTGTAAAATTGTAATTTGTAATATGTTGCCATGGCTATCATAAATTGTAGGTGCATCTGAAGAAAATATACGAGATCTTTTTTCTAAAGCTTACAGAACTGCCCCTTCAATTGTGTTTATTGATGAAATTGATGCAATTGCTTCAAAAAGAGAGAGTTTGCAGCGTGAGATGGAGAGGCGAATTGTCACACAACTAATGACTTGTATGGATGAATCTCATAGGCTTGTACAACCGGCTTATGAAGATTCCAACTCTCAAATTTCAGATAACAAGTCTGGCTATGTTCTTGTAATTGGAGCAACCAATAGGCCTGATGCTGTTGACCATGCTTTAAGGAGACCTGGCCGATTTGACCGTGAGATTGTTTTAGGCGTTCCAGATGAAAATGCTAGGGTTAAGATTCTTTCTGTACTTACGCGCAATCTAAAACTTGAAGGTTCTTTTGATCTTCTTAAAATAGCCAGGTCTACACCAGGGTTTGTTGGGGCTGATTTGAAAGCCCTGGCTGACAGGGCCGGTAATATTGCCATGAAAAGGATTATACACAAGAGGAAGACTGATATATCTATAGATACTATGGACGAGGAATGCAATGAAGAGTGGTGGATGCAACCATGGTTGCCTGAAGAAATGGAAAAGCTCACTATTACTATGGCTGATTTTGAGGTATTCCAAAATTTACTACCTTTACCCTTTCTCCCCATTTTTTGACTTACATAGTTACCTATTGAGGTAAAAACCAGTTATTCTTATTTGTGCATTAAATTTCTCATGGTAATGGTTATCATGTTCATTTCTGCAGGAAGCAGTTGAAGTGGTTCAGCCCTCGTCCAAAAGAGAAGGGTTCTCTGCAATTCCTAATGTAAAATGGGAAGATGTTGGTGGGTTAGATCTTTTAAGGCAGGAATTTGATCGCTATATTGTTAGGCGTGTTAAATATCCTGAGAACTATGAGGTAATTATTTTCATTTTCTGTTGTTTTATCTTTTTTTCCTAATCTCTGTGTATGTGTTTCCAAATTAAGATGTTTGATTCTTTTATTCAAAACTTTGTCTCAGAATGGCTAGTACATTGTGTGTTTGTAGAAGAAAGTTATATTTTTTATTTAAAAAATTGTGTCTTGGAATGGATTGATATGATCTAAAAGATCTGGGACATAATCACTGATGATCAACATGAATCTTCTTTACCCATTTCTTCTACTTTTAAATTTTAATAATGATGCTCAACTCTCCACACTTCATAGTGCATTGATTATGGTGCATACTTCGGTAGAAAATTATTTTTCATCTGTATGTAGTACTTTTAACCCCAATTTTCATTCAGAACATATTTTTCTTCGGCATTTATGGCTAGTGAAATACAATATTTACAGGATGGCGTCACATTCCTTAGTAAGCTAATACCGTTCACTAATTGCAAGTAAAAAAAGCCTAACATGTCACCTTAAACATATCTCAATTGGTGAAATGGCTTGCTTGGGTGAGGTTTTGGAGAACTTACTAATCTATGGAAAAGAATAGAATGCCAAACATTTTCATTAGCTGTTTTTAACTTTATCGAAAAAGTTGCACGCTTCGCTAAAACATGACTATCACCAGGAAGAACTATCAGAGAAATTTGATGTAATTCTTACTGAAACACACTGTGAACTTTTAGAAACTTAAATAAAAACATTACCCTTGGTTGAGACATTAATGTATTGCACGACATGCTATATGTGAATATTTAGTATTATATGGCATATATTGTTGTGTCACTGCTCCATACTGTATTTCTGCATGTACCTTCGTCTATTTATTTGTTTTATTTAAGTCTGCAGTCAAGTGGCTAATTATGATTTTGAAATGATTTGTGCTTTCAGGAATTTGGAGTAGATTTAGAAACGGGATTTCTGCTCTATGGGCCTCCTGGATGTGGTAAAACACTGATAGCAAAGGCTGTCGCTAATGAAGCAGGAGCAAATTTCATTCACATTAAGGTCGGTCATTGACTTTTCCCGATGAATGTTATTGAAATATTGGGTTATTAATGTAGGTCGCTGTAACAGTGGACATTCAATGTATGTTTTTGCATAATTTGAGAGGATCCATTTGGTTGACATGGCTTTTTTAACTGGTTAGGGCCCTGAACTTTTGAATAAATATGTTGGAGAAAGTGAGTTGGCAGTTCGGACATTGTTTAGTCGCGCGAGGACATGCTCACCGTGTATACTTTTCTTTGACGAGGTTTGTGATTCTCTCATTGACAAATGTTATTAATACTATTGGCTTCCGTAGGCTTGTATCATTTCATCTTAAAATTTAATTATATAAAGGAATAGATTACTGGATTATCATGATGAAGTTGGATTCAAGTGTATGTAGAGAGGATTGTGTTGGAGTGTCATTAACAACTGTTGGTCCGACATAGTGCTAGAATGAACCTCATTTCACATCACCATAGCATTTGAGAAAGCTAAACCTTTGGAATATTTCAGGAGTCAGGACATTACGAAAATTTTCTTTTGCACAAAGTTACATGATATGGTTGTGGTTCTCCATATTTATATTTCCATTCTGACCTCCAAATGAACTGGTTGAGAAGTCAACCAAATGAAATTTTCTTGAGCACATTACCCTTCTGAACATTTGGCGTTCTTCTTGTGTCATTCACCTACATGTTTGTAGCTTCTTGTAAAAACTTATAGGGGGACCTGCTTGGAGAGAAGAGTGTGTAATAGCAGGAGTTGTTTTAATTGCACTGATTTAACTAAACTTTCTACATACTGTTGTGAGCATCGACATTATTGACACTGATGTCCAACACTGATGTGATGTCCATCTTGTCTACTTACAAAAATCAGACAAGAGGACAATGCATGTGTGCGTGTTTTTTTAATTATAATTTTTGTATAGGAATGTAGGATACAGATCTATCTAATGATGTTTAATATCTCATTTGTTTTAGCAAACTTTCCGAACACATTACATTGAATTTCTTTGAGGTATCCAAATGATTGTTTGAAACTAGGTGCATTACACTTCATGTCCTTACGTATCTTGACATGGAAAATATGTCCTACATTTCATAGCCTCTTAAAGTTTTTTCCCTCATTTATTGACAGGTGGATGCTTTAACAACAAAGCGGGGGAAAGAAGGGGGATGGGTTGTTGAGCGGCTACTGAACCAGGTAAATTAATTGCAAAGGTAGTCTTGAACTGACTGCCTAGAAAATTATTCGTTTTTCATTCATTTATGAATAGAATGAACTGACTGCCTACAATTGCAGCTACTTATAGAGTTAGATGGCGCAGAGCAGCGACGGGGTGTATTTGTAATTGGTGCCACTAATAGGTAAAGCTCATTTATTTATTCTTCAGGTTTAGTTGATATAATTCAGTTTTAGTTGATATGAAGGAATATCATTCTACATCTCTTACATGTGATACCTTGTGTCAGACCCGATGTAATGGACCGTGCTGTTCTGCGGCCTGGTAGATTTGGTAAACTTATTTATGTTGCCCCTCCCACAAAAGATGAGCGTGGTTTGATCTTGAAAACTCTTGCAAGGAAGAAGCCTATTGATGCCGGTGTAGATTTGAGTGAGATTGGACAAAGGGAAGCATGTGAAAATTTTAGTGGAGCAGATCTTGCTGCACTGGTTCGTCTATGCTTAAATATCTGTTCTATTCTTTCTTTTGTTTGTGATGTTTAAGTTTAATATTTTATTTGGAGCTGAGTTTTCCTTGCCTCTCCTTGATTGGCGGGGAGGAAAAAAGGGGGAGGAGATGTGATTGGGATTCTCTCTAACTTATCAGTTGGTGCAGATGAATGAAGCTGCTATGGCTGCTCTTGAAGAGAAATTGACATTACCTGAGAGGAGTTCAGATGCATCTCCATGGACGATAAAAGAATCTCACTTTGAGCAAGCACTGGCTAAGATGGCACCATCTGTAACTGAACAGGTACGGATAAATACTGCCGATGTTTGATTTTCACATGCCTAATACCTTCAACGAAATAATTCCTTCTCTTTTTTTTTTTTTTTCCTTTCTTTTCGTAACACGATTATTGAAGTTCCATTTTCCATTGCTTTGTAAACAGCAAATGCAATACTACCAGAGATTTGGTGAGAGCCTCAAAGCACCAAGAAACAAAACATAAGCCACAAGTGTCGCAATGAAGGGTATGTTGTAAATGTTCTTAGAGCAATGAGAGAGAATGTTGAGAAGAAAGCAAATTTTGACGGGGTTATTTATAAATTTTGAAGACGAGGGGTTTTTATTTTTATTTTTTTCTTTGGTGGGGGGTGGGGGGGGTGATTTTCTTGTATTTATTCGTCGAATGCAAATTAGAATTGTGGCAGCAGCGAGAGAGAGAATGTGTGAGAAGAAAGCAAATTTTGATATCAAATATAACCAAAAATTGATTTCATATCAAATATATGTTCTTAACTTGATGTATAAAGTAGTGACAAACACCGACATAAACTAAGACAAAACTTGGAACTAAACTGAACACGAGCTCAAAAGAAAGAGACCAAAAATCAAGGGCCAAAGCAAATCAAGGAAGATGGAGACAAGTTGTGGAGATAAAATAAAAAAGCAGGCAATTAGCAATAAAAATGAAAATTAAAAATCCAAAGAAAGTAGGCAACTACTTCAATCCTTGGAGTAAAATTCAAATTTTAAGTTCTAAACTTATCCAAACTTGCTACAACTCTTAGGCCAAATATGAATTTTAACCGAAAACTCATTTTTGGAAAAAATTTAGGCCAAAATTTCTCCTGGATCAGGGGGGCTAGTCCAACGTATATGTGTTTTTTTTAGTTATATATTTATAAATTTATTGAATCTAACGATTAAGATATAATACAATCAAATCTAACGTTAAAAAAAATAATCTAACGGTCCAAATTTAAATGTGTTTCATATTCTTTTATAGTGTTGTACGATTTTCATGGTGTCGGTTTAATGACTTTTCAATATTTATTAGAACATAAAATTAAATTAACATAATTTTTTTTTCAAAAGTTACTTTAATAAAAAAATTAACATAAATTCATTCTTTAATGATCTCGCGTTAAAATTTTAACCCAAAACAGTTGGAGCAGAAAAAATATTTTTAGATTAAAACTTAAATTTTCTAGATTAAAAATTTTAAATTTTAACTAAAAAATTAAAGATAGTCTTAACCACAAAATTACGTCTTGTGAAAAACCAAAAAAACAGACACAAACAATAAAATTTTCACTCTTATCCGTTCTGTCCGAAATTCGAATATACCTCTCTCCTTTCCTCTCCTTTCCTCTCCTTTCGTATTTCTAAATTCTAACTAACGAATCATATCATATCATCACAAATTATTATTCAAAAAAGATAACGTGAAGCAGAAAACTAGTTTGTCGGGAAATTGAAATCTCAACAGTCTTGCTTTCCTTCTCCTCCTTCTCTCCCATTCCATTTCCCCCACTCCCTCCCTCTCCAAACAGCTACGAAGTTCGAGCTTCGACTGCAATGGAGATGGCTTTGGAGGACTCCACCTCTCGTTCGCTTCTCTTCATCGCTCGTTACGCGCTTCAATCCGACCGACGAACTCCGCGCTTCCTCAAGGATCCTATACAGAGTACGCTACGAATATGTAATTTTAGCGTTTCCTCTGCTAATTTCTAGATTTTCCTTGTTTTAGGTTTGTACTTGCTGTTTTCGCTTGCTGTATTGCTGTATTTGTCCTCGAATTTAAAGAATTGGGAACAGAAACTCTAGGGTTTCGGTGAATTTCGGACAATTTGTGTTTTTGGAAGTTCTGTCTATCTTTGTGAAGAACGGAGGTTCGTATATGAATTCTAGGGTTTCTTCAAATTTCTTGTCCGGTCTGAGCTTCTTACGTTTTCACTAGAATTGTCAATTGACCGGGGCTATTACCTATTGATTAACCCTAGTTAAAGTTTGATTTTGAGTTGTTGGGATCGAAAGAAGTTCTTGTAATTTGAGTTTAATCGAGTTTCATATGGTTGTTGAAAGCTCTCCGTCTATGGATACCAGTGGATATATTCGAATTTGAGCTTGAATCTTGGGTGGTTTTGAGGGCGCTTTTGCATTCAAAGTTGAACTTGGTTTTCGGCTGACTTTGATGGCGGGAAGGTGGGACGTTGGGTTTCCAAAGACTAGTGCCAGTAGTCTTAGAGAGCAAGCAACAAGAACAATTCTTCGCAACGTGAGGTCACAAGGGCACACATATGTCGAGCTACGAGAAGAGGGGAAAAAGTTCATTTTCTTCTGCACTTTGTGCCTTGCACCATGTTATAGTGATAAGGTGCTGTTTGATCACTTGAAGGGTAATCTTCACAATGACAGGTTAGCTGCTGCTAAGGTTACTCTCTTGCAATCAAACCCGTGGCCTTTTAACGACGGTATGGTTTTCTTTCATAATTCAGATGAGACTGATAAGCAGTTGGTGGTTCCAGATGGCAATAAACGTAAGATTTTGGAGTCTCATGACAATGAAAACAATCTTGCTGTTGTCAAATATGGGGAAAAATTGATATCTAATGACAATGGGAATTTTGGTGCTGATGGTCATGAATGTAATGAGCAGTCGGATGGAGCAAATTCCTCTGTGGCGATCCCTCATATTCTGTTTAGGGATGAGATTACTGACATAGAAGTGAAGCAGGTAGGCTTTGGACATATTGCTGCAAGGCTCCTCGAGAAGGATGAGCTGTCAAATTGTATTAGTAGAATATGGTGTGAATGGTTGGGGAAAAGGACAGATATCAATGATTTACTCAAGGTTCCTGAGCACGACTTTGCGGTCGTTACCTTCAGTTACAATATTGATTTAGGTAGGAAGGGATTACTTGATGATGTAAAGATGCTTCTTTCATCCAGTCCTACAGAAGAAACAGAGAATGGTGAATGCAGCAGCGGTAAAAGAAAGAAATTCTTCTCTGACCCTGAGGATATTAGTGAATCTTTAAGTAATCAGTTTGATTCATGTGGGGAAGATTCATCTGCTTCCAGTGGTGCAACATCAAGATTGCTTTTAGAACGGTATGATGATCAGCTTCTGCACACAAGATTTATTAACAAGTCTATAAGGAGAGAGTTAAGACGGCAGCAGCGTTTAGCTTCGGGCAGAATGTGTGATATCTGTCAACAGAAGATGCTTCCTGGGAAAGATGTAGCCACTCTTATAAATTTGAAGACAGGAAGGCTTGCTTGCAGTAGTCGAAATGTGAATGGGGTGAGTCCCAAATAACTTGCATCCTCTTATTTTTCTTCCTGTCCTCCACACCCTCACCCATCTTGACCCTATATCTTTTTAATATCGTAAATGTATGTATTTAATTCTGCAAGAGAGTTTGATTCTCTTTATCTTTCTTTCTCAAAGAAAGTAGTCAGCATCATTTTTTATTTATGCGCATGCAGGCTTTTCATGTGTTTCATACTTCCTGCCTTATACACTGGATACTTCTGTGTGAAGTTGAGATGATCACGAATCAGTCCGCTAGTTCAAAAGTGAGGAGAAGATCTAGGAGAAAAACTGCAGCGAAGTGCAATGTAAAAGATGATCAGTTGATAGCTTTGAGCTCACAAATGCATTCTGTATTCTGCCCAGAGTGTCAGGGCACTGGTATCCTCATAGATAATGATGACCTGGAGAAACCAAATCTCCCTTTGTCTCAGGTATTCGGAGTGCACGGCAATTACTTAGTTGAATTCTACTATATTATACCTTTCCTTTCTTTTTTGCTTCCTTCTAGTTTCTACATTAACTTAAAGTTTGAAATACATGAAAACTACTTCTCCGGTTTTGGGGAATGGGAATCAAGGACGAAAGATTTCATTATTAATTTTTGGCAAGCCAAACCTATTATATTTTTCATACCTGTAATGTGAAAGAGCATGCATGTGATATCCAGCTATCATAGATTAGAGAAACTACGTAGAGATAAATCTTTTCAGAAAACTCACTTATGATTCTCAAAGAGAGCTAGGCAGGGAAATGACCTTAGCAGTTTGCTTTCTCTAATCTGTTGATTTTTTGTCTGTCTCACAGCTGTTCAAGTATAAGATAAAGGTGAGTGATGCACGTAGAGCATGGATGAAGAGTCCTGAAATGTTGGAGAATTGCTCGACGGGATTTCATTTCCCTTCCCAATCTGAAGAAGGAATTGAGGTTTCTGTAGGTTACTGCACCTGATTTCCTTTGAAAGTTGAGATTAACTACAGTAATAGAAAATTCAAGTTTTAGTCTTTTGATTGATCTGTGCTAGGAAAAGGTGAAACTGTTGAAGTTGCTGCGTTTCTACAGAGCAGATTGACTAGAGTTGGTGTCGAGAATACTGGGAACCATGTAGCTGTATGTAGTTCACGGTAGCATGTGTGTTTGCACTTGGCCTCATGTTTCTCATATGAGTAGGACTTGGGAGTGGACAGACAGACGTAGGTGGTGGTGTGGTGACAGTTAGCTTTTGTGGATAGTTTGGATTAGTTTGCTTAATGAGATATGTTGTACATACCTGTTGCTAACACAGGTACATAAATGATATATACGTTGTATACAATTTGGGGGACGCTATTGAATTTCAATGTGTTTTCGTATCTGGGTATGTATATTATTTTGTACTGTATTTAACAGATAGCATCGACGTTTCAAGTATTATACGGCATGTATTCATCATTCATCGTTTTCAAGGTATTCATCATTCATCGTTTCAAGTAGTATATTATTTTGTGCTATCTCTATTCAAATTTATTCCAGGCTGCGACTTATAACTTGACTCTGCCTATTTTGTGAAAACATTTATGTATCACTTGTATTTGAGAGGTCCAACATAAAGGAAGAGGTATCCATCGGTGGTATGATTTACAAAAGAAAAAGCATAAGACATGTTGATTGCAATTTGCCTAAAAATTGTATTATTCATGATAAAGAGAGGGGAATGATTTACACACACCAATTTATGTACTGTGATTATGTAGCCTAAATCCTTTGTACGCTAATTCTGTTATGATTTATTCAATTTAAAGATTTTAAATAAAAGCCACTTAGACCAACTCCAACCCTTGGAGTAAGTCCTAAATTTTTCCTTCTATTCCCCTCATATTTCTCTCCAATCCTTGTTCTAAAATTGAGTCAAGTGTTAAAACCTAAACAAAACTCAAATTCCCCTTAAGATTTAGCCCAAAATTAGTGGTGGAGCTCACATGTGAGAGTGGAAAACAGAAAATGAAGCCCAAATGCCCAGCTCTCACCTGCCTAAACCCTTGCACGCGCCAAGGAAGCAGCAGCCAGGCCCCACCCATGTGGGCTTGTCCAATGGCTGTCTGCTGGCAATCATGAGCCTAACGGCCCTTTTTTTTATCGTGCGGCCACGTTTAAATGGACTGTTGGTTCATCCAACGGTCCACGTTCAATTTTTTTGTTTGTTTTATATTTATTGAATCCAACGGTTGATATCTAATATGATCAAATCAACAGTATAAAAAAAATCTAACGACCCAAATTTAAATCCAAATGCTAAAATAATTTTAAAAATTATTTAACTCAAAATTCACTCAAATTTAGTGAATTTTCAATATTTATCGGAATCTAAATATTTGTAAGTTAAAATGTTCATAAAATTAAATTATGATAGTGTACATAATTTTTTTTTTCAAAAAAAAAAAATAATTTACTTAAAAGAAAAAATTAGCCTAAATTTATTCTTTAATAATCTCGGGCTAAAAAATTTAGGCTAGAAATGTTGGAGCAGAAAAACTGTTTATGGGTTAAAATCTAAATTTTCTGGGCTAAAAATGTTAGGTTTTACTCCAAGGGTTGGAGATGGTCTTAGTGCTACGGTATAATGGTATTCTTTTTCTTGTAAGTGAGAGGTCTTTAGTTCGACTTTCGCCAAAGGCGAATTTGAAACACATTATTGGTAGCCCGTTGTGAGGCTAAGCCCCCTCCTCCTTAGGTCATCTCCAATCAAAAGGGCTTAATATAGACCTCGTCCAGAATTATAGCCTACAAAAAATTATTTTTATATGAACATTGCCAGGCCATACTCATTTCATCTCCAGTCGAAAGGGCTATAGCCCCTCGATAATTTATTAATTTTATGTTTATATTTTAAATTTATTGGTTGATTTAATAAAACCACTGTTAGATGCTTTCAAATCTAATCGTTGAGTTTGAATCAATTATTGTAACTGAGGAGTTGGCCCCCAAGAAAATGGCTAAGAAAGGGGGCTAAATTTGGCCAGCGATGTCCTTTTGGGCAAATAATGACTTGGTGGGCTCCATAAAATTACAGCCCAGCCATCGGTTGGAGATGAGTTTTTTAACAAATCAGGCCATTTTTACCTTTTGGACCTATAGCCATCTCCATTGTTAAAAAAAAAGGGGGAGTTCACGAGAAAAAAAATGTGTAGAAATCACTACGAAAATAACAAAAAACAATTCCATAACACTATGTTTTGATAAGGAATTTTAAAATAAAAAAATTGCAATGACGAGATTTTATTTTGTAGAATTTGTGAATTTCTTTGTTTGGTTAATCTAAAAAAACAATGGAAGTAAACTCTCATAGAAATTGAGAAATGAAACACCTATTTACATGAAATTTAAACTTAAGAATTAGAGGTCATAAATTCCAAGTTCTTTTTCCATGCAGAAATTTTAAATTTCTATGTTTATGAATCCAAAGAATGAAATTTGTGTATGTCTATTTATAAATTTTGATTTTTATCTAAATTTCAAATTTATTTTACTCATCCAAACATTACAAAAAATGACTGGGCTCATTGTTGAAAGTTGATAGAAGGGAAGAAATATTGGGTCGTTGGAGGTGCAACAAAGATCAATTGAAAATTTTGGGCTCATCATCCGACGGCCTATCCAGGGAGGATGTCTTCTGCCCTTATTCCTGTCCTGACTCGTTTTAACCTGTGAACAGAAACTGAAGGGATCTTAAACCCCTATAACCCAAGCCACACTTCCCCAGTAGCATTAGCAGAGGGAGAGAGAATGAAGCTTAATTGCATGAGCAAGCTCATCTCCTTCTCCCTTCAAAACCCTCGAAAAAATTACACTCTTTTCAATTCAATCCGCCCTTCTTCTTCTTCTTCTTCTTCGTCTTGTTCTTCGCCTTCGTGGTCGAATTCTCTCCATGACCGCATAAAGGTCATCAGAGACCCAAAAGCCTCAGTTCTGCCGGTGCTGGAACAATGGGTCAGTGAGGGTCAGGCTGTTGAGAAGCAGCAGCTTCAGTCGCTCGTTCGGCTCTTGAAGGACTTTAGACGCTTCAATCACGCTCTTGAGGTTCATATCTTCCTTACCCACTTCCCAATTTCTTTTCTTTTCTTTGTTATTCTTACTTTTTTTGACATTTTTGTTGTTGTTGTTGTTGCTGCAACTTGTTTTGTTATGTATCTATAGGTTTGATTATTTATCATAAATATTGGGATTTCAAATTCAATGTTTATATTCATTTGTTTGCATTCAATGCTATAATTGTTGAATCAAAATTAACTCTCTTAGCATGTGACATCCTTTACTTTTGACTTCCAGAATTTTAACCCTAGTGATCACATTTTCTTATTTCAATTTTGTCTGTAATGGGTCGTAGACAACCCCGGTCCATGAAAGTTTTCGGACTTCTTTCAGTTTTGTAAGTTTCGTCATCTGTTTGCGAATGTTATGTTATTCAGGTGTCAGCATTGTATTAGGGGGAAAAATTAAGGCATCTGCAATCTAGATATTAAAATCTCGGACCATTTTAGAACCACAAGATCCAATATGTAATTGGTGAACTGGGTGCTACAAATGATAGATTGCAGTGTCGCCAAATAACCAAAAGGACCTGTAAAATTCTAATCTATTGTAGGTTGTCTCTTTAAGATGAAATGAATTTATAGTTTCCTCATTTAGTCATATGAGATGACATATCTTTGGTTCAACCATTTTTACGATTCAGTATTTTTCATATAACAACATGGAGGGTTTGTTTTGGAATTTTACCATCGCAGTCGTTGAGTTGTGCTCAAGATTAATTCTAACCTTACCAAAATATGTTTAGGCTGCCAGCGTCTAATTATTCTGTGTCTTCCTTTTGCTATTTAGATATCCCAATGGATGACAGATCGTAGGTATTTTGATTTATCTCCAAGTGATGCTGCTGCTAGATTGAACTTAATCCACAGAGTTCATGGACTAGAGCATGCAGAAAATTACTTCAACAATCTGTCAAAAAGTTTAAAATCGCTTAACGCATATGGCGCCCTTCTATGCATTTATGTGCAAGAGCGGTCTGTTGAGAAAGCAGAAGCGACCATGCAGAAGATGAAGAAGATGGGTATGGCAAAAACCTCATTCCCTTACAACATGTTGATCAATCTTTACTCCCAAAATGGACAATATGAGAAGATCAACATACTGATGCAAGAAATGGAAGAGAATGGAATTCCAATTGACAAGTACACGTTGAGAAATCGAATGATGGCATATATTGCAGCATCTGACATGCCTGGGATGGAAGCTATCCTAAATATGATGGAGGAAGATCCAAACTTAATTGTCGACTGGAAAATATATTCAATGGCAGCAAATGGGTATCTAAAAGTCGGGTTAACAGAGAAGGCTATTTCAATGCTGAAGATGCTGGAGGGATTGATGCCTCTTCAAGGGAGGAAATCAGTAGAATTTCTTCTGACTCTTTATGCAAGTACTGGCAATAAAGAGGAGCTCTACAGAGTTTGGGATACATACAAGCCATCGAATGAACCAGTGGATGTACCATATGGCTGCATGATCTCATCTCTGGCGAAGTTGGATGATATTGAGGGGGCTGAAGGGATATTTGAGGAATGGGAGTCACAATGCAAAATATACGACTTTCGGGTTCTGAACAGGCTTCTTGTTGCCTATTGCAAAAGGGGTCTTTTTGATAAGGCAGAATCAGTTGTAAACAAGGCCGCGGAAGGAAGAATCCCTTATGCCAGCACATGGAATGTGTTAGCAATAGGTTATACAGAGAAGCAGCAAATGCCTAAAGCAGTTGAAATGTTGAAGAAGGCACTCTCAGTTGGTAGGCGAGGCTGGGTGCCGCATTCCCCAACTTTGACGGCCTGTTTGGATTATTTGGAAGGGCTGGGAGATATTGAAGGAATTGAAGAGATCATAAGTGTACTAAAAAACTTGGGTCCTTTATCCGAGGAATTGTATCACAGACTTCTGAGGGCTAGTGTTGCAGCTGGAAAATCAGTTGCTATAATTGTTGATCAGATGAAAGTGGATGGGTTTACTGCTGATGAAGAAGCATATAAGGTCATTGAAACAAGCCCAAGTTAGCTATTTGGAACTCCTCTCATTGTGAGAGAAATGGACAAGTTTCAAAAGATCCAGCAGAACTTTAAATTCCATAGAACAATCGCTAAACAACTCCAGTGGGAATTTTCCTCTTGCTAGATCTCACATTCACATCAAATTCATGAAGACACGAGCTGGTTGCAGATCATCAAGTAATGTTGTCAAACAATTCAATTTTTTTACTAGATTTGGGATATTCTGTACTTGGTCTCACTATTATGGTTATATTATCAAGTAAGTCATCCTAATTGGTAACGGCTTTCAATTTTATCAGTGTTTTATAAATCTACATGTTAGTATTTTGTTGTAATTTATGTTCAACTCCAACCTGTCTTTTGTATTTTCTATAGTTGTCCTGTAGAGAACTTATTTCCTCACGTAGTAGCTGCAAATGGCTTACAGAAAGCATAGTTGATTTTTTTTAAGAAAAAATAAGTTTAGTTGCTTTCTACTTTTCTGCTGTCCTTTGATGATGGGTTGCATTTCAATCTCTAGGTTTTCTAGTCGTAAATCTTTCGAGTTGTTTTGTTGTAATCTGATAAATTATGCAGTGCATGAACTCAGGTTAGACGTCGAAGTAATCTGATCTTTATAGGTGATCTATTAGTTTTGGTTTATATGCCTGTTCTCAGACCTCTCTCCACCTCAAACAACTTCAGCTCAAGTTATTCTCATAAAAATAACATCAATGCTAACCGCCTAAATTGAATATATGAATGTACTATATAATCTTTAACTCCCACTTACGATCTTATAAGTTAGAGGTCTCAGCGTTTTGGTGCAAATCCTTTATGATTGTTTTCTAGGTAGTGACAAATATCACTTTGAATCCTTGATGTTATCTGTAAGTACCTGTGCTGGTGTAATCTTCTGTTTTTCGAATGCATTTTTCTCTCTGTGTTGAAAATTAAAATGATGAATTTCATCTTCGCAGTTTCGCTTCCACTTCAGTTGGATAAGCGCATTATTTTCAAGGTAAGACTGAAATGGAAGCGAAATTGTGACCTTGCATAACATGCCAGCATATCAGTTGGTTTTATTTCAAACAGAAACAAATAGAGAGTTTCTAACTTGTCAAATAGATTGAGAGAAAACAAAACTGGAAAACCAATTGGAAGGTGGCAGCTTGTTGGCAAATCAACTCATTGAGTTGTTAATGGATACTCATTAAGATCTATTTAATTTGATTTCACCTACACCATCGTCACCACTACCAATCACACTTCTATATAATGGTGATTTAAATTAAACGGATTAACGAGTACCTTTTAACAATCCAATGAATTGATTTGCTACTTACTATGACAGATATGAATAAATAGTTTGTATTATCGTAAATAATGTAACAATGATGGCAGCAGTCATAAAACTCGCCAGTTCAAATGAACTTTCATATTTCTTACCGTAAGTACAGATTGTGATATCTCCATTTGTGCCGGGGAGTCCAAAAAAGGATGTTTAGGCCATCTCTAACCGAGGGCTGACCAGATGGCTCATTTTAGCCCTCTGACCCTCCAAGATTCTCTAAGATATTAATATTTTAATAAACAGTACATGACCATATTTGTCTCCGTCTCCAACCGAGGGCTAAAGGGCCAGAGGGCTCGTTTTAGTCCTGTCACAAAAAACTATCTCCAACTGAGGGTCAATGACACACCCCGACCCGGAATGTCCACTAAGACTCCGAATCGAGCTGTGCTGGCCGACACCTGGAAGGTGACCAAACCAAAAAGTGATGATATGGAAGAATGCGAATAGATTTAAACCTAAAGGTGCATAACTATCAGAGTGCGTTGTCAGTGGGTATGGACCCATTTCACACTCGTTGTCAGAGCATAAGTAAAATACAGTAGTATGGGTAAAGATCATACCCTCAGAAGTAGCCACCTGAACTGAGATATGCCACGAGTCTTTGTCGATAAAGAAACTATGCTACAAGAACCTGGAGGGGCGCAAAACAAAAAGCGTGAGTGGGCAAAAACAAAGCTTTTCGAAAACATCTCATTTATCAACATTTATAACCCCTCACTGAAAAACCTGTATACTTTCCCAGAAAATAGCATATAAACATATGTATATCATCATATTCTCAAATCATGATTCAAAATCAGTATTATGAAAGTATGCCATGCTATATGCATCAATAACATAATGAAGATTCGCAAATATATATATCAGGTAGAATAATAAATCAGCCGGAGACCCTGCAGTGGTCCTGTACGGCTAATCATATAGCTCAATACCTATGCCTGCACACGAGTCGGAACCACAGAAGTGGTCTGTACGACAAGACTTGGTGTAAGAATACGCTTTAGTGCTATACTCATCAAAACGGCCGTGCGAATAATCACAAATCACCTACGAGTCGGAACCACAGAAGTGGTCTGTACGACAGGACTTACACCTACTTGGATCCAAGGGAGCGTGCGGTGCGGGAGGTGAATCTCAACGTAAGCACTAACACCGGGGTGCAGGTTATGAGCTCTCAACACAATTTACATCATCAACACAATATAACTCACCTGATACTTACCTATGCGTCCACCGCACCATTTCATACATATGCATCATATACCAATTCATACATTTCATATCAATTCTATGCATGGCATTTTAAAACATACTTTCATTTAAATTCGATTTCTGGGAAAATCAGTAAGTGTGTATATATATATACACAACTCCCTAGAACGAGTACCGAAGCGTCCCGAACGATCGGCACCTAGAACAATTATTAAATCACATCTCAGACTACTTGTCGATAGAACACATAACTCATATAAAACACATCCTCAAGGGCATTCAAGAGTGATTCAAAACTCATTGACCATAAGTCAACCGTCGATCAAAGATCGGCGGTAGGGTCCACAACCCTACATAACTAAATCCGGAAGATCCGCATATTAGATTTCCCATCCGTAACTCCTCATGATTCACATTATGCTTATAGAACAACATACTAAAGTTTCATTATGATCCAACGGTTGGATCTCCGCCAATTTCCAAAATTGAGTGGCGATTAACCTTTTATTTTATGAACTTACAAATCCAATTCGGGAAGATCCATACTTCGGATTCCTGATCCGTAAGTTCCTACATTCTTCAAATATTAATTACTACAACATATCAAAGTTTGGTGATGATCCAACGATTGGATCGCCGATTCACATTTTTACCTAATGACGAATCGTAAAGAATCTGGCTCAATGATCCACTTACGTCAAACCACTACCAAAACTGAATTCAGGATATCAAACATAGCCTAAAAATAACATTGACGGCCCACTGGCCACGCGCCGCCGCCTGCGCCGCCGTGGGTGGTGGTCGGCCGCCCCGGCTCGCCGGAAAATTCAACTTTCTCCAAAAATTCTCAAAATTTGCATAATTGAATATCTCAACTAAAGGAACAACTTTCATACCTGTGACCAAGGCCAATTCGGCCGAGAAAAGCCTCAAATCCTCCAAATCCGTACGAAACCCTTGAATTTGGGTGTGTTCGATCCGTCTCCAAAACAACTCCGCCGCCTCCAAACTTGTTTGGACTTTGTTCCAGACCTCAAGAGGATGCTATGGGTGGTATTAATTGGAAGAAATTGCTTCGGGATTGGATGATTCGAAGCCAAATCCGCCGCACCCCTCCTTGCGGTTTCACCCATTTTGAAAGCCAAATCTTCCCAAATTTGATGTGGAATGGATAGAGGGAAGGTCGATATAGGGATTGGGAGTGGTGGTTCGGCTCAATCCGTCGGAAAAATTGATGAATTTCACCGGAGATACTCACGGGTCGTGACCGGGTTTGCGGGTCAAGGGGATGACCCGTCCGTTTCCCTTATTCTTTCCTCCCCTCTTTCTCTCCTTTCCTCTTCCTGCTATTGGCCGATCTCTTCTCTCTCTTCTCCTCATTCGGCCATCTCCCTCATGTGCTCTCTTCCTCCCCTCTCATTCGCTGCCATCAGGCAGGTTCTTCTTATCTTTTCTTCTTCTTCTTTTCTTTTCCTTTCCTTTCATCTCCACCATCCAAAATTTATTCCTTTTAATCTGGGCCGCCCACGTGGCACTCCAGATTTTCTAGAATTCTCCAAATAACAATTAAATTATCATTTTAACCCCCAACTTCAAACGTTAATATCTTCTTCGATATAGCTCCAAATCACGAACCGCTTGTGACATACCCCGACTCGAACATTGGGACGTGCTGGCCGTCACGTGAGCGTGACGTAGCCATGTGCGCAGTGCGGAAGAATAAATATAGATAATAAGTACTAGAATAGCAAAACTAGTGATACAAGAGCATAAAAGAGTGTGAAGGTTAATAGCATAATTTACAAAGTTCGAGCATCCTAGGTGCAGTCCAGAAAGACGTAAATAGGAAGCTGGAATATTTACATAGATAGTGCACTGTCAGATATGCCTTGGAACCTTGCTTGCCACCAACGCTATCTAAAACCTGGAGGGGCGCAAAACAAAAGTGTGAGTGGGCAAAAACAAAGCTTTACCAAAATCACTTCGATATAAAAGTTGTAACCCCTCTCTGTAAAACATGTATACTTCCCAGAAAATATATATATATATATACACACACACACACACACGTACTATCACTGGAAAACCATCATTCAAATATTGCCATGTTCGAATGAACCATATTCAATATCAAGCATGCAACAAATATCATCAAGATCCATTAGGTGATATCTCAATGCATATCATGTCGGCAATGCATATAAGTCAGCTGGAGTCACCTCTAGTGACCTGTACGGCTGAATCTATTGCTCCTCAACCAAATCATCAATTCATCTCTCAATAAATAACCTGCACCCATGACGGAACCACATATAGTGGTCTGTACGTCAAGCTGGGTATATATAAAACGCTATGTGCTACGATCACGTGAAGGCTGGCGACGAATCGCGGGTCACCTACGAGTCGAAACCACCCAATGTGGTCTGTACGACAGGCTGGCACCTGCCTTGGATCCAAGGTGAGCGTACGGTGCAGGAGGTGAGCGATCACGTGAAAGCTAAGCCCTACTCTGGCGGCACAAACCCCGATGTGCAGGTAAATGAGCCATAATCTAATCTCATTGATATCACCACAATCATCATAACATAAGTACATACTTACCTGACTTACCTGGCGCCCGCAGTGCATCAACATACAATCATATAAACATTGAAATATATATATGACATTCGACATGGCATTCAATTTCATAAAATCATTTTAAAACGTATTTCTGGGAATCAATCAAATATATATATATATATATATATGATAGGTAGACGGGTCGTAGCCCCCGAGCCTCGCGTGGCTGCGCTCGTCCTCAGGATACGTCTCACCTATATGCGAAACAACTATACAACCGTTAATTACGCACATGATAATAACTTCTCATACATTGCTCAATTGGGGTGTTTGAATATACCAACATGCTCTACTCAATCCCATGAACACCCCCATATTTTTAAAATAATTTTTGGAAGTCCCACGCGCCCTCACGCGCCGGCCAAGGCACGGCAACACGAGCCTCCTAAGCGCGGCCACGTGCCGTGCACACTGACGAAATCCTTAACGCCGTTAAGGAATATTCCATTAAATCCTTAGAATATTCCGTTAAGGTTAACTAACGCCGTTATCTACCGTTAGGAATATTCCGTCAACTTTGACGGAATATTCCGTCACCTTCAACCTCAGTTCGTTGACGACCGGCGCCGGCGCTGCTGCGTCGCCGGAAACTGGGAAATTTTTCAAACTATGATCTCTAGCTCAATTTTCAACCAAACTTCACGAAATTTACACCAAAATGAACCTTAGGACAAGGAGAAGAGGTTTATACCTGTTAAAATCCCAAAACTCGGCTAAAACTCGCTGGAGCAAAACCAAGAAATCCGGCCAACCCCCAAACTGGAAATCCCGACGTCCAAATCCTCCAACTTTGTCCTCCGAGCTTCACAAGACCATTCTAAACCTCTCTATGATCTCAAAATAGGCTAAAACATCACAGTTTGTAAGTACATGAACAGTACCTTTCTCGGTGCTTCACAGTTTCTTGGGTTTTCAAAGGTTTCAACCTAGACTAAAGGTATGGTTGTGATCACCAGGTCCTCTAGGTTAAGAATATGGCACTTAGGGCTTTGATCCGTGACCAGATCAAAAAGTATGGCATCGTCTGTACATTTGCAGGGAAACGGGAAGAAAATTCGAGAAGAGGAATGAGAGAGAGACGGGTAAAATGGGGAGGGTGCACACGTGTTGTGTGTGTGTGTGTGTGTGTGTATACTCAGCCAATCCCATCCACATAATATCCAAAAATATAGGTATCCTTATAACAACATTAATCCAACTCACACATTCACACACTCCCGCAAGGGTAAAAGCATCATTTCACATAAAAAGATACTTCATTTCGGAACGGACTGTTACAGCTTGCGCCCACGCGTCCGTAGTACGAATACTACGAGGATATGCCAAGAAAACAAAACTTAGGTGACACGACACCGTAATTAACCTCAGTCAACACATGTGCCTCGAAGGGCAATTTCCTAAAATCACTTATTAAATTTTTTATACAATTGTAAAATCAAGGACGGGCTGTCGCAGCCAAAGGGTCATAGGGCCAAACATAATTTATTATTTAAAAACTACAACTTAAATGTTGTTTAAGTTTTATGTTGGTTAATGTTATTTAATGTTGTTTCATATTGTTTAATGTTGTTTCATGTTACTTAATTTAATTTAATGTTGTATAATGGCTTAGGAAGTTATAGGAAAAAAATAGAATTTAAAAAAAATATGAAACAAATTTTGTGAAATAGAAGTTATAGGAAAAAAATGGAATTTGAAAAAAATATGAAACAAATTTTGTAAAATAGAAGTTATATGAAAAAAATATGAACCAAATTTTGTAAAATATAAGATATAGGAAAAAAAATTGAATTTAAAAAAAAAATTGAAACAAATTTTGTAAAATAGAAGTTATAGAAAAAAAAAAAAAAAGAAAACAAAAAGGTTTAAATTCATAAAAAAAAAAATAAGTAAAAAAATATTGAATACAACGGCTAGTGACTGGCTAGCCGTTGGAATTCAAATTACAATTATTGTCGGTTATAACCGACACTATTCAAATTGCTATTATATTACATTGCTATTGGTGTCGGTTATAACTGACACTAATAATATATATATATATATATATATATACACATTATTTCTGTCGGTTATAACCGACAGGAATAACAAAACATTAAAAAAAAAAAATAGCCAGCCAGGGTCGGAAGTGGCCAGCCCTCCAGCCCTCTCCGATTCCGTGGGGCCTTCCCAGATTCCAGAGCCCTCTAGCCTAGCCCTCGGTTGGAGACGATTTTCTGGCTATTTTCGGCCCTCTGGACCCTTCGGTATGACTGGCCAGAGGGCTCATTTTAGCCCTCTGGCCCTCCAAGATTCTTCAAAATATTAATATTTTAACGAATAGTATAGGGCCATATTTGCCTCCGTCTCCAACCGAGGGCCAAATGGCTAGAGGGCTCGTTTTAGCCATGTCACAAAAAACCGTCTCCAACCGAAGGCCAAAGGGCCAAACATAATTTATTATTTAAAAACTACAACTTAAATGTTGTTTAAGTTTCATGTTGTTAAATGTTTTTTTTTATGTTGTATAATTTTTATGTTGGTTAATGTTATTTAATGTTGTTTCATGTTACTTAATTTAATTTAATGTTGTAAATGGCTTAGGAAGTTATAGGAAAAAAAATAGAATTAAAAAAAAATACGAAACAAATTTTGTGAAATAGAAGTTATAGGAAAAAATGGAACTTAAAAAAAATATGAAACAAATTTTGTAAAATAAAAGTTATAGGAAAAAAAATAGAATTAAAAAAAAATATGAAAAATAGAAGTTATAGGAAAAATTTTGTAAATAAAAAATAATAATAAAACTGTAAAAAAAAAAAATTCAAAGCATTCCTATCGGTTATAACCGACAGGAATACATTTATATTAAGTAATATAAACGTATTCCTGTCGGCTACAACCGACAGGAATTCCGACACTTTTAAACAAATTCTGGCTAGCCCGGGGTTGGGCGGCTGGCTGGAAGCGACCAGCCCTTTGACCTTCCAGCCCTTTCCGATTCCATGGGGCCCTCTCAGATTCCACAGCCCTCTGGCCTGGCCCTCAGTTGGAGACGGTTTTCGGGCTATTTTCGGCCCTTTGGCCCTCTGGACGCTTCGGTTGGAGATGGCCTTAGTTCCTCGTGGAGTTAAGCATAAATTGGACTTGGTGTTGTGTGATGGGAAGTGGAGCCAAAATTTGGAAAATGGTGTTTGCCTGACAAATGAGGGGTTGGGGGGTAGGGTGTTTTTGTGTGTGGGCCGGACAAGCCAGTTGGTCTTGATAACGTACTTAAGAATTTGTCTACTGCCACAACTTACCACTACAACGGCCACTGCTATTGTCACTATAATCATCACTGCTATCGTCATCACCACCTACCACTGTAACCATCGCCATTATCACAACCATCATTGTGGCCATTCCAACTACCATGTTTGTTTTTGTCATTATACACAATTATACCATTTTTACATTAAAATTTACCAAATGCTTTTATACTTATTTTCATTTTCAAGTCACTTTAATAAATACTGTTTATTGTCACTTAATATTACGGTCTAATGGTATTCCTCTTCATTGATAAGTGAAGGGTTTTAAGTTGAACCACATTATTGCTAACTCATTCTAAGGCTTAGGCCGTCTCCAATTGAATGAGGGCCAGAGGGCTCTCTTTGGCCCCATAGCCCTCCAAGAAATTAGTATTTTAATGAACAGTGTCAGGCCATTTTTCTTACCATCTCTGACACGCCCCGACCCCGATGTCCTCGGGACATAGGGATGGTCACGTGCTGGCCGACACCTGAGGGGTGACGAAAGCCATTTAATTTAAGCGAAAGCGGAGGAATATACTAAACAGGCATATAGGGATGAATAACACCAAACTAAGTTCAACAGCTAATTATTAAACATTAGGATAATGCACAATATGTTCAGAGCATACTTCTAATACAGAGAACAAACAGAAATTTAGATAGGAAAGTGCTATTACAATAAGTGCCAAGTAGAGAAGATATAGCACGGAAATCACTGGTAGGGGAAAGCCTCGTAGCTCAGATCGTAATCCACGTTCTGTGGTCCTGAAGGGGGCGCAAAACAAACATGAGTGGACCAATTTGATATATATATAGAAAAACAGTTATCAACGTACTAACCCCCAGGTTTTATGAAAACACATATATATCATGATAAACATAGGTTTTCCGAAACCTAGCATGCCGTGCACTGTCTCAAATCATAACTTGTATATATAATAATCGATAGTGAATGTCCAATAACCACCAGGCCCCATGCCGGCTCCCCATCTCTGAGCAGACAGTCAGAGGAAATAACCCCCAGGCCCCATGCCGGCTCCCCATCCCTGGTCTTAAATGCCAGAGGAAACACCCTCCAGGCTCTATGCCAACACCAAACCTTCGCCCGGGACAGACCGTAATCTATCCCTACGTCCCGTAGCGGAAAGGACCACTAGGTAAGTACAAAACCATTGAACATACGTACATTTGAAAGACATCTTCATAGTATAAAGTCATCCATCATCTATACTATAAAGAAGTGTTCGAAACGTATTCTAAATATCATATCGTCATCCATCAGATATTCTATAAGAATACAGGTTACAGGAAAAATAGTAGTAATTTAAAATAACCTCAATAGGCACGATATCTCATAAAGCATTTCATAGAACATAATCATAAAATCATGCTTTTCATGTGTATAGTTCTACTATAAACCAATCATTTTTTAAAGGGTCTACTCACAGTACTTAGCTGCCGAAAACCCACGCAACAAGCGAAGACGGAAACGCCACAACAATTGTCCCTAAGTATATAAAGGGGTACATTTAGTCAAACTCTAATCAAATGACTTAATTTGGGAAAACGGACTTCAGAAACAGGTCCAAAACGTTGAAATTAGCCTAGGAGAGGTCTCAGACGAAAACCCGAAAAGTCAACGGTCAAAGTCAAAGTCAAAGTCAACGCTGACTGTTGACCGGGTCAGTCAACGGGTCACAGGTTCGGGTCGGACCAAGTCAAACAGGTCAGCGGGTCTGCGCTTTAGGGTTGGACCGGGTTTGGGCTTAGGGTAAAGGGTTTAGGGAAATAAGGAAATGGGCTGGAAGCCCAAGTTCTAAACGGCCCAAAGGCCTTTAGTCTAAGGGTTTTGCGTCACGGGCCTAGGGCCCTGGTTTGAAAAACCTAAAGGCTTAAAGCCTAAGGGTTTTTTAGGTTCAACACAAGCACGGGCCAAAGCCCTTAATTGAAACGGCCTAAAGGCCTTTTGGGTTTTTAAAACAAAATAAATAAAATTAAAAAGAATGCGGGCTAAGGTATTGGGCTTAAGCAAAACGGGCTTAAGGCCCGTGGGTTATGGGAAATGGCCTGAATGCCTTAGCTGAATGGAGATGAACGCCGGAGTTTCTACAACTCTGGCCGACTGCAAACGAAGGTTTTAGACTCCGATCTAGGTACCAAATGAAAGCACAAGATGAGAGGAGTAAGTCTATACCTTTGGTTCGCCGTGAAACGGCCGATGGTATTCGGAAAGCTCATCGACACCCACGGGTTCGCCGGAGTTGGGTGAGCTTTCTCTTGAGTCGATCTCATTCTAAAACCTTGTAAATCAACGAGATAACTCTTAAAATCACATCCAAGCTTCAATCTAGAGCAGATAGAAGAAGACCCGAGGCTTACCTAACCGGGAAAATGAAGAAATCTCGCAGGAGAGCTCCGGGTTTCCTTGAGTCGTGCAGCGACGGGAGAGAGAAAAAGACTGAAAAATGATGATGGTGACGCTGAAACGATGGTGTGATGGTATGCGTAGGTGTTTGCTCACGGTGCAAGAGAGAAAGAAAGATGAGGGAGTAAGGGTTTCGAGAGAGAGTGGAGAAGAAAGGGAGTGCAGAGAAAGAGAGATAGAGATGACAGAGAGAGTCTCGGGGTAGGGGACAGAAGGGAGAGATGTGAGGATTGTTGGGATGCTGCCACGTGGCAGCTTAGGGATAAAGAAAATCCCACTTAAGATCCGGAATGGGTGAAAAGCAAAGGGACTAAAGTGATAAATTCACAAACATTTTGGGGGAAAATGAAATTATATTATAATTGAGGGTTGGGGTGTTACAATCTCCAACCGAGGGGCCATAGGCCAAACATAGCCCTGTGACAAAAAATCATCTCCAATCGAGAGGGGTCAAGGGGCCAAACATAATTTATTATTTTAGTTGAATTAATATGGTTACTTAAATTAAACTACCTCAATAATTTTACGTTATGGATTGCCAATAATTTTTCGAGATGGAATCTCAATAATTTTACGTCTCGGATTTTGAGTGTCACGTGCCGATGTGTTAGTAACTTTGCAGATTTCTTGTCAATAAGGAATCTCAATAATTTTACATCTCGGATTTCGAGTGCCACGTGTCGACACCAAGAGGCATATCGGAAAGATGTTGAGAGAGCTTTCGGTATTCTACAAGCACGGTGGAAGATCATTAAGGAACCAATAAGAGGGTGGAGTCGAGAAAATTTGGACTCCATCATGATGTCTTGCATCATATTACACAACATGATTGTGGAGGATGAGCGAGATGGGTATATTGATGGAGAGTTTGATGATGACCAAGAGGATCCAAATAGGTCAAGAAGGGCTCGTGCAAAAATATATGATGGGCCTAATTTGCTTTTGAATCCAAGAACTGGTAATATCTCTTTGAATGAGTACATGAGGCGCTATAGGATGATACGTTCCCGTGCCACAAACAAGTACCTACAACAGGATCTTGTTGCACATCTTTGGGCTAAAAGAAGCATGGAGTAGGCGTTTAAGTTTTATGTTGTTAAATGTTTTTTAAAATGTTGTTTAAGTTTCATGTTGTTAAATGTTTTTTTTATGTTGTATAATTTTCATGTTTAATGTTACTTAATGTTATTTAATGTTGTTTAATGGCTTAGAAAGTTATAGGAAAAAAAACAGAAGTTTTAAAGTTTTTTTAAAAAAATTTGAAAAACAAAACTGTAAAAAAAAATATAAAAAAAAAATCAAATATAACGGCTATATGACGTCAGCAACTAGCCGTTGGTTTCAAACGCCTGGCCCGGTCCGAGGTTGGTTGGCTGGCTAGGTTGGGCCAGTCGGTTGGCCCTTTTCTCCTTTTTGGCCCGGTGGGACCCATGAGCCCTTTGGCCTAGCCCTTAGTTGGAGACGGTTTTCGTGTCATTTTGGGCTATTTTCGGCCCTATGGCTCTTTGGCCGGATCGGTTGGAGATGGACTTAGCCCACTCCCACACTCCCCTACCCGATATTTTGTTAAAAAAAAAAGTTTATCAAATGCTCTACTACTTTATTTTACAAATGATTGTTCTTAAATTAGAACAACATTTATTAAATACTTTTAAAAAAAGTCTTTAGCACGCGGATAATAATGTGATTAAATTAGTTGTCAAATGATCGTTTTTTTTAACAAACGATATTATCTACACTAAGGGAGAGGGGGTGAGCTTAGCCTCACAATGGGCTAGCAATAATGTGATTCAATCAATTGTTTATTAAATATTATTTTCTCTATTCTTAATGTAAATTCTATAGATACCGATTTTATTATGTGAATTTAGCTGCTTTAATTGGTTTATGAGGGGTTTCTTCTAGCATGATCTAAGATTATTCATTTACTTCAAATATTTGACTTTTCTTTTGTCAATTTAATTGTCAATTTATGCATATAAATACATTTAAAAAGTATAAATCGCGCTTAGCATGCCGTGATTCAAAAAATGTCTTCTGCACGCGCTCACGCGTGCGTGAAAGTTAGTTGACATATAAAGCCAACAAGTCCATTGAATAGTGTTTTTGATGTCACAAGCTTCACCATAAAATAATTGGACAAAAATGCCTTTCAAAGTGCCGGTTTACCGTAAAATGTGGAGTGCCTTGACTTAGTAAAAAAAACTCTCAAACATGAAACATAAAACATGAGAAAAGTCGAGATAGCATAGTCCACTGAAAACCCTAAACCCCTAAATTCCCATTTTCTTCCAAACCCTCTTTGAAATTAGGGCTCGATGATTAAGCTTCTTGGTTCAAATCCACGGCGTGTCAATGCCATTTCTGGGAGTTCTCGTGCACTGTTTTGCTCAATTAAGGCCGCGGCCTCCTCTCAACCCCCATTTGAGCCTTTGTACATTAGGATCTCCCGGGCCGGAAATCCTAGGGTTTCCGTTGTACCGATTCTCAATCAGTGGGTGGAAGAAGGGAGAGATGTCAAGAAATGGGAACTCCAGAGTTTCATCAAGCTGTTCCGTAAATATCGCCGCTACAGCCACGCTCTCCAGGTAAAAGAAAAAGAAATAACTTTTAAGTTTTTATACTAGTTTTTGTATAATATTGTCTTAGAAAATGGAATGAATGTGAAATGGAGTCAATCATAGCCTTTGATTTCAGTCACAGAATCCGGTGAGATTAAATTTTGTAGAAATATTCGTATAGAAAAGATTATGATGGAAAATAGATAACCCAATTGATCAAAATTTCCGAAGTATGAGCTAATTTGCATATACAGGGCAGGTTGTTGACATGAAAATTGATTGTGAAATGAACTCTGATAACCCATAATCATTTTCGGAGAATTTGTTAAATCATTTTTAGCAAAAGATAACATTGTTTGGATGGAGAAGCGGATATGATGAGTGCGGTTTACGTGTACTATACAGGGTATACACAATACAAGCTTCATTAAAACAACACTTTGTTTTCTTATCAAATAAAGAGACTGCCATTTAGCAAGAGGTTGAAGAACAAGCGTCGTAAAAGCAACACCTTGTTCTGGTACATATGTTTTACACTGCTAGATTTGGATTGTTTTATCATCTCTAGGGTGGTTGTCATTAGTATACTTTTCAAGTGTACTTGGGTTGTGTCCGATAGATGCTCTCTTTTTGTGATATTTATAACTTTCAACTGTCATCACTCTGCTAAGAATGCAATTCTACTAGAATTCACATGTTTCAGCCTGTAAAGTTTCTCAAGACAATGCTTTGAAAACGTAATGATATGAAGCACAAATTCATAATGATGTAGTTCCTTTTGTGGATGCTAGTGAATGCTTGTGTGTTGATGACCGTGGTAGATGATTCTGGTCATGTGCTTGTAAACTCTTAGGAAGTTTTTGCTTAAGCAATGATCAACTCAAATAAATTTCAAGTTGATAGTATGTGTTCTGCATGTTATTAAACAGGACCCTGAATTGTGACCAATAATAAAATAAATGATAAAACTGGAAGACCCTGAACTGTTATTGTTTTAGATTTCAGAATGGATGAGTGATGCACGGAACCAGTATCTGACTCCGGGAGACATTGCAGTTCGGCTAGATTTGATCTCAAAAGTTCATGGCCTACAACAAGCTGAGGCGTACTTTAATAGCATACCAGACCAACTGAAAAACTTCAAGGTGTATGGTGCTCTTTTATTCAGCTATGTTGCGAATAAATCTTCAGAAAAGGCTGAGATTATTTTTGAGAAGATGAACGAGTTAGGTTATTTGAAAGGATCAGTAGCTTATAATGCTATGCTGACCCTCTATTCTCAGATAGGTAAACATGAAAAACTAGATATTCTAGTAAAGGGGATGGAAGAAAAGGACATTGATTATGACAGTTATACATTGAAGATTCTATTGAATTCGTATGCAGCCATTTCTGAGATAGACAGAATGGAGAAGCTTTTAATGAAGATAGAAGCCGATCCTTTGGTCAATGTAGACTGGAATGGTTATGTTATTGCAGCAAATGGGTTCTTGAAAGCTGGCTTATTAGAGAAGGCTTCAACAATGCTTAGGCGATCAGAGCAGCTCATCAGCAATAAAAAAAGTAAATTTGCTTATGAAGTCCTCCTCACTTTATATGCTACTATTGGGAATAAAGATGAGGTTTATCGTATTTGGAATATGTACAAAAATATGGTGGGATTATATAATTCTGGCTATCTTTGTATGCTAAGTTCATTAGTAAAGCTGGGTGACATTGATAGTGCTGAGATGATCGTGGAGGAATGGGAATCTGTGGCCAAGTTCTTTGACATTCGAATTCCCAACCTGCTGATCACTGCGTACTGCAAGAAAGGTCTTTTGGAGAAGGCCGATTTATATATAAAGCGGCTTGAAGAGAGCGGTAAGGAGCTGAATGCAAGCATTTGGACTCGCTTGGCAACTGGATATCATATGAATGGTCAGATGGATAAGGCGGTGGAAACAATGAAAAAAGCAATATTAGCAAGTCGAGCAGGATGGAAGTTCAATCATCTAACTTTGGCTGCATGTCTTGAATACTTGAAAGAGAAGGGGGACGTGGAAGTAGCACAAGAGCTTTTGAGATTAATTAGAGATACAGATCATTTTTCAGCTGATTTGTGTGATAAATTAGATAAGTATGTTATTGGTGAACTTCATAGAAGAGATGGGGAAGTATCACAAGAACTTTTGACATTGTTGACAGGGAGTGATCATCTTTCAACCCATTCGTATGATAAAGTTGAAGATTACACATATGATGAATCTAAGGTTATGGCATTGATAAATTGAAAGAGGATAGTCATCTGGGAGGATTTGATGAAATCTACTATTGCAAAGGGGTTGATAGCACCAGTTTTCATTCTGTAGAGGGTGTTTGGTTCTATAACCAACAAAAGGCGAACGTCCACGCCATATTTCTTTTTCAGCAGAACTAAAGGAAGGTTTGTTCTCTTTCGTGTTATCGTTGTATTTCAGGTGGATTGAGTACGTTTGTACAGATTTTCATTTAACCACAAAATTTTAAAATAAGCTGACATCAAGAACAATGCGAAAGAGGAAATGAACTGTGGATTGTTCTTTCTGTCATCGCCTATTGTTCGTTATCGGTTCTTATAACATATATTGCCTATTGTCCGTAATTGGTTCTTATAACATATAATCTTATGCGTGCTCCGTAATTAAAACTTACAGAAGTTTGAATCGCATTCGGATAAATCACAATAGCGTTTAATTTAATGATTCAGAGAATGCAAATACTGAATGATGAGGTGTTTGTCACTACGGATATCGAATGATGCAGATAAATCTGTGCCTTATATAAAGCTGGTATGCCGGGATGACGATGTCCTAAGCCCACTGTTCTAAATATTCCCATCTAGCGCAGCCTAGGCAAGGCGGCTGGCTATTGTTCCGATTAATGCTTAGACGTTTGAAAATTAAGAAATGGCGTCTAGACACGCTTGCCTAGACCGCCTAGGCACCCGTCTAGCCCGACCAGACCTGCTTAGGTCACGACTCACTTAGACAGAAAATAAATGATTTTTATTTTGCATTTTTTTTCTTTCAATAAGTTGTAAGAGATTTGTTGTATATTTAAATGAACACACATTATATCCTTGTTCTCCATGTTTTCATTAAGTTCATAATATATATGTCATTTTATTTTGTAGTTTATGATGAAATTATATAGTTAAAAGTGAATAGTACTAGGAGTGTTTCGTTAAAATTCTCATATTTTAAGTATTAGCTGACACTTATTTATACAAAATATAATAGATTTACTCAAATCCGCCTAGTCCGCCTAGGCCCCACCTAGCCGCTTAGACTCCAACCCGTCGCCCGACTGGCGCTTAGCGTCTTTTAGAACCTTGCTAAGCCTATTGCATGATGCCGTGTACTTTAACTTGTTCACATGAAATCGCGTTTATTGGTTTAGGACACCGTTACAATGTCATCTTCGGACGTAAGTTTTCATTTAATTAACACAACCGGGGCCCATAAAAGATGATAAGAAATTATGTAAAATTCTTTCAGAAATAATGGGGAGCAAGGTCCAGTGGCATTATTGCATGGAGATCAAAGTCTGCAATTTGGTCAGTAAGTCAAAAATAAGGTTGATGTGGTTTTTTGACATTTGACGAAATGAGTGTTGGACAACGTTGGCTAATCATCGTTTAATCAAAGTACTCACTCAAAGCAGTCATTTTCTCGAATTTAGTGGTATTTAATTTTATTTATAAGGGAGAGATTTTGGATTCGAGTTTTGTTTATAACAAATTTGATATTAATTTATTAAAGTTGGATTATTGTGTGAAGAGAAACTTATATACATAAGTACATTGTTACAGTGACGTCTTGCCATGAAATAAAAAGGGTAAATGACAAAAAACTATCTCAACTATTGGTGTCACGACACTTTCATACCTCATTTTTAAAAATTGACAATGTCATACCTCATCTTACGAATTTGTGCCAATGTCATACCTCCGTCAGTTTTTCTATTAATTTTTCTGTTAATTGCTAACGTGGCTATATACAGGCCCACTCACTAATCCAACTGGATTAAAAAATCATTAAATATAATTTTTAATAATTAAAAATTAAAAAAAATTAATTTTTTTATAATATTAAATCCATCTCTCTCCTCTCCCTCCCTCCCTCCCACCTCTCACACCTCTCTCTTCTCTGCATCCCCAGAACCCCTTCCCCTAACCTTCCTCCACCACCCTCCCCATAAACCCAGATACCTGTGTCCCCCCTCCCCCAAAACCCAGCTCCCCTTCTCCCATTGACCAATCAGGAAGAGGAGAAAAAAAAAGGAAGTTTTCCTTCCTTCCCGTCGGCACTTGCACCCGCACACCCAACCCAACCAACTCTGGCGATTCTCGCCATTTTTTCCGTCGAATCACCATCATCCAACACCCACAACCTCTTCCACAACCTCCCCTATACGATCTCCACCCAAATTTGGGGATTTTTAAGCCCAAAAATCGTGTAAAACCGTGCGGGTGGCCGGAGTCTACAGCGGTTCCTAATCTCTGCAACCTTCAACCCAAAATCACAGCAGCAAAAGCTTTTTGCTTCCTCCTCTTCTTCTTCTTCGAAATTGGCGAATTCAAATTCTAGGGTTAGGGTTTGGGATATTTACAGGGATTAATGGGTGTGCAGGAAGGGGGGTGGAGGAAGAGAGGGCGGATGCGGGGCGGGGAAGGGAACACGGTGAATGGAGGGTGAGGCGGGGGGGTCGGGTGGGACAGCTGGGAGGGGTTGGGTCGGAAAGGGGCTCGGGGATGCAGAGGAGAGAAAGGGGCTCGGGGATGCAGAGGAGAGAGAGGAGAGAGAGGTGGGGGAGAGAGATAGAGATTTAATATCATAAAAAAAATTAATTTTTTTAATTTTTAATTATTAAAAATATATTTAATAATTTTTTAATCCAGTTGGATTAGTGAGTGGGACCCGAATGTAGCCACATCAGCACTTAACAGAAAAATTAACAGAAAAATTGACGGAGGTATAACATTGGCATAAATTCGTAAGATGAGGTATGACATTGTCAACTTTTAAAAATGAGGTATGAAAGTGTCGTGACACCAATAGTTGAGGTAGTTTTTTGTAATTTACCCAAATAAAAATGTGTGAATTTTTTATCCACATGTTCTTATTGGTACGAGACACCACATGGTAATCTATCTGTGCATGTAAAGTGTTCTCTATTTAGTATAAATTTTTACTTATAAAAAAAAAGAGGTTATCGACGTATTAAAAAAACTCTAGGCTGCTATAGCATTTAGAAAAGGGAACTCTAACGAAAAGCTCATGGTACTGTTCATTTTAACGAAAAACCACATTTTTACATTAAAATGTCAATCATAGTACTATTCACTTTACCAATTTATTTTATCGTTATCTTTAAAACTCAAAGTTTTCAAATATTTTTCATTAATTTTTCTTTTAAAAAAAAGTAACAAACACAAATGAGGGAACGAGAAAATGACAACATAAACTGCCATAGATTCCAATTGCACATCAAACGGTCCAAACCCCACTAGACTCAAAATTGTTGTCACAATCTCCTTTTGCAAAATGCTTCCAACTTCTTTACTCCAGCTATACAAACCCACGTACGTTTCTAAAATAGATGTTTCTGATGGTTGATATCTAATTGATATGTTTAAATAATATAGTCGTGTATAAAAATATCGATATGTTGTCGATACATTTTCAAAATTATTGAGGGACGTATGTTTTTAGCATTGCTAATTTTTACTTAAGACTCTTTATTTCTTCTTACACACAAATCAAACATGTGAGCAATCATTCTCTTCTTATACTTTTAATAACTAACTTAAGTGTGTGTGTATCTGTATTTTAATTTGCATGTAAAGAAAAATAACGTCGTATATTAGTCAAATAAAAATAGTGGTGCCATTCACACACCCATATTAACTTCTACCCTTTGATTTTTATCAATTTATTTAATCCGACAACCGGATAAAAAGTAAAAAAGAGTCTGCAGATAATATATTGCGGAAAGAATGAAGTGATGAACGGATGATTTAATCCTCTCAACCACTTGCATTGAATTGAAGTCCTTGCATTTGCCAGAAATCGAAATCATTGTTCTTCAAAGCTGGGCGTGCAATTATATTAGAGATTATGTTGGAATTTGGTTGAGGTGACCATGCAACAACTGTTCATAAATCTCAAATTCTATTATCCCCAGTGGGATTGAAATAATGATTCATATGCCACATTGTCACAATTGGTTTTGATTCTGTTCATCCGAAAACAAGAAACAAAAACAAAATAGCACTAATAATGTGATTGATGCATCAACAATAGTCTTGTATTGGAGAATATAACCACACACCGGAGATATAACAAACAACATACAAGTTATATGCGGAAAATTCGCATCTAGGGTCACTTAAGGAATTTCAGAATTCCGTCTCTGCAATGGTGATCCAATGCATGCGATTGGGTCTTGCACCCATCTGCCTATTGTTTTCTTCAATAGCAGCTGGGTTCGTGGAGTGAAGATGCCTCCAGATAAAATTTAACATTCTTCAAGTATCATGAATAGCATTTTCTACATTTTGTATTTCAACGTGAATTTCAGCAAGTCGCTAGGCCATGACTTCTCGATATACACTGGTAGAAAACTCTTTTGATGTTTTTTGTTTTTGTAGAGCACAAAAGTATCCTATGTAATTAGATCCAGAAGTCTTTTAATATTTTGGTTGTCATATTACTCGGCAGCAACTTAAGACTTTTTGGCCATGTAGTGAATGCTCATCCGTGATATCCTTGCCCACAACCTAAGTGGTGGTGGCCCTTTTGGTTTTGGCACCATCCAAGCGTACATTTGTCATTTACCCATAGTCGCCGAAGGCTTTCAAAATGAGTCGACTACTTTTCCTATAGGGTTCTCTGCCATCTCATTATATCTCGGAAGAATTCTTGTATGTATCTTATTCACCATGTGACGTAACTGTAATCTTTTATTTGAGAACTTGATTTGTGCACATATTATAATTTTAATAAACTTATAAACCATATCAGTATGTTACGTGATATACTAAACTTCCAAAATAATTTCTTGGTAACACCTTTGATGTTTAGGTGCTACCCTACAAGGTCCACCACGAGTATGTATGTTTTGCTTTAGGTTGTGTTGCAAATGGGTGGGGCTATATGTAACTTTGAAAACTTGAAAAGAGGTGGTAGGAAGGAAAAGGACATGCCTCGTCGGATAGTTTGATAAGGATAAGGATTAGAGTTAGAGGATTTTCTACGATCCTTCAAAGTATCAGATATTTTGAGTTTTTAAGAGTTAATTTTTTTTTTTGGTAAAAAACATGAAAATCAAGATTTAATGGTTAAAAAAACTGAAATATTTTATACTCCAAAGCACCATAAATTATTATAGATTGAAATTATAGGGTCAACCTAAATACTCAATTCCAACACTACCTTTGAAGAAGCATAATTATGGTAATAAACTAGGTAATCTAAGAAAATCTAACCGTCTCAATTGGTCAAAATTCTCAAGAATTATGTCATTTGGATGGACCAATCTACATAACTTAGTCAATGTGCTGATCCATAGTCTTCACGTACAGTGGCGTGTGCTTAGGGTAATGAATCCGCACTATTGGTGATCAAATATTATCGATAATGTATGTGTTTCAGTAGAAATAGTTAAGGGATGAAGTGTGCAAAAAAAATGTTAAGAAATGAGGTATAAATGAGTTGAGTTAAAACTTGGCTAGAATGCTTC
The DNA here is from genome assembly GCA_024362995.1 of Heteromeles arbutifolia. Taxonomy (NCBI): domain Eukaryota; kingdom Viridiplantae; phylum Streptophyta; class Magnoliopsida; order Rosales; family Rosaceae; genus Heteromeles; species Heteromeles arbutifolia. The sequence goes on along the minus strand of JANCRC010000012.1, from coordinate 28,403,304 downwards.
TTTTCAAGTTTGAATGATATTACTATTAATTATGATATTGTTGATGAATTATTCATCAATAATATCTATATTAGTTATTCTGTCTCTTTAGTTTTTCTACATAATATTCTGTCTTATTTTCTTTTTTCTTTTTTTTTGTCGAACAATAAATTTGTTAAATTAATTTTTGTTGGATATTCGGTCTTTTTCGTGCCTTAGCCCTTAGGCCTGGCAGAATTGCGGCATCTCTGTCCGGAACTCGTTCTTTCCCGGAAGCTAAAGCTAAATACCAATCAAGCAAGAATTAGCTTCCCACATTCATCACAACAACAACACCAACCAAAACTGCAATCTAATCATTCCAAATTAAACATCTATATTGTAATTGTAGTGCGTATGTTGGAGCATAAAAATTGAATAATGCGGACCAGACGTATACACCCGGAACTCCGGAGCTATCTGGTTTCTTCTAAACTTGCGACGAGAGAGAGATAAAAAAAAGATAAAATCTATTTCAACCATTGACATAAAATTAGCAACACACTCATCTGCTGGAATCCGCACGTCTTTCATATAATCTTTCTACTCATTTTTACAGGGGTACAATCAGGCAAGGGAGGTAAAAATTTGTTCAGAACAAAACAAGGCACAGCATAAAGCAACAGAAGAGAAAAAAACATATTCTGCTGAGCGACTTATCAGCCTGCATTACATGCCTTCTAACCCGCGGACTACCGCTCCCCGCCAGATTATACGAATTCGGATTAGTATACAAGTTTGTTAACGAGTTGCCAAAAACCCTTGCATATACCATTTCACCAAACATGTCAGCTCCTGGATTGATCGCGGTTGTGGCGACGCCAGGACTATTCCCTGGGTCCTGTAGGGGACTGTTTAGTTGTGAACCGTAAGGAGAACTCCGATGATGAAGTTGCGGAGTAACGTATTGACTGGTGGGGGTACGGGCTGATCGCGGTGTGTCAACCCCACAAGGACGAAGGGGTCTTCTCGGAATCACTATACCAAGATGAGGAGCCTTGCCTTTCGAGGGCTTTGGGGGTTTGGTTGTTTGTCCCCGGCCGTAGAGTGGGACTAGAGAGGACTCGGAGACTTGAGCTTTGCATACAGGGCACTGGGGCTGTTTCTGCTCATCTTGGTTTTCGGAAGACGGGCTTTGGAACTGAAGCCACTTGTATATGCAAGGCCAGCAGTAGAGGTGACCGCAGAGGGTGACCACTGGATCCTGCACAGAGTCTAAGCAGATGCTGCAGTCGAAGGTGCCACAGGATTTGTTGTCGGAGTCCGCGACTTCATCAGATACGGTATTCCATTTTTCAAAGGAACATTTATCTTGTCCAATGGAGTTATCTTGAGCCACAACCTCTGGAAAAAGCTGCTCTGTAGCCATCTTAACCGATCGAGAAACTAGTATTTGGGAGCTGCGTAAATCTGAGACATGGAAAAACAAGAACGTTAGAAACATGGTCTAAAAATCAGCTTCTAGCGAAAGTTCAACGCCGTCAATGCAAAAGGCTAGAGAAAGATCAACAAGACTTCAAAGGATCAAGAAAGCATCAAAATTTACGCGATTAAAAACCATTGGACCAAATGTTATAAAATAAAAAATAAATAAAAAAAGGAAAAGTTGAAACAAAAGTAACACCACCGATATATAAATAATCAAATTAGTACAGAAAAGTTAAACCAAACAGTAAGATCAGATCGAGTATATTTATCAATTATCAGCAGCCCTTCTAGAAGGGGCTTAAACAACAAAAACATTTTAAATTCTCTCCCACATATTTGTTCAATATTTAAACAATAAAAAACATTTTAATTTCTCTCCCAATATTTAATCAATATTTTCCATGTTCATAGAGCAGAAACGTTCAGAAACCAGATCGTAATCGAAAACGAACAGAAAGGCCAGGAATACCTATGTTTTCAATGCTTAAGGTTGACTAGTACGTAGAGACAATCTTGTTTGACAAAACAGGTGAACTAGGCAGCCTAAAACACGACAGATCTAAGTAACCAATGTTTTATACAAGTTGTGTCACTTTTTTGCTGTTCTTGTACATGTAATTGAGTTCCAGAATCCAGCTCTACATATAATCAGTTAAAACCCAAAGCAAAAAAGAAGAGGCAAGAATCCCTTTTGATTCTTGAGCTGAAATCGCTGGACGATTAATCAGCTCGAGAATCCAAAAACACAACAACCCAAGAGGAAAAACAATTCAAAGAAGGAAACCCCACAAACAAAACAAGGAACAGATAGAGGGAAGTTGAGTGCATACCAGCAAGATGTGAGAGGTGGGTTTGGGAGGGTTTTCGTTTCTCTGTGAGCTTTGGAAGCAGAGCGTCAATGGAGAAACAGAGAGAGAGGAGAGAGAGCGCTGCGGGTAATGGGTCTTGGAATATGGAGATTGGAGAGGGAGGAGGATGATGGGGATGGGAATGGGAATGGGAAAGTGCAAGATGAGGAGGAAAGAGAGAGGGAAGAGGGGTATATATAGAGACAAAACATACTACGTCTTCGAGAAACCATTATTTGATAATAAAAAATTATAAAATCCATCAGCCACTTTGCTCTTCACGCACAGTTCCCTTCTCCTTACCCTTTCCTTCTCTCTCTCATACGTGGCACACGTCCATGATCCTTTTTTTCTTTTTCTTTTAATTTTTAATTTTTTTATTATTCATTCTTTCCATTGAATTATGTTATTGTTTCTTTTTCTCCCTTTGTTAACCTTGTTTTATAGTTGGTGTATGAATTTGGTCCAATTAGCTAAAGCATTGAATTGGTTCTCTGTTTAAGCTCAAATTTAAATATTCCTTTATGTAATTGTGTAATTTGTGTATGAATTATTCATATCAACTCATTATGGCTCTTGGCCCTGACAACGTCCTCGGTATAGAAGAGATCGGAAGCAATTCTTTTTTACTCAAATTACCGTCCTTAGCCGAATGGAAAAAATAAAAATTGTTGTCTTATTGTTTCTAGTTCTTTAGTGACTCGAATTTGAACTCATTGTTCTTTTTTTTCTTCTAAGTCGTTCTTCAAAGAAATAAACATTGCAAACAAAACAAAATATGAATGTATATGAGTATTTGGTCTTTTTTGTCATTGTAGTGCTTTAGTGATACATAATAATAGAAAAGTTGCGTATAAAAGTCATATATGAAACATAAATTTATTTTTACAAATATGTGATATATGCATGCAACACTACAATATTACACTAATCTTACATGCACGAGTTTAATGTACTTTTGTTGTGTATGAATGGTGTTTCACTAAAAAGAAATGTTAGGCGGACTCGCCTCAAAATGAAGTCTTGCTGAACGTGTGTCTTTTTTACCCCGCAATTAATATTCTTATTTGGGTCCCCTCAAATAAAAGTAAAGATGTTGAAGTTGTTCTCTCTTTTCTAACCTCTCTTTAACCCTAACACGATGAATGATGAACTCAAACAATCTCTCTCTCTCTCTCTCTCTCTCTCTCTCTCTTTTCTCTACATGTCTCGTCTCTCCTGTCCAATGGACTCAGAGGCAACAATCGTAAAAACTCCAGTCGGTAACCATAATCGAATGGCCATTGGCAGTCATAAGAGGACCAACTTTTGCATAGATTCTCATAGAAAATTAAAATTAAAAATTTATGCAACATTCTCCAGCAAGAAGCAAGTTCAAAAGTTCAAAATCCCTATTTCTTCAAGAATCTATGAATAAAAATAGAGAAAGATGTCGTATTGAAATGGCAGAGAAGAAGAGAGAGATTGTTTGAGTTCATCGGTTGGGGGGATGAGAAGTGTTTTTTTTTTTTTTGTTAACAAGCAGCGACAAGTTGGTATTTGATTAATCATCTCAAACAATACATAGGTGTCAAGTGGGTATAATATTACAGTGACCAAGAAAATAGTCTAGAGGTGAATTTGCTCAAACAAGACAACAATAGTAAACCCCTAAACGGCTACCACATGTATGAAAACTTCACATGCCACCCATACAAGCTGTCATTGGCTCACAAGACGGTAGGTATAACAAACTTGTATCGGCAACTGCAAAAGGTCACTGCCGAATAGCAATGTCGCATAAAGTCATCGCGAAAGCAAGACCACATAAAGACAACACCACGTCACACGTCACTCAAATGCGAAAACCATATCCAGCCACACAATACCTCGCTAGGCGAGATGACAGAACTAAACTAAATTAAAATTAGCTAAACCAAACTACTTCCAAGAACTATTTCAAAAAAAAAAAAAAAAAAACTACTTCCAAGAACGAAACCACGGCTAATTCCGATGAAGCCGAGAAGAATAACGCTTGCACACTTATCCACTCGGTTAAGAAGGCCAATAATTTTCTTCTTTGTTTTTGTTGTGTTAATTTTGATGGTCGATCTTCTTTTATACATTGCTATATGTTGACTACTATCATTTGATAAGTGCAGGGGAAAAGATTTTTGTTCGAACTAGTGAATTTTTGTATATTCTACCTCCATCACAGGTTTAATCTACCTTTCCACAATTATTTTTGTTATTAATTTACCACTGTCTTTTTTTATTCTACCTCTATTACATATTATTGTATTTTAGCTACCTACATATCACCATTTTTTTTTATAATACATCTCTCATGATCTATACGATAGATTTTTGTTCATAATCTACCAGTGACACAAATTATTTTGTATTATCTATCTATATCACATTTCTTTTATAATCTACCTCTATTATAGATTAATTATAATATCTAACTACAATACACTTTTTTTTTTATCTACCTCAAACAATGTTTCTTTTTAAGTTTTGATGAACTTACAGGATTTGTTGTAAACGAGTTTTTAAATTTTTTTTTTCTATAAGATTTATTGTAGATAAAGGCATTTAAAGATTAAATTTTAAAATTAAAATTTAAGGATTTTAAATATATTTTATTTTCAAGAGCAAGACCGACGTAATAAAAAATCAAATAAAATTGAAATTGTACTCAATTCGAAAGCAGCTGAATTTTTTGACTGGACCAAAATATCCTTAATAAAATCACGAAAGAACTCATTAACATTTAGAGCTATTAATTTAAAATTAAGAAAGTAATCTTGCATATTTTTATTTTTATTTTTTAATCATCTTGTGTTGGTGATTTGTCTACATCAATTGAGCATTTCCGCTGTGTTACCAAAAAAGGCAAAGTTGTCCACTCCATCGGACGAACGGAGAAGAAGAATATTCAACGTGACAAGAGAAATCTTGAGTCTAAATGTTTTCAACTTTTAATTCTTAAGGTTGATTTTCTTGGGACGCGAAAGTTCCTCGAAGCTGTATGGATACAAGCAAAAATGAAGATTGAGAATCCGGGAAAAAAAAAATTTAAGAGTACCATGAACACAAGTTACGTGTTATATTATTTCACGTATTATAATAAAGAGTAGACGATGTGATTAAGATGTCTCATTTTTAAAAATATTAATAAAATCAAATATATATGATATAATTTGAATGACATAGTAACACCAAGTAATCGAGTTTCAGTCTTCAGACACTAAAAAGTTGCCCAGACCCAAAACCTTGTTAAACAAAAGTGGATACTAAACAACTGAACTACAAACCTCGTGACATATATTTCTTAAAAAGAAAGCAAATGCATTGTACATCTAATAACGGTTTAATTTGGCTTCTCACTGTTATTATTTATTAACTGACACATTTATTTATTTATTTTTATGTTGATATCTTTTCCTCGACAGAAAAACTTTTGAACAGACTACCTATAATTCAAATAAAATGTACTTAATAAAACCATCTTCCTTTGGACAAATACAAGAACATTCGGACCTATTGGCGTTCGGATCGTTGTTTTAGATATTCATTGTTTTGAGGGGGGAAAATAATTTAGCTTAAGATCAATGTAAACTTCATTTTTTTGAACAAACTAGATCAATATAATCTTTAGTACCTAGGAATATATCAAGAGTTAATTAATTTTGGTTTTAAACTAGGTCAATGAGTTTTTATTTATTAATTAGGTTTAGATCAACGAGAAATGTCACATGTGAACTTCAGCCCTTATAAATGGTTGGGAAATGACATCTTTTGGTCTTAATGATCCGTCTGAGACTTAAATCCAAACGTTAATTCAATTAAGCACATTAAAATTATAGGAAAGACATATTTTTGGCCAATAAAGATGTTAAAAAAAAATATCAAATGCAAATTTGAAGATCTATGTGACAATGTTAATTTTTCTTTCGGCCGGTACCACTCATGACTATATTACTAAGTTCAAGTTTTGATTTGTTTCAGTATTAATTATTCTTAACTCACAAGGATTCAATTTCGTAAGCTTTTTACTTTTGTAGTTGGTAAACAGTTTAATCTTTGTATGAATAAACTATAGTACATCGATATATTAATAATTAAATGGAACTTGACTTCTTTAGCACCGATCATCTAGAAGCAAGGAAAAATTATTACATATAAAATAATACGATACGTATACAAAGGAGTTGCTCGGATACTTTTACAGTGTTTTATCATCATTTACCTCTTAGGACAAAACAAATAAATAAATAAACAACCCATCAATCCCCAATAAATAAATAAACAACCCATCAATCCCCAAGGGGCAAGGACCAAGACCAACCTATAGGGTTAGGAAAAAAAAGAAAAACACGAAGGGTAGGAAGAAGAAGTATATATAAAAGCAGTTTTAGGATTATTAAAGTGCTTCCAATTGAACAGCTTCCGTGTCCATGTCTATGGACTTTGTAAATACCAGTCTAAATACACAGTACAACCAACCATGTTGATGAATTATTTTGCATGAATCGCAAAGAATAAACCACTAAACAGATATAAAGCACAACTGGGAATTTCGGACGATGCTTTTCTCCTCTATACAAAATAAATTAAGAAATAAAGTGAAACAATTGTATTGCTTGCATGTTGCTTGCACAGTTGCATCAAATAGGACGCCAAGTGATATCGTTTTTCGCAGTAAGAGGAGAAAACAATTTGAACAATTTGCAAACTCTACGTAGTTGACTACTTTGCATTGGTTTTTTTAGTAGTTGATGACCAAGCACTAGTGCTAAGTGTATATATAATGTCATCGGGCCGGGGAAGGAAGACAATGCCTTTTATACCGTTGTTTCTCTTTATCAAACCCATTAAAAAATCGTAAACGTTAATCAACTAAATAATTTCACATTACCCTATCAAGATTAGAGCTTTGAATCTATTCACCAAAAGAAAGACTAATATGGTTTCAATGTACGATGTTAAACATTGTGACGTGACACTTTTTACAATTTTATACTATGCATATATCATGAAGACTATCTAATCTTAATACATTGCTTAATAGAAGTGAGACTCGGTTTTATACAGATATGTGTACGATCCACTTCTATTTGAAATATGTGCGTAGAATGTTTGACGATGGTATAGAAGGAATAGGTTATATTTGATTCCTAACCCTTTAGCTAAACTTTGAGTTTTCTCATACTTTTTAGTGAATTCCAATTTGTTTGTTTTTTTATTAAATTATTGTTGAATAATCTTCACTTTATTTATGTTGTGTTAGTTTTACTCTCAATTTTTTTTTCATCTCTTGACGTATTTTCTCATTATTGTAGCATATTTTGTATCTAAGAAACAATGTGGGTCGACAAATAATAATGTACCTCATTATTTCCGGTAGTTATTTTTTTACGCTTCTTTTTTTTTTCTTCTCATTTTTTAATTTTTGGATACTTTATGCTACTTTTTTATTTTTTTGTAAGTTGTGATTTGTTTTCTAATCATTTTTCTCCTTAAATATATAGTGCAAATTTGCTTTATGTTCTCTTTCTTTTGGTACGGTTCGCTTATAGGATCATATCATTGTTGTTGAAAATAATAAAACACATAAGTGTAACTCATTGTTTATGGGTTCAGTCTGGACTCTGGAGCTTAAGTTTGTAAACCTTTATTTAGTTGTTAAATATGTGTCTTTTGACTTGATCTTCAATCTATTCCGTCATCTGAGTTACATGAAAAAACGCATAAACTTTGCAATCAAATAGAAAATAAAAGTCATGAAATTTGATGATTAATAGTATTCCAGCTGATAATATGCTTCTTCATAACCCTAATTATTTAGTGTGTATGGCCATGTGCATGGTATTGGTGTCATTGACGAATAGAGACAAACTTCTTTTCCCGGAAAAAAAAATTGAGAGAGTGTTATTTCTAAGGGAACTTTAATGAAAAACTTACAGTACTGTTCATTTTAACGAAAAACCACATTTTTACATTAAAAAGTCAATATGGCACTATTCACTTTACCCTTTATTTTGTTCTTATCGTTAAAACTTAAAGTTTTCAAGCCTTTTTCATTAGTTTTCCTTATTCCCTAATGGCCAAATCTATGAGAGATTTTTTAATATAACCGGAACACGGAGTGGTACATCATGTATCATTATACAAATGATGGGATATGTATGTTAAAAAAGTTAATAACTTAAAAAATAAAATTTCTTACGACTTATATAAAAACACGTGGTGTACTATTGTGTTTCGGTCGTAATGAAAAATTTCTCTGTAGACCGTAGATCAAATCTCGAGGCTAGATCACAGCCATAGACCGACCAGGGGGGCTGCTAACCATTAACGTAACTGCAACACGAAAATGGGGATTCCCACTCCACCCTTATCTTTTATTTATTTATCTGATTGTCCTTTTTTTTCTTTTTTTTTATGTCAAATAAGGGTTTTGACAAAGGTATAAAATATCGATATTATCGGCGAAATATCGCCGATAATATCGTTTTTTTGCAACAGCGATATTTTCACAGTCTTCCAATTGATTATCGTGATAATATCACGATATTATCAATATTATTGATAATATTATCAATATTATCGATAATATCGCTCTCTATCTCCGTCGTCGGAATGGCAGCCGAGCTCCGTCGTCGCAGCTGCCAAGATCTACACCTCTCTCTGCCAAGATCTGCGCCTCTCACAGGTGGTGATGGTGCTCGCCGGAGTGTGCGCCACTGTGGTGGAGGTCACGGTGGGGTGGGTATGGTGCGTCTCCCCTCCGCTCGCTCGCTCCATGTCTGTTCTTTCTGCGGTGGTGAACGAAGGACTTCTGCTGCTGTGCAGTGCAGCAGATCGAACTAATTTGAGCTTCACACTAACACGGAGAGAGAGATCCGAGACTTACCTAACCGGAAAATCAAATAAGACTCGCTGGAGAGTTTATGGGCTTCGCCATTCTCATAGAGGCGGGAGAGAGAAGACTGATGATGTGTGATGATGGTAGTGTCCTCGAGCTGCTCGAGTTGAGCAGATGGTGCTGCTACGTGTGTGTGTGTGGTCACGGCAAGAGAGGGAGAGAGGTAAGAGGGTTTCGAGAGAGAGAGACAGTGCAGAGAAGAGAGAGAGAGGGTCGAAGTGAGTGAGAGAAGGAAATAGGGTCTCGGGGTAGGGGAGAGAGAGAGAAACGTGAGGAGTGCTGGGGGCTGGCACGTGGCAGCCTGGGAGGGTTTCGAAATCCAGATATAGAGTTCAGATTTAATTAGGATAAAGGACTAATTTGATAGTTCCAAATACACTTACAATGTTTGCCAGCTCGTTATATAATCAACTTAAATCAGTTAAATCCATCATGCAATGCATTTCCTTCCAATTTTTTGTGATAAACTAATAGATAATTGACTAAATAAACATCCTGCAAAGTTTCAATAAAAATTTCCAAGTTTTTCTTACAATTTCCGTGGTTTCCATATTATTTTTATCGATATCGATAATATCCCGATATTTTCATCGATATTTCCGTGTTTTTGGACTACCGATATTTCCGATATCATCGATATTTTATACCTTGGTTTTGACCACTATTTTAAAAAATTTCGCCTAGGCAAGCTATCGTTTGAAAATTAAGGCAAGCTTAAATCTGCTTAGGCGTTCATCTAATTTATAATTCTTATTTAGATAAAAAATAAATAACATTAATCATTTAGTACTATAGTCTAATGATAAGCACATTCCCCTATCGTTTGTTCAAAAAAAAAAAAGATAACTTTTATTATGTCTTTTATTTTTCTGATAAAATATAATAGACTTGTTGAATGGATGACGACTCATTATATGTTTGTTCTCTAAATTTTCAATATTTTATAATACTTTATAATTTATTTGTCATTCTATTTTACTATTATATATTTTTTTTAAGTAGACATTTATTCATATGTCATATGATAAATTTAATTAAAATTTAAAAAAAAAACCCCTAAAACCTCCACCTAAGTCCGTCTAAATAAATATCTGGACGCTACACCCTTTTCCACTGTCCGACTAACACACAGCGCTTTTTAGTGCTTTGGTTTTGACTCTTTTTGTTGCTTGATTTGATATCATCTCATGTGGAAGAAAAAACAAAGAGAGGGTGTGGACGTGGTCACGTGGAAGATGCGGTGGCGTGGGAGCCACTGCGCAGGATAACCACCGCCACACGTAGCAGCAGAGCACAACCGACATCAGAGACCAATACAAGGACACGTGGACTCGAAAGTAACAGGAATCCGTGAACATGGAGGAATGGCGGGTGATTGGCCCTTCTAGATGATTTAGATGTATATAATATTGGAATTTGGGGTATTGGCTGGGCAATAGAAATCACCAAGAAAGAAGCACTCCATTTGAGTGGAGGTGGGTCCCATGCTATAGTGTAGGATGGGACTTATACGACCATGTGTGCAACTTGTCACTTACCGCGTCGACACCAGTGTTTAGCAAAGTCCATGCGTCTCTTGGTCATCCTCCTGACTCTTTTGGATTTGTATCACAAATGGAATAAATTGTAGTAATAGGTTCTCAATTTTAATTCAATTTGAATAAGAATTTTTATCATAAATAGTCCTTGAAATTTACTCTTATCATCAAGATGATCATTAAAAATTAAAAATCAATTAGTGTAATCTCTGAAAATAGATGTCGCAAATTAATGTGATCATTCTGTCACAATTCTATTAAAAATTATATTAAGTACTGATGTGACACATAAATAAGTTCTACAAGATTTATGGGTTTTTATCACAAATGGTCCCTGAAATTGACTCACACCATCAAAATAGTCCCTGAAATTGACCTACACTATCAAGATGGTCCCTAAAATTGAAAATCGATAAATGTAGTCTTTGAAAACAGGTGTCGCAAATCAACATGATTCTTCCGCTACAATTTTGTAAAAAAATTTGTTATGTGCTGATGTGGGTTTAATAATTAATTTAAAAAGTTGTCTAAATACCTTTTTGCACAATAAAATTTTTTTTCTTATAGTAAGACCTACTCCGAATAGAGATCATTTCCATAAATTCTCAAAGGCACAAGACTTAACCAATGCCTAAGAGGGGATTTGGAAATAGTTTTCAATCAACAATAGATGCAACTCGATTATAACCTCATTATCTCAAGGCAGACCTCGCCGTTCTTTAAGTCACCAGACCACCAAGGAAGCGCCGAACAAGTTCTCCAAGATTAAGGTTGTGAAGATGTTGATCGCATAAATGTTAACGGTGATGTCCTAGAAGTCGTTGTCAATTAGCCAAGTCATCACCAAAGGTGATCTCGATCCAAGTTCAATTTTGTGAAGGGTGTCGAAGTGTGTAAAGATGAGTGCATTGAGATTTTTTTTAGAGAATAGACAGCGAATGAGGTAGAGGAATGTAGACTGGGATTGGAGGTGATTGCAGGTTTGGGTTTTTGGGTTCACAACTTTTTATTAACTATTAAATTATTAAACTTATTTGTAATTTTTTAATTTAATTAGACTTGTGTGATCCATTTATGTGTCACATCAGCACATAACAAAAATTTTGACAAAATTGTGACAGAAATGCTATATTGATTTGGGACACTTACTTGCAGGACTATATTGATAAATTTTCAATTTCAAGGACCATTTTGATGTTGCAAGTCAATTTCAAGGACCATTTTGATGTTGCGGGTCAATTTCAAGGACCATTTGTGAGAAAAAAGGACTTATGGGACCCATTTATGTGCCACATCAACACTTAACAGAATTTTTAACAAAATTGTGACGAAATGATCACATTGATTTGCAACACCTATTTTCAGGGACTACATTGATTGATTTTCAATTTTAGGGACCATTTTGATGGTGGGGTCAATTTCAGGGACTATTTGTGATAAAAACACTTGGAGTAATGATCCCTCAACTAAAAATCCATTACCGATGATCCCTCAACTCATCAAAACGTGCAGTTACGGTCATTTTCGTTAATTTCGTTAGAACTTCCGTCAAAATGAGTCACATGTCATGCATGAAAGACTAAATTAAAGGGCAAATATGAAGAAAAAAAAATTGTAACAATGGTCCCTCAACTTTAATCTAACTGGAGAAATGGTCTCTCAACTTTAACCCGATTGGAGCAATGATCCCTTAACTTTAACCCAATTGTAGAAATGATCATTCCAACATAACTCATTTTGACAAAATTATGACAGAGTTGACGAAAATGACTGTAGCTACACGTTTTGATGAGTTCAGAGATCAATGGTAATGGATTTTTAGTTGAGGGACCATTGCTCCAATTTGATTAAAGTTGAGGGATCATTGCTACAATTTACTCTTACAAATGAGATTGAACCATTAAAAGAAAAAGTAAACTATTCTCTACTCTTGATATTTTTTTTACTAGAAACCATAATGGTATTTCATTGATCATCAAAAACAATTACAAGGATGCTAATTGGGTATATTGCTTTAGTGACCAACACATTGATTTGGAGTGAATTTGCACAAATAAGTCGATTAATTAAAAAATTCTATTTGATAAAGAGCGAGGTTATGGTCATTCTCGCTCTTTGATTCTTCCTCCACTCTCATTTCGCCCGCCTGTCCTCATTCCTCTCGTCACCCTTTGGCCTCTGTTTTTCTCTCCAAATCTCGCCACCCCTCTACCTCCTACGACCCTTCTTCTGCTTTCCAGTTCAATTTTTTTCTTCAGTTTTTCTTCTTTTGTCCATCTTGCCTTCCTTTCCCAATCTTTTCCCTTATTTCCACCGTTTTGCGAGCGACTTTCAGTAGTTGTTGGTAGGTCGGATCCTCCCCCTTGGCTTGACATGGTGGTTGTTTCGGGGCCTAAATCAAATGGCACGCTTGAGGACAGATTTTAACTACTGTGCCAGCTCGATAAAGACTATAGCCCTTGCACTGCCTTACGTGGCGAGATTTGTTGAATTCAGTCCACTTAGTGTTCATCAAGGGTTGTCCCGACACTTTCTTTGACATGTTATTTGCCTACACCGCCACGTACGACTAAATTTAACGGTTAAAGCGTATAAGGGATCGAATTTGATAGCCTCGCCTATTCGGGCATTAGAATCTGGCGTTTATGCCCCCTTAGATAACGAGATTGGTTAATTCCATCACATTAGGTGTTTTGACATGGCAGCTTCGCTGTCATGTGATCCCAAATCTGGCAAATGACTGTTTTAGGTGACTAGACCCGATAGATGTGAAGTCTTAGGCAATGGGATCGGGTGTTTTTGTTGCATTTGACATTCGAACTTGACGACCTCACCTCTTTAGGCATTGGGATCTGGTGCCTCTGGTCGAGCTCTAAGTCCAATAATTTATTTGTTAATTGGGCCTCATAGAGCTCTGTGGGCCGTTCCTTTGGGCCGCTATCTATCTCTTATCCAAGTTTCGCATGCGTGAGTCCCGTCACTCATTCTCCCATCATTGGGTATTAGACACCAAGATGTGGGTACTCAACCCCGAGAATGAAGGCGATTCGCCGAAACCACAAGTGTTATCACGTATCTAATGCCCATTGACCCGTCTTCAAATTGGGTAGGAGATATGAGGCCACCGAAACCAAACCCTGATTCCGATTACTTTACTCTAGGGGGAACGAATGAGAGATAAGAAGCTTCGACCCAATTAGGGGCCCAGGAAACCCACATATTCTTCACCAGGATGAAAGGTGCATCAGACTTTGCATATGCCGCCCTAGACAGCGAGATTGGTTAGTTTCGTCATAATAGGTGTTCTGACATAAAAGCTCCGCTGCCATGTGACCCTATATATGGAGGATGACAACTTTAGGTGACTGGACCTGAGGGATGCGATGTCCTATGCTATGGGATCTGGTGTTTTTGTCGCTTTGTGCCTCTGGATTTGACAGCTTCGCATCCTCGGGCATTGAGATCTGGCATTCATGCTGCCTTGTACAATAAGATTGGTTAATTTCGCTACATTAGGTGTTCTGACATGGCAGCTCGGTTGGCCGCCATGTGACCCCAGATTTGGCAAATGATACCTTCAGGTGGCTAGACTCGATGGATGCACTGTCTTAAGCAATGAGATTTGATGTTTTGCCACCTTGGGCGTCCAGAGTTGTTGTTTCCACCACTTTGGGCTTTTGGACGTGGCAGATCTGCTACCCTAAACTTCAGTTTTGGCGGCTCAGCCTTCTGCCACTGACTTATGCAATGGCTAATATTGGAATAGTGAGGTTGCAGGTGATTGTGGATTACAATCGATGAGTTGAATGGGGGGGTCCCTTTTCGACGTATGGTATTTATTGTCTCACCTAGCTAGTGATGTGGTCGCGCTATAACATTGATTTGATGTGGTCTTCACGCTTAAGCGTTGATGTATATGGTCTCGTTTACCATTGATGGCTTTACGTTGTCTTGTTATTCTGCGATGACTCTGTGTGGCCTAGGCAATGATCGACTGTGGTTGTCGATACGAATTCGTTGCGTTTCTCGTTTTTGTGACAGATTAGTGTTGATGATGATTTTATATTTTTCGTGTGGTAGCTGTTTAGGAGTTTACTCAAGTTGTTTGTTTGAACATATTCACTCTAAATCAACATCATTGTATCGCTTATTGTTAAAAAAATATACATAAAAAATAATAAAAAATGGAGTAGAAGGAAATATTAACGAATCAGGATCCTCGCCAGATCCATTCCTTAGGGATCCCACAATCCTATCCGTTCATCGTATATCGTACAGTAAAAAATTATTTAAAATTTAAAATTTAAAATTCAAATATAAATAGTACCTAACGAAAACTGACCGCATAATATAAAATGAACAGATAAGATTACGGGATCCCTAAGGAAAGATCCGGCGATGGCGATGATCCTGATCAAGGTCTAAAATATCCATAATATCCCGATATTTCCATCGAAATTTCCGTGTTTTTGGACTACCGATATTTCCGATGTCATCGATATTTCCATCGAAATTTTCGTATTTTTTAAATTTCTATATTTAAAAAAACACCAAGGGGATTCGAACCCCTCCCATTTTACTTCTTCAACACCTTGACCACCATATCACTTATATTTTTATGAAAATATGCTAAAATATTTATATATTTTCTACCCTCACAATGTTTGCCAGCTCGCTATATAATCAACTTAAATCAGTTAAATCCATCATGCAATGCATTTCCTTCCAATTTTTTATGATAAACTAATAGATAATTGACTAAATAAACATCCTGCAAAGTTTCAATAAAAATTTTCAAGTTTTTCTTACAATTTCCGTGGTTTTTATTCAATTTATATATATATCGATAATATCCCGATATTTCCATCGAAATTTCAGTATTTTTGAACTACCGATATTTCCATCGAAATTTCAGTATTTTTGAACTACCGATATTTCCGATATCATCGATATTTTAGACCTTGATCCTGATTCAACATTAACCAAGTAAAAGGGCTACGAAAAAAATTTGAAAAATTGCTTCAATAAAATAGACTTTCTAGAAGATGGGACCACTCAAAAGTTAATGATCGAGCCGACCATTTATTGAACAATCACTTTAATTTGACCCAACCGGAAACAAATTTTGGCTCCTCAATTCCAGAAGTGGAGGTCAGTGTCACGTGCCAAGAGATCAGCCGAGAATCTTGAATACCTTCCAGAAAGATAATCAGCATACGAGATAGTATATTCCGTGTCATTATATAAATGATGAGATATATGTGTTAAAATATTAAGAACTTAAAAAATAAAGTTTTTTACTATTTAAATAAAAATATGTGATGTACCACTTATGTTTCTATCATAATAAAAAATTTCTCGAATACCTTCTAGAAGACAGAAATAAAAATGTCTCTTCATTTATTACTTTTTGTACGTTGGAGTTGAAAGTCTAGAAGAAGACATGTGGAAATGACACTGGTGGTGGTCCTAAAAGCACTGACGAGGGCCCACCTGTTTGACAACAGCACCAACACCAACGACAAGTACATCCATTCGTCTATAATATTTCTACCTTGAGTTAAAAAAAAAAAAAAAAATCATCCTAAACAAAATTGCGGGTAAGTTTTCTTTTTTTTTTTTTGGTGAACAAGATAATATATTACCTAGGCAAAGAAGCCAAAGAAACAAGGAAGCCTGCCCAGAGACGAACAAACCAAATACAGCAACAAAAAGAAAAAGTACAAGAAGGTACAAACGACACCGCACCTAAAGCTAAAAGCATCACTCCTCGTACTCCTAACTAGAAATTAAGGGGGACATGGAAGACCATTATTACTTAGAACATGCACAAGGGAGAATGGGGGTCTGTTGACCCAAACATTATCACATATCTCCCTACTTTGCCCCGACGACAAAAGGTCTACTGCCATATTGGCCGATCTTGAAACCCAAGACCAGCGGTAGTCATGAAAAGATTTGCCTAATCCTTGTTATGGTGCCCTTCCATACCCTCCTATTTGTGTGGTCACGGTTAAACCACGTCAACATTTTATATTCTTATTACTTTTTGTCTTATTATCTCTATAAAAAAATCAATATAAAATATTAACGTGGTTTAACCGTAACCGCACAAAAAGAAAGGACATGGAAAATCACCGTAACAAGGAGGGCAGATTGTAGGGCAGACAATCTGCCTCCTTTTGTTAGAGCATTAGTGATTTGACTTGTTTGACTTGCAAAAGTTGCAACTCTCTAGCCATTGTTCAAGCTAATTAAAATATGCATAAACCAGAGGAATGAAATTCCATTTATTTATAATTTTCCCTTAATTAACCGGATTATCCCATAATTTGTTGCGGTTGCAATGCAAACTCGTCGTGTTCCCAAGACCATCATTCATGCACGGAAGTTTTATTAAACTGCAGATCATGTCCCTTTTCAGTCTCCTTCATTTGCCTTGTTCATAAATGTACTTTATTATTATTATTATTCTCTCTTTTTTTATTAATGTTATCTTATTCGTAACCAAGTTGTGCATATAAGTTGTTTTACAAAATTCCTGATCGAGACCCGGCAGCCCTATCTGTAAGCTGCTGTTTACACACCTTTTCAGAGAGATGTCGACGTACTCCCTCAAAAGTTATCAACATATGTTGATAACTGTGCAATAAGATTATACAGGTGATTATAGCCCACCAATTGTTCTACCAAATGCTGCATTGAAAAGTTTACATGTTGTTTCTTCTTAATTCGAATCAAACTCAACATAAATATAATACGCAAGACTTTTAATATATAAGTAAAGAAAAAAAATACCAGACCGCAATTCTATGAAAAAGATAGGATAACTAGATATATGGTTATTAATTTTGTATTCAATGCATAATGCAAATAGTAATATAAGATTTATTTCTCCAAGGACAGACGAAACGACAATTGGAAGCAATAATTCCGGATTACTGCAGCCATAACATGCAACACAAAACATTGTCATTTAAATCTCAAATTATTTAATAACTGATCCTCACAAGATTTACGACTCCATATAAGAGAGAAATGTTAAAGAGATTCTTTCCAAAGTAAGACTTTTTATGAACTCTTTGTTATCTTATGTTTTTTTAAACCATTGGCACGGGAAGTAATGTTAGACTGTGATAGCAGAAATTAAGTTCATAGAGAGTCTCACTTTGAAAGAGTGTCTTTAGCCTGTAGAGATAGGAGAGTCCATGTTTAAGTTATCTATATATAATTAGGGGCCCTGTGAGTGTTAATACTTAATTAACATGGTAATCATAACTCATAAGTTGATTTCAAGTAACTCAATCATGATTCATTCAATCAAGTATGAGAATGGGGACATATTCTCTGCACCTATACTATATAGGGATTTACACAAGTTAAGGACTAGGGAGAGGAGGTGGCAGTGGCACCACCACCCCTGCCCGAAGTTATGCCGCCGACTCAGCTGAGTATCCTCTCCTCCAGTCCTCCTCCCTCTCTATTGCACTCTGAGGAATTGTTTTATTATTCTTTAACGTGCTGATTATTTATATAATTACGTAAAGGAATAAACTAATGTACTCATCACCGGCTGGTAGTTATTAGTTAATATTGCTTCTATAACCCTTTCTGCCATACTCCATTATTAAACGCAACAAACTCCGATTTTTTTTTAGGAAACTAGATTATAATCCTTAAATAAGATTAATTTTTCATTAAAGTTGGGTGTAATATTAAATACTGATTTTGATCCTTTATTAACTTTTGTTTTGTTTTATTTTGAGTTTTATAAATAGAAGATTTTTACTTTATGTGTATGCACATATATATATTTATGTATAATTTGTGTACCTATATATCCATGCACCGATATATGCACCTATATATACATTTTGTGTGCCTATACATATGAACCTATGTATAAATGTGTACCTATATAAATTCATGTACCTTTATAGTGTATATTGTTTATTGTGTCTCTCATATAGTTCATTTGTTTGGTTTTATGATTGTCTGTACAAATTTTTATATACAGGTTAATTCTCATTAGCAAAATGTTTTCAAAAATCTTCCATTTTAAATTGCTAAATTTGATTTGTAGAAATAAAAATTCCTATTTTTAAGGCCTAATTGGTGATTAAATTTAGAATTCTAGAAAGAAAATTTTAAAATAATAAAAGTGGTTGGGGTATTTAATATGATGTAATAATGAGTTTTTAATTTAGGGACTAAAATTATATTCATAAAAGCATGAAAAAGTAATCTTAGGTAGGTCCTTAAGTCTAAATTTTTTGGGGGGGGGGGGGGGGTGTGGTGGGATGGTCATATATGAGAGAGAGAGAGTTTATACTACCTTCAATCAAAATTTTCCAAACTTTCTGTTTCTATTTTGTCGAGAAACTCTCAAATTCATGACTGTGACAATCTTGCGTAAACTGCTGATTTGCTTATTGAATTAATACTGGAGTTAAAGTTAAGTTTTTACATTCATTAAAACTGTCAATCTACCTCTAAAATATATTACATGCAAGTCACATGATTTAAGTTGATGAAAAATTGAAAATAATAACTCCAAATCTTATAGGAAGGATGAAATTTATAGCTTTTAATCAATTTAAGAACTTTTTTTTTTTTTTTTTTTAAATTTTGCCACCAACTAGTCGTCTTCAAAAAAATAAATAAAGCATCGATTGTGTAAACAAAGAGAGGAAAAACCACAATTAAATGTAAGGAAAACTAATGAAAAGGACTTGAAAACTTTGAGTTTTAACGATAAAGATAAAATACAGGGTAAAATGAATAGTACTAGGATTGATTTTTTAGTGTAAAAATATGATTTTTCGTTAAAATGAACAGTACCGAAAGCTTTTCGTTAAAATTTCCTTAAATGTAGCCATCGCCCTGGCCCGTTGCCGGCCTCCTATCTCCCATTTTGTGAGTCCATCCGTGTGGCTTTTTGTTTTTTGTTTTAAAAGTTAATTTCAACAAATGTTTAAATTTTAGTTTTTGGATTTGGTGGAGAGGAATTAAAACATGTAAAATATCTCTGAATCTCGTTGGACAAGAGACACCTTTCTTGTTAGATAAGAAGAAAGCTACTCTTCTAGATTCTAGAACAAGGAAAATGAATAAATAAAATAAAATTAGATTATGATAAGTATGATGTAATTTAAAAAAAAAATATTGGTGAGACCTGATAAGCTCATTGCGTGGTGAAAATGAAGTGCCACATCTCCAATCCAAGTTCCAGGGACCTCATAGCGTATATGAATGTATTTGAATCGAATTATAAATTTATAAGTCAATTAATTATGGATAATCATGTGATTATTATAGGATTAAGAGCGTCACTTGATTTGCAAAATCATTCATTCCCTTTCATCCCAACGTTGGTTAACGAAGTTGTCTCTATCTTTTCGTTCGGAATATAAGAACTTTTGCACGCAAGTATCTATTTGTATCGCAAGCAGTGGATTGCTCTAGTGGTTAGGACCTTCCTTCTCACACTCACTGCATCCCGGATAATCATGTCGAACGATTTAACCTGTTATGGTGCTAAATGGGTCCACATGCTAAGTTATTGTACTGTGAATCTGCATCATAATATAAAAAAATACGTTAGCTTGTTATATAGGCGTAAAAGGTTGGTAACCTAGCATCGGTCTTTCTAAATGGTTAATCGAATAGACCAATCAACAACTTCACAACTTGACGTTAAACTAATTTGGCATTGGGTTTTGGGTTTTGGGTTTTGCATGGCTTGTCAATGTTTCCCCCACACAACATATTGTATGTGTATATATCAAAAACAGATAAGGTGCTAGTAGCTAGTTAGCTGGCCTCATGTCGCTTTTGTTTTTCTAATACACAAGTGGATGCAGCTTCAAACACTAGCAAGCAGTGCTAATCTTTTCCATGAAATTTAACCTAACCTGTAGTTTTGTGTCATCCAAGTGGCTACTTACAAATGCATGTAATGTAATCAATCTAGACCAGATTTTACGAGAAAATATTCAGTAGGGCTGCCGCAGTTGGACGGCTCTTAAGGGGGTGAGACTAGTGAGGTCGGATGGGATTACCAAAATCAAGTGATTGTGTGCTTCGTGAGACTCTCACACGGTCTGATGCCTCCTACACAAAGTTTTCTAATTTGCAGTCGGGCAGTATACGTGAACCGGCTGCCCCTACACAAGTTTTTCTCGGTTTGCAAACACAGACCACCAAATAAATTAGTGTGGCATTGGGAGTTGACCTGCATGCTGATGATATGTAAATGTTTCCAACATCTAGAGTTGAGCTTCAGCAACACTCATATTTTGTTTAGAGTTTATGCAGAATCAACGGCCAAGACATCCGAGTGGTTCTTTTCTTACAGTAATATGGGCTCAATACACTAATCAACAAAATCAAATGATCAAGTACAGAATAGAAAATTAGATGTCCTTTTAGTCATCTGACATTGGACTTGGTAAGATGCCACAAGGTTTCCCATTCAACAATTTCAGTTGCACGCCTTTTAGAACCTTGATTCAAATATAGGGTTTCAATAAAAAATATTCAAATAAAGGAAAGATTATTAATCGATTAATTAATTCCGGCACATCAATGCCGTCTCCACATTGTTAGATTTGCTTTTATTATTATTATCTCTATATAATTCTTTCAAGATAAGGCTGACTGGCTGTGACTCTGATGTATGCCCAAACAAATTTCAAATATGTGAGATGCCTCCCCATTACCACAGGAGACGGAAGAAAAAAAATTGAATAACTTGTTATTACCTGTGATTTATTCACAACGTCCTCTTCTTTCCTGTTCCTGTTCCTGTTCCTTATATTTCAGAACAAACCAACTTGTAACTTCCACCCCATTTCCTCTTTATAATTCAGCTGCCGTTAGGAATCAAGTCCTCAGTTTGGTTGAATCTATATATACAAGAGAAACAGTGTTAGTCTTCGGATCAAAGACATCAACGTCAGTATAAACAATGACTCAAAAGAACGGTCTCTGTTCAGTTTTAGCTTCTAGATTCAAAAGAAAAGTCAAGTTCAAAAAGTTGTAGATTTGTAGAAAATATGAAAAAAGCAAGGCAGGACCCGGGTCATAGTAGGGTCTTATGTGGAAGATTTTCAGAGTTGGCAGAAGTTGACCCTCTAAAATCTCTGCTACTTTAGTGGGGTAAGAATTTTTCTGCGAGGCTACATTATTGGAGAAGTTTGAGATGCATGCTAACACAGATGATCAACACACATAATATAATCAACAAAAAACGAGATAAAAGAAGCTTCTGAATTTGACAAACTAATGAAGTTGTAACCATCACAAGAAAAACAACAGGAACAGAATACTACAAACAGAAATCTTGCAAAGGGTTTCCGTATCCAGCTCTACAAAAATTTCTCTATGGTGCTAGTTAATGTGATTTTAGGCGCAGCACCAATTATCGTGTCCTTTCTCTCACCGAAGATGAAAATCATGATAGTTGGGGCACTCCGAATGCCATGTTTGGGAGAAGAACTTGCATGGCACGGGTTCACCGCCACATGGTGTCCCGTGCCAATAATATAAGGACATGTATTAGTTTTTTTCCACACGTCACTATATCAAATAAGAAAAAAATATCATTTGCAACCACATATGAATAAATTTGAGACCCTTTATTTCATTATTCACCATTTTAGTGTAAAAATTTGCAATTTTAACCAAATCATGTGTGACAAACCTCACATTGATACACTTCATCTGAAGTCTAAAGACCTGTAAAAATTAATTTGAGATCTCTTTCTACGATGGATCAGGTGAAGCTGAAAACTTCAAAGGGTAAATTCAATTCCGAAATTAGTGGTACTGTGACGTAAGAGACGTGAGATGTTAAAAAATGATGAGATAAAATTTGATGGTGAACAACTCATCATATATTTGAATACTTGATCAAATGACTTCAAACTCATATAGGTATAATAATCACGAGAGATTAAATTCCAACCGCATCTTCTTTCATGTCCTTTAAACCCAACAAGTATGACTTTTCACCACCATAAAGGCCAGATGACATGCTAATTATTGCATTAGGCACAGTGGTAGAAAATATTTTTGTGAGGTTGCATTGTGGGAATTGATTGGAGGCTATCGATTTTCAAAGAGGAAATATGTTTGACAAAAGAAGCTTCCAATTAAGTAGGACAATGACAACACAACTTATAAGAAGTTTTCATCTAGAAACACCCACTGGAAAGTTGATAAATTGAGCAATCGATTGCATACAATGCCTTCCAAAAACTGCAAAAGCAATGTAAGGCATCTGCTACACAAACGCACATACAAAATATATGTATACTAAATCAATGTATGCACAATTGCACATTAAATTTTTTATGTAAAAATTTACTGAAATTATATTTTAAAAAAAATTCCAGCATGTAAATGGTACACATTTATCTTGTCAAATAGGAATTTACCATAATATATGCTAGCTTTTTTAAAATATCATTAAACACATGCATCACACAAGTACTAAGCCAGTTGGTTGATGAAACTAAGAAGTCATAACTTCAGGGTATATTTGACAGGATACACAGATTTGAACGTCAAAAGTTTACATGTAATGCTTCCTTTAAACCAACCATCAAGGAAAGATCTGAATTGCCAAATGGAAGCATAATCATTTGTCTATGTGTGGGTTTGTACTAACTAGTATGTGTTTTAGGGCCAATTTCTCTACCGATACTTTCATTTATTGGCAGTTCTAAGAAGCAGACAATATACTTCAAACTCTCAATGACTAAGGTTCCCCAAAATCTAATGGTTTGCTTGTTCCTAATCCAACCTGCATGAAGGACCATCCCTATTACAGACTCTCTTGGATGGTGAATGGGATTAATCTCTTTAAGATCCTAAATGATCTCAAACACCATCTTCATCTTAACATGGTCATCTTAGTGATAAAACGTGCATGCACATCTTCATCAAAACATGGGAAAATTTTCCATGCTATGTAGCATTAAATGCTACGAGCATTTGATGGCCTGGATTGGTTTGGGTTATTGCTTCTATTATGGTCCCATGAATCCAAACCATTCAATGCTCGTAGCATTGAAATGGAACCCCAAAACATGACTATTTAATGATGAAGAATACTTACATTTAGCGAAGTGGGAGACATAAGTTCCACGGGGTTTTCTACCAACAAACCCATATTTTCTCATGGACAATTAGAGCATCCACTTTGTATAAAGGTGGTTAGTCCAGCCTGCCCACATTTCCAACCTTCGCAACTCTTATTTGACACAAACCTAAGGAAGGTAAGTTGGATTGGCCCACAGCCTGCCTGACCCAAATGTTGGACTTGAATTGGTCTTTGAGCATCAACTTGCCCAAGTTATCCTTGCCTCAGCCATTGAGGAAGTCCTACAACAGAGTTATCGCTATTTCCATTACAACTTAGGAAAGAGACGAATCTCAGAGGATGGAAAGAGACCTTTTCTGGTTCGGGGAATGTTTGGGGGTTGCATAGTACATAAAAAATATGTATGGTTACATGCACCTTTCTTATCTGTTTCTGCATTCTCTAGAGACAGAAGGATATATGCATAATACATTACATACATATATATATATATATATTAACTTATCGTTGATTAAGGAATGCCAATGCATAGAAACACCTCTATCTAGATTTACTAATTTTGGCAAAAAGGACTGGGACAATACATCAGTATTCAAAATCTGTTTGCTTCCTAAGTTGGCAAGGGTTGAAGATAGCTTATCATTCATAATCTGTCAAAAGATAGGAATTATGAAACTTGCACAATAATATCAAACATAATAAGAGAACACTCTCGTACCAAAAGCACAATACATAATTTTGTTTTACTATGGATACTATTAAGCGGAAAATTCTTCAAACACAATCAACTTTAGATAATAACACTGAGAATCGGATATTTCATTTGATCACGACTTGCTCCCCTTTATGGTCCGGAACAAGGGTGATAATATTGAAGATTGTTACAACATATGAAATGGGGGTGACATTTTTATTTAGGTACAGATAATCAGCCCATAATTTGTCTGTTTTATAGGGGCCACTTAATTGAACTATTCATAGAAATAATGACACAAAATTGTCAAAGGTCCATTTAGCAGCGCTTAGGAATGGACAATGGAGCAAAGATGCAGCCAATCAAGCAAAACGACAGCGCATAAAGCTAATATCAATCCCTAAAATCCCTTTCAATTTTCTTTCTTGTTTTTATTGTGCTACATTACTTCCAAAACACCATAACACACCATCAAACCAAAATAACATGACTACAAGATTCAACATTTTTAATAGGAAACTTAAATGCGCGCGCCGGGGGAGGGGGACGCTTACCATCGAGAGTGGTAGTGGTGTCCCAAGCTTGGGAAACAATGCCGGCGGCTGATGGATTACGCCGGGCTTTTGGAAAATTGGAGGAAGCGAGCGATTTTTCTGTGAGGCAGTCAGCCCACAAGCCCATGAATTCCGGCAACGCACCCACCGTGACATCACCGGCGTCCGGCAATATGAAGTTGGAGCCGAAGAAAATATAGCCATTGATTCAGTTATGGTAGACATTGACGAGAGAGATGTGTGCGATAGACAATACTGTTTTATACTCTCTCATATTTGAGCGGCCCAACAGCAGAACTTATCATCCTTCAAATGAATGCATTCAATTTGATTTTTTGATAGATTTTAAAAGGATTTACTAACTAGAAATATAGTTTACTGGTATTCTTATTTCTTTTTAATTATAGTGAAATATTTTAAGTTTGATCCGTATTAATATTAATTTTTTATCTGTTAAACGATAGAAATTTCATTAGATTCTCTTAGGAATGTTTACATCATTAACAAGAGGATTATACCCCTTGTGTTTTCTCTCATATGATATGCTAAATGAAATCAGTTTTGTCCCTTAGATAAAAAAGAAGAAGAGAAAAACCTAAGCTTAAAACATCCTAGTGTCATCTGTTAACACAAAGTCCTTTTAGACCCATTAAAATATTATATAATTGTTGTTGGGCCTAATGAGATAGGCTAATAGAGCCTACTAGAAGAAGAGAAATATCAAGACATTGAGCCACAAGTCAGCTCAAGGAACTTATGATATCTCTAACCGAATGAGCCTGTCCAAATTATAGTCCTCCAAGAAATTATTTTTTAATGAACAATGTCATGCCATATTTATATACTATCTCCAATCGCAGGGGGCTATTTTTTTAGCCGTCTCTATAATTTATTATTTTAAGTTTGTTCTTTAATTTTTATTAGTTAATTGAATTAAACTATCATATTAAAATAAGGTTTCCGGACATATTTTGAGTGTCACTTGTCACTAAATGTTGTTTTAAGTTTCATGTTATTAAATATTTTAATTTTGCTTGCATGTTAACAACTTAGACATTAAAATGAAGTAAGATAGCATTGAAGGGTGAAAAAGATGTGAGGAGGGGTGTAGAAATGGCATAGGTAATTATAGGAAAAAAAATTAGAATTTTTAATTTTTTTTTTTAAATTTCATCTTAAAAAAAAAAAAAAACTACATGACGTCAGCTGACAACACAGCTGGGCCCAACTTTTCGGGCTGGTTGGCTGGCTATCTTTGACCAGCCCGTTGGCCATTTGGCTAGATTTTGGCCCAACCCTCCATTGAAAATGATTTTGGTGTAAAAAAAAATTATGTTTTAGCCTATAGCTCTTTACCGGCCTAATTGGAGATTGCCTTAATAGACGAAGCACTACCACAACAATGAAAACAACCCACAGAAGTGGTGTATGTTGCCACTTTTGCCCTCCCCAAATTTCATGCAGCATTTTTCTCTCCTCCCTCCAATTCTCTCTCTCTCTCTCTCTCTCTTCCCTTAAACAAACAAACATACAGACCTAGAGAGAGAAAGAAAGAGAGGGAACCAAAACCATCAACCAAAAAAGAAAGGGAAAAAGTGGGGCTGAGACCTGAGACTGAGAGGCACCAAAGGCAGAGATCGACGACGACGACTTGACATAGGTCATTGGTGCTTCGGTCTCTGAAGTTATTATTACAATGGGGTCTTCATCTCATCCCGTTTTCTTTTTCTTGTTCCTTGTATTGGGTTTTGCCTCCTCCACCACCTTCCTCTCTTGTAATTCCCCTTTCATTTCTTCTTTTTCTTCTTTCATTTCCTTTCTACTTATTCAATTCAATTTCATCTAATTATTTTTGTATAAATGTTGCAGATGATATCTTCGAGTCAGGTGGATCATCCACCGGAGGACGTGCCCTTCTTCAGGCCAAAAAAAGTAAGTAATTACACCTAATTTCTCCTTTTAATTACCTATTTTATGTTATCATATTTTCTTTAGTTTTCAAATAATTAATTTGTTCGTCGTGCCCATCAATTCAATGTGCTAAAAATGCGTTTGTATACGACTGTTGATGAATTTGCTGATATTTTTCGTCTGTTTTGTCAAGAGTATTATCCAACGTCGGAGAAACCAATGTAACTGATTGCGTATTGGGTTTTGAGTTGGATGTTCTAATTCTCTTAGTTCTTGTCACCTCATGCAAAATTTTAGTTGAATATATAGGTTAAGGAAATGTGGTTGTCTATTGCAGAAGATAGGGTTGGAACATAAGCATAAATAACTATGCTTTTGTGTTCAACAAACATTACATAACCAAGAAACGTTCAATTTTGTATGTATTCGTGATGTTATTTGTCTCCGCGTCAAGATAACTAGTTAATAACCAAAATACACACGAGAATTCATCGGGACAAAATACAATGAGAACAAATAGACTGGCACTAGCTTCATTGTTGCATTATAAAAATCTCACTGAAGTTTAGCTGTCCTGTTATTTGTTCTATTTGGAATCTTGAATAAGAATTTCTCTCTTCCTTTTAGTATCGGAGTCGTTGCAAACTTGACAATCTCACTCAATTCATTGATTATCGGCGTTTGAGTATGAAAACTAGCTCTTAACCAAATTGCTAGAGAGGGAAAAATTCATTGATCATTTCCCATTCCTAATTTTATGTCAGGAGAAGGTCTTAAACCATCGTACGTTAAACATTACGCGATGACAGATATATGTAATACAAACTAGTTGCAAACTCTCTACTAATTTTTCTGACTATTCACGTAAATAATTTCATCAAGCATTTTTTATCTCCTCTTTAAATTTGACAATTTTCTGTATTTTTAAACCTTGGTTCGCTAAAAACATAACTATAATCCTTCGTTAACCTAACAACGCATGAGGATTAGTACTACTATAAAATCCATGTGTCTCATCGGCATTCTATAAGTTGCGGTCATCATTCTTTATTTTGTATTCTGTTGGGTTATCTGCAGATTGTCCTGTGAACTTTGAGAATCAGAACTACACAATAATTACAAGCAAGTGCAAAGGACCAAACTACCCAGCAAAGATCTGCTGTGATGCTTTGAAGGATTTTGCTTGTCCTTTTACAGAAGAAATCAATGACTTGAAAAATGATTGTGCTTCAACCATGTTCAGCTACATAAACATCTACGGGAAGTATCCTCCCGGTCTGTTTGCATCTCAATGCCGCGAAGGGAAAGAAGGTCTCGCATGTCCTGCTGAGGCACCGAAATCTGATCAGAAGAGCAGCAGAGGTCACATATCAGCTACTCACTCCATCATGCTAGCACTATCTGCTGCCTTGCTTGTATTATCATCCTTCCATAGGTTCTAAGCTGGTGTCAAGTGTGAAAAGAACCCTACCTGACTTGTATTCAATCATTTTTCCCCACCAATTTGTATGCTTTGAACGTTTATCTCTAATTATAAAACTGCCCAAATAGTATAATTTTGTTATATACTTGGCAGTTTATCACTAATTCTGGTATGAAACAAGTTCTTTTGCTTCCTATAGGATGCATAATTGCCATTGTATATGAAAAACCCAAATTACATCTCAAGTTTAAATCTAACTTCCATTAATCCACGAGAGATCACATTAAGGGCTCATTTGGTACATATGATTGGATTTTCTTCATAGCTAATCATCTTCTAGTCCCCTCCAAATGAAAACCACTCACTTCCACCTTTAGTATGAGTTAAAATTTGAGAGTTCTTCATTCCAATCCAATCATATGTACCAAACGGACCCCAGGTCCTGAGAATATATTTCACATAATGAATGTAAAGCCTTGACTACAATATATAATGTTCTCAGCCTCGTCAAGTTCCCATAATTTTTCTTCATGGTATCAGTGCAGACAATTCATGTCGAAAGATTGTGCATTCTTGCATTCCAGGTCGAGAGTAAGGGTGTTACTTCGAGGGGTCAACCCAAAATTGTTGAAGTCAACAGAAAATGAGAACTCACTCAACCATCAAAGTGGAAACTAAATAGTCATTTTGTTAATTGAGTTCCTCAAACGATTATACTTTTAAGGGCACGTTTAATACATCAGATTGTCCCAGATAGGGAAGGATAATCCCAACTCAACATGTTGTTAATGAACCTAATCTTAGTCCAAGACTCAAATACTGTTGTTAAATGTCACTTACTATTACAATCTAGTGGTATTCATCTTCACTTGTAAGTGAGCGGTCTTAGGTTCAATTCTCGCTAAAGGCAAATTTAAGCCACATTATTGCTAGCCCATTGTAAAGCTAAGCTTATAAATAATATCATTTGTTAAAAAAAATAGAGATTAGTATCAAATAGTCGAACCCAGTTCTAGTCCGGTCAAACAAAATCCCCCTAAACTGGGTGTAGTCTGCAGTCAATAAAAGTATGCCAAGAATTCGAGATATTATCTTACCAAAAGAAGAACAAAAGAAAAACGAATGAAATATTTGTGGAAGAAATCGAGTGCAATTTTTCATCATCCTTTTTGGGTGACTGCACATCACTGCGCTTGGAATATTTTTGTAAGGGCTAAATTCCTCAACGAAAAGCTAAGATTGGTCATCTACGTCAAACTTTAGCTCCAATACCTAAAGTGCTTTATACCTTTGCTTCCAAAAGGTGACATATTTTGGTGCTTGGTAGTAACCAATAATATACTTTCCTTCTGTATTAATTAATCAATGAAATTACTTCCAAATAATGCAATATGCATCATTTTGATCACACACTAGTTGCTCAAGAGTTTTTATTTAAATATCTAATTTGCATTTATCCATATTTTTTACAAGGATGATCTTGTTAAATTAAAAGTTTAAAATGAGACAATATAAATCGCCAGTATAGAAACTTATGGCTTTTTATCTTCTCTTTTTCTTGTATGTGTTAAGGACTCGATAAGAGGGTTGAATTAACGGTACGTAAGTACAAGGTTCTAAAAAACGCTAGGCACTAGTCGAGCGGTGGGCTTGCGCCTAGTGCCTAGGTGGCTAGGCGGGTTCTAGGCGGGCGCCTAGGCTGCCTGGGCGGATTTAGGTAAATTTTTTATATATTTTATGAATTAATTAAGTTTACTATATCAAATGTAAATAATTATTGACTACTATGCTATTTCTTATAGAAGAACATACATATGTGAATGTTTTATGTACATATATGATATGCTTGCCTAGGGAAAAAAAAATATTATCTAAATAATTTATAATTTATATATACTCACACAATAAATATCCCAAACTTTTAAAAATATAAAAAGCCCACATAGTGGGTGGTTTTCATTATTAAAAACATCAAAGCGTCCACCTCACCTCTGCTCTTTCACATCACCTGTCCATCTTGGGTGGTTTTCATAATTAAAACATCACAGTCCATGGTTTTCATAATTAAAACCATCTGCTTTTGACCTTGGGTCTGAGACCACCACATATTGAAATGTTTAAGTCCCCCTCTCTCTCTCTCTTTCTCTCTCTCTTCGCACTCTCTCTTCTCTCATCTTCACAAACGAGCTGCAGTTCGCCGGCAACACTTTTTCTTCCCTCATCTTCACAGAGACAAGCTGCAAAAATTCACCGGCAGTCTCTCTCTCTCTCTCTCTTCGCACTCTCTCTTCCTTCATATTCACAAAGACGAGCTACATAAATTTTTCAGGGCTCTGCTGCTACATACGAGATCGGAAGTTGTAGATCCTTTGCGAAAATTGCAGCAGTTTAGGATTTGCAGCGAGATTCAAACCGCCTAGATTGCCGCCTATGTCCTCCCTGCCTAACTGAACGTTTTGGTCTAAATCGGGTCGGAGCTCGGCCGCCCAGCACCTAGGCGGCTGCTTAGGCCGATTTTTAGAACATTGCGTAAGTAAGAGAAAATCTTTGCATTTTCTTAAAATAAGAACATGCTTGATAAAACTTGTTTATTAATTTTTTTAGGGTTAATCTCAGTTTGCTACCCTAAAGTATCTTGGTTTTCAACATTTGGTACATCCAATTTTTTTCATCCCCGAATGGTACCTGAAGTCAAAATTTTGGAACAGTTTCATACTTCCGTTAAGGTTGCTGTTAAGTGATGACGTGGTGCCTAGGTGGACCATGACTGGGTGCCACGTGTCAATATGGACCCATATGAACATTAAAAAATAAAAAATAAAAAAATAAAAAAAACCTAAAAATTTCTTTGCCTCTTTCTTTTTCGACTCCCCCTTTCTCTTTCCCTCTCTCTCCACAACCACCACCTCCTTCACCATTCCTCTCCTAACCTCCACCCTCCACCTTATCCTACACCCCAACCCAGTCCCAGACCCAAACCCACCATGGCCACACAGACCTCAGCCTCTGTGACCATCGATCGACACTCTCGCCTTCCAGCACGCACTTACATTTCAATTTCCAGTCTTGCCCCTTGTCCTTCTTGAAAATTCCCTTCAACACCTTCTCCTTCCTCAGACACACCTCGAACCAGATCTCGTTGCCGACCTCGACCCATTCCCTGGACCTGAACACCACATTTCCTTCCCTCACATTTGTGTTTAAGACTCGGTACAATGCAAATGCCAGCGATTCATGTCGGATCTTCAACCCGTCGATCTCAATCTCGTTCTCGTTGATTCGCAAAAGATGATTAAGAGTGAGCGATTCAGGTGATGGTTCTCGAGTACTCAAACCCGAAAACTGCAAAAAAAAAATCCCAAATCTTCAATCGATCTTTACGTGACTGGATTTCGTGGTAGTCTGTTGAAATGCGTTTTTGGGTCTGGGTTGAGGTACAAGATAAAGAGGAGGGTGGGGCTTAGGAGAGGAATGGTGAAGGAGATGGTGGTTGTGGATGTTTGCACCTAAAATGTGCACCATTTCACTTATTTGGGGCATTTGGGTAAAATATGGCATTTGGAGGATTATTATGCAAGAAGGTTAACTTGGAGGATATTTGGCCACATCAATTGGGAAAGTTTGAAATTATAATATTGTTTTTCCCTTTTGCTTGGGTGGTGGAGGTTTGCCAAGAGCTTTGTTTAATCAACAATTGCATGCTTGCAAATGGGTTGGAAGGCAACATACGGACATGGAAGTGGACATCTGGTGAAAAAAGGCAACTTGCTTTTTTTAATTATTAGTTTATTGCAAGTGGTAGAGACATGTGCTAGAAACATGTGATGGAGATGCAAGCTTGCCTATTTTTAATATTATTTCACATGCAAGCTGGCAGTGAAGCTTCTTTCGGGCAAGTTCAATGTTCTCAGCAATGGGCTTTCTCAGATCTCTATATAAAGAAGCAGAGGCAGAAGGATTATGGACACTCAAACAACCAATCAATCAACTCTACGCAAATCAGCTCATCAGCTTCTTTGTAGACATTTAGCTTTAGCCAAACATAATTTGCTTTCTTAGTTTATTAGCTTTGCTACTCATCCGGTAGTATCGATCTCATTTGTAGTTCATGTATAACTAATTTCCAGTCATTTAATTTACAAGCAATCTCCAATATTAATCATTCACTTTCCTCTGTTATTTACATTTCCAGCAACCTTGCCAATTACATATTGTTCCATCTCTCCATATAAGTAAAGTCCTTATCTTTAAGGCAAACAAAGAACCTTGATTTGAGCCACTCCCACTCAATGGCACAATCTCTTGGTTTGAAGTCAAATCCAGGCGCAACCTCAATCAATCAAAACCCGTCTACTAGCGACATCTAGTAGTGGCACGCCCGCACCCACCAATCTCATGTTTGAATAAATTTTCGGCAGGCCCATGGCGAATTTAGGGAGCAAATATTTTGGCACGCCCGGTGGGACCCTTATATGGAGTTAGATCATGAAAAATCTTTATGTTCATGGTTTTTCTCAACATGCTTTTTTGGGGTATGAAGAGGATGAAAGTGTGGAAAAATGCCCGAGCCATGGCTATGATGAAAATTACATAGAGCCAACCTATGAGTTGCCAACTTATGGGTACATGGCTGAAGAGTACTCAAGTCCCATGGAACATGATTGTCGGCCAACTTATGGCCATGATGAAGGTTATTTAACTTTTGATGACAATCACATTCATGAATACTATGATAGGCCAACAAATGGCTTTGAGTATCAAAGTGTTGCCAATGAGTACATAGAGCCAATATATGAGATGCCAACTAATGATCACTCGGATGAAAAACTCTACAATGAGGATGTGGGCAAATTAGAAAAGGTGTCCAAACTCCATGTGGCAAGCATCGAATATGGTGAAGAGGTGACTAAGTGTTTGAAAAAGATGGAGGAAAGATATACGACTTTGGAAGAAAGCTATGCAACTTTCGGAGAAACCATGAGAAAGTTGATTGATCAAATGTGTCAAATCCCCTTTACAAAACAAACTCACCCTACTACAACCAAGGAAGATCAAATTATACACATTAATGAAGGCCAAACAATGGCCCCACCCAATGAAAAATCCATGAAAATGGATATGGTTGTAGGAGACCAAGCCGACATATCGAAACCGATAACGGCTAAGATGGAGCTTATGGCTATTGTAGGCCAAACACCTACACTCAGGGGGCTCGAACCCACACCTCATGTGGAGCCCGAAGAAGAAGAAAATAGTTCCCACACTCTTCTCCGCCAACACAAGCATGTCGTCCATATCGAGATCTTAAGAAGGACAAAGCTTGGGATCAAACATGAATGGCCACCTCCTATGGTTCCCAAGCTACATAATATGGCCAATTTAAATGGTGGATCTGATTTCTCTACACTCAATTTTAAAAAGAGAAAAAGATTTGAGTGTTAAGAACAATAACTTTTGGGTAATCAAGGAGCTTCACCCAATATGCCCGAATAGGGCTTATTCTTGTTGCTTCCTCGTTTGCCAGAAGTGGGCTCTCTCCCTCTTTATTTTCCTTGCTTTTTCTCTCTATCCCTATCTCATGGCTGTTTTCTACTTTGCCCAAAAGGGCTATATATATATACACACACTATGGTGTAGCCATGTTAAGGGGTACCTGGGCTATAGCCCAGGTAGCTTTCCGTAAAAAATTAAAATTTTACATATAATTTTTATTGATTTTCAAATGTAGTCCATTATATATTTAGTCACTAATCTTAATTCTCTTGGTTTAACCATATAAAATTATATAATACAGTTTACAAACTATCTCTTTTTGTTACATACTTTTTCTCATCGCTTCTTGTACATGTACGAGTTTGGATTTGTTTGAATTTTAACACATATTTGTTTAATAATGAAAATTCTTAGCTCACATTGTGAAATTTTCTTAAGCTAGAGCATACTCTGAAAAATACAGTATTAAATTTCTTCGTTTATAAAGATTAAATCTTTAAGCTAGCCCACCCGGTGAAAATTTTCTAGCTCGGCCATTGTGTGTGTCTATATATATATATATATATATATATATATATATATATATATATATTATATTATAGTATAATATATTATATTATGTTAAATAAAAATAAATATATATAGATGGCCTTTTTGTTGTTGCCCGAATGGGCTGTTTAATTTTGTTAGAGTAAATTGTACGAATGGTCCCTCAACTTTAATCAAATTGGAGCAATAGTCCATCAACTAAAAATCCATTACCATTAGTCTCTCAACTTATCAAAATGTGTAGCTATAGTCATTCTTATCAATTTTGTCAAAATAATGTTGGAATGATCATTTATACAATTAGGATCCCTTAACTCATCAAAGTGTATAATTATGGTTCTTTTCGTCAACTATGTCAAAATTTTTGTCAAAACGAGTTATATTGGAATGACCATTGCTACAATTGGGTTAGAGTTAAAGGACCATTTCTCCAGTTGAATTAAAGTTGTGGGGCCAATGGTAATGGATTTTTAGTTGAGGGACCATAGTTGCACGTTTTGATAAGTTGAGGGACCAATGGTAATGAATTTTTAGTTGAGGGACCATTGCTCCAATTGAGTTAAAATTAAAGGACCATAACTACAATTTACTTACTCTCTCTCTCTCTCTCTCTCTCTCATTCTCCCTCTCCCTTTTTCTTTCTTTCTCTTTTGTCTCTTCCGTCCCCTTCTTGCCCCTCCCTTTTTCTTTTTTTATTATTTTTCTCTCTTTCTTTTTCTCTCTCTCTTTCTCCTTGTCTCTCTCTTTCTTCCATTTTTCTTTTTTTATTATTTTTCTCTCTCCCTTTCTCCTTGTCTCTCTTTCTTCCATTTTGCCCGATACCTGAAAGGAGACAAGTACTTTACGACTCTATTTATATTTATATATATATATATATATATATATATATGTGTTCTTTCTTTTTCTCTCTCTCTTTCTCCTTGTCTCTCTCTTTCTTCCATTTTGCCCGATACTTGAAAGGAGACAAGTACTTTACGACTCTATATATATATATATGTGTATGTGTATATCTATATATATATATATATATTGTATTGTATTATAGAAGAAGAGATAAAAAGAGAATCTGAGCACTTTGCCTGAATAGGCTATCTTGATATATTATTGAGTTTTTATTACAAATGGTCCCCGACATTGATCAAACACATCATTTTGGTCTCTGACATTGAAAATCAATAGAAATGGTCCCTGAGATTGATAAAACACTTCACAAATGGTCATTTCATTAAAAACTCCTTGGGCAATTTTCAAAGCTTCGTAACTCAATCATTTTTTAACCAAATTCGACCTATAATATATCAAAATGAAGATAGGAAAGTGTAGAACAAGATTATACCATTTGGAAGCCCAATGGTTGCCGGAGATGGCCGGAAAATTGCCTCAAATGTGACTGGTCCGCGGAAAAACTGGAAAACTCGCCGGAAACTGGGTAAACTTTAAACGTTCATAACTTCTTCAATAATCAACGAAATCGAGTGATTCAAAAACGAAAATCATACTTCTCAATGAGAAGAAGAGAATGGTATCTTTTTTATGGCTAACTCGCCGTAGTTTGGCCGGAACACGGCTCGAAATTGGCTAACTCGAAAATGGTTATCCAATTTCGAGCCCTTTTTCGGCCAAACTATGGTTATTTAGCCATAAAAAAAGATACCATTCTCTTCGTCTCGTTGAGAAGTATGATTTTCGTTTTTGAATCACTCAATTTCGTTGATTATTGAAGAAGTTATTAACGTTTAAAGTTTACCTAGTTTCCGACTAGTTTTCCAGTTTTTCCGTGGACCAGTTACATTTGAGGCTATTTTTCGGCCATCTCCGGCAACCATTGGGCTTCCAAATAGGTATAAACTTGTTCTACACTTTTCTATCTTCATTTTGATATATTATGGGTCGAATTTGGTTAAGAAACGATTGAGTTACAAAGCTTTGAAAATTGCCCAAAGAGTTTTTAACGGAATGACCATTTGTGATGTGTTTGATCAATCTTATGGACCATTTCTATTGATTTTCAATGTCAGGAACCAAAATGATGTGTTTGATCAATGTTAGGGACCATTTGTGACAAAAACCCTATATTATTATATGAAAAGAAGCAAAAAGGAAAAAGATAAAAAAAGAATAGTTGCCCAAGTTTGTTTATCTCTTATCCCTCTTTCCCAGTTTGTCCGACTTCGGGTATTTTTTCAGTTTGCTATCTCTGCAACCAACAAGGATGCTCCCATGTTTTTGGGTATCAACGAGACGGAGCACAATCCAAACAACATTCTTTCCAAATGCTAGTTGCACTATCAATTGCGTTGCTCCCCCTGCCAAGTTTATCAACGACGGAATGACTGAAGAGGTAGACGTGCCTCTTCCTTCCACATCATTTCCAGCAGCACTAGAGCCACCAAGGCTTTTGGAAAGTCATAGCAAACAAAGTTGCCCTTTGTGATCAGTGTTCTTCATGCTCAATGTCTCTTATGCCTATTATATCATCAATCTTCTGAAAGAGCTTATTGGAGTTGTAAGTTTCACAAACTTTGCTCAAATTTGTAAAACTTGGGGGGCTTCTATTTGCACCTAAAATGTGCACCATTTCACTTATTTGGGGCATTTGGGTAAAATATGGCATTTGGAGGATTATTATGCAAGAAGGTTAACTTGGAAGATATTTGGCCACATCAAGTGGGAAAGTTTGACATTATAATATTGCTTTTCCCTTTTGCTTGGGTGGTGGAGGTTTGCCAAGAGCTTTGTTTAATCAACAATTGCATGCTTGCAAATGGGTTGAAGGCAACATACGGACATGGAAGTGGACATCTGGTGAAAGAAGACAACTTGCTTCTTTTAATTATTAGTTTATTGCAAGTGGTAGAGACATGTGCTAGAAACATGTGGTGGAGATGCAAGCTTGCCTATTTTTAATATTATTTCACATGCAAGCTGGCAGTGAAGCTTCTTTTGGGCAAGTTCAATGTTCTCAGCAATGGGCTTTCTTAGATCTCTATATAAAGAAGCAGAGGCAGAAGAATTATGGACACTCAAACAACCAATCAATCAACTCTACTCAAATCAGCTCATCAGCTTCTTTGTAGACATTTAGCTTTAGCCAAGCATCCTTTGCTTTCTTAGTTTATTAGCTCTGCTACTCATCCGGTAGTATCGATCTCATTTGTAGTTCATGTACAACTCATTTTCAGTCATTTAATTTACAAGCAATCTCCAATATTAATCATTCATTTTCCTCTGTTATTTACATTTCCAGCAACCTTGCCATTTACATATTGTTCCATCTCTCCATATAAGTAAAGTCCTTATCTTTAAGGCACACAAAGAACCTTGATTTGAGCCAATCCCACTCAATGACACAATCTCTTGGTTTGAAGTCAAATCCAGGCGCAACCTCAATCAATCAAAACACTTCTACTAGCATAATCTAGTAGTGGCACGCCCGCACCCACCAATCTCATGTTTGAATAAATTCTCGGCATGCCCGTGAGGCCCATGGCGAATTTAGGGACTAAACAGATAAGAGATAGGGGAGAGAGAAAGAGGGAGTCGAAGAAGAAAGGGGGAGAGAAATGTTTAGGTTTATTTTTTTAATGTTCATATGGGTCTATATTGACACGTGGCGTCCAGTCATTTTTCACCTGGGCACCACGTCATCACTTAACAGCAACCTTAATGGAAGTATGAAACTGTTCCAAAATTTTGACTTCAAGTACCACCCTGGGATGAAAAAAATTTGATATACCAAATGTTGAAAACCAAGAAACTTAAGGGTAGTAAACTGAGATTAACCCTTTTTTTTATTAGCTCAATTCAATAATTAAAAAAGAAAAAAAGTTGTGCAAAAATATTTTTTAATACTAAAAATATAGGGAACTTAAATGAAAAATTCATGGTACTGTTTACTTTAACGAAAAGTCACATTTTTAATCCTAGTACTATTCACTTTACCCTTTATTTTGTCCTTATCGTTAAAATTCAAAATTTTCAAACCATTTCCATTAGTTTCTTAAAAATATAATGGAAAGCGGATGGGACGGTGCATGCCTAGTCAAATACCTAATAGTTGCAATAAGCAAAGCAGATCTCCAAAAGGTAGGATCGGTGGGTTCACACAAAGAAAAGGTTGGCTAAATGTGGCATGACCTCACGCTAAATTGATCATTCAATATACAACTAGTTGAATAATGTTGTGTTCTTTTTGTGAAAGTGACGCCAAATTTTAATGGTGTACTTTGCAATTAGCTCCTCCTTTGTGAAATTGGCGATTTTGGTATCAAATAGCTTTTTTTATGATGGATCATTTATATGTTTGAGGTACATTAATGGCCAAAGGATCTTTAAATTGAATGAGTTATTGCAGATATGATTTTTAAATGATAATAAAGATAGTGAACGATTCTGATTGGATAAGGATCCACCTCGGATCCTCTTTGTGAGGATTTGTGGGGATCCTAAGGATCCTCATATTCTTGTCGTTCATCATACATTGTATGGTCAGAAATTATTTGAATTTTTTTATTTAAAATTAAATACAAATATTACCTGATAAAAACTGGCTGGAGGATAACTTGCACCACCTATCATTACTAAGGTAGAGAACCTTCGTAATAAATGGATATTTTTTTACATATAACCACCGTATGGATGTTATCATGTTTGTACGGTAAAAAGATGTTAATCATATATAGGGGACAAATAACTTCCCCATAAAGAAACACAAACATTATCCTATTTATTCATTATACACCTTTAAAATATAATTTTATATCGTTCATTCATTCTAAAACACATGAAATTGATGACACCACTTGTTGGTACGATGCATCTCATCCATATTTTGCATATATGTGGTCCATATATTAAGAGAGTGTTATTATTGCAAAAATAAATAAAAAATTACAAAAAATCATATGAATACGACTTCCTCAGTTTCAGTTTGATAGTTGCTTTGGACTATGGGATCTTTTTGTTTAAATACCAATTTTAAGATTTTTTTAGCTAAAATACTATGTTTTTTAGTTTAGGTACTAATGCAAAAGTTGATATACCCCGATCGGAATCAAGGCGTGCTGGCCATTACGTGAAGGTGACGTAACCAAAAGTGCAAGTGATGTAAGAAAATTGTGAATAAATTAAAACCGAACTAGAACTTAATTAAACTAATAAAGTGAGTGCGTAGCCCATAAACTACAAATATTCAAAGCATAGATAAAAGTAATGCAGTCGAACTAAAAAGGTACTTATTACACAACTGGATAAGTCCCCTACAGTTAATTGGGAATTATGTCAGAATCGCCGCTAGTCCTCGCACGCCACAGAGTAGGTCAGCTATTTAGGACTTGGAGGGGCGAAAAACAGAAGGGTGAGTGGGCACAAAAATAAAGGTTTATAAAATCCATTTGTTTTCTGAACATACTAACCCCTCGCTGTAAAACAAGTATAGTTTCCCAAAAATCATACTACATATATGTATGAAATCAAATGCATGCCAACAACAAATCCAAGAATATGCCACAGCAGAATATCTCAACAGTGATATGAATATAATCATGTGATCAACAAGCTATACTAGCATGCAAATCAGAGTCACCTAATGTGACCTGTACGACTGCACCTATTACTCATCAATCTATGCTAACACACGAGTCGGAATCACCTAATGTGACCTGTACGACATGGCTAAGTGTAATAATATACGCTCTAGTGCTACAATCACGTGAAGACTAGCGCTATTCACTATCACATACGAGTCGGAATTGCCTATTGCAATCCGTACGACAGGGCTAACACCTACTTGGATCCAAGGCGAGCATACGATGCTGATGTGAACGACACATGAAAGACTAGCCTGGCCTAGGCTGAGCACTAACACCTGGGTGTAGCAATGATGAGCCACTATATGAATATGAACATGCAATACAATTCAATCATGCCAGACAATACAATAAACTCACTTGAACTTACCTGCATGTCCCGTAGCATTACTTAGCATTTCATAACAGTATAGTACTTATGAGCAAGTAAAATGCATATGAATATGCCATGATCAAATATATAAATCTCAACAACATAACATCATTTTTAAAATTATATAACTCATGGCAATATGCATAAAACAGTTTAAAAGCATTTATGGAAAGGGAATTGTTATTAGCACTCCAAAAATCTCATTCTACACTCCTCACAAGTGTATTTTTCTTTCTAATTATAGAAATTTTGGAGTGCCAAATGAGATTTTTGGAGTGCTAATAACAATTTCCTTATAGAAACTATACAATATATATATATATATATATACACATACATATATTTATTTATTTATTTATGAAAACAAAATGCCCACTCATTGGTATGTCGTAGGATCGCATCCCCCTAGTCTCGCTTGTCCACGTACGTCCTCAGGGTATGTCTCCTCTATATGCGAAACAACTACTTATAATTAATTAATAGGACATATATGGAAAAACTAGGAAAAAATCCCCATAATTTGCTCAAACGGAAGGTTTGAATATACCAAAATGTTCTACTCGAAGTCACGGACCTGCATGTAAAAACCACTCGCCGGCCAGAGGCTGGACGCACCCTCACGCGCCGTCCAACCCACAGCCACGCGCAGGCATGCGTCTGACAGAAACCTAACGACAATTAGGAATATTCCGTTAAAAGTTAACAACGTTACCTGACGCCATTAGGATATTCCGTCAACTTTGACGGAATATTCTTTGTCTTCTCTGGTGAGCCTCGCCGTCCACCGCCATCTGCCGCCGCCATCGCCACCTTCGCCGTCTGGTTTCGCTGGAAACTGGAAAAACTCGCCAGTTTCTGGAAAATTGTCAAAACTTCATATCTTCTTCATTTCTCAACCAATTCGCACAAATTTTATATGGATTTGAAGCTTATGAAGAGTAGAACAATGTTATTCCTTCCAAAAGTCCAAAAGTGGACGAAAACAAGCCTGAAAATGGCTTGATAGCCTCGACCAAAAGTCAACTCCTTGAACGTGCTTGCTTCGACGTCAACGCCTCACCAAAACTGGTCTAGGAGCCTTAGGAAGTTGCGTAGAAGCTTTCCTGAGTCTTGAAACTTTGTAACTCGGCCAGGATCGCGTCGATACCAACTCGCTTAAGTTGGAGCTTCTGAGTTGACGAGTCAAAATTCGCCCATTTGAAAAACGGTTGGTATGGTTGTGTTCGTGAGGTCGAGAGGAGTATGATTATGGTGTTTGTGAGCGCGATCTGTAAAGACTGACGAAGGTCTTTGTTGTTACAGAGAGGAAAGAGCTCGATGAGGGAGAGATAGAAGAAGAAGATGAGAGAGAGATAGTAGATGGGTTCTGATTGGGCAGAGAGAAAGTGGGAGTGGGTTTCTGATTGGGCAGAGAGAAAGTGGGAGTGGGTTTTTGATTGGGGGAGAGGTGTGAGGGACAAATTTGATTGGTGGTGAAAGAGGAAGGCATGGGTCTAATTTAAAAAGAACAAAGGATAGGCTTTCAGATTTCCTACAGTAAAAGTAATCAGAAAATCTATCCAGAACAGTGTTTCCAACATTGATAAAATTAACGTACACTCGTAATGACGAGTACCATTTAACTACGATAGCGAGAAAAATAATTTAAAGTTGCAATAACGTCCACGTCACTTTGATGACAAGGGCATAAATGACAATTTACATATTCAAGGAGAAATTACATAGAAAAATTAAGGATGAGTCGTCACAAAAGTCAACTAAAACAATCCTATACATACTGTAATTCAAAATAATTACATGATCGACACTAACTAATCCTACCACGTTTTTTGACCGACCGATTTTTCTTTTAGGTCGGTTGACCAAATTTTCCAACAACTGGCGGTCAAATTTTTCTGTTTTAGTGTCACTGTACAACAGTGAACTTAATAAAAAAACACGTTACGTAATAGTCAACTCACACCATAAACATGTCTGATCAAATTTCTCAAAAGTTCTCTAATTTTACTGTGTATATATATGTAAAAGAACATATGAACTCACACAACAATACAAAATTGAAGATGAAAAAGTTACATATTAATTTTTTAAGTCGCTATTGAACAATGACTTGAAATTTTCCGACGAATGGATATATACTTCGGGCACAATGATGGTGGTCGACGCAATTTTTGGCACTGGAAATGGTGACATATGAGTCATGTGCAATGGGGATAAAAATATAGATAATGTTTTGCCCACAGTTTGCGTCTTAATCCAAATAGAATGGGAATGAATTGGGAAAGAATACAACCAATAAATAAATATACTATCTTCTTCCAAATGATTTCATTAAAAATCAAAATAGCTATACCACATATCCTTTGACATCAAATCATTAGTTAATTAGTGACACTTAGTACTACAATTTAAAAGTTTTTTTTTTACAAGTGAGAGATTTTAAATTTGATTATGTAAATAGCGAGTTCGGTAATAATTTTATTCCTCTCACTTTTAGTGTAAAGATATTTTTGTATTAAAAAATCAAGCGGAAAAATGACTTTGGAATTACTCACTAAGACTAGAAAAACAAAGTAAAAAGTATTATATTAATTTCCACGTAAATATATAAGGGCAGCCCTAAAATGTACAGTTACAATTCCTCTAATTCTGGGAGGATTTACTTGGCATAGACCCACTGTCGTCTTAGCATAAGCGTTTCATATTAATAATACAATATAATTTTTTTTTCATTTAACATATTATTGGCATGCAACGTAATATTTTTCATGTACCGTGTAAGTAGTAGTTTTTAGTACTAACTTTATCTCATTACCAAAAGAATCGAAATCCAATCTTGAAGTTGTTTCCTCGAGATGGAAGATGGATCAAATCATCAAAGGAGACTAAAATATTTAGATTACAACAGATAGAAGATAGAGGCCGCCTAATCTTATCTATGAGCAGTAACCAGCGTTTCA
This sequence comes from Heteromeles arbutifolia, assembly GCA_024362995.1. Taxonomy (NCBI): domain Eukaryota; kingdom Viridiplantae; phylum Streptophyta; class Magnoliopsida; order Rosales; family Rosaceae; genus Heteromeles; species Heteromeles arbutifolia. Next base: position 28,359,906 of record JANCRC010000012.1, on the reverse strand, counting down.
ATAAATCTCAACCCATCAAACTTGGGCGCAAATTTCTCCGTCGAAGATGATGATTTTTCTTGATTTCTCTTACACCCAGTCTCCTACAAAATCAATAGAATTCTCCCTGCTTAATTACAATTTTGTATAAGCACATCGAATAATATTATTTAAATACACAAAATTAACAAACAGTTCCTAAGACAAGTGGAGTCGATAAATGTGTCCAAATATTGTTATTGAAATAAGAACATCAAGCTGTAGACACGAGAAATACCAAGGGAACTCTGAAAAGAGTAGTTCTCCATGAACTTTCTGCAATCTTACAGTCTAACGTTAATGTGTATGAAGAATTTCACTTTGAGAGTCTCTATCATTTCTAGTAGACACAATATAGCAGAAATTCATGAATAAAATTAGAAATTAACAACCAGCGTATATTTTGTTTCTCTAATACTGGTTTGGTTAAGGTTATCTAGTAAGTAATAAAATATGAGTTGAAGGGTCAAAATCCCAGATTTCAGTCCTTTTCCATTTTTTTTTTTCTCAGCAGCCAAACAGAAAAGGGCAAATAGAAGCAGAGCATCTAAAGCTGAATACTAACTACAAAGCATGGAAAACGAAAAGACAAAAAGAACCCATGAATTGAAATTAAGATTATTTAATTACCTGGTGAGAAAATCGCATGGTTGAATCAGACACAAAGGTTGAAGAAGAAGGAGTGGCGGAGACGGAGAGAGCAGTGGCAGAAGCGGCGGCGACCGAGGCCGCTAAAAAGCCTGGCTTCTTCATGACTGGAAGAGACGAGTATTAGGTATCTAGCTAGTTGGAAGATTGATTGGATATGGAGAGCCTGGAAGTTGGGAGACTGATGTTTGTCTGGTGGGAAAATGAATGAGAGAAAGTTGAGTGGGCTGTTGGAAGGGCTTTGACGGCAGGCACATATATACAACTGCTACTGCTGGTCGTCGTTAACTTCGAACCTTTACGCGGCAACTATACCCCAACTTGGGCCTGGAATTCCTATTTTGCCGTCTTCACATTTCTTTTTCAGATGTTCGCAATTGTCTAAAATACCCTCCCTCCCGTGGGTAATATTTTCGATATGGAATGTCATGGCACCTGCACCACTTGGGTTGTGTATATCTCCAACTTCAATTGTACCCCAACTTGCACCTGCACCTGACCACTCGTTAGGGAGGTTCTTGTCGTTGGAATATCGTCAGCCTTGGATGTAAATGTTTCCACAGCTCGAACATTTTAACGTGTTAGTCTCAAATGTAAAATGTAATTGTTCATATCAAATTTAGTCAAAGAAGAAAAATCAAGCTTAAGGGATTAAGATCATGACCTTTTACTTGTCGAGAGTTGACAAAAGTGAGTATGATTATCTCCTAATTGTCGAGAGTTGACAAAAATAAGTTAGGTGTCTTTCTTGTAGAAGCGGATTATGATTATCTCCTAATTGACTCAAACGTTTAATTTTATGTGTTAACTATAAGATCTTACGACTAACTATGATAAATATGTTTTTATTTTTATTCTTATCCATTTACAAATACCAAAATATAATCCGATATTAGAGACAAAAACAAGTGTTGATTAAGGATGCAATATTGTGTTTATTATTTTCTATTATTTTATTAACTTCAAAGGGGAAAAAGAATCAATGAAATCCCAAAAGAAAAGATAGGATAGGGTTAGTTTTGTAAGAGGGGGAGGAAAGTCGATCTAGAAAGGCAAGAATAATGGAGGGGCAATTTGGTAAACGAGTAATTCAATTTTTGGTATTTTCGCGGCACGTCGATGTTGATGTTCTCGAGACGAAGTTAGCCCTGATAGGCTGATCTTTTCTAGTCGCACTCAAATGTGCCAGGCCACGTGAACGGCCCAGATTGTGCCACGCAAACGCCTCTTGTTTCACAAGTAAATTATAGGTCTATATCTTTGGGTTTGGAATGGGAAGTGTGGAGCATACGGTGGCGGCGTGGGTTGACAATTTGGAAGTTGCGACTCCAATTACTAATTTAGCCCCAACAATCATTTTTATTACCACACTTCATTGTCATTGTCGTGAAACGGCTGAGTAGGGACGGCCGACTACGACGTCGGTTTGGTACCGCTCACCACACTTCATTGTCACAAAAGTATGATATTCTTTGTAATAATTGGTGTCACTCACCACGACATCAATCTTCATTTTGTGTGAGGGTGTTGACCCTAAAAACTACCAAGCCTACGTGGCGTGCAAGTTGAGTAATCTATAAGCTAACTACGTCATTCGGTTGTGTGCGAGGCGTGCCAACTTGACGGCCGAACTCAGCCGATGAGTAAAATTTGTTGATGTTGCGTTGGTCGCGCTGCTGACTTCTTAATCTTGCGACTGGGGCCGAGGAAGGAACAATTCTCGGCCTTCGGGTTCTAGAGCCTAAAGACAAGGCTGCTAGTTCTGCGAAGTTCACAAATCGTCGGCGCCGGATTCGGTCACTGTGATTATATTCGTGAGAGTATAAGCACGCCGAATCGACACCAGAGTATAGGGGCACAGATACTCAAAACAGATATATGTCTTGATGGTGAATGTGGTTCGACCGTCAGAATGCCGAACTCTAAAGCCAACTTGTGAGTATCCAATCATAAAAAAACTCGGCGTTCAATGTGCCGAGCTCAGTAATTTGTAACACCTCACTTCGCCGAGAAGACTAATGAGATGACCTTTGCCAATAAGGATTCGGAAATCCTTCTCGACCGAGACTTGGATAGATAACCAGTCGGCCCCTTTGCAGTGCTGTTTATCTAAACTGAAGGCGCTCCGCGATCGGCTGATTCTGTTGTACTTTTATGCGCAAACGGAAGCGAATTCTAACAAAGTACCAATATCAACGTCGTAGGTGAAAACTAAAACAAACAATCTCAAACTAACAAAAGAGATTTATGTGGTTCGGCGTAAAGCCTACATCCACGAGCGAAGCACGACGAGGAATTTCACTAAACAAACGGAGATTACAAAAGAGTGTTTAAACTCTCACAACCCAAATCCCACAAATTACAAACCCTAAACCAAACAAGTAGAGAACCCAAAACTAATGGAGAAGATTCTCCCAAATTGCTCTCTAACTCACTAAATCACAAATTGACTCTCACCAAATTGCCACACAAAAGAGCCACACAAAATACACTAACCCTAAGGTCCTATTTATAGTGCATAAGACTTAGGTTACAATAAGAATCCTAATAGGAAGTAAATCCAAATCCTAATCAAATAGGTAATTAACAAAATCTCTCCACCAAGGAAACCAACTAAGAAGTCAAAATCCAAACCCAAATAGGACACCAAAACCAAATAGGTAACACAAACCTAATTTTTTGCATCATCCTAATTTTGAGCCGTAAAACCCAACAATCTCCCCCTTGGCGAGAAATTAACAAACTTCCAAATCAAATACAAACTTCAAATTTGGGATACCAAAATACAACCGCAAACGTGCACCAAATTCTCGAAACTGATCTCCACCTGGACTCAAAAAATCCAAAAGTCTTCAAACTTGAAATTTCCTCCAACGCCTTCTCCAACAAATTCCATTACGGAAACTAACAAATACGAAACAAAATCCAAGCAAAAGCTTGAACATGCGAACAAAAAGTGCGAATTCACTTCACCCAAAGAGCTTGAGTACCAAGCTCCACCTCCTCACATAACCTTTAGAGGAGTTCAAAACAACGGTCTTTTGCAATGTTTGCATCAACACTAGCAAAAGACTTATCAAACGGCTTCTTTTTGCCCTTGAGTTTAGGGCAATCTACTTTCCAATGACCTTCCTTATAACAATAGCTACACGTGTTCTTTCCAAGTTTGCTCATTTCCTTATTGCTTCCTTGAACTACCAAAGCTCCATCTTGTGTGTCAGACACTTTATTCTTTAGCTTTTTAGAATTCCAAGCGACTTTAACATCTTCCAAACTAAGACTTTCTCTACCAAATAGCATGGTATCGACAAATTGTACATACGAATGAGGTAAAGAACACAACAAAGTTATCGCATAATCCTCATCACTAATTTGGTCGTCCACACTTTTCAAATCCATCATAAGTTTATTGAATTCATCAACATGCTTATGAATTGACGTACCTTCATCCATACGAAGAGTATGCAAACTTTTCTTCAAATACAACCGTTTAGCAAGGGATTTGGTCATATACAAGCTTTCCAATTTTAGCCACAACTCCGGTGCAGATTTGATGTTACCAACTTCACGCAAAACTTCATTCGATAAAGTCAGCAGGATTGCTCCAAGTGCCCGCTCCATAACGTCTTCTTTTTCTTCATCAGTCCACGAATTCGGCAAAGCCTTCACACCCTTTAGTGTTTTAAAAAGCCCTCGTTGAACTAACAAAGCACGCATCTTCAATTGCCAAATACCAAAGTCATTGCCGTCGAACTTTTCAATATCAACTTTCACTGATGACACATAAGGCTTCATGGTGACTGCCAAGTAAAGCCCAAGCCGAAACCGGGCTCTGATACCACTTGTTGTACTTTTATGCGCAAATGGAAGCGAATTCTAACAAAGTACCAATATCAACGTCGTAGGTGAAAACTAAAACAAACAAACTCAAACTAACAAAAGAGATTTATGTGGTTCGGCGTAAAGCCTACATCCACGAGCGAAGCACGACGAGGAATTTCACTAAACAAACGGAGATTACAAAAGAGTGTTTAAACTCTCACAACCCAAATCCCACAAATTACAAACCCTAAACCAAACGAGTAGAGAACCCAAAACTAATGGAGAAGATTCTCCCAAATTGCTCTCTAACTCACTAACTCACAAATTGACTCTCACCAAATTGCCACACAAAAGAGCCACACAAAATACACTAACCCTAAGGTCCTATTTATAGTGCATAAGACTTAGGTTACAATAAGAATCCTAATAAGAAGTAAATCCAAATCCTAATCAATTAGGTAATTAACAAAATCTCTCCACCAAGGAAACCAACTAAGAAGTCAAAATCCAAACCCAAATAGGACACCAAAACCAAATAGGTAACACAAACCTAATTTTTTGCATCATCCTAATTTTGAGCCGTAAAACCCAACAGATTCTACGGCGATACTGCTGTTTATCCAAACTGAAGGTATCACCGGTTGCCTTCACAGTGCTATTTATCCAAACTGAAGATGTGTTGGCGAAAAGGAAAATAAAAATCTCAAGGTTGTTGAGAGGTTTCACGTAGAGCGAGGGTTTGCACAGGGCAGATTTGTGTGTTGATTTGTGGGGGGCCTTGAATGATGCGCTGAGTTTTGTATTTATAGGGGCAGACCTCCTCATAGCTGAATTAGATTCCTTTTCGGAATAAGTTTTCTAAAAGTTAATCCAACCAGAACTCAGCCAATCCTAAACCAATTAGGACTTTGAATTCAACTCTTTACCCAACCACATTCATTCCTAAGTTTCAGCGCCCTCATCCCACCGAGCATCCTAGTTGCATCAGGATTCAATTCCCTCATCTTTATCTGAAAGACTCCATTTCCTGGTAGGACTCGGCCAACTTGACTTGGCAGCCCATGACCCAAAATCTAACGAGAATTCTAGAAAGATCGCTAGGCCGAATGTAACTCCAAATTCGGCCCAGATCAATATTTTGGGCCCAAACATTGCCCCCTCGCTTCTGAGGCTGTCGACCAACAATCCCTGGTCGAACCTTGGCCTTGAAGAAGCGAAACCATTCTTAGGTATTCAAAATTAAACCTCATCGGGAATCACCATCATGTCCTTGGGAACCATCACGCTCATTTATGAGACATCACTTCGCTTTCTTGATTCTTCTAATCGTCTTGCCACATGTCGATTCCCAAAACACCTTAGCAACTTTCAATCATGACCTTGAAGAAGTGCAGCCGTCGAAATGTTACTCCCCATTAAAACCGCCGTCACACGCAATCATGCGTCCTCAAACCCCAAAAAATCTCTGTCTCTTCCCCTGGATTCTCTGAATCCCCTCAATGATTAGCAACTTTCCCGATCGATTTTATCCCTAAGTTTGAAAATTGAACGTTTAACCTTCCCTTTCAAAACGTATATAAATACGCCTTTTCTTATTTATTAGAACTTTACTCCTCCAAACCTTCTGAAATTCTCTCGCCCTTTGCCTTCGAATTCCCTGAAAAACCAAAAGCTCTTCAACCCAGAAACCCCCCCTGAGCCTCCATCAATGGCTTCCAACACTTTCATCTCTAAACTCTCAGACGAATGCGCGAAATGCCGGGACTTTATTGACCGGAACGCCATTAAAACCCTTCGCTTTGAAGGAGATTCGAGTGCTTCTCACCAAATCCTGGGACCACTCTTCAAAGACAACGTCCTAGCGTCCATTACCAACCTCCTTAAAAATCATTGTCTGGAGCCTTTGTTTCAGGGATATGATTGGCCGAAATGGGAGCTGACCAAACCTCAAGTGGTCTGGCCTTCAACTATTACGGCCTGGGTTGCTTAGGTTGAAAGGATGGAGAAATTCTTCGGCAAGGAATGGAAAACCCTTGGTATTCACGACGCCATCAAGCTCTCGACCACCGAGATCATCATGGACAAAGAGCTCATCATGGCAGCCTTAAGTTTCTGGTGCTCGGCCACAAATACCATGGTCCTCCCCCTCAGCCCTATTGGCCCTACTATTCTCGACGTCTCAGCCATCCTCGGGACCTCCCCTTCAGGTCTCCCGATTGACGCCACCCTCTCCGGGCACCAATTCAACCTCACCCTCAAGACACTTTTCGACGAACGTGCCATCGAATCATTGAGGAAACACGACCAAGAACCCTCAAAAGAAGAAGTTCAAAAGCTACACAAGAACTTTTTCAACTACAACACCCTCATCCAACACTTCGCAGGCCGAGGGGAACAAACTCTCAAGAAGGGAGAACATGAGGCCTTCCTATTCTATTGGTACAACAAATTCATTTGTTGTACCAAATCAAACAAATGCTTGGTCGAGAACATGCTAGTGGCTGAAGCTCAGGCAAGCGACGACACCCTGGCCCTCTCTTCAACCATCATTGCCAACCTCTTACGCTGCTTGGCCGAGACGACCATCAACAAGATCGATCCACACCAAAGTGACCTACTCTGGGTTTTCCAACTCTGGCTACAAGTTTACTTCGCCACCTTTAGGTCAGAAATCCCCAACCTCAAAACTTTTGAAGCGCTGGGTCTTCAATTGGGCTTTAGACCCACTATTCCTCACCTGGCCGAAGAAGTTTTTAAATACTTTTTCGGCCTAGGAGACCTTTCAGGCGGCCGAGTGCCGAAATAGGCAGACTTGATTACAGGGACTGCGGCCAAGAAAAAATTGGCCTCCTCCTCCAAGAAGACTAAAACTGCAACACCAGCCCTATCAAGCAAACGACATCGCCAAGAGGTCGAGACGGCAGGTGAATCTCCCTGTGCCTTGAAACGTGTCAAGAAATTGGCGAAGAAAGGAGAGCGAGAGATTCACGTTATCTCTAGCCAGACCACAGGAGGAGCCACTCCCAAAGTATCTCCTCCTGCTCCTGTTGTCCAGGCTTGGGCGAAGAAGCGACCAACTCCAACTGATCAAACACTCAAAATTTGACCTATTCCTCCAGTTGCGATCGAACCATCTGCTGCCCCGCCGGTCGAAGAACTTGCAACTCCAGGGCCGACTGCTGCGCCTGTCTTGGAGGAGGTACCCCATTCGGATGCAAGGAATCTCCCCACAAATAAAAAACGATCAGCGATCGTCCTGGAAGAGGTATAATTATGTTGTAGTCAACCTCTTCTTTTACTAGATTCGAAAAAATACTGACATTTTTTTTATTTTTCAGGATGACGAGAGTGACAAGATTTCGCTGACCAGTCGCCCTAGACCAACCAAAACTCTTCCCGCCAATCCTCCTGTGGTCGAGGCAAATGACCAGGTCGATCCTCCTTTTATCGTCGAGATGGGCGACCAGATCGATTCTCCTGCGGTGGTCGAGTCAGGCGACCAAGTTGACCCTCTTACAACAGTCGAGACAAGCAACCAAGTCGACTCTTCTGCACTAATCGAGGCGGATGACCATGTCAATCCCTCAGCTAATTGCGGAAAAAGGCCTGTCGTTGAGCCTGAAGCGACGTCCATTCACCCGCAAGATCAAGACCTTGGCATCCCTCCTCAGGAAGCCACTTCGGCTTACGTAAGTACTCTCATTGCTTTTCATTGATCCACCTTCTGCCTTAGACTTCTAAACCAGGAAAAAATTAATGTCAGGTGCCCACGTTCTCATTTCAACGAAAATTCTATGCACCGAATGGCATTATCTACATCTTTTGGCCACCTTAGTGGCCATTGAACATAGATAACCTTCATCGGCCGCGTGAATTAAAAAGCAGTCTTAAACATTGGGCTCAGCCATTAAGCTGTTTAGGTTCAAGCAATGAGCCAGCAGACATGGCCGAAGTCTCCTTTCGGCAGGTCTAAAATTCCCCTTCTTCTTTTCCTCTTTGTAACTTGGCTTTTGCTGACAAGTTTCTTTTCTGCGTAGCCTTCATGGGAAGTTGAACTCGAAGTCATTCTTCTAAATACTTTGGGAGCGGCTAGCTTTTCGGTGACTACAACCAGACCATCTGTATCAACAGCCGAATCAGATGCCTTTACCAAACTGCAGGCGTTCATGTCTCTCTTGGCTTCACAAATCCTTGAAAGTAAGGGTCTTGACTCTGTGGGAGAATGTCTAAACGACCTTGCAGCGGGTGGTCTTCTGAGCAACGAAACCATCATTCGCTTGTCTTTTATCCTAGATCGAGCTCGAGAGCATTTCGATATCTTCGCGAGAGCTCTCCAAGGAGAAGACGACCTTAGCCACATTAGTTGCTCAAGAAGCTCTAAGGCCAGAGGTCGAGGCTGTAGGCAAAGAAAGCATAGCGGCTGAGGAAGGAACAATTCTCGGCCTTCGGGTTCTAGAGCCTGAAGAGAAGGCTATTAGTTCTGCAAAGTTCACAAATCGTCGGCGCTAGATTCGGTCACTATGATTATATTCGTGAGAGTATAAGCATGCCGAATCGACACCAAAGTATAGGAGTACAGATACTCAAAACAGATATATGTCTTGATGGTGAATGTGGTTCGACCGTCAGAATGCCGAACTCTAAAGCCAACTTGTGAGTATCCAATCATAAAACAACTCGGCATTCAATGTGCCGAGCTCAGTAATTTGTAACACCTCACTTCGCCGAGAAGACTAATGAGATGACCTTTGCCAATAAGGATTCGGAAATCCTTCTCGACCGAGACTTGGATAGATAATCAGTCGGCCCCTTTGCAGTGTTGTTTATCCAAACTGAAGGTGTTCCGCGGTCGGCTGATTCTACAGCGATAGTGCTGTTTATCCAAACTGAAGGTATCACCGGTTGCCTTCACAGTGCTATTTATTCAAACTGAAGATGTGTTGGCGAAAAGGAAAATAAAAATCTCAAGGTTATTGAGAGGTTTCGCATAGAGCGAGGGTTTGCGCAGGGCAGATTTGTGTGTTGATTTGTGGGAGGCCTTGAATGATGCGCTGAGTTTTGTATTTATAGGGGCAGACCTCCTCATAGCCGAATTAGAATCATTTTCGGAATAAGTTTTCTTAAAGCTAATCCAACAAGAACTCAGCCAATCCTAAACCAATTAGGACTTTGAATTCAACTCTTTACCCAGCCACATTCATTCCCAAGTTTCAACGCCCTCATCCCACCGAGCATCCTAGTTGCATCAGGATTCAATTCCCTTATCTTTATTTGAAAGACTCCATTTCCTGGTAGGACTCGGCCAACCTGACTTGGCGGCCCATGACCTAAAATCTGACAAGAATTCTAGAAAGATCGTTAAGCCGAATGTAACTCCAAATTTGGCCCAGATCAATATTTTGGGTCCAAACGGAGGGCTATATAGTTAAGCAACCTTATCAAAGTTTCTTGCGAACCCAAAAAAAAAAAAAACTTTTTTATTTTTGCACACTAACCTCCGTTGCACGTATAGTCGAGTTTAATGTTATTTAAGGTGTATAGAATATGTGTTGTAACATGAGTAGATTGTAAGGTGTTATGGCCGCACCTAAGTGCTGAATGTTGATAATTTTTTTTTTTTTTAACCACCTAATGATTGAAGATAAATTTCAAGCACGTATTCCAAACGGCACGTCCTGAGTTCAATTCCTGACACTGGTAAATCATACAACGGTGGACATGAGAAGACTGAAATATCTATGTGAGTCTTCCTAACCTCCAGAAAAATAGACTGTCGTGACGAAACCACCCGCTGGTCGTTTTTTTGAAAAGAAAAAAAAAATAGGTTGATAAAACACCAGATAATCAAATTATATATTTGTTATAAACAAATTTTTATTCAAATATCGACCAGATAATCAAATTTAAAGTCCCCGTTGATAACCCGAGAAAATGCAAAGTCCATATGGAAAACAATAAGAAATTAAAGTCTTGCCGACATGGAGACTAGAGAGATCACCATATCCACTAAATTTCGAGTCAAACTCAGTTGCCCAAGTCAACCAAATACCGTACAAGTGTACGAGGTTACTAACGCTATGCCAAAACACCACCCAATTCAAATGTTCATATGGCACGCGCATTCTTTCTTTAAATGATATATTGAAATGTTGAATCTTCGCATTGTTGGTGTACTTTGTAGTCGGGGACGACAGATGATTGGTCTCTACATTCTTTGGTGCGGAGCACATTACTCATCCGCCCACGCTCACAAAGAGGAGAACCGGCTATATCTGGTCGGAATGATGAACTTGTCATTGTTTCTCACTTTCGGCTGTGGTGGAGAGAAATGGAGTGGTTGGTTTGGCAAATTGTGCAAGTGGAGTAAGTAAAGTAGAATGATATCCCCATGAAAGCTGAGTCCCTTCCACCTCCAACTTGTCAACTTGATGTTCAGCAAGCTCCGTCTACTCTCTACTATGAGAAAAGTTAGCGATGACGACGTTCCCCATCACAAATAGCGGTGATTCTTGGTTCGAGTTATTTCACATCGAGAACTGCTATTCAGACTCTCGAGAAATCAAGTCCGATGAGACTTTGTTGACAAATGTAGTTTTTGCACAAATTTACATTGCAGGTTGGCCCATTACAACACAATAAAGAGCCAGTCACTCCCCTGTGACAAATGCCATTGCTGATACTAAAATTATGACGAAGACAGGAGACTATTGGAGGATGTTATGAGCAGAAAGTTTTTCGTTTGAAAAATAAAGCCTAAAATTGGTCATGAGAGAGTTGGGTGCTCAATTTGCAAGAAAAGCGGAACTAGTTTAAGCAGAACGAGATACAGGCCTCAGTACTCAGGCAGGAAGGAGAATAGTAACATTAGTAGAAGAAATACTAGATTATAGGTAAAAGGCTATTCATTCCTTTTGGATTTACTGGCTCATGGAGCCAAACCTTTAGCGTAAGGCATGTCTGGTGTTTAAGATTGTCTAAAAACTACTCAAACCATAGATCAGCGCATGGAAAAAATCAACACACGAGGACGAAAAGAAACTTACCTCAACCCTTTACCTTCAACAGAGACGCGACCTTTCTCCCACTGAGCTTCAAACAAACACACGCGATCTTTTAATTGGGTGGAACCACCTACTTTCTGTAGTCCAGAACACCACGTAATAATCTCTCGCTAATCACTGTCAAGAGAAACTAAGAGAATAATATACTTACGTTCCTACGTAACGAAGAAGAGAATTTTGATATGTATATCAAAAATTGGTTTTGGAGAAAAGCTTGACACAGAAAAATCCCAAACCAGCCTGCAATACAAGAACGGGAGCTACAATACTATACATAATTTAGATCAGATGCCCCACTGGACAAAAAATGAGAGAAATCTTCATCAGACTACTGCAGAATGGTTTTTCTACCGTGCAATTTGATGCTTAAAGTCTGTGTGTGTGAGGGCATGCATGTGCCTCTGTACAATAAAGCCCTAACAACGATACAACAAAACTTTTATTACTCAATAAAACTATTATAATCCAACTAGTATATAGAGCAGCCAATAGAATACATCTCTAACATTGATGCAACAAAAGTTTCAAAATTGAGATATAACAGCCATCCAAAGTGCAACACTACCCAAAAGCTCCAATAACAAAAGCAGAAGCCAAAGAGGGCCAAAATTCCGAACAGCATTCCTCCAGCCACCAGTTGGTTCAGTTACTATCCCACACAAGCGTGTACAACCCGCACAGGCGATGACCTTGCAAAGAAAATGAGGAGAAACGGTAAAACACTTGATATAAATAAAGGAGTTAAGCACAAGAAGCTAAATAATTGATTTTTCTAAAAGCTAAGTAATTGCTGCATTCCTGTTATTTTTTTCCTCCCAAGCTCATATAATTGTTTTAGATGCCACATATGAAACCATTGACCAAATTGGCAGAAATAGAGAGACTTAGTAGGTTTATACAGATAAGGAGCTAAGCACAAGAAAGAAAGAACAAATTTCCATCAGAGCTTCAGCAAAAAACTATCCAGTATGTTCTTTTCAAACACCAGTCCAACACTTGAATTATCTTCAGGCTTTTTATTCAAAATGGTCCCTGAGATTTGCATCATCCATAAGTTTGGTCCCTGAGATTTAAAATCAATAGAAGTCGTCCCTGAGATTGTCCACCATCCATGATTTTGGTCCTTCCGTTGAAGCTTTTGGCCAGAAGTTTGGGCAATTTTCAAAGCTTCGTAACTCAATCGTTTCTTAACCAAATTCGACCCATAATATATCAAAATGAAGATAGGAAACTGTAGAATAAGATTATATCTATTTGGAAGCCCAATGATTGCCGGAGATGGTCAGAAAATAGCCTAAAAGTTGACTGGTCTGAGGGAAAACTGGAAAACTAGCCGGAAACTCTCCGAAAACTGGGTAAACTTAAACGTTTATAACTTCTTCAATACTCAACGAACTCAAGTGATTCAAAAACAAAAATCATACTTCTCGACGAGAAGAAGAGAATGGTACCTTTTTCAACGGCTAACTCGCCGTGGTTTGGCCAGAAAACGGCTCGAAAGTAGCTGTTGAAAAACGAGTCAGCAATTTTCGAGCCGTTTTCCGGCCAAACGATGGCGATTTAGCCATTGAAAAAGTTACCATTCTCTTCTTCCCGTCGAGAAGTATGATTTTTGTTTTTGAATCACTTGATTTCGTTGAGTATTGAAGAAGTTATGAACGTTTGAAGTTTACCCGGTTTCCGGCGAGTTTTCCAGTTTTTCCTCGGACCAGTCAACTTTGAGGCTATTTTCCGACCATCTCCGGAAACCATTGGACTTCCAAATAGATATAATCTTATTCTACACTTTCCTATCTTCATTTTGATATATAATGGGTTGAATTTGGTTAAGAAACGATTGAGTTACGAAGTTTTGAAAATTGCCCAAACTTCCGGTCAAAAGCTTCAACGGAAGGACCAAAATCATGGATGGTGGACAATCTCAGGGACTATTTCTATTGATTTTAAATCTCAGGGACCAAAGTTATGGATGATGTAAATCTCAGGGACCATTTTGAATAAAAAGCCTTATCTTCATTGACCTCAAGGGTAATCTTGTTCGCCTGTTGTGATAAATGTAGGAATGTTTACACTAAAGATCACCCAACATATTACACATTTCGTAACTTACAACTGCAATATTCTTTCCCACTAAAAATCAATCCGAACCACTTAAAATCTGAATCTCTTACGCAAATAACCTTTTCAATTTTTATTGAAAGAGAAAGAAAACAAGAACAAGTATGCGTTACAAAATGTAATAATGCACGAAACCAAATCAGGATTGCAGTAAACAAACTATAACTAAGTAGTACCTTATGAGTCATGAAGATTTGATTGACTCAACAAACCCACTACTGAGAAGTCTTTCGACATACTTCCCGAGTATATCAACCTCCAAATTAACCTTCGACCCGACCTTCTTCAACGGAATCACCACATTCTGCTGAGTGTAAGCAACCAACATGAAATTAAAGCACTCTTCTTTATCAAACACATCCACCACAGTCAAACTAGTTCCATCTACTGCTATAAACCCTTTCGGCACCACATACTTCAACACCTCCTTCGATGCCTTTACCTTCATCCACAGTGAATCGCCCTCGGGCTCCATTGACACTATCTTCCCAGTGCCATCCACATGACCCTGCACAAAGTGCCCGCCCATTCGGCTCGTGGGCTGCACCGCCCGCTCCAAATTCACAAGTGACCCGGCTTCGAGCTCGATCAGAGACGTCTTCCTAAGCGTCTCGGGCGACAGCCCTACTGTGAAATCCGACAATTGGGTATCGAATTCAGTCACGGTCAGGCACGTTCCGTTGACAGCAATGCTATCCCCGAGGTGAACGCCCTCCAGAACGGTTTTGGCGCCGATTTTCATGTCGAAACCGCCGTTTTGCGCGGTGCCCAGTTGCTTGACTCGGCCCATTTCCTCGACGATGCCGGTAAAAAGGCATCGGATTGTGTTGCGAGGAGGATATTGGAGATTGGTTGTGGGTTTTTGGGAGCTGAGGAAGAGGGTTTGAGTGGAGGGCTTGAAAAGGGGATTGAAACTGCGGAGGGTTTTGGATGAGAAGGTGTGAAACTTGTTCATGATTGAGATTTGTCCAACACAGGGTTGAGGAGTTCTTGAGAGTGAAACCGCCATTCTGTTTGTTTCGGATGCAACACAAGTTGCGACCTTCGAGTATTTGAAATTTTGCAAGGTTCGGTGGAATTGGCAAGAAAAACGCTCAACTTTGTGTTTGACTAGAATCGATGAGATCCAATGAAATAAAACAAGAAGAAAGATTGTATTTATTATTATCATCATCCGACCGATCGACATAATTGTACAAATTCTAGAAAATGTAAGATCGTTTGTTTATTAAACTATACTAGTCTCTCCGCACGCACATTTTTGCATCACGGGCTACGCGCCCCTAAAGGTGTATTGTGTTAGTTATTTTCTTTCTCATACAGATTTTTTCTTTGTTCATCAACATGAAATGTATTATGATTTGATATATATATTTTTTTAAATATAAAATACGAAATTTATTAAACTGTATTATAATTTGATTCAACACCAATTGCACATTTACATGATAAGGGCAAACCTATTATTAAATTAAAAGTCTTGCATTGTAGTCCAAAAGAAACCAACTGAATCAATTTTAGAGATACTTACAAGCTTTCGACTAGAAACACGACAATATTATAAGGAATGGGAATTACCTACAGCAAGCTTTTTAAATTGAATGCCAATGCCTCTTGGTCATATTTTCATCTTGACACTATATGGAAAGCTTACAACAAAATATAATTGAAAATGTTGCAAACCAATCATGAACTCAAATGGTTGCCGAAGCTTTTTCTTGATTTCCAAACCCTTTGGCTTGCCAAATTCACAAATTGCGTTATATGTACTTCTTCTGCAGCAGCATAATGCATTACAATTAGAAAATACAATACCCAATATCCGTGAGATCAAATTCATTTGAAGTCATGGAAAAGGAAAACAATTAAAACCTTAACTATGCTTTTTTAATCATCAACATGAATTTACTTCCCCTCCATTTTTCACACAGCCGTGCTTTTGACTACAAGAGTACATTTACCCAAAACTTGTTAGAAAAAATATGTCATAGGTCACCAATAGGTAAAATTTGAAGTTTTAATGAAAAAGAAAGAAAAAAAACTTCTACTACTGATATTTGATAAGTAGAATCAAACACACTTGTTTATTCCTTCATACCTGATGATATTCAGTGCAATTGCCAATTGCATAGGGTTAGTTTAATTAAATCCGTAATTGCATTTGGTATATATAGACTTACAATGTCCAGGTTCTCGTTACACTTGACCCTCTCTCATCTTCATCCACTCGTCGCCTTCTCAGAGTCTTAATAATATGCACATCATGGTCACCTCGGACCTTATTCGACGGCCGTGTCGAATAAGTCATCGTATCCTATCGCCAAGGGGCTTAGAGTAAACAAATTTTTGGTTAGAAAGAAATCAAACTTCATACCAACTGCATAAGAATGCAAGCATTATCCCTACTGTGTTTTTCAAAAAATAAAAAATAAAAAAATGTCCAAACTGGTTATAAAACAACCCATAAACTGCTAAAGAAAAGTGATAGGAGCATATTTATGCACCTTAGTTAGCTTGTTCTTGTGCAGTTATGTTGTTTTTCCTTAGTTAAAGTAGTCTTTTAAGCTAGTTTGATGTATTTTCAGGTTCTAAGGGCAAAGTATGCAAAAGGATGCATTTTGGAGCCTTTTGGAGCAGTTTTGGGCGTGGAATGGATATCACAAGATTGGAGCAAGAAGATGGACGAATTTGAAGTTCAAGAGAGGCTAGGAATGTGCAAAAGAGTTGAAGAAATAAATCCAAGTCAAAGAAGATAAGGAATCAGCTACAAAGAAGGAGAATTATCCAAAATATTATCCAAAACTACCTTATCTTATCCTTATCTTATCCAACTTTATCTTATCTTATCTTACCATGCCTTATCTTATCCTATCCTAATCCTTTCCTAACTTAATTCCTGCTGTAAAAGGGTTTTAATTTCACTTTAGGACACCTTATCCTTGTTCTATAAGCATGTCGCACCTAGCCTTCTAGAACATCTGATTTCCTTGCCTTGCAAGGCTTTCTAGAAGCCTTATCCCTCCTTATCCAAACCTGCCGCACCTTAGGCCTTTTCCCATTGAAAATTTGATTGTTTTAAACCTATTTCTGGATGGATTTGGTTTTCTAGAAGTCCTAATCTGATTTACCTGGGGTTTTTGGTGCCTATATATATATATTTCTACATCCCTTGCCGCAGGTACCACCCTCCATATACATCCATTCATCCATCCACACAACCATTCTCGCCAAAAACCCTTCCTCACTCTCTGCCGCACCTATCCTTCACCATTCTCCATAGTTTCTGACCTAATCCACTCCTTGCCGCACCATACATCCATCCTAGCCAATAACCCAGCCTTCTACACCATTCATAACCCCCAAAAACTCATCACCAACCCTTGTGCCGCAGCAAAGAGGAGGAGAAGAAGCCTTGGACGTGCATGTCATTCAAGTTTGAATTGCTGGAAGTTTTAGGTGTTTCCTTTCCTTTGATTTCAATGTTTAAATTCAATACTTTTTGCTTTGTACGTATAAGGAACTAAACCCCCTTTGGCTAGGGGGGGATTCGAAACCATGTTTATGCTTGCTATATGATTTGATTGCTCTAGTTGTGATTCATAAATTGTGATTTCAATTTACTCATCCGTTTGAACTAAAACTGATTTGTGTATGTTGGTTAAGAGGGCCCGCTTAGTTTGCATGCATAAATTGAATGCTAGGATATAAGGGAATTTCACCTAATCGTTAGGAACTTATATTTACAAGTAGTAAAGGTTGTTGATCACAATCGCGTTAAGTAAATTCTTGGCATAAGTTTCATGCAATTCATAGTAACGAATGCCTCGTCAATGCTTATGGTTTTCATAGAACTTAATGATTCTTGCTTGTATCTCTATTATGCAACTCATGTAGGGAACTTGTGGGGAATGCTTTGGGTTGTCGTATGCAATCATCCAATTCAATAACGTTAGGAAAATCTGAGGGTTAATTAGTGCAATTCACGGTTAATCTGGGGCATTGAGAATCCATGGTTTATTGAAAAGCAACTAGAAATCGTTTTGTATGCAAGTATGACATGTGTGGAGAAGAACCCCTTACTAGCCTTCCATCCATTCACTTTAACCAATTTCGTTTTACAATCTGTTTTGTTTTACAAAGTTTTTGTTTTGTTTTCAAATTCGTCAAAACCCATTCCCCCTTTATTTTGAAGTGTCAAATCAGTTAGAAATCAATTTAGTTTGTGTTTTTAAGTGTCTTGAGTCAAGTTATAAACTGTTTTCGTCCAAATTCTTCCTTAGTGCTCAAAACTGCCCTGAAAGTGGTTTTAAGGCAGTTTTGAGTGTTTGTTTGCTGTTTTGAGTCTTTTGGTTTGTCTTAGTGTTTTAAAGTATAGTTTTGCATTCTTTGAGTCTAATTTAGTGTTTTAACTTTGTTTTAAGTTTTTGAGTCAGTTTTCAAGTGATTTAGCAATCCCTCCTAATCCCCGGCCTAGAACGATCCCTACTTACATACTTTGCTACAATTGATAAAAAGAGGGTTTAATTTGTGTGCTTATATATTTCGCATCAAATTTTTGGCGCCGTTGCCTGGGATTAGCAACTTTGCTAATCCCTTGGTTATTTTCTTTTCGTTTATTTTGTTTTTGTTTTTGTTTCTGACTTTGTGTTGTTTTCTTGTTTTCTTTAGCTAATCCCCTTTGTTTTTGTTTGTGTCTTTTACTTTTGATATTTGATGTAGTTTTGTCTCCTTGATTTTCAGGTACTAGAGAAGTAAGACATAGATTTTGCTACCATTCAAGCTCAATTGGCGAAACTTACTTCTCAATTGTCACAATATGCCGAAAGGACCACAATGCAAAGTGTCCCTACATGTGGTGTGTCCTATGGGCAAGGATATCCAACTCATCAATGTTCTCAATTAGCTGCGAATGAAGATGCTTGGGGTTATCAAGGTCATAGCCAATCATGGGACAACATGTTTTCCAACAATTACAATTCGGATTGGAGAGATTATTCAGATTATATGTGGGGAGAACCTCAACAATTCCAACAAGGTGGATATTGGCAGCAAGAAGAGGAGTTCTATACAACGCCATATGAACCACCACAGCCTTCCCCACAACAATTCCAATCGAATTCAAGTATGTCCATGACTTATGATGAAATTCTTGATATACTAACTTCTGTCACACAGGGCTCACACCAAGAAGGATATTGGCAGCCATCTGGGGAGTTCTATACAACGCCATATGAACCACCACAGCCTCAACCATATTCGGCCCAACCAAGTTCAGGTTCATCAATGGATAATGATAAAAT
Source organism: Heteromeles arbutifolia (assembly GCA_024362995.1). Taxonomy (NCBI): domain Eukaryota; kingdom Viridiplantae; phylum Streptophyta; class Magnoliopsida; order Rosales; family Rosaceae; genus Heteromeles; species Heteromeles arbutifolia. Next base: position 28,340,939 of record JANCRC010000012.1, on the reverse strand, counting down.
TCTTGAGTTACTCACTTCTTTATCTCAGGGACAAGAAAACCAAAACAAAAAGGTGGACCATTTGGAAAAGCAAATTGGGCAGATTGCAGAACTCATGGTACAAATTCAAGAACAACGTGAACTCTCCAACTCAACTACTGTCAATTCAATGTGAGACTTTGAAATTGCTGAAGCTATCACTTTGGAAAGTGCTATGGAGGTTGGAGCTGACCTAAAAACGTCCAAACATAGCCTAGAAGTGGATGTGGAGCTGCTGATTGAGGAGGAGGAAGAAGACACACCCACAACAAGGGAAGAACAACCCTTGCCGCAGCCCCCTAAGCCCTCCCAACCACCCACCACAAGTAAGGACGTCCCAAATTCATTTAATTCTAATGTTATTCCTCCAAATGTCCATTTTCCTCACAGGTTTTTGATTCCCAAGAAAGAAGAGAGTGAAAAGAACATCATGCAAACCCTTCCAAAGGTGCAAAGTGATATCCCAATTCTTGGCACACCAAATCAAGTTCCAGATTGTGTTGCAGTGTTCAAAGAACCTTGTATGTCGAGGAGAATGATTCAAGAGCAAGAAGTGGCTGGAGCATATGAAGAATGCATCAAGGAGGATGTTCATGAGACAACAAAGCCCAAAGAAGTTCAATTTTATGACACGGGACAAGTCACAACCATCATAGTAAATCTGGCCAAGTTCAAAATCCCTGAAACATGCAACAATGTGGTGTTTGTAATTGAGTTTGTGTCGGAGCAAGCAAGTAAGCCATCTTCTCCAATTTTGATTTTGTTTTCTACTAATTTGCTGATTTTGATGATTCAGGCACCCACATTAGAATTTCAACCATTGCCGGATCATTTCAAATATCACCTTCCATTCAAAGATCAATTCCATGCCGTGGACCCCATTGAAGAATAGAAGAAAGGTTCGTCCGGCTGGAAGACGTTAAAGCAAGCGCCACTTGGGAGGCAACCCATGCATTCAACAAAGAAAGACCTAGGGAGCACTCCAATTCCAGATTTGCATTCCTAAACCCTTCTCTTTGTTGATGTTTTCGTTTCTGCCTTGTTTATTGCTTCGTTGCTATTTTGTTTGTTTGTTGTTTATTTGTGTTAGTTTATGCTTGAAACATTGATGACAATGTTTGATTTAAGTGTTGAGGGGGTGTAACCAAAGTGTTTTGATGCAAATTCGTAGGGTTTTATCACCCATAACTTCTAATGTTGTTCCTTGCTGTTTTTAAGTGTTTTTAAGCTGTTTTGGTGTGTTTTAGTGTGTTTTGACTCAAAATCCGAAAATCCCATTGTTTTAAAAAAACCCAAACAAGAGTTGTTTTTGTGTGTTTGTTTGTGTCTTAGGGTACCTTCCAACACAATGATGAGGATTCGGTTTGTAATTGCATGACTGTTAAAGAGAGTTGTAAACATGGATGAAAGTTTGATTTACTCTTTGGTTTATGCTTGGTTGTGGTTATAACTTATGAATTCACATGCAATCATAAAAGAAAAATCAGTTTTTGTAACATGCTTGAAGGAAGGAACTCAAACTAACGCTACAACCTTGTGAGACTTGAGCCTAAACGTTTATTTGGAGAGTTAATAATCTGTGCATTGTTGTTTTCTAAAGTCGTTGCATGATCTCATTATTCTTTGCTTGGTTGCTACTTAGAAGGCGTTTCATCATTTAGTTCCAAACACTAGAACTCATGCCCAATTCATTCTAAGCATGTTATTGATTTGCATAACACATATTCAAGATGAAGTTGTGTAGTGACCACCATAGCCAAATTGCCGTATCTCCCTATTTCATTGTGTTTTGTAGGTTTTAACCCCGTTGAGCCTTGTTTAGCCTATGTTCTTTGTTAACCCACATTATCCTTACCTAGCCTAGATTAGGACCATCCATACCTTTGTTCTTGAAGCATAGTAACGCATGACTCAATATGAATTCCTTTTGATCATTGTTTGGCAGAAAATAAGTGTGGGGGAAGTGAGTTTTGTTGTGGGTGTGCCAAAGTCTTGAATGAGGCACAGCAGAGAAAAGAAATAGAAAGAAAAAAAGAAAAAGTTGTGAAAAGAATGAAAAAGGAGTTGAAAAGATGTGAAAAAGAGTTCTCAAGTGTTGTTTGTTGAAGGAAGGGTCCAAAACATTGAATCCGGCCCTAATTGTTGCTTGAATCTTCCCTTTGTGTTTAAAAGTTGATTTCTGCATACTAAAGGAAATTCTAAGTTCAATTTCATTATTTTGCTTGCTATTGCTTTTTGTTTTTCCTATCCTTTCGTTGTTAGCCAACTCCCCAAGCCCCGTTACAACCCTTGACTTTAATCTTGAGTGTTGTGTGTTTCAATTTGTGGAGTTTGAATTTGGTTTGAGCATATGGTGTCACTGGTTCTCGCATCTAAGTAGTAGCGTTCCATTCATGAGATCATATCTAAACATGTTATTAACTCCGGAAATTGTTTTTCTTGTTATACATATATGTGAGCGTTCGTTTTCATATTTACATCAATCTTCTCACATATAACTAGTGTAGGGTGTGTAGTTAGAAAATCTGAGTGAAGATTGAGTGCATATCTTGTAAGGAATTAATGGAATTCTCTAAGGCATGTTACTACTTTCAAAACATCGTTTTAATTGGTTATTTGTGAACTAGTAAGTAGTGACTATGATTAAGTATGTGCTTAAGCGTAAAGATGGCCAAAATCTATGGGAATGATGATTTTTAACATGTCATGTGCATTGGAAATCCCTGAGACAATTGTTGGAAGGTTTAGGTTGTGTTATACTTGTTTTTTTTCGTTTTGTTTACTTTGTTTCATTTTGTTTTGCTCGAGGACTAGCAAAAGCTAAGTGTGGGGGAATTTGATAGGAGCATATTTATGCACCTTAGTTAGCTTGTTCTTGTGCAGTTATGTTGTTTTTCCTTAGTTAAAGTAGTCTTTTAAGCTAGTTTGATGTATTTTCAGGTTCTAAGGGCAAAGTATGCAAAAGGATGCATTTTGGAGCCTTTTGGAGCAGTTTTGGGCATGGAATGGATATCACAAGATTGGAGCAAGAGGATGGACGAATTTGAAGTTCAAGAGAGGCTAGGAATGTGCAAAAGAGTTGAAGAAATATATCCAAGTCAAAGAAGATAAGGAATCAGCTACAAAGAAGGAGAATTATCCAAAATATTATCCAAAACTACCTTATCTTATCTTTATCTTATCCAACCTTATCTTATCTTATCTTACCATGCCTTATCTTATCCTATCCTAATCATTTCCTAACTTAATTCCTGTTGTAAAAGGGTTTTAATTTCACTTTAGGACACCTTATCCTTGTTCTATAAGCATGCCGCACCTAGCCTTCTAGAACATCTGATTTCCTTGCCTTGCAAGGCTTTCTAGAAGCCTTATCCCTCCTTATCCAAACCTACCGCACCTTAGGCCTTTTCCCATTGAAAATTTGATTGTTTTAAACCTATTTCTGGATGGATTTGGTTTTCTAGAAGTCCTAATCTGATTTACCTGGGGTTTTTGGTGCCTATATATATATATATATATATATATTTCTACATCCCTTGCCGCAGGTACCACCTTCCATAGACATCCATTCATCCATCCACACAACCATTCTCGCCAGAAACCTTTCCCCACTCTCTGCCGCACCTATCCTTCACCATTCTCCATAGTTTCTGACCTAATCCACTCCTTGCCGCACCATACATCCATCCTAGCCAATAACCCAGCCTTCTACACCATTCATAACCCCCAAAAACTCATCACCAACCCTTGTGCCGCAGCAAAGAGGAGGAGAAGAAGCCTTGGACGTGCATGTCATTCAAGTTTGAATTGCTGGAAGTTTTAGGTGTTTCCTTTCCTTTGATTTCAATGTTTAAATTCAATACTCTTTGCTTTGTACGTATGAAGAACTAAACCCCCTTTGGCTAGAGGGGATTCAAAACCATGTTTATGCTTGCTATATGATTTGATTGCTCTAGTTATGATTCATAAATTGTGATTTCAATTTACTCATCCGTTTGAACTAAAACTGATTTATGTATGTTGGTTAAGAGGGCCCGCTTAGTTTGCATGCATAAATTGAATGCTAGGATATAAGGGAATTTCACCTAATCGTTAGGAACTTATATTTGCAAGTAGTAAAGGTTGTTGATCACAATCGCGTTAAGTAAATTCTTGGCATAAGTTTCATGCAATTCATAGTAACAAATGCCTCGTCAATGCTTATGGTTTTCATAGAACTTAATGATTCTTGCTTGTATCTCTATTATGCAATTCATGTAGGGAACTTGTAGGGAATGCTTTGGGTTGTCGTATGCAATCATCCAATTCAATAACGTTAGGAAAATCTGAGGGTTAATTAGTGCAATTCACGGTTAATCTGGGGCGTTGAGAATCCATGGTTTATTGAAAAGCAACTAGAAATTGTTTTGTATGCAAGTATGACATGTGTGGAGAAGAACCCCTTAGCTAACCTTCCATCCATTCACTTTAACCAATTTCGTTTTACAATCTGTTTTGTTTTACAAAGTTTTTGTTTTGTTTTCAAATTCGTCAAAACCCATTCCCCCTTTATTTTGAAGTGTCAAATCAGTTAGAAATCAATTTAGTTTGTGTTTTTAAGTGTCTTGAGTCAAGTTATAAACTGTTTTCATCCAAATTCTTCCTTAGTGCTCAAAACTGCCCAGAAAGTGGTTTTAAGGCAGTTTTGAGTGTTTGTTTGCTGTTTTGAGTCTTTTGGTTTGTCTTAGTGTTTTAAAGTATAGTTTTGCATTCTTTGAGTCTAATTTAGTGTTTTAACTTTGTTTTAAGTTTTTGAGTCAGTTTTCAAGTGATTTAGCAATCCCTCATAATCCCCGGCCTAGAACGATTCCTACTTACATACTTTGCTACAATTGATAAAAAGAGGGTTTAATTTGTGTGCTTATATATTTCGCATCAAAAAGAAAACTCAAATTACCCAAAAATAGAAATGAGATGCTCTACAAAATCATAATCTCATCAATCTTTCTTCAACTCAAGCAACTGGAACTACTTAGCCTAGCCAATACTCTAATGTTGAACATCTTAGTCCCAACCCAAAATGGCACACCCATAATTATGTACTAACTCCTCTGACCGCATCAATTCTCCCATTCACACAGCCATTGAACAAATGATCCACCACTGCTCGAACGACGCCAATGCAATCACACTTCTCCATTTTCTTCGCTCCAAATTGTGTCAATCGAAGCACTTCCCCCATGTACATCATCACATCCCCGACGCAGATCATGTGCCGGTAGTCTATGTTCGTACCATGTTTTATCGTACCCTTTACCTCCTAAATTATGTAGACTTGTGCTGCTTCGATCCCACCCGTCCTTTGCACTTCCAGAACGTTATTGGTTGCCAATTAGAAAACTATTCACAACCAAACCCAGAAATTAGACATACAAATGAACAACCCACAACCTTTTTGCATTGTAAAACCCGGTGGCTGCAGCTGATCTGCACTGTAAAACCCAAATAATAGGAGTTTATCAAGAAACCAAATAAGACGATGTTAGAGGGGGATTTGGTGGCTGACTTGTAAATTGTAGTATTTTGTTGATCCTAATTCATAGTTTTCCCCAGAAGCACCAAATTGAAAGGTGGATGAAGAAGAAGGCAAAAAATCAACGATTTGAGATAGCAGTTTGTGCAGTTGAGTTTTTATCCCTTTTGTGTGAACAGTGGGACTGGGTAACCGGTTTAAGTCCTCTAAATGTGTGGTGGTAGGCTGCAGTTTCCATTGTGCAAACTCTGCAACCGCTACAGTTCGATGAGTAGTTTTCATTGTGCAAACTCTGGAACCGCTACAGTTCGGTAGGTCTAGGGTAGTTTCAATCGTGCTTTTTTATATTTTTTTTTGTGGAAAGAAAAAATGTAAACAGTAGTATAAATAATCGAAGGGTCACAATTGTTTAGAAAGTGTAGGTCCCATTTATCTAACGGTTGTAAACTATCATTCTTCATATGTGCACACATACATTGTCCGCAGCCAAATATCTACAAATTGTGTATTACGATTTAACTCTATCATATTTGCGTATATTATGATTCTACCGTATTCTATTAGGATAATTTGGTTCTTTTTTTCTTTTCTTTTCTGAAGTGAGGGCATTTTAGAGGTTTAGAATGTTTCACCAAACTGGGGCTCTCACTTTATATATATATATATATATATATATATATATATATATAGATAAATAGATATGAAAAAATAGATACATGTTGTAGGTATAATTTACTGAACAATTATGGAGGCCATAGAGAGATAGAAAGGTGTGGCAATAGTAGAGGGAAGAGAGAGATGTGTAATTGTGTGTGTGTTTGATTTACCCCATTGTACATTTATTTATAGTAGTAGGATAGGTAAAAGCCTTTCCCTTTAGGATTACAACATTTAATAGGTAATCTATTTCTAATAGGAATATAAGAGATATTCCAAGATATACTAGGATTTACACAATTACATTCCTAATCTAATAGAACTGCAACAATGCATGTATTATAACTTATCTATCTATTTACTAATAGTAGATTGATTAAACGACATTGGTATTTATTGACTTTTAGCAGAAATAATTTTTGTCAAGTGTTTTATAAAATGGACAATTCCGATTATAGGTAGGAAGTCTCTGAATTGATCACAAACCTTTCTTTTTTTAAATGCAGGCTCAAAATTCAAATTTCTACCATGCTATTGATTTAAAGGTTTTTATCACAAATGGTCCCTGAAATTGACCCTTACCATCAAGATGCTCCCTAAAATTGAAAATCAATCAATGTAGTCCCTGAAAATAGGTGTCGCAAATCAATGTGGTCCTTTCGTCACAATTCTGTTAAGTGCTGATGTGGCACATAAATGGCCCCATAAGTCACTTTTTCTCACAAATGGTCTTTGAAATTGACCCGCGACATCAAAAAAGTCCCTGAAATTGACCAACGACATCAAAATAACCCTTGAAATTAAAAATTGATCAATGTAGTTCCGCAAGTAAGTGTTTTAAATCAATGTCGTTTTCCGTCACAATTTTGTCAAAAATCTATTTTGTGCACAAGTCTAATTAAATTTAAAAAAAAATTACAAATAGGCTTAATAATTTAATAGTTAATAAAAAAATTGTCAACCTAAAAACCTAGTCCTGCAATCACCTTTGATCTCATTCCACATTTCTCTACCTCCTTCGCTCTCTATTCTCTCAAAGAAAAATCTCAAAACACCCATGTTTACACACTTCAACACCCTTCACCGAATTGAATCTAGATTGAGATCACCTTTGGTGACGCCTTGGCCGATTGGCAACAACTTCTGGGACATCACCGTTAACATTTTGGTGACCAACATCCTCACAACCTTAATCTTGGAGAGTTTGTTCGGCGCTTCCCTGGTGGTCTGGTGATATAAAGAACGGCAAAGTCTACCGCGAGATAATGAGGTTATAACTGAGGTGCGTCTATTGTTGGTTGAAAACTATTTCCACACCACCTCTTAGGCCTTGGTTAAGCCTTATACCTTTGAGAATTTATGTCTCTTCGTAGTAGGCCTCACTATAAGGAAAAAAAATTCCATTGTGCAAGAAGGTACTTAGACTACTTTTTTAATTAATTATTAAACTCGCGCATCAATATATAACATAATTTTTTACAAAATTGTGGCAGAATGATTATATTGATTTGCGACATCTATTTTTAAGGACTACATTGATTAATTTTCAAATTTAGGGACCATCTTGATGGTGTGGGTCAATTTCAGGGACCATCTGGGTGATGTAGGTCAATTTCAAGGACTATTTAAAAATTCATAAATCTTGTCGGGCCCATTTATGTGCCACATCAACACTTAACATAATTTTTAACAGAATTGTGACAGAATGACCACATTGATTTGCGACACCTATTTTCAGGGACTACATTGATTGATTTTCAAGTTCATAGACCATCTTGATGGTGAAGGTCAATTTCAAGGACCATTTGTGATAAAAAAAAATTAAAAAAAAAAAAAAAAAAAACCCTTGATTTAATGAAGAAAGTCGATTAAGAAATGTATTTAGGCACGTACAAGTACAGTGATATATGAGGAATTTGGAGATGCTACATTTGACACGACGTACTTAACGAAAAAGTATGGTATGCTATCTGCTCCATTCGTGAGGGTAATGGGCAATCAATTTTACCAGGATATGGGCTAATTTCTAGTGAAAACATTCTCATTTGGTGGCTCGGATGAGATGGGTTATGTCCAATTAAATTGGACTTGTAACCCAGCTCATGTTTGAAAAGAAAAATTGTCACACAGACTTGATTCCGAATCTCGAATTCAAGTGCATAGTACAATGGTATTTGTAACCCGTCACTACTCATGGGTTACAAAGCCACTCTTCTTCCTCGTGCCTTCATCCCCTAATGCTTTTGTTTGGGTGTTCAAATCTTGGCAACAACCTCTTGTACAATGTAACTCATATTTACATTGTGGATATGTACATACACCAATGTTGACGTAACCTAAACTTAGGATGAACAACGAAATATCTTTGTATTCTTATGCATTTGTGCGATTCAAGACCGAATCTAAGTTGGTACAAAATCGATTCAATATTGTGCATCTAACATCCTAAATAAGACTCACACCTATCTCGTAAATGTTTAGACTTGAGTACATCTGTACCATCTATTTACTAGTGGGGGAAGATGATAAATAAAAGGTGCATTTCCCTCTCTAAATTCTACTGCAACGAATATACCCTTCATTTTTTTATTTTTTGTTGAAAACCAATATTGATACCTAACCATCGAAACTTGGTCAGCTTTGGGGGCTCTCAAAGCAAAACAAAACAAAACAGAACAAAAAAAGGTACCGCAATTTTTCACATCTCCACTTGTTTCATGACTAAATTCACTTGACTATTTTTTGTATTTTTTAAATTTAATTACGTCATTTATATGTTAACTTACGCAGAATTGACATATCGATTATAATTTATTGTTATTTGCAAACTTTTTTTTATATGATGTTTCACTAGGATTTGGTATTACCTTTGAAAATGGTCTAATTATGTCTTTTTCGGCTTATAATATAAACTACATTAATAAAAAAAAAATTTGTCAACCAAAAGAGAGTAAAAAAATAATTTTGTCTTATACCATAAAATTATGAGCAATAAAGTAAATTCACACAAACTAAATTTTACTGTTTTTTTTTTCAAAGCTCCACCCAAGAATAATCCTAACATTCTCTAATTTAAAAATATATATATATAGAAAAAAACTTATGTCTCTAATCTACATTCGTTTTTTCTCCTTTTCTTCTTCTCATTTTAAAATAAAAATAAAAATTATTTTTACACAGAAGGTGGGGTATATGCTAGTCTTTTTGAAGGTAAGAAGGAAAAAAAAAATAAAAAACTCACTCTCCCCTCGCGCGCACCACCGACTTACCCTGCCCGCATCTTTAGAACTTGATCTGATAAAAAAAAAACAAAGAAAGAAAACCCTCCCATCTTCTCGCACTCTCCTGCGTCTCTCTGCATCTCTCTCCTCGGGTCTCAGGTAACGATTTGATTTTACATTTTGATTTTCTCCCTCATAATTTTCTGCTTTGATGGGTGGTTTAAATTTTCAATTTCTTCCATGGAAGACCAAGGCATTTTAGTATCAGTACAACTGTTTGGGCTTTTGTTTGAATTTCTACCCAAATATTTTCAAATATTTATGTTCTTTAATTTCATTCAGCAGCAACTGAAAATTCAGAACCCAACAACTCATAGCTGAGAGAGACCAAGAAACCTACTTCACACTTGACAGCTAGAGAGAGAATCTGAGTCTGCAATTGCAATGGAGGCCGTGTAAGTTTTGGATTTTGAATCAAATATTTGTTCTTGTATGAATTTTTGTGAATTAGAAAGAAAGAAAGGAAGTTGGTTGATTGATTTGGAAATTGATTGTTGTTGAATTACAGAGTTTCTTCAGCTCCAGGGAAGGTGTTGTTGAGTGGAGGTTACCTAATTCTGGAGAGACCCAATGCAGGCCTTGTACTCAGCACCAACGCCCGCTTCTTCGCCATTGTCAAACCACTTTACCAGCCTCTCAAGCCTGATAGTTGGGCCTGGGTGAGTCTCTCTCTCTCTCTCTCTCTCTCTCTCTCTCTCTCTCTCTCTCTCTCTCTCTCTCTCTTTTCTGATTGATTGAGATGCGTATCTGTTTTGTGTCTCAGGGTTGGACCGATGTGAAATTGACGTCTCCTCAGCTCGGCAGAGAAAGCATCTACAAGCTCTCCCTAAAAAATTTATCACTTGATTATGTTTCTTCTGGGTGAGTTTTTCATTTTCGATATAAGCTTCTTGAATGATGGTCAATTTCGAACAATGCTACCAGTTATCAACTTATATGATCATCATTCATCTTTATTTAACCACTTTTGAGGTTATATCGAAAAAATATTCTGCTTCAAACATGCTTAATTTGAGTTCATATAAACACAATTCCAGTGATTCGAGGAACCCTTTTGTGGAACAAGCAGTGCAATACTGTGTAGCTGCTGCCCGTGCAACAGTTGACAAGAAGAACAAGGATTGGTTAGAAAAACTACTATTGCATGGTAATGTTTCATTCTCCATATGTTTCCTATCATTTAAATAGATAAACAAACTCGATATCAATGAAAGTTCTAATATTTCAACTGGGTTTGTCGTGCAGGTTTTGATATCACCATCTTAGGTAGCAATGACTTTTATTCTTATCGGAATCAGGTATGTTACCCCTTTTAAATTTCTATAGTTTTGTTTTTAATTTAGTTGAGTAGTTGTTGTTGCTCTCTTTACTTTAATTGGTGATAGTATCATATTAATTTTCTTACCAAAAGCCCACATTTTTTTCGAGTCAAAATGTCATTTAAAAATTAAAGAAAAAAAAAGTAAAAACTTTACGGCATTCACCTTCCAATAACCAGTTGCTGCTGAAACTTCAAGGTTTCTTGTTTTATTAATTGCAATCCAAGTTCCTAATTTTGCTGAGTTGTGCCCTCTCAGATTGAAGCCCGTGGTCTGCCTTTGACTCCAGACGCATTGGCTGCACTACCTCCTTTTGCATCAATTACCTTCAATGATGAAGGATCAAATGTGAAAAATTGTAAGCCTGAAGTTGCAAAAACTGGATTGGGTTCGTCTGCGGCAATGACAACCGCTGTTGTTGCTGCGTTGCTTCATTACCTTGGAGTTGTTGATCTTTCATCCATGCGTAAAGATCATCAACATGAAAAGCACACTGCAGATCTTGATTTGGTGCATGTGATAGCTCAAACTGCTCACTGTATTGCACAGGGAAAAGTGGGCAGCGGGTTTGATGTTAGTTCTGCAGTTTATGGAAGTCAACGTTATGTCCGCTTTTCACCAGAAGTTATTTCTTCTGCTCAGGTCTCTCTCTCTCTCTCTCTCTCTCTCTCTCTCTCTCTCTCTCTCTCTCTCTCTCTCTCTCTCTCTCTCTCTCTCTCTGTGCTAGAGCATTCAATTTGGATCAAACGAGTGCACCTAGGAGTCCCTATTTGTCTAAATGTCCAAAATGGAGTTTGGCATATGTTAGTTACGTGTAAATCAAAGCTTATGAAATTATTACTGGTCACCTGTGGTTAATTTTTACTCTCCCATAATGGTCACTCTGAATATATTAACATTGGTTGCCAAATATCCCCATTTACCATGTTCTGTCCTTTTTTACTTTTGGTATCAAGACTGTCACGTGGCCTCATTAGATTACCTTTCAAACATATTGATTTTGTTGTCACGTCCAGATATACCAATATCCACCGTTTTCCATTCAGGTCATGCTGTAAAATCGAAGACCATTTTCATTAATTTTGATTCAATATTCTTTTTGCTCTTCGTATGGCCACATAGCAGACAATGTCAGTGATCTCTTAACACCTTCAATTTGTAAGTTCAGTTTTTTATGCTTTCAGGTTGCAGTGACGGGAACTCCACTACAAGAAGTCGTTCCACAAATTCTAAAAGGAAAGTGGGACCATGATAGGACTAAGTTCTCCTTGCCACCATTGATGACTCTTGTAAGCATGTCGAGATCCATTTTATAGCTTGCTTACATTTGTAAATATGGTTATCCATGCAAAAGAGTATCATATGCATGAAGACAATAAATCCACAAACCTACCCTGAACTTTGTAAAATAAAATCTGCAAAGTGCTCATCATATGACCTTATGCATGGTAGGTTGTAATTTTCATTTGTATATTCTTAACTATTATGTGTAGCATATGAGCATTATGGAGTGGCTCCTTCATGGATCCTTGTGGTTCCTTGTTAAGTGGACATGACATGACATGACATGATGCATTACTGAAGGTTGATTACTAGTTAATGAAATGTCAAAAATAAAAAATAGATGCTTGAATTGAAGCGTAGCTTTTGTGCTTCCTCTTGTCATCCTTTTGTGCATAATTCATAAAACAATGGCTCAATCATATCATATTAAGGGTTTCTTTTTTCTTTAGTGATTCGAATGCTTTTTGCAGTTACTTGGAGAACCAGGAACTGGAGGGTCGTCCACTCCATCAATGGTGGGTGCCGTGAAAAAGTGGCAGAAGTCTGACCCTAAAAAATCCCTGGAGACATGGAAAAAGTTGTCAGAGGCCAATTCATCACTTGAAATGCAACTCAATACATTAAGCAAATTGGCAGAAGAACACTGGGAAGAATATAAAAGCTTGATAAACAGCTGCAGCATTCTCAAATCAGAAAAGGTATTTCTGTCGCATCTTCTCTCAAAAGCATGAAATTTATTATGATAAAATCAAAATGGAAACATGGGACCCATTTTAGAATAATTGGACTTTCGTATTGTATCATGTTGTGCCTGGAACAACATAATATAGATTGTGTTATGAGTGACCCATCTTAAATGTACTGTAGCCTTTTTAGACCTCTTAACTGTTCCCATCATGAAGTTCTGAGTTTGTTTGCTTCTTCATTTGTTGCCAATACTGTCCTTACCCTATAAATTCCTGCTGCTTGTTTTTCCCATATTGATGTTTGATACAATTTTTACAAAATTGAACAGTGGACACAGCAAGTCACTACACCAAACCAAGAAATAATTGTTAAAGCATTATTAGGAGCAAGAGATGCTATGCTTGGGATCAGGTATCATATGCATCAGATGGGGGAGGCTGCAGGTGTTCCGGTATGTTCATTTTTTAACTGGGGATTCTTGTTTCTTACCTATAAAAATATATGGTTTTTTAAAATGAAGATTAACAACAGACATATTATAGGAATCAATACAGTTCAACAATTCCCTTTCTAGGGTTTTGGAATGTTGGGAGTCATTAATCTTGTTAGTGAGAGAAAGTGCAAGTGATTTGTTTTTTTTCCCCCTAGCAGAATACGAATTATAGCATTATTCTTCCGCTGGCCTTGAGGTGGACCACAAAAACTACTTTAAGTACATTGGAATAAAGACAATAAACCAGAAACTAGAATCACAACAGGGAGTAACCGATGTCATTCATTTGAACAAAGAATAAGATGATGTCAATCCAAATATTTAAATTCAAACTGTTTCTTGTCATCAAGATTCACACTATTTTTTTGTCATACTTCCTCTTTCATCTTACTTTCTTCTCTGATTGATTTCTCGGTTTCACAAATTTTCAGATAGAACCAGAATCACAAACAAAGCTTTTAGATGCTACGATGAGTATGGAAGGAGTTTTGTTGGCTGGAGTTCCTGGAGCAGGTGGGTTCGATGCAGTATTTGCTGTTACCTTAGGGGATGCTGGAAGCCATGTGTCGAATTCTTGGAGTTCATTCAATGTTTTGGCCTTGTTAGTTAGAGAAGATCCTCAAGGTGTTTCTTTGGAGAATGCTGATCCACGAACCAAGGCAATTACTTCATCCATTTCCTCCGTTAATATTGAATGACTTCTCGTTTTCTTCATTTTTATGTGACAAACTAGAATAATTATTATGGTGAAAAAAAAGTGATTTGTAATATGAGTTGTAGAAGTGTGGATATCAAATCAATTGGTCAAGGTTCTAAGGATTGTGTTACCTGAGATATTCATGTCCTTTTATTCAGCAGGCATTGTTGTGCACTAAGATATGATAAATTGGCCATTTTTCATTTAAGCGTCGTGATGGAATAAAACCATGCTTGAAGTCAGCATAATAGGTCACCTATAATAATTTGCTCGCTGTTTCATCTTCTCTTTTTAATAAACTGATGTTTTACGTCAATGGGGTGCTGAAGTTAGGCTAAGCCACATAAGAACTTGCTATCTATGGAAGTCGGAAGTTTAGTAAGAGTTGTTTCAACTGCTTGAATATGTTAACTACTTTCCTCTGTTTAATCAGTAGCAATTCTATTTTCCTCTGCTTGGAAATTCACCAGCAGTCTCCGTAGGAACTGGTTTCGATCAGTTCCGGTAATTTCAACTGATGAAGAACTTGTACCTTTTATGTTTGTCCTTGAGAGTTGCAAGGTGACTTCTTCCTACAATACCACTTTCGGTGCAAGTTCTTCCTACAAGTTTCTTTTGAGTTCCATCGCCGCCTTCTTCTCAACTCCACCATTGGCTTAAAAGTAGAAGACCCTCATTCCATAGCAACCATGACACCCACACACACTCTCCGTTATGGTCTTATCAACAATGACTAACAAGTTTAGCATCTCTTAGAAAGTGTGATCCATTTTCTTCATATTGTAAAATCTTAAAAGAACTTTGAAAATAAATAAGAGCGGGACGCGGGGATGAAGGCTTAGGCCAATTCCCCATCCCGTAGAGTTCCCAAATTCTTTAATTGTTTGATGAATCCAATCGTCTTCAGTCCATGTTGGTGATACGACGGTTACACATTCTTTCGTCATATGTTTCCTCTTTCCTGCAAGTGAAGAATTACGGAGGCGTACTGCTCATCTCCCCTCATGCTGCTTCTGGAGCTCCTCACTCATGTGGAAGTCATAAGGTAGGACATAGCTTGTGTATCCTTACTACCAGGAGGAAAATGAGGGGGCTTATAACGTATTTTAGCAAAAATGTTTTCTCCATGATCAAGGGTATTTTGATATTGTGGTACCACGATGCAAAAATGTGGTCTTTAAGACACTGTTTGTCAAGTATCTTAACGAGAGCATTTCCTATCCCACTCCAATAACATAATGAATTATAATTGTATTGATTTTAAAGTTATTTGATTCTAGTCTCTACGTCAAATGAAAACTTAATGAAAACTTAGTAGGATATGAGAGGGTCATACTCATTGTCTACCTTCACAACATGTAATGTATGGACATAAACTCGCTCATATATAAACACATACTTTATTCTCCCTTCCTCGTGTTAAGGGGAAGACAGTCCACTGCTGGTTACACTCGATATAAACCTATTATGGTGGAAGACCAAGTGCCTTCTTTGTAATTACATTAGCTTAAATAGAAACCCTAGCCAAGAACCAGAGGGAATTACCTACTGAAGGCACATAGCAATATAATTTACAAATACAAATTGAATAAACTTATAATTTAGTGGTTCAAAAGGGAATTCAAACTATTAAAAATAGATACCCTGGTGAATGAATAATTAAAAGTACATTCGCATTGTTCATTCACAATGATAAGCATCCATTTATATAATCATTATTTTTTATTAGTTAGTTAAGAAGTCATTCACGGTTGATAATCCGAAAAGCCTAAACGAAGCATGCTGGAGATTAATTGTTGAGACAGTTGAATGAATCGTTTGTCGTAAATGAGAAAGTAAGCGTGGAGTTGTAGGATTAATGTTTACATTGATCGATACAACAACCTATGTATATTTGTATGGATTAATGTTTACATGAAGCTGTCAACCACTTCAAAAAATTATGTATGTTTGTATGTGTATTGTACTTGACTATAAATAGTTAGGGCAATCGAAGTTACAACCCTCTCCTCCTACTTCTTCATCCATTTTTCTTTATCGTCCTTGTTTTCTTTTTCTCTCTTCTTGTGTGCGATTTTATTGTGCGCACCAAAAGCCTGATGAAATGCCTTAGTTAACAACTTTTGGCAGTCTTCAACATTACTCTACAGTTTTCTGTAGTCACCCTTAACAAGCCTCTACATATCATAGTAGTTGTTGACGTATGTTGGCATAAGCTTTCAACATATATTGGCACGAATCGACATGTTTATACCAGGCGTTCAACAAAATGGTCCAATGAAGTTTTTTTGGTCGACATGATGACTTCATTATTTGAAAATTCTGACTCTGCCACTAAACGTAGATATTTTACTTTTAGTGTCATAATAAACATATCGTTTTAGTTTTTAATTTTTGTAATAAAAATAGAGAGAATATAGATGAAATGAATAATGAACTAAGAAGGAAAATTCATATGAAATGGTACACAAAATGAGAACAAAAATTAGAAAAGGAAACCTTGTTAAAGTTGTTTTGTAGTTTTTATTACATTTCCATGTGCATTTGTTTCAACCCTTCCCACAATTCTCTCTCTTCTTATTCATCCGTCATTTTTCCTTGTATTTCCTTTTTATTTACACCCAACAAATCAAACTAATAACTAAAATGGAATGATTATCGCCTTACCTTCAGTTCCAAATCTTTTCATATTTATTATTCACACAAAAGAAAAAGAGTAATGCTACACTTACCACATATTTGTCTTATCTTTCTAATAGAGGTAGGACCCATCAATACATGTGAGTCTCATCTGTACGAGATGATACAGATGATGGTACAAATGGGTAATGCTAGAGAGACTAAATGTGTAAACTAAATTATATAACTAAATGACATGGAAGTTGGTGATTTGATCATTAGTTAAGTGTTGATTAACGTGCTTATTTTTTATTGATGACACATCATTTAGTTTGGAAACTTAGTCTATAAATTTAATTTCTCTAGCATTACCCGGTACAAATATGTGTTAACATTTTTTAAAGAAAAAAAGATTAGTACAGTAAAACAATCACAAATGGCTCAAAAGTCTATTGAAGCCTTGAGGTAGACGAGCTGCTAGTGGACTGTACTGGTGGTGACCGTTGAGCCTTTCAACTAACAAAAGACAAACAAGTATGAATAACTTTTACAAGTGCAACCAAACCCCACCAACTTCCTTCCCAACAATCTAACCCTACGTATGCTCATTACCGTACAAAGAAACCTGCATGCATCAGTCTCTTAATTTGCGTATTATAGGGCAAGCTTGTGCATGCACCCAAACTCCAGTGCAGAATCCATGGCCAAGATCACTAAGAGACTCTGCACCCTAGTACTACGGCTGATGGCAGTCGCCGCTACCCTTTTGGCTGCAATTGTCATGGTTGCAAGCCATCAGAGAACCAGCATCTTTGGAATATCTTTTGAAGTCAAGTATAACCACACACCAGCCTTCCAGTAAGTTTTTTGTATTTCGCTTTTATTCAGCTTTTTCAACGCGCGGCGCATGCTATGTACGCCATATACTTTGTAGAGGATCGGTGGTTTTTCTTGCTAGACAAAAAACATCATGATGATCAATAGTTTGGATTAATAGTCTGGCAACACGCATTGCTACTTGCATAATTTCTATACATTTTCTTCACGTATGTACGTATATATATGTACATGTTCTTGTTGCTAAACGTACTCTTTTTATTTTTATAGGTACTTTGCGATCGCAAATGCGATTGCAACCGTATACGGGTTTTTGGTTCTTTTTCTTCCTTCTGAGAGTCAGCTATGGAGATTAGTCGTGGCTTTGGATGTGGTAATCATATGAATTTATAACTTCAACTCTCTAGCTAGATTTCTTTTTTCTTAATTATTTGAAGGTTGCTCATGTTTCTCAGTAATTCTTTTTTGTAATTCCAACCAATTTAATTTAACAATAAGACTATGAACAGGTAATCACTGTATTACTGAGCTCAAGCTTTTCAGCAGCTTTGGCTATTGGTGACGTGGGGAAGCATGGAAATTCATATGCAGGTTGGCTACCCATATGCGGGCAAGTCCCTAAATACTGTGACCAAGTAAAGGCAGCCCTAATCTCAAGCTTTGTTGGCCTCATAATATATTTGCTGCTGCTTCTGTTTGCCATCCACAATGTCCTGGATCCTCTCCTCTTGAAAAAAACTTAAACTTCTCAAGGAGTAAAATGTCTTGTTGGATCTCATCAGTTTTGTCTTTCCAGTGCATATGTAATTACTTTGTTCTTGGGTTAATTAATTATAGTTTGCGCCCTTAAGTTTAGGTGTAACCGCAACACCATACCTCATTTTAAAACATTACAATATCATACACAAATTGTGTTTTAGTTGCAATGTCATATATCCATAAATTGACTATTAAAAGATGACGTAGTAACTGCGGGTTCCACTTTTTTGTTGACGTGACTGTCAAATTTATGTCATTTGGATAAAAAAACTAAAAACAATAATTATTTTGTCGTAAATATTATTAATTGTGTGTTGTCCACTGAAGGCCAAATATAATTAGTTCGTACCCTTTCTTTGTAAAATCATATGCTTATAATTAGGCGCTCCAATAAAAAGAAAATTGTTGTGAAATAAAATAATTTGAGAGTTAAAAACAGAGAGGGGCGGTTAGAAAGGGAGAAGGGCCTCATTTATTTGTGAGATGATGTTTTCCATTTAGCCTTGTGCCTTTATTTATAGGTTTCTTTATTTAAAATGGTCCCTGAGATTTGCATCATCCATACATTTGGTCCTTGAGATTTAAAATCAATAGAGGTAGTCCCTGAGATTGTCCACCATCCATGATTTTGGTCATTCCGCTGAAGCTTTTGGCCGGAAGTTTGGGCAATTTTCAAAACTTCGTAACTCAATCGTTTCTTAACCAAATTCGACCCATAATATATCAAAATGAAGATAGGAAAGTGTAGAATAAGATTATATCAATTTGGAAGCCCAATGGTTCAGGAGATGGTCGGAAAATAGTCTCAAAGTTGACTGGTACAAGGGAAAACTGGAAAACTTGCCGGAAACTCGCCGAAAACTGGGTAAACTTTAAATGTTCATAACTTCTTCAATACTCAACGAAATCAAGTGATTCAAAAACAAAAATCATACTTCTCGACGAGAAGAAGAGAATGGTACCTTTTTCAATGGCTAAATAGCCCTTTTTTGGCTGGAAAACTGCTCGAAAGTTGCTGACTTGTTTTTCAACAGCCACTTTCGAGCCGTTTTCCGGCCAAACCACAGAGATTTAGCCATTGAAAAAGGTACCATTCTCTTCTTCTCGTCGAGGAGTATGATTTTTCATTTTTGAATCACCTGATTTTGTTGAGTATTGAAGAAGTTATGAATGTTTAAAGTTTACCCAGTTTTCGGCGAGTTTCCGACAAGTTTTCCAGTTTTCCCTCGGACCAGTCAACTTTGAGGATATTTTCCGACCATCTCTGGCAATCATTGGGCTTCCAAATAGATATAATCTTATTCTACACTTTCCTATCCTCATTTTGATATATTATGGGTCGAATTTGGTTAAGAAACGATTGAGTTACGAAGCTTTGAAAATTGCCCAAACTTCTAGCCAAAAGCTTCAGCGGAATGACCAAAATCATGGATGGTGGACAATCTCAGGGACTACTTCTATTGATTTTAAATCTCAGGGACCAAACTTATGGATGATGCAAATCTTAGGGACCATTTTGAATAAAAAGCCTTATTTATACTAATATTCATAGATATGGTTTTACTTGACCCCCAAATAATACAAGTCTAATAGGACAAGATTTCCTAAATCTTATTGGATTCTACTTTAACTTTAGACAATCACACTACTAAAATAACTCTATTTGCAGCACTCCTCTTTGAGTGTGTACAACTGCATCAAGTATTCATGCAAATGTAGAAGCGATTGAGGAAGTTAACTTGAAATTATGTTTCCCTCTTTTCGGCAGCGTAGGGTCAAGAGAAGGAGTTTTTTTTCCTTCTTTTTGGATTACGTAGGCATGCCGCCACCAAACCACAAATTGGTCTCGATGGAATGTGTAATTGATGTTGTGCACCGTGAATTTGACTTCTAACCAAACGATTGAATGGCCAAGCAAAGAATTAAAGTGTAAGAACATAAAGTGCAATAATATAATGAACAATGTTTGTACCATACTTCACCAATCCCGAAACTACCGAGCATTGGTCAACTCCATACGTTCATGGACTCACTTAAAAGTTCATGTTGAGGCACCCATGCCGAAGCACACGAGTTCCTTTCCAATCAAGAGACCAATCACAACACGACATTTGTCAACATCAGAATAAATCTTCTAGATTCTCACATCGATCGTAGATGAAAGACGAAGACTCTCCTCAACTATAAAAAGAGGTCTTTCTTCCTACAATGAGCAACTAATGCTATTACTAAACTTAAACTTGTCATTAGAACTCACTAATGATGATTGTGCTTGAACCTATGTATTGTATAAACTCTTCACTATTAATGAGAACTCCTCTAGCCCATGGACATAGCCTAACTTAGGGTGAACCACGTACATCTTGTGTTTGTTTCCCTATCTCCATCTTTTTACATATTGTCCTTACTAAGTCTGAAACTTGACACTTTACGTTGTTCTAAAGTCTAACTGATTTTGTGCATTAACAAACAATAACATAAAGACTAAGAAGGTGAGTTGTGTAAAGTACGGTGCAATTGAAATAAACGAACTCGTATTAAAATGAAATTGAAATAACAAGATACTTAGAAGTATGTAAAACAATAAAATTACATGAACTAAGAATTTGAAAAGTAAACAGCCAGCAGCTGGAAATAAAAAACCTCGACTAAGAAAAGTAAAGGATAGCAAGAATATGAAGATTTGTGTGTTGATCCAGAAATCCTTCTCTTCTCTTCAATCTTCATATTTATAGGGCAAAATTGGCCGTGAGTATTGCCCATTTGAAAAACCTTGTCGCGGCTGCTCTAATCTTGGTATATGATGTAGGCGAAATCAACTCATTTTGTAATATACATCCTTTTGGGATCGATTGATCTTGATCCTTGCCTTTGTGAATTTCTCCATATGCTAATCTCCTCCGAACCTCTGACTCTCCTGCACATGGCTTGCGCATGAGTAGGCTTGATAAATCTCGGCATTCCACTTTTTAAAATGAAAACCAGCGGTTGGGATAAGGTTTCAGAAAAATTGTCGAACCCAGCTGAACCTCGCCATTCCCCAGCTGAAACCACTGCTCTTCGGGGATTCCCGTCGTTCTCACTCCCACTCCCACTCCCGCTCTAGGAGTGCGAATCGACACTGATGTGAAGAATCGGTGCTTCATAGGTTTGAGACGATGAAGAAGAAAACTCTTATCTAAAATTGGACATTGAGGAAGAAGATTTGATGCTTATTGACGAGTCATTATTATATTATATATTACGCTATTCGTAAGTGGATTTTATATATACTTTTGGAGAGTTTTGATACCTTCCTTTTGTATTTTTTTATTACAGGTGTAGCAGAATCTGTTCTGATGGGAAAGCAGTGAAAAATGGAGGTTTTGAGTAATTCAAATTAGAGCAAATTCTCAACGCATTGAAGTTGATTGTGTCAAAATTTCAGCTATAAATCCAAGTCGTTTGGTCGTAGTGATTACAAGAGTGCATGTGTGAAGTAATGGACAGATTGACCTTTCGGGCTTGTTTGAGTGAAAATTTATTGAAGATGCCTTTTGTTGGGGAAATTTCCTTCTACAACTTCGAAGAGGACATCTTAAGATTTCCAATGACACTTCATGGGACCGAATCTATGGAAATTTGGTCAATCAAGGGAAAGAATCTTCATAGTGTGAGTATGTGTTGAATTAGGATTTATTATTATGTTACCGTATTGTACTAGTTTTTTCCAAATTTTGTGTGGAACCTAATTTAAGTAGGAGTTAAATTCTCTAGTCTACTATATATTACTGAAGTTTGTAAACCAGAGACAAATTTACTTTGGAATTCGGCTTAGGAAGAGGAGAGCTTTGACGATTTGCAACTTTGTACCACTAGGGTTTTTTCCCTCTTTTCATCTTAATAACAATTTTGATATTCCGTTATAATTAGGGTAAACTGCGGTTTGACCCATTAACCATCGACAGAGTTTGAACCCAAACCGTTATGCAAGGGCATAATACCTTTTCACGTAAAGGGTCACTTTCTATTATATCTCTATTTTAATATTCTTCTACAGGATATTTTTTAAATTATTTTATTAATTTATTTTGATCGTGGGGCCCACAGCCCACAAGTCTCCACTTATCTCTTGTCGCGTGGCTTCCTCCCCGGGATTCTCTAGAAATCCCTCTCGGTCTCTCTTTCGTTCTCACTCTCCCGGCTCTCTCTCTCCTCTCTGAGCTCCTTCTTCCTGAGCTCCACCACCTTATCGTTCTTCCTCCGGCGAACCACCTAGACCACTACCTCGCCCTATCTCTTTCCCTGAGCCCAGAGAGTCGAACTAAACCCTTGGGCACACACACAAACCGGAGAAACATATGATAGAGGACTCCGACGAGCCTCGAATTTTTCGACAGAGGTAAGACTCAAAATACCTTCGATCATTTCTTCTCTGACGTTTTGATTCGATTTTTGAGTTGCATACATGTTTTGCTGACGATCTGATGTAGAAACACACGAGGAGGAACTTCTCAAATTTTCAGGCGGCTTTCAAGCCTTTTTCCGGCCACCTCCGGCCACGGTCGAGGAAACCAAAGGTATATTTCGATTCCTTGTTATCTGAGCTTCGATTTGATATATTTGAAGGCTAGGTTTAGTTAAGTTTTTGGTGTGGACGGAACTGCGTAGAATCCGGCGGTTACAATGGCAACCGGCCGGAGAAGAAGAAGAAAAGAAAAAAAAGGGCCGAACCCAAACTTGGCCCAAAATCCGGCCTAAGTCTTTAAGCCCAAACCTTTGGGCCACTAATCCGGCCCAGCCCAATTCCAAAATGGGCCCAAAATATTTCAGAATATTCTTGGAATATTCTTGGTGTTGACTTTTTCGAAATTTCTCGGAAACTCTTCTAGGCTAATTTCGACGCCCTTAGTTCATTTTTGGCATCTATTTAGTGAAATTCTAAAGTTTTAACGTAGTTGACCACCGAGACGTTTCAGTTGACTTTTTAGGGTTGACTGTTGACTTTTTTACGAAAATTGCCTGGGACCCTTCTTAACATAAGTCTTATATATATATATATACACACCTACTAATAAACTTTCTTTATGATTGTCGTAATTAAATTAACATTTATGGTAAATGACATAACGACAAGAATTAGGAAATCATTATAAATCCTACGGGATGCCTTAGTTAAATTTACGGCTATGAATAATGTGATGTTGACTAGAGTTATCGAATCATTGTAGCATGACTATGTTTATGTTATCTACTCATCGTTTGCTGCACCAGTGTTGGTACTCGCCCAGGCCAGGGCCAGTCTTTCACGTGTATGTGCACATCGCACAGTATGCTCACTTTGGATCCATTGTAGGTGCCAGTCATGTCCTAGATTGTTAAGGCGATTAGGATTCGTATGTACTGCGCATAGCGCCAGTCTTCACTTGATTGTAGTACTAGAGCGTATATCATTGTTACACCTAGTCATGTTCATGTCAGTATACCTCTGCATGAACTCGTGTGTCAGCATGTGTCGATGAGCATTCGTTATGATATGTTTACTTATGCGGGATTATGTGATTACGGACGTCATGCGTACTTACGAAATATTGTGCCGTATGGAATTCTTGAGATATTGCAGGTTACGATAAGTATTTTCATACAATACGTAGTACGTATATTTTGGAAACTATAATTGTTTTACGGCGAGCGGTTATAATGTTTTCAAAAAGGGATTTTATAAAACTTTATTTTTTAGGCTCACTCACCCTTGTTTTTCGCCCTTCCAGGTTTTAGCAGCTGAGCTTTCATATCAACGAGGATTCTTTGCAAAACTTGGTATAAGTGGTTACCTTCGTTGGTACGATTCTCATCCTACTCTATTGTACTTTACTTATGCTCTGACATCACGTGTGAAATGAGTTCATTCCTACTCACAAGCGCACTCTTATATATAGACACTTTTAGGTTTAAATTAATATACATTTTCCACATCACTACAGTTTATGGCTTCGTCACCTTTCAGGTGTCGGCAAGCACAGCTCGATTTAGAGTCCAAGTGGACATTTCGGGTAAGGGTGTGTCAACTCTAGGGCGAGGCTACTAGCCTTAGCATGAATATGTAGTTTTTTTTTTCTTTTCAATTTACTTATGTTGTTATGCATGCTTACTTTAAATTGTCAGTCACTATTTTAAACTATATTTATATCTTAGTGCTTGATGTTTAGACAATTAACTGGATGCAATTTATGTTGTATTGTCACTCTGAAATTGAGTAGTGATTCTTGTGGTTCAGAATTGTAAGTTCACTTGAGGCGAATGTTACGCTCTCAAGGGTTGCATGTTTTTTATAAGGTTTTTGCAAAGCTTAATGAGTCTTGCATGTTTCTATTTAATCTAGATGTTACAAATGAATTGCATGTTAGATATATGTTCTAACTTGAATGTCACGAGTGTAACATGTCTAAGGACAACCTAACTTTGAGAGAGAGAGTGAGGATGGGAAGGTTGGGTTTAGGTTTCTGGACACCAACTTCCTCCCTCTTACTTTTCTTTTCATTTTTTAATTTTACATTTTCTATTTTGTTAAATACTAAGAAATATTAAGGGTGGTGTATTCAATTAGGATTTTGAAGGATTTTAATTCTTTTAATGAATCTAAGGATATTCAACCAGAATTTTAAATAATTCTCTTATATTTAAAGTGTATTCATTCAAGATTTTGAGATAGTTTATTAAAAACCTTAGAAATTCGGGTGTATTCAATAAGAATTTTAACGAAGTTTATAACATTCTAGGTGTATTTAATTAGAAACTAATTTTAAATAATTTGAAAAAGTTGAGGAATTCGAGGGAATTAGAGATATTTCATTGTGTATTTTAAGCATCCACAAATCTCACATCTTCCCATGAGATTTCTTCCAATGAGATTTCGAGGAAATTGAATCAAAAATTTATATATAATCTCTACAAATCAATTAAACTCCATGAAAATTCATGAATTATAAATTTATTAAAATATCTCAAATTTCCATTTGACAATGAGATAAAATGGTTATTAAAAAAGTCAGGATGTCCAGAGATAAGAATTAGAATTTTTCGACAAAAAAGGTCGGAAGCCCAACGGAAAGAGGCTGAATGCTGGCCTACCCTTAGTTCAACGGCCCATTTGGATCAAATTGGGCTGAATTAATGGTTTGTCTAAAGCCTGCTGAGTTTGGTGCTTTGTGGGCCGAAACAAGTGGAAGTCTACAAACTCGAGTAATGGAGAGATTTGGGATTTCCAGAAAGTAAAAGGACCATATTGTAAAGTGGACTTTATATAAACCCATATCTGCAAAAAAATAAGCATGGTCGGTTCAGCTCATCCTGATCTTACCGTAAACTCCAACACTATCCTCTTCGTGTTTCTTATTTTTAATTAAATAAAATTAAAATATCAATAAGAAATTCAATAAAATAAAAGTTATGGATATTTTTTTATTAAATCATATTTATTATTTGGATTATTTCCACGAAACTTGCTTCTGCAGGCTTTTAACCCAAAACCAAAACCAAACGCCGAAGTCTCTGTCTCTTTTATCATTCCTATCTTCTTCTCCATCTCGAATTTTCTCTCTCCACAAAAACCCTAACTTTCTCTCTCTACACTTGCGATCATTTCCAATATGGCGACTGGGTCATCGGGTCGGGGCAACCCGGTGTCACAGGGATTCGATTTTGGGTCGGACGACATTCTCTGCTCCTACGAGGACTACGGCAACCAGGACTCCTCCAATGGCAACCACAGCGAACCAGTCATGGGGAATAATCCCGGGAAGGTACTTTTACTGCCCTTACCTTTTGGATGGATTTAGAGATTAGCTGACTGGGCAGTAATTTTGTGGGATTTTAAGGTTTATATTTTTGTTAATTTAGGGTTTCGGATCGTATGCGGAGTTGGGTAAATTCTGGGTTTTGTTTTGTCTTTTTAGATGGTTCTTGTTTCTACTTTTTAATTTTTTGAACTTTATTAAATGGGTATGAATTGGATTGGTAAGGCTCTGAATTTTGAAGTTGTAACTCAATCCCAAAGAAGGAAAGGAATTTAAGATTTTTGAAAATTATTTGATTTCCCTTCAAAAGATTAATTTTTGCACATTGGGAAACCATTCGTTATTAACAAACTTATTGTTCGACGACGCTTTAAATTCGAAGTTCCGTGTTGATATATTGTAATCATACATCTTGAGCCATTACTTTGAACCCTAATACGCGCTATTTATCGAGTCTTAAAATGGTTTGAACCTATTCGATTTGCTAACTAGTGGCTGTTGCACTATACCAATGGCAGGATTTTCATAAAAGTAGAATGTCGAGACAATCAATGTTCTCCTCTCCTGCCTATAGCCAGCTGGAAGAATCTCTTCACCAAGATGTAATTGCTACTGTTGAAAAGAGCATGAAAAAGTATGCCGACAATCTCATGCGCTTTCTTGAAGGAATTAGTTCACGGCTTTCGCAGCTGGAATTGTATTGCTACAATCTTGATAAGTCAATTGGTGAGATGCGATCTGATTTAGGTCGTGATCATGGAGAAGCAGAGTCAAAGCTCAAGTCTCTTGAGAAACATCTTCAAGAAGTGAGTTATAATTCTAAATTAAGCATTTCAGATGGTTTTATGGTCAATTTGTTTGGCTTGGAATGTGATTTTTTAGGTCTTTCTGTTTTCCAATATTTATAGGCTTTCATTAACCCACTTTTTTTTTAGGGATACGATGCTTTGGTGTTCTACTAAAGTGGTTCTACTATACGTTTCTTGAGCATAAAAAGGAGTTGTAGAAAAGTATTTTGGTGGGAACAGGAGGGTAATCCTGTAGCCCTATGATTTGGATGCAACCATCCTTTTCTTAGCTCTTTTAGGAATAAGAGTTCGGAATAGAGTGTGAAATCTGAATGTGAGATCTTCAAAGTCAATTTATGAGTACTAGTCTTTTTCTTCCTGCCCAGTATATCTTATCTTGATTTTTCTCTTCTGTACCCAAGGATTTTGCATATTTTACTTCTCGCACACTCTATTATGTTGTTAGTAACTGGGCCAGGCTGTTCCCATCTTCTTAACATGTAGTGTTATCTTTCCACCCACTGTTTATCAGTTTGGCTTTTTAGAGATGATTTGAGCAGTCATTGAACTTTTTCTGATGCCGACTTCAGGTCCATAGGTCTGTCCAGATCCTAAGGGACAAGCAAGAACTTGCGGAGACTCAGAAAGAATTAGCTAAGCTTCAGCTTGCACAGAAGGGATCTGGATCATCAATCCATTCCCAATCCAATGAGGAGAGAGCTTCACCACATACCTCTGATGCTCAAAAGGCTGACAACCCGTCTGAAACACATAACCAGCAATTAGCTCTAGCCCTGCCCCATCAAGTGGTGCCACAGCAGCAGCCTGTGGCAGCTCCCACGCAGCCCCCACCTCAGAATGTGACTCAGCAACAATCATATTATTTACCAACCCAGCTACAAAATCCACCACCTCAGGCACATCCGCAGAATCAATATTTGCCTCCTGATTCTCAGTATCGAAACCCCCAAGTGCAAGAAATGCCAAGGGTGACACCACAGCCAACACAATCGCAAGTGAATCAGACACAAGTCCAGTCGTTCCCTCCGTATCAGCAGCAATTACCACAGAGTCAGCAGGTGCAATTTCCACAACAGCCCTCTATGCAACCCCAGATGAGGCCACCACCAACAAATGTCTACCCCTATCCGCCTGGTCAACAAACAAACCCATCTCCTCCTGAGTCTGTACCAAACAGCATGCCGATGCAAGTGCCATATTCCAACATTCCTCAACCAGGATCTGGTCGTTCTGATCCCATGCCTTTTGGATATGGTGGAGCTGGTCGAACAATGCAACAGCAGCCTCCACCTCAGCAAATCAAGGGGGCTTTTGGAGCTCAACCTGGTGAGGGATATGGTGCTGCTGGCCCTCACCCTGCACTTCCACCAGGGAGTACATATATGATCTATGACAGTGAAGGGGGTAGAACTCAATATTCTGCCCATTATGGATATCCTCCTACGAGTATCTCTCACCATACGCCACAGCCAACAACAGCTCCAAATCTTGTGGCTCGGAATCCACATTTCCCGCGCAACCACCCTTACAATGAGTTGATTGAGAAATTGGTTCCCATGGGGTTCAGGAGTGATCACGTTGCGAGTGTGATTCAGAGGATGGAAGAAAGTGGTCAACCCGTTGATTTTAATGCAGTGATTGACAGGTTGAATGCACATCCATCTGGGGGTCCTCAGAGAGGATGGTCAGGGTAAAAGAACTACTTAACTATCTATCTTCGAATTGGGTGACAGTCATGCGTGTGTTTTATTATTACGCATTGAATAAAGGCTTATATGATGTGTATGGTGTCCTCATATATATGGTTTGAGGATGCTAAGTTTTTGTATATTTGTAAACCTAATTCCTAGACTAATGGCGCTTTTATGCCATACTTGGCTGTCTAGCAATAGAAACACTTGGGTTAGATCTCTCTTTCCGCTCTCGTCCAAGACTTTAGGGGTTGTTTTATGTCATGCTCTGATGTCTAACAAAATTATTTTCCTTTACTCTTCTTTGTTCAAACTTTTCGTCTTTGTAGTGCTTTCTACCTATTATTCTGTGCGTGTATGATGAACAAATGTTGGGAAGTAGTAGGTATGTGAAGTCTAAATGTTTCTCTGCGTTTGGAGCTTATGCATTTTATACTCGTGCATTCTTACTTATGCATCTTTACTGAATCTAGCATGTTATGTTGCTGTTAGATACGTGGTTTGATTGGATCGTTAATTGTAGCGATGAACGCCCTTCAGTGTCCCGTTCATTTCGTTGATGTTTTCATGAGGCTGAACTTTGAGATTAGATTGTTATGATTTGTGAAACTCCTTCAAATCAAATGCACTGGTTTGGAGCAAAGAGTGAAAATTTCCTAGAAATGCCATAAGATGGTGGAATCTGGATCTGCAGGTTTGTGGCCGGAGCGTTCAGTCTCTGCGCTGAAGTATAGATGGTATCTTATGGCTTTTGACTTTGATTGCTTGTGATAGAGTTGTTATATCTTTATTGCCATGCTTGTTCTGTACTGTGTTGATTGCGAGCTTTGCTCCCACAATCGCTCTATGCAATTTTTTCCGACTCCGACAAATCTCCTACCTCCCGCTGCCATCTCTCCCTCTCTTGGGTGCAACCTACGATGACACTGCCCTCACCAGCCTCCGCCCGGTTGTCCGCCGTATATCGGGCTAAGCTCTTGAGGAAGATAGACAACTTGTGAAATTGTAACCAAAGTGCATGCCCAACAAGACTTGCGTCTAAAAAAGAAGTCTGTTCCCCGCCCACGCCATTAAAATTAAAATAAGGTGGTGGTGCTACCCACATATCTCGTTTTACCTTTTAGACACTCTTTATTTCTATTATTTTTTTTTAATTCATTTGGATTAAGTTTGGATTGAACTTGAATTGAACATAAATACTTTCTTGATTGACTACTGACTCAACTCAACATATTATAAGCCGTAATGACTATCAAAGTTAGGTGATTTGTATGAATTTTATGTGAGGTTATAATTAAAAAATCGTTTGCTGGCATGAGACTTTATTTAATTGGAACTTCTTTCTATCCACTTGACGAACTTTTTATATTCTAAAAAACTTAATTTTTCAATTGAATTAAAATGCGTGAGATGTGTGGTGTTTAGAAGGTTAAAACTCTTGAAATGTTGAATCTTTTTTTATTTATGTGTTGAATAGGTTTAAACTGACCAAACTAAACCGAATCAAACCAATTAACTATGGTTTGGTTTGGTTTAATTTTAGTGTTAGTATTGGTCAAAACTGGACCAATCCAAATTTTTATGTCAAACCAAATCATACCAATCCCCCAATTTAGGATGTCATTGAACCAGGGCTAATAATTTGGATCTTTGGAAATGCCCTCAATCCAATTACGGATGTTGCTCGTAACTGGGATTTTGCCAGTTGAAAGAAATAAATACAAATCGAAGCAGGGATAAGATAAACTAAGTTGTAGTGCTGCACTTGCAAATCTCATATAATTCCAACCGATATCTATTTGTCTTTTGTTGCTCCTTTGCTTCTCTTCTCTTCTCTTCTCTCTCAGTTCCTTGAAAGATGGAGATTCCCAAAACGCCAAAATTTGTATTTTTCTCAATAAAATAATAGGGCCCCACTCCAGAAGATTTTATTTGGTCAAATAGATATTTAGGTCCTTGTCACTATATGAAATATTCTTTCAGTACTTACTGTCCACCTCTTTCTTTAATAACTGGGATTAGTCGCCAAATAGATATTTATTATACTATTCAAACTTAATAAGTTACGTGGATCTTTCAGCTTCAGAAGAGATAGATAACCGTAACTTACCATCAGTTATTTATTTATTTATTTTAAAAAATTTAATAAGTTATGTCTTGTCATTTAGTACTACAATATATTGTTATTTCTTTCCACTTGTAAGTGAAAAGTCTTAGGTTTCATTCTCGTCAAAGATGAATTTAAATCGCATTATTGTTAACACATTGTGAGACTAAGTCCATCATCTTCCTTTAGTATAGAATTATTGTTTGTTAAAAAAAAAAAAAAAAGTGATGTCTGGGTCTAGCTCTGTGATTCAGTCAACCAGATTTTATAACTTATATTAAGTTATTGAAAAAGGTAAGTTTCAACTTTCAATACCTACACTCAAGTTTTACAAAAATTGCATTTTATTATTTTTACTTTTCTCATCTCCCGCTCATACCTATAGTTTGATTTGAAGGTCACCATACGTCCGTTATAACATATGTCAACTACTCCATTAATTGTTCGACCAAAACAAGAAAAAAAGCTAATCCATTAATTGGTGAACCGGTGTAACTTTAGCTTACCAAATTTACCACATAATTTAAATAAGTTATAAATAAAAAGACCACCTCGCACAGCGCCACCCTCTTGAATCTCACGCTCTCTTCCTCCAACGGGCGGATCCATTAGAGCACTTCCACCTCTAAAAAAACATGCGTCAGCATCCAGCCTATTTAATCCACTCAATGAATAGTGATAGACCTCAATAAACAGTAATAGACCAAATGCATCTCCATCCCTAAAAAAATTTGATGGCACAAACGATCTCCACCCCTATAAAATACGCTGGCACACAACCCATTTAAAATATTTTAATTTTTTTTATAAAAGAATAAATAAATAAAATAGTTTTAATTTCGGATGAGATTTTTAACCAATCTCGTCACGCCACGTGTCATTATCCGAACGTACTATTTTGTAAATAGATTTCTGCTAAGATTTTCAACCAATCCTGACGCGCCACGTGTCACTATCTGTTTACAATAATTTAGCCAAGATTTCGATAAAATTTTCAACCAATCCACGTGTCATTATCCGAAAGTACTATTTTGTGGATAGATTTCCGATAAGATTTTCAACCAATCCCGACGCGCCACATGTCACTTCCTAGTTACAATAATTTAGCCAAGATTTCGATAAGATTTTCAACCAATCACGTAGTGCCACGTGGCATTATCAAGAACCTCATCCTTTCTTTTTTTGTCCATATAAACCCTACATCCCTACATGCATCCTCACACCAAACTCAATCCTTATTTTTAGCTCAAAATCCTTCTTCATCGTTTTCAAATCTTGAGTTCTTACAACGTCTTCTTCAAGGAGAGTGTATAAACAGTTTGCGGAGCAACAGAAAAGATTGTTGGCATAACATGAAGAATTGGTTAATCTCGAGGAAGGTGGAGGTGGAGATGAGGCTTTTGCAATGGAGGAGGATGAGGATGATGACCATATAATGCAGAGGGCCTCACATTCCCGCCACATCATGGAAGCTGTGGGTCACATAGCCAAACCCAGACGTGCCGCAAACTTCGATAGAAAAAGGGAAAGACGAGGTAAAGATCTCTTGGAAGATTATTTTATTCCCAACAGCATATTCCCTGATCATGTTTTTAGACGTCGTTTTAGAATGCAACGAAATTTGTTTGACAAAATCATGAGTGCTATTTGCAACCATGATCCATACTTTGTGCAAAAAGATGATGCTTTTCATGTTCTAGGTCTCATTCCTGAGCAAAAAATTACGGCTGCCTTGCGAATGCTTGCATATGGAGCATCTGCAGATCAAGTGGATGAGATCGCGAGGATGGGAAAAACAATTGTTCTGGAGTCCCTGATGCGGTTTTACTCTGCAATTGAAGCCCTCTACACCGATGAGTACCTCCGAAAACCCACACCAAGGGACATGCGAAGGCTTCTGAGGAAGGGTGAGATGCGAGGCTTCCCTAGCATGATTGGAAGCATCGACTACATGCACTGGACTTGGAAAAATTGTCCAAATGCGTGGCAAGGAGATTTTGGCGACAGAAAAGGAGCCAAAAGTATCATTTTGGAAGCGGTGGCTTCATTTGATATATGGATTTAGCATGCTTTTTTTTCGTGTTCCAGGAGCTCAGAATGACCTAAATGTCTTTGCCCAATCTCTAGTGTTCAACGAACTGCTGCAAGGAAAATCGCCGAGATGCACATATTGGGTTAATGACCATAAATACGAGGGACCATACTACCTTGCAGACGGCATTTTCCCAAGGTGGTCAACGTTTGTCAAAACAGTGCCACAAGCCGTTGGAACGGGATGGACGTTACAATGAATTGATCGTTGAGTGGTACACTTCAATGCAAGAGCCATACTGGCACATAACCCACCAGAATGACTTGATTGAGCACCAGTGGGGATCGCAAGAAGGTGAAGATGAGCTTGTGGTTGAACAATAAAGTGTATTTTTTTAAGTTTGTGTAATTTTATTTAGTGTGTTTATTTTTAAGTTTATATGGTGAGGTTATGTAATTTTATTTGGTGTTTTTTTATAAAGTTTATTTGGTGAGTTTATTTAATCTTATTTGATGTGTTTAAAAATAAATTTGAAATTGCATAAAGTTCTAAAAATAAATAAGAAATTACATAAAATACTAATAATAAATAAGAAATTACACAAAGTACTAATAATAAATAAGAAATTACATCTATTAATAAAAATAAATAAGAAATTACATCTATTAATAAAAATAAATAAGAAATCACATCTATTAATAAAAATAAATAAGAAATTACATAAAGTACTAAAAATAAAGACGAAATTACATAAAAATTACATAAGAAATTAAATAAAGTACTACAAATAAATACAAAATTATACAAAGTATGTGGAGCTAGGATATGTGGTGCTAGGATCTGTGTAGCTAGAACCCCCTCGAATTGTTTCCGCATCTCTTGCACGCCTCCTTCGCCCCACGTCTCTTTTTTCCGATGTCTAAAAATATTTTGAATTCGGAGATAGTCCTACTAAAGGCTTGTTCATAGTGTCACGGTCTGCTTGAGCCATCATTTCTTCTCTAGGCATCTCATTTTCTCAATTAAGTGCTTCTTTATTCATCTCATTCTCTCGATTAACTATTTCTCTTTGTCTCTGAGCCGTCGCATCACGTCTCTCAGCAGCTGCTAATATTGCTGCCATAGCAGCAGCTTTTTCCTCATATCTAGCCCCTTCCCGCGCCATGTTCAGTTCACCTTGGCGAGCAAGTTCGTCCATATATTTAGTGTAGTCATTTTTGGAAGAACTACCTTTTTTCTTTGATGCCTTTTTACCTTGAGGCCTGAGCGACTGACGAGTCGGTTGGGTCTCCGGCACTTCTTCAGGCGTCCTTTCCGTTTCTTCAAATGTGTCGTCTTCTTGTTTGGCCGTGTCTACTTCTGGCGAACTGTGCAGACCCATGCCGTGCATGACAACTTCAGGACCGGTTGCCATAATTTTGTATTTGGGGCAATCTTTGACAATTTGCCAACATTCCCATTTGCTGAATGATTTGTTGTGGTTCTTCGCATTGTAGAATGCTTGTGCTTATAGTGTCTAGAAATGTGGGATAAGACAGTATTATAAAATGCGGGTGTAACACAAATAAATAAATTAAAATATTGATGCGGGTGGAATACATATAAATAAATAAAAATATTGTAATTTTACAATGACCTTGAAGACCTTGACTACTTCTGGCGTCTTTCCATGTACATCGCAAAACACTTTCGTAATTTTACTTCACATTTCTCGCTTATCCATCTCATTACCCGTAATCGGGTCATGAGTAGTGTGAACCCAACATTCATACAACGTAACATCTTCAATGAGCTTCCACGAAGTCATTTTTTTCTCTCAAAGTGTAGAAAATATTGAAATGTGGTGTAAGGTGGAAGATGAGGGTTAGGTATATATAGAAAAAAAAATTAAATTTTTTTATGTATTTTTTAACAATTTTTCATAATTTTTAATTAATTTTTTATAAATTTTAATTTAGTTAATTAATCTGGACCATTGGATTTGAAAAATATTCAAATCAAACAACTTATAAGTTGACACGTGGCCAACAGTCATAATTCAGACCGTTGTGCCTTTTTTTTGGGGGGGGGGGGGGGGGGGGGCCATGGACCGTTGATCTGTGATCGGATAGTCGAGATCAAAATTCAAATTCAAATTTTTTTGACTATTGGAAATCCAACGGTCCAGAAAAACTAGCCATTGGAAATCCAACAGGATAGGCCACATGGCCTCCCCATCTGATGGTTGAGTGTGCAGCGCATGCGGGCCCCGAGTCTGATTCCTTATCGGCGACGCGAACCCAGTCGCGCGTGCTTGCCACGCGCCTGGCGCAAAAAAAATTTGAACTTCCCTCCGACGCCACGTTGGCGTCATACGGGCCAGTCCATGGCTCTGTCGATTTTGGGCTGGCCTAGAGACCAGCTTGGGCTGGGTGCCAGCCTATCTGCTGGGCTGGAGTGGAAAAGCTGGGTGCCAAGCCAATTTTTTGGCTTGGTGCTGACCTATTTGTTCCCTGATGGAACTGCTCTTAAGGCAGCTGGCCCTCATAATATCAGTGGAACTCCATGAATAACTTGCGAGCTGCCCCTTTGAAAGAATTGTCATTCACACATGCTATTCAACTGTTTGACAAAATGAGTAGTTGCCGATCTTATTATTTAAAAAAAAATATTAACTTGGGCATTAGATTCTAGATATGAGTTCAAATAGTGAATTTTCTCAATTGAAAAGAATTGGTAGTTTTGCCAAAAAAATGGCGGAGACGAGGAATAAGTATATAATCATATGTATTTGCCAATCACAGTGACTTTGATTCTACCAGTTGCTACTGCATTAATGGAGAAAGCCTTTTTAGTTATGCATATTGTTAAAAGTCAATTACATAACTGAATGGCGCATGGTGGTTTATATTGAAAACAATGTTTTTTCTTCCATTGATAATGAAGCTATAAATTAATGCATCGTTTTCAAATTATGAAAATGTGTTGCGGACAATTATAACTTGCATTGTCACTTGTTCAAATTATGAAAATGCGTTATGGATAATAGAAGTATAGTTTAACTTTTAAAATTATTATATGTCTAAGAACTGTTTGTGGACTTTACATGTGACCTCCGAATAATTTTTCCTGAATCTGCCATTGCTTCCGGTAAACCTGATCGTTCTCTTCGTTCTCCTATTCCTATTCTCGTCCTCTTCGCCAAGACTCGTTTTCCCTCTTCGCCAAGACTCGTTTTCCCTATTCCCAGCTACTAGAGAAGGTTCATCCGCTTGAAATGGACACATGACGACATGAATTTGGACATGGGCATTGACTTGGCTTGCTGGGTCTCAATACGAGACCATTTTTGGAGCTTCTCCATCTTGCGACAGTACTGGATGACAATCTTCGCCGGAGAAACGGTTAGGCAACACCGACAGACGGTATTGACCCTGTTTTGCAGTGTGGCCTTGAGGTTTCAGCAACGGAGCTAATGCTACTTTTCACCGTAAGTGAATGAGGGCGACATTGAATGGGTTTGTTGGGAATGAGGTTGTGGTGGGATTTGTAATTCGAGAGGCATGGCCTATGGTGGTTCCAATTGGAATAGGGGGATGAAGTCGTTTGTGGGGAAAGACGGTGGAGAAGGTATAGTTCGGGTTTGCAATGGATGAGGATAAGGTGGGGATATGGTGTTGGATTTTCTAGGGTGGGAAATGGGGATGTAGGATAAGGGAGGCGGCACAGGACAAGGGAGAGAGGAGGAAAAGAAGGAATTAGGTTCGGGGGAGAAGGTGAGGGTGGCAGGGTGGATTATTCTTTTCTTTTCTAAAAAAAAAATTTATCAATTAATTGTTTTTTAATATTTACTTAAATTTGTACTTCACATGCCAAATCATTTGAGCCAAACATACACCACGATATCAGTTAACGAAGCATTTGATGGAAACATTAATGGAGATATCAAAATGGCAGAAAAATCAAATTTTAAATATGAAAGAGACGAAAAAATGTGAGAATAATAAAGTGCACTTTTTGCAAAAATTGGGGATAGTACAATAGAAATTATCCTATTAAAGACAAGGTAAATGAACCATGATTAATGTTTGTAATGACATATTAATTTCACAGTCTTCCATGGGTATTGCATGTCTATCTAAATGACTAATCAATCGAAGTTGTTAATTCTATTGTATGAGACCAGGTAGGAAACGTGTTTTCACATTCTCTCTCTAGGAAAGCTTTCTCTTTAAAACACTAACTCAGTTCCTCATTTGTCGCTGGCCCTAGCCTTTGGCTTCGGTGCCGGTGGCAACCCACCCTTATTTTCTTCTGCTTCCCTCATTCTCGCAGCCCTCTACACCTTCCCACCACTCTTCCTCATTCTCTCCCATCTCCTCAGCCTTTTCCCTATTTTCCTCCCTTCCTTTCTCCTTTGCCATTTCCCTCTTTTCCTCATCTCATATATCCTCTGCCTCTTTCTTTTTACAGCTTCCTATCCCATATCCCTTCCCACTTTCCAGGCTTCGTTGAGTTTGGTCTCAATGACCCTGACCTTATCTTAGATTTGGGCTATGCCCCTTATCATTTTTACTGTTTTCTGTCTGTTACCTTTCCTTTCTCCTTCTTCTTTAGTCGTGATATTCCTTCATTTCCCCATCATGTGCTCATATCTGAGGGCCCTGATTTGAAATTGGATATCAGATCCATTTCCGTTCCTCACTTTCCATCTCCCAACCGGCATATGCCGGATCCCCATCGATGCCAAGTGTTATGTGGCCTCCATCACAGTAAAGGTATTTCACATACCCCTTAGCCTCACGTTCTATCTATATGGTACTTTGTTTGCATATATTTGCAAGGGTTCATGAAGCGGATTTGGAACTGGTGTCTACTTTCATGGTTCGGAGTTGGCTTCTTTTAACATCAGTTTGGTTTATGCTGCTCTAGATTAAGGTTTTTTGTTGTTTATTTTTTCTATCTACGTGCCTAAGTTTGTGTGGGCCTTCAATTGTATCTTGGGTTGCAGTACTCATCTTACTTGAGTCTTTTACCTTACCTCATGTTGTTTATGGGAGGTCTTTTGGTCTCTCTCTCTTGTACTAGTGTAAGGACCCGAAATTTCTAATTCGGATGCTAATTACTAAGATAGACCCCAAATTCATTTTCTTAGCAAATTTCACTAAAAGATTAATCTCAGATATTTTATTATGGCTGCATCTAACCTTCTCGTTAGACTGCCTACGTACCCTACTAAGGAATCAAGCCATTTGTAGTTCACATTACGCTTCTAAAATAGCATACTAAAATTTCATTTCAATCCAACGGTCTGATCTCCGCCAATCACAACATTCGAGTGGTGGTCGACGTTTTAATTTACTAACTTGCAAATCCAATTTGGGAAGATCCATATGTCGGATTCCCGATCCGTAAGTTCTTAAGGTCCTCAAATATTATCTACTATAATGTCTCAAAGTTTGGTGACGATCCAATAGTCGAATGGTCGTCAATTACGAAAAATCGTACGGCGATACAATTATCCGAAAAATTTGAATATTCGAATCATCGTATCAAATTTCAACGAACAGACTTTGGATATGGGCTCAGGACATCAAGCATGTCCTGCTGTCCAAAATCCATGAAAACAGATTCTCCCCCACGCGCCGCCGCGTGGTGGTTTCCGACGACCGGAAACCCATTTTTTTGTCTAACTCCAAATTCTACCAAAATTTACAGGAAGATAGAGCTCAACAAGAGAAACAAGTTTTATACCTGCCACGAAGTCAAAAAGTGGACGAAAGAGGGTCAATTCCGCTAATAAAGCCGGCGGGTGCCTAAAGCTTTCCGGTGTCGATTCGTCACCCACGGTGGTCCAACGGGATCAAAGCTGGTCGGGATTTACTCCTGGGATTATGGGCTACAAAACCCAAGTGGTGGCATCAGCCATCGCTTTGCCGATTCACCGAAAAAATGAAGAAGGGTGGCCGGAGCACCATTGGTTTTCATCGGTTTTTATGGCCTCACACCGCCACATACGGTGGTTAATCAAGGTGGTTCTTAGTTGTATTTTTTAGAGGGGAGTGAGAGCTTCAAGATGGTGGTGGTGGCGTCGGAAAACTCCACCGGAGTTGGCCGGAATCGACGTCAGAAAATGGTATGTCGCGAGGGTCAACTGGGTTGGAGTTTCTGGGCCTTTTTGGGTCAGTTTCCTCTTCTGGAAACTTTCTCATATCCTGACCAAATTTAGGGACTTACTACTAATAGCAAGTCCACGTGTCTAATGTTCTCACCACTTCCGAGGCTCGTAACTTCTCCGTTCTAACTCAGAATTAAGATCCGTTTGAACCTATGCGTTCATAGGGTCGTCCTCTATTCAAACATATCAAGAATTACGATAAAATATATGAGAATATAATACATCCTCGTATAATTACGCTAACCAAATAGGGAATTTTTCGTCATTCCCCACTTAACAAAAAATTATACGACTTAATGAATTCTTAATCCGGAAGCGGGATTTCACATTTTCCCTATTCGAATTTCATAACCATAAATCGATCTATTTTAGATTTCCTCCACCTTAACAATAAATGAATATCCACATAATTTCTAAAATATTCAGGGTGTGTTACATTCGACCCCCAATATAATAAATCTCGTCGTCGAGATTTCAACCATCGAATAACGAAAAGGGATTAACGCTAATTCCAACATTCCATTTATAGTGAATAAAATCATAACCTCAATCTACGATTTTATTCAAGCCCTTAGAAATAAATACTTCCACGAAGTAATCATTTACACATAGGTTTCCTACCACGCTTATTGGTAGAATAAATATCGGAAATTCTAGCCATACACATTGGCAAAATAAATATCACCATCATTCGTAAACCATTTACCATCATTGGCTAGAAGCAGCCGTTACCACAGTTCTTCCTCAAAATTTCTAGCCATAATCACTGGCGATATCAACATCAGAAAATTTTGCCATTTTCATTATTGACAATCAAATATCATAAATTCAGACCATAGCCCTCATCGGCCAAATAATTATCACAATACCAAGCCATAATCATCAGTGGCTAAGTGCATATCCCAATTTCAAGCCAAACCACTCAAATTGGCAAATCAAATATAAGAAATTCCCACCAAATCATTGGAATTTCAAATCACAATCACTGGTAAAATCACTTACCATTATTGGCCATACACAGCCTTCACCACGATTCACCTTCAGAATTCGTGTGCCAACATAATCCAACCTGATGATCGGTCCCGCGACTGATTACCCTTACTTCAATCTAACCACAACAACACGAAGTAGGGTAACGAGAGTGTCCATTTAATCCTACACCTCAGAACCAAGTACCCTCCCCACAGGATATGGTACAAGTCTGACTGTGTAGGCCTCCAGAGGTTTAGGGGATCGAAACCCAAGGTAGCGCGCAGTGCCCCTCACTCCTAGTAACTCTTAATCTAGGAGTGTCCATTTCCAACGGCCATACCACATAGACCATCCCGCAGAAGTAGCCCGACCGTATAACACCCTCTGAAGGTTTAAGGGATCGAAACCCAGAGGAACCTAACAGTCCCTTTCACTCTCAAGTCATCAAAATCATCCATGGAACCTGCATTCACAATCCACATGAAAACCACATGCACAACCACATGCGTGAGTGATTCACAATACATATATGTATCTCACATATTCA
This sequence comes from Heteromeles arbutifolia, assembly GCA_024362995.1. Lineage (NCBI taxonomy): Eukaryota > Viridiplantae > Streptophyta > Magnoliopsida > Rosales > Rosaceae > Heteromeles > Heteromeles arbutifolia. The sequence goes on along the minus strand of JANCRC010000012.1, from coordinate 28,300,686 downwards.
TATAAATTATGAACTATGCAACCGCAATGCAAATCATAATTTCCACTAACGAAATTCCATAATCACCATGGAAATTGCACCACAATCACAATGCAAATCATATATGTATCTCACATATATACATCACATGAATGTCACTTATTCACAAGAAATTATGCTATAATATAATCAGAATACACATGCATTTCCCATAAATGCCACATTACTCGTAGGAATTATGAAATATTGCAATATCAATGCAAATCATAATTCACATAGCACTTTGTTCACAAAAATTATGAAATAATGCATTCATATTGCATAATATATTTCACAACAATAAGAAATCAAGAACATTCCACACACGTCAGCGATTTGCAACATATTTGCATTTCACATAAATGCCTCACAATTCATAGGAATCATGAAATAATGCAATCTCAATGCTAATCATAATTCACACCAATATGAACTCGAGACTATTGCATATGGTAAAGCAGGATCATTCGCTATGATACCAATTTGTAATGACCCGAAATTTCTAATTCGGAAGCTAATTACTAAGATAGGCCCCAAATTCATTTTCTTAGCAAATTTCACTAACAGATTAATCTCATATATTTTATTATGGCTGCATCTAACCTTCTCGTTAGACTGCCTACGTACCCTACCAAGGGATCAAGTCATTCGTAGTTCACATTACGCTTCTAAAACAACATACTACAATTTCATTTCGATCCAACGGTCGGATCTCCGCCAATCACAACATTCGAGTGGCGGTCGACATTTTAATTTACTATATCAAGAATTACGATAAAATATATGAGAATATAATACGTCCTCATATAATTACGCTAATCAAATAGGGAATTTTTCATCATTCCCCACTTAACGAAAAATTATACGACATAATTAATTCTTAATCCGGAAGCTGGATTTCACATTTTCCCCATTCGAATTTTATAACCATAAATCGATCTATCCTAAACAATAAATGAATATCCACATAATTTCTAAAATATTCAGGGTGTTACAACTAGCTAGTTTATTAATGAAAGTAATGTTGGATCAAGAAAATAAAAAATCAAAGTGGTGAAGCTTACAATGTCGACTTATACATAGTCTAAATAATGGTTGAATGGATCTCCATATAACAAGAGTGTATAAATAAGGTACAAGCACCACCCTTCAAATATTTTGATCTACACCTTAATTTATCGCAGTTTTATTATATTTCAGCTCTCGATTTTTAATTTTATGAAAACTTGTTTGATAACTATTTTAATTGAAATCAAAATCAATTTAAATTTTAAAGAAAAACTCATAAAAAAGTTTTCAAGTTTTGCTTTCAGTTTTCATATATATATATATATATATATATATATATATGTATGTGTATGTATATATTTATTTATTTATTTAAATTAAGAACTGAATTTATGAGTTTATGTGGGGACCTAGTCCTAAAGGATGTTTTTTTGTTAAGATCTGCAACTTGAATTCAGACTAATAATCCTCATAAAGCCAAAAACTTTAAATAAATTTTGGAATCTATAATGTTTTGTCACAAGGCAAAAATCTTCGGTTAGATTTTTTAAGGAAAAGGCTTCAGACAAGAGAAAGATTGAGTAATATTTTTCCCAGTAGTGACACATCTTCTTTGATTATGACATTGTTAAAAATGGAGTCATATGTTGTTATTTGTATGGTGACCTCTTTGAGCACATCGTTTGTTGAATGGACCACACAACTATGTTGCAATCCCACCACTGATTACCTTTCATTCTCTTAGCAAGATCATCATGTTGTGTTGGCAGATTTGGGGGGAATTGGATCTTCTCTTGAGCCCAAGCTCAGGATCCTCCTGACCGACACACAGGGGTTGTTGGATTTTGATTCAACAGCTACAATGATTATAACTTTTAGAGGGCTTCCCTGTTTGTAGCCGTTCAATCAAAATCCAACGGCCCTTGTGTGTCGATCAGGAGGATCCTGAGGTTGGGCTTAGGAGAGAATCGGATCTCCATAAATCTATGGGTGTTTGGCAAGTCTAATCCCACCCCTTAACTTGAAACCACTAATACTGTAGTTTAGTGATATTTCTCTTCAACTTAATAGACGTTTTAAGTTTAATTTTTGTGGATGACAAATTTAATACCAATTTTTTATAACTAATATGTTGAGTGAATTTACTCAAAATCTCATACACCTTTAGTGCATGGCGGAGGGAGGTAATGCCCTTGGGAGCGGAGGAGGAGGAGGAGGAAAAGGGGGAGGGGGGAAGGAGGGAGGTAAAGCCCCTTGGGAGGAGAGGAGGAGGAGAAGAGAGGGGAGGGGGGGGGGGGTGGGGTGTGGCACGTTCCTCCTTTCATCAATTTCATGATGAAAAATTATGGATTAAGTATCCAAACTCCCCTAACATTTTAGTGTCATTCCAATTTGGTCTCAACCTTTTTAAACATTCCAAACAAGCACCCAATATTTAAAATGTCATATCTGTTAAGCCCTAGTTAATTTTCAAACATAGATTATATTCAAAATGCACCAATTGGGTATATCATCTACAAAAGTAATATTAGTTGCCTCAAAATCTAAATTTCACACATAGATTGTATAATATGGAACCCAATGATCAAACAGGTATTGAATTGAATCGAATTGAAAATGGATCCAAATTGAAATTATATCAGGAGGGCAATCTCTTAATAAACAAGAGGGTTAAGACTTTAGATAGGGTTTCAAGGAGCTTGTTTTTGCTCATGTGATTTCTTGCCGATTCTCGGCTTGTAAAGCTTCCAGTTCTTCTTTTAGGCGGTGAAGATGGTGGTGGATGCATCGTGGTAGTGCATACCATTTTAGCAACCTCCATGATCTTTTTTCTCGATGTTGGAGGGTTGATTTGTTAGGTAGAGTTGGTGTTTTTGCGTTGGGTTGAGGTGATGGCTTGATGGTGGTGGTGGTAACTGTTAGTTGGTGGACACTATGCTTCCTTGACTTTCTATTAAATTTAGAGACAAAGTAAGCCTAGTTAATCTAACAGATTTTTAACTGAGGCTTAATGGATGTGACATTTTCAATAAGTTGAGTATTTGTTTGGAATCTTTAAAATGGTTGAGATCTATTTGGAATGACACTAAAAGGTTGGGGGATTTTGGTGTTTAATCCAAAAATTATTGTACTAATTTATTAAACCAGTGAAAATTTCCTCTTTGGTTCTTAAGTGCCCCTCCTTCCTTCTTTATTTCTTACTCAATCATGTCTAAACCTTGTTGAGTTGTTTATAGTTTGTTAGTTTAAATGAGTCTTAGATTGTTAATACAAGAATTACAGAGAAAATTAGGGAATTTAGCATTTGTCAGCATTAGCTCTATTTTACACAAAAAAGAGATTTATATTTTTAAGGTGCCCCATTTTACTTAAATTTTTTACTTTGCTCGTACTCTAAAGTGTGTGTATATATATCTTGTTATATCAAAAATTAAAAACCAAAACCCGAAATAGTTATTAAAAGAGTCTCGCATCCCAAGTGTAAACCAAAAATGGACCTTGAGAGGATCCACATTCCATAAGATGTGAAAAATATCCTGACCACCAAACACCTTCACAAAAAGAAAATATACCAATGAAATTAATGTTAGATTTAGTCATAGGTAATCTGATAGCGACGTTGGCGTTGGGGCACTCGCCTACGACAGAGAGACGCGCAACGCGCGCACTCGAATTGAAACGGTTGCGTTTGGTGCGAGCGGGAAACTGCCTCAGAAGAAGGAAAAATACGTTTAGACATAGTAACCTTCCCCTCGAATGCTTGACTCCAAAATATAAAAACAAAAATACCTTCTAGTTTAAGGATTCTCTCTCTCTCTTTTTTTTTTTTCTTTTCAGATCTGAACTTGTACTAGTAGATTTATATCATCCGAAAATTGAAAGCTGATAACGTGAAATTTGTTATAAACTTTCTAGTTTAAGTATGATTGTGTAAATACTAGATTAGATTTGATTATAGTTATTATTTCCTATATGGACTTGTATTCCTTGGGGATGAATGAATTCTTCTTCCTCTTATTACTATAAATAAAGACACTATGTAGGGGGAATAACACACACATTCCTCTACACAATTCTACAAACACATCTCTTCTCTCTCTGCCATCGGTCCCCTTCCCCTTGTTAAATAAAATACGCTACAACACGCTCTTACCACTGAGCTTAGGAATCTGACGTGGAAACTTTTTGCATTAAACCAGTTCATCCATATCATCACGCAATCAGGTTCTTCCAAAACAACGGTTTTTATCTCGATATTTTGGCAGCCCTGATAACATGAACATTCACCATAATTGTGAAATGTCGTCCCCGGATTTCACTATTTAAAATTACGTATTTTCGTATTATTAATTACGACGCGTTTATATTTGTGGCGCTTATTTTTTAGTAAAAGGACGAGAACGCCCTTGATGAACTAAACGGAAATTTTCGAGAACATATTTGATGTGTATATATTTTTTTCACTTTTCTTTGCGTATTTGGATAGTACTCGTCGATACGAGCCTATGAGCGTAAATGGAACGTAATTTGGAGCTATAACGAAGGAGTTATTAACGTTTAAAGTCGGGGGCATTTTAGTAAATTTAACCTTCATTTCTAGAAGTCTCCAGCAAAATCTGAAGCAGTGAGGAAGTGACACATGGATGGCTATGATGCGGAGTTGAGGAGAGAAAGGAGAGAGAAGGACAGAGGAGAGAAGAAATAAAAGAGAGAAAAATGAGGGAGGTTGGCCAATCAGAGGGAGGGGAGGAGAGGAGTGAACCAATCAGGAAATAGAGAAACTGAGAGGACCAATGGGAAAGGAGGAAAGGAGGGGAAAGGAAGGAGAAGGAGAAGGAGGGGAACCTAACCGGTTCCTCTTCGATCGGCAACCCGGTTGTGACCGGTGAGTTTCTCCGGTGAAATTCATTGTTTTTTTTTTGATGAATTGGGCCGATCCACCACTCCCAATCATCATCTCGACCCTTCCTTTACCATTTCCACACCAAATTCGAGGAGATTGGGTTCGGGATTGAGGAGAATTGCACCGGTGGGTGCGACGGGCTTCGGGGCGGCGATCCATCAAATCTGAAGGTAACTCCATTAACCACCACCACCAAAAGGCTCCCCTTAACCTCAGGAACAAAGCCCAAGCAGTGGAGGAGACGTCAGAGCTAGTATGGAGGTCGAATCGACGACACCCAAATTCTAGTCCGGCGGGTTTGAGGCAATTCCGAGCACTTTCTAGCCGAATTGGACTTCGGCCCAGGTAAGAAAATTGCTCCCCTCACTGAGATATACTTGCCTGTAAAATTTGGTAATTTTTGGAGTTAGTCGGAGAAATTGGGTTCCCGTTCGTCGGAAACCGCCACCGATGGTGGGGCGTGGTTAGTGGGCCGACGATGCTATTTTAAGCTAAATTAGATGTCTTGATTTCAGATTCGATATCCGCTTGCTATGATTTGATTGTTTGAACCTATTTTCATTATAATACACCGCTTGACCATTATTTGAATCGACAATCCAACCGTTGGATCGTCACCAAACTTTAGTACATTATAGTACGTAATATTTGAGGACCATAGAAAGTTACGGATCAGGGATCCGACATATGGATCTTCCCGAATTGAATTTCTAACTTTGTAAAATCAAACGTTGCCCGCCACTTGAATTTGTAATTGGCGGAGATCCGACTGTCGGATTGCGATGAGATTTTAGTATGTTGTTCTATGAGCATAATGAGGACTTAGGAAGTTACGGATCCAAAATCCAATGTGTGGATCTTCCGGATCGAATTACGTAAGGTGGTGGACCCCACCGTTGACTGAGAGTTGACTTTTGGTCAACATGTCTCGAAACGTTCTAAATACTGAAATTAGTATTACGGGAGACTAAGTGAAGTCTAGTGGCCTACATTGGTCAGTGTGATATGGTTATTACCTTGATTTCTTACATTAATATCATTTGTGAATATGACTTGGTTTTATAAATGTGATTTTTATGTATTTAGCCATTGACCTATGTTTATTAAACGTAATTTGACTTGTGTACTGATGATATTTGTGAAATGTGATTGACGTGCATATTTGAAATGTGGTTTGATTTGCATGATTGGTATGATGTGATGAAATGTGAGGGCTAGCAGTGGACCGTTAACCCATTGCCATGGGGTTTGTTAATTCGAAACTTATTTCATATTCCATTTCATTGTTTTATTTCTTACTTTGTTGACCGTTCTAAAATTAGTACTTGTGCTTTGTTTCATTCCGTTGAGCCTTTGTAAATTGAGTACCTTGATTCATGTTTTGTTTCTTCGAGCTGTTGATAGGTTCCTTGGTCCTCCACTTAGTTCTGTTGAGTGATCTGGAACTGGGTTTCCACTGGGGTTTCGTTGAGTGGTCTAGTTCCCTGCTCCGTCTGGATTCTGTTAAGAGGTCCAGAATCCCTCATGATCCGTGATTTCGTTGAGTGGTCCGGAATCGTATTCTGCCTTGGATTTCTTTGAGTAGTTTGATACCCATTATACTCCGTAATTCCGTTGAGTGGTTCGGAATCGTATCCACTCGGATTCCGTTGAGAGGTCCAGGATCCCTTCTACTCCGCAATTCCGTTGAGTGGTTCGAAAATGTATCTTGGTTTGGATTCTGTTGAGTGGTCCGGAATCCCGCTTGGTGTTTTGGTTCCGTTGAGTGGTCCGGAACTTGATGTTGTTGGATTTCTTTGAGTGGTCTGAAATCCCTTTCTTCATAAATGTAGGCTTTGGCCGAATAGTGTCACTCTAGCCTTGCATTTTGATGCTTAGTATGTGATATAGATTGATGTGATTGTGGAATGGTGTGGAAAACATATGTGTATATGATTGGCATACCTGTGTGAATGACATGATGACAATTATTGTTTGGCTTAAGGTTGATGTGTAGTGTGGTACTTTATGTTTGACGAAAAGTTCAGAGTTCAACGAAAGACGAACTACGAGTGGCTTGATCCCTGTTTAAGGTACGTAGGCAGTCTAACGAGGACGTTAGATGCATCCATAAAGTATACGAAAAATTATTACGCAGTTGGATCTCAAGTTGTGCTTTGCCCATTCCTGGAGGCATGGTATGTTAGAGATACGGGTATTTGGTGACGTCACATGTCGATCCCAGAGCCTATGTGGCCGAGCCGCGATACCAAATGCCGGAGCCATGGGCTTTTGGTTTGAAACCCAGAACACACCTGATGCCATTCGTGGCATCTCATTCCTTTGCAGATGCCTGCAACCTAATCTTGATCTTGGGTCCTCGTCCAGACGACCTGCAGATCGTCTTCCCCCCGCCCGCGACGAGTTTTTTTGGCTGAGATTCATTTTGAATCTCATTAGATTTTCTTAGAAATTTTGATTAATTTTCCTAGGGTTTCTAACATAAACATTGAGAGTCTCCACTCTCCATTTACTTTTATGGGTCGACGTCGAACTCACGGTTATTTGCCATGATTTTTGCACCTAGACAAGACCGCCTGAAACGGTGCCGTCGATCATCTTCTCCGACGAAGTTCACCCAGCGTACGCTGGGGTGTTTGGTTTGAAACCCAAGCCCACGTGGGCTTAGCCCGTTCTCGATGAGCACCAGCCCGTTGGGCTTTTGAGCTTTCCTCGGCCCAAAACACCGGCCCTCCTAGGCCACGGTGTTCCTGTGTCTCGCACCATAGAGGATCACAGCTCGCGTGGTTGTTATGGCTCTCCTGTACCGCGACGCACATGATTGCGTCCCCCATCAGGTATATGTGTCAATAAAGCATTAGATTAGAGCCCTTTGGGCCTCTGTTTTTGGGCTTGCACCTGCAACCCATTTTTGTAATGTTAGGCTTGTCTGCTTGCTAGGCCCGTGCCTACCCCAGCCTAGTTTTGGGCATGTACCTCACAACATCAATTTACTCAACCCACCCGTGGGCTTTGGTCCAAGTTTTTTGGGCCCCGAGTTTTAATTGCCTATTTTTTTAGGCCCTATGGGTTTTATAATTGTTCATCCACACTTTAAATTTGGCCCTAAGTCCAAATAATTAATTCAATTATAATTGTAGACATGAAACTCTATTTGCATACTTTCTTGTTGCATATTTTTGTATATATATTTGCGTTTGTCTGCAGGAACCTATGAACCTGAAGTTCATAATTATTTCGAAACCTGAAGTTTCTATAAACATGCCTTGTTTGAAAACCTGAAGTTTTCCTTAAAAACATCACCCATGAAAACCCGTTTTCATTCAAATTTTAACCAATACATGTCTATTAGAACCTAAATGTTCTACTCCTATGTGACTGGATTAATATTTTTCTCCATTACACTAACCACATCTTGTCCATCTATTTTGTGATAGAAACATGTCGAATTTGAACAAACTCGACTTCACTGCTTTGGAGGTTTCTAGAGGGAACTACCTCAAGTGGGTCCAAGATGTGAAGCTTCACCTCACTGCAAAGAATTTGTGTCCCGCCATTGAAGATGAGACGGACAACTCGGTTGACGAAGCTGAGAAAGCCATTGCCATGATCTTCATCCGGAGATGTATTCGTGACGCATTACAAACCGAGTACCTTGCTGAGGAGGATCCACGAACACTATGGGTTGCTTTGGCTGATCGTTTTGATCACCAAAAGGACATCTTCTTGCCTAAAGCAAGACATGACTTGCAGCATTTGCCCTTCCAAGACTTTAAGTCTGTGAATGAATATAATTATGAAGTTTGTCGAATCTGATCACTTCTCAAGTTTTGTAACGAAACCTTGACTGCATAAGATCTCTTGGAGGAGACCTATTCGACCTTCTATACTACTAGTATTATCCTGCAGTAACAATATAGAACTCAGAAATGCACTAAGTTTTCAGATTTGATCTCTGTTTTACTTCTCGTTGAAAAGTAGATTTAGCTGTTGATGAAAAATCATCAAGCTCGACCTACTGGGGCGACTGATGTGCTTGAAGTACACTATAGCACGAACCAATGCCCAAAACACCAAAAGAGGCGTGGTAGGGGTGGCCAGAAGCTAACCTGTCAAGGTCAACACAGCTAAGGCCCATCTAAAGGAGGAAACAAAGCCCAGAAGCGCCCTAACCTTGCTCTCAATGGCCCAAACTTCAAGAATAAGGGCAATGCACCTGAAACCATGGATGCGGAAATGTGTTATCGCTGTGGTTCAAATGACTACTGGTCTCGTGTTTGCCAAGCTCCCCAGAAGGTTGTAGCTGAATATCATTCTTGTCGTAAGAAGTTTGAATCAAAATTTGTGCAAGTGGACGAACTGGAGAGTACCAAGATGGGGGTTTCTAACTTTCAAGAGGATACCACACCTATAGAAGATTAGAATCTTAGACATAAACATTTTTTTAGTTGCAATTAGACATTGGGGCCGAATTCCACAGTAGTGGCCGAACCCTCCCTTTGTTTTTTGGTTAAATTTTGAACAATTTTCCTATATGTTTGGATTATTTGTTGGTGATTTGTTTTTGGATATTAAGCTTTTAATTAATTTCCATCCTTGAATACTTAAAATTATTTTGAATGGATATTTTTTTTCTAGAACTTTTATGCTTGTGACCGATTCAAATTAATTTTTCATTCTAGGTATGACTAGTGGGGAAGTTAGTTGTCTGACAGATAATGCAACCACACACTGTTTTACGTGAACACATTTATTTCACTAACTTCATACCTAAGAATGCACCTCTGACAACCTTCTCAGGCCCATCCAACCTGATCGAAGGATACGGTAAGGCACATATAATGTTGTCCAATGGTACAATTTTGACCATTGATGAGACACTTTATTCTTTGCGTTCCGGAAGAACGTTGTTGAGTTTTAAGGACATTAGAGATAATAATTACCACGCTAAAACCTATGTAGAAAACGGAGTTGAATTTCTGTGCATAACTTCCTACGAATATGGCCAGAAGCATATTATAGAGAAGATGGAGTGTATCTCGAGTGATTTGTATACTACAACCATACGCCCCATAGAGAGCCATTATCTGGCTGACCCTACATATGAGACCGCGCACGAAATTACAATTTGGCATGATTGTTTGGGACACCCTGGACGAATAGCGATGCGTCGTATTCTCAAATCATCACATGGGCATCCATTAACCCGAAGCTTAGGTTTGATTCAAGGAATCTCATGTCAAACATGTTCAAGGGGAAAGCTTATTACTAAGCCTTCTTATGACAAGATTCGCTCGAATCCTCCCATTTTTCTACAAAGGATTCAGGGGGACATTTGTGGACCGATTCACCCTCCATGTAGACCATTTAGATAATTTATGGTTATGGTTGACACTTCCACACGTTGGTCACACGTGTGCTTATTGTCCACAAGGAATACTGCATTCTCCAAACTGTTGGCTTAGGTTATCAATCTCAGGGCTCACCACCTTGGCTATCCAATCAAATCTATTCGATTGGATAATGTTAGAGAATTCACATCTAAAACTTTTGATGACTATTGCATGTGCAGTAGTTACCGAGATCATGTTTAGCGGTGACATTGAACCCCATTCCGTTAATGAATGTTGACGTAAAACCGATTGGTCAAACTGGAAACAAGCAATCGAAGTCAAACTTGATTCGCTTAAGGTGTTTGGACCTGTAGCTCCTACTCCTCCACATGTGAAGCCTGTTGGCTACAAGTGGGTTTTCGTTCGGAAACGTAATGAGAAGAACAAAATTGTGTGTTACAAAGCTCATCTTGTTGGGCAAGGCTTCTCACAACGTCTATAGATTGACTATGACGAAACTTATTCACCCGTTATGGATGTGATTACTTTCCGCTACCTTATCAGTTTGGTAGTTTTTGAAAAACTGAATATGCAGCTGATGGATGTAGTAATTATGTATCTCTATGGGGATCTTGATATGGAAATTTATATGAAAGTTCCTAAAGGACTTACATTGATTGGATCAAATATTTCCAAACCCCGGAACACGCTCTCAATTCGGCTGAGGCGTTCATTCTACGGTTTGAAGCAATCCGGAAGAATGTGGTATAACTGTTTGAGTGAGTATTTGACTAATCAGGGATATGTGAACAACGAACTATGCCTTTGTGTGTTCATTAAGAAGTCACATTCCGATTTTGCGATAGTTGCGGTTTATGTTGATGACATGAGCCTTATCGGAACTCCTGAAGAGCTCGCGAGAATTACCGCGCCTTGAAGTCGGAATTTGAGATAAAAGATCTGGGAAAGACTCGATATTGTCTCAGTCTCGAGATAGAGCACTGTTCGGATGGAATCTTAGTAGACCAATCGAACTACACCAGAAGGTGTTGCGCCGTTTTAACGAGGATAAAGCGATGCCTTTGAGTACTCCTATGGTCGTTCGATTGCTAGATGGAAAACGAGATCCCTTCCATCCGAATGAGGATTATGAAGAGATTTTGGAGCCTGAAGTTCCTTATCTATGTGTGATATGCGCTATATTGTACTTAGCTCAATACACTAGACCCGATATCTCCTTCGCTGTTAATCTTTTGGCAAGATATAATAATGCACCAACATGCAGACACTAGACTGGTGTTAAAGATATTTTTCGCTACCTTAAGGGTAATACAGATTTTGGCTTGTTCTATCCCCATGGATCCTCGAGTGATGCAGCACCCTCTTATCTTGAGTCGATTTTCGCCTTGTTGGTTATGCCGACGCAGGATACTTATTTGATCCGCACAAGGCGCGTTCTCAAATGGGTTATGTCTTTATTGTTGGAGGCACCGCAATCACTTGGAGGTCAACTAAACAGACCTTAGTTGCCACTTCGTCTAACCATGCTGAAATTCTTGCCTTACGTGAAGCAACTTGGGAATGCTAATGGTTGAGAGTAGTTGTGGGCCATATTCGAAGCTCCTGCGATCTTTACCCCCTTGTGGATATCCCGACGATGATCTATGAAAACAACTCAACATGCATCAAACAGCTTAAGAATGGTTACATCAAAAGAGACAACACCAAGCACATTACGCCGAAGTTCTTGTTCTCACATCAACAACAAGAGCATCAGAAGATTGAAGTCACGTAAATATGTTCACAAGACAATCTAGCCGACCTCTTCACCAAATCATTACCGAAGGTGACGTTTCAGAAGCTTGTTCAAGGAATTGGTATGCGTAAACTTTCTGAGTTGTAACATTGCTAGTTCTCTTTGGAATTGTGTCAAACTCATGGGGAGTATCTTGAAGTATACTTGCTTGATCTTAATGTACTATTTTCCCTACGATTATGAGCATTTTTCCCACCGGGTTTTTGCTACCTAACTAGGTTTTGATGAGGCACCCGCCTTGGATTGATCATATCCCTGATGACGTCCTGAAGACATTTCGTTTGACTTGGCATTACTCACGCATTTTTCCTTAGACTATGGGTTTTGTCCCTACTCGGCTTTTTGCCATAGCCATAGGGTTTTTTGTGAGACTTACTTCTTTATGAAAGTTCTTACCTTTTTTAGAATATCATTGTTCCCAGAATCAGTGTCGACGAGTCGACTTCCTCAACTTCTACATGATGCCAAATCTACCTTGAGGATTTACACACTCAAGGGGGAGTGTTATAAACTTTCTAGTTTAAGTGTGATTGTGTAAATCCTAGATTAGATTTGATTCTAGTTATTCTTTCCTATATGGACTTGTATTCCTTAGGGATGAAGGAATTCTTCTCCCTCTTATTACTATAAATAAAGGCACTATGTAGGGGGAATAACACACACATTCCTCTACACAATTCTACAAACACATCTCTTATCTATCTCTGCCGCCGGCCCCTTTCTCCTTGTCAGATAAAATAGGCTACAACAAAATTCTCTTTTTATGCTTCTCATTTATATTTTTAAATAGAATTTTTCGGAGGTCAAGTATTTTATTTCTTGCATAGTTTTGTTTTCATTGACAATTATAACTATGTAAAGGCGTCTCCTTACAATGAGATCGATAAAAATGATAACCTATTATAATATGGAGTTTATTCCATACGTAACTGGTCCCAAGTTGGAACCAGAATTTTTATGACTTAGTTTATTCTATTATAGAGTGTTACTTTAGAGATGTTTTACTATATGAGCACGTGATGGGTTATTTCTTGTATTAAAAAAAAATTATGATGAGAAGAGAAATTTAGAAATTAAAATTGATTTATGCTATAGACACTAATTTTTCAATTTTTAAAATTTTAATTGGATTTTTATTGCAAATCAAGGTAGACTTATTATATTAACACCTACAAATTGTTGAATAAACCCCACATACTTAATATACCCCACATTCGCTTTTTCAATTAAAAATTATCTTAATACACCCCACATACTTCCTCATAATACCCTCACACCCCACGTTCTCAATATACACCTTACAAAGGGGCTGAGCAATGTCGTGATATTCTTAAGAAAATCTTGCATATAACTGTGGTTAGGTGACATCTCTGAGGACCACTGAATGGTCTGAAGACTCTGAACATGTGGTGGAAGAGACCACCCTGGCTTTGCTGTTCTTGGGCCTTGGTTACAACGAAAAGGAAAAGACTTTTATCTCCCTTTCTCACGTGAGCAACTCTCATTTTTTTTTAAATTGTTATCCAATCAGGTTGTGTCATCCTAGCATTTTAATTAGCAAAAGGATGATATATTACTCAATCAATATTTTAAATCATATGTTTGACACCGTTATTTTTTTTTTAAAATTATCTATAAATTTTATACAACATTTGAAAAGTATTTAGTAAAGTACTATGAACTCATAGTTGCTTGCACTTTCATCTTATACCATCATATTCACTGAATTACCAAAGCAAAATTATGATATTTTCGAATGTTCTATGTTGAATAATAAACCTACTTAAAATAATAAACCTCAAATTCTCAATACAAGTATAGTTCTTTGTAAATGAATAGGCAATTACTTGTATGATATATAGTAAGTTTACTTAAATCCGCCTAGACCCCATCTAGGTGCATAGGCGCCCCAACTCGCAGTCGGACTAGCATCTAATGTCGCTTGATTAGGATCACCCAGAATTAAATTCTTGGAATCGCCACTGACTGCAGTATGAAAAGATTGCATAACTTTATATATGATATTAACGAGCAAGTGAGCAAATTCGCGTATTTAGCACTCATACAAGTTTATTTTTTTATTTTATTTTTATTTTTTAAATAACCGATATTATCTACATGCACCAAGGGGTTGAGAGAGTGTGGTATGCTTCGATGTGCTAGCAATAATATGGTTCAATTTACGTTCTTTATTAAAAAGGAAAATTAATGAAAAAGGCTTGAAAACTTTGAGTTTTAATCAAAAGGACAAAAATGTGTTGTAAGTGAATAGTACCATAAGTGATGTTTTAGAGTAAAAATATCATTTTCGTTAAAAGGAAACAGTACCAAAAACGTTTCGTTAAAACTCCCTTCTTAAAAATGATTACCATATTCAAATAAATTTTCCTTAAAGAAAAAAGCGCAAAGCAAACTGAAAGGGCAAGAAATTTGAAATAGACGGTAACCGTGAATGCAACGGCTAGAAAAGGAAAACGCAACGACGTTAACGCGCTCCCTCCCGCCTTCTTCCTCTTCGGCCCTTATCCCGCCCCTTCTCTCTCTACATCCATCTCCCCCAGTTGTCCCCGTCTTCCCTCTCCCCTCATCAGAATCCAGAAAAAAGAACCAAACCTAAAACCACCCTCCGTCGCACACACCCTCCGTGCTACCAATCCTCCATGTCATGAGTATCCGGCAGGGTACTCAATCCTCCGCCTCCGACCCCGACTCGGAGCCCTACAACATCATCCCCGTCCACAACCTCCTAGCCGACCACCCCTCCCTTCGCTTCCCCGAGGTGCGCGCTGCCGCCGTCTCCCTACACGCCGTCGGCAACCTCCGCCGTCCTCCTTATGCCCAATGGCAGCCCCACATAGACCTCCTCGACTGGCTCGCCCTCTTCTTCGGCTTCCAATACGACAACGTCCGCAACCAGCGCGAGCACATCGTCCTCCACCTCGCCAACGCTCAAATGCGCCTCAATCCTCCCCCGGACAACATCGACACCCTCGACGGCGCCGTTGTGAGGAAATTCCGGAAGAAGCTGCTCAAGAATTACACCAGCTGGTGCTCCTATTTGGGGAAAAAGTCTAGCATTTGGATATCTGACCTGCCGCGCGAGGCCGCCGCCGACCAGCGCCGGGAGCTGCTGTACGTGTCGCTGTACCTGCTTATCTGGGGCGAGGCGGCGAATCTGAGGTTTGTCCCTGAGTGCTTGTGCTTTATTTTTCATAACATGGCCTTGGAATTGAATAAGATCTTGGAGGATTATATTGATGAGCAGACGGGTCAGCCCGTGATGCCTTCGACTTCGGGGGAGAATGCGTTCTTGAATGGTGTTGTGAAACCCATTTACGAGACGATTCGAGCCGAGGTCGAGAGCAGCAAGAATGGGACTGCCCCTCATAGTGTTTGGAGAAACTATGATGATATCAATGAGTATTTCTGGAGTAAGAGGTGTTTTGACAAGCTCAGGTGGCCTGTTGATGTTGGGAGTAACTTTTTTGTTACTTCTAGTAAGAGTAGGCATGTGGGAAAGACTGGGTTTGTGGAGCAGAGGTCCTTTTGGAACTTGTTTCGGAGCTTCGACAAGCTCTGGATCATGTTGATTATGTTCCTCCAGGCTGCTATTATTGTTGCTTGGGAGGAGAGGGAGTATCCGTGGCAGGCGTTGGAGGAGAGGGGAGTGCAGGTCAAGGTTTTGACTGTGTTTTTCACTTGGGCTGGTTTGAGGTTTTTGCAGTCGTTGCTTGATGTGGGGATGCAGTATAGTCTGGTTTCGAGGGAGACTTTGGGGCTCGGAGTGAGGATGGTGTTGAAGAGCATAGTTGCTGCCGGGTGGATTGTGGTTTTTGGGGTGTTCTATGGGAGGATATGGACGCAGAGAATTCAGGATGGGAATTGGTCCACCCAGGCAAATAATCGGGTGGTGAATTTTCTTGCGGTGGCAGCAGTTTTCCTCCTACCTGAGCTTTTGGCTTTGGTCCTCTTTATCCTTCCTTGGGTTCGGAATTTTCTTGAGAACTCAAACTGGAAGATATTTTACACGTTATCTTGGTGGTTTCAGAGCAAAACTTTTGTTGGCCGTGGCTTGAGAGAAGGCCTTGTGGACAATATAAAGTACACTTTGTTCTGGATTTTCTTGCTTGCTACGAAGTTTTCTTTCAGTTACTTTATGCAGATTAAACCCCTGATTCGCCCGTCAAAAGAACTCATAAAACTTAAGAATGTGAACTATGAAATGTACCAGTTTTTTGGCAACAGCAACAAATTGGCAGTGGTATTGCTGTGGCTTCCAGTCGTTTTGATATATCTCATGGATTTGCAGCTGTTTTATTCGATTTACTCCTCTCTTGTGGGGGCAGGAGTGGGCTTGTTTGCACATTTGGGTGAGATACGAAATATCGGGCAACTGAGGCTGAGATTCCAGTTCTTTGCTAGTGCAATTCAGTTTAATCTCATGCCAGAAGAGCAACTGTTAAATGCAAGGGGGACTCTGAGGAGTAAGTTTAATGATGCCATCCACCGGTTGAAACTGAGGTATGGGCTTGGACGACCTTATAAGAAGCTTGAATCCAACCAGGTTGAGGCAACCAGGTTTGCGTTGATATGGAATGAGATCATTTTGATCTTCAGGGAAGAAGATATAGTTTCTGACAGCGAGCTTGAGCTGTTAGAGCTGCCACAGAATTCTTGGAATGTCAGGGTTATTCGCTGGCCTTGTTTTCTTCTTTGCAATGAACTACTGCTGGCACTTAGTCAGGCCAAAGAGTTAGTAGATGCTCCCGATAAGTGGCTCTGGTATAAAATATGCAAGAACGAGTATAGGCGCTGTGCTGTTATAGAAGCTTATGATTGCGTCAAGCACTTGCTACTTGACATTGTCAAACGCAACACAGAAGAACATTCGATTATGACAGCCTTTTTTCAGGAAATTGATCACTCTCTTCAGATTGAGAAGTTCACCAAAACATTTAAAACGACGGCACTTCCACAGCTCCATGCAAAGCTGATCAAACTTGTTGAGCTTCTGAAAAACCCCAAGCAAGATACGAACCGTGTAGTAAATACTCTGCAGGCCCTTTATGAGATTGCAATTCGAGATTTTTTCAAGGAGAAAAGAAGTACTGAACAGCTGATGGAGGATGGTTTGGCTCCTCATAATCAAGGCTCTTCTGCAGGGCTGCTTTTTGAAAATGCTGTTGAGTTGCCCGAGCCTAATAATGTATTGTTCTATAGGCAGGTTAGGCGCTTGCACACAATACTCACCTCTCGGGACTCGATGCAGAATATCCCAGTTAACCTTGAGGCAAGACGCAGAATTGCCTTCTTCAGTAACTCCTTATTTATGAACATGCCCCATGCCCCTCAAGTTGAGAAAATGATATCCTTCAGTGTGCTGACCCCGTACTACAGTGAAGAAGTATTGTACAACAAAGAACAACTACGTACAGAGAATGAAGATGGGATTTCTATCCTGTATTATTTACAGACAATTTATGTTGACGAGTGGAAAAACTTTATGGAGAGGATGCGCAGAGAAGGAATGGGCAGTGATGATGAAATTTGGTCAACTAAGTTGAGAGAACTGAGGCTCTGGGCATCTTACAGAGGCCAAACACTTACGAAGACTGTAAGGGGAATGATGTATTATTATCGGGCTCTTAAGATGTTGGCTTTTCTGGATTCTGCATCAGAGATGGACATTCGGGAAGGATCACAAGAACTTGGTTCCATGATGCGAGACATTGGCTTGGATGGCTTGACTTCTGAGAGGTCGCCTTCTTCCCGGAGTTTAAGTAGAACAAACAGTTGTGTGAACTCATTGTACAAAGGTCATGAGTATGGAACTGCTTTGATGAAATTTACATATGTGGTTGCATGCCAGATATACGGAACACAAAAAGCGAAAAAAGATCCCCATGCTGATGAAATTTTATATTTGATGAAAACCAACGAAGCACTTCGAGTTGCCTATGTTGATGAGGTTTCAATTGGCAGGGAGGAGAAGGAGTACTATTCTGTTCTTGTGAAGTATGATCAGAAATTAGAGAAGGAGGTGGAAATCTACCGCATAAAGTTGCCTGGTCCGTTGAAGCTCGGAGAGGGAAAACCAGAGAATCAAAATCATGCCATTATCTTCACTCGTGGTGATGCAGTTCAGACGATTGACATGAACCAAGACAATTATTTTGAGGAGGCGCTCAAAATGCGGAATCTATTGGAAGAATACAGGCGCTATTATGGCATCCGGAAGCCTACTATCTTGGGAGTCAGGGAGCATATTTTTACTGGTTCTGTCTCATCACTTGCTTGGTTTATGTCAGCTCAGGAAACAAGCTTTGTCACCTTGGGACAACGGGTGCTCGCGAACCCTTTGAAAATTAGAATGCATTATGGTCATCCAGATGTGTTTGACCGACTTTGGTTCATGACTCGAGGTGGCCTCAGTAAAGCTTCCAGGGTCATTAACATCAGCGAAGACATTTTTGCTGGCTTTAATTGCACGTTGCGGGGTGGAAACGTCACACACCATGAATACATTCAAGTCGGCAAGGGAAGGGATGTTGGATTCAATCAAGTTTCCATGTTTGAGGCCAAAGTTGCTAGTGGGAATGGGGAGCAAGTTCTCAGCAGAGATGTCTATAGGTTGGGTCACAGGCTAGATTTCTTGCGGATGCTATCATTCTTTTATACTACTGTTGGATTCTTTTTTAATACAATGGTTGTTGTTCTTACTGTGTATGCATTTCTATGGGGGCGGCTTTATCTGGCTCTTAGTGGTCTTGAAGGTTCTATTTTAGAAAATGATTCTAGTAACAGAGCGCTTGCTACAGTCTTGAATCAGCAGTTCATTATCCAACTTGGTGTGTTTACTGCCCTTCCAATGATAGTGGAGAATTCCCTTGAGCATGGATTCCTTAATGCTATTTGGGATTTCTTGACAATGCAGCTCCAGCTTTCATCAGTTTTCTACACATTCTCAATGGGAACTCGTACCCACTTTTTTGGGCGAACTATTCTTCATGGTGGTGCAAAGTATCGTGCAACTGGACGTGGCTTTGTTGTGCAGCACAAGAGTTTTGCAGAGAATTATAGGCTCTATGCTCGTAGTCATTTTGTGAAAGCAATTGAACTTGGGTTGATACTTATTGTTTATGCATCACATAGTCCTGTAGCTAAGGACACTTTTATTTACATTGCCATGACCATCACGAGTTGGTTTCTGGTCATGTCATGGTTTATGGCCCCCTTCATTTTCAATCCTTCTGGCTTTGATTGGTTGAAGACTGTAGATGACTTTGATGACTTCATGAACTGGATTTGGTATCGTGGCAGTGTCTTCGCAAAAGCTGAACAGAGTTGGGAAAGATGGTGGTATGAGGAGCAGGATCATCTAAGGACTACTGGCCTTTGGGGAAAGTTTGTAGAGATAATTTTAGACCTCCGGTTCTTCTTTTTCCAATATGGGGTTGTATACCAGCTTGGTATTGCTGCTGGAAGTACCAGTATTGCTGTTTACTTGTTGTCTTGGATCTATGTGTTTGTGGCTTTTGCCATTTTTGTGGTGATAGCATATGCTCGGGACAGATATGCCGCAAAAGATCACATTTACTATCGGATGGTGCAATTTCTTGTCATTAAACTTGCATTACTTGTTATTATTGCCCTGTTGGAATTCACCGAGTTCAAGTTCATAGATATTTTCACTAGTCTTCTGGCATTCATTCCAACTGGGTGGGGATTGTTATTGATAGCACAAGTATTTCGGCCCTGTCTACAGCGCACTATACTGTGGGCGGTGATTGTTTCTGTGGCTCGAATATATGATATATTGTTTGGGGTGATTGTAATGACACCTGTGGCAGTATTATCATGGTTTCCTGGTTTTCAGTCTATGCAGACTAGGATATTGTTTAATGAAGCATTCAGCCGGGGCCTTCGTATATTCCAGATTGTTATGGGAAAAAATTCCAAATCAGATAAGGTAAATATTTAATCATTGATCTTTTAGGGAAACCTGTGGAGTGTATTGTCATCTCCTATCTTTTATTTATGCCAGTTCACTAATTTACTCTCAGTGACTGTCCAAACCTATGATTGTGTCAGGCGCAATACATTATGCGGTTCAACAATAAACAATAACTACTGTTGTTTTGTTTAATATGGCACAGGGCATAACTATATAATTACGTTAAATACGTGTTCAGTTTATCTGATGAATCTAAATTCTATTTTTAACATGTCTTTTAATGTAGGTCACTTTCAACCGTTGATTTTGATTGCATGTTTTCTGAGTAGCATTTACAGTCAGCAACTGTTTCAAACCTTTGTAATTTGCATATTTCCTCTTAGTCTCTGCGTATGCTGTCTTTCCTTACCCACATATTTAGTTCTGTTTTGTCAGAGTGAATTGGTTTGCTTTTGAATATTTGATGTACTAATTAACTTGTCTAGCTTGTGATATGTGATTTGGAGCTGTTGTCCATTGTTTACATTTACTCATTTAGAGTTACCAAACAAGAAATTAAGCTCCATTTTTTTCTATTTTATGGTCTCCATATATCTCTTTTGACATTGAGCTCTGCAAATCGGTTGAGGAGTTTCACCTACTTGCTTGGAGTTCTGATGCTGTTACAATGTCTTAGAAGTTATATCTACTGTATTAATTTGGGATGCCCCTATTTATGCATAAATGGTGAACTTATCATTTACTTAAACCTTTATTTGTGATGCCTGATTTCTGAGTTTGTATGTTTCAGTTTTCCACGTTACTAACAGGATTGCATTTTTTGTTTGTTTGCAGATTTGATGTTAGCACGAGATGTAGAAAATTTCGAGAAGTTGAGGGGTTACATTATAGTTTTGATCTCTTACGTGTGTTTCAAGGAGGTATGATGTATTTCACATTCATGGAGGAGTGTTCTTTGACGCTGGCTTCATCTTCCCAATTTACTTGTGTAATTAGTAAATGATCTCATAGATACCATTAACCTCTAACTGGGGAGCTTTTGCTTTTAGTATGATATGTAGTTACCCTCCCGACATCTCAGAGGGTGCAACTTTTTGCATTGTGTCTATATTGAGTATAGTTTGCTTACCGTGGTAGCTTCTCCAGATTGTTACAACATTTTTTTATTCTTTTGTGAGTTACCCTCTCTCATTTTCTCCCACCTGCTGTACTTTCGGTCTTGAATCTTGATGTACAACGTGCTCGCTCTTCTAAGTTTCCTTTTAGCATCGAGGCATACTAAAGCGCGTGAAAACGTTGAAACTGAATTGACTGTTGCGATGATTTACAGTTCAATGTTAACATGCTCTGCTTTTGATATGTGCATAAATTCTCCAGCACGGGGCTTCCTCTAGCTATAAAGAAAAGCAAATGTGTCTGGCAAGCTGGCTGCTGAATAAGCGAGGTACGTGAATTGGCTTGCGATTTTCTGTTACGGGTGAGTAATGTCATCTGTTGAACTGCTCATACATATAAACTGCATATTGTCTTAGCAGCTTGGGAGATTTGATATAGCATTTGGGGGCTTTTTTCATGGCAATACATCACCCCTCGTTATGCTTGACGTCTCTTTTTAATCGGCTGGTTCTGCTTGACATGTTTGCTTGAAAAATCCTCGGACCCAGTGTCTAAAAGAAGTCATTCCTCCTTACACATAGTATATTTTGCGGACTTTATTGTTTGTACTTTCAATAAAATATTTTTATGTATGACACTTCATGAGTTGTAAAATCTCATAGAATCCTACTGCCTTCTGTTTGTTTTCTTCAACAAAAAATCTGTAGTGTTTAGAGTATAGGATTCTTCAGATTTTTTAACCGTTAGATTTATTTATTTTGTTCAATAACAAAAGAATGGTTTCCTATACATATACAATGGACCGAATCAGATCAACAAAAAGGTCACGAGACACATCAACGGTTGCAAAGAAGTGACCTTCTTCACGAAGGCAGAATCATATCCGTTTAATAGTACTTCAGTAAAGTTACGTTGGACATGGGCCCCCCATCTGGTAGACGCGGCAATTTGCACAGTAAGCTTTTAGCATGATTTAATGAATTGTGAAAGAAAGAGTTGAAGTTGACCTTTCATGGGTAAGGATTCTGTTAGTTTTGAATATGAATGGTAAAGGCTTTTTACCTAAAATGATATTTGAAACTTGCATAACTCATCACTTTGTTTTTTGAAATTTGAAATCAATAGAAGTAGTCATTGAGATTGTTCACCATCAATCATTTTGATCATTCCACGAAAAATTATGTTAAATAAGAATCCAAATGACAAAAATACCCTCAATTTAACAAACAATAGGCTAAAATGATTTGACAAAAATTGAGGGTATTTTTGTCATTTGATTTGATTTAATGGAGATTTTTCATAGAATGACCAAAATGATTGATGATGGACAATCTCAGGGACCAAAGTGAGAAGTTATGCAAAACTTAAAGACCATTTTGGCTAAAAAGCCGAATAGTAAATTACCCTTAATATTGTAGAGGTATTGCTTTTTTGGCTGATATGCCCCTATTGTTAATTTTTCATTCATTCTATTTAAACATGTGAGGGTAGTTCAGTTGCTTCAATTTTTAAAATAATTAAAAACATTAGATTTCTAAAATGTAAATCTATGCAAATATGTGTGATTTTTAAATTATATGAAAAATTAACGATAAGGGGAAATCGGTAAAAAAAGAAGAAGTTTAAATCCTCAATTTTCTATTTAAAAAATTCAAAGAAGGGATCGAAAGTTGAATAATAATTTAGAGAACAAACTGACAGTTTACTTTATATTCAGGGATGACAAGTTCGGTATTGAATTGAGTTACCCAAATCACAACTTATTTTTGTTCTAGAAACAAAAAATTAAAAAGCAAAAATACTATGGGCGATTGCCTTGCCGACATCGCGTGGTTTGTCCTCGAGTTCTGGACCAATCAATATAATCCTGCCCTGCCGACATACTAAAAACAAATTAATAAATACTTCGACAGCCGAATCACTGATGTGCTTGCAGTCACGATCAAGCATGAGTAGTTTTATTTAAGAAGTAGGATTTGCTCTCATTCTATTCTCATTTTTTTTTTTTTTTTTCATAATTTCCTTTTTGTTTTTTTTTTAATTATTAAAATATTAATATAAAATATTAATGTGATTTAATCGTATCCATTTAAATAAAAAAAGCAAAAAGAAAAGAAATTAGAAAAAGAGAGAATCTTAAACCTAAAAATTGTCTACTTACACCATTAATAAAAAGTATTATTTTTATATTCCCATTTTATCCTTATCCAAATATCCTTTCTACACCCGTTCTCAACCCAACTGCTGAAACCCGTACCCACCACCAGGCATGGCGGCACCACCTAGACGACCACCACGTGCCTCCCTGTCAATTTTTGCTTCGCCGCGTTCTCCTGCTAAAAAAGGTTACGTCGGACCAACGAAATTTCCCATCAAGCATTCACTCCACAACTCCATCCACTACGTTACACGTAATTAATACTCCATTAATGCATTTCCTCCTCAAAAAGCAACTAAAACTAACCGCCATTCATATTCTTAGCCATCACCGCGTCTCGTCTCATCTCCGGAGAACATGGACAAGCCTCTGCTCAACGGTGAAGGCAGCGGTGTCCCGCGACGCGGCGATCCACCCCCCGCCTTCAGACGCCGCTCCGATGCCATCACCTTCGGCACTCCTTACCAGAAAGCTGCCGCACTCGTCGATTTGGTCTTTCTCTCGCATTTCCCTAAATCCTCATCGTTCATCTTGCTGTTACTCTATAACAGCAGTTATGCATGTTGTTTGAAATTGCAATAATCTCTGCAGGCGGAAGATGGCGTTGGCTTACCCGAGCAGATACTGGATCAATCAAGCTTTCACAGTGCCGCAAAGTACTACTTCCTTTTCTTTCGATTCAGCTTCCTTTGGGCTCTCCTCTATTTCGCCCTCATCCTACTCAATTTCGTCGAGGTTCGTCTCTGCAATTTTTTCAAAATTTTAATTTTGGGTTTTTTTGGGCTCAATTTTATGATATGGTGCATGGTGTTTGGTGAATTGTGTGCAGAAACCTCTGTGGTGCGCTAGGTATACTGGCGCTGTCTATACATGTAGTGACAGAGACTACTTCTATCTTGGCCAATTGCCATACTTGAATACTCTGGAGGCTCTTATTTTTGAGGTCTTTCTTTTAGTCTCATTTCTGTTTCACACTCAACGTTCTGATCAAGTTCATCATATATGTTCGATGCAGTTTCGATACTTGTTATAACGATTTTAATTAGTTGCCTCTAGTTTACCATTGTACTACTCTACTAACTTCTGAGATGAGTTATATGTGGACGGCGGAGTTCTCCAAAATTTTATGTCATTGTGTCCGCAAGTCTGCAAAAACTTGCCCACCACTCACATTATGCTGTGCTTATGCACACATACACACACCTGCTTTTGTAAATAACGTGTTCAGTAAATTAGTCACTATGCCTGGGTGATGTGTAAATTAGACACATTACCCTCACATAGTATAAGTAAATTGTATCCGATAGAGATGCATGCATACATGCATAGTGGTATTGCGTTTTTGTTGTTTACTAGAAAGATGTTGTTAGAATATTCGTGGGGTTCACTTGAGCTTATAAGATGCATTTTTAAGGTTTCATTTTTATGGCCTACTTTCTGTTGTTAATGCATTAGACAGCTCCTTTCCATTTTAATGTTCGGAATTTTAAATTTTACCCTTTTCTGTGCAGGGCATAACACTCATTGTACTCATAGTGCACATTTTCTTTCCAATTTCGTATGAAGGGTTCCATCTCTATTGGAAAAATCCTCTTACCCTATTTAAGGTAGGTGCTTGGTTTTAGCCTTATTATTGGCTGTAATATGAAAGGTTCCCTCCATTACCCGCCCTCCATAATATCAATAAATCATATTCATCTTGGTCTTCTAGCACTCTTTATGTGAATTGAAGTGCAGTGGATTTGTTGTTGCAGAGATCCAAATAATCTACATGATTTCTTTTTTGTTTCTTGGGGAAGGGGTTGATCAAATCTGGCTACGGTTGGTGCTACCTTCAACCCTGCAGATGTAACTGTTATGCAGTCCTTATTGTATTAACATCAACAATTTCAGCATCTTTGTTTCTTGAGTATAATTCAGCATCGTTGTTTCTTGAGTATTGTCTCAGCATCATTGGCCTTAGGCAGTCATGTGAAATTTTATTGCTTCTCCTGATGGCTGCTTGAAGCTTCATAGGGAATTCAATATAATCCTTACAGAAATTTACTTGAAAATCAGAAGAGTATTTTCATTTTTATCACGTACAATATCTTCGACATGCCCTTCATATTTAATATTCAAATTCTGTCTATAAGGAATAAAAATATAGTCTAGGATTCTGGATTTTGTACAGACAGAAATCAGTTATCTTCTAACTAAATGAAACTAAGCAAATAACTTTCCACCTAAAAATCCTTGAGAAGTTGATTTGGGGCTTTAGTTCCTTTCTGGTGTGTGTATATATATATATATATATATTTTTTTTTTCTGGTGCTATACAACAATGCGAACTGCTAAAAACAGTAGCAGTTTCATCCTTTCTAGATGTGTAGATTATAATATGTGTTCTGTGCATTTGGACTTACATAACTATTGATATCTTGAGCATTATAAACAGCTTAGAAAAAAAGCATTTTTTGATTTGAAAATGAATAAAATCAAGGTTGAAAGTAATATTTGATTTGTCCACCAACCATGAACGCCAAATGCTGTTCTTGTTTTCTTTCTAGGAATGATTTTTTTTTTTTTTAAATTTTGTATATTTTTTTTCAGGTCACGAGCCTACTGATTTTGGTTGCTGATATGCTGGTTTATGTCCTCTATTTGTCTTCAGTGGCCTTTGATTCCCTTCCTTTCAGGATTGCACCATACATCAGAGTTATCTTTTTCATCTTGAATTTCAGGTATTGTGTGTAAAACTCAATTCATGTGACACTTGACCGCTTGGACTTTCTTTTGCGACATTTACCAACTAACTAAACTTTTGTTACAAGAGACACCTATCGTGAAGACCATTAGGCTCTCTGTTTAAAAATTGTCACATGTGAATCATGTGACTAACTGCCACCTGAGCTTTTTTATGACGGTTTTCCACCTGAACTTCTTATATGTCCCATATTGCCACTTGAAACTATTCTTTTGCTTCCAAATTACCCTTTCAATCTTATTCAAGCTTTTGGGGAAATAAAAAATTTAAAAACCCATTTTACGTATTTTCTTAGTTTTGATAAAAAAATATGTTGGGGGTTTGACATTGTATGGCCTTTCGAAATTATTTTTTGATGGCCCATAAGATGCTATTCCAAATGCCTGATATTATTTTGAACAAAACTAAAATAAAATAAATTATAAAATGATTGCTTGAATACCGTTGGGGGGATAATTTGTAAGGGTCCAGGTGACAATATGGCCAAAACAAAAAAATAAGGATGCAATATTGCAGAAAAAATTAATTCAAGTAGCAATCCGTCACAAAATGGTGGTGACGTGGCTCGCTCGTGACCTTTTGTTTTTAAACAGAAATCCTAACAGTCTTGACGGTAGGCGGTATTTTGTCACAAAAGTTTAGTTCAGGTGGTCAAGTGTCACAGGGTTAAAGTTCATGTGGTATTGCTAACATTTTTCCTTTTTTTATGCCATGAATTTGCATATCTAAAGATTTTAAGGGCCACATAAGATGCAAATGACATTTATTTATGTATTTTATTATGTCCCTTTTCTTAAATATTTTATATGTGATCCTCATATGGACTCTTGTCCTTCTCTCAAAGAGTCAAAACACAGATGCTGAGGAGTGCTGCTTGTACAGTGTCATATGCATGCATCTTCTGATTCTGTTCACATGGGAAACTACATTGTCCATTTCCTTCAATTTTTACCCTTCCATATAATATAGAAGTGGAGACAAATTTTCTAGTTTTTAATTAAGGTTTACAGGCATAAATTCCTACATAGTGACAATTGGTTCTTTTAAATCATTGATGATGCCATATGGGTAATAGTTTGTAGAAGCAAAACTCATTATGTTAATTATTTTTTTATGCATGTATTGTGTTGTTTTTTCCCTGTAATAACTCAAGCTTGCTTGGTTCCATTTAAGGGAATTGCGGTCGTGCATGCTTATTGTGGCTGGAATGCTTGGCACGTACATAAACGTCGTGGTTTGTTAACTATCTATTTTTGCGCTCTTATTTCTTTTGTTAGTTTCTGATTGTCTTACCTGATAGCTTTATGTATTTTATTCTTCCCTCTTTTGAATCTTATTGTGGTTGATTATGGAAAGAGAGTCAGATTTGGGGAAGGTATTTGGTTGGTTAAGTCCTCTTTCCAACATTTATTTCCTATCTTGTATCGATCTTCTTTGAATTGAATGCTTCTATCCCTTCAGTGGCAGTTCTCTGCACTTGTAGTTATTTCATGGAACTTACAAATTCCTATAAACCTCAAAGCTAGGGAGCTCAAAGTAATTGCAGACTTGTCCTTTCTTATAAGTAATGTCTCCTTGGGCTCGTGTCTAGTTGACCAACGACCATGGTCCGGTCAGCTTCTCCTTTCAATTGGTTACAGAACAACTGGACCCTCCTCTGACCAATTTAAGAGAATCTGGATGGCCGTTGTGCCAGATTAGGTGTAAATTCTCTTGGCTGGTTGATTTGGAAAGCTCTAAATACCTGTGACATGTTCTAGAGAAGATCCTTTGTGTGATTATCTCCACATTGGCGTGTGGTGTAAACTGGATGAGGAGAATGCAGACCATATTTTTCTGCACTACATGTTCATTAGTCAGATTTGTCTCCGATTGCTGGAGGTGTTCTGTTTGGTCTGAGTTTTCTCTAGAAACTGCTGTGTTGTCGGGGGTTTTCATGGGTGAAGGCCTGAAGGGGTTAAGGGTTTAGGAATGGCATGGGACAAGAATATCTTTTAAGACAAGGAGGATGGTTTGGAGGTCAAATCGGGATAGAATTTATATTTTTTGTTTCTTTGTGGGATTCTTTGTCCAAACATTTTAGAGGCCGTTCCCATTGTGAAATCTTTCTTAATTCCAGTGTTGGAGTTAGTGTATTTTGTGGAAACTGTTGCTTCAAATGTTTTGTTTGCTGCTTCTGGTTTTTTGCTGAAAGATTTTGTTCATGTATTCTAGTTTTTGTTGGTTAACGTTATATTTTTGTTCAGCTTTTTTTTTTAATTCAATTCCTGTTCTTTTATCAAAAAAGAAAAAGTCCATTTGTAAGGCTTCTGTGATGGCACACTTCCACTTTGTTCAGTTTCATTGAATAAAAACATTTAAACTTTTCCTGTTTTCAGTGTTAATTTTTTTTCCATTGCAGGCTCTAGGGCTCTTATTTCTTCTGTTTGCCAGTTGGTTGGCCTATGTCATGTTTGAAGATACCCAGCAGGGGAAAATAGTATTTACTTCATATGGTATCACATTGTATCAGATGTTTGTTTTATTCACCACATCAAACAATCCAGATGTCTGGATACCTGCCTACAAGTAAGTTTGACCATGAAAATTGATTAGAGCGCTTTTTTTTTTTTTCCTTTCGGTTTTTAATTTCATCTAGTACAGTCTGGTTCCTTTTTTTTTCTACTGTTGAACTGAATTTTTTTACAGACTTTTCACATTTTCCCCATAATTTGGGGATTCCAGTAGGGATTTTAATTTGAGTTTATTTGACTGGTATGTCACTCTTTGGGGATAGAGAGAAATATACCGGCAAGAAATATTCAAAGAATCCTTATGCAGGGGAACCAATGAGCAGAATAACAAAGGAGTGAAAATTAAAGTGATAAATGATAAAAAGCATGTCAAGAAAGGAATGCATCATAGATCAGCTGAACAAATGTTAGAGTTTTATTGTTTTTGGCATGGAATTTTCGTATTAGGATTTCTACAAGTTTAACATTTGAATTTTCCTTTCCTTTTGTTTTAGCTTGCGAACATTGTTCGTCCTCTTAAAGTTGGCATTAGAAAATTCTAGCTTGTTAAAGTTTCATATTACAGGATTTGAGCTTTTATTCTTCAGATGTGATCATTGGTTCTATTATTTAATGAAATTCTGTTTTCTTCTCATTCAGGGCTTCACGTTGGTTTTCCTTGTTTTTCGTTATCTATGTGCTGTTGGGAGTTTACTTTGTCACAAACTTGATTCTTGCTGTTGTGTACGATAGCTTCAAAAATCAGGTGTATTTCATGTATCTGCTGTCTGCTCTTAACGATCACATGGGATGACTTTTGTATTTAATTATATCTAGTATCCACTTGTTTAGCTGCTGCTTGAGTTTACTACACTTCAGTTTTGATGTGATTATTTTTTGTAATTTTTAAGAAGAATATGAATGTACGTGCTTATTTGTAATTTTATTGTAGCTTGTGAAACAAGTTTCTGAGATGGACCAGACGAGGAAAGCTATACTAAAGAAAGCCTTCAATTTATTAGACAAAGATGTAAGTAATTGTTTCCCCTCATTGATTAGATCTTACAGAAAAATAAGAGATAGGAGTAAGTTTGCACATTTATTCATCTGTTTCTCATCTGTATACTACTACTTAGTGACCGCTCAGCTGTTGATCTTTCAACATTCCAGAAATTGTTCTTTTGATTTTCTTTGAGTTGATGATTCTTGTTTCTTTTCTCTTATTCCAAACACACCCCCCCCCCCCCCCCCCCCTTTTCCTCCTCTCTCTTATGAGTTTTAGATCTGTTGAGCTTTAGGTTGTACTTCTGCTTTAGGTGTTTCTCCTGTATACTTACTTGTAGGGGTCCTGCTTGTGGGTTTTTGAAATTATTCACCAGCCAGAATGATAAATAATTCACGATAATATGGGACTATGAATGGGATTGAAAAGATGATCCCTATTCGTGAATGCTAATGAAAGCTTAATAATTGGTGATGATCCTTATTCTCTGGGTTATCTTTCCTTTAAGTGCCATCCTTGTTATCGGTTTTGTCTCTCTCTTTTTCGCCCCTCAGAAAACGGTGTTTATTTCATTTATGACAACTTAGTTGACTTTCACTTTGAATTGAAGGTAAAATATAATCATTACAATTACAGTACACTTACATGGAAGTTTTGTGTGTGTTTGAGTGTGGTTGTTGTTATGTTTGACATAACTTCTATTTTTATGTTTTCCATGTGATATCTTAGTCTTCCATCAATTTGTCCTTGACAGAATGTAGGATATCTCAATAAGGATCAGTGTATTCAACTATTTGAGGAACTAAATAAGTACAGGTATTTGCGGTCCAATCTCATCTATATACTGTCAATGTTCCATGTATAATCTTGAGGTCATTTTGGTCGAATGTGAAAGCGGATGCTTTATGTAGAACAGGTACATTGAGAAGTAGTTGAGTGAAATATTACTTTGATCCCTCATTTAGCGTCTAGGATTGGCTTCAATTGGATAACTCCTAGATTCCATGAAGTTGAACGAAGAAATGATGTCAACAGGCATAGTTTGTCCAAGTAAAAAGTAGAATATGCATTTGTCATGAAGAAAAATTAGCCCACCCAGTCCTACCATTTCTGTGGGGATTTGAAGGGACAAGTTTTCTTGATGACAGTCATCTTCTATCTTCAACTTGGACAACATATGCAAGTTAACATCCATTTATTCATTCAACATTCATTGAATCTAGGGAGCTATCCGATTCAAGCCAATCCTAGACACCAAACGAGGCTTGAAGGTTATTTCTGACCTGGGGATCTGTCATTGAGTTTTAACATGCATTTGCACTTTTTTTTAATTACTTTAAATTATCTGCTCGCCATATTTTGAGCTGCTCTACAAAATCTGTGTCGGATCAGTTTTAGTTGTCGGCTCACCCAAGTCAGTTACACAACAATTTTTAAAATAGTTTGGTCATGTGCCTCTTTTGTGTTTGCTTCAGATACTGACTAGTTTCCTATTACACTGTCAGTGTTTCATTCTCTTGCAAATGTTTCCATGAGTGAATCGTATTGTGTGTGTGTGCGTGTGTGTTTTTTTTAATATTTTGTGATATAGATCTTGCAGATATTGAACTATGCCTTTGTTTAAATTTTTTTAGGACTTTGCCAAACATAACAAGAGAAGAATTTGAGCTGATATTTGAAGAGCTGGATGACAGTGGAGACTTCAAGGTAGATTGGATTGCTTGTAAGCCTTTAATTAGACTATTATTTTATTATCTTTTATGCAGGATAAATTTGAGTTTTTGATTTGAATGGGTTTAAAATAGCTTTGATGGCCTCTTTCTGATTTGTTATTATTATATTTCATTGTACTGCTGTTCTTTGATACAAGCTCATGTTGGCATCTTGTATGTCTTGCAACTCCATTATTTGCAAAGTTTCATGTGGTTATTATCATTTGTGGACTCTACATCTCCCTGATTTATTTGTTGGACGTTTATTTGTTTCACTGGTAGATAAACTTAGAAGAGTTCTTTGATCTTTGCAATGCCATTGGCCTAAGATTCCAGAAGGAGGATTCTGTAAGTTGAATTTCTTCGGATCCAAAGCACAAGAAATTTGCTTGTTATTATCTAATATATGATGGTGAAGTGCTCTTATACTGCACTTCTGATGATTTAAATTTTGCGTGCAGCCCTCTTTGCTTGAAAAGTTCCCTTCAATCTACCATTCATTGTTCTCTGAAAAGTTGAAGGCCTTCGTTCGGAGTCCCAAATTTGGATACATAATATCCTTCATGCTCATAGTCAATCTGGCTGCTGTTATTGTCGAAACAACGGTATGGCTTGAAATTCAACATAACTTGCATTAATGCTCTACAGAAATCATAGTATACATGTGTACTATAATAAATTTAAATTGTCAAGTTATAAGACTATAGGTTATAATCGTGTCGACACGATTATCTCACGTTCATGTCAACGTTACATGATTACTAAGCGTGCCAATTCGTCTTGTATTCAAGTTAGGTGGTCAACCCCAATACACAGACTGTTTATTAAAGTCTTTAACTGGTTTAACGGAACACGGTAATACTCATTACTAATCTGCTAACTAATTGTGTTGGAATTGTGTTATTCTGTCGTATAAAAACTGGCCACACCTTGAGAGCCACTTTTCTTTAGGGGCTCAAGGCCCCATCTCAAGGGGCTCAAGGCCTCCATCTCAAGAGGCATTGTGATGGCTGATGTTTATGTGTATCTTGCGCTCATAAGTTGAGTCCCACATCCGCTATGTACTTGGGTATATAAGAAGGAAGAAGCTTATTAATGATTTGTGCTTTGGGCAATACTCTTGGTCGGCATTTGGATGCCCCATCTCAGGGGATGGTGGAACCCCTATCTTCCCCAACCTAATTGTGGCTGGAGAACCTTTTTTTAATGTTCAACTTTTTTATTTGTTCCTTCAATTTTATTTTTTGTTATTTGGCTTTCAGTTTTTCCTTTTAAATAATTTTGTAGTAATATACCATGTCTTTGTCAGATTTCCCTTTGGATTATTGGTTCTGATAATGATTGGAGTATCATTCTATACACTATGTAAGAAGGACTTGACTATTTTTTATTTACAGCAACTTTGTGCTGACTGACATACATGAAGCTTGAGAGAAACATTGATCCTTGTGTAGTTGCTCTCTGGTATTGAAAAGGATATTGAGAGAACCCAAATGACATGCCTGCATTTGTTCCTTATGTGTTGATAATTCAGATATATGCTTGTCAATACAAGAAAACTATCTCATTTACGTTTGTGTGTGATCTGCACCATGCTTCATTATCTACAAAGGGTTCAATAGGAATGTTAAGCCACATTATCAATTGATCTGATTACTTTTAAGTCGATTATTATCATGCATGCTAATTTGAATTTGGTGCGTTCAGCTGATTATTATGATGCATGCTAATTTGAATTTGGTGCGTTCAGCTTGATATAGAAAACAGTACTGCTCAAGAGGTGTGGCAAGTGGCAGAGTTTGTTTTTGGTAAGGGCTTGCTACAACATTTTCTTCTTGTACTGTCTTTATTGGAATAGTAGTTGAATAATGATCTGTATGGCTGCCACACAAAATCTACTTTTGGTTTGGGAGATGTTTATAGCCAGCTAAATTCTAGGATGTTCTAGAACTTGTGGCTGGAGGTCATGGTTCTCTCAGCCAATGGTGAAGTCAGTTATTGAGAGCTACTTATGAGGGCCTTAGCTTTAACTTGTTCAAATGGTTTGCTTTGTGCCTCACAGGGTGGGTATATGTACTGGAAATGGCTCTGAAAGTCTATTCTTTTGGATTTGAGAACTATTGGAGGGATGGTCAAAATCGCTTTGATTTTCTGGTGACATGGATAATAGGTAACCAGTACAGACAGTCACATCCCTGTTTCTTCTGTATTGTACTTCATTTTTTTCTTAAACTCGTGAACATTATTTATTTTTTTGTCCATTTAATAAAAAACTTCAATGATGGATGAAGTTACTCAATTGTAAACCACAATAGTCCTTTGCAAGTGTGCCCTCCTGTTAATTCATGTATGTGGCCGTTGCCTGAAGTTTTTTAACCATTACAGTAAAAACAAATATTAAAAAAATTGAAGAAAAGAAGGTTATTGTTACTCAATATTTGACCCAATGAGGCTCTTGGAAGCGGACGACCATGAGAAGCACAGTCAAGTGTCTCACTTGTTACAACTGCATGCCCATGGGGCTTGCCAAGCAGGCCTTCTCTGACACCACAATCTCTGTACAGATATACACACATTCACTTGCAATGGTTTCATCAAATTGCTTTTGTGTAACTTGATAATTTAAACTACTACCTGAATCTTCATATCCTCCGTTTTATATTTGGGAATAAAGGACTGGTCAGCCTAAGCTCATAATATTCTGATCTAATATTAAACTTCTGTTCTTATCATCAAATATGTTTTCGAAGAAAATGTTCATTATGTTTTCTAATGAAATTGTTCTTTAAAATAATTCCAATCATATAAAGCTCTTCTAAGTAATGGTCAATATACAGTTTGACTCTGTTTCCTTGCAATTATTTTGCATATACCTCACTGTTGTTATGATTAGTGCGATTTACTTAATTCTAGGATTGATTAGTTGATTGACTGTAATAGATCACTTACGCATTAATGCGATTCACTTTAGGCTATGTTTGTGCTATTTCTAGTTGGAATTGAATTTGGATTTGATATGTATCTTTCTTAGCATTATCAGATACAGTATTTCAGTAACGAATTATACTTTTGCAGTTATTGGGGAAACTATAACTTTTGTGGCTCCTTCAGGACAAACTTTTCTTTCAAATGGAGAATGGTAAGGGATGAAATTCTTATACTCTGTGCTGTTAGCTTTCTTATATTTCTACTGTGGACTGGTCCTAATGTTTTTCAATGAATATCTTCTACTTTAGACGTCTCCAAGTATACATTTGTCATCAACATTATTGTACATTCTACATTGGTTTTGCTTTTAATATACTTGGTTTCTTCTCCATCAAAAGCAAGGCATTAATGTAAGATGTGTTTGTAGTTTATGAGCATTTGAGATTCGTATTTGGTTCGAAAGATATCCAATCATCTTTTGTAAACACTTTGTAAGAATATATGGTAATTGAATTTCTTGTTTTCTTGTTAACAGGATTCGCTACCTTATCATTGCAAGAATGTTAAGATTGATTAGGCTCCTGATGTATGTCCAGCGCTACCGGGCATTTGTTGCTACCTTTTTAACTCTCATACCGAGTTTAATGCCGTACCTTGGAACCATATTTTGTGTCATGTGTATCTATTGTACACTCGGTGTACAGGTAATACTCTAAACTTGAGTTTGAAACTTTTTTTTTTTTTTTTTTATGAAAAAAAACTTTTCAGTAAAAGAAAAAGGTGAACAAAAACAGAACTTAATCTAAGGCACCAAAACTCAATGAATAAACTCACTGACTACCACAACATTAATCTAAGGTACTCCAGATTTCCAGTTAGACCGTTGTTTTTTTAGTTGTACAAAAACGAAAAACTATAACTGTATAAGTAATTTTTCTTTTTACTTGTATAATATGTGTACAACGAACAAATATGCTTCATATGGGCGCAATTCCAAATAGGCCCTCATGGTGTCTTGTGTTGTGTGGAATTGTCCAAAACAAAGAGAACAAAATTTAGGGCAAAATATGTAAAACAAGAATCCCATAAAAAGCACAAAAGGATTAACGTGCTTTGGCTTGTAGGCCTACGTCCGCAGGCAGAAACAGCTAGCAAATTCAACTAAAATCAAAAGGAGAGTACAAAAATCCAAACCCAAAAGAGTGAAGAGAAACCTATGTGCTTATTATGTAATACTCTTGAGGATAAATTTGTTAGGTATGCACTAAAAAATTAGATGGAGGGACTTGAAAATGACTAGATCTTTTGAGAGAACTTTCAACAGACACCTTTCAAGGTGTCATTTTGAACGTTCTTTGTTTAATATTGTTGTAGTGCAATTCTAGTGTTTCAGTACTAGCTTTGTAGTGTTTAAGTAGTTCACTTGTAGTCTAAGGTTCCTCATCCAAGCATAGAGTTACGGAATTGGAATCCTTAGAGGACAAAAACAGAGAGTCTTGATTAGCAAATAAAAACCTTACTGTGCCAATGGGACCAAAATAAGGCCAAGTAACTGGCTTAAAAGGTAAGCCGCATGATAATATCTTGCTCTTCATTAGCATTTATGTCCTCTGGTGGGTCTTAGGAGAAGTGTTAATGACTTTACTGTACAGTGTACACGCACACAAATATATAGGACCCCTTAGGGATTCCTCTGGAGCGTTTCATTGTTCGGGGCACCTTGCAATGAGGTTCAATAATCCATGCAGTCTAGTATTTAGATCCCCATCAAGAATCATCCTTGAAAACCTTCATCAAAATAAAAAAAATCAAGAATCATCCCTTAAAAACTTCACCTGAATAAAAAATCATTTGACCATTTGATTGTCATCATTAGCCTTTTTTTTCTTTTAAAAGGAACATTGTGTTTGTCCATTTCATATGTTATTGTTTGATGACTAGTACACACGCACACAGGTTTAATTATCAAAATCCCCCCTAAACCATCATGAAAGTATCACTTGACCCCATGCTTATTTGAGGGACACCTTTCTGAGGCAGACAGTGGTTAGTGAATGCATCAGAAATTATATGGCGTGACATCTTCCAAGCCCATTGTGATATGCTTACATTTCTGAAACTATATCAAACTTTCAACCATTATGCTAATGTTATATTTGTCTCTAAGGACCTTCTTTCCTTCTTAATTTGTAGATATTTGGTGGAATTGTTAATGATGGAAATGCCTTGCTGGAAGGATCTGAGCTTTATGAGAATGAGTATCCTTTGTCTTTGATGGAACTGTTGACACTAAACCTGCAATATTTAGTAGAATATTGAACAGGATGGCTCTTATCTTCTTTAGCTTCATGCCCTTAAGTAGAATATTGATAAAAGCTGGCATAATTTACTGTTAACTGTCGGGAAAATTCCTTGTTAAATTTATTGACTTTCTTGACAAAATCAGCTATTTACTTTTCAACTTCAATGACTACCCCAATGGGATGGTAACACTTTTCAATTTGCTAGTCATGGGAAACTGGCACTTGTGGATGGAGGTATGTATATGTCCCAGCTTTCTCTTTTCTATTAGTAACTTTGCATATATATCCCCCCTTATACACGCACGACCCTTCTCTCCACACTCTGGTTAGGGCAAAGGGAACGGCCCTTTAATAAGTTGGTACTAGGACCGACCTGAATACAGAGATGGAAAATCTCGGGAATTTGTCATAGACAAATAATACATGTGAACCAAATCCAAATAGTCTTTTCTATATAACCCATAGTGGATTGGACTGGTTCTGTTAAATACCTTGACTTAAGACTTTAAATCTGTTGGCGACAGATCAAGAGCAAATAATCTCTTGTTGCTGATGATGCAAATAATCCCTTGTTTGCATATCTTTTGAGGATGCTTTTCTATATAATTTGTAGTGCTCATTCATCCATTTATATTTCACTGGGTTTTTTTATTTGCTTTTCGCTTCTTGAGGTTTTTGACTTTTGCATAATTCTTGCATACATTTGTTATTGCACATTCCTGCTCTGTAAGGAATCATTTGGAGCACTTTTAAGCAATATTGACCACTTTTCAAAGTAGATATTGTTGATGGAGCTCATTTGTTGAACCATATGGTTTAGGAGCGTCTTAAAAATTAAATCAGTTTTTATTATCTTTTTACAAAGTATAGATGAAATACTTGCTATTATGACCCTAATCATATGTTTTACCATTTCAGGGTTATCAGGAAATAACAGGAAATTGGTGGAGCGTTGTATATTTTGTTAGCTTTTATCTTGTAACTGTCGTACTGCTATTGAACTTGGTGAGTTACCAAAAATGCCACTACAATGTTTCATCTGTTTTCTGTTTCATGTATTGTAGATGCACAATACTGTATTACATGCACACATGCAAATATCTCTTTATATGCATATGGAATTATGGATGCAGGTATACGTGCAATCATACATAAATCAATATGAATGTAGGCCTCAAATTTCGTGTTGTGCACTACCCTCTTGTGAATAACTTTTTAACATCTTACATTAGAAAATTGCAATTATAGATTTACAAACTGCTCCAGTTGCATTTCTTATTTGAAGAGCACAACCATCATGGTCAGTTATTTTCTACAATGATTAGGGGAACAGGTTGCTATCACCTGAGTCAACCCAAAATTTAACTGAGCAGGGCTTTTAGACCAGCTAATACCCTAGCACTTGGCAAAGTAGAGGACTGTAAACTGAAGCTCATATAAGGCCACCATAAAAGAAAATGGTTTGTGATAAACTCAAACGATGGATAAAGTCCTATATAACATAAACCTAATCAGCAAGCAAAAGGAAATTTCAAGTTCTTTTTCAGTTTGTTTCTTTTCTAGATTATAACTAAAGGATTTCAAACAGGGTGCACATCCAACAGCATTATGTTTTTGAGGGTACTAGTTTTTCCCACTACATTCATTTTCATTATAAATTAACTTTCTATATGTATAATATTGTTGAAGTGGTATATTTTTTATTTAATTATGAATAGATTAACAAATGTTCTTGGTAAAGAAATATGAGATCTTAAATCATCTATGTGCCAAGTCAATCATCGGAAATGATGTGATCTTGGCGTTTGTACGAAACTTTAATTGGACAATTGAATGAAGTGGTCTCAAACACTCTGGCTTCCTTGTGCTTAGCATGGGTCTTTTGTATATCATCATGCATATCTCTCAGTTTCCCTAAAGAAATTACAGAATTTAAACTGGAAGTTTGTGTTTTCGTGTTTTTATTTCCATGTAATTTCAGGTCATGGCTTTTGTCCTGGAGGCTTTCTTTGCTGAAATGGATCTTGAGTTATCAGAAAAAAGTGAGAAGGTCAGTATCTTTTGGGAAATTTATTCTCCAAGTTGAATTTTTTTTTTTTTTTTTTTGTGACTTTGACACCAATTCATGGAAAAGATTTCATACTTTTTATAGGAATTCAAATCAACGGGAGAGAGAGTGGCATCTTTTTCTTCATTAATGTATTCCGAGCATTAAAATATTTTATCTCATGCCAACCCTGAAAATTATAGTTATCATGCGTCATGTAAAATAGACATCTGACCACTAACAATTCAGTGTTTTCGAATGATTAAGTTGCATCCTGTTTTATTTGTTAGGAGGAAGGAGCTAAAGATCGACCTCGATCTTTGGGGTACGTATTTCTAAATATTTGTGGATGCGTCAAGTTGGTACCCTATTTTTAAAGTGTTTAGATTGTCTAAACTCGTATCTTGGGTTTTGTGCAGCTCCAAAACTCAGAGCCAGAGAATTGATGTTCTTCTTCACCATATGCTGAGTTCAGAGCTAACTCAAACACAACCCTCCAATACAGCATAGAGATTCCTTCCTTTTCATCAAGGTAAAAAAATACTATTATTACTATATTATAGTTGTTATTATTTTTGTTATTTGCTCTTACCTTAGTTAACTGCAAATATTTAATTCCTTCAAAATTTCGTTTAAGCATCTGACTTTTAAATATGAATGCACAATATCCGGATCAACAATTATATTTTGCGCTTCTATTCATACTCCACCAAAACTTTTCTGAATGTCAAGTTTGTTCCCCTTTTTCTTCGAGTTACTGTCAAATTTATTGGTTCATAAAACAGATGGGTAATAATAAGTTAATAACAAAGGTTATAGAAAAGGAAAAATCATTTTCACTTGCTCTTCATACACCTCACCGATACCTAAACTGTATTGGCACACATTTTCTTCACCCTAAAACACTCGAGTAAACCCTAAGCCACCGTATTCTCACAAAGCTCACTCATTGGTGTAATGGGTGCTAGTAAACCCTAAGCGCCCTTATAACTCATAATTCACACTGCTGCAAGGAAGTTGTTTTTAATGAACGGTTGCTCAAGTTGTTACCTATAGGTCTTCAGATGAGACTGTACCCACTAACCACTGGTTCTGGTTCAGCTGCTCATGGTGTTCTAGGCAGTGTACCCACTGGTTCATGTCATCTGTGCCATGTCCTGCCATTATGCTCCCACCTGTCCTTTGCTTTCTCAACTGTGCGTCCCCTGGTAACTAACTCATTGCAGAATGCCTTGTTGGTTTTCTGATTGTGGCTGAGCTTCCTTTTCACGTCGTTCCAATCAGGTCTTCATCTTCTCTCAAGGACCCTTCTTCTCCTGTTCTTCAATAGTCTTCTCCCTTTCTCGCCTTTATGGAAAACACCATCCTATTCAGTGATGGGAGTCATTGTTGTGAGTTGTGATTGTTATCCGTATTTGGTGCCTATCTAAAGAACAACGCTTTTCGCTTTTCATAGGCTATTGAGTATTGAAAGGACTTGTTACAACCCTTGACCTCTGCTAAAGTAATTTCCTTGGTCGAGTTGAGTTAGATTTTTTCTGATGCATGTCTCTCGGCACATTTTGGACATTGTATCTGGCAGGCACTCTCCGTCTATAGTAAAAATTAACGTTAAATGACCAGTATGTGACTTTTAGGGAAGGAAAATTTGATCGAATGTGGCATATGATGGTAGGGGGTAATTAACCATTTACATTTAATGTGCTTCTTGGCAGATTGTCCTTGTGGAGCTAGAAGACGGTGCAAGGAAATATCAACAAGGCGAGCTGCCTTTGTGTTCAGATTCTCTCAGCTGTGCTTAAATTGAAATCATTTTGGAAGTGAGACATTGCTGGATTCGATTACATGGTTGTTGCTCATGCACTATATTTTGGCCGTAGAGGTTCGATCAATCGGTGATTTTACCATGTATCTGTTTCTGGTAAATAATTTTATTACTTCATTACAGTTTTTGCTACTGATGATACGCTCGTTTTCATCGTATTTGTATTGTTAGTTGATTGTACAAACAAAACCACAATGGCATCTCCTGTATGTACATACGTATATTTTTTAGGAAAATAACCAGAAATAGGACATTTTCTTAATCTTAGAATAGAAATAAAACAAACCGGTCATGCACAAGCCATGCATACTATGCACAAAATCAAAAACTAAAATACTCACATAAAAAATTATCAGTCCATTGCATCACTTTTCTTATTTGGAAGAGAGGGATGTCGAGAGCTCTGGGTTTCTAGGTTGAGCTCATATCTCTTAGCTTTGATTTCGAAGAGAGGGAAGTCCAAAGAGAGGTGAGAAGAGTTAGCTGGGTTTTGGGTTGACCTCATACCTTTGATTTGGAACAAAGGGATGTGAGGGAGAGGTGAGAAGAGTGAGCTGGGTTTTGTACCATGTGTTTTGTTTTGGTCGGAAAGTTCCATTTTTTCGGTGACTGAAGCTTCGGCAGACATAGTAAGGTAGAGTGTTTAGCTCCAAGTTCCTTCATCAATGATTTGTGGAATAAATGGGTTGTTTGTAAGATGAATTAATACTTAAAAGTTAAATTAGGGTTTGTGTATCATGTTGGGGCCTATGGGTTAGTGGAATAATTTTCAAGTTTTGACGTGCTATAAAACTGGGATTGAACAATTTATGGTTCAAGGTTGTAATTGCATAAATCTGTGAAATTTTTTCTGTAATGTGCATGTGGTGTGCATCTAGTGTACATGGCTACATCTTAATAAGAGAAGCGAGAATGCTCACTAGTTATGGTGCACGTATGTTGTGCCCGGAATTTAGTGAGTATGATCACAACCTAGTTGGCCTCGGCGAAAAGCAAAATTAAGAAAAAGCTTAGAGGACGTTAAGGGTCTTGCATGTCCGTGAAATAACGACAACGAGTATCATGTTTTTCACGTGCATGGTTAAGCGGTGATTGATATACGTAACAAGACTTTTCAAATTGCCATTGTAATCTTATATACGCAACAATTATGTTTTAATTGTATCCACTATACCAATAGGTTGCCATTAAAGTTTCTTATTAATGCAAAAGGTAGCTCGTTGCTTGATCTCCAGTTACGTGCATATCATGTGCATGTACTATACATATGATGTGCATATATTGCAGGGTAAACTGCCAATTTAGTCCCTGAATTATCACCTTAGTGAAAATTAGGTCTCTAAACTATTTTTTTCAGAAAAATTAGTCCCTGAATTATAAAAATCTGCCAATTACATCCCTAATGTTATATTCGAAGATACTATATTCAATTTTCCGTCAATTTAAGTCACGTTACTTGCATGTGATACACATTGGAGGGTAGATTCGTAGTTTTTCATAAAGAAATAGTGTATAGAGTTAACTTTGGAGGATGAATTGGTAGTTTTTCATAAAGAACTAGTGTAAGTTAACTTTTGAGGGTAAATTAGACATTAAATTTGCAACCTATATGAAATGTTAAGGGCTTATAGACGAGAAAATGATGGTATTACATTCAAAAATGTGTCAAATGACTTAAGTTGTCGAAAAATTGGATAATATAGCTTTGAATATAATAGTAGGGATGAAATTAGCAATTTCTAATGAATTTAGGGACTTATTTTACTGAAAAAATAATTCAGGAACCTAATTTTCACTAAGGTGATAGTTCAGGGACTAAATTGGCACTTCACCCTATATTGTATATGGTTGTGATGTCACAGGTGATGATGTCATTTTTCTGATTTCGAAGAGAGAGTTGTGAGCTCTGGGTTTTTGGGTCGGTTCAGATCTGTAAGCATATCATGTGCATGTTATGTACATACAGTGAGCATATCCTGAAAAATTCATCCAACAAAACACCAATTGCCAATTTTTAGTAAACACCATCACACATTCAAACAAGGTAGGGAATCCCATGATATAGAAGAAGGAGAAATTGATTAAATTTTGTTTCACTATTACTTCATACAGCTCTTGGGTTTATTCTTCCCTTCCCCAAATATGAAAAAGCTCACTTCTTTAATCCCACTAATCTGCAAATATTGGAAGGGAGAAAGCAAACAACAAACGAGTTTTCTTATTTTTTGGTCAATAACAAATGGGTTTTCTTATTTTTGGTCAATGACAAATGAGTTTTCTTGTTTGGGTGGTGTTGACCCTTCTTGTTCAGGATGTTCGTGGAGAGAGAAAGAGAAAGAGAGAGAGGGGCTTTGTTTCCAGCAAGCACCGTGTGTGCACCAGCATTTAATGACTAGGCTTTGTTCCCACCCTCAATGCGAGTCCAGTGGTGATGGTCTCGAGCCTCGATTGTTTGCTGTGTTGTCGGGAAATGGCCAGAAAACTAGCGGCCTGCTTGAGTTTCGATCCCAACGATCGGGAATGAGATTCGTGACAAGGCTAGGCGTTTTGGATTGGTGAGGACGAGATGAAATTGGTGGTGGCTTCGTTTTAGACGGTGTTGGTCGGGACGATTGTGCACTGTGTGTCACAATGAGAATAGGAGAGAGTGTGTGAGGGAGAAAGTGAGAGAATAGAGGAGGGAGAAAGAGAGAGAATAGAGGAGGGAGAAAGAGAGAGAGAGAGAGTAGAGAGAAAAAATTAGAAAATGGGAGGAAATAATCCATTTATATACGAGGGCAATTAAGCCATTTTAAGATGTAAAGAAAAATCCTATTTTTGTTTGATTGTTGTGTATGTCGTGTGCATATTCGAAAAATCCTATTTCTGTCCCAAGATTAAAAAAATGTCTTATTTATTGTTATTTCCCTATTTTTGATTCCCAGTCCTTCCAAGGGGATTGAAAAACTCAAGTCCATTAAGTTTTTATTGTAAATTTGTAATGACTGAATCAGCCAACGATCTTTGGCGTCTTACATTTTTATGTTTAAGGCACGGCGCATGCATGTAG
The DNA here is from genome assembly GCA_024362995.1 of Heteromeles arbutifolia. NCBI lineage: Eukaryota > Viridiplantae > Streptophyta > Magnoliopsida > Rosales > Rosaceae > Heteromeles > Heteromeles arbutifolia. The sequence continues at coordinate 28,257,274 of JANCRC010000012.1, read as the reverse complement.
TTTAAGGTTTTCTGTAAAACCTTTTGTTCTTAACCGAAAAAAGATCTTTAACGCGCGGCGCATGCATGTTGTTTAAGGTCTTCTGCAGTCGATTTCACACTTTTTGGTCCGCCTGGGGACTCATTTGAAAAAAGAAATTGGAAGGAAAATAAAACAGAAAGAAGAATGGTCCATGGTTGGTCAGTTCAAGCATTACCAACTCTTATAAGCTATAAAGCAAGTGTAATTCAACTCTTGAAAACGTTCTTTACAAATTGGGTAATCTGTTACTCTTTGCTAGCAAACATTTGGAAAGGGAAGCTGCCTTGCTTCTAAACCCTTAACTATGAAGTTACTAATTATACTTTAATCTGTTTTAGCCTTAAATTTGATGATAAGGATCCGATCCGAATTTGATACTTATGGATTCATCCATGATTTGAATGCAATCTGGATCCGCTGATTTGATTATAAACAGATCAAGGTTGATCCGTTTCCAAGTCTACTCTAGGCCTAACCAAGAGGAGATTTTTTTAGTGTACTAAGAATACGGGCTGGTATACCACGTGTCATAATAAAAGTGGAGGAATACTCGAAAAATAAATTCTCTCCACATACATTTTGACATGTGATGTACCGACTCGTGTTCTAGTCACATGAAAAAATCTCTCCTAACCAAGCCGCACAACGAAACAATATTTTAATCTTTGGAATGAGGTCGTCAAACCATTAATTAGTTGAAGATTAGCATTAGCGTGGGAGCATATTATCGCTCCATTAGTAAATTAACGAATCTTGTTTTATTTACCAAGTCACAAAGCATATGACATCAAATATTACATAACATATGAAGATATGGAGAGATTGGCATCTACTTTTTATAGGAGCTAACCTAGTTGACCTCTCATCTATGAATTATCTTGCCCTTTGAAAGTATATATATGCATGTTAATGTGTGATTTGAGAGATTGGCATCAACTTTTAATGGCTGAGGTATTGCTGTGCTTTGAAAAAAAGCTGTTTCTGCTTCTGCTGTGCTGTGAGAATAAGCAGCTGTGAAATAAATCAGCAGAGTGTTTGGTAAACTTTTTTGTATAAGTGCTTTTGAAAAAAAAAAAAAGCAGTATTATAGTGTTTAGTAAACTTTTATGTAAAACAGATGTGAAAAAAGCTGGTTTTTCAAAGCTGGGTTTTGCGGCTTCTTGTTTTTGGCTTTTTTCACCCAAAACTATGAAAAAAAGCTGAAGCTGAATGTTTACCAAACACCAAAAACTCTCCCAGCTTTTTTTCATAGCAGCTTTTTTTAAAATCACCTCAACCCCAAATTGGGGCTAACTCCTGTGGATTCCCCCTAATTTGTATTTTATAGATGAGTAATGCTAGAGAGATCACATATGTATATCGTATTTGTGTACCATTTGATGTGACAAGTAATCCATACAATCAACATTCAATCAGATAAATTTATTAATTGAAAAGGTATGTACACATCACTTGACAAATGAGATAATACATCAATGATGTGGCATGTACAAAAATATGGTGTCCCCAGCATTTTCCTTTATAGATATTGGACATGAATATTACACTTCAATTCATTTGTATTTTATAGATGTGTGTGTATATATAAGTATCGGATGTGTATTGCGAGTATGCATGTTTCACACTTCAGAGAGAGAGAGAGAGAGAGAAGAGATGAGAAGCATGGAAGGAGAGGTAAAACTCAATATCCCTGCAGAGAAAGCCTGGGAAATGTACAGAGACAATGAGATCATTAGCAAAATAATAAACCCTGAAATGCTTACAAGTGCTGAATACATTGAAGGCGACGGTCACCCGGGAAGTCTCAGACTCTTCAAACTCGGTCCTGGTAACTCTTTAGCATCTCTTCTCTTCTTTCCCAACGTTTGAAGAGGTTTAAAGTTCAAATCTCCTGTTTTATTGATAAAAAAAAGAGAAAAATATGGATGATATACGGTAGAGCTGGCTATCGTCACTCAAGTAAATAACTTGAATAGCATGTAAATATTATATTGATAACCTATTAGCGAGTTAGGGCTCGTTTATGATATTATATTCATAAGTTCTTTTGCTTAAAGTTATGTTTTTATAAATTGTAGAAAATTTTGTTAAAAATTCAAGTGCTTGACGACAAAAAACTTGGAAGCGTTTCATAAGAAAGAACTTGAAAGTGCTTCATGTGAAGAATAACACAACACATGCTTTCAAAAAGCGCTTGAATTTACAATCCATAAGTGTTATTAAGTTTTTCTGTTCAACATAGTAAAAAATATTTTTTGTTGTCATAAGACACTTTTACGATTCATGTGTGAGACCACCAGCAATAACTTACAATAATATTCATGTCTTAAACACGTAGCTATGCGCAACTATGTAAAAGAATCAGTGGAGAAGATAGAGAAGTTAGAGAACGGTCGGTCTGTGACCTATCGCGTCATCGGAGGTGAACTGCAGAAATTGTACGATCCATACATTGTCACCTTCTCATTCCTTCCTGCCCAAGAAAAAAGGAAAAGACGAAGAGATGTGCATTGCAAAATGGCAAGTTGAGTACGAGACACTGATCCCAACAACTTCCCCACCAGAGAAAGCAAGAGATGCTGCTCTAGCATTTCTCTTGTGGTTTGATAGGTTTGCTTCAGCCTAAAAAAATGGAGAGAGACTTTGGTGCAGTGAGTTGTATGCTTCTTTGTCGCTATTTCTTGGGATACTTCGGATGCGGTCCCTAATCTTTAACATTTTTTGATTAAAACCTTAATAATATTCAAAGTTTGATCAAAGTCCCATGACTTTGTACACCTCATTATATTACTCTTAATATTTATATTTTTATAGTTTTGACATTAATTGTTTGATATTTTATGAGATTTATAATAAAAGCTATGTAAAAATAAGAAATAATAAATGGCAAAAGAATGTATCCATAGTGTTAAAAAAATTGGTACATTTTACAAAAAAATTGATACATTTCACATATAACAAAGTGGTACATTAATAAAGAAGAATGTGTACATTATATATAAATTAGGGTACAAATAAAAGATTAAAAAATTATGAGTACAAATGAATTTTTAAAAAATATAGGCGCTAAAAGAAATTAATATATGGGTACAAAATAAAACTAAAAAGAAAATACTACAAATTTAAAAAAAAAATTGTTGCAAATTAAAAGTGGGTACCAACTAAAAATATAAGTATATGATAAAAAGTTTAGGCATAAAACATAAATATACCATATGTAATTTGTCTATCATTGATTCAATATATAATGTCACGTGACGGTATACACATGGGTACAAAAACAAAATAAAACTTTAAAAAATATGGGCACAAAAAGAAACTAATATATGGGTACAAATTAAAAATGAAAAGAAAATTGGTACAAATTAAAAAATATTTGCAAATTAAAAAATAGGTACAAACTAAAAATAAAAATATATGATAAAAAATTTAGCCATAAATATAAATATACTAATTGTAACATTTTTAATACTAAAGGAATATAATTAAAAATAAAAATATTTTATTATTCAAATAATTAATGATGTTATTAATACCCAAGGACCTTGATCAAAAATTGAAAACGAATAGGATTTTAATCAATGGAGTAGCTGACACACCCTGACCGAGATCGAAGCGTGCTGGCCACCACGTGAGGGTGACGTAGCCATGTGCGCATTGCGGAAGCGGAAAGATATAGAGAAATAGGAATAAATTAAAACCAATCCACTAGCAGTACTAACTAAGATAATGTGCTAGTGCGAGATTAAGAGTGAATCCCAATAATTCAGAGCATAAGTAACCTAGTTGCAGTCTAGCAGAACAATTATTAATAATACAACATCCGAAGATGATCCTACATGGAAGGTGAACTGTCAGAACCTCCGTCAAGCCCTCGTAAGCCACCAACAAACAATTCCTACTTAATACCTGGAGGGGCGAAAAACAGAAAGCGTGAGTGGGCAAAAACAAAGCTTTCAAAATCATTTCATTTCTCAAATATTCTAACCCCTCGCTGTAAAACAAGTATAGTTTCCCAGAAAGTAGAATACATACGTATATATCTCAAAATCATGCTCAGAAATATCGAAATCCGCATATAAAAATGCCATGCATATGCCATGTTCAGTACTCACGCCATGTCTATTATCACAAAATCACATAAGTAAGCCAGGTAATATAATTCAACATAAATCATTTGTCGGCCGTAGTCACCTGACGTGACCTGTACGGCGAAATCTGGAGCTCATCATCTAGCCGAAGTCACCTCTTGTGACTGGTACGGCTTAATCTCTTTCTCAATCATATATCTCAACATGTATATACCTGCACACGAGTTGGAACCACCTCACGTGGTCTGTCCGACAGGACTGGGTGTAAATAAATACGCTCTAGTGCTACGATCACGTGAAGACTGTGCCCTAATCGCGGGTCACCTACGAGTCGAACCCACTTAAAGTGGTCTATACGACAGGATTGTGCACCTAACTTGGATCCAAGGCGAGCGTATGGTGCGGGAGGTGAACATCACGTGAAGGACTGTGCCCTACTCTAGGCGGGAGCACTAACACCGAGGTGCAGGTTGATGAGCTCAATATCTCAACATCATTATCATCATATCTCATAACCATTAACAACATAATATACTCACCTGTGGCTTACCTGGGCCTCCGCAGCAACATGCCACAATATGCATATTTATGCTAATGCATATACTCAATTATCATGCATGTATGACAGGGCAGTTCAATCACATTTCACTTAAATATGTTTTCTGGGAAAAACATCATGTGTGTGTGTGTGTGTGTGTGTGTGTGTGTGTGTGTAATAAAAACAAAAGCCCACTCACTGATATGTAGACGGGTCATAACCCCCGTGCCTAGCCTGGCTACGCTCGTCCTCCGGATAGGCCTTGCCTATATGAGAAATAACTGAAATAACGTTATTTAAGAGCACATAAACGAAACTTGGTAATAACTTCTCATATATTGCTCAATTTGGGTATATGAATATACCACTGAGATCTACTCATCCTCAGAAACATCCCCATATTTTTAGAATAATTTTCCGACCACCCACGCGCCGGCCAAGGCATAGCCAGACGCACCCCCACGAGCAGCCACGTGCCTAGCACACTGACGGTAACAGTAACGGCAGTTAGGGAATATTCCGTCCAAAAATAGAATATTTCGTTAAATCTAACCTAACTCCGTTAACCTCAGCTAGGAATATTCCGTCATCCCTTACCTTCGTACTTCGGCGACCGTCGCCGTCGTCGGAAACTGGAAAAACTTCTAACCTTCCTAACTCTCTCAAAACTCAACCAAATTTTATGATTCTTTCACCAAAATGACGCTTAAAATGAGGAAAAGAGATTTATACCACTTTTAAGACCCAAAACTCGACGGAGCTTTGTCGGAACAGCTTAATACTCTGGCCACCTCTGCAACTCCCTATTCCCGAGCTTCCCGACGTCCAATTCACTTCGATTTTCTTCTCCGAGCTTCGTGAGAACGTCTACAAGCTTCCTATAAGCTTAGAATTCACTGAAACGTCCACAATTAAAACCACATGAACAGTGCTCAAATCGGGTTCTTTGGTTCTCACGATCCTGACGTCCAAACTTAGTCAAAACTAACTTAAAGTGCTAGGAAGTATTAAAGCTTACCTCTTTGAGCCTTAAAATGTCTTAAAATCTCCGCAATCACATCGGAGTTATTGTGCTCCACAATCGGGGTTTCGGGTTTCTTAGGTTTTTGAAGCTTCCAAGTCCTGAAAATAGTATGGTTGAGTTCGTGATGACGAGATGAAGACAATGATGCTGACCACGAGCTCGATCTATGAAGGAATGGCTTGGTTCTAAGTTCTTCCGTACACTTGTACGGAAAATGGGAAAAATCCGATAGACAGGAGAGAGAGGGAGTCAACGGGAGAAGGTGATGTGGGTGTGTGTGTGTGGTCTAAAAGCAACCAACCAAAAACCAAGAAAATCTCCCTTCTAGTTGGGTCCAATAATACACGTACCACACCACACCATTAAACGTCCAAGGGTAATTACGTCATTTCACACCAATAAAAAAAATGAAAATCCAGGACGGGCTGTTACAATTTACCCACCTTAATAAAATTTCATCCCGAAATTTCATAGAACAAGTACAACACTAGTATCCATAAAACAACCTCGGATACATCTCTCTCATCCGATCCTCTGTCTCCCAAGTCGACTCTTCCACTGAATGGTTTCTCCACCAAACTTTGACCAATTGGATTGTCTTATTTCTCAGAACCTTATATTTCCAATCCAATATTGTCACTGGCTCCTCATCATAAGTCAAATCCGGGCTAATTTCCAATGGTTGAGGAAGTATCACATATGAAGGATCTAAGATATAGTGACGAAGTATCGAAACATGAAATACATTATGCACTTTAGACAATTACGAAGGCAACTCAAGCCTGTAAGCAACTTCACCGATTCTTTCGGAGATCCGATACGGTCTGATGTATCTAGGGCTTAGCTTACCCTTCTTCCCAAACTGTACAACACCTCTCCACGGTGACAACTTCAAAGATACCAAATCACCAATCTTATACACTCGATTAGTAGCATGCATGTCTGTTAGGCGTTTTTGACGATCCTGGGCCGCTTTCATGTTAAACTTAATCACTTGAACATTCTGAGTAGTCTCATCCACTATCTCAGGGCCCACTAAAACTCTTTCGCCAACTTCTGACCAACATACAGGTGTATGACAAGATTTACCATATAATGCCTTAAATGGTGCCATACCAATACTCGAATGAAAGCTATTGTTGTAGGCGAACTCCATCAAATCCAACCGCTTATGCCAAGCGTCGCCAAACTGAAAAATCGAAAATCTGAGCATATCCTCCAAGGTCTGAATCGTCCTCTTTGATTGACATTCTGTCTGAGGGTGATATGCCGAACTGTAGAATAATTTCGAACCAAGAGCTTCCTGGAAGGCTGTCCAGAACTTAGAAGTGAATCTAGGATCACAATTCGAGATAATACTAACTGGGACGTCATGGTACTTCACGATCTTCAATAAGAACAACTCAGCTAATCGGTTTAAGTAATACTTTCCCCTCACAGGAATGAAATGCGCTGACTTAGTAAGCTGATCAACGATCACCCAAATTCCATCATAGCCGTTCCGTGTATGAGGAAGCTTGCACACAAAATCCATAGTGATATTTTCCCATTTCCACTGTGGAACGGGAAGTGGCTGCATCAATCCAAACGGCTTCTTTCCTTCAGCTTTAACTTGCTGACAGATAGCACATCTACTAATATACTCAGCAATTTCTCTTTTCATACCCGGCCAATAATAAAATGGTCGAATGGTATGATACATCTTAGTGCCTCCAAGATGCATTGCATATGCCGAACAGTGCGCTTCATCCAAAATTTCTTTCTTTAATTCCATATTATTCGGCACATACATCCTATTCTCTAGCATAAGTATGCCATCAGATTCCCGAACTCTGAGATCTTTCTTTTTCCCCTGATTACTTAATCGAATTAACTCCCAAATTTCTTCATTATTAATCTGTGCCTCGAGCACTCGATCAATTAATATTGGTCTGACTTGAAAACTTGCAAGCAAGGCTACTTCTCGTTCTTCTATTCTCAAATCTACTCCAGTATACCTCAAATCTGTAAAGAGAGGAACACGAGAAGCATACAAAGCATTAATCCAACCTTGGGATTTCCTACTCAAAGCATTAGCCACTACATTAGCACATCCATGGTGATACTCAATCGTGCAGTCATAATCACTAAGCAACTCTAACCACCTTCGTTGCCTAAGATTAAGCTCTTTCTGGGTGAAAAGATATCGAAGACTCTTGTGATATGTGAAGATCCTACACTTTTCACCATAAAGATAATGTCTCCAGATCTTCAAAGCAAAAATAATCGCCGCTAATTCCAAATCATGAGTAAGATAATTCATCTCATGAGGCTTTAACTGACGCGAAGCGTAAGCAATTACCCTACCATGCTGCATCAACACACATCCTAAACCATTCAAGGAAGCGTTACTGTAAACTTCAAAATTACTGCTATCATCTGGGAATGCTAAAACAGGTGCATGAGTGAGATAATACTTCAACTGCTGGAAACTTTGCTCACAATTATCATCCCACTCGAATTTAATTTCCTTTCTTGTCAACCTCATCAGTGGCAAGGCAATGACTGAGAATTCCTTAACAAACCGTCTGTAATAGCCTGCCAGGCCAAGAAAACTCCATATCTCAATGACGGTTCGTGGCTGTTCCCAATTCTCCACAACTGCAATCTTCTGAGGGCCTACCTATTCACTTACTTAACGAATCCAACAAATATGTTATCAATATTATGGTCTGCAGCCCGCAATATTGATAACTCATCGTTGTCATGATAAGCAAGTAAATAATTCCTGAGGGTGCAATATTACCATCTTGCCCCTCATTGGGAAATATACACACACCGTATAAACAAAGCCTCGATCATGCTCTTGCACTACTCCTTAGGTAACATCATCAATAAAGACAAGGACAAATCTATCCAAGTGTTGTTGAAATACCTTATTCATCAAACCCATAAAAACTGCTGGTGCATTCGTCAATCCAAATGACATCACCAAAAACTCATAATGACTATAACGAATTCTAAAAGCCATTTTATGGACATCGTCACTCCTAATCTTTAACTGATAGTAGCCTGACCTGAAGTCAATCTTTGAAAACACACAAGCACCTCGAAACTGATCAAACAAAACATCTATACGCGGCAATGGATAACAGTTTTTAATCGTTACCCGATTCAATTGCCTATAGTCAATACATAGTCTCAAAGTCCCGTCTTTCTTCCTCACAATTAAAGCTGGAGCTAAGGATATAAGATCTGTACCTGGAAGTAAATCAATAATGAACTCCACATCTCTGTTTGGCAGCAATCTAGGTAAATCATCAGGGAACACATCAGGAAAATGTCTGACCACCTTTACATTCTCCACGCTATTAGGAGCACATCATTCAACACCACATGAGCTAAATATCCCTGGCACCCTTTCGATAATAACCTCTTTGTTCTCATAGCAGAACTAGCGCCATGCCTCACCCCCATTACATTCACCCACAAAAATAACCTTAGGTAATCCAGGACGATGGAAAGTAACTGATTTCCCGTAGCAATCTATATTGGCATGATTATAATGCAACCAATCTATGCCCAAAATCACATCAAAATCAACAATATCTAACGGAATAAGATTAGCTGGCATAACTACATCCTCTACCAAAACAGGACATCCCGGATATACACAATCTACATAACACTTCTCCCCTCTAGGCATTGCAAACTCTAACTTACACCCAAGGGGTGAAGATTGAGGTTGTGTCAACTGAGCAAACGTATGAGAAATTACAGAATGTGTGGCACCACAATCAATCAACACTTTAGCATAATGACCAAGAATATTTAATGTACCCATGATCAAGTCAGGATTATTCCGAGCATCTTGTAATGTCATGTTGTGGATACGCCCCTAATTCTGCTGTCGTCCACCACGACCCATCTGACCATAATTACTAAATCCAGGAACTTGCTGGATCGGTGCTGATGGTGGCATAGAAGGCTGCTGGGGCCTCTGTTAATTATGGGGACAATTTATAGCTTAATGTCCCAAGTGCCACAAGTATAGCATCCACTGCTACCTTGACGACATTCTCCAAAAGGTCGATTATTACATCTTTTATACAAAGGAGTACTAGCACCACTTGAATATCCCTGCCTCTGAAATCTAGGGCCTCCAGAAAATCGATTACCTCTCATCTGACCAGTGGCACTAAAACCTCAGCTGGAAGAACTAGAACTAGCTTCATTTCTTTTAAAACTCTGGATCTTACGAGGTCATTGGGATGATTGACCCTTGCCTTTATCATCCCTCATCGGTTTCCTATCTTTTTCTTCTTCCTCCTCACTCTCATTGGGCATATTCTCTGAGTCCTCAATTCTCAACAAAATCTCATAAAATTCCTGGTATGTAGCACATTGAGTAGTGGTCGCCATAGAACGTCATTTCTTTTTAGTACCTAACTAAATCGACAAAGCATCTCAACCGGATTAGCAACAACTTTCGGATCATAGCGAGACAAATCAGTAAATTTCCTGTAATACTCATTTGCTGTCATCTTCCTTTGTCTCAAATGAGTAAACTCTTGCTTTTGACTATCAATATAAGTTGGAGGAATAAATCTCTTCTGGAATAACTGCTTGAAAACTTCCCAATCAGCAGCTTCCTCTCGAGTTACTCACGAGCCTCCTGTTCCACTAGGATGCAGGTTCCTTACCTAAGAACCAAGTAGTCGTCTCGACCCATTTATCAGGAAGAAGATTCCCCTGACTTTGCATTACACGGAAAGTCTTTTCCACATGACTGAATCATTTCTCTGCTCCTTCAGGTCATTCATTTCCCACAAAATGATTCAACTTCAAATTATAACAGTCTCAAGATGAGTCTTCTGGGAAGGTTGAAATGCAAACTGTATAGCATTAGCTATAACTTCCCCTAATTGGGCGATATTAGGAAAACTAGGTTTAGCTGAACGACGTGGCTCTCTACGAGGTGGCATAGTTTTGACAGAAGACACCAAAATAACTAGGGAATTCACTAAATATGCAGGACTGCAACCTATGCTCTGATACCAAACTGACACACCCCGACAGAGATCAAAGCGTGTTGGCCACCACGTGAGGGTGACGTAGCCATGTGCGCATTGCGGAAGCAGAAAGATATAGAGAAATAGGAATAAATTAAAACCAAACCACTAGCAGTACTAACTAAGATAATGTGCTAGTGCGAGATTAAGAGTGAATCCTAATAATTCAGAGCATAAGTAACCTAGTTGCAGTCTAGCAGAACAATTATTAATAATACAACATCCGAAGATGATCCTACATGGAAGGTGAACTGTCAGAACCTCCGTCAAGCCCTCGTAAGCCACCAACGAACAATTCCTACTTAATACCTGGAGGGGCAAAAAACAGAAAGCGTGAGTGGGCAAAAACAAATCTTTTTAAAATCATTTCATTTCTCAAATATTCTAACCCCTCGCTGTAAAACAAGTATAGTTTCCCAGAAAGTAGAATACATACGTATATATCTCAAAATCATGCTCAGAAATATCGAAATCCGCATATAAAAATGCCATGCATATGCCATGTCCAGTACTTACGCCATGTCTATTATCACAATATCACATAAGTAAGCCAGGTAATATAATTCAACATAAATCATCTGTCGGCCGTAGTCACCTGACGTGGCCTGTACGACAAAATCTGGAGCTCATCATCTAGCCGGAGTCACTTCTTGTGACCGGTATGGCTCAATCTCTTTCTCAATCATATATCTCAACATGTATATACCTGCACACGAGTCGGAACCACCTCACGTGGTCAGCTCGACAAGACTGGGTGTAAATAAATACGCTCTAATGCTACGATCACGTGAAGACTGTGCGCTAATCGCGGGTCACCTACGAGTCGAACCCACTTAAAGTGGTCTATACGACAGGACTGTGCACCTAACTTGGATCCAAGGCGAGCGTATGGTGCGGGAGGTGAACGTCACGTGAATATTGTGCCCTACTCTGGGCGAGAGCACTAACACCGGGGTGCAGGTTGATGAGCTCAATATCTCAACATCATCATCATCATATCTCATAACCATTACCAACATAATATACTCACATGTGGCTTACCTGGGCCTCCGCAACAACATGCAACAATATGCATATTTATGCTAATGCATATACTCAATTATCATGCATGTATGATAGGGCATTTCAATCACATTTCATTTAAATATGTTTTTTGGGAAAAACATCATGTGTGTGTGTCTATATATATATATATATATATATATATACTGAAAACAAAAGCCCACTCACTGATATGTAGACGGATCGTAACCCCCGTGCCTAGCCTGGCTATGCTCGTCCTCCGGATAGGCCTTGCCTATATGAGAAATAACGTTATTTAAGAGCACATAAACGAAACTTGGTAATAACTTCTCATATATTACTCAATTTGGGTATATGAATATACCACTGAGATCTACTCATCCTCATAAACATCCCCATATTTTTAGAATAATTTTCTGACCACCCACGTGCCCCTACGAGCCCCTATGCGCGGCCACGTGCTTGGCACACCGACGGTAACAGTAACAGCAGTTAGGGAATATTCCGTCCAAAAATAGAATATTCCGTTAAATCTAACCTAACTTCGTTAACCTTCGCTAGGAATATTCCGTCAAAGTTGACGGAATATTCCGTCATCCCCTACCTTCGTACTCCGGCAACCGTCACCGTTGTCGAAAACTGGAAAAACTTCTAACCTTCCTAACTCTCTCAAAACTCAACCAAATTTTATGATTCTTTCACCAAAATGACACTTAAAATGAGAAGACGAGATTTATACCACTTTTAAGACCCAAAACTCGACGGAGCCTTGTCGGAACAGCTCGATACTCCGGCCACCTCTGCAACTCCCTATTCCCGGGCTTCCCGACGTCCAATTCACTCTGATTTTCTTCTCCGAGCTTCGTGAGAACGTCTACAAGCTTCCTATAAGATTAGAATTCACTGAAACGTCCACAATTAAAACCACATGAACAGTGCTCAAATCAGGTTATTTGGTTCTCACGATCCCGTTGTCCAAACTTAGTCAAAACTAACTTAAAGTGCTAGGAAGGATTAAAGCTTACCTCTTTGAGCCTTAAAATGTCTTAAAATCTCCGCGATCACGTCGAAGTTATTGTGCTCCACAATCGGGGTTTCGGGTTTCTCGGGTTTTTGAAGCTTCCAAGTCCTGAAAATGGTATGGTTGAGTTCGTGATGATGAGATGAAGGCAATGATGCTGACCATGAGCTCGATCTGTGAAGGAATGGCTTGGTTCTAAGTTCGTCCATACATTTGTACGGAAAGTGGGAAAAATCTGAGAGACATGAGAGGGGGAGTCAACGGGAGAGGGTGATGTGGGTGTGTGTGTGTGGTCCAAAAGCAACCAACCAAAAACCAAGAAAATCTCCCTTCTAATTGGGTCCAATAATACACGTACCACACCACGCCATTAAACGTTCAAGGGCAATTACGTCATTTCACACCAATAAAAAAATAAAATTCCGTAACGGGCTGTTACAGTAGCAAAAAGAATGATGTGAACCTAATTTCTCCTTCTTAATATTACACATCAAATGAGGAGAGAGAGACGCAAAGCGTGTACTAGACTTTGTTGCATTAGTTTTCTTTGCTTTCACAAATGGGAACAAGTTTGTATATATGGTCCAATAATGTTGATGTCGTAACGAAAACAGAAATAAACATTGTGTTTGGCATTGAAGTTTGTAAATTTTGGTGGCGTTTTATGGTTTTGATCCTTAACCCCTTTGTTATTATTATTTTTTTCCAACTTGATTTATTAATTTTTAAAATCAAAGAGAAAAAATAGTGGTATCAGTTACAAAAGTTGGCATAAAGAGTCATATGTCAAATAGTGGTATGAGTTACAAAAGTTGGCATAAAGAGTCATATGTCAAGCATGTTATGACTTTTTGAATAACATTTCAGTTCCAGAAAATGGGTTTTATCCCACCAGTTTCCGGCTACCCTCTATCTTTTTTTTTTTTTTTTTTTCTCTACCTGGAATTTTAAAAATATTCGAGAGAAATAGGTGGTAGCTAGTCATTCAAATTCTTTAACTAAAATACTCTTGAAATATGTTCACATATATAATTCAATTGTGCTGATCTCATTCAGTTAATTTTTTTTTAGAGAAGGATTATGCGAGATTAGCTCTTCGTCAATAGTGGTGTGCGAGGCACCAACTCTCTCCCAAAAGGGAAAGGACCGTTGCACCCAAATACCGCCCGCCCATCCCCACTGTACTAGTTTTTATTAATAATATGAAGAAAAAGAAAAAGTAAAACAAGTAGGGGGACTAGGCCGACTCCTGCTGAACAATAATTAACAAAAATGATATGTTCTGTTTCACAAAATTTTCAACTTTAGTCACTTGAAATTGTTAATACCATAGTTCTGCTGATCATATAGTGCCCTAGTCTTGACCTAAAAGCCTTAAGATTTCACTGCCAACATCCAACTCCTCCGCATCATCGTTCTGCTCCTCATGGTATAGTACTTCACTGCCAATATTGGATTTGATCTCCTGGTTGACATTCCCTCTGATCAGTCTCGGCTGCCTCCTTGGTTGTAACTTTTGTTTATTTATTACACGCGACAAGGAACATAGTTTGCCTGCAAACATGAAACGCACGTACAAGAGTAGGGAACTGTTTTTTACTTTAATCAACATATAATAAAGCATTTGAATCAATCCCGCACAATTAATCCCTCTGATTGCCACACAAAGAGTGATTGAAATAGTTCTTAATCCACTGGTTATGGACAAAATACAAGTAAATTAATCCATATTCAATTGAGAAACTTTTTGAAAGATAACTTGATTGATCAAGATGATATATATGAAGAATTTAGATCCTAATTATTCTTTTGGACTTTGGATCTAAGGATATTTACCATTTATAGTTAGCAATTGTTGAAATCTTTCTAAAAGGCGGATAGCCGCTTGGATTTGTAATAAACAATTAAGTTTAAGAACCAAGATTGCTAAGTAGTCTATGTATATGTGAGTATATATATGTATATATTAATTCATACGAAGAAGAACAAAGTTATTCAACGGTAAAAAAATCATGAAAACCCTAATCAAAAAGTTACGTACAGCATTCATAAGTAGTAATAAAAATAAAAAACCCTGTTAAAACAGAAACTAATTAAGACGAAAGATGGAACCCAAATTTATCAAAGATAGCCACAGCAAAACCAAATCACTCAATGTTGAACATGCATGACAAGGATTTTTAAAAACAAAAAAAGATAAACAATGACAATGCACAAGAAGGATAAGTCTGGGAATTAAATCAAAGAAGAAATAAGTAAAGACTCCAAGAAATCATATCATATAGTATTTAAAACTGAAAATTAAGCATGTATCTAATATTACTTAATTACTTTGTTATTCTTGTCCAGAAAGCGCTGGTCAAGTCGAAACTCATGCATAACCCATTCTCCCTTTGCCTTAGACGTCGAACCCTCTTTCGGAACATAGGCGAACTTTCGCTTAAACCCGATATGAGTCTCAGTCGCTGCTTGAGGATCAAGTTTAACCTTAATAGGCTTATCGCTTTGGCTTCTCCATGTAACGCATCCTTCAGATGAGGTCCTCTCTACCCGTGAACCTTTCTCCGTCTTCTTCTTTAACACGTTGAAAAAGTAGAGACATCTTTCACTAGTTTGATCGAACAACTGCCTCCATGTTTCTTCGTTTCCATAAAGATCACACTCCATCACGGCGTTGCAAGAAAGCTGTAGACCGTGCACTTTGTTGTAAAGAAAGTGAAGCAAAATCTCTTTGTGGGATGGTTCGAAGTGACATCCGACTGGTAAACCCAGGCTGCCAGCAGTCTCCATGATAATGAAGCTTGTACGTTCAAGATTCAATCGTCTCGAGGCTCGAAAGAACAGCGCGGCTGTTGCAGTTTGTAGGTTCAGGTTGTATGAAAACAAGAAGGGGCAAAATAAATGGAAAGTAGCTGCTAGGTTTTGTTTCCTAAAACTTGGAAGTCAAGGAAAGATACTAATTGGTTCAAATGCACTGGGTTTTGGATGTATATACAGTAGAGATTAGAGAATGACGGTTGCTTCCTGCGCGTAATGTAATCAAGGTTCTAAAAATCGCTAGGCGCTAGTCGGGCGGCGGGCTGGAACCTAGCGACTAGGCGGCTAGGCGAGGCTTAGGCGGAATAGGCGGATTTCAATAACTCAATCATATTTCATGTAAATAAGTGTTTGCTTATATTTGAAATATATATAATTTCATCATAAACTACAAAATATAATGCATATATATTATGAAGTATTGGAACATAATAAAAACATGTGAAATAAGGATATAATGTTTGTTCATTTAAAGTATGCAACAAGTCTCTTACAATTTATTGGAAAAAAACAAAATGCAAAATGAAAGTTATCTATTTTCTGTCTAAGTGAGTTGCGACCTAGGCGAGTGTTTAGCGGGTCTAGGCGGTCTAGGCGGTGCCTCAGCAGGTCTAGGCGGCCTTAACATTAATCGGGGCGGTGGCCAGCCGCCTAGCGCCTAGGCGGGGATTTTTAGAACAGTGAATGTAATCAACAAAAACAAAAAATGAGACGGCATTTTAAGGGGTTAATATACAACCGTTCATCGCTAGAAATATTTTGCATGGGCTTGGGCCCTAAACCATTATTTAAAAAAAAAAAAAAAAGGACCGGAAAGACTTACAGAGGCATTTTAGCCTCTATTGACCATAATTCTAGCTTCCACACCAGCAGCGGGTTAGGGTAATTATCTAGATAATAGAGTTTCAATTTATATTTTTTACCGCACATTTTCTTTCTCATTGAATAGAAGTTGTTATTTATTTTTGTACTTTTTTATTGGACTTTTGTAAAGTTTTTTTTTTTTGGTATTGATAACATAACATGCGTCAATGCAGTTCAAATTTGAATCAATTTAATTCCTAAATCAGACTCGAAAATTTGGCATCTGATTAGGGTAGTTCGATTTAAAATTCAGGCTTCATTAAGAGCATTTTCACTCAATTTGGTGGATTTGGGTCTAAGAGGCAAGAAAAATTTGTGTTGGGCTTGACTTGCCATTGGATCATGTTGAGTGTCACTACCACACTATTCATTCATAACTTGTCATGTGCTTGTTATATTAGTATAATTTCTTATTTTCAATTTTTATCATAATTAATAAAAAAACGGGGTTTTTATCACAAATGGTCCCTGAAATTGAAAATCAATCAATGTAGTCCCTGAAATTGGGTGTCGCAAATCAATGTAGTCTTTCCGTCATAACTCTGTTAAAAATTCTGTTATGTGCTGATGTGGAAAGTGACGTGGCACACTTTATATTAAAAAATTATTAAAAACTAAAAAAAAATCATTTAATATTTTTTAAATGTTAAAATAATAATTAATTATTTAAAAAAAAAAAAAAAAAAAAAAACCTATGTTCGTCATCCCCCCGCCTCCTTCTCCCCCACCCCCTGCAACCCAAAAGAAGAACAAGAAGAAGAAAGGAAAAAAAAAAAAAACCAATTTCGTCTTCTCCCACCCCCTGCAACCCACAAAGAAAGAAGAAGAAGAAGAAGGAAAAAAAAAAAAAAAAAACCAAGTTCGTTGCAACCAGAAAGAAGAAGAGAAGAAGAAGAAGAAAAATTATATTAAATGATTTTTTTTTTAGTTTTTAATAATATTTTATTAGTTTTTTAATATAAAGTGTGCCATGTCACTTGACACATCAACACATAACAGAATTTTTAACGAAGTTATGACAGAATGACTACATTGATTTGCGACACTCAATTTTAGGGACTACATTGATTGATTTTTAATTTCAGGGACTATCTTGATGGAATGGGTCAATTTCAGAGACCATTTGTGATAAAAACCCTAAAAAAAATATATGAAAAAAGTAATTTTTTAAAAGTCCTGACTTTGAGGAACACCACCACTCACAAGGTCTCTCTCACGGCCTTGCACGGTTGCTGGGAAATTGTGTAAAATTTGTGTAATTAATGGTTCAACGGTTCATTAATACATCTTAAATGAATTAGGTTTATGACTAACCTCATCATTTTTATAAAGAGTAGTATTAGACCCACCTCAATGTTTTATTTTTCCACCCACTTTATAATTTTACCCACAATAAAAAGTTAAAAAAAATTAAAATGATATTTTCCCACCCACCCTTATTCCTAAAATAACCTCTTTAATATATATGTATATATATATATGTATATATATATATATCTAAACTTTCTATACTGTTCAATTAATAAAATAAAAATTAATGAAAACCGTAAAATTGAAATGCCCAGGCTTTTCCTCCCTACCACGCCCTCCTTCAACCTAGCTATCCTTTGCCTCTGCCCCCATCCTGAGCGCAACCACACTGCCATTAGTCTCTCATGCAATCGGCATTGGGTTCTCCATAAAAAAAAAGTTGCAAAGAAGCTTGACACTCCTCCGAGACAAAGATCAAGAACATCGACTGAATTGAGGCTAGAAGAATCGCGCGGCGACCACTTGATTTTCAATTTTAGATCCGTTGCCATTGTTGCTTTCGTATTGTTCATCATTTTTTAGGTGGCTCAGTTCGCTGTTTGAGAGGAAAGTGGTAGCGAAAATCCTGTTCAAACCTTGGGTTGGTGGGAAAGTGGTGGCGAAAATCCTGTTCAACACGGGTAGTACATGTTTTTATGTAAGTGGTGAGAAATTTTATATTTTAAGTTATTAACTTTTTAACACATATCCCACAAGTTGGATAGTGACACGTGATGTATCACCTCATGTATCGATCACACTGGAAAATCTCTCGTTGCAAAGGGGTTTCGCGGTGAAGAAGATCCAACTGGACCAATTAAACATACCTGAAAGTATTTTTTTCAGTTTTTTAATTTGTTAACATTAGAATTTTTAAATAGGGTCTAAAAGTCTTTTTCTATAAGGATAAATATGTTATTAACATTTTTATGAAAATATGGATAGGAAAATAGGACAATAAGGTGTGTTTAGTAGCACTCTTTATAAATTATCAAATAATTATAATGGACACATAAATTCTGATGAAGAACCCAAATGGTAAGGGAGGAGAGTTAAATGGCACTGATACTTTTTTTTAATAGGTACCGTAGACAGACCCATTAAAGGATCCATCAAATAATTTTTGTGTTGCTCATTTCATTACTTTTTTTTAACGGTCTAAATTGTTTATATTTTAATAAATCATTCATGGATCTTTCTTGTACAAAAATAAAAGAATCCAAACCATCAAGGCATTATTGTAATGAAGAAAATAGACCCAATTTTTCAAAATACTAATATGACTACCATTTAATCTACCAGTAAAAAAGTTTCGAGTTTTGGTAACTTTTACTTCATGGTTATCCATTCCACAAGATTTGGTAGGGTTTTTTGTTTTTTTTTATTTTTATCGAATTTTGGTAGGCATTTCAAATTATCAATGAGCTCATCTGTGGATCCGTTATGCCTCGTTGGTGTACAAAATAACGGAAAGGGATCCTCTCCGGATCCCTTCCACCTAATCTTTTTTATCAAACAATCTAAATCCTTAAAATTTGATCCAACAGCCACAAATACAGCCCACTCTAAAAGTTATAATAACTTTAACCGTTGGATCAAATTTCAAGGACCCGAATTGTTTGATGAGGAGGATTAGGTGGAAAGGATTTCCCTTTCCCAAAATAACGACTGAATAGATGAGGTCATGTTGCCTAGGAACTACTATATAATAATATAGACAAGGTTTATTACTACAAATTTACGTGTCGTCTGTTATCTCACGTCACGTGATAAATCGTGTTATGAGAGATTTACGCTTGATTGTGTACACCCAGGAATCAGAAAGTAAAACGAGTCAAGCAGGAGTGGGCAACTGACATAAAACATTGTTGTGGATAGAATTGGAAAAAGCCTATAAACAAGGTCACAAATTGTGACTCACAATTAGATCAATGTAGCAATAAGCCAAGTCAACTTCAACATGAATCCACCATCCACGTCTTCCTACTATACTTACATGTACTAGCAAGAATCCCGAAAGATAAAACAGACCGAAAAACGAACTAACCAATTCCAGAATACCAGTATCGGAAAGCAGATGGGAAACGAAAATACCAAACACAGGTCCAATGATTTCGTTTCTCCTAAGCCAATCTATAATTCTTATTACCTTCCCAATCCCATCAAGTCAGCTGCTAGTCAAATGTGATACAGGCTTCAACTCTAAACTTCTCACAGTCGGTTGATCCATTTCTGGTGAAATGTGTAACAAGTGTATTCATCATCTTAGCTACACTTGCCTTGAATTGTGCGGAGCCACCTTTTTCTGCATTCTGGGATGTGATATCAGACCCCACCAGAGTGCCCTCACTATATGCTTTACATGCCGCCAGAATATTGTGTGCACGTTCGCGAAAATGACCCAAGACAAAGTCCTCAAAATACTGCAAGAAAACTCACTTAATTAGGTGACCGACCTAGGCTACAAACCTGAGATACAAAACAGAAAGTGCCTTTCAAAACAAAAGATAACATACAAACTGACTTCCTATTTACTTTTTTCGTCTAAGCTGCTAAAACCATCATTAGGACACGTTATCTAAGCTGCTAAAACCACTATAAAGAGTATTTGAATCATTACGACACAAATAATACTCATCAGAGTTACTAAATTGTAATTCAGACCCTAATTTATGGGTCAATATGCAATCACCAAATCCTGCCCCCACAACCCTGTTCAAAAAGCATGGAGCAAAGCAGTGAAACAATCAACACACTAAAAGATTACAAATGGAGGTAACCCCCAGATCTGTAAATTTGGTGTTTCACAAACATGCCTTGGCGACCAGACAGTCAAGCAATATTTGACTCTTGGAACACCTTTTATAGCCCAAAAGGAGAGAATGTATTCCCAAAGATCAAAATCTCTTGGAAAATGTAGTAAAAGATGAATAACAGATTCCTAGGCCTCCTAACAAATTGACATCCCACCTTCTGTCCCTTCTAAGATTCATTCTGGAACTTGGTGGGTTAGATAACAGCATAGTTTTCTAACAGCAACAGCAAGCAGAAAAAACCATCCTAGCACAACTAAATTCTAAAATAATACTCCACTCGGAACCTGTGTTTATACATCAAGGCTACTTGTTTCTGTTAGGTTTTTCCAACCCATGATAAGTTGTCCCAAGTCTATAAGGAATTATAGTCTTAAGAGGATTAAATTGTTTTCCAATTGGAGTTGTTTTCCCAATTGCAGTTGTTTGCCCAATTGGAGTTAGTTTCTCAATTGGAGTGGATTTATAACTAGATTCCAATTAGGATTAATAATCCTTATTGAAGAAGACCTTTATTATGTCTATATAAAGGGGCTATTGTACTAGTTTTGAATTGAAGGGAGCAAAACAATAAATAGTATACCACTCAAGGGATTAGAGTGAGAGAATATTGTAAAGTGTGTGCGACAGAAAAGAAAAGAGATAAGTGTATTTCTTGTTCTTGTTCTTTCAGGTTTTTCGTCAAGTCCTAGTTCTAGAGATTTGGCAAGATTATTGGTTGTACTCATTATTGATATAGTGAAAGATTGTTGTTGCTGTCCCGTGGACGTAGGCACATATTGCTGAACCACGTAAATTCTTGGTGTTATTTATCTTGGTTATTTGTTTTTCGCTTTCCGGAGTTTGTTCTATTTTTCCCATTCTTAAACGCGATATTCTCAACAGTTTCAACCCCACAAAGCACAGATGTGAGAAAGAAAACTCCCTACTGTTCTGGCAATCTACTTCATTCTAGTAAATTAACCCTCCAGCAAGGGACAATGTAAAATGTTAATTATAAATAGAAGATCAGTGTACTGTAACGGAGATGGTTGCTGTAATCATACCTTAGGCGGCCTCCTTAGTGTATAAATCATCGTCTTTAGAGATAGAATAAAGGTATCCTCATTGTACTTTCTGGATTGCCTTTGCCCTTCTGCTCCAACATACGATGACTCATACCCAGGTTCATTGAAGAAGGGCTCTGCATTCAAAATAAGAGCTTGTATAGAGACTAAAACTTGTAGCATTGTTGATTGCCCTGGGACCCAATTTTCATTTTGTTTGCCACTCCAAGTGCCTAGGAGACTCAGACAAACTTTCCCACACTCGTACAAATTTGGATTCAATCGAAGACCACCTGAATAGTAGTACACCATCTGACAAAAGAAAATCAAAATTATCTACAATAAGACAAAATATACAATAAAACACCAATGCAATAGCACCATATACACACCGGTGGTGATTTAGGATAGTTAGTTGGGAAGAGACAATCAAAGACAAAAAGACCGTCATGGTAGGGAGTGCCCGGAGGTCCTATAATGACACCCCTCAAAAGTTCCATTCTTGCCTCGTAAACCCTGACAAATATAGTGTCTGCGCAAGAAAAAACATAAATGAGAGAGGATATGAGCCAACCTACTAAACTAATGCCAAGACATGACCAGAAAGGAAAGGAACTGATTTCAAAAAATAGGTGAAGTTTCTAATGGGGAAAACAACAGTAGCACTAAAAGAGAACTTACAAACACAAGAATATTTCAATACTGGTATAATCAAGCACAGTGAATCCCTATACACAGCGGTAGAACTCACCTGGTAAGTCCTTCTCCAAAATCTTCCATTCATCCTGAATTCGCTTTGCCCAATATTTGGGTGGCTATCAAGAAACAAACACAGATTAGTCCATATTCACAAAGACAGACATAAACGCTCCACATTTTGCGCATGCAGAGTTTATGCATGCACTCAAGCCTGTGTCACACAGCCAGACCAGGGCACATCCATAAAGAAAGATGTGGACACATGCACATGCTCACACATAACTGTTCGGGAGGAGGCAGGTGTGAAGTACAAGTTCAACTAATTCAACTCACCTGCTCATCTGAAAATCCCATGCGGCTAAAGTGGTGATCCGAGAAATCTTGCACCATATCAAATTGCTTAAACTGTTGAGACTTTTGCATGATACTGTCATCATTGCTGTCTGCTGGTTCCTTACTAGAACTTGCTTCAGAAGGAACAGTTGAACTACATGGTGGTAGATCTGAAATAGCTAGCGTCTTAGTGGATGGTTTCTCACTCGGTGAAGGATCATTCAACCAGGGAAGAGTTGCTTCGACACCAGGAGGCAAGTCCACATTATCAAACTGAGATTGCAGAGTCATGCAATCATCACCGTCATCATACAGAAAACCATCGTTGTCATCACAATCATAGTCATTATCATCATCGTCGTCGTTGTCTTCATCGTCCATGCTCATATCATCATCATTAGATGAAAAACAATTGGAAGTTTTGACAACATTTGAATTGGTTGATCCTGATGTTGAACTCTTTAAGAGATCAGCATCATCTTCTGATCCGCCTACAATAGATGAGTGCTCAGCATCACTGTCCAAAGCACCCTACAGAAAGTAGTATAAATTTACAACCATGCAATGGTACATATGACATAAGAATAGGGAACCAATAATCATCTGCTGTAAAATTAGTACAGATAACACAGCTTAATTTATTCTTCCATCTCACTCTTCAAAACTTAACTGTTTCCCTTACCAACCAAGTCAATTTCAATACCGTCATAAAAAATTCTTAATTGATCTTTGTTGAGAAACAAGCTCCGTAGGAGAGAAATAAGAACTTTGAGTAGCTGAATTGTTCCGTAACTACTGCAACTATAATATTAAAATACGTACATATAGGAAATTCTTTTTCTTTGCAGTTTCGGTTGCATATGAAAACTTGGTGTTCTAAAAACTGAAAACAATACAATACATTGCAATAATATGAATGGTGAGGGTAACGATAAAAGGTCAAACCAACGCCAGCATTTCCAATGAACAAAACGCAGAGGTATACAATGTTGACTATAGCAGCAAGCACGCAACAACATACTGAAAGCTTACAACTTTGCAGATGGTCATTGTGACTAACAGTATCAGTGATCATAACAAGTCTGATACTACAATTCCACAGACGACAAACGGGTGGAGACTATACGGAAGTGGTTTTCTTCAAACCACAAGTGAATATATTTACATTTCGAAAGTTGTTAAAAGTTCAATGCCAATAAAAAAGGACCCTTTAACCGAAACAAACGGAGAAACCACTAGTGTACCCAAGAATTAACCCATCAAATTACCCAGAAAACCAAGAAAAATCATATCAATACGTTTTTTTAACAAAAATTGAAGACAAAAAAAAATAAATTGCAGGGCCTCCAAGTAAATTCCAGATAAACCCATAACTGCAAGGCAATCGATCAAACCCGCGAGTAAAAAAATCATCATAGACGACCCAAAATTGCAAAACCCCATCACAATTGAAGGTATAAATCCGAAATTTAACAGCAACCCAGAAAAACAAAAGCAACCCAAAAGTCGAATTAGTTAAATTAAACAAATCAAATTAAATTAAATTAGAAAAAAAAATACCTCTTTCTGCTTGAGTTTCGGGGAGACGGAGGGATTGAGGGCTTCTCCGGAAGCGGAAGAGGCCATGTCAGAAGTCCACAACTGAAAGACAACGACGATCCCTCGAAAAACAATGGGACCAAACAACTTTAAAACGACGGAGACAGAGAGAAAGACAGTCGAAAAACAAACTAAATAAAATTCACGCATATTCTTTCCAAGGAAAATCAAAAAACACGACCAGAAATCAAAGTCATCGACAAAACTTGATCAAACCCTTACCAAGCAAGCTGTGAATTCTATAATTCGTCTTGTATTATAGGCGGAGAGAGGGAGATGTTGGGCTACACAAGTAGAGAGAAAGAGGAGAGAGAAAGAGAGAGTTAGAGAGCGAGTGGTAAAGTGAGAGTGCGACCTCCAATACGAAGAGGGGAGGGAGAGAGCGCGTGTTTCGCGCCTTCTTAGGTAAGTTCCGCTATCGTACGCGGAAATAAAGGTAAGGACGAGGGGAATCCTATGTGCGCTGAATGACTATGTACTGAAACGTGGCGACGTCTTATTGCTGAACGGAGCTATTTTCTCTGAAGGCCCCAATGAGAGTGAGTTTTTCTTAGCTTATGGTGAAACAGATTGTGTGTGAATACTCGTCCGGCTAATCTACGCTGCTATGGCATACCCTTGCCCGTGAAGATTTTATTGTGTGCATAGCATTTTTTCATACTAATATGTAGGTTTCAAGGAAAAACATTGGCTCAAATGTCAAAACAGTTCATGTGTTTTATCCTGTCACTTAATTTGGTCTTGTATTTGTAATCTAGCCAAATTAGTTTTCGTGTTTATTTTTGTTAACCAATTCTACACAATCAATTAAAGGACCATTCAAATTGATACGCGAGAAGATAAATGTAATTTTACTAAAAACCAGAAAAACAAGGTCTTTTTGCTGTTGTGATCAAGGTACAAAATATCGATATTATCGACGATATTTCGTCGATAATATCGTTTTTGTAAGAAGGCGATATTTTCACACATAAAACCGAATTATCGTTAATATATCGCGATATTATCGACATTAGTCAATATATCGCAATATTATCGATATTCTCGATAATATCGTGAGGACCATTGGCCCACGTGTCAAATATTAAACTGATAAGAACAGATACTTATCTTAGCCAAAAGGCCGAGAAAGGAATGCCTGTGGCAGTGTTGGGCTTTCGGTTTTATACACGTCTTAACTCTCCTACATTATTCAGATGGCCGATGTGGGACTAGAACCGTGCTTTCTTGCAAAGTTGCAGTGCTATTTCTGACTTCGTACTTTAAGGTAACGACATCTTATAGCTTTCAGACCACAAAGCTACATCTTATCACCAACAACCAGGAATTTAAGATGCCATGGGATTGATCCATGAGATCAACCCGTCCTCTTTTCTCGTCATCTTTTTGGCTGCATCATCTTTCAGTTTCCTCCCTGGCTCGGTTTGAAGGATAGAGCTTGAAATGGGGAAGTGGGATCTGCAAAAGCTTTATGTTCCTTGACAAGTTTATGCTTCTAAATTGTTGAAGAGATTGCTGAATGCCAATCATTGACGTGGTGAAACATGTCGTAACCATCTCAATCTGCACTAGTTTGATATCTTTTAGAAAGTTGATGGTTTGCTCTAGCTAGAAAATGCCAAGGCACAACACGGTTGGGCTTTTGCGATTTGGTGGATTCGCTAATCTCTGCCTCAAGTGCTGGTATATTGATTTACGACTCTAAATGTGAATGATTTTTTCGTTTTTATTTGTTCCTTTCTCAATACAGAGATGTTTTTTGGTGTGCTCGGAATATGAGCACATACGTCATATGTCATTATACAAGTAAAATGAAAAATGAAAAAAATAAAAATAAAATAAAAAAAACTTCCTTACACTTGGGATTATCCAACTCGCTACAGATGTGTTTGTGATTACATATTCAGCTTGTAATATTTATATGGTCGTTAAGATGTCTGCAAGGCTTGCAAGCTAATATTTATTATCTAGGATAAATTTTTATATTTAAAAAAACACCAAGGGGATTCGAACCCCTCTCATTTTACTCCTTCAACACCTTGACCACCATATCACTTATGTTTTTGTGAAAATATGCTAAAATACACTTACTCTACACATAGAGATGATGAAGATAGTGAAAATTTTGAACCTCATAGGAACTCTATGTGGTACTAAGTCACTCATGTATCTTACCATGCAATGTATAAAGTGTAAAATATTGTACTAATTCATTATATATAAATGATTATGGTGTGTTTAAACTTCTTTCATTAATTACTATATATTTTCTACACTCACAATGTTTGTCAGCTCGCTATATAATCAACTTAAATCAGTTAAATCCATCATGCAATGCATTTCCTTACAATTTTTTGTGATAAACTAATAGATAATTGACTAAATAAACATTCTGCAAAGTTTCAATAAAAATTTCCAAGTTTTTCTTACAATTTCCGTGGTTTCCATATAATTTTTATCGATATCGATATTATCCCGATATTTCCATCGATATTTCCGTGTTTTCGGACTACCGATATTTCTGATATTACCGATATTTAATACCTTAGTTGTAATCCAATGATCTAGACTCAGTTCGTACTGCCACACTTCAACGAAGGGTAATTGCGTCGATGTCAATTCAATCGCTGGTACCTCTCATTTTCCCTTCAATGTCATATGAACAGAGACTTTAGGATTCAATCAAACAAGCAAAAGGAACTTAGAAAAAAAGAAAAAAAGGAAGAAAGCAGATAATAGCTTTTGAGATTTTTCCGCTAATAGTTTGCAGTAGGTGTTTGTTGACATCTGGTTCACTTTCTGTATTAGTGGAACTATATAAGAAAGCAAATATTGGTAAATTGCAGTTATATACTTCAATACAAAACCCAAAGTGATTATAAAAGCACACAATAAATCCAAAACATCACAAATCCCAACAATATTGAAAACGAAAGACAATCCTCACCTGGTTGTTTGGGTGGGCCTCCATTTGGTTCAATTCGCATGCTTGTCATCTTTTCCAAATTTGGCACTAGATGCTTTGTCGATAACTTCACAATATTTCGATTTCTGATCATATGAATGGTGAAACATTTAAATCGCTTAAACTTAGAGACAACTGATACAATCTTTTATTTGAAATCAGCAGGCCGAGATATTCGCAGATGTGTATGGTGCAAAAACATTTCTTAAGAGTCAAAATTTCTACGCTAGCTAGGTCGTTGGACTTGGCGCTAACTGGCAGGTGATAGAGGATTAAGCCTGGCGCGCTGCTGGGCTGAGGCGTTGAGGGGATGCGTATGTATAACCAGGATCCTCTCCGGATCCATTTCCTAGGGATCCTAGGGATCACACAATCCTATTCGTTCATCGTATATCGTGCGGTCAAAAATTATTTAAAATTTAAGATTTTAAATTAAAAAATAAATAGTACCTAACAAAAACTGACCGCACGATATAAAATAAACGGACAAGATTATGGGATCCCTAGGATCCCAATGGAAGGATCCGGCGAGGATCCTGGTTCGCGTATGTAAGTGGGTTGCGGGGCCTATTTGGAGGATTTGTTGGTGTCATCACAAGTTGGGCTTGCTAAGTGGGTTACTACTGCAATTGCTTAAGCTGAGCGCGTGGGGTGTTGGGTTGACGATGGAAGCCGCGAGGTTAGAGTCAACGCAACTAGTAGTCGCTTAGCTGAATTGGCGTAGATGGGCCTCAGAGCAGGAGTCGGTGCTACTGGAAGCTGTGGAGCAAAAGTTGGCGTGGCTGGGAACCGCAGAGTGGAAGTTGGCGCGGCTGGGAGTCGCAGAGTAGACAGCTAGCGTGACACGCCTGACCCTGATATTCTCCAAACATCAGGATAGGCATGTGCTGGCTAACACCCGAAGGAGATGAAGCCATATGAGGATGCATGAGAACTAAAAACAATTAACCGACATAAATAAAACTTGTAAATTTAATTATAATGAATATGCAATTGTGGAACGTATTCAAAGCATACAATTAATCTGAGACACTAAAAAAGAATAATATAAAATTGAATAAATAAAAGGATGGGTCCTACATCGAGAGGACTTGAAGATGCCGATGCGGGAGTACCTTGATGCCGAGATTGTACGCCTCGATTCTAAGTCTTGAGGGGGCGCAAAACAAAACATGAGTGGACCAAGTTGATAGATAAGTAATACTGAAACAGTTATTCATCAAAGTACTAACCCCCAAAGTTTATGAAAACTCAATAGTATAATATGTAAAAAGTTTTCCGAAAACCCTAGCATGCCATAAAACTTTTCATAAAACATATATCATATATAATGTGCTAAGTAATGGTATCATAATCGCCCGAAGGCAGTATCATTCACCCGTAGGCTCTAATCATAATCGCTGGAAAAGTCACCGACGCCACCGTGGACTGCGGCGGAGCACAGTACCTCTGGTGGAGGCGCGTGTGCTCCACACACCGGCCAAAACAAGCGTGTTGGCCAGGGTTCTGGGATTGTTTCTGGGCTACAAGGTTAGGCTTGGGGTTCTGGGCCGGGTTATAAAGATGGGTCTGGGTTGCATAGCCCAAGGGTTTGAGCTTGGTCCGTTACTGGGTTAAGGGATTGGGTTTCTGGGTTATTGGGTTGGGCTGGACAATTGGGCCAGGTTCCATGGCCCAGCGAGTTACACCGGCTTAGGCTTTGCGGATCGGCTTTGACTCGTTTCTAGGCCGGAGCTATTCTAGCTCGGTTCAACCCCAAAACCTAACTAAAACCTGTCATGCAATATACCAAAATGAAGTCCAAGGAACAAGGAAGAGATTCATACCAATGAGAGGTTGATAGGTGGTCAGAAAACGGTATGAAAGGTACAGTTTTCTCACCGGAATCTGGGGAAGTCTCCTTGAGGTGTTTCTTTGTAGTTTCAACATCCAAGACACACCAACACGGTCATAAATGAACTACAAGGATGAAAAGATAAATACTTGGAGTGTTTGAGGCTTACCATGTCGGAGATGGTGGAAGCTCGTCGGAAAACGATGAGGGGAAGGAGATGAACAATGATTTCTGCAACTGGTGAGTGCTACGGTATTGGCTTGGTTGGTGCTCATAATTATGAAGGTTTTCAGATTATGATGGTTGGCGCTGGTGCTTGCTAAAATGGCGAGTGGTGAAGGTGGTCTTCAGAGAAGGAGGAAAGGTAAGTGAGATAGAGTGTGATGAGAGAGAGAGAGAGAGAGATAAGGGAGGTCACAGAGGAGGGAGATGAGAAAGGAAAGTTTGGCCGGGGGGGGCCAAAACCCAAAAGAAGTGGCCCCACATGGCACACAATTTAAGACCCAAAAACACATTTCAAAAATATCTATCCCAACCCCAATGAAACTACCAAAATGCCTTTCCGATCTAAAATTCGTAAAATTATTTGGGACGGGTTGTTACAATCTACCCCTTTAAGAAAATTTCATCCCGAAATTTGAAATAACTTGTTTTATATATATATATATATATATATATATATATATAAGTCAAGTCAGAGCAGCTGGATCCAAGAGAATATGTCACACCGTCGTAAACGGGTTGCAATGGTTCATCTTTGATGCCTCCAGGCTTATATCTTCTTCCCCCATCAATATAAAAGTAGAAATCACACTTTAAAAAGATATAAAATAAAAAATATATAATAACGTAAGGTCAAAAATATGCACTTATAGTACGATAACGTCAAAATAGATATGTAATAACATAAAGGTTGAAAAACTCGTACTGAACTTAATAGTGAAAGTGGAAATGACTCGACCAAACATTTGCAATGTAAAAAATACAAACGTAACTATAATAAGGTACGTTAAAATACTTGCACTGAGAATTAAAACCGAAAATAAAAGTGGGTCTCGCCCAAGGATTCGTAACGTCACGTACTCTGAGAATGGGTGTGTGTCTTTGGGTCGAGCCCCAACAATAACTAAATAGTAACAACTATCGTAGACGGGTCTACTTGTCCACTTACTTAAGGAACCCAACAAATAAGCCATTGATATTACAGTCGGCCGCCCATGATATCGACAACACATTGTTGACTCGATAAGCAAGTAGTATTTTCTTAAGGGTGTAAACATACCATTTTGTCCAACCTCCAAGGCGACAACAACACAAGCACACAGTTTCTCAAATCGTAAAATCAAACATCTGGAAACCAATTCACAAAACTCTACTGTTAAACCAGTGCTGCCAACAGAATCTATCAGACCAAGTCTCAAATAGTGCCACACTCAAACTGCAAATAAAAACTATCGTCTTAACTACTTCAAAAAAAGATCTGTGCAAATTTTAATCATTCAGAAATCACAAATCAAAAGAACACAACACGTCTTCCAAGGTTTAGATAGTTCGTTCAGACTGTCTAACAACCTATGAATAAAAAAATGCGGTACAGGACAAACAACTTAATACTCAAGGCTTTCACGAAACTTCACAAAACTTAGAAGAGAAACGCGCATCACGATGATGTACAAAAGTGACGATACACCGAGAACCAGAACAATGTGATTCACAACATCTAAGCAAGCTGATTCATTGAAAATTTCTCTCTAATTTAGCAAACAACTAAGCCGAAAAGGCTAAGAGAACACTCAAGAATTTAAGGTTCAAAACAAGTCCAACAGATATAAAGCACGAGATAACAGGAATGAATGCGTAACTTTGATGCAAGAACACATCCGAGTAGCTAACTTGATTTTGTGGTGGCAAGTCGAGATGGTTGAGCGGGGACTCGACTCAAGTGGTAGTCAAAAGTAATCTAATAGACAGGAACTCAAACTTTTTCCCCATTCCAAAATTCACAACAACTTGTTACAATGACAATCTTAGGGATATTCAAAGACTAGTGGTAATGATTCGCTTGATAGGGTATTAATGGGTGATTGAATGACTGATGGGGCTTAAACTTTCGGATCTGAGTGGTTCTCTTGAATAGTCTATTTGGTTTGGAAATGATACAAAATGTTTTAGGGTAAACACGAACCCAAAGTTGACTAGAATGCTTTCTAGTACCATGAGGTGAAACTGAGATCACGGTCGAAATCGATGGTAATCGAGACATCGGTCTAACGAAGTCTAGAATGAAATTTTATTTTATTTATTTTTTTTGCCAAGTGGTCGAAAGTATAGTCCCCACGGACTGGTAGATAACACGATGAGTGAGTTGACCACAAATACCGAAACGTCATCATAGTCTCAACGAGTACAAGGTGGTTTGTACAGGAAATCTATGGTGACACTCGTCCGCTTCTGTTCTCATCCCTAATGGGTCCCTGACAACCCAAAAAGGATAACCATGGAAATTTCTTCTCACCTCCAAACAGGAATAGAAGAAGATTGAGATAAGCCCAATGGCTTCCATCTCACCGTTTTCACCTATCAGTATATTAGATATTCCCTCACATATTCAACGATAAACCATTCATACAAAGCAAGTAATAAAGTGGACGAACACCATGGTACCATTTAGTACTGCAAGCATGCATGGCATACGCTGAAATATGAGTCGATGATATTCACCGTGGGTTGGACGCCAACTTAAAGTTAATTCCTCGAAAAGAAAACGCTAGTGGGGCATCGATAACTCTGATGGAGGTAAACTGTCCATGGGATTTCCAACTAAGAGCATCAACTACGACAGTTGCCTGACCATGATGGCATTCAAAGGTGCAATCAACTCACCGATGAGTTCCATCCACCTATTCTGTCTCTAACTCAACCATTTATGTGTGAAAGCACATTACAACTTCTTCGGTAAAAAATGATGCAACATTTCTCGCTATAGAGAAAACGTCACCAGACTTTACAGCAAGGAAGATTGTTACCAACTCTAGGTCAAGGATATGATGGTTCACATCATGCTGTTCACATCATCAAGAGGCACATGCGTGACTTGATCCTGCTACATCAATGTACAGCCAAACATTTAATAATGTACCACCACAGAAATCGAAAAGTGTAAGAACTACGATCAAATGAGACAATATCACATTGTTAAAAACTGCATTCACCGTCCGCATCATAATAAAGTTGATTGGTTTCTTAGCCAAAAAGGAAATAGGTCTAAGCTCAAAGAATAGTTAAGAACTGCTGATAGGATTTGACAAGATCAACGACATTTCGTATTTCACAACATCTTGTGAGGATTTTCAATTTCCAACGGTCACAACCCTTTTTGGAAATTGATAAGAATAACGTCTGCTACCAAAGAAACTCCCAAGAAAAGTATCTACTTTAAACAAAAACAACGTTTGAAGAATTTGACGTACAGCTGACAATCGATGATTAGTGAACTTGACCTCGTTGTTGGAGTAAGCAAGAAGATTATCGATAGAACAATCACCGAGAATTGTTCTATAGATCCACACGAATTTCCTCAGCAGGAATGAGTTAGAGGACATTGATTCGATCCTACCAAACTTACACTTACTACTTTGCAACAGCTAGCGCTTACTCTCCAACATGAACTTTGGATGTTTCGAGCAATTTCCATATGTATGTGACTTTGCTCGCGATTCCTAAGGAACGTATGTCACAGAGTAACATCACCATTTTAAATTCCCAAACTCAACCCACTTAGATTTTTCCGTTTCACCACACTCCCATGTAGATACGACTCTGCCCGCATTTCCTAAGGAACTGTTTGGGCCCAAAATAATATTATTAGGCCGAGTTCAAGATTGTTCTCGTCCCAGTACCTTTCCAGAAGTATTGTGGGCCGGCCAGCTATCGTAAGCCATCAGATCAGGTCGGTCGAGTCCTATTGAAAAGAGGTTTGATTTGGATAAACATAAATAAGTTTAATACCAGAATAACAAGGAGTTTTAAGGGTGAAAGCACTGAGAATTCGGAACTGAATCTGACTCATTATAAGGCTTGGTTCAGAAACCTATTAAAACTAGGGTTGGCCGAATCATAATCGGATTAGATTTGGGAGTTCTAGTTTGGATGTAATTCTGGGTCGACCAAGAGTAGGATTGCTGCTCTATATATAGAGGGGAATGCATCATTCAGGGCCCCTCCAATTCAACACAAAAACTACCTTGCGCAAACTCGCTCTACGCGAAACCTCTCAACAACCTTGAGAACTCTATCTTTCTCCATTTTCTCGCCAACACATCTTCAGTTTAGATAAACAGCACTGTGAAGGCAACTGGCAACATCTTCAGTTTGTATAAACAGCACTGGAGGGGTAGAACTAGCCAACCAAAGAGCACATTTAGTTTGGATAAACAGCACTGTTTTGAGGCCAATTGGTTATTATCCAAGTCTCGGTCGACAAGCATTTCGAGTCTTTGTTGGCAGAGGTCATCTCATCAGCCTTCTCGGCAAAGTGAGGTGTTACCAGGTTACTACATTCTGCACATTGAAAGTCGAATTTGATATTAAACTTCGCAGAACTAGTAGCTTTGTCTTCAGGCTCTAGAACCCGAAGGCCGAGGCGTGTTCCTTCCTCTGTCGCAGTTGCAAGATCAAGAAGTCAGCAGCGCGCTCAACGTCACACCAACATATTTTACTCCTCGGTTGAGCTTGGCCGACAAGTTGGCACGCCCTGCACATAATTGAAGAACGTAGTTAGCTCATTATTTACTCGGCCTGTGCGCCACGTAGGCTTGGTAGTTTTAAGGGTCAACATTTTGGCACGCCCAGTGAGACCAAGTGCTAAAACTACGAAGTTCATGCCTATAGAAACACAGTCAATAAAAAATAAAACAGCCATGGGAAAATCGACCACTAATCCTACAGCCCAGAACCCAGGGCCAGAAGGCTTATCACAAGCACATATTACTACTGCTGCGACGTCCGAAACACTGAACGCAACACACCGAGAGAGGGAAGTTAGTCTCAGCGAGCCGTTTCGCGATACATGGATCCTCACTAAAAAGACAAAATGAGTTTTGGTTGAAGGAATAATGGAAGATTATGACAAAGACGGTGGTGATTCCTTTGACTCACCAACCAGGTCATTTTTTCGGAGGCGACTTGACTAGCAAACTCAGCATTTTGAACATTGGTTCAGCCGAGAAATAAACATACTAACAGAAATACGCGACGCTTTAGCTAGCAAGGGCCACAACAATGGACCCACCGATTGAACCAGACAACTTATTCTCAAAAGCAACCTATTACCAACAATGCAAGCCGAAACAGGATCTGCTCGGCTCAAAACAATTGACTTGGAAAAATGAGAAAGATCAAGCAGTAGATCAGACGGATCTAACCAGAGGGTGGAAACAACATCCGTTGATATGATCGAGGTCCAAAGGATGATCGATTTGGCCTTGAAAAAAAAGTTTCCGAAATTCATCCATCTATACCCAACTTACGTAGAGAAGTTTGAATATCCTAAGGGCTTCAAAATCCCAGATTTCAACCTTTTTGCTAGAGAATCATCATTGTCTTCGTTAGAACATGCAACTCAGTTCACTATGCAATGCAGAGATGTTAATAGTGATTTCCACAAACTGCGACTATTTAATTTCTCGTTGACAGGCTCGGCATTTGCATGATACATCAACCTCCAACCAAACTCTATCCAAAGTTGGGAGGAATAAGTCGAAAAATTCCATGAGCAATTTTATCGGCCAGGAATGGAAATGTCAGTTTCTTCATTGGCCAGGATGGCTCAAGCATCTGATGAGACATCGATGGATTATCTTACAAGGTTTAAGTCGGCCAGAAATTGGTGCTGAGTAACTCTCCCTGAAGTCGAATTTGTTAGGCTCGCTTTGAATGGGCTGGACGTGGAGTACAAAAGGAAAATCCTGGGAGCAAACTTCCGAGACATGTATGAACTAGCTCAACATGTTGAGCAATACGACTATTTACTCCGAGAAGAGAAGGCCTCAAAGTCTCCTTCAAGATGAACAATTTACAAAAGCCCCACGGTCAGTTATACGTCAGCCGAAGGTGAAGAATATGCCAGTATAGATGCGGCCAAGATTATAATCGATAAACCATACATTTGCAAGGCGTTGGCCCATGCCAATCCTAAAGATGCCAAAACTCGTTCGGCCTTCGAAGAGTCTACCGTCAAAACATCGAAAGTATATACTTTTGACATCACTAAAGTTGATGCCATTTTCGATCAATTGCTACTTGCTAAAATTATCAAGCTTTGGCCGGTGCATAACATCTCTAAGGCCGAGGAATTGAAAGGAAAAACGTATTGCAAGTACCATAACTCGAATAAGCACATGACAAACAACTGCATCGTGTTTCGAGACGCCATCCAAAGTTGGATTGACAACGGCAAACTCAAGTTTCCAAAAAAGAAGATAAGTGTCGACACCGACCCATTTTCCCATTTTCGACAGTGACAGTGAGCATGGTGGATGCTCGGCTACTTGGGGATAAAGGAAAAGGAAAGGTCGAATTCATTCTAATGCGGTTCATCCCAAAACAGAACTCTCGACCAAGATTGAAAATTGATTTGTTCTCATATGAACCACCTCAAGATTTAATCGAACTGGCTGTTATCAAATCAATTTCAAGCTCCAGCGTCGAGGAAAATGAAAGGTCGAATTCGTTCTAATCCTGTGTAGCCGGTGCAAAGCGGACATCGTTTTAGTCAAGTAAAAAAAATAGTCACGTCAGGTTGCAGTACCGCAAACGTTTACAGCTGCAATGACACCTCAAAAAATGTTTGGAACAGGTCACCGTCATAAGGTCTTTGATAGGCTTGGTCCTCAAACACAAGATCCCAAACCATCTTCGATCAGACGACCCCTTGATTTTGACGCGCTGTTCTATAACGAAGAATATTATGCACGTAATTCTGGCAGTTCAAGTTCACTCGCAAGTCAACGCACCTTTAAACCCCATCAGCCATGTGATCAGCGTTGGTATACTTATCATTCCCCGAGTGGTGTGTACATCGCGCTATCCAAATCACATAAACGTCTGGGCCAAATAATAGACTGTATGGCCCGTCGATGAGCAGTCCAAGAAACTTTGACCCCTAAGTGGCGGCTGAAAGGAAAGGCCAGCGATGACAATGAACGATAGCCATTCATGATTTTGAAACCATGATTGAGGAATTTGAAAAGTGGATCAAACTCCTCATTAGAGTACATGCGAGAGTTTCACAAAAAGCATTCGGCTAATGACTTATACGGTTTGCTAAAGGCATGCCAAGATACTATCCATCTCGTTTTAACTTGTCTAGATGCGGAACGAATCATCTAAAAAAACTCGAACCCAGGATTGAAAGCTAGGTTCCAGCATATACGTGAGGCACGAGTCTGCGGTTTCGATGTCAATCCATATACTAATATTGATGCAGCTGAGCTTCCCTTTTCTCTTGAGGATCTTCAGTATTTGCGATACCATTTTGAAGTCTTTTCAGCCGTCTCCCTTTTCGGCCTTACGACCGACTAAACGAAACGTGTTGCACGATTGGATGCTTACCTTGACATCAAGGATGCCCGTATCATGTATCAAGAGCAAGCTCGTGTCACGACGTAAGTCTCAGGCTCAATTCCGGTTTCAGATGAACCCGAGGCTAATGAACAGACCAAGAAGGCTCTCGAAAACACATTGCAAGAACATGCTCCGGTGACAGTCGAGGTAGATAAAGTGGATACTTCCTACTCGAATCCAGAAGAAGAGGAAGATCGCGACCCGATGGGCCATTCGGTCCTCGACAACATGGAAATCAGTATGGTCCATGTCCTATCTGTCGAATTTTAGCCAACCGTATCCCAACCAAATTCCCTGGACGGCGACGTAATTTTCCTCATTCATCATCAGCTAACTTCTATCATCTAAAACCATTGTTTGTTACGGCTCATATTGAGGGATATCTGATCTTTAAAATTTTCATAGATTGTGGAGCGACTGTCAATATCATGCCCGTGACCATCATGAAGGCATTAATTGGTTCCGATGACAAACTTATTCAATCAGGAATCACCATGAGTAGCTTTGTCGGCGACAAATCCCAAACCAAGGGAGTGCTCCCGCTCGAAGTAAATATCACAGGTCGCAATCACTTTACAGCATTTTTCATAGTCGATTCGAAGACTGAGTATAATGCATTACTTGGCCGAGATTAGATCCATCAAACGAGCTGCATTCATTCGTCGTTGTATCAAGTCCTCATCTTCTGGGATGGTAAATCGGTCGTGGTCCATCCGACCGATAATCAGCCGTTCGAAGCCAACTTGATCCAAGCACGTTACTATGACGACCACGTCAGCTACATCACCTTGCACGGCCTCAACGATGAAGAACGACTGACTCAGATTTTGATTAAAAAAGTCATCGAGGTAGGCGTCGAGACTGTTCAACAGGATTCGGTGAGACTCAGGTTGGCTGATCTCATTACCAATCCTAATGTCTGATGCCAAACACACCGAGTGCCTGGCCGCGGTTTCATTTATCATGTAACGGTTGCTGGCCCACCGGTTTAATGTTTCCTAACAACCAAATTCAGGCCTAAAACTATGACGTTTCTTTTCGAAAAGGATAATAGTCTGGTCATTTCTTTGGACAAAGTCCAAGCTGCCCTGGTCGAGCTCGAAGACAGTCGGCCCCGAGTTAAGGACCCATTAGAAGAAATAAATGTTGGAATGGCCAATGACCCTCGGCCATTATTTATTAGTGCAATGTTACCCCAATCCATGAAAACTGAACTTTGTAAATTACTCATCGAGTTTAAAGACTGTTTTGCTTGGAGTTACCATGAGATGCATTGTCTAGATCGAACCCTTGTCGAACATGAATTACGCATCAAAGTTGGTTGTAAACCTTTCCGCCAGCCCCATCGATGATTCTCGACCGAAGTACAGCTCGACATCAAAGACGAACTAGTTCGGCTTTTAAAAGTCAGGTTTATTCGGACCACTCGATACATCGAATGGCTGGCAAATATCATACCAGTGCTAAAGAAAAATGACACTCTACGCATCTGTATCTATATTCCATGACTTGATTGGCACGATCATCGAAGTATATATCGACAATGTGGTAGTTAAATCAAAGGGTCATAGAACACATCTGGATGATCTTCGGCAGGCTTTCCTTCTTATGCGCCAACATAATCTTAAAATGAATCCAGCCAAATGCACATTTGGAGTTTCGGCCCGTAATTTCTTAGGATTTTTTGTACACCATCATGGTATCGAGGTGGATAAAAATAAAGCTCGTGCAATCATTGATGCTCCACCT
The DNA here is from genome assembly GCA_024362995.1 of Heteromeles arbutifolia. Taxonomy (NCBI): domain Eukaryota; kingdom Viridiplantae; phylum Streptophyta; class Magnoliopsida; order Rosales; family Rosaceae; genus Heteromeles; species Heteromeles arbutifolia. The sequence continues at coordinate 28,218,873 of JANCRC010000012.1, read as the reverse complement.
CCAACGACCAAGAAGCAACTCTAGTCTTTACTCGGCAAGATAAATTTTCTCCATCGTTTCATAGCTAATTCGGCTTTCACACAAATCAGGCATTCTCTACGCTTTTGAGACTTAAGGATTCGGACAAGTTCTAGTGACGCGAGTAACATCAGGCGGCTTTCACACAAATCAAAGTTTCCCTTACAACCCCACCCGTCCTCATACCGCCTCAGCGTGGTAAACCTCCGAAGCTTTACATTTCAACGGTTGAAGAATCCATCGGTTGCCTCCTTGCACAAGACAATGATGTCGGGCATGAACAAGCTATCTTTTATCTTAGCTGAAATCTGAACTCGCCTGAGATCAATTATTCACCCGTCGAGAAACTTTGCTTGGCTTTGTTTTTCGCCGCGTTAAAACTTCGACATTATATGCTCTCATCAGTCACGCAGGTCATCGCCCATACAAATGTCATTTGTTACATGCTTACTTGGCCTATAGTAAAAGGCCGAATTGGGAAATGGACAATGGCATTATCAGAATTCAGTTTGCAATACGTGCCCCAAAAAGTCGTCAAAGGACAAGCTTTAGCCGATTTTTGGCCCGCTACCCCTCTCCATATGGTTTCGGGGGCAATGAGGTCTTGGAATGATCGAAACACGCGACAACTACTGGATGATGTACTTTGATGGTTCTAGTACCTCGACCTCGGCTGGTGTCGACATCGTTATTCAATCCCCCGATCACTACCGTTGGTATTTCTCTTTCAAGCTAGATTTTAATTGTACGAATAATCAGGCTGAGTATAAAGCCTTGATCGTCAACCTTAACGTCCTTTACGACTTTAGAGCAGCCCTCGTCCTCGTCCTTGGTGATTCAGAACTTGTGATTAGCCAACTCAATGGGACTTTTCGTTGCATGAGTTGTACTTTGGCACCCTATCACATGGTTGCCAACTATTTGGCCGAGTCGTTTGAGGGAATTACATTTGAACACATCTTGCATGTTTGAAACACTGATGCAGACGAACTGGCCCAAATAACCTCTGAAGCACAACTCCTGGGGGGTAAACTAGGTTGAGCAATACAAGTAGTACGACGACCATATTCGGCCTTGGTTTATCACTAAGTTCTCACACGAGATTGCATATTCTGTACATAAGTCATGTCTATACCTTCATTATTAGAACGAGAGGTTTCTGTAGAGGTCTGTGCGATTAAGACATTACCAGACGACTGGAGAATGTCGATTATGCGATGTCTCGATAACCCCATTGACAAACACGATCGGATGACAAGAGTCCATGCCACAAACTACATGTCATACCAGAATGAGTTGTATCAAAAATGTGAGGACGGTTTATTGTTACTGTGCCTCGGCCCACAGGAGGCTGCCTAAGTAATTGCAAAAGTACATGAAGGAATTTACGGAGCTCATCAATCTGGACGTAAGATGCGGTGGCTACTTCGCCGGCACAACTATTTTTGGTCGAGTATATTGAAGGATTGTATTGAGTATGTAAGGGGATGCGTACAGTGTCAAATTCATGGGCCTGTACAAAGGGTTCCAGCCGAATTACTCCACTCAGTCACCAATCCATGGATGTTTAGAGGATGGGCCATAGATGTAATCGGTAAAATTACACCATCTTCTAGAGCAGCAAAACATGTATGGATACTTGTGGTCACCGATTATTTCACTAAGTGGGTTGAAGCAAAATCATATGCTGAATTAACATCCAATGAGGTTTATGATTTTGTAAAAGAGCACATTGTGACCAGGTTCGGCATGCCAAAAAGAATCATAACTGACAATGGAATAATCATTACAGCAGATAGGTTCAAAGAATATACGGCGAAGTTGAAAATTCATCTCGAACAATCCACGCCGTATTACCCACAAGAAAATGGGCAGGCCAAAGCAAGTAATAAAGTTTTGATATGCATTCCCGAAAAAATGATAAAAGAAAGGCCTAGGATATGGCATTTGAAATTGAAAGAGGCTTTATAGGCATATCGGACTTCACTCCGATCAACAACGGAGACGACTCCGTATGCGTTAACGTATAAGCACGACGCGATGCTACCGGTCGAGTTGGGTATAAATTCATTGGGTGTAATTGAACAAAGTAGTCTGTTCAGTGCCGAATATAGTCAGTCCATGAGACAAGAGTTAGAGGACTTGGAGGAAGTTCGACTTGATGCTTATAACTTATTAGTGGCACAGAAAAATATTGTCGAGCGAGCTTATAATCAACGGGTTAGACAAAAAATGTTCGGCGAATGAGAGTTGGTTTGGCAAACCATGTTGCCAGTAGGAATCAAGGATCATAGATTTAGGAAATGGTCGTCGAATTAGGAAGTACTGTTTGTCATCCATAAAGTTCTTGACAAAGGGGCATACCACTTCCGAGACCGGACTGGCCTGACTCACAAACTACCAATCAATGGGAAATTTCTAAAAAAATATTTTCCAGTAACTTAGGAGATGCGAGAATAAAAGTTCATTTCATCAATATAAAAAAAAGAAGGTGTACAAGTAGAACCCGATCGACCAATTTACAAAGATAAAGTTCTAAGGGGTCGAAGGAATGAAGGCTTCGAGGGCAGCTTTCAACTCTAACCACCTCACTTCGCCCATTGTGATCTCTGCTTGCCGAGTTCTCTTATCCATTCTCAGTTGCTTGATTCGTTTTGCACCGGCCGCGTATTCAGTCAAATGAGGCTTGCTTGACTTAAAATCCTTTGCAAGATCAGAGGCAATGGCCAACCGCTGACGTTGGAGTCAACAATTTTACGAATAAGATCGGTAATTTGTTGGTTGAGGTCGGCCAGAGTTTCGTTCTTCGCCTTTATCGCTTCGACCTATGAACAAAAAGCTTCCTAAACGACCAATGCAGCCTTAAAATCCTCTTCTGCCCGAAGAGCTCTTTCGAAGATATTAAAATATTCTCGAGTTCGTTCTAGGATGGAGGATAGACGAGTGACAGTTTCATTGCTCAATTGTCCGTTAGCTGCAAGGTCATTCAGGCATTCCCCTACAGAGTCGAGCTATTTGCACTCGAGGATTTGAGATGCCGAAAGAGACAAGAGTCTCTGTAGCTTAGCGAGGGCATTCGACTCGACTACTGATGCAGAAAGTTTTGCTGTAGTGGTAGAATGGTCGACTGCCCCCGAAGAGCTGGAAAGAAGGGCGTTGAGTTCAATTTCCCATGAAGGCTACATGTATAAAAAATATGTTTAGAGAAGCCAAGTCAGAGGCAAAAAATGGGAAGGTTTGTTTTAGGACCTGCCGTGAGGAGACTTCGACCGTGTCTTTTGGTTCGTTACTCGAACTTAGAGAACTTAGTGGCCGAGCGCACTGTTTAAGGGAGCCTCTTAATTCACGCGGCCGATGGAGGCTGTCCACATTTGATGGCCACTGAGGTGGCCAAGAAATGTAGATAACACCCTTCAACGAGTAGAATTTTTGGTGAAATGAATAATTGGGCACTTGACATTTAATGTTTTTCTTGGTTTAGATTTGTTACAGTAAAAATTAACAGAAGAAAGAAACCAGGCCTTACAAAAGCTGAAGTAACTTCCTAATGAGGGATGCCAAGATGTTGTTCTTGAGGGTGAACCGGGGTCTCTGCTGTTGCCTATGGTTCGACCAACGGTGCCGTCACAGGTTCAGGCCCGACTTCGATCAAGGGAGGTTCAACTCGACTAGTAGCCTCGACCACCGGCTGGGGATTAAGAGTTGTTTTCTCAGTCGGTCGAGACTTCACCAGCTAAAGTCCTTCATCCTCGTCATCCTGAGCGGAAAAGGTTTGTGCATTAGTTGTGAGTTCTAGTTTAAAAGAGGAGAATCGCTAATAATGGTCGTACCTCTTCTTTCACAACGATCATTGATTTCTTTTTTGGATTTGGGAAGAGATTTTCTAAGCCAGAGTAGCTGCCCCCACAGCAGTAGCTATTGGATCGACAGTAGGAGCAACAACCTCATCCGGAACTACAGAACCCATGACCAATTGAGCAGCTACTGGTTCGATCACGGCTGGAATTATGGTTTGAACTGTAGTCACCTGATCCAGGGAAGGATTTTGCAGTCCTTTCGCCGAATCCTTGACGACTGGAGGAGGGAGATAAACGCTAGGAGCAGTTGCTCCCGCGATTTGACTTGAGATCACAAGAATCTCATGCTCCCCTTTCTTTGCCTTCTTTTTTATGCGTTTTTGGGGCGAGGCAGTATCACCAGCCGGTCCTGTTTCTGGGCATGGCAGTTTGCTTGGTGCAACTAGCGCTGTAGTGGTCGCTATTGGAGTAGGGGAGGCCGCAGGAGCTGGAACAGTTACAGCCTTATTTGGAGGAGCTGGTTTCTTTTTGGTTGCGGCCATCACAGCTATGTCGGTTGGACAACCTACCGAGATAAAATTAAGTGAGGATGATAGTTTTGAGCGAGGAATAGAAGTAAATAAAAGTCATACGTTGGGTCTCTTCTTTGGGTTTTGGAGCAGAAACGTTGGGTCTCCAAAAATCTTTTTGACAACATCCTCGACCGGTGTGCCAAAGAACTCTTGTGTGTATGTATTCCACCAATCAGTGAAGGTGCTGGTGCAATGAGTTTCAGGGACGTTCAGCTGAAGGCGGAGCTTCGTGCACCTCTCTTGAAATTCTTGGTCAGCTACTCTACATTCTCTCTTGGACGACCCATGAAGATGTTCTCGACATAGAAGAGAGTGGGAAGAGAGTAAAGGCACAGAACACCCTTAGAAGTAGCCGAGCAATAAAGCTGGGTTGGTAAACTTCCCAACTCATGCGCCGAGCATCACAGTCCAGAGGAAAGTTGTGAGCTAGCACGAACACCCCCTAATTTTGTCGAAGGTTGGCGTCTTCGGTCTTGTCCTATGCCAATGATGGAAGCTTGATGGATGACGGGTACTCCCGATGATAGCAAATCAGGAACTCGTCGTCTAAATAGAAGAGGTATTTGAAGACTTCTTATGCCGAGTGAGAATGCGCTGGTCTAGATGCCAATTAGAGACCTAGCACTTCAGAGGATGTGAAGCTCAAGATTTCTGGCCTCAAGGTGACGAAGTAGATTTGCAACCAGAGTTAAAAAATCCAGAGTGGGTCGTTTTGGTGCCGGTCAATTTTGGTGTATGTTGTTTCGGCCAGGCCGCGCAGAAGGTTAGCAAGAATGGCCGAACTAAGAGCTAGGATGTGACCACTTACGAGAGCTTCGGCCACATACATGTTTTCAATCAAGCATTTGTTCGACTTGGTACAAACAATAAATTTGTTGTACCAATAGAATATGAAGGCTTCATGTTCCCATTTCTGTATATCTTCCTCCCATTGGCCAGCGAAGTAATGGATGAAAGTGTTATAGTTGAAGAAGTTCCTATGCAGCTTTTGGACTTTTTCTTTTAGGGCTTCTTGGTTGTTTGCCTTCGCGGCTTCGACGGCACGTTCCTCGAATAGTGATTTAAGGTCTAAGTCGAATTGATACCCAGGAAGGGTGACGTCGACTAAAAGACCAAATGGAAAAGTACCAAAGATGGCCGAGATGTTGAGTACAGTCGGACTAATAGGGCCGAGAGGGAGTACCATGGTGTTGGTAGCCGAACACAAAAAACTCAAGGCTGCCCATAAGAAGCTCCCGATCCATAGTAATCTCAATAGTTGAGAGCTTAATAGCATCATAGATACCAAGAGCCTTCCACTCTATGCCAAAAAACTTTTCCATTCGTTTGATCTAAGCTGCCCAGGGTGTTGGGGTCGAGGGCCAAGCTCCTTGAGGCCTGGCTGAATCCCATTTTGACCAGTCATGTCCTTGGAGCAAAGGTTTCAGGCCCTGATCCTTGAGCATTTCGATGATGGTTTTTTGGACGGCTTCCTTAAAAAGCAGGCCTAAAATATGGTGGGAGGAATTTGAATCACCTTCAAACCGTAGCGTTTTGATGTCATTCCGGTCAATGAAGTCCTCGCACTTGGCACATTCCTCGGAGAATTTGGTGACGAAGGCGTTGGAGGGCATTGGTGAAAGCTTGAGGGATTTTTTGGGTTTTGGAAATTATTTGGTTTTTGAAATTTTCTGGGTTTGAGAGATTGGATAGGAAGAGCTTTCGAGAGCTTTGAGAGCATAAAACAGGAATAAAGAAGAGTCAGATATTTATAGGCATTCTGGGAAGAAGATCAACCGTTTGGATTTTCAAATTCGGGGGCAAAATCGACCGAAAAACTTAATAATCATGATGAGTATTCGAAAAACCCAGGTGAAGAGACTGAAGATTTTGTAATTCGAAGATACATGTTTGCGTGTGACGGGGGATTTAATGGGGAAGATATGTTTTGATGGTTGCACGTTTCGAGGGTCATCATTAGAGACGGATAGGAAAGCTGAAGAGACGCCACGTGGTAGAGTATCTGACAAAATTGAGGTTGTGCAATCGTGCTTCATAAATGTGCCTGAGCGGGTGAAATATTCAAGACTTTTCGCTGTCTTTCAAGGATGCACCAAGGGTTTAATTTCACTTCTTCAAGTTCGAGGTTCGGCCAGGAGTTCTAGGCCGAAAACCTCAGAAGTGAGAAGGCAATGTTTGGGCTCAAAATAATATTGTTGGGCCAAGTTCAGGATTGTTCTCAGCCTAGTGTCGTTCCAGAAGTATTGTGGGCCGGCCAGCTATTGTAAGCCATCAGATCAAGTCGGTCGAGTCCTATTGAAATGAGGTTTGATTTGGATAAACATAAATAAGTTTAATCCTGGAATAACAAGGAGTTTTAAGGGTGAAAGCACTAGGAATTCGGAAGTGAATCTGACTCAATATAAAGCTTGGTTCAAAAACTTATTAAAACTAGGGTTGGCCGAATCCTAATCGGATTAGATTTAGGAGTTCTAGTTTGGATGTAATTCTGGGTCGACCAGGAGTAGGAATGCTGCTATATATATAGAGAAGGGAATGCATCATTCAGGGCCCCTTTAATTCAACACAAAAACTGCCCTGCGCAAACTCGCTCTACTCGAAACCTCTCAACAACCTTGAGAACTCTATCCTTCTCCCCTTTCTAGCCAACACATCTTCAGTTTGGATAAATAGCACTGTGAAGGCACCTGGCGACATCTTCAGTTTAGATAAACAGGCACTGGAGTCGTAGAACTAGCCGACTGGTTATTATCCAAGTCTCGGTCAACAAGGATTTTCGAGTCTTTGTTGGAAGAGGTCATCTCATCAGCCTTCTCGGTAAAGTGAGGTGTTACCAGGTTATTACATTCAGCACATTGAAAGCCGAATTAACTTTGCAGAACTAGTAGCCTTGTCTTTAGGCTTTAAAACCCGAAGGTCGAGGCGTGTTATTTCCTCGACCGCAATCGCAATATCAAGAAATCAGCAGCGCGCTCAACGCCACATCAACATATTTTATTCCCTAGTAGAGCTCGACCGACGAGTTGGCATGTCCCGCACATAACTGAATGACGTAGTTAGCTCATTAGTTACTCGGTCTGCGTGCCACGTAGGCTTAGTAGTTTTTAGGATCAACAGGAACACATGTTGCTAAGTCGCATCATCATTCTGGTTCTCCAGTTGGCCTTAACCAACTCATACCATTAAAATCTTCCGATTCCAAACACTTATATGTAGATCCGAGTCTACTCGCCATTCTTAGGGAATGCATGTTGTATAGTGGCATCGCCATCTCGGATCTTCAGCTGGTCTTAACCAGACTTCCTCTTACTAAGATTTCTAATTCACGTCACTTCAATGTAAAATCGACTATGCCAGTAATTCTTAAAGAACGCATGTTGCAAAGTATCGGTCCGATGTTGAAAGTCATCCAACAATCCATTTCGTCACCACTGAATCCCGACAAGAATTCTTGTATTTTAACCAGAATGTGACAATTCAAACAGAGAAAGGTTTGCACAACTGCACCGAATGGCACCAAATCCGGAAGTCGTGACATCCAAATGATGTCATGATCGACACACTACTACAGTAACAGAAGATCCTAAGTATGCTCTGAACAAACCTGGCTCTAATACAAAATTGGCATGCCTGACCCTGATATTCTCCAAACACCAGGGTAGGTACGTGCTGGACGACACCCGAAGAAGGCGAAGCCATATTAGGATATATGAGAACTAAAAATAATTAACCGACATAAATAAAACTTGTAAATTTAATTATAATGAATATGCAATTGTGGAACGTGTTTAGAGCATACAACTAATCAGAGACACTAAAAATGAATAATATAAAATCGAATGAATAAAAGGATGGGTCCTACACCGGGATGACTCGAAGATGCCTATGCGAGAGTGCCTTGACGCCGGGATTGTACGCCTCGATTCTAAGTCCTAAAGGGGCGCAAAAGTTATTCAAAAACCCTAGCATAATGTGTAAAAGGTTTTCCAAAAACCCTAGCATGCCATAAAACCTTTCATAAAACATATATCATATATAATGTGCTAAGTAGTGTTATCATAATTGCCCGAAGGTAGTATAATTCACCCGTAGGCCCTAAATCACCCAACCGAAGCCAATTAATGATTTCATTCGCCGTAAGCAGGACTATATCTTCATTTGCCCGTAGGCAGTATCATTTGCCCGTAGGTAGTATCATTTGGCCGTAGGTAGTATCATTCGGCCGTAGGCAATGTCATTCGCCCGTAGGCAGATCGTATGAGTAACCACTAAATAAACACAAAAATCATTGAACATAATCTTTCCAAACATAAGTATATATCTCAATGAAGCTCAATAGCTCAAATATCATATCTTAAAACCATAGGAGTGTTCAAGCTCAATCATCATCATAAACAATGTTAATAGTATATAATCATAAATCATATATACTACAAAGAATGTAAATTCGATAAAGCATGATATTCCATAAAGTGTGAAACCAATTTACCCATAAACGTTTCATAAAATGTAGCCATTAAATCATGCTTTCATGTATGCATTTCTAATAGTAAAATATGCATTTTGGAAGGGGTCTACTCATATATACTTTGTCGTCGAAGAGCCGTGCAAACTAGCGAAGACAGAAATGCCATAAACAAATGCACCTAAGCACATAAAAGGTCCAATTAATAAAATTAACGATTGAATTTCAGAAAATGGACACCATAAACGAATTCAGGATGTCGAAAAACATAAAAGAGGATCGCAGGCACCCTCATGCGCAGCCGCACGTGCCCTCAGGTGCCGCTCTGTGACGACAACCCAAAAGGCCACACGCCGAGTTAGGTCATTGAAAAGTTGGCCGAAAAAGTCGATGCCGTCCACGGTGACGGAGCACAGTACCTTCGGTGGAGGCACGTGTGCCCCACACACCGACCAAGATAGGCGCTCACGCACGCCCATGCCCTGGCCAGGGTTTTGGGATTGTTTCTAGGCTATAAGGTTGGGCCTGGGGTCCTAGGCCGGGTTATAAAGATGGGTCTAGGTTGCATGGTCCAAGGGTTTGGGCCTGGTCCATTACTGGGTTAAGGGATTGGGTTTCTGGGTTATTAGGTTGGGCTGGACAATTGGGCCAGGTTTCATGGCCTAACGAGTTGGCCCAACTTAGGCTTTGCAGATCGGGTTCGACCTGTTTCCTGGCCAGGTTGGCCGTTTCGAGGAAGAAGAAGGTCAGAGCTATCCTAGCTCCGTTTAACCCCAAAAGCTAAATAAAACCTATCATGCAATGTACCAAAATGAAGCCCAAGGAACAAGGAAGATATTCGTACCAATAAGAGGTTGAGAGGTGGCTGAAGTTGGCTGGAAAACAGTATGAAAGGTATAGTTTTCTTGCCGGAATCTGGGGAAGTCTCCCTGAGGTGTTTCTTTGTAGTTTCGACATCCAAGACACACCAACATGGTCAGAAATGAACTACAAGGATGAAAAGATAAACATTTGGAGTGTTTCTGAGGTTTACCATGTCCGAGGTGGTGGAAGCTCGTCGAAAAATGATGGGGGAAGGGAGATGTACAGTGATCTCTGCAACTGGTGAGTGTTACGGTCTTGGCTTGGTTCGTGCTCATGATTGTGAAGGTTTTTAGGTTATGATGGTTGACGCCGGTGCTCGCCAGAATGGCAAATGGTGAAGTTGGTCCTCGGAGAGGGAGGAAAGGTGAGTGACATAGAGTGTGATGAGAGAGAGAATGGGGATAATGGATGTCACAGAGAAGGGAAAGGAGAAAGGAAAGTTAGGCCGGAAGGGACAAAACCCAAAAGAAGTGGCCCCATAAGGCACGCAATTTAAGATCCAAAAGCACATTTCAAAAATATTTATCCCAACCCCAATGAAATTACCAAAATGCCCTTCAGATCTAAAATCTGTAAAATTATTTGGGACGGGTTGTTACATAGCGTAATTAGGAATCGCAAGAGAAGCGCGAGCTGGAGCCGTGAGAGAGGCGTGGGGCCTAGTTGGTAGGTTGGCTTACTTCTTGAACCTTCAATTAAGAAGAAATTCATAATTTCCTCCGCTGCGTATGGGAGTTCTCCTGCTTCTGGGAAGCTTGTTATCGAGTTATTTCCCTCAAAGGTTAAAAAGGAAACTACTGAACCTGTGATTTCTGTCACTCCAAAAAAAGCTAAAGTCTTGGCTGATAAGATCTTTCAACTAAGAGCATTGTGCTGCCCCCCAAGGCCCAAGTTCAGAGATAAAATGAAACATCCATTTATGGCTACGTTTGAATCGGCTTCTAAATGGTTCGCCACTATAAGAAGTGGGAAAGAAAGTTTGCCATTTGGGAAAATAGATTCAGCTGCTCAAGAGACGTCAAAGCTTACTTATTCTATTGCTGCCCCATTTGCGTTGTCAGCCAAGAAGGAGGAAACTGCTCAAGTTTGATTTCTCACCTGCTATAGATGGAGCAGTTGAGGGTGACACTGACAAGATTGGATTTGCTGAAGATAAAATGGTGCAAGTGCGAGCTACTGTGTACGAATAGGTTATTGTGTGCGAAGTGGCTGCTGAGGAGCCAGATATCATCCAAGCTGTTAATTAGTAGTCTACTTTTATTTAGCTTGTGGTAGATTTTGGCGGCTTTCGTGCCAATTTATTAATTGCTAGAAGTTTAATAAAATGCCTTATTCGGTTTACTCCATCTTCGTTATTCAGTTGACTTAAATGAGCTTGAAACTTTGCTTGCTTGAAGTGGCTTGCAAAACTTTAGCCATAAAAGTACGAACTACTTGTGCGACTTTGATGAAATTATGCGCTCTTAACAGGTGTGTCTATGTTGCGAGTTTTAGCTTTCTAAGGTGTTGAGCTGCTGAATTCATCGTGTGCTGTTGCCCATGACTATGTGATGCTAGCACTGCCAAGCTAGTCGTTGACTTTATTGCTTGAACGAAAGTCGCTTGATATGTGAATCTGTTTATGCGACTGAGGCGAGGTTTCTGAGCAGTGTATTTTGAGTTTATGAGATCTTGTACCTCATAAGTGAAGCGTGTGAACGACGAAGTTTGTCAAAAGCTACCAGAAAGCATACTATATTTGTAATAGGAGGTCACCGATCCTTTGAGCTGCATAACCCATAACGCAACATGATAAAGATCTGTAGATACATTTGAGAACCTGTTTATGCAACTGAGGTGAGGTTACTTTGAGCTTATGAGAACTTGTACTTCACAAGGCTGATGAGCGTTTCATATAGCCGAGGTGTGTGACATGACAAAGTTTCTCATAAGTTGTCGGAAAGCTCGACTACTCTTGTAATTTGGGGGTCACCGATCCTTTGAGCTGCGTAGCCTCTAACACAACATAATAAAGATTTATGGAACCCAAAAATCGTTGACTAGTCACATGAAAAATGTGCAGTTGTAAGGAAATTCGTGGGCAACTTCTTAAGGAATGCACTGCATTATATGTCATAAATTTCATAGGCTGTATAGCTAGTAGCACAACATGATTGGACCAGTGTGTTCATGAAAATATCTAACTGGTCACAATGGACTGTGCAGTTATGTGAAAATTAATGGGCAGCAGTCCAAAGGATGTGCTGCACTTTTAGGGTCACGAATCTTATAGGTTACGTAGCTAGCATCACCACATGATAAAGTTTTGCGTGGACACAAAAATTGATAATTTATCGCAGTAGATGTGTGCAGATGTATGGACTTTTGCTGACAACAATTCAAGGAACGTACTGCACTTTTATGCTTCTTCTAGTAAAAGAAGCCCAGGTTCCCACATATTAGGGGTCAGAATCATTGCCAATTTGATTTATGGTTCGTCGAGTAGACCGGCTTGTCCGACTTGAATTAGATATAGTATGGAGATATTCAGATGGATTGGCTGGACCAGTTCGGCTAGATTGTTTCCAGGTTGCACGCTGGGGCGTTGATCCGGGTTGGTGGAGCGGGTCGACTTGCGAGAGCTAGGCTGTTAGGCATTAGGCCCAAGCGGAATGGGCGGTTCGGATGAGCCTGCATGGCTAGACGCTAGGGTGCACTAGGCTCTCGCGTGGGAGGCTTGTGAGATTCTAGGCTTCTGAAGCGTACTAAGCTCACATGTTAGGCCATCTTAGGAGTCAGCTAAAACGAATGTTGTTTGGGCTGTTGGAATGCTGTTGCGATATAGACTTGCACCTTGTGCCTGGGCTAGCATGGTTAAAGAAACAACCATCATCCCTCCATGGTCTGCCACGTGGGTGAGAACCCACGCATGTAAGACAGTCGTTCGTCATGGTTTTGAAATTTCCAGCCATGTTTTCCTTTCTTTATGGCACGCGAATCAAGAAATTAAAAATTCAAAGATTTGAAGCATTATTAAAATTCAAAAGGGAAATTCCGAAAGGCATTGCGAGAGCTTCTTCAAGATTTGAATCAAGCTCTTGACAAAAACAATTACACACATTTGATCAAAGACTAAAACCACATGACTAAGGAGTGTGAGGGGGTTTAGCAGTGGATATTTGATGCCTAAGTCAGATTTTGAAAAAAGAGATAGTTTTTTGGCATAATTATGTAGCCAAAGCTTACTAGAATTTGGTTTAGAATGAGGTATTTATTAAGAGATAGTCGGCCACATGTGTAGGGATTGCCATGTCATGTGTAGATGTCCAGTAAGTAAGATCTCATAACTTGTAGCTCTTCACTCATTTCTCAAACTAATGAATACGCATTCAAGTGATTTTGGTTTGAGTTTGGTCATTTTATCGCTCATATTATACCTCATTAAAAATCTCAGATTTCGAACCTTGCTGGCGCTAAACCCCATACATCTGTATGAATATAGTACATCAATTCCTTACTTCTTTTCTCATTGTTTAGGCCATCTCCAACCGATGGCTGGCCAGAGGGCTCGTTTTAGCCCTCTGGCCCTCCAAGATTCTCCAAGATATTAATATTTTAATGAACAGTACAGGGCCATATTTGCCTCCGTCTCCAACTGAGGGCCAGAGGGCCAGAGGGCTCGTTATAGCCCTATCACAAAAACCGGTCTCCAACCGAGGGCCAAAGAGCCATAGGGCCAAACATAATTTATTATTTAAAAACTACAACTTAAATGTTGTTTAAGTTTCATGTTGTTAAATGTTTTTTTTTATGTTGTATAATTTTTATGTTGGTTAATGTTATTTAATGTTGTTTCATATTGTTTAATGTTGTTTCATGTTACTTAATTTAATTTAATGTTGTATAATGGCTTAGGAAGTTATAGGAAAAAAATATAATTTAAAAAAAATATGAAACAAATTTTGTGAAATAGAAGTTATAGGAAAAAAAAAATTTAAAATAAAATGAAACAAATTTTGTGAAATAGAAGTTATAGGAAAAAATGGAATTTAAAAAAAAATATGAAACAAATTTTTTAAAATAGAAGTTATAGAAAAAAAAAGAATTTAAAAAAATTTGAAGCAAATTTTTTAAAAAAGAAATTATAGGAAGTTATAGAAAAAAAAAAGTTTAAATTCATTAAAAATTTGGAAACTAGCCGTTATATATAAATCACTATTAGTGTCGGTTATAACCGACACAAATAGCAATTTGAAAACTAGCCGTTAGACTATAAATTGCTATTAGTGTCGGTTATAACCGACACTAATAATACAGTATGTATTATTTCTGTCGGTTATAACCGACAGAAATAACAAAGCATTAAAAAAAAAATGGCCAGCCCCGGGCTGGCTGGCTGGCTGCATGCAGCCAGCCCTCCAGCCCTCTAACCCTCTCCGATTCCGTGGGGCCCTCCCAGATTCCAGAGCCCTCTGGCCTAGCCCTCGGTTGGAGACGGTATTCGGGCTATTTTCGGCCCTCTGGCCCTCTGGACCCTTCGGTTGGAGATGGCCTTACTACCTTGAATGACGTCTTTGTATGCTTCCTAAGAGTACAATGCTTGCAGAAATCCAAGTTGCAACAACTAACACCTTCTAGGATATTTTCTTGTGTAGTTCTTACAATCCTCTTTGACTCATGTGCACTAGCCTATGGTGCCAAAGCTTAGTCTTGTCATCTGAACCAACTTCAGTATTGAAGCTCTACCTATTATTGTAATCCCATGAAGTTTGTAAAAAATGATAGGTTGCATATCCCTTTTCATCACAATAAGTGATTCTTTGGTAGCCTTGAGCAATCCATCTTCACAACTATACTTGTAACCGACTTTGTCTAAAGTGCGCAAAGGTATTAAATTTTCAGTATCCTAACATATCTGTCATAATGTCTAGTCTTAATTGAACAATGCCTTGGACTATACACGGTGAATCATCACCCATAAACACTTTTCCACTGTTTCTTTCCTTATATGTATCAAACCATTCTTTGAAAGGACACATGCGGAACGAACAACCCGTATCCAAAACTCAAAATTTGATAGCGTTAGGCTCTATGTTACTGCAAGGAGTTCGCCATCACTTTCCTCTCAAGTAACCACACTAGCTGTATTTGATTTCTCTGTCATTTCCTTGCTTTCTTCTCTTTCCATATTTTGCAATTTTATTTCCAATGGTCGGAAGCAGCACAAAGGAAGCAATATTTCTATAAGAGTGGAAAAATTCGGATCATCCAATCTTCCAACAAGTAAATCTTGTAACATGTTGAGAAGCTCACGACATCATCTTTGCTTGTCATCAATAAGAGCGAGGGGAGCTGGAAGAAAGCACTCTAACGCTCAAGTCAGCATTGGTTCAAGATGCATATAAAATATAAAATGATATCCTACTTCTCTCTTTTTCCCTGGTGGAATTATTGGGCTTTACAGGCATTTAAGTATTAGGCTTTAAGTTCCACTCTCCTTCTATTTCTCCATGTTCCATGGATTGGTTATTATGTTACTTGATTGTACCTCCACTTCTCATGTTTGGTGTGCTAGTGGCTTGTTTAGTAGAGGAGTAATTTTTGGCTCCCACATTGCCGCATTTTTTCTCTAAAAGCACATATCATTTGGGGTTTGTAGAAAAATGTTTCTTTGCAAAAATTCATTCCACTTAAGATATCATCATGAGTTTAGCCTTCGACCACTGTAATACAGTCTTGAACCCTAAGTTTGGTCTTCAGTCACAGTCATATTGGTCTTTGACCATGATGTTTGGGTCTTCAACCTTCTATCTTGAGCATTTGGCTCAAATTCGCTCTAGGTCTTCAACTCACGACCTTATGTATGTGGAGAAAATCAGAAATAAATCGATTTATAGTTATGAAAATTTAATTGAGAAATTTTAAAATTTTGTTAATGGAAATTATTATAATTTAAGATGTAAATTTTATCGATAAGTGAAAAAGAGGAAAATGCCCTAGGTGGTTTAATATAAGTATACGAGGACATATTTTATACTCATATATTTTAAATTATTTCTTGATAATTCCGATAGAGCTCGGTCCTACGAGCGCATAGGCGAAAACCGTTCGTGAAACGGAGCTATAAAGAAGGAGTTATTAACGTTTAAAGTTAAGGACATTTTGGTAATTTTCCTTCACTTTAGAAGGCTCCAGATTTTCTGGAGCAATCTGATTGAGCCACGTGGATGGATGTGATGATGAGTGGATGAGAGAAAAGAGAGAAATGGAAGGCTGAGATGAAAAAGAGAAGAGAGAAAATGAGAGATGGGGGGAACGGATGGGCCAATCAAAAGAAGGGGAGAGAGGGAAATGACCAATGGGGGAGAGAAGAAAGAAGGGGAAGGGAGAGAGGAAAAAAGCACCAGATAATCCCGCCCATATCATTTGCGACCCGACCATGTCGGAAAAAATGGTTTCCGAGGGTTCCTCTGGCCAAATTCAGGAGATTTACACCGAATTACCACTTGGAAGTAAATCCCCGACCTTTCCTCTCTCTTTTACACCCAAAAATCGATGAAAATTAGCCTTGATATTGTGAAACCCACACCGGTGGGTGCGATGGAACCTTGCCTTTGATCCACCATTTCTGAAACGATTTCCCTCGATTACCACAACCATTAGACTCCCCTTGAGCCCAGGAACAAGGCCCAAACAACCTTAGGGGCGGCGGAGCACCGATGACAGCGAATCAAAGCCCACCTTTTCTAGGGTTTGAGTGAAATTGGGGCTTTTCCTGGCCAAATTGGCCTCGGTCACAGGTATGAAACTTGCTCTACTCATTGAGATCTACAATTCTGTGAAATTTGGTAATTTTTGGAAATAGTTGAATTTTCCGGCGAGTCGGCGTGGCCGACCGCCACCTACGGCGGTGCGTGGCTAGAGGGCCGATGCTGTCTTTTTAAGCTAATTTCAATATTCTGAATCCATATTTGTTATGCATTTGGTGTGATTCATTTGTTTAAACCTAGTTCCGTGATTGTTAGGCACTTGAATGATTTAGAAAATGGATTGTGAACTACGATTGGCTTAATCCCTCCGAATGGTACATAGGCAGTCTAACGAGAAGTTAGATGCAACCATAAAATAAACGAGATTAAATATTAGTGGAAAATCGTCAAAGAAAGAAATGTTAGTATGGCTAATAATATAAAGGGTAACTAGGACATTTTTGGCCTACCACTGAATGTAAATTCCGAAATCAATTGGCGGGGCGTTACAAAGATAAGGCTTAGCGTGACGAATATGCATGGGTATGGCGTGATTAATATAAATATCTGGCTTAATTACCATAGTGTGGCATGATTGTGAATATCCTCCCTTCTTGATCCCTCACCTTTGCACGTATTGGGGTTGACTTAAGGCTAGCATGACAATTGAGCCTCGACACTTGGTTGATTTTGCATGCTACATTTTTTGGGCCTCAACACTTGTGCACATTCCTTTTCTCCTTTCCCAACACTTATTGTAAAACTAAACCTATTTGACCTTGGTATTTTGATGAGCAAACCACAACACAAAGGTCCTGAACTATACTACAAGTTTAGTTTTAGTCCTTGAACTCTTAATAGAGTGAGGAGGAAACTTGTTATTAGAGATCAGTGACCAAAACAAAACTCGTATAGTTCAGGGACGTTGACTACAATTTAGTCTATTGTATGTGCTAAATATATCAATTAGACAATATTTTTTCAACTAATTCATGGTCTTGTTTATGGAAAGAGGAAGTAGTTTGTGTATAGTATAGAGACGAAGTTTAGGGAGGAAGTGATGTGGAAATAGGAGAAATTTTTCAGTATATTCAAAACACGGGCCGGTACACTATATGTCATAATACAAGTGGAAGGACACTTGAAAAGAAAAACTTACCTCTACTTATATTATAATACAAGTGGAGAGACACTTAAAAAAAAACTTATCACCATTTATATTATGACATGCTTTATACCGTCTTGTGTTTTAGACACATGAAGGAATTAACGTGGATCGTCTTCCTCTGGAGTCCACGACTTTGCGGTGAGCAACACCAATTTTTTTCTTTAATTATTTACAATTTTATTTTGACACATTCATTTTTAATTTGATTATTTTTATTTTGGTTTTACATAAATGCCCTTAGGAATTATTATCCTTTCTTTCTTGTTGATTGCCATTTTTTTTATTCAAGAGCATTTGTGTCCAGTTATTTTTTTGTCAACGCATGTTTCGTGACGCTTGACTTTATTAGGGGAGAGGCCTAATTTCCTAACGCCTAAAAAATAATATAAAATCTCTCCAAATTTATTAAAATCCTTAATCTTTTAAACTACTTTAAAATTAAATTTTAATTGAATACGTATAGAGTTTTACGAAGGGAGCTTTATATATATAGACAAAAACTTTTACTATATTTCAAGGAACTTCACTAGTTTTTAAACATATCAACGAGAGACAAAAACATAAAAACAACTAAAGCCCGGCCCAAAAACATGGAAATAATGTTTTAAAACATAAGTCATACCCTTAAGGCTTTAGGACTGTTAATAGAACTCAGCCCTCACAACTCCAACAAAATTAATGTGCCACAAGCTCAACCCATCATCGACTATTTATGCAGAATTAGTTTTGAAACTATATGCAGAATCAGTTTGTATCCTTTATTACTAGAATCAGTTCAACCAATCCTCGACCATTTTTGCAAAATCATCTCAATCATTCATCAACCATTTTTGCATAATCAATTCAACATGACATCGACCATTTTTGTAGAATCAGTTGAACCCATCTTCGACCTTTTTTGCAAAATCAGTTTGACTCGTCATTAACCATTTTTGCGGAATCAGTTTAAATTTTTTGCAGAATCAATTCAACCCGTCCGCAGGTCAACTCATTCTCGACCATTTTTGCTAAATTAGTTTAACCCATCCTTGACCACTTTTGCAGAATCAGTTCAACGCAGTTCAACACATCCTGGACTATTTTTGCTGAATTAATTCAAACTATCATCGACCATTTTTGCAAAATCAGTTCATCCCATCATTGACAGCCCATCCTCGACCTTTTTTGTATAATCAATTCAACCCGTCCTCGATTGTTTTTGCAGAATCAATACCCATCTTCGACCATTTTTGCAAAATCAGTTCAACTTGTCTTCGATAAATGACAATGTTTACAAAATTTCACTAACTCATCTTTTGGTTTATTAGGTCGTAAGTGTGTTCAATAAATTTCCATTTGCAAAATCCAGTTCTTGTATTATTATTTTTCATTTTACAAATTCAAATTTTTGATAGAATTTTTTTTCGTTAACTGAGGTTGAAATAAAATAGTAGAATTTTGGGTGAGAGAAGCAAGGCAAAGGCCAAGTCTTCTAATTCAAAACTTGTTTGATTTGAAACTCATCTTAAATTGGTCAATGGAGAACTTGAAAAGGGAAAAAAGAAGGGAATTATACATGTCTAACAATAATTAAAACTAGATGGGAGCTTTAATTGTCCAACTAGGAATGGGAATGGGATGGTAAACTGGGTAAAGGTCATAGATCTACAAGTTCATTCATTCATTTGAATAATTAAATGAAACCAATATTTCCTGAAGATAGAAAGAAAGAGAAAGGAGGAACGGTTGAGGAAATATAAGTGTGAAAAAGATTTTTCCACTATAAAGGGTAATTTTGTAACTTACACTCTAGAGAGAGAAAAAAAGGCAATGATGTCATTTTTCACATGTATTAACTTTTGTTTCTTTATGAAATGTTTAAAAAGTGTTGTCTCAATATATAATTTAGTATTAAAAGTATAATCTAAGTGTAATTTTTTACGGGAGTTTTATACATATATACAAAAACTTTTGCTATATTTCAAGGAACTTCACTAGTTTTAAAACATGTCATTGAGAGACAAAAATATAAAAACAACTAAAGCCCAGCCCATAAACATGGAAACAGTGCTTTAAAATACCAGCCATACCCCTAAGGCTTTAGGGCTGTTAATAGAACTCAGCCCTCACAACTCCAACAAAATTGATGTGCCATAAGCTCAACCCATCATTAACTATTTCTGCATAATCAATTTTGAAACTATATGCAAATCAGTTTGTATGCTTTATTACTAGAATCAGTTCAACCAATCCTCGACCATTTTCGCAGAATCAGTTCAATCCTTCTGTGAACACAGGAATTCCTGCGATGAAAGAGACAAGAACACGTGTACAAAATAATTTTTTTTTTTGTATTAATGATTTTGGGGTTACAATCTATTTTAACTTGATCCTCTGATTCGATCTCCGTAAGATGTTGGTTTAAGGATGTTGTTGATCCAAGGGTCATCGGGGCTTGATCTTGGATGAACAAGAAGTTTCTTCAAGGGGCCATTGGTGGCTTGATCTTGAAGGTGGATGAACGTTTCTTCAAGGGCTTTTGGGCTTGATTCTTGAACGATGATCATTGATCTGAGGGCCGTCGGGGCTTGATCTTGGAAGAACGAAGAGAGTTTTCTCGATCCTTCGGGATTTTCTTGAGGGCTTTTAGAGTTTCAAAGCTTCAAAGTTTTTGGTGTGATTTGAATTCTCTTCCAATTTGGGAGTAGAGAAAATGTATGTAAAAATCATCCTTTGATCCTTTGATGGAGAAGCCTATTTATAGGCTTTGAGAATGAATTATCACCATCCTTTTGTTTTGGTGGATGTTGTAGGTGAATTGGGTGGTTTGTTGTAGGTAATTTGGGTGGATTGTTGTGGGTGAATTGGTGGGTTGTAGATGAATTGGGTGGGTTGTTGTAATTTTAATGCAATGGCCAACATTTATTTCACCGAAATTTCAATGTCTACAAATGTAATTTTAATGCAATGACCAACATTTATTTCACCGAAATTTCAATGTCTACAAATGTAATTTTAATGCAATGACCAACATTTATTTCACCGAAATTTCATTGGCTACAAATGCCCCCACTTCAAGGCGCGTTGTATACATGTGCTTGTCACGTGTAGAAGATGCGTTTTGAAGTCCCTTAGTGTAGATGTCGATCCAAAGGCCGTTGAGGTTTGTTCTTGAATTTTGTTTGAAATTTCTTCAAGGGCCGTCGAGGCTTGATCTTGGATGAAATTGGACCACAAGGAGCTTCATGTGGTAGATGATCTTTGGCTTTGGTAATGGACGAATCAGCACGTATTTTGTTGCGCTTGTTGACTTTCCACAGCTTTGATCTTGAACAGGTTGGAGGGTTTTCTAGTTTCCTCCAATTGTTGATTTTCCACAGGCTTAATCTTGAACTGGACTGGGGATTTCTTCTGCCAGACTTGCACCAAATGTCTAAATTTACCCATTTTATCTGGAGCTGAATTTGGTTCAAGGATGGTGGACACTTGATCTTAAGTCGGACTTGTGATTTCTTCAAGGGCTGTTGGGGCTTGATCTTGAATTTAGATAGGACCACGAGCGGCCAAGATTTGGATACTTGGCAAACAGGTACGAGGTGGAGGTGATGGCCTGTTTCTTTGTTCAATCTTTCCAATTCATATTGAAGAGGGTTAGAGGATGAATCAGGACGTGCAGTTGTCGCGTTTACTGATGATCTACAAGATTGATGCTTCATTGTCACTCGTCTTGTCTGTTCTCTAGGCAGATGTAGATGAGGACTCGAGACCAATGCTAGGTAAGCAATCAGGGAAGGGGTTCCAGGCAGTCGGTTCCAGACTGGAAGGTTGATTCCAAGTGTCCAAGTGCCGACTGAGTACTCTCTTTCTCCTTGTCCTGTAGGTAAGAACAAAGGCAATGAAAAGGACAAGGAGAGAGCATGATATGAGATACTCTTGCTTTCGACCCTGATGATATGGGATACTTTTGCTTTCGAATAAGTAGTGGTGATTTGACAGCGTTGCACGACAAGGCTTTACTTTTCGACGACGGTGCCAGTGAAATGTTGTTGAAGCTTCTTGAGTCCTTTAGATAGGGCAGCGGTGCCGAGCTTGGATCTGACTTAGACTTTTCCATCTGGATTATGCGATTCTACAGGAAATGCGTTGTGTTGTAGTGGCCTGTTCCAGCTCATCATTGAATCTTCTGCTTCAATTTGTGGCATAGCAGAAGTGGTGCGCAACCTTTGCATTTGAATGGTCCTTCATAGCACTACTTCTTCACGACTCATCCTTGCTTGGCAACTTCAGTGTAAAGGGCCAATATCTGATCCACTGTCATAAGGTATTTGCCAGAGGAATTCGTGACCTTGACAACAGTTGAGGATGAGTGCT
Source organism: Heteromeles arbutifolia (assembly GCA_024362995.1). Classification (NCBI taxonomy): domain Eukaryota; kingdom Viridiplantae; phylum Streptophyta; class Magnoliopsida; order Rosales; family Rosaceae; genus Heteromeles; species Heteromeles arbutifolia. The sequence goes on along the minus strand of JANCRC010000012.1, from coordinate 28,196,911 downwards.
CGAAAGTAATGCGAGGAAAGCAATCAGGCAAAGATTCCGAGCAATCAGTTTCAGATCGGACGTTTGATTTCAGGTTCTGACTGGTTGCTTTCTTTCTCCTTGTTTTGCAGGTAAGACAAGGGCAAAGGAAAAGATAAGGAAAAAGCATGATATGAGATACATTTGCTTTCAACCCTGATGATATGAGATACATTTGATTTTGAAGAAGCATCGGATGGATCAGCACATGTATTGGTTGGGCTTGTCTCCACATGCTTCGATGTATCAATTTCCCTTATCCGTTCTCCAAGCGGATGTGGCATCTTCTTTGGAAGCACAAGATGTTGAAAATGAGTACTGAAGAGCAAGGCTAGGTAAGCAATCAGGGAAGGGGTTCCAAACAATCGGTTCCAACTCGGAAGGTTGATTCCAAGCGCCGGCTGATTGCTCTCTTTCTCCTTGTCTTGCAGTGAAGAGGGAGGACAAAGAAAAAGATAGGGAGAAAGCATACTATGAGATACTCTTGCTCTCAACCCTGATGATATGAGGTACTTTTGCTCTTGGAGGAAAAAGTATAAGATTTTGATGCGAGTGTAAACTTTTTGATCGAGAGGGGTTTCTGGTTGAGGAAATGAGCTGATCATTTTGAGAGACTTGATCGAAGAGGTGTTCTCGAAAATGAAGACAACTGAGTATGCTGAGAGGCTTGGTTGCAGATGCATTCTTGGCAAAGGAGAAAAGCCAAGCATTTTGGATGTGTGCCTTGCTATGAAGGATGAAGGTCGACCTATATAGAGAAGGGCGAAATGGCAGGTAGTGATGCGGATATGGCCTTGTCGCCCACGCTTGTCGGTAAGAATGTGGTAGTTGGAATAATGAAACGCGTTTTCAACTTTGTCAGAGATTTTTTGACAAAGTTGCACGTGTTATCCGACAAGTTGAGATTGCGCCTGAAAAGTGTTGACGGACTTTATGCAGAAAAATCTGACTTTTGAAAGTCAGAGAGTGGTGTCTCTTCGATTTTTTTGAATTAGTGGTTGTGTTACCTTTCCTTTTATAGAGGTGTCGATTAAATCCAGCATGCACACTTTGAAGATTACCTGTTTGTGAAAATTATCTCTGGTGTATTTCTGAGATTTTACGCCATTCAAACCTTTTCTTTTACCATTTCTGAAAATGGCTTACCCGTCTAACATTTGCCCAGATTTGAGTCTCAGGAGTGATACAGGTGCGCCGCGTCAGGGTAATATATGGCGCCCATCCTTCTTATCTTCTAATAGCCCTCTTACAGTTGAAGACTCTGTGATGGGGGATGCAAGAACGGCTACGGTAGTAGCTAAGAACCTCCCTACTCCTAGAGATAATAGGTTGCTTTCAAGATGGTCCGATGAGTTGGCTGTTCAAGAGTCCCGGGCTCTCAATGTCCAGTGTACGGGCTTTGTGTCCAATATGGGCCAACACCTACTTGCTCGAACTCGCCAAGTTGAATCATTGACAGCCGAGGTGGCAAGTCTTGAACGAGAGATCAGGCGGCTCAAGCGTGAGAATAGAGGGTTGCTCAAGCTTGCAGATAATTATTCAACGAGTATGAAGAAAAAGCTTGATCAGCTGCAGGAATCCGAAAGTCGGATTCAAAGTGACCATCAGAGGTTTGTGGCTTTCTTCCAAAGGCACCTTTTGCCTTCGACATCTAGAGTTCAACCAAGTATCGAGGCTCCGAATAATCTATCTCCAATGCCTCCTACTTCTAGGGTTTTGCCGAGCAGTGGGGCTTCACGTGAGCAACCTTTGTGAAGGCTCCCTCAATTTTTTTTTTTTTTTTTGTACTCATTTGTAATTTTTTTTTTTTTTGGAGATATCAATAAACGGGCTTTATTTTATTTAGTGTATTGTGCTACAACACATATCTCATTAAGATGTGTTACTTCCTTGTTTTCTTCTCTTTCTTTTATTTTCTTTTATTTATTTATTTATTTTTTGATGGGTGGTGCCTGACGCACCAAATGTCCTTTGTCATCTTTTTATTTTATATTTATATATATATATATATATATATATTTTAATTATTGCTGAGAAACCAGGAGCATGATTCTTTGATGGAAATAGAGAGTATGGGTCTTCTTTGCTGCACCGCATTCTTCTCTGCACCATTTTTATTTGCACAGTCACCGCACCATTCTTCTCTGCGTTCTTCTCCGCTCGCAGATCACTGCTTGCATGACCACTGCGCCATTATTCGCACAGTCACCACATCATTACTTGCACAGTCGTCGCACTTCATCTGCTTTTCTAGGTTCGTCGATGGGATTCTTCCTCTGCATCCTTTTCCGCATGCGGACTTGCACAGTCACCGCACTGCATTCCTCTCTGCATTCTTTTCTGCATGCGAGTTACTGTTTGCACAGTTACTGTACTGTATTCCTCCTTGTATTCTTCTCTGCATGCAGATGACTGTTTACACAGTTACTGCACTACATGCAGACCAGTTTCATTTGCAATTGTTGAGACCATTATATATACATACATATATAGGGCATCACATGGCCACTACATAACCACGACACCAGCTTACTGTCTGGCATCCTGACTGCCCCGTCCTGCCATCCCGTGTTGCTGCTGATTGCGACCGTGACTGCGTTCATTGCTTATATATATTGATTGTAGCAGGTGGTTGTCCCAATTGCATATATATATATATATATACACACATATATACATATTTTGATTATCTCATCATCGTGTATATAAAATATGTGATATGTGTACCCCACTGATGGATTTCTTTGTTGTGATGCCAGGAATCTTTAATTTTGGAAAAGGCAGAGCATGATGCTGGAATATTCACAAAGTTTTTAGAGCTGTGGTAGCAAGACGTGGGTGTACTTGTGCCAGAGACTGCAACGAGGTTTCACTGTGCAGTGCCTTTTGATCACAGTTTTCCCTCGGTGGTGCGCTGCTGTATGAAGCTGTGCAAGAGACTGGAACGAGGCTTCGTTGTGTAATGCCTTTTAGTCACAATTTTCCCTTGGTGGTGACACCATCGTGCCTTTTGCCGCTACTTGGAGCTTGTTGCAGTGTGTCACTTTTACCGTGTGGGGTTGTGCAAAAGACTGCAGCGAGTTTATGCTGTGTAGTGCCTTTTGGTCACAACTTTCCTTGGTGGTGACGTCGCCTTGCCTTTTGCCGCTGCTTGGAGCTTGTTGCAGTGCGTCACTTTTACCGCGTGGGGTTGTGCAAAAGACTGCAGCGAGTTTATGCTGTGTAGTGCCTTTTGGTCACAACTTTCCTTGGTGGTGACGTTGTTGTGTGGTGCAAGAAACTGCTTGCATAATTGCTGCAGGGTTGCGTAGTGCGATTGCGTGGCATTTTGGTTTCTTTGCCACTGTAGCGTGCTTTGAAGGAATGTCTTGTAGCTGCCCTCTTTGCCGTGCCTGCTGCACCTCCGTCGCTGCACTGTCCGCTGTCCTTGTTGCTTTTTTATTTTTTTTATTTTTTTTTTAATAATGCTTTGTGACCAAATCCTTCCTTTAAAGAAATAAAGTATCCATATTTTGAATTTGCTCTTTATTCTTCAAAGTGTTTGTGTTTTTGTTGATGATGTGACTGTACTTGAAGTTTTGAAGTTTCAAGTTGCCTACGTACCCTCGGTTGAGGAGGGATCAAGTCATGACATAGTTCAAAATGGGTGACTAGTTTTTTTTTTTTTTTTTTTTTTGTTTTGTTTTGCCATACACAGTTTATGCTCTTGCGGGCCAGCAGTGTGGAGCATTTGTTTTAAGGGTAGTTGCCCTTCAGAAATCTGCCATTGATGGGGCTGATCTTCAAGCCGTCTTCTGCCATGATTAAGTAGGCGCCGTTGGTGTAAACCTCTTGTATTACATATGGTCCATCACACTTTGATGTGAACTTGATTTTTGTCTTGTGAGTTATGATGATAGGCCTACGCAATGCGAGGACGAGATCTCCAGTTTAGAAAGACCTTGGGCGGACCTTCTTGTTGAATGCCTTGGATAGCCGTGCTTGGTAGCATTCCAAGTGTTGTTGAGCTTCGAGCTTTCTTTCGTCGAGTGCTTCCAACTCTTGAAGGCGCAACTTTGCATTCTCTTCATCAGTCAAGCCTTCTTGTATAGTCATTCTTAGTGAGGGGATTTGACTTTCGAGTGGTAGAACAGCTTCTACACCATATACAAGAGAATAGAGCGTAACTTGGGTAGAAGTCCTATATGTCGTCCTATATGCCCAAAGTGCTTCGCTTATTCTTTCGTGCCAGTCTTTCTTCATTCGGCCTATCACCTTCTTCAGGAGTTTGCATAATGTTTTGTTGAATGCTTCTACAAGACCGTTGGCCGGAGCATGATACATGGAAGACTTGTGCTGCTTGAACTTGTATTTCTCACATAGCTCGTCAATGAGTTGGTTGGAGAACTGTTTTTCATTGTCAGTGATAATGTAGCGAGGCACACCATATCGGTGGATGATATGCTCCATGATGAAACGGACAACATTTTCCTTCTTGACTTCTCTTAGGGGTACGGCTTCAGCCCACTTGGAGAAGTAATCTGTTGCAGCTAGGATGTAAGCTTCTCCTGCAGATGACTTTGGTGCGATTGGTCCTACAACATCCAATCCCCATGCATCGAATGACCATGAAGCCGTTGTAGGGTGTGGTTCAGGCGGTTGATGTATGAAGTTGGGGTGGAATTGGCAGGCTTGGCACCTTTTGGCATGTTCCAGGCAATCTTTCACCATGCTTGGCCAGTAGTAACCCATCCTTTTGAGCTGGAAATGTAGCTTTGGTCCAGACTGATGCGCCCCGCATACACCTGAGTGTGCTTCTTCCATGGCTTGATTGGCTTCTTCCTCACCTAGGCATCTCAGAAGTACTCTTTAAAAAGAGTGTCGGTAGAGTGTTTCTTTGTAGTAGAGAAAGTGAGGTGCTCGTCGACGTATTTCAAAGAGGTGTCTAGGATCATCCGGAAGTTTTCCATGCTCCAAGTAGTCGATCAGTGGCTGTCTTCACTCTTCAGTGTCGACTGGAAGTACTGAGATGACGTTTATATCATCCAGTGGCATTTCAGTGATAAGCGGAATCACCCATCTTTGGCAAACTGGCACGCCTGCAGCTTCGTCTTCTCCTAGTGTCATGCTTGAGGCTAGTTTGGCAAGAACGTCTGCCATTTGATTTTCTTTTCTTAACACATGTTTTAGTGTCACGGCCTCAAACTTTTGTAGCAGTTGAATTGCCCGCCAGAACTATAAGACGAGATCATCTTTCCTCACCTCATATTTAGTTAAGAGTTGATTGATTATAAGCTTAGAGTCGTCATATACCTCAAGGGCTGTGATTTCCATGTTGATCATCATTTGGAGCCCAATGATCAGTGCTTGGTACTCAGCGACGTTGTTGGAGCATAGTTCGCTTAGTTGGAAAGAGTAAGGTAGTATTTGCCTTTGTGGCAACATGAATACTACTCCTGCCCCCGCTCCGTCTGCTCGTGTGGATCCGTTGAAGAACATCGTCCATGTCGGGAAGATGTCGGTGTAAAACACCCCTTCGTCAGGCAAGTCGTCTGAGATTTTCCAATCAGCTGGGATTGGATGATCAGCAAGGAAATCTGCTAGTGCTTGTCCCTTGACGGCTTTAGCTGGGATGTAGACGATCTCGTATTGATTAAGAAGCAATGCCCATTTAGCTAGTCGTCATGTCAAGACTGGTTTAGACATGACGTATCTGACTGGGTCAGCCTTAGCAACCAGGTGGATAGTGTAAGCCTGCATGTAATGCCTGAGCTTCTGGATGGCGAATACCAAGGTTAGGCACATCTTTTCTATCGGGGAGTAGTTCAACTCAGCGCCGGTGAGAGTTCGACTGAGGTAGTAGAGCGCTCATTCTTTCTGGGATTCATTTTCTTGTGCTAAGAGTGCTCCAACTGAACTTTCCTGAGCAGCGATGTACAATATGAGCGGCTTCCCGAGCACAGGTGCCCCCAAGACAGGTGGACTTGATAAATACTTCTTCATGAGTCTGCTGAACGGTTGACAACGCCCTGCAAGGTTGGAGATGAAGCGTCTAATGAAAGCTAGTCTTCCTTGTAGACTTTTTTAGCTCGTGCAGGTTTCTTGGCTCAGGCATGCTTTGAATGGCCTTGATCTTTGATTGGTCCACTTCAATGTTGCGGTGCTTGACAATGAAGCCGAGGAACTTTCCAGAGGTGACGCCAATGCACATTTCAACGGGTTCATCTTGAGGTTGTATTTTCGCAGCCTTTTGAACACTATTCGTAAATCTTTTCAGTGATCAGATCTTTTCTTTGTCTTGACCACCACATCATCTACATAACATTCTACGTTTTTGTGTAGCATGCCATTGAAGATTTTCTGCATTGCGCGTTGATATGTAGCTCCAGCGTTCTTTAGACCAAAGGGCATCACCTTGTAGCAGTAGATACCTTTTGGAGTACAGAAGGCTATTAGTTCCTCGTCTTCGAGAGCCATGCGAATTTGATTGTACCCAGAAGAGCCATCCATGAATGACAGTGCCTCGTGGCCAGTGGTTGCGTCCACCATGATTTCAATGATCGGCAAGGGGAAGTCGTCCTTCGGGCAAGCGTCGTTGAGGTCTCGGAAGTCTACACAAACACGTATTTGTCCGGATTTCTTAAGGACAATGACGATGTTGGAGATCCACTTGGGGTATTGCACCTCTCGAATGAAGCCTGCCTCGATTAGCTTGTCAATCTCAGTCTCAATTTGTGGGATGAGCTTGGATCGATAGCATATTTGAGTTTGCTTTATCGGTCGCGTTCCAGGCTTAACTGCAAGATAATGCACAGCGATGATAGGATCAAGGCCGGGCATTTCTTTGTAGGTCTAAGCAAATACGTCTTTGTACTCTAATAACAGCTGGTAATATTCCTCTATCTCGTCCGCACTTAGTAGTGCACTTACGAAGATAGGCCTTGGTTCCTCGCTTGTGCCTAAGTTGAGTTCTTTGAGATCATTAACCGTGGCTTGCCCCCTCATCTTCAAGCTGTGGTAGCGCAGCAGTGACATCTTCCTTGAGGATTTTGTCTTATTTGCCTTCATGGATCGTGATGTGGAAGACATCTTGGACCTCTTCTTCAGCGCTGTTCTCTCAAGCTTTGTATTGTTTTGAGTCATGAAACTCTATGCAAGCACGGAGTTGCCCTGATTTTTTTAGGGCAACATTTAAGTTCTGTCCCGAGTCCATGACCTCTTGAATTAAATTAGCTTCGATCATGTTGACAATCTCAGCTTCATCTAGGCTTAAAAGTGTATTAACAATGGTTTCTTGCCCCTTTTTCGACTGGTGAATTTGTGGATGCAGCGTAGGCTTCATGTGTAATTTCTTTAGAGCGACATAAGTCCATCCTTCATCTTCGCTTGACTTGGAACATGCCCCCAACGATCGAGGTGAAGATTTTGAGTCGAAAGAGCCAGAAATGACATCTTCCCTAAGGATTTCATCTTCTTTGTCTTCTTGGATCGTGACAGGGAAGATGTCTTGGACCTCCTCTTCAGTGCCGTCCTCTTGGGCTTGTTGGCATGAAGATTGTCCAGTATGGATGATGGTGCGTCTTCTTACTTTCAGCGATCCATTTGTGTCAACCTCCAAGATTGCTTGGCGCTTCATCCTTGAAGGAATTGAGCTTCGAATATCGCCTTTTTCTGCTAGCCCGTCGAGCTTTTCTTCCTTTGACGTTGTCTCCTTATTTCTAGAAAGCTTCTTGCTGTCTTCAAGTTTTTCCAAAGCTGACCGACGAGGAGGAGGGCTAGCCGTGTTGCTTCGCTTCTTAGGTTTTGACAACCTTTCAAAAACAGAGCTTTGGGATGTTGGCATGGTAAGCTTCTTGAAGACGGAGGTTCGGTTTTGACAACCAATGCGACTAAGTGCTGACATTCTGGGTCTTGAACGATTCATCCTATCGATGACTAACGGCCAGGGGGCAAGTTTAAGCTCCTCTTGATCTTGCTCAATACTCACGCTGATGTATTGAGTGCTAGCGTTTTTCGTTTTGCTTGAAATCTTCACGGGTGCATTAGATGTGAAGCCAAGTCCAGCTTTGTTATTGTCCACTCCATAACCATGCTTCTTCAACTTCTTTTAAGTCTTGGTGAGGTCATGTTTTTTGTCATTGATTGTGTTTAAAGCCTTCTTTCCAAGATTCGAAGAAGAAGTGAAGTCGTACCTAGCCTTCAACATGAGTTTGTAGGCATTTGGATCAAAACCTTCTTCGGTCCTCTTGGTTGGAAGAAAGCTTGGTTCCACCCCCTTCGGCAGGGCTTTTATGAAACCTTGTGGTGGTCTTGCAACCTTAGCGTTGCCTAGCTGTGTCAGAGGCAAAACTGCATTTATCTTGAGCAACTTTACATTATCCTTATGCCGCTGTGCATCGGCTTTGCTTGCTCTGGTTTCAAACGGGGATTGACCATTCTTTCTTCTTGACATTGAGATGTATCGGAAAACAGGTGTGTTTGGTCCATTTGAGGGCGTCCTACGCTCTTTGGTTGTTGCAGGTTTAGCAAGCTCATCATCATTTTTGCTTGAAAACGGCATAGCTTCTCCTTCTTGCTTCTTAGGCATGGCTTGCCACTCCTGCTTTTTAGGTGTTGCTTTGCCCGTGGATTTGATCTCTTTTGGAAGAGCTTCGGGTACCATGTCTTCATCCATGTAGAACTTGGCGTCTGCGAAATGTGATTTGGCTTCGGTGAATGGCTTAGTGTCACCATAGATCACCTTCACTCATTTTCTGTAAAACTTTAAGCATTGGTGAAGGGTGGATGGTACTACTCCATTCGCGTGGATCCAAGGCCTTCCTAAGAGCAAGCTGTAGGAAGTTCTTGCATCAATCACGTGGAATATCATGCTTGACTTGAGTTCACCAATGGTCATCTCCACTCGGATCATGCCTATCGCTCTTTGTCCTCCTTGGTTAAAACCTTGGATTAGTAAACGGCTTAGGGATAGTTCATCCACCTTGATGCCGATTATGGTCATTGTTGACTTTGGCATGATGTTTATGGCTGATCCACCATCCACAAGCATACGGTTAACTTTGTGCTCCCTTACGTATCCCGAGACGAAGAGATGACGATTGTGAGGCTTTGATCTCAGCAATAAGTCTTCATCTGTGAAGCTGATCGCGTCTTGGGCAGCACAGCATGTGGCACATTCGTGTGGCCGAAGCTTCAAGCCTTCGTTCTTGGTTTCTTGTACCTCATGGTCGTCAGGACTTGCCAAGGTCGCTGCTAGTGCTCTTCGTATCTTCTTTGGCAATCGTAGCGCTTCCTCGATGCTAAAGTGCGTTGGCAGACTTTCTTTGGGCGTGAGGGTCTTTTCTTCCTCAATAGTGGTGGCTTTGCCTTTTGAAAGTTCTTCCATTTCCACCTCGACCATGTGACATGCAGCGGTAGTGCACTGTTGAAAGAAGTCTTCCGGGAAGTACTCGTGCAAGGAGACAGGAATGCGTGGCTCTTGCTCCATAAGTTCCTCAGCATTTGTTGGCTTAGCAACTCTTATATTTCTTTTAGGCTTCCTATTGTTGCGGCGGCAGTGCTTTCTCCCTTGCTCCCCCTTTAGCCTTGTGGCTTGCGGTCTTGGCTTCTTCACCTTTTTATAGGTCACCAATGTCCACCCTTTTTCATCATCGGTAGGTGCGTCTTGGTTGCTTGCCCCCAATGATGGTGGTGCAGAAGGTACTGTGTGGCTTGAGCATTCGCGGGAAAGGTCAGGTGTCACTTGGAGAGGCACGGGATCGAATGATCCAAATGCAATCGTGGTAGTATGTGTTGCGGCCATGTCTTCAAGGTCGAGCTCGATTTTCCCTTGTTGAGCTAGCTTCATGATGAGCTCTTTAAGGACGAAGCACTTGCCAACAGGATGACTCACGATACGATGGTACTTGCAGTACCTAAGATCATTTATGCGATTCATCTATTCAGGACGCTTGCATTCGGGTAGCTCAATGACCTTCTTTTCTAGTAAGTCATCTAACATTGCAGCCATGTCAGAGTCAGGAAAAGGGTACGTCTTCTGCTCCAGTTCCCTCAAGGTGTTTTTATACCTGTCTTGGGTGCGAGAAGGCTCACCTTTCTTTATTTCCTTTGCTTTGTTTTTGGAGGAGATCTTGATGGGTGTGGAGGAAGTTTTGATGGGGATAGTGTTGACGGTAAAAGCTTCCTTGGCGGACTTCTTCCCAGTCTTGTGTACATTTGTGGATAACACCTTATCCCTCTAGAAGTCAGCGACCGGCTCCTTTTTCCCATGATTGGCGATACTTAGCTCCATGTCATGGGAACGAGTTGCCAGCTCCTCAAATGTTCTTGGTTTTATGCCTTGGAGGATGTAATGTAACCCCAGTGCATGCCTTGAACGCACATCTCAATGGCGGAAGTTTCAGAAAGCCGATCTTTGCAATCCAGACTTAATGAACGCCATCTATTAATGCAGTCGACAACAGGTTCATCCTTCCACTGTTTCGTATTAGTCAGCTCCAGCATGCTTACGGTGCGGCGGGTACTGTAGAAACGGTTGAGGAATTCCTTTTCTAGCTGAACCCAACTGTTGATAGACTCTGGCTCGAGGTCAGTGTACCAGTCAAAGGCGTTGCCTTTCAGCGAGCGCACGAACTGCTTGACGAGGTAGTCTCCCTCTGTTCCAGCATTGTTGCAGGTTTCAATAAAATGGGCGACATGTTGCTTTGGGTTTCCCTTTCCATCGAACTGCATGAACTTTAGTGGCTGATAACTCATCGACATCTTCAAAGCGTCAATCTTCTTGGAGTAGGGTTTTTAGTATAGTACGGAATCATGCGAGCTTCCTTCATACTACTCTTTGATGGTGTTGGCGACCATCTCATGCAGCTGCTGGATAGAGAGAGATCCCATGAGCGCCGCTGCTTGGTCTGGCTCCCGCTTCTCTTCACTTTCTCCAACACCGGAGGCTCCTCTTCTTCAGCGGCTTCTTTCTTTAATGGATTAACCATTGGGTCGACTTTCACATTGGGCTTTGCATCTAGCTGGTTGACAAGTGCAACGATTTGCAAGTCTTTTTCCTCCACAGTTCATGTGAGTTTTGCGATCGCTTCGTTTATTTGAGCTAGTTGCTCCTCAATTGAAGTTGCTCCGGTAGTCATGACTTGCATGGTTGTGCTGTCGCTCGAGTTGGCATCAGAAAGCAAAGACTCGGAGTACTTCCTCTGGCTTTCCTCCCTTGGCGCCCTTAGCGAGGCCAGGGTGATCATCGGTTCGTGCCTCGAGTGCTCTTGTGCCTTCAGCGGAGTTGATGCAGGGGTGGAAGAGGTGGCAGAAAGAGCTTTTGCCTTGCTTCGAGTTATGATGCCCAAAGTGCTACCACTTGTGAGGACGTTCTTGTTCTTTGCGTTGGTTGCGGGACCAGCTTGAGGCTTCTTTGATGCCATTGATTTTGAGATGTGTTTAGGTTTCTTGAACGGAGAAAGAGATGAGAGGTAGAGATGGTCCCACCGGGCGTGCCAAATTTGTGAACACGGAAATTCCTGCGATGAAAGAGACAGGAACACATGTACAAAATAATTTTTTTTTTTTTTTTGTATTAATGATTTTGGGGTTACAATCTCTTTTAACTTGATCCTCTGATTCGATCTCCGTAAGATGTTGGTTTGTGGATGTTGTTGATCCAAGGGCCGTCGGGGCTTGATCTTAGATGAACAAGAAGTTTCTTCAAGGGGCCATTGGTGGCTTGATCTTGAAGGTGGATGAATGTTTCTTCAAGGGCCGTTGGTGGCTTGATCTTGAAGGTGGATGAACGTTTCTTCAAAGGCTTTTAGGCTTGATTCTTGAAGGACGATCATTGATCTGAGGGCCATCGGGGCTTGATCTTGGAAGAACGAAGAGAGTTTTCTCGATCCTTCGGGATTTTCTTGAGGGCTTTTAGAGTTTCAAACCTTCAAAGTTTTTGGTGTGATTTGAATTCTCTTCCAATTTGGGAGTAGAGAAAATGTATGTAAAAATCCTCCTTTGATCCTTTAATGGAGAAGTCTATTTATAGGCTTTGAGAATGAATTACCACCATCCTTTTGTTTTGGTGGATGTTGTAGGTGAATTGGGTGGTTTGTTGTAGGTAATTTAGGTGGATTGTTATAGCTGAATTGTTGGGTTGTAGGTGAATTGGGTGGGTTGTTGTAATTTTAATGCAATGGCCAATATTTATTTCACCGAAATTTCAAAGTCTACAAATGTAATTTTAATGCAATGCAACATTTATTTCACTAAAATTTCAATGTCTACACCTTCATCAACCATTTTTTCATAATCAATTCAACCTATCGTCTACTATTTTTGCAGAATCAGTTCAACCCGTCGTCGACCATTTTTGAAGAATCAGTTTAACCTCTCTTCGACCGTTTTTGCAGAATCAGTTTAACCCGTCATTGACCATTTTTGCAGAATTTATTCAACCCATCCTCTTACAGTTCAACCCATCCTTGACCATTTTTGCAGAATCAGTTCAACCTGTCCTCGACCGTTTTTGCAGAATCAGTTCAACCCATCCGTAGGTCAACCCATCCTCGACCATTTTTGCTGAATTAGTTTAACCCGTCCTCGATCATTTTTGCAGAATTAGTTCAACGCAGTTCAACCCATCCTCGACCATTTTTGCTTGATTTGAAACAAGGCAAAGGCCAGGTCTTCTAATTCATAATTTGTTTGATTTGAAACTTATCTTAAATTGGTCAATGGAAGGTTATCTGTACTAAATCGTGTTTGATTTGAATATCATATATTTAAATATCATATACTATAAAGCAGCAAGAACATCTTTCAATCCAATTTCAAGGCACATTGAACTTGAAAAGGGAAAAAAGAAGGGAATTATACTTGTCTAACAAATAATTAAAAGTAGATGGGAGCTTTAATTGTCCAATAGGAATGGGAATGCGATGGTAAGCTGGGTAAAGGTAGTAAATCTACAAGTTCATTCATTCATTTGAATAATTAAATGAAACCAATATTTCTTGAAGATAGAAATAGAGAGAAAAGAGCAACGGTTGAAGAAATATAAGTGTGAAAAAGATTTTTCCACTATAAAGGGTAATTTTGTAACTTACACTCTAGAGGGAAAAAAAGGCAATGATGTCATTTTTCACATGTATTAACTTTTGTTTCTTTATGAAATGTTTAAAAAGTGTTGTCTCAATATATAATTTAGTATTAAAAATATAATCTAAGTGTAATTTTTTACGGGAGTTTTATATATATACACAAAAACTTTTGCTATATTTCAAGGAACTTCATTAGTTTTTAAGCATGTCACTGAGATGAAGAAACATAAAAGCAACTAAAGCCCAGCCCAAAAACATGGAAACAATGTTTTAAAATACCAGCAATACCCCTAAGGGCTGGTTTGGTATTGCTGTGCTTTGAAAAAAAGCTGCTTCTGTTGTGCTGTGAGAATAAGCAGCTGTGAAATAAAGCAGCAGAGTGTTTGGTAAACTTTTTTGTAAAAGTGCTTTTGAAAAAAAAAAAGCAGTATTATAGTGTTTGGTAAACTTTTATGTAAAACAGATGTGAAAAAAAGTCTGTTTTTCAAAGCTGGGTTTTGCAGCTTCTTGTTTTTGGCTTTTTTTTCACCCAAAACTGTGAAAAAAAGCTGAAGCTGAATGTTTACCAAACACCAAAAACTCTCCCAGCTTTTTTTCATAGCAGCTTTTTTTAAAATCACCTCAACCCCAAACTGGGGCTAAGGCTTTAGGGCTGTTAATAAAACTCAGCCCTCACAACTCCAACAAAATTAATGAGCCATAAGCTCAACCCATCATGAACTATTTATGCATAATCAATTTTGAAACTATATGCGAATCAGTTTGTATCCTTTATTACTAGAATCAGTTCAACTAATCCTCGACCATTTTTGCCGAATCAGTTCAATCATTCATCAACCATTTTTTCAGAATCAATTCAACCTATCGTCGACCATTTTTGCAAAATCAGTTTAACCCATCTTCGACCGTTTTTGCAAAATCAGTTCAAGCCGTCGTTGACCATTTTTACAGAATCGATTCAACCCATCCTCTTGCAGTTCAACCCATCCTTGACCATTTTTGCAGAATCAGTTCAACATGTCCTCGACCGTTTTTGCAGAATCAGTTCAACCCGTCCGCAGTTCAACCCATCATCGACCATTTTTGCTTAATTTGAAACAAGGCAAAGGCCAGGTCTTCTAATTCAGAATTTGTTTGATTTGAAACTTATCTTAAATTGGTCAATGAAGGTTATCTGTAATAAATCGTGTTTGATTTGAATATCATATATTTAAATATCATATACTATAAAGCAGCAAGAACATCTTTCAATCCAATTTCAAGGCACATTGAACTTGAAAGGGGAAAAAAGAAGGGAATTATACATGTCTAACAAATAATTAAAACTAGATGGGAGCTTTAATTGTCCAACTAGGAACGGGAATGGGATGGTAAACTGGGTAAAGGTCGTAAATCTACAAGTTCATTCATTCATTTGAATAATTAAATGAAACCAATATTTCTTGAAGATAGAAAGAGAGAGAATGGAGCAACGATTGAAGAAATATAAGTGTGAAAATGATTTTCCATTATAAAGGGTAATTTTGTAACTTACACTCTAGAGAAGAAAAAAAAAAGGCAATCATGTCATTTTTCACATGTATTAACTTTTGTCTCTCTTTGAAATGTTTAAAAAGTGTTGTCTCAATATTAAAAGTATACTCTAAGTGTAATTTTTCCTTTTACGAATACTTCAAAATTCGGAATGAGTAGACTTGGATTTAAATATTAATTGAATACACAGAGTTTTGTAAACTACTTTAAAATCCAAAATAAACATACCCGGATTTCTGTGAAGTTTTTTTTATCCCAGAGTGGTACCTAAAATCCTATTTTGGGACACTTTCATACACCCGTTAAGGTTACTATTAAATCAACTTTTAACTGGTGACATAGCGTTCACGTGGATAATGACTAAGTGTCACGTGTCAATATGGGCCCAGATATTAAAAAAATTAAATATCAAAATTAAAATTAAAAAACTAAAAAAATTAAGGGCTTGTTTGGTATCCGATTTGAAAATTTTTATAATTTCTCAAAACATTTCTTAAGAATTTTTCTTAAAAACTATTTTCTTTAAAACTCAAAAACTTTTTTGGTATGCAATTTAAAAATTTTAAATCTTACAACTTAAATTGGACAAACAGATCCAAAAAGAAGGGGTCGAGAGAGAAAGATGAGAGAGGAGTAAAGAAAGTAAGAGATGATTGGAGGAAAGAGAAAGAAGTGAGAGGATCGGAGGAGATAGAGAGGAAGATGAGTGAGAGAAAGAACCAAGAGAATGGAGAGAGCAGATTGGATGAGAGATGAAAAAGGTAAAAAAAAAAAAAAAGGAAGGGGGAGAGACAAAGAATAAAAGAGAGATATATTTGGAGTGAGAGGGGAGGTGGAAGAGAAAAGAAATGAGTGAGTTTAAGTTTAAAAACTCTAAAAACTCACTTTTTGTGTTTTTAGAGAATAGATTATATTTTTTAGTTGGTCTTGAGTTCAGTTTTTGAAAATAGTCCTACCAAACAAGTTTTTAAGGCCTAAAACTTCAAATTTGTTTTTGAGTTTAAAACGTTGGATTCAAGTAAAGTACCAAACAAACTTTAAATTTTTTTTCTAGGCCGTCTCCTACCTCACCCCCTACCCCACCCTCCCTTTTCTCTCCACTGCACCCACCAATCTGCACCCACACTCCCCGCATACCCACCCTCAATTCTCTATCTCTCAAACCCTCAATTCCCTCCCCGTATTTCAATTACCTCAATTTCTTTAATCCAATTTCTAGGGCTAGGACATTTCTCAATTTCCTCCTCGCATTTTAATTCCTTTCAATCCCTCTGTCGTTGGCCGATTTGATCTTCACATATCATCATCGTTGATGGCAACAAGAAGAAGATAGGCTGTTGATAGCAAGGGGCGAGGCCGAGGCCGAGGGTTACGAGGTCCGTCGAAACTTCGCCGTTAAATCGGTCACAGATCTGCAAGTTATTATGACCCAATCTCGAATCTTTACTCAACCTGCAAGTAATGGGCAATAATGGAGGAAAAGGAAAGAAGAGAGAATGAGGAGCGGAGCTCCTGTTTGTTTTTGTAAAATTATATTTTAATTCAAAATGATCGTTGTTGCTCTCACACCAAAGGCGTGTACATATAGTCCCCCTTACATCACTTGCCAGATGGCAGGAAACCCACTCAACTAATTATTCTCTTAATAAAAGTCTCACTTACACTAACTAATTCCTGATTATGATTAAGCTAATCACAGATCCTAACATTACCCATCCCTCAAGCAAAACCTTGTCCACTAGGTTTTTCAAAATTTAAAATTAGGAAATCTAGTTACAAAAGTGTTATAGTCCTCCCAAGTAGCTTCTTCTGG
Organism: Heteromeles arbutifolia; assembly: GCA_024362995.1. NCBI lineage: Eukaryota > Viridiplantae > Streptophyta > Magnoliopsida > Rosales > Rosaceae > Heteromeles > Heteromeles arbutifolia. The sequence continues at coordinate 28,180,483 of JANCRC010000012.1, read as the reverse complement.
GGTGCTATCTCCCACATCTATAGGGTTTCCCATCAGCACACCATCATCTCTTACATCTGGAAGAACTGAGGCAGGTATCACTTGTGGTCTGAGGTGTATCTTTAAGCAACTCACATGAAATACCGGATGTATTTTTGTGGTTGCTGGCTGTTTGAGCTTGTATGCTACTTTTTCCACCCTTTATAGTACCTCAAAAGGTCCATAGAACCTTGGAAGCAGCTTGTGATGAAAGTGAGTATTAAGTGACTGCAGCTGATAAGAGACTAATTTGAGATACACCATATCACCCACTGCAAACTCTCTCTCAATTCTGAATTTGTCTACTTGAACCTTCATCCTATTTTGAGCTATGACTAAATTGGATTTGAGAATGGACAACATTTTATCCCTTTCCAGCAAGTTTTGCTCCACATCATCCAATTTAGTTGACCCCAATTCATAGGAAGCAACATAAGGGGGAGGGTATCCATAAACTAATTCAAAAGGGGTAAACGTAATGGAAGTATGATAGGAGGTGTCGTAATTCCACTCTGCCCAAGCTAACCATTTAACCCATCCATTAGGTTGTCTTCCAACAAAACATCTTAGATAAGTCTCTAGGCATCTGTTTAGCACTTCAGTTTGCCCATCTGACTGTGGGTGATAGCCAGAGCTCATGCTCAAAGTGGAACCCTGCAATTTGAAAAAATTTCTCCAAAAGTTGCTGAGAAATATAGGATCTCTGTTACTCACAATGTTGGTAGGCATGCCATGCAGTTTGAATATATAGTCCATAAATGTTTGAGCCACAAATGCAGCAGTGTAAAGGTGAGACAATGCAATGAAGTGTTGACACGCCCCGATCCCGATATTCCCTGAATACCAGGATAGACACGTGCTGGCCGACACCCGAAAGGTGACGAAAGCCATTTATTGAATGCAAATGCTGAGAATAAGGAATAAATAAGACTTATAAATATAAGATAAAGAGTATGCATTTAAGGACCGTGTTCAGAGCACACATCTAATCTAGAACACTAAAAGAATTAATATAAAATTGAATGAACAAAGGAATAGGTCCTACACCGAGAGGACTCGAAGATACCGATACGGAAGTGCCTTGACGCCGGGATTGTATGCCTCGATACTAAGTCCTGAAGGGGGCGCAAAACAAACATGAGTGGACCAATTTGATATACATATAGTAAAACAGTTATCAACGTACTAACCCCCAGGTTTTATGAAAACACATATATATATTGTGATAAACATAGGTTTTCCGAAACCTAGCATGCCGTGCACTGTCTCAAATCATAACTTTTATATAATAATCTCTAGTGAATGTCCAATATAACTCTCCAGGCCCCATGCCGGCTCCCCATCTCTGAGCAGACAGTCAGAGGAAATAACCCTCAGGCCCCATGCCGGCTCCCCATCCCTGGTCTTAAATGCCAGAGGAAACACCCTGCAGGCCCTATGCCAACACCAAATTCTTCGCCCGGGACGGACCGGAAAACTATCCCTACGTCCCGTAACGGTAAGGACCACTAGGTAAGTACAAAACCATTAAACATACGTACATTTGAAAGGCATCTTCATAGTATAAAGTCATCCATCATCTATACTATAAAGAGGTGTTCGAAACGTATTCTAAATATCATATCGTCATCCATCAGATATTCTATAAGAATACGGGTTATAGAAAAAATAGTAATAATTCAAAATAACTTCAATAGGCACGATATCTCATAAAGCATTTCATAAAACATACTCATCAAATCATGCTTTTCATGTATGCATTTCTACTATAAAACATGCATTTTAGAAGGGGTCCACTCACAGTACTTCGCCGTCGAAAGCTGCGCAGACTAGTGAAGACAAACACGCCACAACAATTGCCCCTAAACACATAAAGAGTACATTTAGTCAAACTCTACTCAAACGACTTAATTTGGAAAAACGGACTTCGGAAACGGGTCCAGAACGTCGAAATTAGCCTAGGAGAAGTCTCGAACGAAAACCCAAAAAGTCAACCCAAAAGTCAAAGTCAACCGTCAACGTTGACCAGTCAAAGTCAACGGTCAACGTTGACCGGGTCAACGGGTCAGACCAGGTCAACGGGTCAGGGTCCGGGTCAAACCAAGTCAAACGGGTCTGGGCTTGGGTCAAATGGGTTTGGGCCGGACCGAGTTGGGTTTGGGTTTTGGGTCCAAAGAGTTTAGGTTTTAGGAAAGGGCTTTGGGATTTAAAAGGGAAATGGGCTTAAAGGTTGGGCTCGGCAGAAAGGCCCAAAGGCCTGGTTTTCTGGAATGTGGGTCGCCGGACCCAAGTGGAAGGGAAGGCCGGAATTCGGCCGGAAAACCACACAAACTTTAAACGGCCATAACTTTGTCAATAATCCACTAAATCAAGTGATTCAAAAATGAAAGTTGTAGCTCTCGAAGAGAAGAAGAGAATGGTACCTCACATGACGTCTAACTCCCCGTGGTTTGGCCGGAAATCACCTCGAAAGCCGTCGGACTCGCCGGAAACTGGGTAAGATTCAAATGAATATAACTTCTTCAATACTCGATGAAATTGGGTGAAACAAAAAGGAAAGTTGTAGTACTCAGCGAGACGAAGAGATTGATACGTTGCACGCCGGCCAACTCGCCGTGGTTTGGCCGGAAATTGCCTCGAAAGGGGCGGTCTGCATCGACGAGAGAGGGAAAGAACGGTGGTCTCCGCCACTGTGGTGCACCACGGACCTGCCCTGGGTTCGAGTTCTTGCTTGGGAGGGTCCTAGGGTGTGTGTGTGTGTTTATGGGTGTTGGTCACTGGGAAGGAGAGAGCACAGATGAGGAAGAGAGAGCTCACGGGTAGAGAAGAAAAAGAGAGAAAGAGAAGAGAGAGAGTGCCAAAAATCAGAAAAAAAAGAAAAAAAAGGAAAGAACCGGGGAACCAAAATCAGGGGGTGGGCCCCTTGGGCACACCATTTAAGACCCAAAAACAATTTTAAAAGAAGAGGATCTAACCCAAAGTGAAATTTCACAAAAATACCCCTTTTATCGGGACGGGTTGTTACAAGTGTGCATACTTGGTCAGCCTATCCACTACTACAAAGATCACAGATTTTCCTTTACAATTGGGCAACCCATCAATAAAATCCATACTAATTTCAGACCACACCTTTTGGGGAATGAGGAGAGGCTGCAATAACCCTGGACATGCCATGGTTTCATATTTTTGCAACTAACAAACTTGGCATTCATTCACAAACTGTTTAACATCACCTTTCATTCTAGGCCAATAAAATCCTCCCTTGATCCTCTGATAGGTCTTGAGAATTCCTTGGTGACCTACTGCAGAAGTAGAATGGTGTTCTTCCATAATTTTAAACCATCAATGGGATGTGGGGCTGAAGACAATTCGAGCCTTATACTTCAGGAACCATTGTCAACATGAACTTAGATACATTGGAACCAAAAGAAGCTATCTCCTGCACCTCTTTAACCTTCTGTGTAATCCATTTATCTTGCTCTACTTCCCTTCTTAGTTCATCCAGCCAACCAAAGTAAGATTATGTAATTGCTAAGCACTCAGTCACCTCCACTTGATTACAAGTCCCTTAAGTTTGATTCTGAGGTTCAAATTCCCTGGAAAAAGCATCAGCAACAATATTATCCCTCCCATGCATATATTGTATCTCATAGTCATGCCCTATTAATTTGGAGACCCATTTTTGCTGAAAAGAGGTATTGGCCCTGTGGTTGAGGAAGTACTTTAAACTATGGTGATCAGTTTTGATGACAAAGTGTCTTCCTTGCAAATAAGTTTGCCATTTCTTCATAGCAAAAACAATAGCAATTAACTCCCTTTCATAAGTGGATAAAGCTTGGTTCCTAGGTTCTAAAGGTTGAATAGCAAATGTTATAGGTTTCCCTTTCTATTGCAAAACTGCACCAATACCCACCCTAGATGCATCACATTCCAGCTCAAATGGTGCTGAAAAATCTGGTAGTGCTAGTACTTGTGGTGATGCCATGATCTTCTTCAGAGTTTAAAATGCCTTATTAGCTGCGAGACTCCACCCAAAGCTGTCATTCTTGGTCAATTGGTAAAGGGGCTGACAAATGCTTCCATAGTTAGGAACAAGCTTTCTGTAATATCCAGTGAGTCCTAAGAACCCCCTCAACTATTTTACATTTGTAGGGATGGGCCAATCTAAGATTGCTTGTATCTTGGAGGGATCAGCTGCAACACCCTCCTTGGAGACAATGTGTCCCAAGTATTCCACAGAACCTTGCCCCAAGGCACATTTTGATTTCTTCACAAATAGTTGATTCTGCTACAATATTTCAAAAGCTTTTCTCAAATGGGATACATGGTCTTCCCAGGTCTTACTATAGATAAGAATGTCATCGAAAAACACCAAAACAAATTTCCGGAGATAGACCTTGAAGATGTCATTCATTAGGCTTTGAAATATGGTCGGAGTATTGATGAGGCCAAATGACATCACCAAAAACTCATAATGGCCCTCGTGGGTTCGAAATGCAGTTTTAGCAATATCATCTGGGTGCATTCGAATTTGGTGATAGCCGGACCTAAGATCTAACTTGGAAAAGAAATAAGCACCAAAGAGCTCATCTAATAAGTCAACAATGAGTGGTATGGGGTACCTATCCTTGATAGTTAGAGAATTTAGTTCTAGGTAGTCCATGCACATTCTCCAAGTTCCTTCTTTCTTCCTAACCAAGAGCATTAGAAAGGAAAATGGATTGGGGCTTGGTCTGATGAAACCAGCCTCCAATAACTTCTGGACAGCCTTCTCAATTTCTGTTTTCTGCAAGGCTCCATAATGGTATGGCCTGATATTGGGTGGTTGTGATCCTGGCACCAATGGAATCTGGTGGTCATGGCTTCTCGAATAAGGCAACTTAGAGGGAATCACAAAAACTTCCTCAAAGTTTCTCAAGACCTCTTGTAACTCTGTCAACTATTATAGAGTGAGGTTAGAGGCCTCCAATGTCTCCTTGTTCATCAAGTAAAGTAGCATGCCAAGATTAGAGTTGCAGAACTCTTTGTCTAGTTGCTGAAAGGACATCTCCTGAACTAATGGTAGCTTAACAGCATTATGAACCAACTTATATGTTATCCCCCCTTTTAAGAACTCTATAGTCATCAATTGGAAGTCCCACAAAACCAGACTAATAGTAAAGAGCCACTGTACTCCCAAAACCAAGTCACATCCTCCTAATAAAAGGGGAAACAGATCAATAGTGCACTCATAACCCCCAACCTTCAGTGGTATTGCCTTGCCTTTTAAGCTTGCCCTCATTAGCTACCATTACTTCAAAAACCTTAGTGTTGTTGACTGACCAACCCCACTTCTTGAGTAGCTGAAAGTCCATGAAGTTATGAGTACTTCCAAAGTTTAGCAAAATTCTCACAGGTTGATTTTTCACAAAACCCTTAATCTTAATTGTTTGGATTGGTTGTTTGCCATTTGTCCCAAAATAAGCACATTCACTCAACTCCATATGCTGCAACTCTAGAGGTAATTCATCTTTATCCCCACTATTTTCCTCAAGAACTTCAGGACCATCCAAGTCTAGCACATCAAGCATTAACAGTTGTTTATGGGGACACTTATGGCCTCTCACCCACTTATCTTCATAGAACCAACACTCCATCCATTCCTTCTTGTGTTGGATTTCATCGGGGTTAGTTTTTTTTATAAGGGAAAGTCCTAACTCGGGGTCTATTTTGGGCAACAGTGGTCATTGGAGGAACTGAAGGTTTTGAAGCTAGTGCTACTCGAGAGTTAGTGTTTCGACTATCACTAAATTTATGATCAACCTGCACAGCTAGAGCAATTGCGTCATGCACAGTGATAGGTCTAAACAACTTAACCTCATGCTTGATTTCCTTCTTCAACCCACCCAAGAAACAACTCTTCAATAGCGTAGGACTAACATCAGAAGATGGAGTAGTAAGCTTACGAAATTTAAGGATGTAATCCTTTAGGGTACCTGTTTGGCGCAGCTTGAATAAAGACTCGGTGCAATCTTCAAACTCAAACAGGCCAAATTCTTGACAAAGAGCCTTGGTGAATTCACTCCAGGTCGGAGTAGCATGAAGGCAATCCATCCAACGAAACCAATAGAGGGCTTCATTGTCCAGGTAAAAAGAAGTTGTGACCACTCATTGATGTTCAGAGACAGAATAATAAGTGAAATATTGATCCGTCTTTTAGATCCAGGCGAGCGGGTCATCGCCGTCGCTGAAGCGCAGGAAATCCATGTGTTGTTGCCACTGGGGTCGAGGGGTGAACCCTCTGCCGTCGAAATTCTCACGCCGATGATGGCAAGGAGTGTCCAAGCTTCGGCGATCGGTATCCTCAGCAAGGATTGGAAGATGAGGCACCGGTTCGACATTCGGATGATGAGTATCACCAGAAGAAGTTCCCCACATGTGAAAGCGAGTTTGCGTCGAAATTGTTCAAAGCCCACAGCCAATTTAGTATCCATGGCCATAGCATGACCGGATAGAGCAGCGGCGATGGTCGATTCTAATGAGGTGAAGCAAGCATCGATGGAGGATTCCAAGGCAGTGAGACGAGCATCCGTGGCAGATTTGAGAGAATTGTTGATGAAGCGTGGCATACAAGAAGGAGACCAGGATCGAAATGCATACCAATGTTATGACCCCAACTCGGATCTTTACTCAACCTACAAGTAATGGGCAACAATGGGGGAAGAGGAAGAAAGAGAGAATGAGGAGAGGAGCTCCTGTTTGTTTTTGTAAAATTATATTTTAATTCAAAATGACCATTGTTGCTCTCACACCAAAGGTGTGTACATATAGTCCCCTTACATCACTTGCCAGATGGCAGCAAAGTCACTTAACTAATTATTCTCTTAATAAAAGTCTCACTTACACTAACTAATTCCTGATTGTGATTAAGCTAATCACATATCCTAACACAAGTCATCTTTTTGAAGCGGACCAGAGAGGGAGTTGTTGGAGAGGTCGAGGTTCTGGAGGCGCAGGGGGTTGCAAATCAACGGTGGTAGCGGCCCGGATAGGGCGACTCCGACGACACTGTGGTCAGGGAAGCCAAAGATGTTCGTGCAGGAAATGCCGCTTCAGCAACATGGGTGGGGTTTTAAAAAGAGGATTTTGGGGTTTTAAAAAAGGAAAACTAATGAAAAGGGCTTGAAAACTTTGAGTTTTAACGATAAAGACAAAATAAAAGGTAAAGTGAATAGTACCAGGATTGACTTTTTAGTGTAAAAATATGATTTTTTGTTAAAATGAACCGTATTGGGACCTTTTCTTTAAAGTTTCATTTTTTTTTTAAAAAAGCAAGAAAAAAGGACTAAATAGAAGCAGAAGGGAACCGGATCTCCTTTGGATCCAAAGGAACTAAGCCCACTCATCAAATGATCCGGACCATTGAAATTTGATCCAACGGCTACAAACAGGGTGACCCTCTAAAAATTATAATAATTGTAGCCATTTAATCAAATTTTAATGGTCCGAATCATTTGATCCTTGAGCTCAGTTTCTTTTGGGCCGAACAGGTTTCGGTTCCAAGCAGAAGAAGAATGAAAGAAAGCAAAAATTTTAGCGCGAAAATTATGACGCCCAACAATTCCCGCCACACCACCTTCTTTATAACCCCTTTATCAAATCTGAAAACTGCAAATCCATTGATTATATTGCTCCCCACCTGTTTGTGAAAATTCCCAAGCCAACATTTCAGCCTATTCATTCAGCAGCCATGGTGATTAAGCTCAAAACAATTAGCCCCGCCAAGTTCTTCGGAAACACCCTCCCCCGCCCCCGCATCTACGCCGATGTCAAGTTCAACGACCACCGCGTCGACCCACCTGCCGACATCCTCGACCCCCTACTCTCGTGGACCAACGAGGCCCACTGCTCCCTGGGCGGCCTCAGCTTCAAGCGCCTCTGGCAAGGTTGCGACAAAACGCCGGAGGTTCTTGGATCTGATCAGTGAAAGCGATGAGGAAGAACACGAGGCGGAGGTTGTGGAGGAGAGGAGGCTTGTGAAGAAGCTGGCGGATGAGTTTGATAAGGTGACTATGGAGGCTGGGAGAGTTAACAGCACGAGCCCTTCAAAGGGTTTGAGTGGCGGATCGGAAAGGACTCGTAGTCGGAGATCGGAGGACGATGAGGCTGCTGAGACTGTGTTGAAGGTGGCAGAGGAGGTAAATAACCTGAGTTTTAAGGACAGGAATTTGAAGGGTAAAACCAGCATGGGAAAGGAGAACAATCAGGTCTCTGGTACTAGGACTTGGCCCAGATTGGCAAAACGTAGCTTAATGTTGATGTCGTTTGCTTTGCATTTTCAGATGTATGAAAGAAAAATACACATTTATTTATTGGTGTTGAATTGAACAACAGAAATTGTGCTTAGCCATTTTTATTACTATTCATTTCATTAGATTGGGGTTATGCGTCCGACAACATACATTAAGAAGATCGTTAACTTCTTCGCACTCGATTGAAGTTCTAAGCCAACAATTTCATCTTTTTTCTTGCATTCCTTGGGAAGAAATAAGACTGGATTGTATCAAATATTCAAATGTGTCGTGCGCATGAGTGGATGTTCTTAATTTCTGTTTTAGGGGTCGAGCACGGGGGGTGTTAAATTTTGCTGGAGCTTGGTGTTTTATGCCAAATTTTCGTCAAACCGGTCAATTTTAACATTTTGAGAATGAAAAAACTTCACTCCCCTGTCAATGTTTCATCTGTATATGCACAAGTCAAGTAGGAGTGAGATGAGAGCACGGGAAAATAATATATGGTGACAAGTCGTTTTCGTGTGATTGCATAGCAAAATGCTGTATAACTGCATCAATTGAAGTTCGGAAGAAGATATCGCACCAGAACGAAAGCGGTTGTATAAAAATCAAGACCGCGGCAGTCTGTAGATATCATTACAAGAGAAGTAGAGTTATCATAGAGAGAGCTATCAGACCTATCCAGTGCTTTAAAACACAGTTTCAGGACTGCAGATACCCTTTCTAACAAGCAAAGCAACCTAGTTCAATAGTTCAAATGACTTCTTTTGGCTGTTAATCTGTACTATTTCATCACGAAAAGCTTCGATAACATCACAATTATAACATTTTCTATAACTTCCAATTCATTCAAGATGAAATCACATCTTCCATATGCTGTGCGAAGAATATGGTACACAGTCGAACCTGCATCTCTCCTTTAAGCACCGTCAAACCGTAAATATATAACCCCAACCCCCCCCCCCCCCCCAAGGAATTGAATTTTTCTGCTGACAAAATATAAGCATTTCACTTTCTTTGCGAACACAAGTCTTTCAAATTTCGCTGTTGTTGAGTTGGTCCCTTGAGTCTAGCCAACCTGCATGATTGTTCTACCATCAACTTATACTCGGACGGTCTTTTCCACGGAACAATCCCAAATTCATCATTATACTCGTCCATTCCTTCAACGAGAAACTGCCAGGCTAAAGCACCTGCTCCAGACCGGTTTTTCTTGGCAGATTTGTATATCACGTCTAAAATAGTTTTGTAAAACCTCTCACGCTGCGATGGTTCAAAGTCCTTGTTCTGGTTTGACAATCCATATTCAGTGAACATGACAGGTTTATTCAGTTCATTGTCCCCGTCTTCAATGTGAGAACGCATCCACTTGGAGACAAATTTGAGGTTCTCGTGAAATTCTTCATCATGGAACCTACCCAAAAAGTGAGGATGAAGTGAGTACTGGTTAGATGTACCATAAGGAATGTACAAGGCAAACATCCTTTCACAAAATTAATTTATTACAGACATGAGGTTGGGAGCGCTGAACTAAAGGATAGAAAAGACCCAATTACATTCTAGAATGAAACAAATGTAATAAGAGCACATGAGATGACTAAATACCAATGTTTTAAAAGGCTCGCCCCAGGGCGCACCTAGGCGCCCTGTGAGGCTGGGCTTGAGGGTTGCCGCCTCTATTTTGAGGGAGTGGGCAGAAGGCGTCGCCGGAGCCGCCTAGACATGCCTTAGGGGATTTTTTTTTTTTTTTTTTTTTTTTTTTTTTTTTTTTACTCCCAAACCCAAATTTTGGGTAGGGTTTTAACTGCCTCATACTTCTTCCTTGCACTATCATCTCTTTGCCTTTTTTTTCTGATTTTTATTTTTTTATATAATGGATGTGTGTGCTGTCTGCGTGCATTGTTATATGTGTGCTCATTATGCTTTTCATCCTCTATTTTATATATATAATATAATATATGTATATATATATGTGTGTGTATGTATTTATAATATATGTGTGTGCTCAGAGTGATTATTGATTAATAATCTTCTTTTTTTTAGGGAACTTTAACGAAAAGCTCCCGGTACTGTTCACTTTAACGAAAAACCACATTTTTACACTAAAAAATCAATCATGGTACTATTCACTTTACCCCTTTATTTTGTCCTTATCGTTAAAACTCAAAGTTTTCAAGCCATTTTCATTAGTTTTCCTTTTTTTAATGTAATATATGTGTACGCTCAGTGTATATATTAAAAAATTTAGGTCCCGCTAGGCTTCGCCTCACACCTAGGCTGGGCTATCCCTAGGACGCCTCGCCCACGCCTCATGCTTTTAATACGTTGCTAAATACTGAATAAAATCTAAAATAGACTACAATATATACTCTTGCCAAATAGTTAGAGATATCATGTTAACTTTGACCACACATTCAATCATGAATCCACATGGTCAATAATTTGAATTGAAAGTATGGAGAAAATGAACATGTTCCTATGCTTATAATTATTCTCTCAAGGTCCGTTTGGTGGACTGGATAGGATTGGGCCTTAGGGATAGAATTGGACTGGCAGGGACTTGTAAGAAAGGACTTGTTAACCCATGTATAAGGATAGGTTAGATATCCCACGCTGTTGTGGATTCATAACCCATTACGTCCAGTCTTGTCCATCTCACATTTTGACACAACAAACAAACGATTGGACTCAAGTCCATTTTAATTGGTCACAACCTATCCCAACCAACCCACCAAATAGAGCCTCAGAGGTCGTTAAATTAGTTCATTCTTTTAAACCGTTTCAAAGTATGAATGACGAGTTGTATCACTGTACATCTCACCCCGTTCATATCTAAGTTAAAGACTTAGAGAATTGCACTTATTCAATAAAGGTCCTTTTTCAAGATTTGAATTTAAAAAAGGTGCTTAGATCCAAGGGTTAGCATGGATAGTTTGCTCAGGTGAGCTGATCTGATCAGATCCAAGTTAGGGATATGTGGCATGCCTCTGCATCGTTTAATCAATTATGTAAGATGCATATCTGATTATGTAGAGAGGGACCATCCATGCAAATATATATAAGATTTCTAATAAGTTGTTGGTAAGATCTGATTTCCCTCATATCGACTTGAGAAATTTCATGCAATGTAAATCAACATGCAAACGCTTACCAATGGTCAGGGTAGATATGAACAGAGGCAAAATCAATATTGGGGATCTTGGAGTTGCGAATAAAATCTGATCCAAGTCTGGATGCCCACATTTCTGGATTCGCAGTCAACCTTTCCGGGCTTTTAGGACCATAAAATCCTTCAAGGCCCACGGTCAGTAGGTGGTTCTTGTCAATTGCTTTCACAAAAGCTGACATTTCTTCTATCCAATCCTGCAACAGTATAACAGACAATTAACTCATCTTCTAATAGGAGAGGTTACAGAGGCCCACGGTCAGTCTTAAATCTAATATATTTCTGACTGAATTTCAGGGGAAATGAGAGTATTTCTGGGAAAGCAAGGAATCCATCATGCAAAACCAAGTAATTCCTACTAAACTGGACTGGACACCATTCCCTTCTCTGGTAGGAACAACCAATGCAGGCGATCTATCATACACCTCCGGATCAGCAACAAATCAAGTAAAATTAGAAAGAAAAAAAGTGTGTTATTTTGCCCACAAAACATCAAATTTTACACATACCTAATTTGGTTCCACAAAAAATTAAATTAAATTAAATTCTCGTGGAAGGATATATAAAATGTATGTATACAAATTAAAAGATCTTGTGACAGTTTGAATTATAGTACATTTATTCTTATTTATTCATAATTGAAGGCAGTCTCAATATTTAAAAACATACTTGGAGAGTGTCGCCTGAAGCATCAGTTATGCAACGAGGTTCGTTTATTAATTCCCACCCGAAAATGGTAGGATCATTTCTATACTCAATTCCATTGAGAGTATTCTTCCTTGTTAGGATAGTCTGGAGGAAAAAAAGAAATGAATTAGAATCGGTTATAAACTTATAAATCATCATAGCACCAAAATTGATAAAAACAAAGATTCTTGCTGTTTCTGTTATTTAAGAGAAACAAACCACTGAAGGAAAAGTACTGGCCTATTCAGGACACCAGCAAGATACAAAATCATTTAACTCATAACATTCAAACACTTTAGAATCCACAACAGTTAAACATGCCCTCAATAATGTTATATTTACAAATGGCTACCAAATCGAGAGACATCACCTGTATCTCATAAATCTCAAATGCCACAACCCTATTAATGGTTGCTCGGTGCTTTAAAATTCATAATTTTCCTCAACTTCATGTGATCATGAGTAAAACAGTCTGGCACTCAGTTCGATCCTTCCGTTTGTATCTTAGTAGGAACAGGGGAAAGGGAAGGTTAAGAAGGAAAGGCCAAAGAATGAAAGATATTTCAAATCCTTCTATCCACATGATTCTGTACGAGATCCAAATGGAGATGTAGTACAATCTTTCCAATTGATCGGGATATTCAGAGGTTTTGCAGTCTTAGTCATTATGCTGTGTGACCATTTTGCGACCAAAAAGCTTACGTTACATTATGTGTCACCAAATGTGCAGCAACTAAAACCTAGTAGTGTTTCGTAGGTCATCTTGGCAGCAAAACTTTGTCCCCATTCATGGCAACATAAATACTTCTGGGTGAACTGAAGTATCCTATGAAATATTGGGGCTCCCACAGTTTAACCTCATACCAAATTTTGTTTCTTCTTTTCAAACTATAAATAAATGTAACAATGGCATACTATAAATAGTTTTCTACTCATCAACAAGAAAATATAAGATTATGAGAGCATCCCCAATCATGCTCTCTATTTTATAGCAAACGTTTAGCTTAAACTATCAAAAGGTTATTTTAGGAGCTCTAAAGAAGTTGTACTCCAACCTTACTCCCTAGTTTAGAGAGTTATAATGACTATCGAGTCAATAATTAGCCAATAGGAATTAATCATTTATTTAAAACAATATTAAAACAATTAGCATTAATTATAGAGAGCCACTAGGAGCTCCTTTCTCCCTCCCTATATTTAGGAGCTCCTAGATGAATCCCTATCTTAGGAGGTGGATAGGGAGCATGATTTGAGTTGATATATATATATATATATATATATATATATATATATATACACATATATTTTTTTTTTAAATCCTCCCTAAATTCTAGTTAGGAGCTCATTTAGGGAGCTCATTGGAGATGCTCTGAGCTGTCAAAGTATCATCAAAGAGCAGTGCAACATTTTGTTACTGGGAAGTAAAGCAACAAGCAAAATTACCTTGACGTAGTTCTTGAAATAATTGCGAATAGATGGATCGAAGAAAAAGGAATCATTGGAAGCACTCAAACCAACACCTTCTTCCCAAGCCCACTTTACATACTGAGTCTTCCCGCCATATGCTTGCAAATTATTAACTAAGCAAAGAAGCAGCCTGATGCCCTGTTGTCTAGCTTCTACAATGACATGATCCAAAGCCTGTCACCAAATTAAGTTGTTATAACAATGAACAAAAATATGGAGAAAGATCATCAAAATGGTACTTCTAAAGATAACAAAATAATGGTAAAAAATAAATGGTATTCATTGGTACATGCCACGTAGCGTGGGCACCTTCAATTAGCCTGGCTTAAAAATGTATTATGAACAGCAATAATAGAACATGTAGAGAATTCCACTATATTATTCGTTAGGTGCAAGCCAAGAAGTTGAAAAAATATGGCAGAAAGCAAACGTAAATTTTACTACATTATTGTCCAAAACATTTTGTGTTAGGTCTCTATTGTTAAGAATCCCCTAAACATGACTTGATGATCTTCCAATTGCGCTACATTCCTGAACGCATTAATCAGTATCAAAACATATAAAACTTTGTCTCAACCCTCTTCTTGTGTTAATCCCACTTTCAGAAAGCAAGATAATCTCTTAACAAGGAATCACCTGACCTGACCTGCATTTAGTTTGGGCAAAAAATGATCATTTACTGTCTTAGTTATATGGAACTGTAATTTTACTACTTCAGTTGCAAACCTTCACTGATAATACATTCATGTATAGATATGGCAAAACATGATCACCACTTAGGTAAACCCCAAATTGAAGCACCCAAACAAGTACACAGAGAAAGGTCAGAACTCGATCGCATTAAACAAAGTCTCGAAATTTATGTTAAATGAACTCCTAAGGCAAAGGTTTCCCACATAACAGCTATCAACATTTGCAATATAAAACAAAAGAAATGGAAAATACATGGATTATGAATAATACCTTGAACACTTCCTCATTGAAGTGACCAGGGGAAATCTGGAGGGCATTGTACTCGCCGTCGTTAAACGCCCAAGTCCGGCAGACAGTAAGGCCCATTTTCGCACCGGCTTGCAGAATTTGCCGGACCCTCGGCTTTCTATACTCATCCACACTTTGATCCATCAACCAGTAAGAATTCCACCCATTAATGTAAAATGCCTTGCCATCCAACATGAACCGAGTCCCATTCCTCCCCACAAAACTCAACTTCTTTTCGTCGCTAACATTAGAACCCAAGTTACCGAAAGACATGTAGATGAAGGCCACACAGGACACGAATCCGAGAATTGGGTAGAACAGACCATTTCCTGCAACTACCATTTTCTTCTTCTTTGCAGAGGACCTCAAGATCATAAAAAGCCCCAAAATTTGGGCAGATTTGAAGGATTTTTGGACACCCTTTTGGCTAAATTTCAACAAAATCCTGAAATTATTGGTACCCAGATGAGGTTATGATCCTCAGACCCCAGATATGAACACCCAGGTCCTTCTGTAGGTAAAAAATGTATACTGGTGTCCTGACATGAAAGTGGAAAAGGAGAAAAAGGAAAGTTTATGCAACAAGGGTGGAGGAAGGTCTGAGGGCATGTGGGGAATATGGCACAGAAATCAGAGCTAACATGTTCAACCAAGAAAACAATAGTCAAAAATGGAGAAATATTATCAATGGAAGGGGAAGAGAGAGAGGGAGGGTAAAGAGAGAGAGAGAGACAGAGACAGAGACTCGTGGGTGTGTGGTGCGGTTGCAGTGTTGGTATCAAGCTGTTTGCTGCCTGGTTGTGTTGTGTTTAGATCTGAGATTCTGAGGTACCTGATTTCACTGCTTTTCTTCAATTTTAATCTTTCCCTGAACAAGTTTGTCTTGTTCAATTTCAGTCTCACCTACTCATAAAATTATGAAAACAACTCCAATTTACAAAAAGAAAAAGGTTAAAAAGGAAGTAATATTACATGCTCACACCTCACGTTATTGCCACATTAATCGAAGTTTAACAAGCGATGAATTGATCTGGTGATTAGTTTCTTTTTCTTTAATTCACTAAATATGTGTTTAAAGTATCTTTTTGTATTGAAATATCTCGTTGATGACTAATCTAATATCTAAATCTAATAAAATTTATCGTTTGATCAAAAAACAAGTAATTGACATCTCTCATCTTTTTAAAGTAAATCGGTGCAGAATCTCGCTCATAATTAAAAAACAAATCAAGTTTCAATCTCGGTGATTTAGATTGTGGCAATGATTTTGAATTTTATACTGAAAAAAAGAGAGTTGATTTTGGACTTCTTAGATTGACAGCTCCCAAAGATCAATCATGTGATATGCTTTCTTTATATTTGTTTGGTGCATTTCTTTGTGTTAATATTTTTTCTTTATATTATTTTGCAGAATCCACTACACCATACTATTTTGAAATTACCAAACGAAAGCTTCTTATAATATTAATTTACTTCCCAAATCAAAGCAACTAAAAGGGATTAAAAAAATACATTGTATGGGAAATCGCAATTAAAGGTAATTTTCTTTTTCCCCGAAAGATAGAGCTATATTAAAGACGAATAAAGATGTTTACATCCTGCGCAAAGAAATTAAACAAAAAAGCTGGGCCAATACAATCCCAATTAAAAGCTCGACCCTCATTAAAAACATACTTAGCCATCAAGTGAGTAGTACGGTTGCACTCTCTAGGCACATAAGCAAAAGTCACTAACTTCAACCTTGCGCTAGAACCTCAATGTCACCAAGAATACATTCAACGCTGAAGTCAAGCGCTGCTTCCTTCCTTAACATCAGAATTATCGTCTTAGCATCAGATTCAATGATAACATCATCAAACCCGTGGTTGATGCAAGCCACCAAGCCTGCACGAATTGCATAAGCTTCTGCAGCAGCTGCATTATGACAGTAACCAGTACCAAATCCTCCAGCAACTTGGAGCAATCCAGCAAAGTCACGACCCAGCCAGCCAACCCCCACACACATTGTACTCTTACACCAAGCCGCGTCAGTATTTATCTTGATAATTCCGTACCTTGGTTTCTGCCACTGCACACACAGTCTTCCCGCACCCTTTGTAGTCTTGGGCGTCTTTGGGGAATCAGCGACAGTGTCCTGAGCCAGAGACGCTCTGTACTTAGTAGTGCACTTCCTCCAGGCCTCCAAGACCTCCAGAGGCTGACGATGGATCCCATTAAATACAACCTCGTTCCTATTTTTCCACAGTCTCCACAGGCCAAAGGCAAAATCTTGATAGATGTCATCCCCATTAGCCATGTCCTTGACCTGAACACCAAACTTTTCCCAACTGTCTAAGAAATCACTTCCCTCCAGAATATGGGAATTTAGGTGCAGAGGAGAACAAAACCAGAAAACATGACTGAGTTCACACCGGAAGAACAGGTGGTTTTTAGTTTCGTTAAACGAATTACAAACACCACACACATTGTCAATCCTCATATGGCGCCTTTTAAGATTGTGTCTAACAGCTAGAACATTGTTACAGCAACGCCAAATGAAGATTTTAATCTTATTAGGGATCTGTAAACTCCAAATCTTGTTCCATACCTGGTTATGCTTATTAATCTCACTAGGGGCACCTCGACCTTTCCTTCCCAAAGCACCATCATCCATAAGTTTCATAGCCACTCCCTACCCAAATTTGACTGAGTATATCCCATTCGTGTTATGGTGCCACACCAATCGATCACAAAGGCCAGATTGGCTTAAAGGTGTGCTTAAGATTGGTAATACATCCTCATGGTTAAAGCCATCCGTGATCAAATCAGCCTGCCAAAAATTAGTAGCCAAGTCAATTAAGTCACTAACCATAGTTCCTACACAGGTTGCTTTCGGCAAGACTTTAAAAGTCAAGGGTTTAAGAAACCACGGGTCCTCCCTGATATTAATACTGACTCAATTTCCCACCCGTCACCTAAGTCCTTGTTGCAACACATTTCGAGCTTCAAAGATGCCTTTCCAACCCCAAGACGTGTTCTTCCCTCTGGTAGCTTCCCCAAAGGATCTCCCCGGGTAGTATTTGTCTCTTAGCACCGATGCAAGGATGGACGACGGGTTTTGGGTAATCTGTCATCCAATCTTGGCCAAGAATGCGAGATTCCTTGAAACCCAAACCACCAGCCTTTTTTTGCTTCATTAATCGATCCCAAGAAATCCAATGGACTCCCTTACGCTAATCACTACCCCTCCACCAGTAGTTTCGAATGGCTCTCTCGACATCTCGACAAACGCCAATAGGAAGCTTGAAACAGCTTATGGCGTAATTCGGCAAGGCCATGGCCACTGCTTTCACAAAAACCTCATTCCCAGCCTAGGACAGATACTGCTCAGCCCAACCCAACAACGAGCTTTAATCTTATCCCGAACCTCAACAAAAACCACTTTTTTTTAATGCCCAAAATCCGCTTGCAGGCTTAAATATTTTCCGAATCTCTGTTTGCATTGAATCCCCAAGGTTTACACAATTTTCACCTTATTTCATTTCGGGGTATTAGCACTAAAGAAGATCGAGCTTTTGGCCAGATTAATCTCCTGCCCAGAGCCCCGGGCATAAATCTTTAAAACATCTACTACACCTCTCGCCTCTTCCACCGTGGCATTCCCGAACAAGACAAAATCGTCCGCAAAGAAGAGATGTATTAGAGGAGTCCTGGTAGGAGTACTCTTAAACCCATGAAGAGCCCCACGCTCTAGACCCCTTTTAATTAACATAGAGAATCCTTCAGTACAAAGGAGAAACAAATAGGGAGAGAGAGGATCTCCCTGTCTTAGCCCCCTTTCCGACCGGATAAACCCAGTTGGGGACCCGTTTACAAGAATACTGAAAGAGACGGTAGAGATACATTCCTTAATCCACATACAGAAAAAAGGATCAAAACCCAAATTAGCCATCATGCCAATGAGGAAGTCCCATTCAACATGGTCGTAGGCCTTAGCCATATCCAGTTTGATAGCCATTCCAGGTTGGACCTCATTTTTCTGGTGAAGCAGGGAGTGGAAAATCTCGTGCACCACAAGGATATTATCCTGAATTTGCTTCCCAGCCACAAAGGCATATTGATTATCCCTAATCAGTTTCGGCATCACCTTCTTGAGCATATTAGTTAGAACTTTGGTTAAGATCTTGTAGATGACATTAGATAACACAATAGGGTGGTATTGCGACATGTTTTTGGGACACTTCACCTTCGGAATGAGCACTAAGTTAGTGTGGTTGAGTTTCCGAAGAAGAGTACCCCGAGTGCCAAAAAGCTTTAACAATCTTTATCACATCCGCCCCCACTGTATCCCAGTGGTCTTGGTAAAAACATCTAGAGAAACTATCAGACCCCGGGGATCTTATAGGAGGAATTTGATAGGCAGCCTTAATAATTTCGCCGTCAGTAACCGGTGCAGTTAAGGCACGGTTATCCTCGAGAGAAACTCGGGCCTCCACGTAGCTCTCGATCTCCTCCATTTGATTAGGCCTACAAGACTGAAAAAGCTTAGTAAAGTAATCAGTGGCCGTAGCACAAATCCCATCAATACTCATGCCACACCCCTTGGGAGTCTTCAATGCCACCAATCAGATTGAACCTTCGTCTTTTCAGAGTTTGAGCATGGAAAAACTTAGTATTCTTATCACCCTCTCTGAGCCACTGAGTTCTAGATTTGACTTTCCAATAGTCCTCATCTTGCTTATGCACAATTTTGAGATCCATTTCTTTTTGCTTTACCACATCAGTGGCGAACCTATTAGAACTATAGGCTACCCTAATCTCCTCCTTCAACTGATGAATCATCTTCTTGGAGTTCCTACATTTCCCTTTGTACCAAGCCTTTAACCTTCTCCTAAGATTTTTCATTTTTTCACAAAAGCGGAAGGCACAAGACCCACCAAACTTATCTCTCCATTCCTCAGTAACCAAATCACGACATTCGTACATCCTACTCCGGCGGCCATCAAACAAAAATTTCATTCCCCTTCACTCCGGGATCTTCTCAGTAGAGAGAACCAGTAAGGCATGATCAGACATTTCCAGCACCACATGCTTAATTTTAGTGTCAGGGTACAATTCGTACCAACCTATTGTAACCAGCCCTTGATCAAGACGATGTTGGATTGGCAGCGAATCCCTATTGTTTCTCCATGTGAAGGGGTAACGTTCATAACCCAAATCCATGAGCTCATTCCAGACCACTAGTTCTCTGAAGTCATGCATGCTAGCAGCCGACCGATAATTGCCACCTTCTTTCTCTTCGTTACATAGGATGTCGTTGAAGTCTTCTATAAAAAGGCAACGGTCCATTTCTTGGTCAATACGCTTCGTCAAGCCTTGCCATTGATCCCTTCTCTTCTTTTCATTAGTGCTAGCGTAAATTGCAAATAAACGCCAGTTACAGTTTAGTTTCTCATCCCAAAGCTTAAGCTCAATCAAGAATTCCTCCGATTTCATCAGCATCACTAGAGACTCTTCTCTCCAGAAAACATAGAGCCCACCACCAATGCCTCTTGGCTCCACTGCAAACAAATACTCCATTCCTAAACTTCTTTTCAGATGGATATAGCTCATCCTCTTATTCTTAGTTTCTAACAAGATAACCACGTCAGGGGTATGAAGCCGGTTCTGCTCCAGCAAATTGTCAACTGTCAGGTCACCCCCAATACCCTGACAATTCCAAGTGATTATCTTCATGGAGCCTTGGGAGACCCCTTATGGCTAGTCTCCTCCGCCATAACAGATAGGCTTATCCTTGGTCGAGTAAAGTTTGGCTCCTCAGAAGGATTGGACGTTGAAAGTCCCGCTTCTTGGATCCCTCGTTTTTTCCCTTTCTGCTCCTTCAGCACAACCTCAATGATAAGAGCCAGCTCGAAAGGGTCATCATCCGTACCCATTTCTTCCACGCCAGTTACGACTACACTTATCGGCCCATCAGCCTCCACCCTCTAGCCAACATTTCACTACCAATTCCTTCAGTACCAATTGGTTCACTATTTAAGTCAAAACTTTGTCCAGTTTCAGAGGACACACCTGGCATAGTGGCCTGAACATCCTGCTCAGAAATTTCATGGAGGATAATGTGCTTAGCTCATTCCCCATCACTCATCCAAGTCCGATTAATCCAGCATCAAATGCAATTTCTCTAGCCTTTCGGGCTTCCTCATCTTCCTGTCGTTGATTACGAATTTTTTCAGCGAGCTTAAGGCCCCATTTGCCATTTTTACTCAAAGACCGACGGGGTTTACTCGGGAAGATGGCAGTGTTAGCCTCTTCCACATTTACCTTATTTGTGCATCCGCTTCCACTGAGAGACCTGGAGCCCCCAATTTATGTATGACTGCCCATACCCGAGGCCGTAGATGATCGACCAGATCGTCTACCCCCGTCCTATTCTTCACTTCGATCATCTTTCCATCTTTAAGTTTCCTTTCGTCCACCACCAGATCCCCGTGATGTTCTATTACTAGTACCAGCACCCAGAGGGTTACCCCGCAGATCCATAACTGCGTCCAAACCTTGGAACGCAAGCTCATCCCCCCGCTCACCTAAGTTTTCTACTTCTTCCTTCCCAGCGGCCTGGGAGCCTTTACAGACTCTTGTGGCATAACCCATCAAACCACAGATTAGACAGTATTTTGGAAGCGCTTCATACTTAAAGTCAACCCACATTCTTCCTTCATCAGGAAAGTTAACGAAAGTACCACGCATGAGAGGTTCACGGACGTTGAATCTAATTTTCACTCGGAGGAACCTTCCAATACAGTCTCTGCTTCCAGATTTGTCCACCATTTTGACTAATCCTATGAGTCCACCAATGGATTCCGCCATCGCCTGAGTCATACTTAGGATGGGAACATTGTGGATCTGAACCCATAAAATGCCAAGGGATAGTGGAGCCCATCTATTTAGCCCACTATCCGTCCAGTCCGCAACCATCACCAGATCATTTTTGAAGTACCAAGGCTGGTCTGCATCCATGACCCTTTGTAGATCCCTTTGACCGGCAAAACGTGCCAGAAATCTACGGTCACCAATGTCCCTAATGGATACCCCTTCCCGTCCCCGCCAAAGTGACATAAAGCAGTCGATAAAAACTTCCACATTCACCTCATTGGAGGTGATAACTTCAGCAATCAAGGTATACTGGAGCCCCAATAAAGCGCCTTCAACATCTTTCCTTTGAATGATGATACCACCGAGCTCTTTCTCGGACAGCTTTAACTTAGACCCAAAGCGAAAACCCAAATCCTCCAGATCCTTCTTGGGTATGTCCTCATCCATGGCTGGGATGACCCACTCATCTCAAGATTACTAGCCCCCCCCCCCCCCCCCACACTACACTTCCAGATCTCCTACCCCTAAAAGAGAGATATCAAACCCCAGATCTAAAATCTCCGCAGACAACCCCTAATAACTACTAAGAATACCCCCAGTTTTGACCTAGATCCAACAGAAAACCACTGAATGACCACAGCCCCTGACAAAGAAAAACACACTCTTTCATACTTACCCACCGATCAAAAGCACCGAGAAATCCTCTAATCAAACCCCAAAGAAAGAGCTGAATCTGTAACCACAGAAAGAACTTAGCCGCTAGCACAGACGGAACCCCCTCATTGCGAGGAACTTTTTTTTCTTTCTCCCCCCCTATATTTGAACCTTTAACTTAATTAAAGGTAATTTTTGAAGGAAAGAGATTTCTCCGCATCTCTCACACCAAAGGCCCCGGATTGATCCGAGCTTTTAAAATTTGATTCAATGGTCAAAAATTATTATAATTTTTAAGTGATCAAAACAGGTGGGTTGTTGGATTAAATTTCAAAGGCCCGGATCACTTAATCCGAGGGCTTTCGTGGGAGAGATTCGGAGAGGATCTATTTCCATTTTTGAAATCAGTAATCTAGTGAATAAGTTTGCGAGTAATCTTTATTACAGTGGTAGAAAGGTGTTGAGTTCTTACATGATGATGTGAGTTCAAACTTCGTCAGTGTCTAATCTAACAAAATATACCTTTGATAAAAAAAATCTAGTGAAAAAAATATAATAAGCAAAACAGTTGTAAAATGTTGGTGTCAACTCTCCAAATATTTAGAGTCCAATGCAATAGTGCATAAACAAATTTTGGATACAATTCCTCGGATTTGGATCCTCTCCTGAGCCAATGGAGAGGATCCTCCTGACCAAGTATTGTGGGCCGTTGGATTTTCATCAAACGGCTACAAACAGGAGATCCCTTTAAAGTTATAACATCCAACGGCCCACAATACTTGGTCAGGAGGATCCTCTCCATTGGCTCAGGAGAGGATCCAAATCCCAATTCCTCCGATAAACAAGGACACGGTTTTCCTAAATGTCAGACCCGGTCTTCTCATCACCCTTAATTATATAATGTCAAATACAAGTTGCATTATATTTGGTTAAAATTTAGTAATTGATATCATAAATGTTGGTGTATTTAATTGAGATTTTGAAGGTTTTATTAGATTTATAAATCTAGGAATTTTGATGGAGTTTACTTGATTTGTAGAGATTTCATGTAAAATTTTGATTCAATGCTCTCGAAATCTTAGAGGAAGATGTGAGATTGTGAATGCATATAATAGACTACGAAATCTTTTCAATTCTCTCAAATTCCTCAATTTTTTAAAAAAATTTAAAATAAATTCCTAATTGAGTACACCTAAAACATTATAAACTTCTTTATAATCATAATTGAATAGACCTAATCTATGAGAATTTAAATAAACTATCTTAAAATTTTAATTGAATAAAGACTGAATTCACTTAAAATCTAATTTGAATACCCTTAGATCCATTAAAAGAATTAAAATCTCTCAGAATTCAAATTGAATACGACACTGAAATCTGCCATCAGCACCGAACAAAATCTAAACAAATGGAAATAACCAAGGAAGCAAGTTGCGACGGTTCGAATACCGGTTAGATATGCCGAAATGAGGTTTATCAGCACAAGTTAGTTGCTTCTCTTCTATTTTTGGTACTAAAAACATGAAAACAATTTGGGAAAATTGAGATTAAACACAAATATAGTTTGTTTTAGCTCTCTTTTAATCTCCTTACATCTCCAATTCTTTGGTAACGTATATTAACTCCTTAACACTCTTTACGTAATGTTTAAGATTGTTAGTGAGTGCTACCATCAATACTCGCTTATTCTATTTTTCCGTTCACCTTATATGCATTTGTCATAAATAATTACACTAATAGGTGGGTAATAGAACAAGTAGATGAGTATATTACACTGAACAAACCGAAGAAATAATTAAACCAAAAAGTGATGATATGGCAAAATTGAGACATTAAAGAAAGTTGTTGGAGAACTATAGAATACAATAAACCACTTTAGGGACTAAAGTGAAAGACTGTTAATTATCAAGGCATTATTTCTAACCATATTTGTATCAAGGCTGCCCTATAGGAAGGACGAATAGAGAGATGTTTTATATGCTTTGTTTCTTATGATGGAGTTGGTAGATGCTTTGTTCCCTCATTGGAAAAAGTCTTTGGAGTTCAAGAATGTAGTTGGAGGTTCTTTTCCTTTACCAAAAGAACAAGGAAAAAGAAAAGGAAGAATGATTCCTTACTTCTTCCTAATTAATGTGCTTACATTGGCACTTCACATAAAATTATATTTGTTAAGTATTGGATTGCTCGGGTGGTTAGATCTTTCTCTATCGCCCATTTTATCTTGGATTCAAACTTATTTTTAATGTAATTTAAAGTAGAAATATCACTTGTATTTATAAAAAAAATATATATATTTGTTTCCTCCTAATTATTTTATTCAATTTTTTGTTAATCTAAATTATGAGAAAGAATTTGAATATAAGCACGGTGGATGAAAGAGTACACCATTCTAATTAACTTTGCTTAACTCAATTTACAATTTTATTCCAATTACTAAGTGGCCGTGCGTGGTAAGAACTATTGTTACCTCTCTTCCGTGTATCTTCACCCACCTTTTAATAAAATATAAATATAAATTACAAGTTTTTTTTTTTTTTTTTTTTTTTTTTTTGTGAAATAACCTTTAAGTACCAAAATAAAATAAAAGAATAATAAGTGTACTCCATCCACCAATTGTCCACACATGCACCTCTATGCAATTTCATAAAATATGTAAGCAAAAAATTAAGTAGAGAAAAATGTTAGGGCCAATTGGGCTCTCGCGCATGTTAATTTTGTCATTATAATTATGTTTAGTAAACCTCACATACATGTTTTTAACGACTATGATCAATTGAGGATGTGTGTGCTACAGACCTTGACATTCCTTAACCAATCACTTCATCTCATAACATAAAATGAGAATTGTTATTAGCATTTTAAGGCCTCGTTTGGCAGCTCGGACTGTACTGATTATTTCTGTCGGATAGGATAAATAGCCACCGGATAGTACTGACTAAATTAGTCGGGCGTTTGGTGCAGTATCGGACTAATGACCGTATTATTTATATTGTGTTTGGTACTATACCGGATAGGAGGAATTTAAAGTATTATTATTTTAAGATAAACTGTAGAGATCAGTTTTAACCATAAAGTATTATCATGTCTCCCTGGGTGGTCCATTCTTAGCGGCCACATCAGATGCTTTCTCTGCTTCTATGTCAACAACAATGGCATCAATTTCAGCTTCTTCAAGTTGCTTCAGACCATGATCCTTTGTCATCACAGCAACTTCTATGTGTTTTCCTCCACTCTCGACAACCTCAAGCAAAGCTCGGATTGCAAGCTTTACAGTTTCTTGCCCAGATCTCTCTGACGCACCCCCCAAACTCCCTCATTCTCTCTCATTTCTTCTTCTTCCCCGACTGTTTGCAAGATCCAGTTGCAGAAGAAGCCCAGAGCCTTCGACGTGCGACGGCCAGACCTCGAGGATCTTGTAGCAGAGGAAGACATTGAGGCCGTAGGCGTTGACAGTGCCGGCAAGAATGACGACGCGGAGAACGACGTTGGCGAGAGGAGATGTCGTGGAAACAAAGTGCGAGAGAGAGGGAAGTGAGCCGGACTAATAATCCACTCATTTTGGAAGGGTTTATTACGCAGGTGTATACCCGACTAAATAGGCAGACTGACTAAATTAATCTGGTGACTATTTTATACGGGAGGGCACCAAACAACTGGCTCTGTATAATTAGTCATATCTGATGCTCTATACGGTGTGCCAAACAAGGCTTAAGAATTTTATTGTACTATTCCCACAAAAATAAAAAATCATTCTAAGAAATGTGTTAAATTATTAGTTTATTATATATTGGGCCCAAGGTATTAAATATAGATGATATCGGAAATATCGGTAGTCCAAAAACACAGAAATATCGATGGAAATATCGGGATATTATCGATATCGATAAAAATTGAATAAAAACCATGGAAATTGTAAGAAAAACTTAATAATTTTTATTGAAACTTTGCAGGATGTTTATTTAGTCAATTATCTATTAGTTTATCACAAAAAATTGGAAGGAAATGCATTGCATGATGGATTTAACTGATTTAAGTTGATTATTTAGCGAGCTGGCAAACATTGTGAGTATAGAAAATATGTAGTAATTAATGAAAGAAGTTTAAATACACCATAATCATTTATATATAATGAATTAGTACAATATTTTACACTTTATACATTGCATAGTAAGATACATGAGTGACTTAGTACCACATAGAGTTCCTATGAGGTTCAAAATGTTCACTATCTTCGTCATCTCTATGTGTAGGGTAAGTGTATTTTAGCATATTTTCACAAAAAACATAAGTGATATGGTGGTCAAAGTGTTGAAGGAGTAAAATGGGAAGGGTTCGAATCCCCTTGGTGTTTTTTTTTTAAATATAGAAATTTATCCTAAATAATAAATATTAGCTTGCAAGCCTTGCAGACATCTTAACGACCATATAAATATTACAGGCTGAATATGTAATCATAAACACATCTATAACGAGTTGGATAAGGCCCAGGTGCGTGGTTGACAAATGGAGGGGTTCGAATCCCTTTGGTGTTTTTTTTTTTTTTTTGTTTTTTTTTGGGGGAAGAACCTTTCCGAAGAAAAGAGACAATTTTATTCCAAACTTTAGATTACAAACAGAGACCCACATACAAACTAGATACATACACACAGATGGGCCTCCAACAAACCCACCAAAGCTCAATTTAGTCCCTTACTTTTCACCCAATCCGGATCTAGCAAAGGGATTTGTTTTTACTTTCAAACAGCCACGTGGCAGTACCCTAACTCTTCTCTCTTTTTTGTTTTCTGTCCCCTACCCGAGACCCCCTTTCTTTCTTCTTCTCTTTCTTTCTTTCTTTGCACACTCTCTTCTCTCTCGAAACCCTCTCATCACTCTCACTCTCTCTCCCGTGATTACCCTAGTACACGGCACCCACACCATCGTTCCGTAGATGGCATCACCATCAAAACCTCGTCTTTCTCTCTTTTCCTCTTGTCTCTGCAAGATCGATGAAACCCAGAAACCTCCGGCGAGTTTTCTTCATTTTCTCCGGTTAGGTAAGCTTCGGGTTTAACTTTATTCGTTCTAGTTGAAGCTTGGGTGTGTGTTATTAAGTGTTATACTCGTAATTTTCCAAGGTTTTGGAACGAGATTAGCTCGGGGGAAAGCTCACCCAACTTCGGTGAACTCGTGACTGTTAAGGAGCTTTCCGAACACCTTCAGCCATTTCACGGCGAACCAAGGGTATAAACTTACTCCTCTATCTTTCCTCTTCACATTGGTAATTAGATCGGAGTCTAAGGTTTGCGTTTGTAATCGGCCGGAGCTGTAGAAGCTCCGGCGTTCTTCTCCGATTCGCACCAGCTCAAAATTTCGCGATAATATCGGTAATATCGCAATATTATCGATATTTTGACGAAAAATCATTGGATAAGTGTTAAAATATCCCCCTCTCACAAAACCGATATTATCGGCGAAATATCACCAATAATATTGGCATTTCAGACATTGATTGACATTGATTGGGCCCCACTGCTACCATCTTTAAGAAAAAATAATTTAAAATAGTTTAACAGTTGTATCCTATTAGTGAATTGTAGGACCGCACACATTAAATAACAAAATTGACTCCACATTTGTTTGCTATAAAAAGAGATTGCTATAAAGTAAGAAGTCAAATAACTCAGTTGCCACGTCAATTAGGACATCTACTATACAGAAAACCATATCATTTATTCTTAGTTGTCCTATTTGATATCTCCTTCAGAGATGGACGAAAACGTTCAAAGTTATGCCATCTCGAGGAGATGAGCAGAAAATCAGTCTTCGTAGGACTCAAGTACAGAAAGTCATCCTAAAGCAAACTTAGGCCTAAGACAAAAATGAAATGAAGCCTTCCGAATTTAGCACTTTAATATGATTTTTTTTTTTTTTTTACAGCAATATGAATTTGAGATGCATCATATTAGATTTATGAGAATAAGAGATTTTTTTTTCCTTCTTCCGAATCTAAAATACAATGAATGATGAAAGTTTTAAGCTGCAGTTATTAGCACTTTAAAATTTTCATTATGCATTCCGAATTTTCTACATTTAGAAATAAAAAATACACTTTACAAAAGCAGTGAGACTTTTGGAGTGTCAAGTGTCAACAACAACACTCAAATTTTAAGATAGGGAAGTGTTATTGGCACTTCAAAAATCTCATTCTACACTTATCACAAGTGTATTTTTCTTTCCTAATATAGAAAGTTTGGAGTGTAGAATAAGATTTTTGAAGTGCTAATAATAATTCTCATAAGATATATAATAAGGTGAGGCTGAATGCACATCCCTTATTCGCCTTGCCTCTAAACCGCCTCTACAAATACAAAGGGTGAAGTTTGTACTTGTTTGATTGTAGTGAATTGTTTTGTTACTGGAAAAGTGTTCAACCACGTTTCACCAAGTGATAGAGTTTTTACCCGGTTGAATTCGATTCGGTAGTAATCTCTCGGAAATCGGTCGGTTCAGTTTTTCCGGAACCAAACAGCAAACAGCAAACAAGCAGAGACTGCTGGTTACCGTGTAGCCTGCATTCAACTCCACCTCCTCCTAATACCAGTTTTATACGACTGGCTTGGTTAAGTTTGGAGAAGCTTGTAAGTTATAAACCTTTAAAGGGAAGAAAGAAACAACAAAAACATCAAACTTCCATCGTCCAAAAATCTTAAATAAAAGACAACGGAATACCGCTTAGTGTAGTTTAAGGTCTTCTTCTTCAACTCACTCCGGCCCAAGCTCCTGACACTAGACTTAAACACAATGCATCATTACATGTCTCTCGCTTTCGAAATATTTTTTGATTCAAACAACATTCAAATCCAATCTAAAACTAGAGAGCGAGAGATTCGAACATGTATTTGTGCCTTCATACATTTGCTTCCTTCCACAATCAATTTTTCAGCATAAGTATTGAAACATTTTTTTTTTTTTGGATGAAAGATCGAAACAAGTTTCATTAGATCAAAAGTGGTTTACAAAAAGGCAGAGATGACTGCCATATTACTGGGATATATTCTCCTCCTCAAGTGTCTACAACAAAAATAGGAGGATTACCAGAACATACACAAATGTAATCTACACTTAGACCATAACGAGCCGAACGATGCACTAAATTGTTGGCTTGGCGACGGATATGGGTACATGTGACCTTCAGTGATTGTCGGGAGGAAGGCCTTCGTGTCTTCAAGAATCCGCCCCATCGGAGACAGCTTAACCAAAAGGTACTCAAACGCCAAAACAATCTGAAGTGAATCACATTCCGTCGAAAAGGTCCTCTAATCGCCATGGCTTCAGCCTGCAACGGAGAGAAGACATCTTGAAAATTTCTGCACATTGCGGCTGCAAAAACCCCGGCATCATCACGCACAATAACACTGACACCTCCAATTCTGTGTTATATAGTTGGCCATAAAGTTGCTAAATTTGGGAAGGATATATGATATACACACGCACACACACACACACACACAACAAATAACAGTCAGATACCAAACTAAGATCAAAACAAGCAAATGTTACAACACAGGGAGGGAGTCAGAGATTTTTACCCTTTCTAATCTAAGATGTTGAAATTAAAACAGTAAAAATAGCATACAAAGTTACAAAACAATGGCTTCAAATTGGGGGAGGAGATAGGGAAAGCACAAAACTTTACCAAAATCCAAAACCCCAACAACCAAATCAGGCAATCAGTCAATCACCTCACTCCCATTCCTCCTAAAAAGTGCAAAATACCCCAAAACAGCACAACCAGCAGCCACCAAGTTCCCTTCCTTCAACAAAATCCTCATCACAATCCCAACAATCTCTCTCGTAATCTTCCTCCCTTCCACCACCAACGCCCTCCTCGGCTTCCCGAAGAAGGCCAGCAGAACCACGATGGCGATCCACGTCACCAGAGTGGCCGGAACCATCACTGCAAGCGCCGCGAACATCGAAAGCAGCCCGAATACCACCCCCAGAAGCACCGAGGCGTAAAGGGCAGGCCATCCGTACGACGACGAAGACGACTGGGGTTGCAATTCGTACCAGGATAGCAAGGATTTGAGGAAGTTCCATGAAGAAGTCAGGAGGATGGCGTATACTAGCACGAATATACATACCCATGTTCTCCTTTTGCTCATAATTCTCAGAATCACCGAGTAGCATGATGATGGCGGTGGGGGTGGGGGTGGCGGTGTTTCTTGCTCTACTTCTGCGGTGGTGTCCGTCATTGAAAGAGGTTGGTATTATTCTGAAAAACCCTGTGAGTTTTGGGGCGGGTTGGCTTTGGGGATTTTGTTGTGCTTCTGTTTTGAGACTGAGTCGATCGGAGAGTTGATGATGGAAAAAAGTAGATGATGGGGTGAGAAAGTGGTGGACAAATGATACTCGCACTTGAAGAGCGTGGGGTTATCTTCCATACAATCATTGATGACGTGTGAGGAGAGCGTGTAGACGCGCTCCTTTTGGTGTGAATTGCAAAGTGTAAAAGGATATACACATGCCCAAGGCAGGGGAGCCTTCATTAGAATAAGGAATTAAACGTTACAACTTGATTTCTTCTTCAATACACGTGGTGGATTTATAGAATTTTGAGTTCATTATCAAAACTGTTTATGTTATAGCTTATTCCGTAAAAATTATTTTTACAAAATATCAATAATAATATGGCTATTGTAGACTTATTTGACTGAATTGTATTCAGAACTACAGAGAGAGGGGCTGTCGGCAAGAGAGAGAAGAGAGAGATTTAATTGAGGTGTGTGTTGTATCACAACATTGTGCCTTTATTTATAATAGTATGATAGATTAAATTCTTACTATAATAGGATTACAACTCTAATAGAATAATAACTACTAAATGGAATATTCCAAGATATTCCTAGATACAATAGGATTTACATAATCACACTCATATTCTAAATATAACTGCAACAATATCCCTTGAGTGTAAAAATACTTAAACAAAACAGCGCATCATATCTTCAGCTAATAAGATAGAACAGTTGATGAAGTCAGCGGCATAACCGGCGAATGCGAGTCTCTAATTTAAGGAAAGTATGCATTTGGAGTAAAACTCATAAAACCTCGCTATGGTAAAACCTAAAGTAGGTGAAAACCTATAGACTAAGGAGAAAAGTGAAAAGTATGCATAATGTATAAAACAAACATCAAACATGACGAAAGTAATGAACTCAACGAAGTATGATCATCCCAGGATGGGTGCCTCATCAAAACCTCATTAGTTAGCAAAAACCCATTGGGAAAAATGCTCCTAATTGTAGGAAAAAGAGTACATAAGGATCAAGTAAGTATGCTTCAAGATACTCCCTATAAGTTAGACATAACTTCCAAATAAGAGAACTATAAGCAATTCAACTCAAATAATTTACACATACTGATTCCTTGGACGAGCTTTTGAAAGTAGACCTAGGCAATGACGTGGTAAAGAGATCGCCCAGGTTGTCCTTGGAACGGATTTGCTTGACTTCAATGTTCTGATACTAATGTTGCTGGTGAGAATAAAAGAACTTCGACGTTATGTGCTTATTGCTGTCTCTTTTGATGTATCCCTTATTTAATTGCTCGATACATGCTGCATTGTCTTCAAAGATCGTCGTTGGAAGGTTAATGACAGTAGTAAGACTACTAGTGCTTGGAATATGTTCTATGACTGCTCTTAACCAAAAACACTCACGCGATGTTTCATGCAAGGCGAGGATCTCAACATGGTTCGAAGAAGTTGCAAGCGTTTGCTTGGTATACCTCCAAGATATAGTGGTGTCTCTAACGATAAAGACATAGCCCGTTTGAGAATGTGCCCTATATGGGTCAGACAGATAACCAGCATCTGCGTAACCAATAAGGTGGGAATCAACCCGATGACCGAGGGGGCGGTGGCTCATCTCGATGATTCGTGGGTGTAGAACAAGCCCAAATTCGTCGTACCCTTAAGGTAGCGAAAAAAGTCTTTAACACCATTCCAGTGTCTGCGTGTAGGCGCATTACTATATCTAACCAAAAGATTAACAATGAAGGAGATGTTAGGTCTAGTGCATTGAGCCAAGTACAATAAAGCACCAATTGCACTTAGGTATGGAACTTCAGGCTCGAAAATCTATTCCTCATCCTCTTTGGGACAGAAGGGATCTCTTTAGCATATAGAGTCTGAACAACCATATGAGTACTCAAAAGCTTCGCTTTATCCTCATTAAAACGTCGCAACACCTTTTAGGTGTAGTTTGATTGATGTACTAGGATTCCATCCGAACAATGCTCGATCTCAAGGCCAAGACAATATCGATTTTTTTCCAAGATCTTTCATTCAAATTCTGATTTCAAGTGAACGACAATTTCCTCAAGCTCTGCGGGAGTTCCGATGACGTTCATGTTATCGACATAAACTGCAACGATCGCAAATCTAGAATGTGACTTCTTTATGAACATGCATGGGCATAGTTTATTGTTCATATAATCCTGACTTGTCAAATATTCACTCAGACGATTATACCACATCCGCCCGGATTGTTTCAATCCGTAAAGTGATCTTCTCAATCTAATAAAGACAGTGTTTTATAGTCTTGAACTATTTGAACTAGTCAATGGAAGTCCTTCTGGAATTTTCATTTAGATTTCCGTATCTAGATCCCCAGAGAGATACGCGGTTACCAAGTCCAAAAGCTGCATATTCAGTTTTTTGAAAACTACCAAACTGATAAGGTAGCAGAACGTTATGACATCCATTGCGGGGGAATACGTCTCCTCATAATCAATTCTAGGGCGTTGAGAGAAGCTTTGCATTATGAGGCATGCTTTGTATCGCACTATTTCATTCTTCTCATTACGTTTCCTTACGAAAACCTATTTGTAGCCCATGGGCTTCACATGTGGTGGAGGAGGAGCTACATGCTTAAACACCTTACGTTTCGCAAGCGAATCGAGTTCGACCTGGATTGCTTGTTTCCAGTTTGACCCATTCGTTCTACGTCAACATTCATCAACGGAACATGGTTCAATGTCATCACTAAGCATGATGTCAGTAGCTACTGTGTACGCAAATGCATCGTCGACAATCATCTCATTCTGATTCCAAACTTCATCCAATACTACGTAGTGGATCGAAATCTCGTGATTTCAGGAGGCTGGATTGTCTTATATAAGAAATTACCATAATCTAGAATAACCTCATGCGTTGGAACAAATGATTGAGCGATGGTCGGATTCAGACTAAGGTTACAAGTTTGTGTCGTTTTCCTCTACCAGGGTTGTGAATCCTTTGAACCAGGGGGTCTGCCACCATCGGGGATGGTTTGACCTTCCCAGGCGGTATTACGGCATACTCAAGGTACGTCTATCCTTACAGACGCGTTTGCAGTGGGTATATGTGATCTCGTCACCTTTGCTATATCAGTAAAAGCATTCGGCATGCTTTGAGCAATGCTCTGAAGATCTAGAATACATCGCATTTCAATTTCAGACTGGGTAGTGCGGGGATCTAAATGAGACATAGTGGGAGCATACCACGACAATTCACGATGTTTTACAGGAACGTTGGCGTTCTTATCTCTCATTAACGACGGGAAGACTGTCTCCCAAAGTGACAATCCACAAAACGTGCGGTAAAGAGATCTCATGTCAAGGGCTCTAAGTAGCGAATATTTGATGGCGAATCATAACTAACATAGATTCCCATTCTTCTCTGAGAACCCATTTTGGTACGTAGTGGCGGCGCTACTGGCACATAGACTGCGCACCCAAACACACGTAAATGCGAGACTTCAGGCTCGTATCCAGTAACCAACTGTAACTGTGAATGAGGTTGGGTAGCGATGGGCCTCAGGCGGACTAACATAGCTGCGTGCAATATTGCATAGCCCTAGGCAGATACCGGCAGTTTAGTTCGTATAACCAAAGTCTAAGTTATCAATTGAAGGTGCTTTATGAAAACTTCTACCAGACCGTTTTGGGTGTGAACATGGGGTACATGATGTTCAACTTTAATCCCAACTGACATGCAATAGTCATCAAAAGTTTGTAACGTAAACTCTCCAGCGTTATCCAGTCGAATCGACTTGATCGGATAATCAGGGTGGTGAGCCCAAAGCTTAATAATTTATGTTAGGAGTTTCGAAAATGCAGTGGTGCATGTGGACAATAAACAGACATGTGACCAATGTGTCGATGCATCAACCAACATCATAAAGTACCTAAATGGTCTGCATGTTGGTTAGATAGGTCCATAAATATCCCCTTGAATCATCTGAAGAAACTTAGGAGTGGTGTGAATAATCTTTGTAATTGAGGGTTGAGTATTCAACTTCCCCAAAGAACAAGTTTTGCATGACGGGAATCCAACGTAGGGAGGTAAATGATGACCATGTGATGATTTGAGGATACGGTGCATCATGTCACATCCGGGATGTCCCATACGGTCATGCCAAAGCAGCAAAGTGCTCTAGAACCCGGGCTCAGGGTCGACCACATGGTGGGTCTCTATGCCGCGAATGGTTATGATGTATAATCCATTCGGGAGACGTTCTAGCTTCTCGTGAATAAGCTTCTGACCATACTCGTAAGAAATGATACAGAGAAATTCAGAACTATTCTCTTTAGTGGTTTCAATATGATATTGATTATCTCGAATGTCTCTAAAACTCAACAATGTTCTTCCGGAACATGGAGAATATAAGGTATCTTTAATGGTTAAGACAGTACCATTAGAACATTATACGGGCTTTTCCGTATCCTTTAATCAGGTTGGATGAGCCTGAGAGGGTTGTCAGAGGTGCTTTGTTAAGTACGAAATTAGTAAAATAATGTCGCTCACACAATATGGTATGCGAAGTAGCACTATCAGCCAGACAACTAACCTCCCCACTAGTCATACCTAGAAATAAATTAATTGAATTGGTCACATGCATAAATATAATTCCATTCATTCATTTAATCAATTCGAGAAATAATATCCATAATTCAAAACAAACCAAAACCAAACAAATTATTCCAAATACTGAGAAAAATTGTCCAAAAATTAAACCATAAACCTAAAAAAAAAAAAGGGGGGGGGGGGGGTTAGGCCATTCTTAGTGGGTTCGGCCACTAAAGGTAAAAACACCCTAAAAACATGTCTAGAAGAATAAAACTTATTTTTCCGTAGAAGCTGATGCCTCTTGAAAATCTGATATCTCCATGGATGTAGTAGCATCTTTGAGATGTTCCACATTGACAAAGTTAGCCTCACGACGGGAATGATACTTGGCAATGACCCGAGGGGTAGCTTTGCATACGCTTGACCAATGATCATATGATCCACAGTGGTAGCACATATCCATTTCAGTGGAAGCCGATTGAACGGTAGCTTTTCCCTTGTTCTTGAAGTTTGGGGCCTTAGTTGAAGTGGTTGGCGCTTCTGGGTCAAATTTCTTTTCTTGGGTGGGCCTTGGGCCCGTGGGTGGGCTTGCCGCCCATTACCACAGCCACGACAATTTTTTCATCATTTGTGGCTGCTAGAATTGGTCACATGAGCTTCAGGCGGAGCGTTCGAGCCAGTAGGTCGAGCTTGATGATTTCTCATTAAAAGTTGGTTCTGCTTTTCAGCAAGAAGTAAAATAGAATCAAATCCGAAAATTTGGTGAACTTCTGTGCCCTATATTGTTGTTGTAGGACAATATTGGTGGCATGGAAGGTCGAATAGGTTTTCTCCAGGAGATCTGCATCTATTAAGTCCACTTTACAGAACTTAAGCAGTGATCAGATTCTACAAACTCCAGAGTTGTATTCATTCACGAACTTAAAGTCTTGGAAGCGTAAATGCTGACAGTCGTGTCTTGCTTCAAGCAAGTAAATGTCTTTTTGGTGATTGAAATGATCGGCCAGAGCAAGGCAGAGGTACTCGGTCTGAAGTGCATCATGGATGTGTCTTCGAATGAAGATCATTGCAGTAGCTTTCTAAGCTTCGTCGACAAGGGTGGTGTCGGTAGGTGCCTCGTTGGTGGCTCTAATACCCTTTGCAATAAGATAAAGCTTCACGTCTTGGACCCACTTCAGGTAGTTTCTTCCAGATACTTCTAGAACGGTGAAATCGAACTTGTTCAAGTTCGACATGTCCCTAAAACGGAGGGTACAGTAAAACGTGGTTAGTCATATGGTAATCTATAGACATACATCGTAGAACATTCGGGTTCTATAGACATGTATTGGTTTAATTTAAACATGAAAGCTACAGGTTTCATGTGGTAAGTTTTGAATGAAAACTTCGGGTTTCAAAATCACTAAATATGAAACTACAGGTTCAATTTAGTTTTATGAATGATTAGTTCATAAATGAGAGATTACTGCAAGAACACAGAATGCAATATGATGATTGAAGTGTAGTGGATTTGAGTTGCTTCGAGAACTCAAGTGTGAGAGCTTCAGGACTACGAAAGGATGTTAACGGTTCAAAGTAAAAAAATAAATTATTGAATCGTTAATGTCCAAAAGTGATCTTCAGGTCAATAATTTTGGATTAATTATCATATTAATGGACTGCATGTCACTTTTAATTAATTCAATAGATCGAGACCAAACGGGGTCAATCGTGGAAGCAAAATAATGAAAGACGGGTCATCTTAGCTTCGGTTGGTGATAAACCAAGTAATAATTAAATTAGAATTAATTGGCGTAAACCAAAGTACCCCGAAAAATATTTGGGCATGATTTATAACGCGGGGATGCCAAAAATTGGCATTAGGTCGAAAAATAATGCAGCCCAACCAAAAATTGGTTGGCTGCAATGTGGGGATAGACCTTGCAGCATAGCTGCAGGCTATTGGGCCACATGAAGGACTTCAGGCCTCTAGGCAGTGTGATCTAGGTAGGCCCAGCAGCAGATGTTGCTGGTTTGGGCCTAAAACCAAGGCACAAGGCAAGCTCAGTCCAAGGCTAGCTTGCAGGTTGGTGCGGGGAAGCCTAGTCGAGGCTGGGTTTTGGGTTTTTGGGTCAAGACAGGTCGAGCCTAGCAGCAAAAGCTGCAGGCAAATGGGTCGATGGGTGGCGAAGCTCAGCAAGCAACACAGGCTTGCTGCAGGCGGGCCAAGGACGTAGGACCAGGCCTAGCAAAACATGGGTTGCTGGTGATGAGCCATGGGTGCTAGGGCAGAGCTCAGTAAACAGTTACAGGCTGTGCTGGTAGGTGGGCTGGGGCTGCATGCCCAATCCAAACCAATCTCAGGCCAAGAAGGCCGGGTTGTTCTTGCTCGCAGCAAGCCTAAAGGGCTGCTACCATGGGTCAGACGTCAAAATGACGTCGTCTTGAGGCATGCTCGACGCGGCTGGGCTGCAAACCAGGACGGTGCTCGGCGTTGGTGCCTAGCGGTGGAGGGGCGGTGAGCCGCGGCCATGCCGCATTAAATTCCCATAATTTTTATTTCATTTTTCGACATCTCTAGGGTTTGAAAAACCCTAAATTGCTTCTAATTTATTTATATGCTTTGACTCACAAATTCCACATAGCAAAATAAATGCATAATGCATGAAATGTATATATATTGACAAATATATGAATCATAGACAATATATATATATATATATATATATATATATATATATATATATATATATATATCGGAAGGAAAATATAAATATAGGGGGTTCATGCATCATGGGGAATGTTTTCATGCTTCGTGGACGTTTCAAATATCTTACTTTATTTTAAGCGTACCTGATTGGCAGAAAACAAATAAAAGCCTTTGAATTTTTGTAAAAGAAAGCCTCCTACTACGATCCTTCAGTTCCTTAGCTTTTGGCAAGAGTGTTCTGATAACGTGTTGTAGGCCTATTTGACTGAACTATATTTAGGACTAGAGAGGGAGAGAGGCCGGCGGCAAGAGAGAGAAACGAGAGATTTAATTGTGAGGTGTGTGTTGTATCACCCCATTGTGCCATTATTTATAGTAATAGGATATGTTAAATCTTTACCCTAATAGGATTACAACTCTTATAGGATAATAACCACTAAAGGGAATATTCCAAGATATCCTTAGATACACTAGGATTTACACAATCACATTCTTATTTTAAATATGACTGCAACAATGACATTATTTTGTCATTGAATTATATAAAAACAGATAGAAGAGTTTGGTAAAAAGCATTACGGACAATTTATCTATTTGCTACAATTGATCGACTAAACGATCATATTTTAATTAATTTTGGGTAGAAATGATCTTTACAGAATGATTATAGTATAAACAGTTTCGATCATAAACACAAAGTTTTGTGAAGCGGAGGAGCTCCTATTCAATCTTGAATACTAAGAGCAACTCCACCCCATCCCAATTGCTTGGACAATTGGATTTCCCAACACCCAAAAAAACCCTCTCCACCCAGCCCAAAGCAGTCAGGCTACTCGTGGACCCAGGAGAATCCGATTGAACAATCGAGTTAAGGATTGCCTACTCAGCACCCGAGTGGTCTGATGTCAGCATGGCGTCAACCACATTAAAAAATTAAAAAAAAATCAAGAAAATGTAAGAGTGAGGGGGACGAATTGTAGGAGAAGGTGGTGAAGGAGATGTGTAGATTCAACGGTTAAGTCGGAATTCGAGGGGAGGGGTGGGACGGAGAAAAAGAGGGAGGGGAGGGAGAAAAGAGGGATCAGCCGATGAGTATATGGGGAGGGATCGGGAGGGGGAGGAGAAAAAGAGGGAGAGGGAAGGCTGGAAGTGCAACGGAGAAAAATAGAAGGAAGGGGAGAGGTTTCAAGAAACAATAAGAAAGAAAAAAAAAGAAAAAAAAAAGAAAAAAGAAGATAAAGTATAATATTAATTTTTTTAAAAAATAAATATTTAATAGCAATTGCCTGGGCAATTTATATTTTAACAATCGGGCAATTACTATCCACTAAGGCAATAATTGCATGTTGCCCAATTGCCTAACCAATTATGCCTTCAAGGGTGGACGTGGTCTAGTAACAAAACCAAGTTATTCTTGAATTACTCAGTCGCACCGCCGGTTCGCCAAAAGGGAAAACCTCTGATGAATCATGGAGAGTGCAAAACAATAAACGCCTGGAATTCCAATTCTACCAATGCATCTATGCAAGTGCCAGATCTCCGGCAGGAATCGATCTCTTGACAAGCTTAGCCCATGATTCATTGGTTTCGGTTATGACCTTAAGAGCATAATCCTGTTCATCATAGGAATTGTTTCTAAAATTAGATATGAAGTACAACAATCACACACACACACACATACTATATTCATGTCTAATGTTTGCAGATGGTAAAGAAAAGCCAGTGAAGAAGGATTTAACACTAAGTGTTATGCTACTGTCTAGTGGACAATACCAAACCACACGAGAACTGAATTTCTAGCAACAAATAGATGAAAACAAGAGATAATAAGCAATAAGGTCGAAGTTGAGGCATCGATAATTAAGTTATAGGGGCAGAAAGCCAAGAGGGAAGTCTATAATCTGAAAAGTCCGAATATGCTGTTCAAAAAATGCACAAGGCCTCTTGAAAGGGTAATTACTAAAATACATAATCCTATCCATAAAAAGAAACAGCAAACGATACAGAAAAAGAAATAGGATCAAATTGGAATGTAGATCGATGAGTTCTACCGCAAAGATGATTTTGTTTTCGAGAAGTTAGATAAGAACCTGCATTCAAATTCTCTTGAAACAGGATTAAAACTTTGAGTTACAGCAGCCCAATAATCCTATCCCTTGATTACTTAAATGATTATTCAATCCTTACCTTCCAAAATAATTAAATAGTCACACAACCGTCGGATGATTGCTTAAACCGACTAGGGGTATAACCATCATCTTTCAAACTAAAAAAACCTAGTATTCAAACAAGACAAATAAAAAAGAAGAAACAGCTAAAACCCTAAACCAACTAGAACCCCGCCAAGTGGCTGCCTATTTATGTGGCACTTATATTTTCCTTCACGCTACAAGTACTACACTAATTCCACATTGATACATGAATAGACTTGCAACTACTCACCAGCTGAGGTAGATTTGTGTATCGTGTTTCAACTTCAGCGTTAGCAACGGTTGGGTCTTCCCATGTTTGCGGAAGCAACCCGTAGTTCCAATTTATATTGTACCTGAGAACGATTTGATGAAGGTATTCACAAAAGATAACTCTAAGGAATTTAAATAAATAATGATACATAGATGCACACACAATACATGTTTAATGTGATGGTGGTAGCATAGAAAAGAGATTTGATAAAATAAAAAGGAGTAAGCTGGAAGGGGGTTTGGTCCCCATTCCCCATTTTATTATTGGTTTGTGTAGAAAACAACTAAACTTAAATATCAAACTCTGTCACCCTATTATGCATTTATGCATGTGGTTATCTGCATGCATCTATCATCGAAAAAAAATCCGTGCATCTAAGAAATTACAAAAATAAAAAATAAAACCAGCTAATCAGCACCAACAGTGACTTGAGTCTGATTCATGATGCACCCTTAGCCAAAAATTAAATTGAACACGCCGAAGCACCAAGACAAGAAAAAACACTATAATGTAACTTTAGGAAAAGTACAAATTAATTCTTACGGGTAGTAACGAAGTTTCCCCTTCTTTGTATCCTGCTTTATCGGAGTGTGTGGCTCATCAGTAGCAACCTCCATCTTTGCACTTGATTCTTTGGGTATTTCAACCACAAAGTTGAATACACCATCACCCACTTGCAAAGGTATATCATGCCAAGGCGAAACCTACGTATAAACCAACAGATTGTTATAGCAAGTTGAGAAGTTGAGACAAAAGTGAACTGATTGGCATGTAGAAACCAACGAGGACTCAACACACACAGCATTTGAAAATCCTTTTACAGTCAAGGACTTAATCTCAAACTAAGAACACACGAAATCATATTCCTATGATCACAAACCAATGCATTCCATCAGGACAATAAATAGATATTTCACTAACTACTCCTCGTGTAAGTCAGTTAGTTTTGATTTTAATTTTGCAGTTTTGTCCCTTCTTAATTTTTTTTTTTAAAAATGGGCCATTTTTTGCTATTATGAAAGCTTCACCATTTGCATTCTTACTTTAAATTAGTCGATGGGCATTGGGTAGGTTTGTTAGGTTGGACTTCAACCGGTTTGCCAACCTAATAGGCTCGAGTTGACATTATCAACCTATTTCCATCTAAGAAAATGGGCAAACCAATCTACTCAAACCATTCTAAGACGGGTTGGGTTGGACGAGTTCATCGGGTTGTGATTATTCACTTCTTTCTTATTCATCATTTAACTAAGAAGTGTTTAATAACTATTAATTTTATGTATATGTGTCTATATATATATATTTATTTATTTATTTAAGAATGATTGATATTCAAATTGGTTGATTTCAATCGGTCAATAACACTTCAACCTAACCTAGTCCAATTATTGAGTGGGGGTGGTCGAGTTTCAACTCGAAAAATAATTTTTTAAAGTTTACAACCCAGCCTACTCCCACGAATTTTGATTGGGTTGGTTGGGTTGTTCGATAACGGTAAACCCAGAAAGTACCCCACCCCTACTTTATGTATACAAATAAAACCAAAAATTTTGATAAAAAAAAAAAATCCAAACAACACCCATTATTAACACCTTGTTTGTTTGTTTCTTCTGATGTTTTCTTCAGTTTGAATCTTTGATTGAGTAAGAACTGTTGGACTACAAGTCTGGAAGAGAAGAGAGAGTGTCTGTGTTTTGTTGACCGAGCAAAATAGCCGGCCACTGCGGTCTTGCAATATGTTAATCATTTTGTTTGAAATATTTAATTATTTGAATGCGCGTTGATCGATTAACCCAACAATACACCCACAACCCACAAAAGCCTGCTTCTTCTGTTTCTGTACTTTCTTGGTAATTAACCCTCTTTCTTTCTCAATCGATTTCTCAATCGTTGCTCAACATATTCTGTATTTATTCATCTCTTTTTTTTCTTTCAAAATTTCCGTACTTGTTACCGTACTAGTCTAATTGTTATCCATACCACTGAGCCCAAAGCTTTAGTTTTTCTGGGTTTTTCTCACTTTCTTATTTTTCATCAAAGAATTGGAGATTCTTCTGCAAATTCGTATTGTGAATTGAATTTGGGGATTTGGGTATTGAGTAAATTTGAATTTGTCAAAAGTAGCAATTTTTTTGGGGTTTTCCGAGTGTTGTATATTGGGTGAATATTGAATGTTCGTGAGGTGAAGTGG
This sequence comes from Heteromeles arbutifolia, assembly GCA_024362995.1. Lineage (NCBI taxonomy): Eukaryota > Viridiplantae > Streptophyta > Magnoliopsida > Rosales > Rosaceae > Heteromeles > Heteromeles arbutifolia. The sequence continues at coordinate 28,138,165 of JANCRC010000012.1, read as the reverse complement.
GTAAGGGGTGAATTATGAGTTCTTTGGGAGGTGAATTATGGATAGTTGATTCTTTGGTTTAGATTCTTTGTGATGGAGTTAGGTAAAGAAGGAGGTTTTGTGAAGGTTTGGATTGGTTTTGGGTGGTGAATTTTGCTTGTGAAGGAGGGTTTTGTGTTTGTTTCTAGTTCAACATGGGTTTAATATGTACCAAGGCTTCGGCCGTCGAAGATAGCCGGGAAAGCCCACCAAAAAGGGCAGCTTCGATTTCGAGTAGGCACCACTCTGAGCTGAAGGTTTCGCGGTTCAATTCTTCGAAAAGAGAGGAGCCAGTTTGGACTAAAGATAGATTGGGTGGTGGTGGTGATGTCAAAATTATGTTGGTGGATAAGAAAGTCAATGGTTCAATCCGATCATATGATCAGACTAAGAGGAAGAAGATGGACAAGGCTGAGGTTGCTCTTCTTGATCATCCAGGTTCGAGAAGAATTCCCAACGCTACAGTGGCCGAGCAATTAGCGGCAGGATGGCCAGGTTGGCTCGCTGCAGCTGCCTCTGAAGCTATCAATGGATGGATACCACGACGCGCTGACACGTTCGAGAAGTTAAATAAAGTATGTTCAATTCTTTACTTGATACAGTACATGATGTATCTATTATGTTATTGTATTAGTATAACTAATGCTATTGTTCAGGGATAGGGAATAAACTCACAATGATTCGAGAAAAGAAAATTGGGCGGTTTTCTACATGATATGACAATTTTTTTCAAGCTACCATGGTTGTGCAGTTAATTACTCTTGTTCATGTTAATAGTTATCAGTTCCTGATTCTTTTCTCTTTTTGCATGTTTTTCCATCTCCCTCTTTCAGATTGGCCAAGGAACTTATAGTAGTGTTTACAAGGCTCGCGATGTCATGAATGATAAATTTGTTGCTCTGAAAAAAGTCAGATTTGATAATCTCGATTCTGAGAGTGTTAAGTTTATGGCAAGAGAAATTCTTTTCTTGCGCAGGCTTGATCACCCTAATATAATAAAGTTGCAAGGATTGATCACAGCACGGTCATCTAGCAGCTTGTACCTTATTTTTGAGTATATGGAACATGATCTTACAGGGCTTGCATCACGCCCAGGCATTAAGTTCTCCGAACCTCAGGTAGTCTTATTGCTTTTACACTTCTCTTACATTTCTTTATGTACCTCTCTACTGTACATCTATGCAAATAAAATAGCCCATTTTTACAGAATGGAAACAATGCCCCTGTAAGATTCCTAATTCTAGTGTTGCTTTTATTTCATTTTAGGTCAAATGTTACATGCAGCAGCTTTTAAGTGGTCTTGAGCACTGTCATAGCCATGGTGTTTTGCATCGTGACATAAAGGGGTCAAATCTTCTTGTTGACAACAATGGCATCTTGAAAATTGCTGACTTTGGCTTGGCAAGCAATTATGATCCTCGTCACAGTGTTCCATTGACAAGCCGTGTTGTGACTCTTTGGTATCGGCCTCCAGAGCTTTTACTTGGAGCCACTAAATATGGTGTTGCTGTGGATTTATGGAGCACAGGTTGCATACTAGGAGAATTGTATTCTGGAAAGCCCATCCTTCCAGGAAAAACAGAGGTAAGACATTGAGGAATTTTACCCGTTAGAATCCATGCATTGTTGATACCGTTACGGTCCAGGTTGGATCATTATTGGCTTTGACATGTCTTTGTGAAAGTATTACGGATTACATTATCCTAAAATAATAAAGAACTGAGAAAGAGGATCTCTCTGAGTTCTTGATTTTTATTTCAAAATTGCAGATGATATTTGAGTATATGACTAATTATGCCCAATTCTTTTATTGTAAAAGCTTAATTCATGACGTAATTATGTTTATTTGCTTATAATATTTTGAGTTTCTAAATCTTAAACACATAATGTGAGAGAATAGCTAGAGTGCAGTCTTGATGTATCTTGAGGATTTATATGAACCATGGATTTGAGTAGCAAGATTATGTCCTTGGCAAGTGTTTGACATATTCTGTGGAATTAGTGTGAGGCATTGGCGACATTGCTTGTTCCTTGCAGCTACATTTCTCCTCGCTATTTGTTTGACTTAACGTGAAATTTCTCTGTATATATTCAGGTGGTGCCTATTAATTTATGTGTATTTTTTTATTATAGGTTGAACAATTGCATAAAATTTTCAAGCTCTGTGGCTCACCATCTGAGGATTATTGGCGTAAATTGCACTTACGAAATTCAACAATGATCAAGCCTCCTCAACCTTATAGAAGATGCGTGGCAGAGACTTTTAAGGACCTTCCTGCTGCAGCTCTGCAGCTTATGGACATTTTACTTTCTGTCGATCCTGCTGATCGAGGAACTGCTGCAATTGCCCTCAAGAATGAGGTGTGTGCAATTTATTTTCTGGAAACTGCAAAAAGGAAATACATAAAATGGAACCAATGCTGTTTTATAGTTATATATATTCATATTCTATGTATTCCTAAAAGTTTGTGTACCTGATTAGGCTGGGAGAAGGATGTGTGGAACAGAATTGAATTATCTTTCAGAAACTGTCCTTACGATTGTTCCTTTTCCTTTAAAACCTTGAATCTGTTTCATTTAATCATATAAGAGGCCTATGAATTCCTTTCTCTTAATAATGAATGTTCTTTCAACAGTTCTTCACCGCAAAGCCTTTTCCTTGTGATCCTTCAAGTTTGCCCAAGTACCCCCCCAGCAAAGAGATTGATGCCAAATTGCGAGAAGCGGAAGCTAGAAAGTACGTGTTGTTGGTAACGCATTAATACTTTTCAGACAAAGATGATACAAGGTTAATCTTTATGCACTTTTTTTTAGGCAAGGAGCCAGTGGAGGAAGGGGTCAGAAGGAAGACCTTGGCAGGAGAGCACAACGTCCAGCAGTTGCAGGAACAAATGCTAACTCCGAGTCCATTGCGTCAGTGCAGGTAACTAAAAATAAGTTTTATATCGTCGTGTTTAAAGTTGGATTTTGTTTGACATTGAAATGAGCTCCCAGAGACCAAAGTTATTTATAAGTTCGGGTGAAAATTGTAATTGTAATTCTGTATATAAAAGGATATTTAAAAATGACCATATTTTAGAAATTTATGGATTTTATTTTAAACTTTTATACTCTGTTGTTATGTCATACTATAATCTACTGGTTCAAGCCTCTCGGATGAAAATCAATAGTAATTTCAACACTGCTGGTTGGCTTGTCTTTTGTTTTGAGTATCTTTTACTTTCCCCATGACTAAGATAAGTTAAGCCCCGTTTCACGATGTTTATAACTTTATATGTTTGGTTTATAGTTTTTCTTTTATGTATAGTTTTTCTTTTATGTATATATGGTAAGAGGAGAGAGGGAGGTGAGATTGGAGACATGTGATTAAGAAATGAAGGAAGATCCATAAAGCTAAATCTTTAAAAGAATATTTAGAACGGTTTTTGTTTTTAATTTAATTTTATGTACATCATCACATTGGAGGCTTATAAGGTATTAACTTTCTAGATTCACTTTAGAATCAAGTAGTTCATATCTGTTTGGCGGAGGAGGAATTTATGAAATGTGTTTCAATATTGTGTGTTAATATCAGGGGAAGGTTCTTACAAAATATTTTGGATTTACATTTTTGTCGAACTTGTGAAGAAATGCTTGCGAATATGTTTTGCAATTTACTTTTGATAACTAAGCATATTCACATGTATGTCGAACTTGTTCATATTTAGGTCTTTATTTTGATAACTGAATTCTCTGCTCTCTGTTCACATACATTGTGATTCTTATATAAATGCTTCTTCTGCCTCTGTTTATTTCTTTATGATGCCATTTGCTCTCCAATTACAGAGAAGACAAGGCCATTCCAACCCAAAGGTCCGAAGTGAAATGTTCAACCTGCATAGGGAACAAACTCTTTCTGGGTTTCTGGTTGATCCAACCAAACATTTGCCAAGCGATAAAGATGCTAGAAAAGATTTCACAGAGCACCATAATAAAAGGACTTCAATTTCAGGACCACTAATCCATGGACCTGGATGGGCCAAGTCTGGAAAGGAACTGAATGATTCCTTTTTGAGTTCAAATAGAGCCAACTTGTCGAAATTATCTGGTTTAGTAATGGCTAGGACTGCGTTGTCCAACGACCAACAAGAAAAACCTGGTCCCTCAGGACAAGAAATAATAAAGCCAGTAGGCGCATTTCCAGGGTCACTTGATCAGGAGGAATCCGCAAAGAAGTGGGAGCGGATGCATTACACACAGAGAGTTGCCAGTTCTCGTCAGATGGAAGATGAGAATGGCTCAATTAAAGAACCAAATATGGTTAGTTTCGTTTTTCTCAGTAAAAGTGTCAGTTCATGTCACAACTATTGCATACTATGGATCCTGCCAGTCATTCTCTGATATACTTATTCTAGTTAGCTGAACCTAAATTCTTCTTCAAAATTCTTTTTGCAGCATGGTCGTGGGCCCAAGGGGAACAAAATTTACGTGTCTGGTCCATTACTTGTTTCTTCAAACAATGTGGATCAGATGCTTGAAGACCATGACCGCCGGATCCAAGAATACGCCCGGCGTGCTCGACTTGAGAAGAGCAGACATGGGACGCAAGTGACAGAAAGACATCGAGCTGAATAAGCTATGAAATTAAACATATGTGTTCCTGGTCGTCTTGGAGCTGGACCCCTGGAACCCCTTGACTTCGTCATAACACACACACTGATAGAGATACACAATACAAAGAGAGAGATGAAGCTACTCCCTTCCCTGTACGGTGAGTACTTTCTTCAGTCCCATACTCGTTTGTAAATGAAATATCAGATGGCTAATTTTGAAGAAGAGGATTTTTCATTGGAACATACTTGATGTATAATAACCCATAATTTAAGTCCGAGTCCCTCTCGTAGCCATTTGAGGATGAATTCACCAAATTTATTCGTCGTACATACAGTTGAAAAATAGTTCTTGCTAATGTAAGTTAGTGTCTCCATTTTCTTAGGTTCGTTGCAATTTATGCGAATTTTTGCTGTTCTTCACAATAGGGTGAACACGGGTTGAATACCCTTAACACTTCCGAAAAGTGAGGTGCACTTTTGCTACTCGTATGAAAACATATATGAACGAACAGTTTATAACATGTTTTAAACAAGGAAATAAGAAATCGGAAGTATTTTGATAGTGTGGTATGTTCTTCGATTGATTTTTCATGTAGAAGTTAGGCTTATTTTTAGCGCTGTCACACGTATTCTACACGAGATCTCATCGTCTCCTCTGCATTTTGTTTTGTCTCACTTTATCCCCTATACTCATCCTCCATGTCCTATGTTATCTCATCGCCATGTCGCACGTTACCCTCATTCTCTCAATTGAGTTGAGAGAAACCGTAGTTTCACTGACATGACAGGGATTCTTTAGTTTTTTTAGCTGTAAGTACAATGATATATTATAAAAAGTGAGTTTTAACAACAATTTTTTAGAAATTAAAGTCTTTTATTAGTGTTGTGAACGAGAGAATTTGAGTAATTTTGGCGAGTGTTTTGTTTTAGAGCTGGTTTGGATGTGCTTTTAAAATGACTGAAAGCGTTTTTGGAACCAATTCTTAGTAAAAATGCAAGTAAATTCTGAAAAAGCATTTTAAGTGCTTCCTGGAAAATACACATAATTGGTGCTTCTTGCAAAAAGCACTTCAAGTGCTTTTGGAACCCAAAAACATTTATGTTTTCAATCATTTTAAAAGCACATCCAAACAAGTCCTTAATTTTTTTACCTTGCCATGGCGATAATCGTTGTTTCAGGTGTCCTAAATATGAAAACGGGCTGAAAAATCCAAAGTGAATAAAAACACAAATGATGAGTGCATGGATCACATTGAGACAGAACAAAGTGTAAAAAATAAAATTAGATTTCACGCAGAATAAATAGCCTAAAGTAAGCCTAAAAATTATACCATTTCGAGCTACAAGGAGAAAAATGTAGATTTGAAATCCTAACGCGATATTTTCTTTGCCAGCCGTCCGATTTGGCATGACAGTCAACAAGGACATGTTCAAATTTATTCCACCCGAAGCTGTTGGGCAGCCGCTATCCACGACCACAACCGTGTTAAACATACTTGACCTATCTTTGTTTACAAGTCCCATTTTAACTCAAACCTAATTCAACTTTTTAATTCATTTCCTCTTTAATTTAATTTCTCTCATCATTAATATAGCCAAACAAATTAAAATTGTAATAAATTTTTAGCTTTAACATGGTCGAACAAAAATAGTGTGTTAATATCTTTCGAGCAGTCTCATTCTCTTAGATCTTATCTAGCAGGGAGGAGAATAAATATTCCTTTAACTTTTGTTGTTTTACTTCCTTCTACACTGTTGGATTAAGATTGAACAGTAGATGGCTCCAATTTCTTTAGACCTTAGGATCTACAATAAGGGGAAATGCTTGTTTAATTCGAGCAGTCTTGTTTTCTTACATTTTATTTACTTGTTTTCTTACATTTTATTTAGCCGTGAAGGAGAATAAATATTCCTATAACTTTTGTTATTTTATTTTCTTATGCACCGTTGGATTAAGACCCAACAGTAGATGACTTCAATTTCTTTAGACCTTAGGATCTAGGAGAAGTGGGAAACACTCGTCCAATTTGCTCATATGATTAAGAAATGTGAAGTCAAAAACCTACACAAGACTTAAAACGGCGGCCATTTCCAAGAAGCTCTTCTTCTTTCTCATGTCTGTATCCTTATGTTTTTTTTTGTTCGTCTAAAGTCCACTAGAATTATTGAATCCGATATACATGTTCTTGTTCTTCAAAAATCAATCATTGTCCTTCTCTAATGTCTCCTGCTCCGACGATCCTCTCTGTCTTCCTGATCACCACTTGGACCATTTTTCTGATCACAACATTCCCAACTTTCGGCGGCGCCACCACTGAGTTCGTCTTCAACACCAACTTCAACTCCAGCAGCAACCTCAGCCTCTACGGCAGCGCCACCATCCAATCCTCCATCCTCAGCCTCACCAATGACTCCACCACCTTCTCACTGGGACGCGCTTTCTACTCTCACAAAATCCCCACCAAATACGCCAACTCTTCAGAAGCACTTCCTTTCTCCACCTCTTTTATTTTCTCCCTTGCTCCCGTCAAAAACCTCCTTCCCGGCCACGGTTTTGCCTTCCTCTTCTCACCCTTCTCTGGCTTAAGCGGTGCAAGCTCCGCGCAGCACTTGGGTTTTTTCAACTTCTCCAACAACGGCGACCCCAACAACAACATCTTCGGTGTCGAGTTTGATGTCTTCGAAAACCAAGAGTTCCAGGATCCTGATGACAACCATGTTGGTTTGGACATCAACTCCCTTACGTCTAATGCTTCGAGCACCGCAGGGTATTGGAGTGGCGGACTTGATCAAGATTTCAACGAGTTGAAGCTCAACAATGGAATTAACTATCAAGTGTGGATTGATTTTATGGGCTCGAGAATTAACGTGACCATGGCTCGTGCCGGTGTGGCAAAGCCACGGAGGCCGCTGATAAGTGAGGTGGTGGATCTGTCCCGGGTGCTTTTGGATGAAATGTACGTGGGGTTTTGCGCGGCAACTGGAGCATTGGTCGAGAGCCATAGGATATTGGCATGGAGCTTTAGCAATTCTAATTTCTCCATCGGCAACGCTTTGGTCACTCAGAATTTGCCTTCCTTTGTGGTGTCAGAGAACAAGTCTGTTTTTGGAGTAAAAGGCTTTGTTGTGGGAGTTAGTGTTGGCGGGTTTTTGGTTGCTTGGTGCGTGGTTTTGGTGTGTTTGATTTTGGTGAGGAGGAAGAGGAGAAAGCGAATGAAAGGAGAGGAGGATGTAGAGAAAGTTGAAGATTGGGAATTGGAGTACTGGCCTCACCGGATTGATTACAAAGAGATACATACTGCGACAGAGGGATTTTCGGAGAAGAAAGTGATTGGGATTGGAGGGCATGGGAAGGTGTATAAAGGGATACTAGGAGGAGCAGAAGTAGCAGTGAAAAGAATTCCGCTTGAAAGTGAACGTGGGTTGAAAGAGTTCGTGGCCGAGGTTTCGAGCTTGGGAAGGTTGAAGCATAGGAATTTGGTAGGACTGAGAGGTTGGTGCAAGAGAGAAAAGGGCAGTCTAATCTTGGTTTATGATTACATGGAAAATGGTAGCTTGGATAAGAGGATATTTGAGTGCGATGAGGGAAACTTGTTGAGTTGGGAAGAGAGAATTAAGGTGTTGAAAGATGTTGCTAGTGGGATTTTGTATTTGCACGAGGGTTGGGAAGCTAAGGTTTTGCATAGAGATATCAAATCAAGCAATGTGCTACTTGATAAGGATATGAATGCTAGGTTAGGAGATTTCGGATTGGCCCGAATGCACCTACACGGGGAAATGACGGGCACAACACAAGTGGTTGGGACGGCAGGGTACATGGCACCCGAAGTGGTTCGAACTGGAAGAGCCTCAGCTGAGGTTGATGTGTTTGGTTTTGGGATATTAGTACTAGAGGTGGTGTGTGGGCGGAGACCGATAGAGGATGGGAAGCTGGGGTTGGTTGATTGGTGTTGGAGGCTAATGGAGAAGGGAAGGTTGAACGTAGCGCTTGATGATCGGCTCAAGGCAAAGGGCGGATGCAGCGTGGAGGATGTCGAGAGGTTGCTTCATTTGGGATTGTTGTGCGCATATCCCGAAGCTCATGGGAGGCCAACAATGAGGCAAGTTATGAAGGTGCTTGAAGGAGCAAGTGACGATGATGGCATTGATGGCGATCTGTCTCAAGGGGAAGGAATGCATGTAAATTTGCTGCACAAGATTAGAACAACTCCGATGTGGTTGACTTATCGGTGGAACATGAGAGGGCAGGGACACCCTACATTTGAAGACATGAAAAATTCTTTATCTTCTACACCATCTTTGTCTGGATCAGATATCATTGGAGTTGGTAGATGATTAATTTGAGCTCTCTTTGATGTGTTTTTTTTCTGCTTTTTTTGTGCTCCAACATACATTAGGACTTGTGTGTATTCTTTCTTTTATTAATACAAAATCACTTATTCATTTTTCCCCTAGTTTATGTATAAGACAAGCTAACAGATTTGAGTTCAACTTCTAGTAAATTACCATATAATAAACCTCTCTTGTTATGTTTTCCGTGTGACTGTTTTAAAGTGAATCAGTTTTCAGTGAAAACAAGCAATACCAAACGCGGCCTAAAACTATATGTTTTTGCATTTCAGCATTCGCTGTGACAAATGGTCCCTTTAAACACATATAGGAAATCTCCATCCCCAACACCATGCCACCTGAGGCTGCAATTGTCACGCATGATCCTCTGCTTGTGTATAAACAAGTAATCATCCATTGGCAGAATTTTCCTGCTCAAAAGCAATTGCCTCAACTCATTAACCGTGCTCAAATCCTTCACTTCCAACGGAATCGTTGCCACGTTGAGTAAACTTGACGATGTTTGTACCACTACAGTCAACCTTCTTGCCGTCGGCTCATCTCTCAGACGACTCATAGCCTTGAGGAACACAACAATCTCCGAAAATGAATGTATCCCGTACTCACTTAGATTGCGAAAATCTTCGTCTAACTCAATTCCACAGAAGAAGAGCGACATCCTCTTGATCGGGGTACCGTCCATGATATGTATTTTTTCTTTAAGGCTACGGATTGTTTCGGATGCATCAACCTCCATGGGAAGCTGCCTTGCTGAAAACTTGATGGTAATTTGAATTTTACCACTAGAATTATGGTATAAATTCAAAGGAGTTCCGAATTCAGTCCATTTGATGGTGAGGTCAATGGTAGTACCTTCAGTGACAATTGGGTAATCTTCCATGTCTAATCCATCTATTAACTCCCAGCCACACACTGCAAGGGTTTGGGAAGCCAAGGGGACACCCAACACTTGTTCTATCTTCCTTTTGATTTCAACAACTGGTTCCTTGACATTCACTTCCATGGTAAATTTGTGTCCCCATGAAGTAATGATCACCCTCATCCTGCCCTTTGTCTATATGACTAAGAACACTAAATGTTTAGGGTTTAGGGTTTAGGTTTTAGGTTTTAGGATTTAGTGTTCCGGAAACTCAAATCACCGTTCAATGGCTGGGAAATGAGAGATTTTTAAGTTTGGATTTGAGGAAGGAGAATCAAATTTAGATGTTAGAGTCATGTCAAAAGGATGAGTATTGATCATACTCTAATCACATATGCATGAGGGCTAAGTTCATTTCGAATTCATTCTCAATTTCGGTCAAATGCTCTCTCTTCCTATCTCTAATTTTTGTTGCTTAAAGAAAAATGTGTAGTTAAATTAAAGAAAAACATATTTAGCAAGAGCAGTGTGCTTTCCTTTACAGCCTAGCTAGTTCGATTCTCATTTGTTATAGTTTCAATTAGGTTAGAATACCACTTGAATAAACACAAAGAAAAGAAACATAGAAAGAAGAAAGAAAAAAGAAGTATACTAAGAAAGACTCTCCTTTAAGTAATGACCGTCTTACTAACCAAATCACATATGCTACCATTAGATATTGAGTTAGGCACATGTATCGAACATGCCCCTAAGTGTATTACCATAACCCTTAGCGAGTTTTAAGTACAAACTGGCCCTTGCACATATGTTTAGAACGACAATGATACAAAAAAATTCAACTTGATTTTATTTAAAGGAGTAATGTATTTGTGGTTGGAAAATATTTTCAACACTAGTATTAAGTCAATCGACATTTTGTGATTTTAAGATGAATGACGAGAAATTTGAACAAGTGGTATTGACCTTAATTGGTGAGATAAATTGTTTTCATTCACCTTAATTTTTGTTATTGAATTTATCACCTTAATTGAAGAAGAGAAAATGAAATAATCATTGACCTATTATTCACCTAAAGCTAAATAACAATATTTGGTCTTATTGAAAATCGATGAGATAGCTTTCAACAAGCACCAGTGGTCTAGTGGTAGAATAGTACCCTGCCACGGTACAGACCCGGGTTCGATTCCCGGCTGGTGCATTTTTGTATTTTAGTTTTCTTTTGGTTATCCCGTTTAAATTAGAAACCAAACGCGGGCATCCCTGAATTCCGATTTCCGACATTATGGTGTCGGTTATAGAACATTCTGAAAGTTGTGTGAGTATGGGTTGCCATTGTTGATGATATGTTTTGTTGTAAATCATCGTCTTGTTCCATTTGCCACCTTGAATTTTCTGGTGTTGTATAGAGTGGTTGCGGTTGCTGCTCAAAATGTATGCTCGTTTCATTTGGGTTGTTTTGAGTTTTACAAGTACATTGAATGCATGGTGGGAGAACAGAACATGGTTTTAGGAGTGTTTCTTCTCTCACTGTTAATGTAGGACTTTCACTTGGAACGTATGCTAGTTTCATGTCTTTTGTAATTATACATCATGGGTCTTGGTTGGTTCATGTCTTTTGTAATTATACATCATGGGTCTTGGTTGGTCTCTAGAATTGGATTGGATTGGATAACTCAATATATTCGAGGTGTATTGAAGGTAAAGGTAGATGATTCTTTTGAGGGAATTTGAAGTGGATTAGACATTATGGAAACTATCCCCTTTAGGTCATCTCCAACCGAAGGGTCCAGAGGGCCAGAGGGCCGAAAATAGCCCGAAAACTGTCTCCAACCGAGGGCTAGGCCAGAGGGCTGTGGAATCTGAGAGGGCCCCACCGAATCGGAAAGGGCCAAAGGGCTAGAGGGCTGGCCATAATTTTTTTTAATGTGTCGGATTTATAACCGACAGGAATACATTCTATTACTTAATATAAATGTATTCCTGTCAGTTATAACCGATAGGAATTCTTAAGAAAAAATTCAAATGCAATGGCTAGCTGACTAGCCGTTGCATTTGAATTTTTTTTTTACAGTTTTATTATTATTTTTTATTTACAAAATTTTCATATAACTTCTATTTTTTCCTATAACTTTTATTTTACAAAATTTGTTTCATATTTTTTTTACTTTCCATTTTTCCTATAACTTCTATTTCACAAAATTTGTTTCATTTTTTTTTAAATTTTTTTTTCCTATAACTTCTATTTCACAAAATTTGTTTCATATTTTTTTTAAATGATATTTTTTTCCTATAACTTCCTAAGCCATTATACAACATTAAATTAAATTAAGTAACATGAAACAACATGAAACAATATGAAACAACATTAAATAACATTAACCAACATACAAATTATACAACATAAAAAAACATTTAACAACATGAAACTTAAACAACATTTTTAAAAACATTTAACAACATAAAACTTAAACGCCTACTCCATGCTTCTTTTGGCCCAAAGATGTGCAACAAGATCATGTTGCAGGTACTTATTTGTGGCACGAGAACGTATCATTCTATAGTGCCTCATGTACTCATTTATAGAGATACTATCAGTTCTTGGATTGAAAGGCAAATTAGGCCCATCATATATTTTTGCACGAGCCCTTTTTGACCTATTTGGATCTTCTTGGTCGTCATCGGACTCTCCATCAATATACCCATCTCGCTCATCCTCCATTATCATATTGTGTAATATGATGCAAGACAGCATGATGGAGTCCAAATTTTCTCGACTCCACCCTCTTGTTGGTTCGCTGATGATCTTTCATCGTGCTTGTAGAATACCGAAAGCTCTCTCAACATCTTTCCAGTATGTCACTTGGTGTAAGGTAAACAACTTTTCTGCTTCATTCCTAGGGTTTGGAATTGCTTGGACAAGTGTCACCCACTTTGGGTAGATGTCATCTGCCAAGTAATACCCCATATTGTATTAACGGCCGTTGATGTAGTAGTCAAGTTGAGGTGCTTTACCTTCCGTCAAGTTATGAAAGATGGGTGAACGCCCAAGAACTGTAATGTCATTTTGGGATCCAGGGACTCCAAAGAAAGCATGCCAGATCCATGTGTCATATGAGGCAACCGCCTCTAACACAACAGTTGGCTTTCTCGACCTTCTGCTAAAGCCTTATTGCCATCCAGTGGGACAGTTCTTCCAATCCCAATGCATGCAGTCTAATAACCTTATCATGCCTGGAAACCCACGGTCTTTAGCTTTGCGAAAGAGTCGATTCAGATCTTCTTGATTTGACTCGCGGAGGTACTCGTCTTTGTAAACCTGAACAATTGTGTCACAAAATTGTTCAAGAGTATCAAGGCATGTAAACTCAGACATACCATGGGTTTCATCCATCGAATCAACTAGGGAGCCATAGGCCATCATTCGGATTGCAACAGTAACCTTCTGATGAGGTGAGAAACCAGGGCGGCCTGCTCTGTCCCGCTTTTGTCCAAATTACGGATTGACTTGCTGGACATCACGAAGTAAACGCTTGAAGACATGACGCCTCATCCGGAAGCGACGTCTGAAATCCTCTTCTGTGTACACCGAGTTGGGGTTGAAGCAGTTGTTCATCAGATTGGCATGCGTCATCGCTCTGTTTCGTGGTTTGTAAGAGTGACCAGTAATAGAGCCACCCCATTAATGTTGTTCCTCAGTTGGCTGACACACCATGGCCGCAGCTATGGCTGTTGATCAGTTTTGTTTGTTGCGCCTTACTTGAACTTCTTCATCAGACTCCTCATCTTCTCGTCTCATTTGCGCCCATTTTGCTTCTCTTTTGGAATTGGATGAGGACCCCCAGTTGGAATCTGAAGAAGATCCAAACTTGGAATTCATTGCAAACTTGAATTGAAAGAGATTGAATTGAATGTGAATTATATCCCAATATCCACCCTATTTATAGCAAAAAAAAATTCAAATCCAACGGCTAGCTGACGTAAGCATGATGTCAGTTACCAACGGCTAGCTGACGTCACTTAGTCGTTGAATTTGAATTTAAGTCGTAGTTTTTAAATAATAAATTATGTTTGGCCCTATGGCCCTTTGGCCCTTTGGCCCTCGGTTGGAGACGATTTTTTGTGACAGAGCTAAAACGAGCCCTCTGGCCCTCGGTTGGAGACGGAGGCAAATATGGCCTTGTACTGTTCATTAAAATATTAATATCTTGGAGGATCTTGGAGGGCCACAGGGCTAAAACGAGCCCTCTGGCCAGCCATTGGTTGGAGATGGCCTTAATCCTACCCTTTTGTGGGGGATTGGAATGGATAAGTTTCCAACCTAATGCCCGTAATCCGTCAAGTTGGACACATTTTTTTTCTTGCTTCAAATACCTTGGAATATAGTGGATTATCCATTCCAATCCAATCCTAGACACCGAACGAGTGCTATATTCGTGAGCGGTGCCAGCAACCAGCCATTTAAGTGTATTTTAATAAATGTAAGACATACAATCACAATTAAAGCCAGTCTCTTTTGAGCTTATTGAGTGGTTGGTAATTTATTGCATTCAACTTCAATAATCTTCTGAATGCATGCTTGCTCTGCTAGTTTTGTGCTTGTATTTTCTGAAATTAGTTGGATCCCACCCTAGGCAGCTAGAAGAATTTATTATAGGTGTTTTCGTTAGTCATCTGTGAAATGGACCTAGATAGGGCTGGTTTGGTAAAAATGATTGGATTGGAAGGGACTCTCGAAATTCAAGGCATATGGAAGGTAAGATGAGAGTGATTTTTCATTGTGAGAGGATTAGACATGAAGAAAACTTCTCCCATCCAATCCTCCGGATAACTTTTTTTCTTGATTAATCATCCCCCTATCTTATCCATTCTAATCCAATCATGTGTACCAAACTAGGGAATATGTGGTTGATGCTTCTGTAGGCAGTAGGATCTGTAGGTGTGCTATGCTATGAAGCATGGATACGGATACAGATACGACGATACGGCAAATAAAAATGTATATAGTAACAAAAATATACATTTTAAAACATAATTCATCATTCAAATTCAAGTACATTTGAGTTTTTAAAGAATAAAAGTTCGAAATCTAATCCTCTTTATACAGTAGAAGAAGTGTGAGAGTCGTATTCATGGTTTTAATTAGAGGGAAGCTCTTTGTATTCAGCAACTTTCAATTATAGATGTCTTCTATTAATTTTCTCCTCATCATTACCTTTTTTGAAAGTGTAAATGCATCCTAAAAGCCGGATACCTGTATCTTAAATGTAGGATATGCGTATCCATCATGTCAAATTCGTCCATCAACCAGGATAAGTGTCGGACAAGTACCCGAGAGTATCGGGCAAGTATCGTATCTGATCAAGTATTAGATACGGGATACGGGACCAAACAGAAGTATCCATGCATCATAGGTGCTATGTTACCTGTTCATCCATAGCCTCCGTGATAACGCAAAGGTTATGCTGGAGACTACAGACTGCAGGGAGTCTGGTGTTGGGAATAATCAACAAGCAAGAGGCACAATACATTGCAAATCTGATGACAATGCTTTTATATATTCGTTGTATGGAATTTAGTGTAATCCTTAGTCTTGCAAATGCTTGAAAGAATTTTCAGAAATTTTTCTATTTTTCAGCAACTGTTGGTGAATCTTGATTGTGCGCCAATCTTGGTGCACAACATGCTAGCTACTGAAATTGATCAACGTCTCTTTCCATGCATTATCTGCAAGTAGCCAAGTTGTATTTTCAATTGTTGCATCTTCTTTCAACATGTTTCTTAAAAAATTGTTTCTTCAATAACATATATTTTACAAATAGTTACAATATAACATGATAAGTCTGAATCTGTCATCATCTACTCTTCGCGAGCTTCCAAATTTTAAAATAGAGTGTGCTCTTCACAGTCAGTTCTTGGATTGATACCTTTGTTTTACCCTCACACTTCCCTTTGATGATAAGTTTTTCCCAGGACATCAAATTGTTATTCTTTTGGCACTTAAAAAAATTTGATGCTTATCTCTGTTTGTTGATGATGTAAGCTTTCCTTTCGTTTCAGATTATCATGGGATTAATTATATCAACTTGCCAAGCGCTCAAAAACAAATTAGGAGCAGAATACTATTTTACAGTTATTTTTTGTTAGTTTTCATGGGACTTGAATCTACTGATTAGCATGCTATCTCGCTGTAATATTGCAAGCTTACTGCAAATTAATGCATGAATCATGATCATCATAACAAGCATTTCGTTATGTAGATATTTGGTTAACTTGATTTTCATTTTCCGTTTTGAAGTTCTGGCTTCCAGAAGGGCAATAATCTCAAAAATTAATTATTGGGAAATTTCTATATTGAAAAGAAAAGAAAAAAAATGTACTGCCATCTCAAGTTCATAACAAACCAAGATGGATAACCTGACTTTGTTCCTATGCACATTCCAGCATCTCCGTAGTTATTTAAACAAAGGGCATTTTGATTTAAACTACTAACTTTTCTTGTCAATTTGTAGCCATCGTGTTTGATATTTGTATGATGAAACATTTGATTTGTTATTAGGAATTCGTTCGCGCTGCTAGGATAACTAGTAAGTACTGATAGAGTTTGAAGAAAGTAAGGTTACAGATGACTGAGCTTCTAGCTCTAGAAATGTGCAAACACTGTCGATTGTTGAAGCTATTTTGTTGCTTGCTATCGATCGGAGAAGTATTATTACTGTTGGGTGGATAGCTTGATTACATAATTGAAGTGTTTTCATTGGTAATAAATTATCAAAAAGTACACGGTGTGAGACCCTTTTTATCCGTAACTGATTTAGAAAAGTGCTATCATTATTGTTTATTAAAGTTTCTTTTAATTAGTATACTGTGTTTTGGAGAGTGCGACGAAGTAAAAGTATAGAAAAGTGAAGCATGAGGATAAGACAATCCCTCTTCAATTATGATATGTTTCGAGTTCGACATCCTAACTAAAGTAACCATGTCGCTGCTGAACATTGAGAGACAGATTTGTGTTTCATAGCTTCTCTTTCAAAATGATATCGTAAAACAACTAATTAATGTATCACAATGTCTCTTCAAATATGACTACTCTGGCTCCAATCTTCCCTAACTAGATCTCGATAATGCATTTTGAATAGACAATTTGTATTACTGAGTTCAATTCAACGATCCACTTGTTTATAGTATGATTTCTCCTAAGTAAGCCGCTTTATCTGCATCTAGAATGCATTAGCACATGACGCACCGATATATTCAGATCGCTTTTTTTACGTATTTTACAATTCCTGCAGCAGGATAAGTTTATTGCAATTTTACTATGTAGGTTTAATCTGCTGATGTGAAGGATATGAATCAGAAGAAACTAACGGTACGTAGGATTTCAATTTTGAAACGAGTATTTTATATATACGAAATTTTGAGAGAATTGTAAGTGAACTGTGAAAATCTCCTGGAAATATTGAATTGCAGTGGCCAGTGGCCTGGTTGCAGCTTGTCATGTAACTGAGGTTGAAAGCAAAGCCTGTATATGATATGGTATGATTTTTTAAGACTTGGGAAAGTAGTTACTTTCAAGCTAAACCATCTTAGAGAGTGAATGTTAATCTTTTTAATCATTTCTACATCAATTAAATGGGTAAAAAAACGTCTTCTTCTTATCATCAGACCATAGACTTTTGCATTTTATTATTATCAAGTTTCATGATTGTTCATTAAGTTAATGGAGCCTGTCAATTTCTGGCTATCTTTTCTCATTTTTTTAGTGGTAACATTTAATATACATATAGTGATCACTTAGTGGGGTTTATCTAGAACTTGCATTTACTCTTATTACCCTTCATTCTCTTGAGTCACCGTCAGTAACTTGTTTAAATCACTTCTTATCTTGTGCCAGCAGCAGCAGGCTTCCATGGACTATACAGCTTTGTCTTTTCCGGTATCATGGTTCACAATTCAGCATTATGGATCAACTTTCCGGTCACAAAATCAGACGATGACGCCATTGCAGTTTGTGTCCTCGATCAATGCCGTTGTTGGTTGAGTGTGTACCCTAAACCCAAGGCCTTGTGCTGGAAGACATGAAGGTTTGTCTGAATAGTAAAGTAGGGTAAATAAAGAGCAGAAAAGGGTAAAAAGGGCATGAAGGGAGAAGAATAGTAAATGATTGGCCCTTACTCAGTCCATGCTTATCATCGAATGATGCTTAAAGTTTGCGGATCTTATGATATGGCCAGTTAAACAAATCTTTAAATGTAATTTAAGGTTTCTTTAAAAATTAGCAAATCATGTACGTATATGTTGTCTGAGTTTTTAAAGATATCTTATTTTATCTATTATGATCTCTTTGAACTGCAACTTGATTTTTCTTTTAGTCGAAAGATAGAAATTTATTGAATTTAAATACGAACGGTTACATTTACATCTTCTGCTAAATTATTAAAAAGAAACTTCGAACCTAGCTCATCCCAGCAAAATCTCTCGTCATGCTTAACTACGTGTGCCTCCACCAAGTGAGCACGCAATAATGTTTATTAGATAACAGTATCCTTTTTGAACAGGTTACAAGCCTTTATTAGACGGATAAGACTATATGTAGAGAGATTATATTCACACACTCCAAATTACTTCTCCCACGTCTTTTTAATTTTTTAATATTTTCTACACACCACTAACACTTAATAGAAAAATATTAAAAAAATTAAAAGGACGTGGGAGAAGTAATTTGAGTTGTGTGAATATAATTTTCCTATATCTATTCGGGATCTGTTTGTTTTAAAGGAAAAAAGTTAGTTCTCTGCGCTGTCAAAAAGTGCAGAAAGATACTGAAGATATTTTTGTTTTTTTTTATTGTTTTCTATAGCTAAATGGTTAATTAGGCAAGTTAATTTAAACCAATTTATAATGGTCATAGGAAGGCACATTAGATAGGTATCTGTTTATTTTACACATTTTATGTTCTTTTTGTGAAGATAGAAAAATGGCTGTCCCATTTTCTATATTAATCTACATTTTAACAAGGTGGTGAAAGTTTATGCTCACTTTTTACTTTTTACCAGCATGAAAGAGAATATATACTCTTAAAACTTAAAGCAACTAAAAATTGATCTAATTTGCATAACAAATATTTGTTTTCATAATTTGATTGCATTTGAAAAGAAAAGAAAAGAAAAGCAGGAATCAGTCATGTATGAGAAAACCTTTTTTTTTTTTTTTTTTTTTTTGTAAAGTATGAGAAAACTTTATATGGGTTATTTATGTGGCTTAACATAATATCATGGTAGATTAGTATAGTTAAAAGATGTCATGTATTTTAAGTTGGTTATTAGATTTTCATGCGTTATCTTTTAATTGGATTTTGTTGTTGCTTAGCACTGCCAATGTCGCACGTTTCTAAGAGTAGTCTTGTATAAGAGCATCTTAAATGGAGAAATGTAAATTCGAGATGTAAAAATCATATTTACATTTTTAGAATATGTAAATGAGAGTTCTTCACTAATAACAGAGATGTAAATTGGGGTTCCATTTACTTTTCTCTTTTAAGACATGTTTACTTACATGATATGAGATATGAATGAATGAGGGATTAAAAGAAAGGGGAATGTAAAGGTGGAGATTAATTTCGCGTTTACTAATCCGTAATCAAATTGAGAGGAATTGGATTGAGGGGGAATTGGATTGAGGAGGAATTGAAATGAGGTGGAATCAGAATCAGATTCTTGTTGAAGTTGTTTACTAAAACTGTCTGGAATCGGAGTACAAATGATGTTGAGTCCATATAAGTTGTTTACTAATTCACTTCAATCGGAATGAAAACTAGGTTGATTACTATATTGCCCTTACATAAATAAATTATTTTCATACTAATTAATTTAATTCTTAATTTAATTTATATAATAAAATTCATCTATATAAGCATATATAAATAGGTTTTATTTATTTATTAAAAGATGACAAGAATGATGTTGAGTCTATATAAGTTATTTACTAATTCACTTCAATCGGAATGAAAACTAAGTTGATGACTAAATTGCCCTTACATAAATAAATTATTTTCATACTAATTAATTAAATTAAATTCTTAATTAAATTTATATAATAAAATTATCTATATAAAAATATATAAATAGGTTTTATTTATTTATTAAAAATGACATAATGAGTGTCAAATGAAGGGCAATGTTGGAATAATAAGCAACAAGTGAGGGCATAATAGGAATAAAAGATGCATTCCTGATTCCCTTACCCTCAAGGAATTCAAATACCTCACAAAACTAGGGAATCCCATTCCTCCAATTTCAGGAATTGAATTCCTTGTTTCGTGTGGGGTCCACCACTTTTTTGATTCCTTAATATTTAGTAAACACCGGAATACTCCGTAATCGGAATTCAATTCCCTTTCTTTATTCCGATTACCCTTACGTAAACGTGCCGTAAATGGAATGGGAATGTAAAGGATTGGGTATGAGATACACAACCCCTTATGCTAATGAGATACCTTCATTTTTTAGGTATCTCATACCCAAAATTTATGGGACCCATTCATTCCTATTTTCATAGTTAACATGCCCGTAAATGGAGAAGCTCACCTCCTAAAGACGTAAAACGGAAAATGAAAATTTACATTTTTCTGTCAAAATGAGTATTTTACGTTTCCTTAAAACTCGTACATTGAATAGCTTTCCGACCAATAAGAAATGTAATCCATAAGGACACCTGTGGAGGGTTGTGATTTTAGTCCTTGGAAGAGATATTTTGTACCTGGTTCTGTTTTACACGAAGGAAACTGAGATGAAGGATGCCTTGGCTGATACATGCCAAATGCCATACAAGATTCTCGAATGCAAAATAATATACACAGAGAGAGAGAGAGAGAGAGAGAGAGAGAGAGGGGATGATCACATCAGTCCTAATCCAGATTCACAGGATTCGTAACCTACCAACAAGATATTTAATATTTTATGTGAACATCAAATTCCTCATTTTACATAATTCTAACTTTATCGCTTTTGTACGCTTTGTCCGCATTGCCCCAACACTTTCTCAATCATTTTCCATTGTTTCGTTTTCTTGGGATAAATTGTGGCCTCCTTGAATTGACTGAAAGCGAAATTCTAGCCTACATTGTGCCTTTGCATCCATCACGTCCACAAGTGCGAGTAAAATATCCGGCATCTGGCATCCATTATTCCTATTAAGGTTGGTTTCCTGGTTTACCCCTTTGGTATTATTTACCCAATGACTAATGTAGATCAAATAGCATAACGGAACTAGTAAAATAGATTGAAGATTAAGTCCAAAGATGAAAAATTTGACATCAAGAAAAACTTTTATAAATTTGAACTCTAGTGTTCGATTTGAGCTCATGACCCTCCGTTTGGGAAAAAAAAAAACAAAATGGCATCACGCTGCATGAGGTGTAGGTGTGGTGGTTGAATATTTTCTCCATAAAAAGAATTTTAGGGTGGCTTAATTTAAATTCTTTTTTTTTCAAACGATAAAAGATATTGTTGTAATTAAATAGAAATGTTCACAACTTTGGCCAAAACATAAAATAACCATTCTGGAAAGGCTTTTTAGCCAAAATGGTTCATGAGATTTGCATAACACATCACTTTGGTCCATGAGATTGAAAATCAATAGAAATGGTCCATGAGATTGTCCACCATCTATTATTTTGGTCATTCCGTTAAAAACTCAGTTAAGTGTCCCGGAGCTCTTGGCCGAAAGTTTGGGCAATTTTTAAAGTTTCGTAACTCAATCGTTTCTTAACTAAATTTGACCCATAATATATCAAAATGAAGATAGGAAAGTGTAGAACAAGATTATACCTATTTGGAAGGCCAATGGTTGCCGGAGATGGCCGGAAAATAGCCTAAAAGGTGACTGGTCCGCAGGAAAACTGAAAAACTAGCGGGAAACTGGGTAAACTTTAAACGTTCATAACTTCTTCAATACTCAACGAAAATGAGTGATTCAAAAACGAAAATCATACTTCTCGACGAGACGAAGAGAATGGTACATTTCTCGATGGCTAAATAGCAGTGGTTTGGCCGGAAAACGGTTCTAAAGTGGCCTGAAAGGTGACTGGTCCGAGGGAAAATTGGAAAACTCGCGGGAAACTAGGTAAATTTTAAACGTTCATAACTTCTTCAATACTCAATGAAATCAAGTGATTCAAAAAGTAAAATCATACTTCTCAATGAGACGAAGAGAATAGTACCTTTCTCGATGGCTAAATTGTCGTGGTTTGGCAGGAAAACGGCTCAAAAGTGGCAGCCACTTTCAGGCCGTTTTTTGGCCAAACCACGGCGATTTAGCCATCGAGAAAGGTACCATTCTCTTCGTCTCGTTGAGAAGTATGATTTTTCGTATTTGAATCACTCATTTTGGTTGAGTATTGAAGAAGTTATGAATGTTTAAAGTTTACCCAGTTTCCGACGAGTTTTCCAGTTTTTCCATGGACTAGTCACCTTTCAGGCTATTTTCTGGCCACCTCCGGCAACCATTGGGCTTCCAAATAGGTATAATCTTGTTCTAAATTTTCCAATCTTCATTTTGATATATTATGGGTTGAATTTGGTTAAGAAACGATTGAGTTATGAAGCTTTGAAAATTGCTCAAACTTCCGGCCAAGAGCTCTGGGACACTTAACAGAGTTTTTAACGGAAGGACCAAAATAATTGATGGTGGACAATCTTAGGGACCATTTCTAATGATTTTCAATCTCAAGGACCAAAGTGATGTGTTATGCAAATCTCAGGGACTATTTTGGCTAAAAAGCCTTCCGGAAATGGCGTACCCCATACATCCTATATTGTTTTGATTTATAGGGAATTTTATTTTAATTGTCATATGAAAGTCCTTTTCTCAATTTGTCATATAAACTAATATTTTGAAGCGATTGTCATATTAACTTATAAAATCATTAATTTGTCATTTCACACTCTCCGTTAAGTTTTCTATTAAAAAAAAAAGTCATGCAAGCACATGATGACACACCCTGACTGGAGTTGAGGCATGCTAGCCGTCACCCGAAGGTGACATAACCAAAAAGGAAAGTGAAGCATAAAGTATGGATAAATTTCAACCAAAGCTGACAATTATTTAAACTAACGTAGAGAGTGCGCAGTAGTGGGAAAAACCCATATAACACAAATGTTCAGAGCATAGATGACATAAGTAGTGCAGTCGAAAATAGTTAAGTACTTATTACACAACTGGAAAAGCTCCTACATTTAAATATGGATATGTCAGAAGCGCCAAGGATTCCTCGTAATGCCACAGAGAACTCAGCTACCTAAGTCCTGGAAGGGCAAAAAGCAGAAGGGTGAGTAGACAAAAACAAAGGATTATAAAACACATTTATTTTCTGAACATACTAACCCCTTCCAGAAATCATACTACGTATAAGTATGAAATCGAATGTAAATCAATAATAAATCCAGGAATACGCCAATCTTAATATCTCAATAGTAGCATAAGTAAAATCAAGTGCTCATCAATCTATGCTAACACATGAGTTCATGCAGAAGGAATATGACATGAACAGGACTGGATGTAATCATAATATATGCTCTAGTACATACGAGTCGGAGTTGCCTAATGCAACTTGTAAGACATGACTGGCACCTACAATGGATCCAAGGTAAGCATGCGGTGTGATGTGAACATACATGATGAGCAAGTATAAAGTGTATGGACATGCCATGACAATACATAAATCTCAACAGTAATATGGCATTTTTAAAATTAAATAAAACATGGCATGATAGGCGTAAAATCAATCTAAAAGCACATGTCGAAACTATAAACTTTATACACACACACACACACACACACACACACACACACACACACACACACACATATAACAAATGCCCACTCACTGATACGTCAATGGATCGTAGCCTCCTAGCCTTGCTTGTCCTCGTACCTCCTTGGGGTAAGTCTCTCCTATATGTGAAATAACTTTACTAATTAATTAATTAGGACCTACACAAAAAGGCTAGGAAAATACCCCATAGTTTGCTCAAACAGATGGTTTAAATATAAGAAAACATTCTACTCGACATCGTGGACCCGTACACGTCAAGCACACGCCGGCCGATGGCCAGACGCGCCCTCACGTACCGCCACGCGCAGCCTAGTCGTGGCCACACGCGCGCCTATGCATAGGCCACGCGCCTGACACGCTTGACAGAATGACAAAGGAATATTCCGTCAGATTTGACGAAATATTCTGTTAAATAGTAACGGCGTCAGTTACCTTTAATGGCATTAGAATATTCTGTTAACTTTAACAGAATATTATGTCTTCTTCTCCGATGGACCATCATCGCCGTCGCCGTCTGGTTCGTCGGAATCTGGGGAATTTTCACCGGTTTCTGGGAAAATTTCAAATCTTCTTTATTTCTCAACCATTTTCAACGTACTTTATATGGAAATGAAGCTGGGGAAGAGGAGAACAAGATTATACCTCTTAAAAGTCCAAAAGGTGGATGGAAATAGATCAAAATAGACTCGAGACTCTCGGTCATACTTTCGTTGTCTCAAACCCATGGGTTTCCTCGTCGGCTCCACTTCAAAACTAGGCTAATGGCCTCGGGGAGTTGCCTAGATGCTTCCAAAACTCCCAAAATCTTGAAACTCGAACGGAAAAACGTCGAGGAAAACTCCACCCGAGTCGGAGCTCCGAGTTGGACCCTCAAAACTTGATTATTTTAGAATCAGTTGGTACGAATGGGTTTGTGAGGATAAGAGGATCTCGATGGTGATAATTTTAGGCTCGATCTATGAAGTTTGATGGTGATCCTTGGTGTTGCAGAGGAAAGAAGAGAGCTACAGGGGTGAGAAAAGAAGAATAAGAGAAAGATAGAGGTTTCTGATTGGAAAAAAAGAAGAGAGAGGGTGCTGTCTGATTGGGTGAGAAAATGTGGGAAAGTAATTGATTAGTGGTAAGGTAGAGTAGGGCACGGGTTAGATTTTAAAGAGAAAAGTGATAAGATTTGTACAATTTGAAATCAAACGAAGTCTAACGTACCCTATCAAAAGCAGTAGTTTTCAAACACTTAATAATTAACACGCGTGTGTATAAATCTACCTGTTGTTAACGCACTTTAACTAAACGTAACTTTTTCATTACAAAACTGTTTCGGGTCTAACTCGCGCTCACGCGATCGTAACAACGAGTACTATTTAATTAAGATAATGAGAAAAGTAATTTAAAGCCAAATAACTACGTCCATGTCAGGTTCCACTTTTTCCCCAAAAAGGGCATAAATGTCAATTACACACTTGGGCATTTCAATACCTCACTCCTCTCCTAATAAGTTTCATTTGACAAAAAAAAAAATTCTGGGGTTTCTTAAAAATACAAAATGGGGGCTAATTTCAGATGATATGAAGGTTCTCCATTTGAAAAAGGGGAACGACCTGCACTCCCTTCTTTGTGTTTCGAATTAAAGATGATCGACCACATTAAATTCTCAAAGTTCATCAAAAAGTTTTCAAACAAACACAACATGTTTTCTAACTAGCCAAATTTTAGGGTTTGTATTAAAGAGAAGTAAAGAACTTGTGAAAAGAATGTCAAAAATCCTAAATAACTATGAACACAAGTCATGTGCCACACATATGATTTATTTTAGATTGAAAACTTAATGAAGTTTGGCTGAGATGACAAATTAATAATTGTGAAAAGTTAGTACGACAAATCACTTAAAATTTTAGTTTATATGACATTAAAAAAGATGTATAAGTTCATATAACATTTCAAAAAAAAATTTCCTAATAAATTTTATTAAAATAAAAAATGCCTAGGCCCCTTCTAGTCTGCCGCCCCGACTAACACGTAGCAATTTTAAGAACTCGTCATCCATGTGAATTAAATATGTAAACACTAGCAATAGTGACTTTCTCATAGTCACCAATATTGAACTGGTTACTTATTGACCAAAAAAGAACTGGTTACTAGGTGGAGCCAGTCAACGCTCATTCCCTCATTTGCTTACAAGGAAAATGTGTTTTTGCTACCTTAAGTAGTGACTAAGGGGTCACTAATGCCCCTCCTTTGAGTAGTTAAACAAAATTATATATTTAGAGGGTGTATTGTGTGTGGAGTTTCATAGACTTTATTTAATTATCAACTTCAGGTGTATCAACACAGATTTTTATGGAGTCAATAAAAATCACTCTGTGAAGTCTAGTTTTAGTTATTTGGCTTTCTTTGTCAAAAACTGTAAATGCTACCACACATACTCTTAGTTTGTCTCTGGTTTTTACAACTCTAGTATGGGTTCATCTTGCTGGATATTGTGTCCGAAGGTTTTGGTCGAAGACAATTCATCATCACAAAAGGTTTGATCATTCATATACATTCCATGCATAAACCTGAATTCCTTCTGTCTAGTCTTGCTATCTAGTCAAAAAGTCACTGCTGTCCAGCTGTCTGGACACACTTTTTAAGTCAGCCCACATGGGTTTTTGACAGTTTTGTTCTAGGTTGAAATCTCAGCCTTAGATTTGCTCAGATCAAGCTATGCATTGACAAGTGGCTTTTGTCCTTGTTTGGACAAAAAGTATGGCAGCTCCCATGTTAAAACCCTAGTTGCCTTCCTTGTTTCTTTGGTTAGAACATTTTACAATTTTCAAAAAGTGAGTTTGAACTTTGTGCCTTCTCGTCTAGTTGCCTAGCCACAAAATTGTTCTGATGCATTTAACCTTAAGATCATTGTGCATCTAGGTTGCATTAGTTCTTAAGTTTTGTGTTGTGTTGTTGATCTAGTTGTGAATTGATTTCTCAATTAGATCAAGTTTAGATTATAGTCGGTTCTTCCTTCAAATGTTTGATTGGAGAATCTAACTGGTTTTTATTTATTTTTAAATCCATCATCATCATATCATTTGCATTGATCGTGTTGGTTCTTCGTGCCACGAAGTGATGAGCTCAGGAGGAGCTGCCAATTCGTGAATACCGTAGGAGTTCATCTCGTGTAAGGCAAGGTTGCACAAAGGTAAAGCTGCTTCATCGATAGGGATCTAGGAATTAAGCTTGTGTGGTCTGTGTATGAACCTTTGTTTACACTAGTGGATTGGACTCAGTGGTGAGTCCCCGGTTTTTTAACCCAAAGGTGAGTTTTTTCCGGCCAAAAACATTTTGTGATGATTATTGTGTTTATTGGCTTTTATACTTCAATAATTGTATATGATATGTGATCATTATAACCTGTCCTTGCAACTAAGTTAATCAGCGTTTGAATCTGTATTGAAGTAGATCTAAGTTAGCTAGGATCTTTTCGGTCATTCAAGCCTTTAAATTGATTGCTTCCACTATTGTTAAACTAATCATTTGATCTTAGTTAACTGGTGATCCTGACTAGTTAGACAAGCACACATACAGATTTTTAAGTGCATGTTAATCCACCTGGTATCAATTTCACACTCTGTATTGAATAATAACATATTATGACTTCTAAAATGTCTATAAAAATCTCGTGGCATTCAATTATGATGTTTTGCAAGTCTACATTGAAACTAGGTGCATTAACAAATTCATTGATTTAAAGGGATTTTAAATAGCCAGGGACCTTTATTGACTTTGAGGCTTTTTATGATATATTATGTGTCACAGCAAATCTAACCTCTCCCCTTAAGATTTTGATGGACTTTCATAGGCTTTGATACTCCACCACCCACCATGATGCAATAAGTATCACTATTTCACTTCCACCATACCATGTCGTCGCCACCACTTGACCATGACCATCTCCATTGCTCGATTACCGACATTACCATAATCATCACCACTACTGCTGCCACCATCACCACTGTGATCATCACCAACATATCACTTCTTCTACTATCACCTTGTCATACTTATCATCATCGTACCACAACCTCTTACAACCATCTTTTTGCTGCCATCGACACGAACATCATGATCACCACCTATAGTACCACCATGTTACCTTGCCCGCCACCACCACTCCCGCATTACCTTTACTACCACCACTTTGTCATGGTCATCACCACCATAACCTCCTACGACCACCTTACCGCGGCCACCCTCACCCATGACCACTACTAGCACCTCCATGATGATCATCATGATCGCCACCTTTACTTCCGTCTTATCTTTGCCCATCACCACCACCCCAAACCCCATTCTTCCACCATCCCATCACCATATTAGAAACACACGATTTACAAGAATTTGGAATTAAAAAAATTTAATGTTCATGAGTTAAGGATTCTTTCACATGTCTAACAATTTCAGTTGTAACAGAAAACATATAATTACGTAAGTGTAGCCCTTGTCTACTCCTAATTGTTTGTTATCAGTAACAAACAATTAAAAAATGTATAATTATTACAAAGGTTGTTAAATTTCTTGTGAACTTTACAAAAAATCTATCGTTACACTCGTAAAAATTTGTAGAAGTCTATCAATAAAAACTATGTGAATTTCATGGAGTTTTTAGTAGTCAATAAACACCCATCTGTGCCCACTTCTTAAACTTTTCAGGTATATAATTTGGTCCGTTAAAATCGGTCTACTGGTTGGTGACAATACAACTGGTACTGTGATTTGCTAAAAGAAACTTGTACATGCGTCCACTTTGCAAGCTTTGAGTTATATATTCGTCCAACAAAATCTGGTATTTTGAATTGGAACAGGATTTATCTGTTATTATTATTATTTTTTTGAGGTCCGGATGAAGTAGGAGAAACTTCTTTTGTACCCACTTTTCAAATTTTAGACATATTGTTCAATAAATTCGGCATTAGGAATTGCGAAATGCTTGTATTATGCACACAATACAACCTGTTTACCAAAAGCCTTGACTGCATGAAAAATAATCTTAGTTAAAGAAAAAACAAATTCAAATTTCTGTTCCAATGATACCCATTAGATTACTTGACAAGTAAAGGGTTTACAAATTGTTTACCTGGACGCTTGACCGTGTTGCATGCTCAACACTGCCATGTTGGCATAACAATAGTCATCAACTTCAGGATAGGTCAAGATTGGAGATAAACTTAGTACATTGCCACAATGACGTTTTCGTTCAATAACATAATGCCATGTTAATTTTATTCTACATAACATTGTTTTATTGAATCACAACTACTGTAACATACTCAATCTATTTAAGTCATTGTTAACTTTAGACCGCTAAGTGATACGTACAATAGAAATAATTAGAGTTTATGAGTTGAAGTTAGACTCAAAAAATCACAAGAGGATCATAAAAGACATACCAACGAGTAGTAATATTTTATGAATTCGGATCCTCGCCGGATCCTCTGTGAGGATCCTGAGGATCTTTCAATCATGTCCGTTCATCGTACATTGTACGGTCAGAAATTATTTTAAATATTTTTATTTAAAATTAAACACAAACAATACTTGACAAAAACTGACCGCACGATGTACTATAAATGAGCACGATTCACGAATCTTTTGAATCTTCTCCGAATAGGATCTTCACCAAAATGATCGGAGAGGATCCTGTTGGGTATTTTATTCTTTTGTTAAATGATTGCTCAAATCCCTCCTAAGAAAATAAATAATAAAGAAAGAGAAAGTGGATAGTATAGTTTCATGATACGAAATTAGATGCTACTTTAATTAATTTACCTTTCTACGCTAATTATCCTTGTACCAATTGCAGCATACTTTTGGGTATATTCGAACAAGCCCAAAGCTTACTATGATTTCAAGACGAAACTAACATGCATGAAACGAGTTAATTGCTACGCAACATTTTGAATAACTCATTTAAAATTAAGCATAAAACTATTTCTCATAACAATTTATGTGGCGTGAGATATTACGGTGACAGTAAATTCTTCTAGTCTGTCAATTGGTGAAAGCACTGATCAACTTTAAACAGGATAAGATTAGCGGCATCATCATCATTAAAAATATGCCACGTGTATTTTGTGCTTCATTGTGCCCGCTCGGCTGCCCAACTGACCGCCGGTCTGATATTTACCTCAGAGCTTCATAGTGTTGACCAGCACCTCCATAACAATCACCATAAAAACACACTATTATTTTTTATTTTTTTTATTTTTTTTTGGTATATCGATATTTTTATATTAAGAGGAGAGAGAGTTTGGTAAAGACACACAATAGACAGTCTAATTTGGTATCGAATTCACCATCTACGAGATTCGAACCTAAAATCTCTTGTGAAGAGGAATACCACGAGATAATAGTACTGAGTGACAAAAAAAAACACACTACAATTAAAATTATTAAAAAAATACGAAAATTGCAAGATTAGAATATTCGAAAATATCCAAAGGGATAAGTCTCAACTCTCATAGGGCTTTGAAGCTCAAAACTTATTGTTATTGGTGAACAGCGGACGTGGAACCCAGCTGTCAAAACTCGAGATACACCAAATAGTTGCACCCAACAAACGTAAGGAGTAAACGACAAAATCTTCATGTTCCAGGCGTCTCGTTAGTCCACGTCGGACAGGTGGGGCCCAATCATGTGAACTATAAAAATGGACCTCAGATTTCACTTGGGATGCCGAAACCATTCAAGACCACGTGCATTGGTTTTTTGATCACAACCAAGTGAGAGGAGGAAAAAGAGAGGGAGATTCTACAAGTAGAATATGGCCGCAGCGACGGTTAGAATTCCGGTGATTCTCCGGAGTTCCGACGATCTTTTTGAATTTCCCGGTACAGGTGTAAGTCTCGGGGACATGGTTCTGGATTTCATCGAGGAATTTGAGGTGTCGCCGGAGTTTAATACTACCTCTGGCTCCGATGAAGACGACGAGAATTCTTGCAGTGTGGAAGAGAACAAGGCATTTTGGGAAGAACAAGACCAACTTCTGCAGGTAATTTCGCACACATCCCTGTTTAATCATCTTTGTTGTTTACGTCTAATTTATTCAGTCTGATGATTACAAACTAAGGCTAAATATGATGTGTGAAAATCAGCTTCTATTTGTTAAATGATTTCGTTAATAAATTTTCAAATATTGACTCTTGTTTTAATTTATGAATTGCAGGCGACATTGTGCAAGAGCAGTAGCGTTGAATCGAAAATTCGACAAGCCACTAAGGAAGCGTTAAGGGAAATCAAGTCATCAAGCGAAGAATACTGCGTTTGTGCGAGACCGGTGGCCGGAGGTTGCCGGAAATGTTTGCGTACCGAAGTATGCAAACGGCTAATTGAATCCGGATACAATTGTGTCATTTGCAAGTCTAAGTGGAGAAGCTCAACAAGTGCCCCTGCAGGTACCCTCAATCAATCCAATATAGCAATTACCTTTCTTTTCTTCGCATCAGGGCACGGACCCAGGATTTTAATGTGGGGTGGGCTGAAACTATACATGCTAATTGATTTTTTTCCTTAACTATTTACTAAATTAAATATGGTGTTTTTGTTTAATTAACAGGGGAGCATACTTATTTGGAAGTGCTCGACAACAGTTCAAAGAGAGGGGAGATTAGGGTTGCAATTGAGCTAAATTTCGGAGCTGAGTTCGAGATGGCAAGAGCTAGCGAAAACTACAACAGATTGATTAGCTGGTTGCCTGAAGTGTTTGTTGGGAAAGCTGAAAGACTACGAGCTTTGATCAAGATTTTGTGCGGCGCAGCCAAGAAATGTATGAAGGAGAAGAAGATGCACTTGGGACCTTGGAGGAAGCACAAGTACATGCAAGCCAAGTGGTTTGGGACGTTGGAGCGGTCAACGCCGGGGTCGTTGCCAGTCGGATTTTCGCACGGGCCGCCGAAGCCTAAGGCCTCGATTTTGGCCTTTGATTTGTTGGAGGTGGCGATGACTGCAGGCTTGCATTGCTCTAGTACTGCAGTTGAAGTTTTGTGAATGATGATGTTGCATGAGGAAACGAAAACAAGTTTTGCACGCTGTTTTGGAGTTATGCCTTTTCTAGGCAATTGTAACACTATGCATGTGTAAAAATGCGAGTGAGTTCATATATATACATATATGTATTTTCATATGTATGCATGAGGTTAATTACTGAGGTTTTTTGCAAAGCGTGGTTCAGTTGAACCCCTTGTTTTACTCAGTTAGCCTGCAGTTTAATGAAACTCTTATCTTCTTGTCTTACAACCTTTTTATTCCTGGTTCGAGAAAACTACGTTCAATTAAGTACAAGAACACCCCAAGGACTCGGAGAACTTGATCGGATTCTTTCTAACAAAATAGAAACTATTAGCTAAGTTATCATTATATATCAGGCCCATCTAAATATCACAGACCGAGTAATGAGGAATTAATATTTTCTCTACTGCAGATCAAAAGTGCACATTAAGTTACACAATGAACAAGAACTGTTTAGATTATTTTTAACTTAACAGAATTTAACCACTCTTGTTCAAATGTGTAACTTAAATGTGCACTTTTGATATTGTTGACCCTAAAAACTACCAAGCCTACATGGCGCGCAGGCCGAGTAATCTATAAGCTAACTACGTCCTTCGGTTGTGTGCGGAGCGAGCCAAATCAACGGCTGAGCTCGCCCGGTGAGTAAAATTTGTTGATGTTGCATTGGGCGCGCGGCTGACTTCTGCATCTTGCGATTGCGACCAAGGAAGGAACTCGACTCGGCCCTTGGATTCTAAAGCCTGAAGACAAGGCTACTAATTATGTGAAGTTCACAAATCGTTGACGTCAGATTCAGTCACAGTAATGGTATTCGTCAGAGTAAACTCACGCCTAATTGACACTAAAGTGTAAGGGCACAAATACTCAAAGCGGATGTACGTCTTGATGGTGAATGTGGTTCGGCCGTCAGAATGCCGAACTCTAAAGCCAACTTGTGAGTATCTAATAATAAAACAACTCGGCGTTCAATGTGCCGAGCTCAGTAATTTGTAACATCTCACTTCGCCGAGAAGGCTAATGAGATGACCTCTGCCGATAAGGATTCAGAAATCTTTCTCGACCGAGACTTGGATAGGTAACCAGTCGACCTCGACGCAGTGCTGTTTATCCAAACTGAAGGTGCTCCGCGGTCGAATGGTTCTACGGCTATAGTGCTGTTTATCCAAACTGAAGATGTGTTGGCGAAAAGGAAAATAAAACTCTCAAGGTTGTTGAGAGGTTTTGCGTAGAGCGAGGGTTTGCGCAGGGCAGATTTGTGTGTTGAGTTAGAGAGATCTGATGTACTGAGTCTTGTATTTATAGGGGCAGACATTTTCATAGCCGAGTTAGAATCTTTCTCGGAATAAGACTTCTTAAAGCTAATCCAATCAGAACTCGGCCAATCCTAAACAAACCAGGATTCCAAATCAAGCCCCTTACGAGGCCACATTCATCTCCAGGTCTCTGTATCCTCATCTTACCAAGCATCCTGGTTGTATCAGGACTCAATTTCCTTATCTTTATTTGAAAGACTCCACTTCCTGGTAGGACTCGGCCGGCCTCGACTAGACGGCCCACAACCCAAAATCTGACGAGAAATCTAGAAAGATCGCTAGGCCGAATGTAACTCCAAATTCGGTCCATATCAATATTTTGGCCCAAACAGATATGCATTTGAGAAATTTCACATAATAAACAGGCCACAAAAACAACATTAGTAGCAGCTTAAGATAAACAAAGGGAAGCCCAATTCAATATAAACAGTCGCTCAATAATAAAAAAAAAAAAAAACAGTTGAAGAAATCCTAATCCTTATCAAGGAAAAGTAGCCCATCGACACATGTTTCTCGACAACGGCCACTGAAGTGGTCTCCATTTAGAAACTAAATTGAAGATGGATTAGTAAAGAGCCAAAAAAATGGAAAGCTCGCCCGAGGCAAAAATTAGATCATCAACTGCTGCGAACGACCGAGCTATCTATATCCAATCACACCTGCAAGAAAGGATCCAAAATCAACACAACAATAGAGACAGTTGGGAAGTAGACTTGATGTTTGTGTCGTGTTTTTCGTGTTCGTGTCGTTTTCGTAACATACCCGATATCTTAACGAATCATATCGTGTAACACCTATTAAAATGAACGAGTAATGTGACCCGACCCGAACTTGACCCGTTAATATTAATATGCAATATGACCCCACCTGTTACTTGCTAAAAAAATATATTTTAAATCAATAAATAAACAAATGAAAAACGTAGTAGAGTGAAAAATGTATATAAAAATATATTCAAATGCTCGTAATAACAAGTTCAACTACTTTTGTAAAGAGGTCAACTATGAATTTGACATCGTAATCCCATAAACCATAGATTTAAGTTTGATTATTGATTGTCGTTTACGTTTAATTTATACTCCATTCTTCTTAACAAATTTCCTTTTTTTTTTTTTTTCAGATTTTTTTTATTTTTTATTTTTTTAAACTTGACCTTTTAGCGGATGCGAAAGATGAACGATTCGAACGGTTCGGATCTTTGATATCACGTTCAGATTTTTACGTTAGTGAAAATATTGCTTGGAGTATATAAAATATCTAGAAACGGTATAACATTGACTCATATTTCAGTTAACCATAAACATCGGAACGTGATATAAACGATCCGAACTGTCCAGTTTTTGCATCCGCTAAGAGATCATATTTAAAAAAATGGTAAATCTCAGTTTACTACTCTTAAGCTTCGTGGTTTTCAATATTTAGTACATGAAGTTTTTTTCGTCCTAGAGTCATATCTAAAGTGTTAATTTTGGAACACTCTCATACATTTATTAAGTTTTCTGTTAGAACTTCTGTTAACTGATGATGTGGCATCCACATGGACAATTACTAGACATCACGTGTCAATATGGAGCCACTTGAATATTAAAAAATAAATAAAAAATATAAAACCACCCATCTTCTACCGGATAAGGATTCTCTGCTCTTTTTGTCTTATTATCTCTAAAAAAAATCAATATAAAATGTTGACGTGGCTTAACCGTGACCATACAAACAGGAGGAGAATGGAAGTGTATGGAAAATAAGAAGCAGAAAATCCTTGTCCTCTTCTACCTCCTCCACCCCGTCCCCTCCTTTCCTCTGCAACCCCACCCTCTCCTCTCCTCTGCAACCCCCACCCACCCTCCCTCCCTTCTCTCCTCTGCAACCCGCACCACCCACCTCTCTCGACTTTTGCCAGAACTGTTTTGCTGTTATGTCCCGAACAAATCATCTTTTTAAATCTAAACCCAAAACCAAAATCAAAGATTCAATTTTTACTGTTTTTAGAGAGAGAAAGTTTTAGAGAGAGAGAGAGAGAGGGAGAGAGGGATGTGGGAGTCGATCTTCCTAACGCTGGCGGCGACGGCCGGAAACAACATCCGCAAAATTCTCCAGAAGAAGGGCACCGTCATTCTTCCTCCTCTCTCTTTCAAGCTCAAGGTAGGTACTTCCTCATTTCTTTTTTTGGTTTGCCCATTTTTCCCTTTTTGATTCTGTGATTGCTGTTCGAATCCCAATTTGTAATTTTGGATTTGGATTCCGGGATTCCGGTTCCAACTGGGAATTGGGTTTCGTTTCAAATTCCCAAATTTTCAGGATTTACAACAAAATTTCAAATTTTTGAATGGTGTATATGTTTGCAGGTGATCAGGGCGTATGCGTTGAAAAAAGCATGGCTGATAGGATTTCTGATGGATATATTCGGAGCTTTATTGATGTTGAGAGCATTGTCTTTAGCTCCTGTAAGTGCTTCAACTCCGAAGCTAGGATTTTTCATTGTTTATTGTATCGATTTTTGGGGTACCATTGGTGCCGGATGGGTGGTGCGGGTTGCAGAGGAGATGAGGGAGGGTGGGTGGTGCGATTTGCAGAGGAGAGAAGGGAGGGAGGGTGGGTGGGGTTGCAGAGGAGAGAAGAGAGGGTGGGGGTTGCAGAGGTAGAAGATGGGTGGGATTTTTTAATTTTTTTTTCTTCTGTTTTTGTATTTTTTTTTAATTTTTTTAATATTAAAGTGGATCCATATTAACACGTAGCGCCCAGTAATTGAGAATGTTCCAAAATTAATACTTTAGATGTATGAGATTGTTCCAAAACTGAATACTTTAGGTATGATTCTGGGACGAAAAAAACTTCATGTACTAAATGTTGAAAACCACGAAACTTGAAGGTAGTGAACTGAGATTTACCCTTAAAAAAAAGAAATCTGAAAAACGAAATCTTGTAAAAAGAATATAACATAAACGACAATTGATGATTAAATATAAATACAGGGTTTAGGGATTATGGTATCGAATTTCAGAGCTGACCCCTTCATGAAAGTTAACGATTAAATATAAATACAGGGTTTATAGATTATGGTATCGAATTTCAGAGCTGACCTCCTCACGAAAGTTGTAAAACCCAGTTATAAAATGATTGTGTATATATATATATATATTTTTTTTATAGTTTTATTACACTTTTACAAAAATATTTATGAATTTGTACTAATTTTGCACTCAAACAAAAAAACCTATTGAGAGGAATTGGATTAGAGATTCATGAAAGGAATTGGATTAGAGTTTGGTGATGGTGGCATGGGAAGAGGTTGAAGAAGGGAATGAAGGTTTGGCGGTCTTGGCTTTTGCTGGATCGAAGAAAGAGAGAGGGGGATGAGTGAAGGTTTTTATTTATTTATTTATGGATAATACTTGGGTACTCACGGGAGGGTACCCAATTTACTGACTGTCATATGTGGCCCACTAACATGTTAACATCTGTCAAATAAAATTCTCTCTCAAACTCCTACTATCTTCATAGCCAAACACTATCCATCTGCTATCTTCATAACCAAACACTATCACCTTCTTTCGCCCTTCTTGTCTATGTGCAGAAAACCCCCATCCCCCTCTATTCTCCCCCTTCTCTTTTCCGGTGAGACCAACCCAATCCCTCATGTTAGGACCCTGTAATGATTTAACTCATGCATTGGTTAATTTACCTGTCTCGTAGTAGAATATAGGAAGGTGGTGACTCAACCCTTGGGTTACCTAAGTCCTTTGTTTGTAGTGGATGATGTGGGTATATATTATCCCATTGTAATCTCATTTTGGGCATGAAATATAACGTATCTTTACCTTCCTTTTTCCTTTCTTTGCAACTTTTCTTTTTCCTGAACCCTGTCCCCCCATTGGGGCGACTGGAACTTACCATTTGGTATCAGAGCCAGGTTTCGATTCTGGGACATGTGGGTTACGGGCCCCTTTTTCTTCGCCTACATTGTTGGTGGCCAAGAGTGATTCTTCCTGGCGTTTCTGTGTGGACTACCGCGAAGTCAATTCTGTAACCATCAAGGATTGCTTTCCCGTTCCCATTATTGATGAACTTCTGGCTGAATTGCAGGGGGCCACTTTTTTTTCGAAGTTGGACCTTCGCTCAGGCTTCCACCAAATCCGCATGCATGAAGCAGACATACACAAGACGGTGTTCCGCACTCACGAGGGTCATTATGAATTCACGGTCCTGCCCTTTGGCCTGACCAATGCCCCAGCAACGTTTCAAGCTCTGATGAATTCCATCTTGAAACCACTGCTCAGGAAATCTGTCCTTATGTTTTTTGATGACATTCTGGTTTTCAGTGCTTCATTGGATCAACATGTTACCTATTTGGCTGCGGTATTTGACATCCTACAGGCGCATCACCTTCATTTGAAGCCGTCTAAATGCCTATTTGGTCAGGATTCTATTGCTTACTTGGGTCATCACATTTCAGCAGTAGGCGTCACGGTCGATCCTTCCAAAATTGCGGCCATTGTGGACTAGCCGACACCCACTAGTGTCTGGGCCCTTCGCGATTTTTTGGGTCTCGCTGGATATTATCGTCGCTTTGTTCGAAATTTTGGTCTTATTGCCAAGCCACTCACTGACTTGCTCAAAAAAGACGAGTTTCGTTGGTCCCAAGATGCCGACACCGCTTTCTCTGCTTTCAAAAGTGCGATGTCTACCACCCCCGTCTTGGCGCTGCCCGACTTTTCCAAGTCTTTCACTATTGAGAGTGACACCTCCAACGTGGGTATTGGCGCTGTGTTATCCCAAGACAACCACCCAATCGAGTTCCTCAGTAAGCCTCTCGCTCCCAAACACCAATCTCTCTCGGTGTATGATAAGGAAATGCTTGCGGTCATCTTTGCGGTCCAAAAATGGCGTCCATAGTTGATTGGCCATCATTTCAAAATCCTCACGGATCATCAGACATTGAAATATTTCTTGGACCAACGCATTACTACTCCAGCCCAACAGAAGTGGTTACTAAAGCTTCTCGGATACAACTATACTTTGGAGTACCGTCCTGGGGCTTCCAAAGCCGCTGCTGACGTCTTGTCCTGCCGTCCGGAATTACTCTACTTAATGGGTCTCTCTTAGCCATTGCTTGATTGTGTGGCCGAGATGCAAGCAGCCTATGCCACAGACTCTCAAGCCTTGGTCATTCTCACGGCATTGCACAAGAACCCAACCGGTCAGCGCTCATTTCAGCTCCAAGGAGATCTTCTATATTACAAATCCGGCATTTTTGTACCTTCCACATCTCCATGGCGATCCCACCTTCTTAAGGAGTTCCACGCCTCCCCTTCTTCGGGTCATTCTGGTTTCCTGCGCACTTACAAGCGCCTCACCCATAACTTCAATTGGCCAGGCCTCAAAAAGGATGTCAAGCACTTCGTGGCAGCTTGTGACGTGTGCCAACGCACCCATTATGAGACAATCAAACCCCTGGGTCCATTGCAGCCCCTCTCCATTCCCAACCAAGTGTGGACCGATATTGCCATGGACTTTGTCGAAGGTCTACCCGCAACCCACGGCCGAAATGCTATCTTGGTAGTAGTGGATCGTCTCTCCAAATATGGCCACTTCATCCCTATAAAGCATCCTTATATAGCTCCCCAAATTGCCGATATCTTCATCCAGGAAGTCTTTCATTTGCACGGTATGCCAGCGTCCATTGTGATTGATCGGGATCCAATTTTTATTAGTGAGTTCTGGACTGCCTTCTTCAAAAATCAACATACAGTGCTTTGTAAAAGTTCAGCCTATCATCCACAATCGGACGGTCAAACAGAGGTTCTCAACCGCACATTGGAACACTATCTACGAAGCTTTGTCATGGACAAGCCGAGTACTTGGATACGCTGGCTTCCATGGGCCGAATGGTGGTATAATACTACATTTCAATCCTCAATCAAGATGTCACCCTTCCAGGCCGTTTATGGTTACGCTCCACCCTCGGTGACATCTTACCTTCCCGGTTCTTCGGCCGTTCACTTGGTTGATCTTAACCTTCAAGACCATGACACTCTACTCAAGCAACTTCAAGAGAATATGCAGCTGGCACAGCAGCGGATGCGTCAACAGGCGGATAAGCATCGATCGGAGCGCACATTTCAGGTAGGTGATTGGGTCTTCCTCAAACTCCATCCCTACCGACAGACATCAGTTTCCAAAACTCACTGCCCAAAACTCGCTCCTCACTACTACGGTCCCTTCCAAGTGGTTGCCAGAGTTGGATCAATCGCTTACACCTTGGCGCTTCCCCCTCAGTCCCGCATTCATCCCACATTTCACGTCTCTCTGCTGAAGCCCAAGATTGGTGCTCACACAGTTACATCCGCCACTCTCTCATCGGTATCTTCTGATAGCTCTTTTATGTGGTTTCCAGAACGCATCCTGCAACGTGGCATGATCAAATGTGCCAACATGGCGGTCACTCGCTGGCTCATTAAATGGACGGGCCTGCCGGAGCATGATGCCACATGGGAAGACGTGGACTCTATCGTAAGCCGTTTTCCAGATTTTGCAGCCTGAAGACAGGCTTGTTCTCAAGGGGGTGCCATGTTAGGACCCTGTAATGATTTAACTCATGCATTGGTTAATTTACCTGTCTCGTAGTAGAATATAGGAAGGTGGTGACTCAACCCTTGGGTTACCTAAGTCCTTTATCTGTAGTGGATGATGTGGGTATATACTATCCCATTGTAATCTCATTTTGGGCATGAAATAGAACGTATCTTTACCTTCCTTTTTCCTTTCTCTGCAACTTTTCTTTTTCCTGAACCCTGTTCCCCCTTGGGGCGACTGGAACCTACCACCTCACTTCTCCGGCGGAATAACCAACTCGTGGCCGTCGACGAGGAATGAAGTGCGGTCGCTGTCGAAGTGCACTGGAGTGGGGTCGCCATAAAAGAAAGGGTTCGAGGTGGGCTCGTTGGTGAACAGAGGCGTTGGGTTGTCGAGGTCGTCGGAGAAGATATGGGCGGAGTGGGTCGCTGGAAAAAGAAGAGATTGGTGGCGATCTCGCCGAAGAAGAGAAGGGTTGAGGGTGGGCTCGCCGGAGAAGTGAGGGATTGGGTTGGCCTCACCGGAGAAGAGAATGGGGAGAATGGAGAGGGATGAGGGTTTTCTGCACATAGACAGGAAGGGAGAGAGAAGATGGTAGTGTTTGGTTATGAAGATAGCAGATGGATAGTGTTTGATTATGAAGATAGTAGGAGTTTGAGAGAATTTTATTTGACAGGTGTTAACATGTTAGTGGGCCACATAAGATGGTCAGTAAATTGGGTACTCTCCTGTGAGTACCCAAGTATTATCCACTTCAAAGTAACAAACTTTATATGAAAATCCAAAATTATTATAGGATGTCAACAACTATATTATACAATTAACTTTGAAGGGTTATCCATAGGTCAATTTTCAATACTAATTTTCAGCCCAACTCAAGTAAACCAAAATTAAAAAAACCGACAACCTAATACAAAAATATTAATCCTTCTAATATATATTTCGACTAACCCTATCACAAAGATAACAGAGACTTCTTAAAATAGGCAAAAAAATCAAAAGAAATTTATTAATACTCACAAAATACATATTGCTTAACGGTCTCAGAGGTGAACATTTCAGTGACAAAATTGATGTCTCTCTTGGTAGTATAGTATCAACCCTGAAATTTTGAATTCCCTCACCTGAAATATAGAGAGGGCTTTGAAGGCTGCAAACAAAAGCCCCGAATCCGAAAAACATTAGGTAGGCAAATGCAGCGTTAGACTTAACATTGGCCGAAAATAAATGATAGCAGGACAAATGCCTCAAACATTTAGGTGGGCAAATGTCCTTCCGAGCAACAGGTTGTCCCAAAAGAAATTTCTTGCTGCCCTATGGGGTTTTGTGGGGGGGGGGGGGGGGGGGGGGGGCGGCGTCGTTACTAAAGATGAGACAATCATCGACGAACATGAGAATATTCGAAATTC
Organism: Heteromeles arbutifolia; assembly: GCA_024362995.1. Taxonomy (NCBI): domain Eukaryota; kingdom Viridiplantae; phylum Streptophyta; class Magnoliopsida; order Rosales; family Rosaceae; genus Heteromeles; species Heteromeles arbutifolia. The sequence continues at coordinate 28,097,174 of JANCRC010000012.1, read as the reverse complement.
TAAGCCCAAAGGGCGAAGAGAGAATACCCACTTGATTTTTATGGCAAGATGGTAGCTTATAAAGATGACGGATTAAAGGCCTCATACAAAAGATGAACAACTACGGAGATAGAGGATCTACCTGACGGATACCACGACAAGGACATAAGACACTGAGTGAAAAAGAGGATGGTTCCAAACTGCATGTTGTTTACATTTCTGAGGCTACATATACAGGGATTCGAATTTGGGTTTGATGGTGAATTTGGTTGAGTAAAACCAGGGATTCGATTTGGATTTGATGGTGAATTTGGTAGAGGTGAACCAGGGATTCGATTTGGTAATTGGACTTAGCGGTTGCGTCTAGAATATGGTACTAGATTGCCTACGTATCTTTGATGGAATCAAACCGACCTAGTTCATTGCTTCACAGTGATTTGGTTCTCAGTGAGTGAATGACCCACTAAAGAAAGATCTTGTGTTTGGGGCTTTGCGGTTGTGTCTAGGATGTGGTACTAGACTACCTACGTGTCCTTGATGGAATCAAACCGACCTAGTTCGTTCAATTGGTTTTGATATTTTGTGTTGGGTTTGGTGCTGTATGCAGTTTCTGCTCATGCATGCAATGAACGTTTGACGACTTGTGCGGTTTAGGCTCTTGCAGGCAAGGACTTTGTGCCACTTGGAGATTGACGTGGCTTCGTAACATTTGAGACTTGACGCGGCTTCGTGTCATTTGAATTTTGACGTGGCTTCGGGCCATTTGACCACTTTGGCGTGGAGTGAGTCTAATAATTTGAAATAGGAAGTCCATCGAGCTTTGTGCTTTGAGATGGTTTGTATCCACGATATTTGAAGTGATTTACATCCACGAATTTGGTGTCTTCGACGTTATCTCTACAATCCTTTATTTTGAATTTGTTGGACTCAATATGCCTCCATCATGCTTTGAGACAGTTCCTACTTGGCATATTTTTCACCTTAATAGAATTTTTTTTTTAAAGACAAAAATTTTTTTTAAATAAGAATAAACTTGGAATATAGACTTTAATCAAAACTGAAGGAACTTTAATCTAATGTTGGAAAGTAACACATGTTAATCTAGAAAAATATCTGATTCTAATTTTCTTAATAAAAAAATTCAAAATATATTAGCCAAATTGTAGGTAAATTAACGATATGTGTATGAAGCCAAAGGACAATAATCTATGTTCAATGTTGCACCAGGTTTTAATTAGGATTACATTTATACAAGGATGATAATCAAATTTTTTGCACGTTGTTTGGGTGGGTGGTGGCGGTGGGTTAGAGGGGACAGGAGGAGAGAGAGATGTTGGGTGGAAAAATCTGGGTGAGGTGATGATGGTGTGGTAGGGCAAGGAAGGGAGAGAGAGACGCTCCACAAAGTTAATATGAGATAACTATTTTGTCTACTCCAGGCATTTGGAGATGCCCTAAGCTTTAGTGCCACCCTCCACAAAGTTAATTGAAACTAGTTTGTTGTGTAGAGTTGTTCCATATTCTTTGCTTATTACTTGTAAAACTAGTTTCCAATGGTTTTGTCATACTCATTTATTTTTATGTGCTCCAAGATGATGGTAGATTATAGATTTTCTAGCGTTTTAATCAAAATGGGATGCCTTCGAATTGTGTCTTTTTTTTTCTTACGGAAACTTTATTCCTTTTTCCTCTCTTTGGTTCCACATTATTGTTTGGACACCTAAGAGGCGTCATCATGACTATGATCACGAATAATCTTTTTCTTTGAACAAGATTCCTTTTCATTGTAAGAAAATGTATGTTCAAAGAATTCTGCATCTGCCGATTCTAATATATAATGTTAACATATATATCAAGAATCGAAAATTTCCCTACAATGAAACTATAAGCAGCACTATTGTTTGCATACCCAATGAATGCACAATGAATAGTTTTAGGTCTTAGTTTTGTTCTTCTTGGTAGCTGAACATGCACTTTTGCTAGGCAACCCCACACTTTGAGGGTTGTATATGTGGGTTTATGTCCTCTCTCCTTATTTTATAAGGTGGCTTATCGGTTTTCTTATGTGCGATCTTATTCAATATATATGACATTTGCAGTAAGTAAAGCTTTACCCCCACAAACTGTGTGAAAGCTTTGAACTATTTAACATAGAATTAACCATATTCTTGAACGTTCTATTTTGCTTTCCATAGTTCATTATTTCAATCACTTTGTAAAAAGGACTTGACAAACTTTGATGTAGAGCAATGTGGAACAATGAAATAGAATATAATTTCTATTAAAAAAAAAAACAAATCTTCCAACAGTTGTCACCCTAATCAGGTAGAAGAATATCCTTAAGCTTCCGACCTGGGTGACAAGAGTTGAACAAAAAAGGGTCTCAATTCCACCGCGACCTTAAATCGCAAGATTGCACGTAAAAGCAACAAACCGGATAAGCACGCGTCTCAATCGTGGCACCTAAAGTAGACAAATTAATGGGTAAAGGCGCACTCCATTGAAATTGAAGCACGTGATAACCAACCTGCTCGCTTGCGTATACGACGTATAAAAGTCAAAAAGTAAACAAACTTAAACTTAAAGCAATTCACTAAAAGGACAATGTTGTACAAGAAAAAAAAGAAAAGGTTTGAGTTACAATTGCAAATTTAAATTAAAACCGAGTTTATGGGAGCGTAGTTAAAAATGAAGTGAGCATTTTATGAAAGTAACTTTCGAGAGCATCTGGAAAACAACTGCATTCAAAATAGTAAAATGTTTAAGCTTTACAAGTTAAATACAATTTTAGTTTGTTTCATGAAAACGAGGACATCAAATACAGAGTTGTACACCACGTGTTAATATACAAGTGGTGAAATATTTGCATTATAAAGATTAACAACATCAAAAGTAAAACTTCTCACTCGTTCCCTCCCCATTTACCTCTCCTTCTTCCCCCTTTCTCCCCATACTCTCTCCATCCTTTTTCTCTTTCTAATTTTCAATTGCAACAAGAAATGTGGTAAGAAATTTCAGTTCGGTGTTTCAAATATAGATTTAGTGCAAGGAGACAGATATAGAGATAGGAAGGCAAAGGGGAAACAAAAGAGAGGAAGAAAACAAGGGCAACATATATAAAAGAAAATAAGCTGCCACCAGCAGAGGTTGTGCCTATTTATTGTCGCCGGCTGGGGTGGGTGTGTTGTGGCTGTTGGTTTGTATTTTGACGCGGCTTTGTGCCATTTGAATTTTGACGCGGCTTCATGTCATTTGACCACTTTGGCATGGAGTGAGTCCTATAATTTGAAATAGGAAGTCCATCGAGCTTTCTGCTTTGAGATGGTTCATATCGACAGTATTTGAAGTGACTTACATCCAAAAATTTGGTGTCTTCGACATTATCTCTATAATCCTTTATTTTGAATTGGTTGGACTCAATGTGCCTCCATTGCGCTTTGAGACGGTTCCTACTTGGCATATTTTTCACCTCAATAGAATTTAAAAAAAAAAAAACTTAAAATAAGAATAAATCTGGAATATAGAGTTTAATCAAAAGTGAAAGCACTTTAATCTAAAGTTGGAAAGTAACAAATGTTAATCTAGAAAATTATTTGATTCCAATTTTTGCAATAAAAAAATTCAAAATATATTAGCCAAATTGTAGGTAGATTAACGATATGTGCATGAAGAGAGAGATGTTGGGTGGGAAAATCCGGGGTGACGTGACGGTGGGGTGGTAGGGAAAGGAAGGGAGAGAGATATACATGGAGAGATTGAAAGAGCCGATGGCCTTGTTGTGAAGGTGCTGCCGTCACGTTACGTTACGTTATGTTACGGAGAGATGATGATGGCCAAATACATCATTATTGTATACTCTTTCATATGTATGGCTCATGGTTCGATATTTTGGTGTCCTAGGCGTAGAGGAACCACACCAATCTATCCCGAACTTGGTGGTTAAACTCTACTGCAGTGACGATCACGTCAACATATTTTATTGTCTAGGGAGAATTACGCTTACTTGTTTTTTAGTCACGACGGTTGTTCTCCACTAACCACAAGGATATAGGGACTCTATATTTCATCTTCGATGCTATTGCTGGAGTGATGGGCACATGCTTCTCAGTATAAGGCTTTTTCAAGACCATCCAAGGCTTTCCATTTTGCAAGGTAGTTTACTTGCTCGACCATGTTCTCCCCTAGTCGGGTCGGAGGCAAAGACTGGCAAAGTTCATCATGGTGGTACAAGGGGTGGCGGCAAGAGATGCAGTTGGTGGGTTGTTTTTCCTTTCTGTATTTTCAAGGTTGTGTTTTATTTTTTATTTTTAATATTTGATGAGGACGATATGTACATTGTGACCTGGCATTCATGTCGTATTTTTCGTGTTCGTGTCATTTTCATGACATACCAGATATCTTAACGGGTCGTGTCGTGTAATACCCGTTAAAGTAAACGGGTAATATGACCCGACTCGAAATCGACCCATTAATATTATCAGGTAATATGACCCCACCAGTTACCAGTTAAAGAAAATATATTTTAAATCAATAAATAATGAACATCTAAAAAATTAAATTCGATGAGTAGAATAAAGCGTAAATGACAATTGACAGTTAAATTTTAACCTAAGGTTTATGGATTATGGTGTTGGACTTCAGAGTGAACCCCTTCACGAAAGTTGTAAAACTTGTCATTACGAGTGATTGGATATATATATATATATATATATTTTTTTTTTTTTATTTTTATTTTTTTTACATTTTTCCCACTCGTACAATAATTATTAATGATTTTATTAATTTTGCATTCAAATAAAAAACAATATTCATGAGATTTGGAGGGTTTTAAAAATCTAAACGACCATGCAACCATCGTCTAAGTGTGGAGGATGCAATCACGAGCATTTGTATATGCTTTCACATTTTTCAGACTTGTACATTAATGATTATGAATTTATTTATTTTGAACTCCCTTAAAAATACTATTCATGAGGGTTTGTATAGTTTTAAAAATTCAAACGACGATGTACCCATCCTCAAAGTGTAAAGGATGCAGTTACGAGCATTTGTATATTTTTTTTCACATTTTTCGCATTTGTAAATTAATTATTATAGTTCTTTTAATGTTGTTTGGTATTTTTAAATTAATTGATATTTTTATTTTTAATGTGCTTTATAATTTGTTAATCTCACTCTTTGCCTATAATATACTGACATACCCCGACCCAGGATGTTCACCTGGACTCAGAATCGAGCTGTGCTGGCTGACACCTAGAAGGCGATGAAGCCATAAAGTGTAGTGAGGTGGAAAATGTGAATAGATTTAAGCCTAAAAGTGACTAAATGCAAGAGTGTGAATGTGAGCGGAATGAACCCATTTTACACGTGATGTCAGAGCATAAATAAAGTACAGTAAAAGTAGAATGAGAATTATACCATTGAAGGTAATATATTATTCCAACATTTCCCAATAATCCTCGTCGACACAGAAGCTCTGCCACTAAAACCTGGAGAGGCGAAAAACAAAGGTGAGTGGACCTAAAAATAAAGCTTTGTAAAACCTTTTCGAAAACGTATAACCCTCGCCGTAAAACAAGTATAGTTTCCAATTATATACTACATATAGCATGAAAACACTTCCCTAAACAGTAATACTTTTGAAATATGGTAAGTCACAATATTTCACATATAAAACATATAACATCGAATATCACACTATATTGCGTAAACGAACATATAATATCAGGTGCTCATCGACATATGCTGACACACAAGCTCATGCAGAGGTATGCTGACAAGAACATGACTGGGTGTAATAATTGACACACCCCGTCCCGAAGGAGGGCGTGCTGGCCGTCACGTGAGAGTGACGTAACCATTTACACAGTTCGGAAGCTTAAAAAAAATACCATTGTGAATTCTGTCAGAATACCGTTGGATTCCTCATGGCCACCAAAGCTCTGCTCTAACTCGAACCTGGAGGGGCGCAAAACAAAGTTGAGTGGGTCAGTAAAACAAGTCTTTTCAAAACTTTTCTTTATCAAAGTTCTAACCCCTCACTGTAAAACATGTATACTTTCCCAGAAAATAGCATATATAAATATATATAGCTTCAAAATTCTCAAAACACCATTCTTTATCACTTTTCAGAAAATATGCCATGCTATGCGCCAAAAACATAATATGGATGCATCAACATAAATCAGGTGAAATAATAAATCAACCGGAGACCCTGCAGTGGTCCTGTACGGCTGATTCTAAAGCTCAATATCCAATCCAGCCGGAGTCACCAACTGTGACCCGTACGGCACTGCCGGAGTCACCAACTGTGACCTGTACGGCACTACGCTGCACATGAGTCGGAACTACCTGTAGTAGTCTGTACGACTCGGATGGTGTAATAATACGCTCTAGTGCTTCTCTCAACAATCATCTGTGCACATAATCTAGGGTCACCTACTAGTCGGAACCATCTCTAATGGTCTGTACGACTAGCATGTCGGAACCACCTCCAGTGGTCTGTACGACTAGCATCTACTTGGATCCAAGGTGAGCGTGTGATGCGGGTGAATAACATAAGCACTAACACTAGGGGTGCAGGTTATGAGCTATCAACATAAATCTCATCAAACAATTCAATGAACCAAATATAACTCACCTAATACTCACCTGCGCGTCCACAACACCAATTCACATATATGCATCATATATCAATTCACATAATTCATGTAATTTCTATGCATGGCATTTCAAATCACATATTCATATAAATCTATGCATGGCATTTCAAAATATACTTTCATTCAAAAATCGATTTCTGGGAAAACGTTAAGTGTGTATATATATATATACTGAAATAAACTGCCCACTCAACTGGAGTTTGCCCTGCAACTCCCTAGCACAACACATCAAGGCGTCATGACGATCGGCGCCTAGAACAACCATCAAATCATGCCTCAGAATCATATCGATAGAATATATCACTTATATAAAACATGTCACTATGTAGTTCGATCCGGAAGATCTGCAACTCAGATTTCCAATCCGTAACTTCCAGAGGTCCACAATAAATCTCTAGAACAACATCCTAAAATTTCATGACCATCCAACGGTCGGATCTCCGTCAATTGTCGAACTAAGTGACGGTTAACATTATATTTTATGAACTTACAACTCCAATTCCGGGAGATCCGTCTATCGAATTCCCGATCCGTAAGTTCCTACATTCTTCAAATATTACGTACTACTACGTACCAAAGTTTGGTGACGATCCGACGGTCGGATCGTCAATTCATATTTTGGCCTAACTATGCATCTTAACGAATTTAAGTCCAAATGATCAACCAACGTTAAGCCACTATCAAAACTGAACTCAGGACATCCAATATAGTTTAAAAATGACATTGGCGGCCCACTGGCCACGCGCCGCCGTGGGTGGCAGTCGGCCGCCCCGGCTCGCCGGAAAATCCAACTATCTCCAAAAATTACCAAAATTTACAAGAATGAAGATCTCAATGAGTAGAACAACTTTCATACCTGTGGCCAAGGCCAATTCGGTCGGCAAAGCCTCCAATTCCAACAAAACCTGTCGGAACCCTAGGTTTGGTGAGCTCCAATTCGACCTCCAAACTTGTTCCAACGCCTCAACCACTGCTTGGGCTTTGTTCTAGGCCTCAATAGGATACCATGGGTGGTGGTGATTGGAAGAAATTGCTTCACATCGTGGCGGAAATGAACCCAACCCGTGCGCCCCCTTCTGCACGGTTTCTTCCATTTTTACAACCAAATCTCTCCAAATTTGAGGTTGAATGGGTAGAGGAAGGGTCCTAGAGTGTTTCCCATGAGGTTTGTTGAATCAATTCGCCGGAAAAATGAGTGGAAATCGACGAACATGGACACGGGTGCCGACCGGGTCCGAAAACGGGTCAAGGGGATCCGGCCGATCCCCCGCGCCACCTTCTCCCTCCTTTCCTCCTTTCCCTGTTCCGATTGGCTGGGCCTTTCCTCTCTCCTCTCTCCATTGGTCAGTCTCTCTCCCTTCTCTCCTGAAGCTTCTGCTCTCCTCTGGTTGGGCAGATTGCCCAATCTCTTCTTCTTCCTTCTTCTTCCGCCAGCCACAAACACACACACACACATAAACTCATACATAAACTCATATCATTTTTCCTATTAATCCCAGCCATCCATTTATTCCTCATTAAATCTGGGCCGTCCATTTTCATAAAAGAATTTCCATATTTTATTCTTATAATTCCCAAAATGCCCAAACTTCAAACTTTCATATCTTTTTCAATATAACTCCAAATCACGAACCACTTGCGCCCATGCGTCCGTAGTGACGAGGACTACGAGGATATGTCAAGAAAACAAATCTTAGATGGCATGACACAACGATTAATCTCGAACAATGCGCGTGCCTCAAAGGGCATTTTCGTAAAATCACTTAATAAATTATAAAATCAATATTTTCCGGGACAGGCTGTCACAATCTACCCACCTTATAGAATTTCGTCCTCGAAATTCATACAACCAAATCAAACCTCTAATAATCATAAAACAACTTGGTTACATCTCTCTCATCCAATCTCCTGACTTCCAAGTAGCTTCTTCCACTGAATGATTCCTCCATAAAACTTTAACCAAACGCACAATCTCATTTCTCAAAACTTTCTCTTTCCAATCCAAAATAGTCACTGGTTCCTCATCCTAAGTCAATCCGGATAAATTTCCAATGGTTGAGGATCTCTCACACGTGAAGGATTTAAAACATAATGTCGAATCATCGAAACACATCGTGCGCTTACGACAACTCTAGAGGCAACTCAAGCCTGTAAGCCACTTCACCAACTCCCTCGGTGATCAAATAAAGTCTGATGCACTTAGGACTTAATTTACCTTCCTTCCCAAATCGAATCACACTTTTCTAAGGAGAGAACGTCAAAAATACGAAATCATCCACATCATACACTCGATTAATGGCACATCCATCTGCTAATCTCTTTTACCGCTCCTGGGCTACTTTCAGGTTAGACTTAATCACCTGAACAATCCGAGTAGACTCATCCAAAATCTTAAGACCCACAGAAATTCTTTCGTCTACTTTAGACCAATATCAAGGTGTAAGACAAGCTTTTCTCATAAAGTGCCTCAAACGGTGACATACCAATGCTCGACTGAAAGCTGTAGTTGTAGGCAATCTCCATCACATCCACCCGCTTAATTCAAGCGTCACCAAACTGCAATACTGAGGATCTCAGCATATCCTCCAAAATCTGAATGGTCATCTCTGATTGACTATCTGTCTGAGAATGATAGGATGTACTATTGAGTAATCTTGTATCCAAAGCTTCGTGCAACGCTAACCAAAACTTAGAATTAACCAACATACCCAAAAAGCTCAACGTATCCGTAAGCTAAAATCTCATTTCCATAAAACAAATAATTAGTTGTTGCACTTGTCTGGAAAGGTTGCTGTTCTTCACTAGAGTAAAATGTTCTGACTTAGTAAGCCGATCATCTACCACTTCAAATTCCATCATAACCATCTCGTGTACGAGGAAGTTGTACACATAATCCATAGTAATGTTTTTCCCATTTCCACTGAAGAACGGAAAGTGACTGTATCAATCCAAAAGGCTTCTTTCTTTCCACTTTAACCTTCTGACAGGTGATCCTCCTGCTAACATACTCAGCTATTTCTCCTTTTATACCCAGCCAATGGTAAAATGATCGAACAGTATGATACATCTTAGCACTTTCGGGATGCATTGCATAAGCTGAACAGTGCGCTTTGTCCAAAATTATTTCCTTTAATTCCATCTCATTAGGCACCGACATCCAGGTCTCAAGAATAAGTACGCCATCTGATTTTCGAACTCTGAAGTCTTTCTTTTCTCGATATTCTTTGCATCAATTAATTCCTGATTTCTTCATCAATCCTCTGGGCATCGAGTATATGATCAATCAGAATAGGCCTAACTTGAAAACTAGTAAGCAAGGTTTCAACTCGTTCTTCTATTTCCAACTTTACTCCAGTAGATCTCAAATCTGCAAGAAGAGGAACATAACAAGCATACAAGGCATTTATTTTCACGAGCGTCTTCGTATTAAGTACATCAGCCTAACATTTGCACGATCACCCTGGTCGTGCAATCATAATCACTAAGCAACTCAATCCACCTTTGTTGCCTAAGACTAAGATCCCTCAGAGTAGACAGATATTGGAGACTCATTTGATTCGTAAAAATCTTGCCTTTCTCACCAATAATATAATGTCTCCATACTTCAAAGCAAGGATGATATCCGTAATTTCCAAATCATGAGCAGGGTAATTCATCTCATGAGGTTTCAATTGCCGTGAAACATAGGCAATTTCCCTATCTTTGTATCAATACACATCTCAAACCACTCAAAGAAGCATCTTTATAGACCTAATAATTTCCGTTATCATCTGAGAGTGCTAATACAAGTGCATGAGTGAAGAAATACTTCAACTGTTGAAAACTTTGCTCACAATTTTCATCCCACTCAAACTTAACCTCTTTTCTCGTCTATCTCGTCAAAGGCAAGGTAATGACTGAAAAATCCTTTACAATTCGTCCATAATAGCCTGCTAAGCTAAGAAAACTCCGTACCTCAGTCCTGTTTTGGGGTTGTTCCAAATTATCCACCACTGTTACCTTTTAAGGATTCACTTGAATACTTCATTCGTCAAACTCATAAGATTCGTCAATCCGAATGGCATTACCAAAAACTCGCAAGGACTATAACGAGTTCTGAAAACTGTCTTAGGGACATCATCACTGAAATCTTCAATTGGTTAATAACCAGACCTTAATTCAATCTTTGAAAATACACAGGCACCTTTAAGCTGATCAAACAATCATTAATACGTGGTAATGGATAACGATTCTCAATCGTTACCCGATTTAATTGCTTATAATCAAAGCATAACCTTAATGTCCACATTCTTCCTCATAAATAAACTGGGGCTCTCCATGATGACATACAAGGTTAAATGATACCTTTATCAACCAATTCCTGTAACCGAATTTTCAATTCTTTTTGTTCATCATGAATCAATTTATAATATAAGCTCTACACCTGGAGACAAATTAATAGTGAATTCCACATCTCCGTCTGGTGGCAGTCCAGGTAAATTCTCAGGGAAAACGTCAGGAAAATGTTTAACCACCTAGACCACTTCCACACTACTCAGAGCAACATCATAGTACCGCATGAGCTAAATATCTTAGGTAGCCATTCGATAACAATCTCTTTGCTCTCACAGCAGAAATAACGGCATACCTCACTCCACTTTACATCCCCCAAAAGTAACCTCTAGTCATCCAAATCGATGGAAAGTAACTGATTTCCCGTAGCAATCTATCTTGCCACGATCATAATGCAACCAATCTGTGCCAAAAGTCACATCAAATCCACAATATCCAACTGGATAAGATTCATAGGCATAACAACATCTTTCACCATCACTGGACACTCTGAATAACACCATACTAACGTAGGATGACCTACTTGTTTACTCGCTTAACGAATCCAACAATAAGTTATGGATATTACGGTCTGCAGCCCGCAATAACGATAACTCACTGTTGTCTCGATAAGTAAGTAATAATCCCCAAGGGTGTAATATTACCATCTTGTCTCTCATTAGAAATACATATACACGCCTCGATCGTGTTCCATCATTACTCTTTCTGGCAACATCATAAATACCAAGAAATATATCAGCCGGAGTCAGCTAATATGACCTGTACGGCTGAATCTATAGCTCGTCCACCCAGCTGGAATCATCTAATGTGGCATGTGCGGCTGTACTTATAACTCATCGATCACTGCTAGTATATAAGTCGGAGTCACCTCTTGTGACCTGTACGACTCTAATCCTGTACACCACGGCTCATCTAACCATAATTACTAGATCCAGGTACCTGATGGATCAGCGCTAGTGGTGGCAAAGAAGACTACGGAGGCAATTACTGATTCTAGGGACAATTTGCAGCTCTATGTTCCATTTATCCACATGTAAAACATCCATTGCTTTCTTGTCTACACTCTCCAAAGTGTCCATTATTGTACCTACGGCACAAAGGTACATTCCCTCTATCTGAATCACCTTGTCTCTGAAATCTGGAATCACCAGTGAATCTACCACTATACCTCTGACCAGTGGCACTAAAACCTCAGCTGGAAGAACTAGAACTAGCCTTATTTCCTTTTGAAGCTCTGAGTCTTCGATTCTCAACAATATCTGTATGGTAACGAGACAACTCCGTAAACTTTCTATAATACTCATTTGCCGTCATCTTTCCTTGTCTCAAATTGTAAATTATCGCTTCTCACCATCAATATATGCCGGAGGACTAAACCTTTCCTTAAACAATTCTTTAAATAACTCTCGATTAGCTCTTTCCTCTAGCGACGTCATACAAGACTCCTGTCTCCACCAGGATGCAATTTCAATACTCAGAAGCCAGGTAGTCGTCTTGACCTACCGTTAAAAGAAAGATTTCCTTAACTTGCATAATCTGAAACACCTTTTCCAAATGATTAAGCCATCGACCTGCTCCCTCAGGTCATTCATTTTCCATAAAGTGATTCAGCATCAACTTATAACCAGTCCTAAGAGAAAAATCCTTTGGATAATAGATTCAGTCACATTAGTACTAGCTTCCCATAACTGAGCTAAATAGGGAAAACTAGACTCAACTAAACGACGTGGCTCTCTACGAGGCGGTATTGTTCTGACAGAAGACACTGAGAATTCTCAAGATGTACAGGACTGCAACCTAGGCTCTGATACCAACTGACACACCCCGTCCCGAAGGAAGGCGTGCTGGCCGTCACGTGAGAGTGACGTAACCATTTACACAGTTCGGAAGCTTAAAAAAAATACCATTGTGAATTCTGTCAGAATACCGTTGGATTCCTCGTGGCCACCAAAGCTCTGCTCTAACTCGAACCTGGAGGGGCGCAAAGCAAAGTTGAGTGGGTCAGTAAAACAAGTCTTTTCAAAACTTTTCTTTATCAAAGTTCTAACCCCTCACTGTAAAACATGTATACTTTCCCAGAAAATAGCATATATAAATATATATAGCTTCAAAATTCTCAAAACACCATTCTTTATCACTTTTCAGAAAATATGCCATGCTATGCGCCAAAAACATAATATGGATGCATCAACATAAATCAGGTGAAATAATAAATCAACCGGAGACCCTGCAGTGGTCCTGTACGGCTGATTCTAAAGCTCAATATCCAATCCAGCCGGAGTCACCAACTGTGACCCGTACGGCACTGCCGGAGTCACCAACTGTGACCTGTACGGCACTACGCTGCACATGAGTCGGAACTACCTGTAGTAGTCTGTACGACTCGGATGGTGTAATAATACGCTCTAGTGCTTCTCTCAACAATCATCTGTGCACATAATCTAGGGTCACCTACTAGTCGGAACCATCTCTAATGGTCTGTACGACTAGCATGTCGGAACCACCTCCAGTGGTCTGTACGACTAGCATCTACTTGGATCCAAGGTGAGCGTGTGATGCGGGTGAATAACATAAGCACTAACACTAGGGGTGCAGGTTATGAGCTATCAACATAAATCTCATCAAACAATTCAATGAACCAAATATAACTCACCTAATACTCACCTGCGCGTCCACAACACCAATTCACATATATGCATCATATATCAATTCACATAATTCATGTAATTTCTATGCATGGCATTTCAAATCACATATTCATATAAATCTATGCATGGCATTTCAAAATATACTTTCATTCAAAAATCGATTTCTGGGAAAACGTTAAGTGTGTATATATATATATACTGAAATAAACTGCCCACTCACCTGGAGTTTGCCCTGCAACTCCCTAGCACAACACATCAAGGCGTCATGACGATCGGCGCCTAGAACAACCATCAAATCATGCCTCAGAATCATATCGATAGAATATATCACTTATATAAAACACGTCACTATGTAGTTCGATCCGGAAGATCTGCAACTCAGATTTCCAATCCGTAACTTCCAGAGGTCCACAATAAATCTCTAGAACAACATCCTAAAATTTCATGACCATCCAACGGTCGGATCTCCGTCAATTGTCGAACTAAGTGACGGTTAACATTATATTTTATGAACTTACAACTCCAATTCCGGGAGATCCGTCCATCAAATTCCCGATCCGTAAGTTCCTACATTCTTCAAATATTACGTACTACTACGTACCAAAGTTTGGTGACGATCCGACGGTCGGATCGTCAATTCATATTTTGGCCTAACTATGCATCTTAACGAATTTAAGTCCAAATGATCAACCAACGTTAAGCCACTATCAAAACTGAACTCAGGACATCCAATATAGTTTAAAAATGACATTGGCGGCCCACTGGCCACGCGCCGCCGTGGGTGGCGGTCGGCCGCCCCGGCTCGCCGGAAAATCCAACTATCTCCAAAAACTACCAAAATTTACAGGAATGAAGATCTCAATGAGTGGAACAACTTTCATACCTGTGGCCAAGGCCAATTCGGTCGGCAAAGCCTCCAATTCCAACAAAACCTGTCGGAACCCTAGGTTTGGTGAGCTCCAATTCGACCTCCAAACTTGTTCCAACGCCTCAACCACTGCTTGGGCTTTGTTCTAGGCCTCAAGAGGATTCCATGGGTGGTGGTGATTGGAAGAAATTGCTTCACATCGTGGCGGAAATGAACCCAACCCGTGCGCCCCATTCTGCACGGTTTCTTCCATTTTTACAACCAAATCTCTCCAAATTTGAGGTGGAATGGGTAGAGGAAGGGTCCTAGAGTGTTTCCCATGAGGTTTGTTGAATCAATTCGCAGGAAAAACGAGTGGAAATCGACGAACATGGACACGGGTGCCGACCGGGTCCGAAAACTGGTCAAGGGGATCCGGCCGATCCCCCGCGCCACCTTCTCCCTCCTTTCCTCCTTTCCCTGTTCCGATTGGCTGGGCCTTTCCTCTCTCCTCTCTCCATTGGTCAGTCTCTCTCCCTTCTCTCCTGAAGCTTCTGCTCTCCTCTGGTTGGGCAGATTGCCCAATCTCTTCTTTTTCCTTCTTCTTCCGCCAACCACAAACACACACACACACATAAACTCATACATAAACTCATATCATTTTTCCTATTAATCCCAGCCATCCATTTATTCCTCATTAAATCTGGGCCGTCCATTTTCATAAAAGAATTTCCATATTTTATTCTTATAATTCCCAAAATGCCCAAACTTCAAACTTTCATATCTTTTTCGATATAACTCCAAATCACGAACCACTTGCGCCCACGCGTCCGTAGTGACGAGTACTACGAGGATATGTCAAGAAAACAAATCTTAGATGGCATGACACAACGATTAACCTCGAACAATGCGCGTGCCTCAAAGGGCATTTTCGTAAAATCACTTAATAAATTATAAAATCAATATTTTCCGGGACAGGCTGTCACAATAATGATTTACGTTCTAGTACTACCATCATGTGAAGATTGGTGCTATGCGCGTCACATATGAGTCCTAATTTCCTATAGCAATTTAGGACAAGACTGGCACCTACAATCGATCCAAAGTGAGCGTACGGTGCAATGTGAATATACACGTGAAGACTGTCCCTGGCCCGGGCGAGTACTAACACCAGTGTAGCATACGATGAGCAGATAACGCAAATATATAATATTCATGACCGATACAATTAGGGTATCATAATAATATGCATACCTGTGTATCCCTAAGACGTAGCATAATTTCATAATTTCGTCGATACGCTAATTCTTATAAATGTTAATTTAATCTAGGTGTAACGTAGAAAATTCTTTATCAAATATATATAAATGGAAACTAAATAAATATATAATATTTAAAAGCAAAGACCCACTCACAGTCATATCGTTGGGTTGAACTCGCCTCGCGAGCATCGAAGATCCTTGGATGTGTTTCATCTAGAAATGAAACCATTTATGTAAATATATAATGTACTAATGTATATACGCATTTTTCATAAAAAATACGGCTAATAAAGAAACTATTTTAAAACAATCGAATTTCTAAAAATGGAGGGTTGATTTAGATTCGACCCATTGAGAAACCTAAGGTGGGACCTTAGGTTCCCCCACGCGCCGCCACGGGACGGCTACCCGGGAGGCCACGCGCCACTGCACGAGCCGAGTTGATTTGCCGAAAAAGTCATCAGCACCGTCATGGTCATCGTCGTGGATATAGGCGGAGCACAGTACCTCCAGAGAAGCGCGTGTGCTCCATGCGCCGAGCACCACATCCTCACACGCCCGCGAGTATAAGCGTACTCGCCTTCCTCGCGAGGCCTGAAGTTGGGGGTTTCTAGGCTCGACTTCCAAAGCTCCGTTCGAGCTTTGATTCTTAACCATTTTCGAAGATTCAAAAGCCAAAATGAAGCTTGACACGAGGGGAAGAGATTCACACCAAAAAGAGATCAAGTTGTGGTCAGAGTTGGTTGAAACAAGCCTGTAAAACCTCAGAATCTCACCGAAAAACTAGGGAAACTTTCTCCGAGCTATCTCTGCATCCAAACAATGCCAATACATCTAAAAATGTGCTAATCATACTCCTAAACATGATCTACGAAGATTCGAAGAGTTTTCGAGCTTTACCTTAGCTGGAGAAGGCGAGAACTTGCCAGGAAAAACTTTGTACATTGATAGTACCACTGTGCAGAGAGAGAAAGATAGTGATCCTGTTCCTGGGCTTAAGGGTCGAGACGTAGTGATCAGGTGGTGTGCTGTGGTGCTCGCTAGAGTGGCGAGAGATGGTGGCGATGGTTCGGCAACTCAAATGAAATGAGGGAAAAAGTTAGAGCGAGAGAGAAAGGTGAAGGAGAAAATAGAGAGAATAGAGAGAGTGCCCGAGAGTGTGGGGAGGAAGTGGCACGGGGCAATGGGAGAGAAGTGAGTGTGGGCCCCACGGCCAAAATTTATTAAAATTATAAAAATATCCAACCCCATAATATAAAATAGCTAATTGACTAATTTGCCCATCGACTTCGTAGTTCCGTAAAATCTCCATCGTAACTCCGATTTCGAGTCCGCTTGCGCCCATGCGTTCGTAATGTCGAGTACTACAAGGATTCGCTAAAAGAATGTTTCATATGCCTCGCTATACAATGGTCAACGAAAGTCAACATTCTCGCCTCTAGGGGCATTTTGGTTTTTCCCTCTTTTAAAATTAATAAAATCGTAAAATTAGGGACGGGTTGTTACAATACTATAAAAATAAATAAATAAATAAATAAAACCTATTTTTTTTTTTAAATTTATATTGAATAATAATACAATGATACATATTTTAATATACAATATATACATATATGCTATGGCCATTGTATTTTATAGTAAGTTTTTTAGTAGTTTAAAAAATTAAAATCATCAAAATATTTTTTTTCTAAACTTGTCAAAATAGGTTATCCGCGTGTCACCCTCATGTAAACCTGTTAAGGACCCGTTATTAATGGGTTCTTATCGTGTGACCTGATAACGATCCGATTAGTTATCGCGTTGACCCGAAACCCCTTTTTTGTGTCGTTTACATGTCGTGTTAACGAGTCTTGTACGAAGTTGCCAGGTCTAGTAAGTGGTTCAGTATATAAAAGAAGAAAGGTTAATGTTTGTGTTCCAGTTTATACCTAATTTTGCATTATAGGTCTATTTAAGGGTTAATTACACTAACACCCCTTGAAGTTTTTTGAGTTTTCACAAAACTCCCTCAGGTTTGAAACATTACACTAACACCCTTTTAGGTTCTAATTCACTTTCACAAATACCCCTTTAGTTGAAAATCTGTCTATAAACAGACATATTTACCCTTATAATTAATTTCTTAATGAAATAAAAAACTTTTATAAATAAACAAAACTAGAAAAATCAAAGTAAAATTACACAAAGAATTAAAAAATAAAAAAGAATGAACAGGAAATGAAATCAAAATCGTCTCCTACCCCTGCAGCCCCTATGCATCTCCTAAACCCTAGTCCTGCATCTTCTTCGCCTCCCATATTTGTTTTCCAGCAACCATCTCTCTCTTGCTCCCGTTTTTTTTTTGGCTTCGATCATTGTTCATGTACCATTTGCTGTTGTGGATTTTGTGATTGAGATTTCTAGCTTTTTCAATTCAAGCCAAATTAAAAAAAAAAAAAAAACCGAAATAATGAAACTGAGATAATTTGGGATCATCACGGCTTGCATGGAAGTATTATAGCCTTCTTTTCCATTTTTTAAAGTTTAAATTAAAATATTAATTTGATTTTTTTCCTATATATATATATATATATATATATATATATATATATATATATATATAGGAATTGAATTAAAACCTCATGAGGCATTAGTGTAATGTTTTAAACCTGACGAATTTTTGTGAAAATTCAAAAAAATCTTAGGAGGTGTTTGTGTAATTAGCCAGTCTATTTAATTGAGGATGTTGGATGGATTAATAGTTTTTGTAAATATTACTGCTAGTCTTAATTGTCGTAGTAATTATCTTGGGGGTGATTTTGTGAAAAATCAATAAAAAGTTACATTATTAACAATAGATCAACAATATCTATGTTAATTATAAATAGGTCAATCATGTATTGTAATACTTCGATGCATTTAAAATAAACAAAAATTACAAAATTTGTCACTACAGCTCGCACCCACTGCAACTAACACTCCCTTTCTCATAGTTTTATATTTGGAATAAGTCATACAGATGAGACACTGCAATGCAGTGTATGTTTCCTAATTCAGTTTTTTACATTTGGATTCAGACACTACGTTGCAATGTCCATTTACTGGTTTCATTTTTTCCATCACTCACACACCTCCTATATGTTCCTTTGTATATTTGGATCCAAACGTTGGAATGCAGTGTCCGTTTCTTGAGTCTGTTTTTCACTTTTGGATTTAGACGCTGCCTTGCAGTGTCCGTTTCTTGGTTCTATTTTTTCCATCACGCACACGTCTCCTATACTTCACACCTCACATGACTCCTGATTTTTACATTTAGATTCAGACACTGTAATGCAATGTCAATTTTCTAGCTCTGTTTTTACATTTTGATTCAGACACTATAATGCAGTGGCCGTTTCCTGGTTCCTTTTTTTATTTGAGTAGACTCCTCCATGTAAATGAAGGGCGACATGGAATATACATGTTCTAACTATTTATAGGACTCAAATCTTCTCAAGATCGGTTCCATAGCAATAGAAATCCAACTACTGAAGCCTCTTCCCTCGCCTTTCTTCCCCCTCAACTCCTCTTTCTCCCTCGCACCCACTCCCACCGTTGTTAACAAACCCTAAATTCAATTGCAAGTCATATGTGCTCTAAGTCTGATTTATTTTTTCGCTATCCCTTGCTTTTTTAACTTTTTATTTGTCATCTCTTTCTTCTTCTTCATTTTTGAGATACTCTCTTTATAATTCTTCCATAGTTATGAAAAAGATCTCTGCAACCAAAAGACATTGGTTTGCATGACCCCTCTCTTTGTTGTTTCGTTAACATCGGCTGAGATTTTAAGGTTGAGAGACTTACAACTGAGTGATGTGGCGGTCGTGGGGCTGATTTTGGAAAGGGTAAGGTGAGGGTCCTGCAATTGGTGGTTGTGGGTTGGTTGGGTTGTGGTGTTGTTGGGGCTGATTTTGAGGTGGGGTTGAATTTAATTTGGAATTTGGGGATTTGGTGGTTCGAGGTTTAGAGCTTCGAAGTGAGGGAGAAATAGAAGAGCTAAAGGGAAAAGAGGAAGGATAAGAGATTTTGGCCGTTGGATTTGTATCAACGGATGAGGTCTATTAGTCCAGAAGATCTTCACAAAATTGATCCGGAGAAGATCTAAATCCGTATTTATAATAGCTTAAGCCTAGATGACATTTATAGAGAGAGAAGGAGAGAAGGACAAAATAGACAAATTCTAACTATTTATAATGACGTAAAGCCTATGTGGCATTCATCATTACCTATGCCTAATTAACAAAAATATATCATTGATTAAGTTCAAAAAAAAAATATGTCATTGATATATGGCTTAATAGTAAAAAATTTATTCACTTTTGGCTAAATTACCTTTATCTTGGAGTCAGCCAAGTCTTTTGGATTGGAGACCATGGAATAACGATTAGCACGTGGTGATGTGATTAGCATGTGGTGGTGATGAGATAACTATTAGCCAACAAAGACACTCATGGTCATGGTTGGGTTAATATGAGATAACTATTTTGTCTAGCCCAGTCATTTGGAGATGCCCTAAGCTTAGTGCCACCCTCCACAAATTTATGTGAAACTAGTTTGTTGTGTAGAGTTGTTCCATATTCTTTGCTTATTACTTGTAAAACTAGCTTCCAATCGCTTGGTCATACTAATTTCCTTTTATGTGCTCCAAGATGATGGTAGATTATAGATTTTCTAGTGTTTTAATCAAAATGGGATGCCTTTGAATTGTGTCTTTTTTTCCTTATAGGAACTTTGTTCCTTTTTCCTCTCTTCGGTTCCACATTATTTTTTGAACACCTAAAGAACAAGCGTCATCATGACTATGACCATGAATCCTCTTTTTGTTTGAACCAGATTCTTTTTCTTTGTAAGAAAATATATATTCAAAGAATTTTGCATCTGCTGATTCTAATATGTAATGTTAACATATATGTCAAGAATTGAAGATTTCTTACTACAATGAACTTATAAGTAGCACTATTGTTTGCATATCCAATGAATGCACGATGAATAGTTTTAGGTCTTAGTTTCGTTCTTCTTGGTAACTGAACTTGTACTTTTGCTGGGCAACCCCACACTTTGAGGGTTTTATAAGTGGGTTTATGTTCTCTCCTTATTTTATAAGGTGACTCGTCAGTTTTCTTATGAGGGATCTTATTCAATATGACATTTGCAATAAGTAAAGCTTCACCCCACAAATTGTGTGGAAGGCTGAACTATTTATTATAAAATTAATCACATCCTTGAACGTTCTATTCTACTCTCCATAGTCCATTTTTTCAAACACTTTGTCAAAGGGACTTGACAAACTTTTGATATTGAGCAATGTGGGACAATGAGATATAATGTAATTTCTATTAAAAAAATGGGGTCTTTTGATATGGATCCAATTTTATAAGCTTGTTCTGATATGGGTCCAATGTATTACACAGTCATAGACGAGGTCTAAAAGTAGAGCAATCATCCACATCAGCAATTAAAGTGTTCATACTTTGAAATCAAATTACATCAATTGCCATTGAATGTTTAATTATGACTTTCAGAAATTAACTTGAACTTTAAATTACAAATCACGGTTTCAACAGCCCTAACCCACTTCTGTTTTGAATATTCCTTGCGATTCCTGCGGATTAGCATCCAAATTTGAATTTCGAATTCGTATGAAGCTATTAGAACTATAAGGAACATCTCTGCAGATGATGAAAGCAAACATGACAAATATCTGGTTTGGGTTTTTCTGGTATTTGCTACCTGGATAACAGGTATGGCACATCCCAACGAGATTTCAAATACATGATTCGCGAGCTTTATATGTGATTGTGCTATATAAGTGTTGCTCCACTGGCTTTTGACATTGATTGTGTGCCCAGGGGCTTTTGACATTACCAAGATGGAGGATTGCACCTTATTGTTGAAAACGAGAATCATGTAAAATTACATGTTTCTGATCAAAAAAATAAAAAATGTAAAATTACATGTTACAATACGATAGGTAGTTTAGCTTGTACAAGTACTTATATGATAGGTAGTTTAGATTGTAAAAACGCTTATATGACAGGTAGCTTAGATTGTAAAAAATAAAAAACGTGGGAAATCTATGGACAACGTTTAAAATCTATAAAAGGGTAAAATAGTGATCACAATATAAAAAAGTCAATCTAACAACAAAAAATGCTGACATGGTTTCCTAGTCATTGGACCTAAATAAAAAGAATAATTAAAAATTAGACTAATCTTAATGTTTGGTTATAAAATTGGACCTATTTCAAGTTATTTCCAATAGTAATCACCCTAATAATAAGGTTGAAGAGTATCCTTAAGCTTACGACATGGGTGACGAGTTGAAAAAAAAGGGACCTTAAAGCGCAAGATTGCACGTAAAAGCAGCAAACCGGATAGGCCCACGTCTCAATCGTGCCATCTAAAGTAGGAGAAATTAATGGGTAAAGGTGCTCCATTGAAATTGAAGCACGTGATAACCAACTAGCTCGCGTGCTTCTACGACGTATAAAAGTTAAAAAGTAAACAAACTTAAAGCAATTCACTAAAAGCACGATGCTGTATACGAAAAAAGATAAGGTTTGGGTTACAAGGGGAAAAATTAGATTAAAATCGAGTTTATTTGGGGGGGGGGGGGGGCTAGTTAAAAACGAAATGAGCATTTTATAAAAGTAACATTCGAGAGCATTTGGAAAACAACTGTATTCAAAATAGTAAAATGTTTAAGTTTTACAAGTTAATTTAATTTTAGTTTGTTTTGTGAAAACAAGGACAACAAATGGAGAGATTTTTCAGTATCCCGGAATACTGGATGGTACATCACGTATCATTATACAAATGGTGAGATATTTGTGTTATAAAGATTAACAGCATAAAAAGTAAAACTTCTCACTGGTTTTCTCCTATTTATCTCTCCACCGTCCCCCTTTCTTCCCCATACTCTCTCTATCCATTTTCTCTTTCTAATTTTCAATTGCAACAGGATATGTGGTAAAAAAATTCAGTTTTGATGTTTATGTGTTAAATATAGATTTAGTGCGGGTAGACAGATAGAGAGATAGGAAGACAAAGGGGAAACAAAAGAGAGGAAGAAAACAAGGGCAGCATATATAAAAGAAAATGAGCTGCCGCCAGCAGAGGTTGTGCCTGATTTATTGTCGTCAGCTGGGGTGGGTGCTGTTGTGGGGCTGTTGGTTTGTATTTTTAGCTTTTTAGTCTTTTTGTTTTTACATTTTACAACTTAAGCTAGTAGGGATAGTTAAGGGATAATGGTGGGTGGGAAGATAGTTTTAGATTTTTCGTAAATTTTATAGTGGATGAAATTATAACATGGTGGAAAAATAAGACAATGGGTGGGTATAATAGTATTCTACTTTTATAAAAATATGGGCGAAAAATGGTACAAGATTTTAGCAACAGAAAAGCGTATTCCATAAAACCACTCCCAAACGAGACCCCAGATCTATTTGAAAATCCCTGGAAATCCAGTGATTGACGATCATCCGCTGATGGAGGCTGGGAAGCCGAAGATACGAAGATAGAAGTTGTAGCACTGAAGCTTCCATTGAGCGTTCGCTGCAACACTAGTAGCAATGTGATGAACAAAACACCGAATTAAATGTCCAAGAAGAATCCTCGCGTGATTTACGTACGCTTACTATAGAAAAAGTGTGCTGGTTCTGTGATATATATTGAACGTGGTTCCATGCAGTCTAATAATGTAAGTTAGTCATAATTTCGTAATGAAATCGTCTAGATGCTTTGATGTTCAGTAAGCTTGGATATATACTAATTCTTCTTTCACTTATAGGAGCCTCAGGGAACTCCAAACCCTTATTGATGTTTGATTGCACCAAGTGCTCGGCTCGAATTGGGGTGAAAACTGACGAAGAACGCAGAACCTTTTGCGTTGCATCCGGTGCTACACGAGCTGCTAGCTACGTAAATGAAAGAAGAATATATTGAGTCATATTTTTTCATTTACGGTGGAAACTATCCTTCATGTTTTTTCTGTTTTTACATCGCCTCGTACTGTCCTGTTATCCCATTGCTTATTTACTCAATTGATGCATATATATTGCTTTTCCAGGAGGAATGTATTGAGTCATTGTATAAAGTGGCTATGCAAAAATTCCTTTTGCTGAGCTTCCACCTAAGAATAAGTGGGTAAGTATGAGTGGAGGTTTTTGCTTGAGATTTAATATTTGATTCGGCTCTACTTAATTTCAGAGTTCGTTCAATACTCAACATCATATATCTTCTTTATATATATATATATATATATATACACACATATACACTATCCAGTATACTGCCATGTGTATTTCTTTTCTCTGGCATTGTGAGTGTCGAAGTCTCAATATGTATATATACGCAGTTCCTTTTCAAAGAAATGAGAGAATGATGGAGGAGTTCAGGTCCGAGGTTGAGGCTTTTGTCAAGGAAAGTTACCCAGAGAAATTAAAGGTGACCAAGTATTAACAATGAAGGTTTAAGAGGATGACGGAGAAGTGACTGAATGAAGACTTAAATGCTCGTTCATGTAAGATTCTTATATTACGTATTACTTAAAACATGTATGAGTGAAGTGTAGCAGGGAATTCTTCAACTTTTGTTTCTATCAGTCATACAACTTTTGTTTCTTTCGATCACAAGGAAGGGGATTGTCCCCTGTTTCTGGTGACTCATTTTTTTTTTTTTTTTTTCTATAGATTTAGGATATAGTAGTGAGATGAATATTTAAGTTTAGGGCTGTGTCTGAGGTTGCTTCTTTGTGATCGAAAGGTTACATGTTTAAGTTGTAAAAGTGGCCTCTTTGCAGAGTAAGGATAAGATTACGTAAGATAGACTTTGCTTCTGACCCTCGGAGAGTGGGAATCCTTATTAGTTTGGGGTCGCCCTCTTTTTAGGCATGTTGGCCTGTGTCCGAGTATTATGCCTGGTATAATAATGACACAGGTTAGAGCCATCAAGTTTTATTCCGGAAGCAAAGGATATAGGGAATGATTAGACATCATTCAATAGGGAAGTCATTAAATTTTCGTAAAGAAAATTTATTTTTATGGACGTTATGATTAGGCATTGTCAAACGCACCATATGATGGTGATATCAGTAGAAGAGAGTTCTAAACTAAGCAACTCCAAATAGAGGAGCGATTAGACACAGGTGCATTGAGATTAATACGAAAGCCCGAAAGTACTGTAGCAATCCACACATCGCAATCATTTAGACAATTTTAAATCTCTAGTCTCTGATTTTAAACAGTTGAATTGTGGCGGCAATTATGTAATATGAACTAAAGTAAATCGTTTTTGTTAGAAAATTCAAGAATGTAACATGAGTTAGCAGCAAGAGCCAATGCTTTACATTTAATCAAATTTAGGGACCAAATTTAATAGATTTTTAGTTCAGGAATCAAAGTTACAATTTTTTTTATAATTCATGCACTATTGCCAATTTCATCTTTAGATTAAGATTCCTTGTTTCACATTTTTTTAATTAAACATTTACGGCTTTTAAATTCATTTTAATAAGCAATTCTCTTACAATTTGTGTGGCCCGTCTATCTATAAATTAAGAGAACACACATTGTAGTGAAACCATAAAATTATAGAACTAAGTCATTTTAAAAAACCCTAGCAGCACAGAGAGAAAAGCAAAGAAAATCTTCCCCTGCCTTTGATCCTGAGGTCGACGGCAACGCTTCTTAACAATCCTTTTTAGTGTCTTTTCTCCTCTTGCTTTTACTTTTGGTGCTTATTGCTGTCGCAAAACGCTATAATCGTCGGGATAGTATCCATTTTTTGGCTCACGTACACAACCAACACGAGATTTTGGCCACAGTTGACACTTTTATTGGAGTTGAAAGGTGTGGATTCATTAGATTGCGTCAGGCTAGGGTTTAGTTGGTATGATGCGTATATCTCTTCAGGATGTCTGGAGGATGTGAAACGGCAGCAATGTTTTGTCCTTTTTAGTTTTGATGTTGTTTAATGATTTTCAAAATACTAGGAGATTGCTGATATTGGTTTTGATTGCTCTCTTTATGAGAGTGGTTTTTGTTGGAGCAATATTAGAAAATATGAAAACAACACAAGAATTCTAATAACAATAATCTAAAGAAATTCACAACATCAATTATGCATGAGATTAATACAAAAAACTAGAGAGAGACACACTGACAAACTTGGAGATAGAGAAAGTGAGAAATATGACAAACTTTGAGATTGAGGCTTGCATAAATGCAATGTCCTACAGACAAAATTTTGCCCCTACTCTTTTGCTTGTAGTTCGGTAGGTGTCTGTCTCCTAGGATTCAACAATCTATAATTCGAAGTCAAAGTGTGACAGCCCGTCCCGAAAAATTATGATTTTTTATAATTTTATTATGTGGAATGTCGAAAAGACCCTTTGAAGCATATGCCTTGATTTGTGTTGATCGCTTGTCATGACACGTAAGACTTGCTTCTTGGCATATTCTCGTAGTACTCGTCGCTATGGACGTGTGGGCGCAAACAGTTCGTGATTTGGAGCTATATTGAATAAGATATTAACGTTTAAAGTTGGGGACTTCCTGGTAATTTAATTAATTTAAGAAAGCTCCAGATTTTTTGACGAAATCTGGCGTGAGATGTGGATGGCCCGGATTTAAAGATAAAAAGGATGGAGGGTGGAGATGAAAGGAAAGGAAAGAAAAGAAAAGAACGAAATGAGGGAAGAAGGAGAGGGTTGCCTGATGGCAGCGAAGGAGAGGGGAGGAAAAGAGCACATGAGAGAGTGTGGCCGAATAAGCAGAAGAGAGAGAAAGAGACCGGCCAATAGGAGGAAGAGGAAAGGAGAGAAAGAAAGGAGGAAAGAAGGAAGGGAACGGCCGGGTCTCCCATTAACCCGCGACCCGACTGCAACCCTCATGACTTCCATCGACTTTTCACCCATTTTTCTGGTGAATTGTTGCAAGAAACTACTTGGGAAATCCTCCACGACCTTCCCTCTATCCATTCCATCTCAAATTTGGAGAGATTTGGTCTTGAAAATAGAAGAAACCTCAAGGGGGGTGCGACGGGGTTCGTGGCGGAAATCCATCAAATGTGAAGCAATTTCTTCCAATTACCACCACCCATGGCATCCTATTAAGGCCTAGAACAAAGCCCAAGCAGTGGTGGAGGCGTTAGAGCAAGTTTGGAGGTCGAATCGAATTACACCCAATTCTAGGGTTCTTACGGGTTTTAGAGAAATTGGAGTTCTTATCGACCAAATTGGCCTTAGTCACAGGTTTGAAAGTTGTTCTACTCTTTGAGATATTTAATTCTGCAAATTTTGAGAATTTTTGGAGAAAGTTGATTTTTCCGGCGAGTAGGACGGCCGACCGCCACCCACGGCGGCTCGTGGCCAGTGGGCCGTCAATGTTATTTTTAGGCTATGTTTGATATCCTGAATTTAGTTTTGATAGTGGTTTGACGTAAATGGATCATTGAGCCAGTTTCTTTACGATTCGTGGTTAGGTAAAAATGTGAATCGGCGATCCAACCGTTGGATCGTCACCAAACTTTGATACTTTGTAGTACTTAATATTTGAAGAATGTAGAAATTTATGGATCGGGAATCCGACGTATGGATCTTCCTGAATTGGATTTGTAAGTTCATAAAATAAAAGGGTAATCGCCACTCGGTTTTGGAAATTGGCAGATATTCAACCGTTGGATCATAACGAAACTTTAGTATGTTGTTCTATAGCATAATGTGAATCATGAGAAGTTACGGATGAGAAATCTGATATGCGGATCTTCTGGATTGAGTTATGTAGGGTTGTGGACCCTACCGTCGATCAAAGAACGACGGTTAACTTATGGTCAATGAGTCCTGAATCACTCTTGAATGCCTTTGAGGATGTGTTTTATGTGAGTTACGTGTTCTATCGACAAGTATTTTGAGATGTGATTTAATAATTGTTCTAGGCGCCGATCGTTCGGGACGCCTCGGTACTCGTTCTAGGGAGTTATAGCATGGACTCCAGGTGAGTGGGCTTTTGTTTTCAGTGTATATATATATACACTTGGCTGATTCCCATAAATACGTTTTGAATGATTTTATGAAATTGAATGCCATGTCGAATGCCATATATATATATATATATATATATATATATATATTTATTGCTATGTTTATGTGAATATATGTCGAGGCACTGCGGACGCCAGGTAAGTCAGGTGAATATATGTCTTTGTTATGATGATTATGGTGATATTGGTGAGATTAGAATATGGGTCATTTACCTGCACATCGGGGTTTGTGCTCCGCCAGAGTAGGGCTTAGCTTTCACAGGATCGTTCACCTCCCGCACCGTACGCTCACCTTGGATCCAAGGCAGGTGCTAACCTGTTGTACAGACCACTATAGGTGGTTCCGACTTGTAGGTGACCCGCGATTCGTCGCCAGCCTTCACATGATCGTAGCACAGAGCGTTTTTATATACCCAGCTTGTCGTACAGACCACTACATGTGGTTCCGACATGGGTGCAGGTTATTAATTGAGAGTTTGGATTGAGGATTTATTTGAGGAGCCATAGATTCAGCCGTACAGGTCACGAGAGGTGACTCCGGCTGACTTATATGCATTGTCGGCATGTTATGCATTGAGATATCACCTGATTGACTTTGATGATATTTGTTGCATGCTTTGATATTGGATATGGTTTAGTCGGACATGGCAATATTTGAATGTTGGTTTTCAGGATGAGTACGTATATATTTTTCTGGGAAGTATATATATTTTTACAGAGAGGGGTTATAACTTTTATATCGAAGTGATTTTGTAAAACTTTGTTTTTGCCCACTCACGCTTTTTGTTTTGTGTCCCTCCAGGTTCTTGTAGCATAGTTTTTTTTATCGACAATGACTCGTGGCATATCTCAGTTCAGGTGGCTACTTCTGAGGGTATGATCTTTACCCACACTACTGTACTTTACTTATGCTTTGACAACGCGTGTGAAATGGGTCCTTACCCACTGACAGCGCACTCTGATAGTTAGGCACTTTTAGGTTTAAATCTATTCATATTCTTCCACATCATCACTTTTTGGCTTCGTCACCTTTCAGGTGTCAACCAGCACAGCTCGATTCGGAGTCTTAGTTGACATTTCTGGTCGGGGTGTGTCAGTTTGGTATCAGAGCATAAGTTGGGCAGTATTGCGTTCATCACACGCGTGATGTGAGCATTCTTGATATTCGTGTCTAATATTTGGATTTTGCCACCTCATCGATTACGAGAAAATATGTTAGCTTCTCTAAGTTGTGGTAATTTGGTCGACTTGTTGATGTTTTAAAAGTGCACTTGGCGAATGTCCTTAGAATTAAAGTGAAGAATTTCCCTTTTAAGGATCGATGCAGAGGCAAGTGGATGGCCTAAATCTGGGTTAACATATTATTGGATATTATCAGATGCTTTACCAATCAATTCAATACTTATCCTCTAGCCATCAATATTAAACGTTGAGATTGGAATCTCAGAGTAGTTTGATTCCTTGTCAATATCGGTTAGGCTATCACCTATTGGAATTCTTGCGAAGCCTACCTTGTTAAGACTCTAGGATAGTCTCGTGTGACGATGGTGCTAAAGTGGTAGTATTTAACGGAAAAGCACTTTGGGAAGATCACTTTCAGTGTATGATTGGACTTGGGAAGTAATATTATATACTCTTAGTGTAAAATATTTTGTGTATGTTGAGAATGTGAGAATCAATAATCATGGTGCTGAACCTATGCTATGCTCATGTGGTGTTTCAATTGGTGGTAACTTTGCTTAAGTGGGAAGTTGTATTCTTCCAGCCCTAAAGCTTAAAGTGTTGGCGATGTTTTTCTTTCCTTAAGTGGGAGCTAAAATTTCGACGACAAAGCATCGGTGGATCAGCTAAGATAGAAATGTGAGTTGTTATTAATTTCTCTCACCTTGTGATATAAAAGTATGTATTCATGATCCAATCAAGTGTGGAGATATAAAAGGAATTAAAGTCGAGGCTCCAGTTGACATGATTGAAGGAAATTCTCAGTTTAGGCGAGCCTGCCTTTGGTTAGAGCAGAAGAATGTTTGAGGATATACAGTTTAACTTCCTGGGCAACCACAGTTTCTTGTTGGGGTGATGGAATTATGAGAGAGCTATTTTTGGACTCTTATACTAGTTAAAGTAAGCAGAAATCAGAACAGATTACTAGCTGGATATAATTATATTTCATCGTGTTACACGTTTCATTTCCAAGCTTTGGGAAGTCTCTCCAAAAGATTATGAATGATAGATAGTATGTGATTTACAGAAGGGCATTGTAATCAGGTATTTGGATGATCGGGATTGTGGAGTAGGAATCTTATGATATTGACGATGATGCTCGAGAAGGTAGTGCATGAGCACGAACGAGGCTTTGTTCAGACGCTACGTTCTAAAGTTTATCGGTTAAGGAATTTATTCAACCAAGTCCCATATTTAGAGAATTTCGAACTTTGGGATTTTACCTAGAATTTAGTCACTTCTTTAAGTGACGGTTGGAGCTATCTTCCTCAGACACCAGTTTTATTTAGATTGGTACTTATCTTGGAAGGGGTGATCTCCACAAACGATATTCTTTTCTCATTCCAATAAGAGTTTGAGGATGAAGGTCGAAATCCTCACAAAGGGTTGTGAGATTTAAGATATTCTTGGTCTTATTGAGGTTAACGACTATTGATGGGCGATCTTTCGACTATAGTGTTATTCATCACTGTTGACCGAAAAAGTTGGTTTTGTGTGGGAAGTGAGTGGTGAATAAAGATTTCTGGTAGCTTAAGTGTTGCCATTTCCTTTAAATATGATTTTACATCCTTAGATAGCATCGAGAATTTCGGAATCTATGGTGATGTTTTCCTCAGAGGTTGGTTGTGTGGATGCATCGTGATGGGGTAACACTTATGGTTCCCAGCAGTGGAACCATTAAAAATGAACCATCTTATATGTGATCAAACTTTGGATAGAGTAAGTTTCTGGTAGCAGCATTGGAATGATTAAATCGACGCCTATGATTACACTATCGGGTATTATCCCAGTTGTGCAAACGTAACTACGGAGGGTCGTAGTACAGATGGTTTCCACACTAAATATTTTTGGTTTTCCTTATTCCATTATAGTTGACCTCTTTGAGTATCATTGTGACATTACTTTGAATCATCAAGGAATAGTTGAATGGTTATAATCACTTACCATATCCAGATGCAAACGGGATAATTACTATAAGCTTCTGGTGAAAGGTATTTTGGTATATGTGGAGTTGTGATGATGTCTTGATGTTTATGGATCAATTTGACAATCAACTCATTCTTCCATTGATCCTGAGGGAGATTCAGTTAGACCATTGTTTAAATATACCTATTCTTGAATTTATCGGTTATCTGGCATTTTGGTCAGCATCATTTCTGATCATGACCTTATATTCATTCTTTGTGCTGAGAATATATTTTGGTTAACTTTGGTGCATGTCTACCCTATTGCAGCTCGCGTTATTTCCAGAGACAGATAGCTATTTGGGAAGAATTGCTTGGATATTAAAACCTAGTTGCGATCGTTAATTCCTCAATCACCTGTCAATCACTATGCGGAATAGATCATTATCGTTGGTGATTGAGCATTCTGGAGGTTGTTTTTGGTAGGGTAATGACAACCAATTAGTTTGGATATCTTGAACTTTGAAGTTGATGACCTTGTTTTGGTTCTCGGATTCTCGAGTGTGCTGTAGTCTTTTCGGCATGGTTTCTCGCTCAATCAATGAGTAATTCACGATACATTGACTTGACGGAGGTGTGCGCCAGTTTTATATCGATGCTTACAAGAAATATTGGAGTACAGTCTCCTCGTGAGTTTATTGGACTTACCAAAAATGATTTTCATGTGGTATTGAGAATTGAATGGATTTCAGCATAGTATTGGTGAAGGTATAAAGCTTGGTAATTTTGGATGTCATCTTCCAGATAAGACTGAGATTATAATTGTCCTTCAAATGTTGTCGATAAAGATTTGGATTCTTAAATTTTTGGATTTCAAAGGTTATATTCTTGATTTGGTGAGCAATGCTAGTGAATAGTTACAAAGGAAATATTTGATGATATATATTCTTCTACAGGCATCTTTTCAGGACGTCATTCTAGGACTTGATGATTTGGGGAGTACATGGATATCAAAGCACTCCTAACAGCTAGATTGATGCGCTTGAAGATTTTATGGCATTGCGATCGAGACATGAATCAGATGATCTGGACATATTTGTATTCGAGGAGCAAGATGATTCTTACTAACTTATTGAGACAACGACGAACTATCGACATTACAGGCCGCAAACAGTAATATCGATAGCTTAATTGTTAGGTTCTCTAAGCTAGTAGGCAAGATGACTCATCTTTAGTAGTAGTTACTAATTAGATATAATTCAGACTTATCCTCGAAGTTCGTGTCACGACAAATGTTTGGCAAGGACCATTTTCATTTTGAATTTTGATTTTTTGTGCAAGCATTTTCTATGAGACTATTCTATTTATTGGAGTTATTTCCATTCTTGGTTTTAAACTTGACACAAGTATTTGAACCGAAGGTTTCTAAATTGATAGCTGTTTTCGATATCCGTAAACTTTTCTTATGCCATTACCTAGTAATTGGTGTTCTTGCTTACAGATTGGGCGGATATTATATCACTATATTGCCAAGGAAGGAAGAAGGTATGAGCTTGGAGGCATGAAAGAGGAATAATTGCAATCCGATCGCGACGGAATGGCAAACTCTTTTATGCAGCTACTCTAACTTAATTTCTTCCTTGTGTAAGTATTTATATATTATGATTTTTTATAATTTTATTACGTGGAATTTCAAAAAGGCCCTTTGAAGTATATGCCTTGATTTGTGTTGATCGCTTACCATGACGCGTAAGACTTGCTTCTTGGCATATTCTCGTAGTACTCGTTGCTATGGACACGTGGAGGCAAGCGGTTCGTGATTTGGAGCTATATCGAAGAAGATATTAATGTTTAAAGTTGGGGACTTCCTGGTAATTTAATTAGTTTAAGAAAGCTCCAGATTTTTGGACGAAATCTGGCGTGAGATGTGGATGGCCCAGATTTAAAGATAAAAATGATGGAGGGTGGAGATGAAAGGAAAGCAAAGAAAAGAAAAGAAGGAAATGAGGGAAGAAGAAGAAGGTTGTCTGATGGCAGCGAAGAAGAAGGGAGGAAGAGAGCACAGGAGAGAGTGTGGCCGAATGAGCAGAAGAGAGAAAAAGAGACCGGCCAATAGGAGGAAGAGGAAAGGAGAGAAAGAAGGGAGGAAAAAAGGAAGGGAACGGCCGGGTCTCCCATTGACCCGTGACCCGACTGCAACCCTCATGAGTTCCGTCAACTTTTCACCCATTTTTCCGGTGAATTGTCGCAAGAAACTACTTGAGAAATCCTCCACGACCTTCCCTCTAACCATTCCATCTCAAATTTGGAGAGATTTGGTCTTGAAAATATAAGAAACCGCAAGGGGGGTACGATGGGGTTCGTGGTGGAAATCTATCAAATGTGAAGCAATTTCTTCCAATTACCACCACCCATGGCATCCTCTTGAGGCCTAGAACAAAGCCTAGGCAGTGGTGGAGGCGTTGGAGCAAGTTTGGAGGTCGAATCAAATTACACCCAATTCTAGGGTTCTTACGGGTTTTAGAGAAATTTGAGCTCTTATCGACCAAATTGGCCTTAGTCACAGGTATGAAAGTTGTTCTACTCTTTGAGATATTTAATTCTGCAAATTTTGAGAATTTTTGGAGAAAGTTGATTTTTCCGGCAAGTAGGGACGGCCGACCGCCACCCACGGCGGCTCGTGGCCAGTGGGCCATCAATGTTATTTTTAGGCTATGTTTGATATCTTGAATTCAGTTTTGGTAGTGGTTTGACGTAAGTGGATCATTGAGCCACATTCTTTACGATTCGTGGTTAGGTAAAAATGTGAATCGGCGATCCAACCGTTGGATCGTCACCAAACTTTGATACTTTGTAGTACTTAATATTTGAAGAATGTAGAAACTTACAGATTTGGAATCCGACATATGGATCTTCCCGAATTGGATTTGTAAGTTCATAAAATAAAAGGGTAATCGCCACTCGGTTTTGGAAATTGGCAGATATTCAACCGTTGGATCATAACGAAACTTTAGTATGTTGTTCTATAGCATAATGTGAATCATGAGAAGTTACGGATGGGAAATCTGATATGCGGATCTTCTGGATTGAGTTATGTAGGGTTGTGGACCCTACCGTCGATCAAAGAACGACGGTTAACTTATGGTCAATGAGTCCTGAATCACTCTTGAATGCCTTTGAGGATGTGTTTTATGTGAGTTACGTGTTCTATCGACAAGTATTTTGAGATGTGATTTAATAATTGTTCTAGGCGCCGATCATTCGGGACGCCTCGGTACTCGTTCTAGGGAGTTATAGCATGGACTCCAGGTGAGTGGGCTTTTGTTTTCAGTGTATATATATATACACTTGGCTGATTCCCATAAATACGTTTTGAATGATTTTATGAAATTGAATGTCATGTCGAATGCCATATATATATATATATATATATATATATATATATATATATATATATATATTTATGTGAATATATGTTGAGGCACTGCGGACG
This sequence comes from Heteromeles arbutifolia, assembly GCA_024362995.1. Lineage (NCBI taxonomy): Eukaryota > Viridiplantae > Streptophyta > Magnoliopsida > Rosales > Rosaceae > Heteromeles > Heteromeles arbutifolia. The sequence continues at coordinate 28,062,769 of JANCRC010000012.1, read as the reverse complement.
CCAGGTAAGTCAGGTGAGTATATGTTTTTGTTATGATGATTATGGTGATATTGGTGAGATTAGAATATGGCTCATTTACCTGCACATCGGGGTTTGTGCTCCGCCAGAGTAGGGCTTAGCTTTCACATGATCGTTCACCTCCCGCACCGTATGCTCACCTTGGATCCAAGGCAGGTGCCAGTCTATCGTACATACCACTATAGGTGGTTTTGACTTGTAGGTGACCCGCGATTTGTCGCCAGCCTTCACGTGACCGTAGCACAGAGCGTTTTTATATACCCAGCTTGTCGTACAGACCACTACAGGTGGTTCCGACCTAGGTGCAGGTTATTGATTGAGAGTTTGGATTGAGGATTTATTTGAGGAGCCATAGATTCAGCCGTACATGTCACGAGAGGTGACTCCGGCTGACTTATATGCATTGCCGGCATGTTATGCATTGAGATATCACCTGATTGACTTTGATAATATTTGTTGCATGCTTTGATATTGGATATGGTTTATTTGAACATGGCAATATTTGAATATTGGTTTTCAGTATGAGTACGTATATATTTTTCAGGGAAGTATATATATTTTTACAGAGAGGGGTTATAACTTTTATATGGAAGTGATTTTGTAAAACTTTGTTTTTGCCCACTCATGCTTTTTGTTTTGCGCCCCTCCAGGTTCTTGTAGCATAGTTTTTTTTATCGACATGGACTCGTGGCATATCTCAGTTCAGGTGGCTACTTCTGAGGGTATGATCTTTACCCACACTACTGTACTTTACTTATGCTCTGACAACGCGTGTGAAATGGGTCCTTACCCACTGACAGCGCACTCTGATAGTTAGGCACTTTTAAGTTTAAATCTATTCGCATTCTTCCATATCATCACTTTTTGGCTTTGTCACCTTCCAGGTGTCGGCCAACACAGCTCGATTCGATGTCTTAGTGGACGTTCCGGGTCGGGGTGTGTCACAAAGCATTTCAATCTTCGGACTCAGGCGAACTTTATATATTATGTACTCTCAAGACACGACTCGGAATTCGACAACAAAGAATGAGAGAAATAGAGTGGGGAAACCTATTTCTCAAGAATAAAAAATTAACTCTTATTTTGTATATTTAATACCAAGGATTAACCCAATTACTATTTATTAAAGAGATGTAACATTTCATCTATTAGTATCCATCATTTAGCAAGGGAATGTACCTAAACATCATAACCTTTCTAAGAAATATGGTTAACACTATTTTTCATTCAATTATTAAAATTATATATTACAATATTTCATATTATAATATATAATTTCCAACAATCCCCCACATAAATGAAAAATTAGAAGAATTTGAGAGTACAGGAGGACAAGAGATGCATCGGGAGAGGTGTGGAAGTGGAAGATCTGAAACAGTGGATGTGGAAGATCTGAAACTATTCACCACAGCAGTAAACCGAGACAATAAACAACACACATCACTAATCCTAATATATTATGATTCATACGGTTGTATTCATTTAGGTCCTGAACAAATCCTGGATTCATGAGAGCTTTAGAGAATTTAGCCATCTGATACTCATAGAAGCGACCACTTCTACCGTCACATAGGTGACCACTGATTAAGAATAGTCTGCTCTATTCCTCTTAATTACAAGATACCACTGTCATTAAGTGTAAATATAAACCCTAAAACATCTGCAGACAACACACTTCTTCCACTGTAAGAATGAGGTATATAGTGTGTTAACTTCTTTGAATCATGCCCAACCAGTTTACCTATTGAACTTAAACCATGGGATCTCCAATCAACTAAGTTAGGTTTCCGCCTGGCTGATTCATTAGTTATGTTAGCTTTAGCCTTATTCTCCTAGATGATCAACTTACTCTCTAGTCTAACCTTTAATAATTGGTACCACTTAGGTTGACTATCTTTAATGGTGTGCACAATCCATCTTATGAAATTATATTTCATACGAGAGTAGTTGTTTAAAATGTCAAGTCCTCAAACATGGGTTATGACTTATTCAATAATTTGCTAACACTAGGAAGTAGACTTCCCCCACATTTAAGGTATTTTGAAAGAATGTCTCTAACCTCTTCACACCTTAAAAGTCATTCATAATAAGAGATATTGCTTATTATATCTTTTAAATGCAAATTACTCTTCCTAATTTAGACATTGTTATTTGCCTTATTTGACAAGCTATCACAATACATGCATGACCATTCATATGCTTACTTAATAACCATCATCATGTCTAATACATTTTTCCAAATATCCCACATTTTAATGTCTAGTCTTTTCCTTTCCCAAAGGCCCCCACACTTTAGTGTATAATTCCTCTCACATTTTAGTGTCTAGTCTTTTCCTTTCCCAAAGACCCCCATACTTCCAGTGTATAATTCCTCTCAAAGGAATTTCCTTTGGTTTCATCCATGACTAACATGAGCACCGCAAGATTCCTTTTATGATACTTATTATAAAACTGATCGTCTTCTTTTGCTAGTACTTGTACTAGTCTTACTTCCTTTGCAATTCTAACATTACACTAATTACTAGCAATGCTAGTGTCTAGTGGCAATTACTAGTCTAAAATTGTTTCTCTATAGCACTAATAACACATTTTGCAAAGAGTTGCATAGGCTTGTAAAAATAATCACGTCAGTACCATCTTGTGTGGTTTTCTGCACGTGTTTTCACAGTTCTCTTTTCAAACTGTTCATTCATGATATTTCTTCATGAATAAATATTCATGTTCATTTCAAATTAGAATCAAACAACCATCACGTTCCCTTTGGTAGAAAAATCAAAGGGCATTTGACTTATTTCAATACCAAACTTCTCTACTTCAATAACACATCTCCTTTCTGGAAAAAAAGATCCATTTCATGAATTGGTGTGAATCCAATACACCACTTTGGCGTTCACTTGGCCTTATAACTTGGCCTTATAATAAAGCTGAGACAGAGCTTATTTGTGATCCTAAAGCTGCAAATGAAATATTTATTTCCCTCTTTTTTCATCCGTTTTGTTATATGCATACGATTAGCATGTCAATGAAGACCATAAATAATTACAAAGAAGAACATAAAGCATTATGTTCACCAAACATGCATGTCAACTGTGAGATCCCACATCTCCCAGGGGAGTGGATCATGTTAGCCTTATATATATATTCCCATCTCTATCTAGCCCGAGGCCTTTTGGGAGCTCACTGGCTTCAGGTTCCATCGAAACTCCGAAGTTAAGTGGGTAGCGTGCGAGAGCACTCCCATGATGGGTGACCCACTGGGAAGTTCTAGTGTGAGTTCCCAGAAACAAAACCGTGAGGGCGTGGTCGGGGCTCAAAACGGACAATATCGTGCTACAGCGGAGTCGTGCTCGGGATGTGACATCAACTCACTATTCACAAAAACGTAGAAAGAAGTGCATTGGTTTGATATAACCGAACAACCATATATAAGAAGAAATACTCTATTAAGAGACGGTCAACATATGATTATACAAATCAATATATAAGAGCCACTTAATATTATAGTCTAATGATATTTCTCTTCACTTGTAAGTGAGAGGTTTTAGTTTCGATTCTCACCAAAAACGAATTTGAACCACATTATTGCTAGCCCATTGTGAGGCTAAGCCTCCCTTTAGTGTGAACAATATCGTTTGTTAAAAAAAAAAAAATCATTTATAAAAAGAAATACTCAACGCATATACTTCAAGTAACACGCATGATTATACGATTCATATATAAGAGAAGGTACTCTATACGTATACTTCAAAGTAACAAACTTTATACGAATCCGAAATTATTATAGGGTGTGAACAACTATATTATACAATCAACTTTGAAGGGTTATCCATAGGTCAATTTTCAATACTAATTATCGCCCAACTCAAGTAAACCAAAATTAAAAAAACAGAAGACCCAATACAAAAATATTAATCATTCTAATATCTATATCCACTAACCCTAGAACAAAGATAACTGAGATTTCTTAACATATGTGAAGAATCGAAGATAAATAAGATCCAAAACACTTGCAATCGTACATAAAAATTGCAAAAAATATTCAAAATTCAAACAAAAACCACAATCGAAGATGAATGCTTGTACCTGAAATCCAATCGAGATAACAATTTGCAAAATAATCCGAGTATGGCGATGCATAAGTGTGCTGATTTGTTGGTTTGAGGGAGCGTTTGTACAATATCCAATCACATATCTGGACAGATGGTCACAATATTAAACTCAGAAATATCGAGTGTCCAAAGAAAGTCTCCAATGAAATTTTTTGAAAAGGTCAAACAAATATCATCAAGAAGAAAAATGCTAGTTTCTCACCCAGATTATCGAATCCTACTGTTTGTTGAGACCAAGTTGAACAGCTACATTAATGATATCGTCCCATATGGTATGAGATGCTGGAAGAGTATCAAGAATTTCCCAGATACTAATTCAATCGACTCATTTTATACAAAGTCTAGAAACTGTTGATCAGTGGGGCTCATCATAGGAGAAACTCCGTCCGCAAACCCCTAAAACTTGTCTCAAGCAGATAAAATAGACTTCAGTTTTTCAGCCCCGCAGTACTTCAATAAAATCGAAACAAATCTAAACACATATTTTCCACCTCAATAGAATTTAAAAAAAAAAAACTTACACTAAGTTTGGATGAAGAAATTTAAGATTATCAAGGAATTTTAAAATGACGGTAATTAAAATGACGGAATTTTATTTTCTAGAATTTGTGAATTTTCTTGTTTGGTTAACGTAAAAGAAAAATGGAATTGAATATGAAATTTGTTATTTTTAAACTCTCAATCATAGAAATTGGGAAATGACACCTATTTACATAGAATTTAAACTTGGGAATTGGAGGTCCCAAACTCCAAGTTTTTTTTCCACGAGGAAATTCTAAAGTTCTATGTTTATGAATCCAAACAAAGGAATTTGTGCATGTCAATTTATAAATTCTGATTTTTACCGAAATTTCAAGTTTATTTCCCTCATCCAAACATAGTGTTAAAATAAGAATAAACTTGGAATATAAAGTTTAATCAAAAGTGAAAGCACTTTAATCTAAAGTTGGAAAGTGACAAATGTTAATCTGGAAAAGTATTTGATTCTAATTTTCACAATAAAAAAATTCAAAATATAATAGCCAAATTGTAGGTAGATTAACGATGTGTATAAAGAGAGATGTTGGGTGGGAAAATCCGGGGTGATGTGACGGTGGGGTGGTAGGGAAAGGAAGGGAGAGAGATATATATAGAGAGACAGAAAGAGCCAGATGGCCTTGGTGTGAAGGTGCTGCTGTTACATTACGTTAGACCTGCTAATTTCTTACACGACTTTTCACAAAGTTATGTGAAACTAGTTTGTTGTGTAGAGTTGTTCCATATTCTTTGCTTATAACTTGTCAAACTAGTTTCCAATGGTTTTGTCATACTCATTTCCTTTTATGTACCGATGATGGTAGATTATAGATTTTCTAGTGTTTTAATCAAAATGGGAAGCCTTTGAATTTTGTCTTTTTTTTTCCTTATAGAAACTTTGTTCCTTTTTCCTCTCTTTGGTTCCACATTATTTTTTGGACATTTAAACAAGAGGTGTTATCATGACTATGATCATGAATCCTCTTTTTGTTTGAACCAGATTCTTTTTCCTTGTAAGAAAATATGTGTTAAAAGAATTTTGTTTCTGCCGATTCTAATATGTAATGTTAACATATATGTCGAATCAAAGATACGTACTACAATGAAACTATAAGTACGTACTACAATGAAACTATAAGTAGCACTATTGTTTGCATATCCAATGGATGCACGATGAATAGTTTTAGGTCTTAATTTCGTTCTTCTTGGTAACTAAACTTGCACTTTTGCCGGGCAACCCCACACTTTGAGGGTTTTATATGTCGGTTTATGTCCTCTCCTTATTTTATAAGGTGACTCGTCAGTTTTCTTATGAGAGATCTTTTTCAATATGACATTTGCAGTAAGTAAAGCTTCACCCCATTAACTGTGTGGAAGCCTGGAACTATTTAACATGACATTAATCATATCCTTGACGTTCTATTTTACTCTCCATGGTCCATTTTTTCAAACACTTTGTAAAGGGGTCTTGAGAAACTTTTGAAATTGAGCAATGTGGGATAATGAGATAGAATTCTATTAAGAAAAAAAAACGTTTCAACAGTAGTCACCCTAATAATTAAGGTTGAAGAATATCCTTATGCTTACGGCATGGGTGACAAACCGACGTAGTTCGTTGCTTCACAGTGATATTATCAGTGAGTGAATGACCCACTAAAGAAAAAATTTGTATTTGCAGCTTTGCGGTTGTGTCTAGGATGTGGTACTAGACTGCCTACGTGTCTTTGATGGAATCTAACCGATGTAGTTCGTTCAATTGGTTTTGAAATTTTGTGTTGGGTTTGGTGCTGTATGTAGTTTTTGCTCGTGCAGGCAATGAGCGTTTGATGCCTTGTGTAGTTTAGGCTCTTGCATGCAAGGACTTTGTGCCACTTGGAGCTTGACGTGGCTTCGTGCCATTTGAGACTTGACGCAGCTTCATGCCATTTGAATTTTGACGCGGCTTCATATCATTTGACAACTTTGGCATGGAGTGAGTCCAATAATTTGAAATAGGAAGTCCATCGAGCTTTGTGCTTTGAGATGGTTCGTATCCACAGTATTTGAAGTGATTTACATCCACAAATTTGGTGTCTTTGACGTTATCTCTATAATCCTTTACTTTGAATTGGTTAGACTCAATGTGCCTCCGTCACGCTTTGAGACAATTCCTACTTGACATATTTTCCACCTCAATAGAATTAATAAAAAAAAACTTAAAATAAGAATAAACCTGGAATATAAAGTTTAATCAAAAGTTAAAACACTTTAATCTAAAGTTGGAAAGTAACAAATGTTAATCTAGAAAAGTATTTGATTCTAATTTTCGCAATAAAAAAATTCAAAATATATTAGCCAAATTGTAGTTAGATTAACGATATGTGTATCAAGAGAGACATGTTGGGTGGGAAAATCCGGGGTGATGTGACGGTGGGGTGGTAGGGAAAGGAAGGGAGAGAGATATATATATAGAGAGATAGAGCCCGACGGCCTTGGTGTGAAGGTCCTGCTATTACGTTACGTTAGACTTGACAATTTCTCACCTCCACAAAGTTATGTGAAACTAGTTCATTGTGTAGAGTTATTCCATATTCTTTGCTTATTACTTGTAAAACTAGTTTCCAATGGTTTTGTCATACTCATTTCCTTTTATGTGCTCCAAGATGATGGTAGATTATAGATTTTATAGTGTTTTAATCAAAATGGGATGCCTTTGAATTGTGTCTTTTTTTCTTATGGAAACTTTGTTCATTTTTCCTCTCTTTGGTTTCACATTATTTTTTTGGACATCTAAAGAAGAGGCGTCATCATGACTATGATCATGAATCCTTTTTTTGTTTGAACCATATTCTTTTTCTTTGTAAGAAAATATATGTTAAAAGAATTCTGCATCTGCCAATTCTAATATGTAATGTTAATGATGTATATTTAAACTAACCTAAATAATAGATTAATTTAAACCAAATTAAACTTGCAAGCGCACGAATCAATTGTAGAAATATATGTAGATAAGAGGTCGATTCCACAGGGATTGCTTTTAATACCAATTCAACCAGTTAATTACGCGAAACTTAACTTAATTAGGAAACAAATGATTGATTACTTGATTACGAAAAAATAATTAAAACTCCAACTTATAAGGAATAATAACAATCCTATTCCCTTTTCTTCAAGCCGATTACTATTCAATTACCATGCCAATATTTAAGGTTGTTCTATCTAAGCTATGAATTAATGCGTGGTCAAACATCAACTCGTGTGTCTATATGTGACAACTATATCCTATTGGTTAGACATACAGTTAAACACATAAAAACCCATTAAGCACTGAAGAATCGTGTCAACCAAGTAGGACTAGCTTGATATTGGTCATCCTCACTAATTTTTCTACTCTTCTTAATCTAGCTTAGTTCCAATAAATCTAAGAGGATCTAATTGATTGGTCATCCTCTTAGATTTATCTAAGTATCTAGAAACAAGTTCACAATGATGGCCAGTCACAAGAACATTCGAAACTAGAATAAGTTAAACACAAAGATTAAGAATTAAACATGGCATGTAATTGAATAATAATCAACAAGATACTTCGGAAATAATCATGTCATGGTTTCATCATAAACCATAGAAAAGTAGTTTAGTTACACAGTCATAATAAATATCACAAAAGAAGTCATGGAAGAAGATAAAACCCGGAAAAGAATGGTAAAACGCACGCTAAACTTCCCTCCTTCCCTTAGGACGAATTTTTTGTCATAGGTTGCCTTGAGATAACCAAGGACACTATATTTATTCTAGTAAAACCCTAAAAAGTCTGGTAAAAACTCTCCTAAAAGAAAACAATTTCTTAAATAATCAATGAGAGAAACTAGGAAAGAATCATTCTTGGCTTGGGAAACACGTCATCTGACTTGCATGCCAAATTTGAGGTCGGTTTATCTCCTGGAAAATTATATAAAAATATGGGAAACGTAGATTTATCTCTTATCTTTCCAAGAATATATCGCATGTCACTAGGAAAAATCGGGAAAGCCTTCAAATCGTCATTCTCCCACAGCTGCACAGTACTGACGGGATTGTAACTTTTGCGGGATTAACTAGCATAACTGGAACATTTGGCTTCATGAGAAATTATGAAATTCGGATAAAACGATCTTCAGCCTCTTAGCTTCCTTTTCCAATTGGCCTTGCATCAAAATTCCTCCAGAAAGTCGAATTATCACCAAAAATGTTCTTAGTGCGCAGATTGGCTGAAACTGAGAAAAGGAAAGTAATACGGTTCTTTTAAGACCAATTTGTTAACAAAACATAGGAATAAATGATATGAAATAATAACAAATAATGCACTTATCAATTACCCCCAAACTTAACTTTTGCTAGTCCTCGAGCAAAACAAAAATAAAAGACAAGGAAAACAATAGACCTTCCATAAATTAGCCTCAAAGCAATCTAAAAGGGTCACCAAACTCAAGAGAAATAAACAGTTTTCAAAATAGAATAAACCAAACCTTACACGATATTCTCAAGTGTAGTGAGTGAAATAACCAATATCAATACAACTTACTCAACCGGATTGGTATATGCAAACCAAAGCTTCCACTTCAAATCCTCTACCATGAATATCACTCAAAAAGAAATCACACATTAAAGGGTAAAGTGTTTCACTCAAATCATGATAAGCAATATAAAACCCCATAAGCTTGATCTTCATGTCAACTTTCCACTAATGTAAGTCAATGCAACACCAATGATCAAAGGTCTTTATAAGGGTTGTAACGATAGGCTAGGTTATGAGCTATGAAAGAAAGGATAGGGAAAAAACTAGAACTTAAGAAATACCAAGATATCTTCATTATGTAATTTGGTCTGCCATCTTTTGACAGTTGATCTTCAATTATTGGCGTCCAAGACTCATGATGTGGGGATGGAACAATTTCAAACTTTTATTTCCTAACTTCTTTGATATTATTATTATTATTATTATTATTATTATTTAAAATAAGAATAAAATAAAGATAATCATACACATGGTACCTCGGTACACGCCACTTCTTTATTGTAGAACCCAACCTTTATCTTCCTTGACGTCCCCTTGGTATCCCTTAAGCTATAGGGTATGGCTAATATAGGTTAAATAGGTAAGGGTGAATGTGGGTGATGAAAGAAAAGGCTAAGTGTTTGGCTTCAAATGGGTAACTAGGGATAATATAACATAAAAGGTTGGTTAGAATGGCTCAAACGATCCAAACATGGCCAAAATCATCTTCCTAATGTTGCATGACTTACGATTTCGCCTCAAGAGATATTGAAGCAAGTTCTAGTGAACGATAACGCTGTCATGAAACTTGCAAGAAAGAATATGCAAGAGGCTCAAAATCTCACAAGGGTTCAATAAGTTTTCACTTAAAATCCACATATAATTCTTTAAGTAAGAGGTAATCATACTAACATTGGTTATTTGTATAAAATAAACTTGAGAATGATCATGTAACCATATAAAACAACTAAAATTTCACATAAAAATAACCAATTCAAATAAGCTTGTGACCTAGAAGAAAGCGAATTATTATCATTGACTTATGGAAGATCAAACTAAAAGAAACCGACTTAAGAAAAATCAAATCTTTTTTTTATTTTTTTATTTTTTTTGACATTTAGGCTTAACTAGAAGAATGGAAAATAGAACAAAGAACCATAACAGAACATGCCAACAGAAATTGTAAACAGCAAGTTGCAAATATGACAGTACCACATGCAATTTCGACCTTCAGACAGAGATTTGATTATAACTTTTGAAAGAAAAATCCAATTTTCAGGGTCTTTATATGAATGGAAAGAGGACAAAAAAATTGAAGAACATTATGCTGACAAAATGTTCAAATTCCTTCCCAGTCAAAACAGTTTTACGCAAACATAGACATCATGAACACTAAAACAGAACAGAACACAGAAACAAAAATCTACATCCTCCCCCAAACTAAAATTAAACATTGTCCTCAATGTGTAGAACAAAGAAAACAGAACAAATAACACAATTAAAGAGAGGGGTGAAAAACTTCCCCGGATTTTTCATAGGAGTATGAATGAGCGATGTTGAAACTTGATATGAATGCCTTGTAACGGACTCCCCCAAACTTGAATCTATGCGGACCACTATTCCTAAAAGCATGAAGAAAATTAAAAACTTACTCCAAAAAAAAGAAAATGAAAAACTACGAAAACAAAGGAGAAAATTAGAAAGCTTGGGTTACCTCCCAAGAAGCGCTTCTTTATAGTCATGAGCTAGACTTTGCCGGATGTCTATGGAGTGACAGAAGATAAGGTCTCAAAGTATGCAACTTCTTTGATTTCTAGTAAAGTCGCATCCTAGTAGTGCTTGACACGGTGCCCGTTAACCTTGAACAACTCTCCGTTTTGCAAATTCTTTATTTCAATGGCACCATGAGGCATAACTTGAGTAACTTCAAACGGACCAATCCACTTAGAACGTAGTTTGCCACGAAGTCTAGAGTTGTAGAGCAAAACCTTTTGACCAGGTACAAACTCCTTTTGAATGATAGCTTTGTCATGAAACTTTTTGGTGCGTTCCTTGTAGATTTTGGCATTTTCGTAGGCCTCGTTTCACCATTCTTCAAGCTCATTCAACTGAAGCTTTCTATTCTCTCCTACAGTTTGGTAATCAAAGTTTAACCTCTTGATAGCCCAATAGGCTCTATGCTCCAATTCGACGGGAAGATGACAAGCCTTGCCATACACCAAACGGAAATTAGACATTCCAATAAGAGTTTTATATGTTGTCCTATACGCCCACAATGCATCAGTGAGCTTGAGAGACTAGTCTTTGCGTGATGCATTTACCGTCTTCTCTAAAATCTTCTTGATCTCTCGATTTGAAATCTTAACTTGCCCACTCGTTGGTGGATAATACGAAGTAGCAACACGATGATTAATGTTGTATTTCACCATGAGGGCAGCAAAGACTTTGTTGATAAAGTGTGGACCGCCATCACTAATAATTACTCGAGGTGTGCCAAACCTTGGGAAGATGGTACCTTGCAGAAAACGCAACACCACTTTATGATCATTAGTTGGTAAGGCAATTGTTTCCACCCACTTGGATATGTAGTCTACAGTGACAAGGATGCATTGGTTGTTGAAAGCAAAGGGAAAAGGACCCATAAAATCGATTCCCCATACATCAAAGAGCTCCACAACCAATAAACTCTGATGCGGCATCTCGTTCATCTTCTATATGTTGCCTAACTGTTGACACCGATCACAAGTAGAGCAAAACAAATATGCATCCTTGAAGAGTGTAGGCCAGAAAAATCCATTTTGTAGAACCTTGGCAGCTGTCTTACTCAGCCAAAAATGTCCTACACATACGTAACAATGGCAAAATTTCAGAATGCTCTCTTGTTCAGTAGCGGGCACACAACCTCTTATCACTTGATCCGGGCAATATTTGTAGAGACATAGCTCATCCCAAAAATAAAACTTAACTGTAGAGAGAAACTTCTTTCTTTGTTGAGTGCTCACATCAGGTGGTAAGACTCCACGAACAAGGTAATTGGCAATGTCTGCATACCAAGGGACAACATCCTTAATGGCAAAAAGCTGTTTATCCGAAAAACTTTCGTTTAATGGCAAAATGTCCTCTTCTTCATCTTGGACATGTGGAAGGCATGATAGGTGATCTGCTACCACATTCTCGGCTTCTTTCTTGTCTCTAATATCCAAATCAAATTCTTGCAGGAGCAGTACCCACCGAATCAGTCGAGGTTTTGCATATTTTTTTTCTTCAATAGGTACTTTAGTGCTCCATGATCAGTGTATACAATCACTTTTGAGCCAATGAGATATGATCGAAACTTCTCCAAAACAAAGACTGCAGCGAGCATCTCTTTCTCTGTGGTGGGGTAGTTCAATTGCACATCATTAATTCAAAGTTCGACTTGCGTAGTAGATGACATGAGGAAGTTTCTTCTTTCTTTGTCCTAAAACAACACCCACTGCACAATCACTGGCATCGCACATTAGTTCAAAATGCAAGCTCCAATTCAGAGCCGTGATAATAGGTGCATAAGTGAGAAGTGTTTTCAAACAATTAAAAGCATGTAAACAATCAGCATCAAACTTAAATAGAGTGTCTTTGGCAAGAAGATTGCACAAGGGACGGCTAAGCTTGGAAAAATCTTTGACGAAGTGTCGATAAAACCCGGCATGTCCAAGGAAAGATCTCACTCCCTTCAAGGATGTAGGAGGAGGCAATTTAGATATCAAATCGATCTTCGCCTTGTCGACTTCAATTCCCTTGCTTGACATTAAGTGCCATAACACAATTCCCTGTTTAACCATGAATTGACATTTCTCCCAATTCAAAACAAGGTTAGTTTCCTTACATCTTTCCAATACCAATTTCAAATTTTCCAAACAATGATCAAAAGAATAACCATAAATAGAGAAATCATCCATAAAAACCTCAATAATTCTTTCAACCATATCGGAAAAAATAATTATCATGCACCGTTGAAATGTGGCTGGAGCATTGCATAAACCGAATGACATGCGTCTATATGCAAAGGTTCCATAGGAGCATGTGAAAGTTGTCTTCCCTTGGTCCTCCGGAGCAATTGCAATTTGATTAAAACCTGAGTAACCATCAAGAAAACAATAATGTGAGTGAGTTGCTAACCTTTCAAGCATTTGATCAATAAAAGGTGAAAGAAAGGGATCTTTGCAAGTGGAAGAGTTCAATTTCCGATAATCAGTGCACATTCTCCACCCAGTTGTTTGCCTCGTTGGCACCAATTCATTGTCTTCGTTCTTGACCACGGTGATTCTGGTTTTCTTTGGAACTACTTGAATTGGACTAACCCACTTGCTATCCGAAATTGGGTAGATCACACCAACGTCTATGAGCTTCAAAATTTCTTTACGCACAACCTCCTTCATGTTGGGATTTATTCTTCGCTGTGCTTCTATGGTTGGCTTGGAATTCTCCTCCAAAAAAATTTGGTGCATACCCATGGTTGGGCTTATGCGTTTGATATCTGCAATAGTCCATCCCAAAACTGTTTTATACTTTTTTTAACACATGTAACAACTACTCTTCTTTGTAGGTACTTAGTTCGGTTGCGATGATCATTGGAAGAGTGTTAGATTCGCCTAGAAAAGCATACTTTAAGTGTTCAGGCAATAACATGAGTTCCAATGTTGGAGCTTGCTCAATAGATGGCAAGATGTGAGGTAACGCTGGTCCTACAGGCTCCCATGCTTGCCGCCACTTTGGTGCATGAATGGGGGAGGAATTTAGGGCTGCAATTATGTCCCTGGCTGCCTCTGCTTCCATGTTTAAATCGGGATACTCAATTCATGTCTTCAACAAATTTGTAGAGATGTTCTCCAAGAAGTTAACATTGAAAATGGGATCAATAAGCTCGATGCGGCTGCACTCTTCTACGTCGGTTGGTAACATTAATGCTTCAAACATCTTGAATTCTATGGATTCTCCTTGAACTCGAAGCTTGAGTATGCCTACTTTGACATCAATTAAAGCTTCAGCGGTTGCAAGGAAAAGACAACCGAGTAGAATGAGGATGTTTTGGTCTTCCTTTATGTCAAGCACAAGGAAATCCGCTGGTAAGATGAATTGCTCTACTTTGATCAAAACGTCCTCAAAAAGGCCCTTGGGATAAGTCACAGATTGATCAGCCAATTGCAAGAAGACGGATGTCTTTTGTAGCTCTCCAATACCTAGTTACTCATAAATAGAAAAGGGCATGAGATTAACACTGGAACCAAGGTCTAAGACAGCTTTATTACTTTAAAATCACCAATAACACACGAAATAGTGAAACTCCCTGGATCTTGTAATTTTGGAGGCATCTCAGTGATCAAAACTTCACTGCAACAATTTGTAAGCTCAATCTTCTCATGGTCTGTAAATTTTCTCTTGTTCGTGCAATGACCCTTCAAAAACTTCGCGTATGATGGAATTTGTGCTATAGCATCGAGTAATAGAATATTGATTTGAACCTTTTTAAATTGCTCCAATATATCTAACATATGCTTGTCCATTCTTTGCCTTTGAAATCTCTGCGAGAAAGGCATAGGAGGATCGTAATTCTTCAACTTTGGAACAGGGGCAGCGAATGACGAAGAAGGTAGTGGAGCTGCTTCTTTGTCATTCTCTTCTTGGTCCCTTGTCTCTGCAATTTCTTATCTTCTATCATAAGGTTTACCACTCCTTAATGTTCTAATGGCATTAACTTGCTCCTTGTTTCTTGGGTTGGCTTTGGGTTGACTTGGAAAACGCCCCAATTCTCTTTCACTCAATGCAGTAGCGATTTGACCGATTTGTGCTTCCAATTTGCCGATGGCTTGACTATTTACTTGTTGTCCTTGCTGGAGAGCTTGCAAAAGTTGAGAGGTGGTTTGTTGATATTGAGTATTAGCTTGAACCATCTGAGCTAAAGCTTCTTCCCAACAAGGTTTTTTGGTTTTTATGGGTGCTGATCCTTGTTGCCATGGCTTGGATCCTTGGTTAAAATTATTCTTCCAAGCTAAATTAGGATGATCACTCCACCCTGGATTATAAGTATTTGGGAAAGGGTCATTTCTTTGATGGTTAAACGAGTTGACTTGATTAGCCTCCTCAACTTCTGGAAAAGTACTACTTTAAGGACAAACATGAGTAGAATGGGTATGATCAGCACAAATCCCACACGCTTATGGATTCTTTGATAACATATTCACCACAACATCTAATTTTCTTGATAGTGCAGCCACCTCATTAGACGAACTTACTTCATAGGCAGAATTCTGAGTTAACTCTCTACTATTCCATTGAGATGAATTTGCAACAACATTCTCAATGATAGTAGTTGCTTGCTCTGGTTCTTTACCCAATATATTTCCATCAGCTGCAAAATCCAATCTATGTCGGCATTCATCACTCAAGTGCTGGTAGAAGTATAAAATTAGTTGCCATGATAGAAATTGATGGTGCGGACAACTGATTATCACAGCCTTGAATCTCTGCTATGCTTGAAAAAGGGGTTCTCCCTTGTTCTGCCTAAAGTGAAATATTTGATCCCTCAACCTCTGAGTTCTAGACTGAGTGTAAAACTTTTGAATGAACTTACTAGAAAGTTGAGTACAAGAGTGAATTGATCTCGCTGGCAGAGTCTTGAACCATGTTCTAGCACCGCCCTTGAGAGAAAAAGGGAAAAGCTTTAGGCGAATGAACTCATCGGAGACGCCTTTAATATTTTGTTTCCCACATATATCAAGAAAGTTGTCTACATGTTCACTAGCATCTTGATTCTCATCTCCAGAAAACTTGGGCAACAGATTAATAACGTAATCTTTGATCTCATAAGAAGAAGTAGCATCAATTTCAGGATAAACTATGCATGATTGTCGAGAAGAAAATTACACATAAAGAAATTTTGAACGGTTCAAGAAGCACCACCGTTATTGTCGTTCTCAGCCATCTCTTCTTGTTCTTGCTTCTCCTTAGCCTTCTCTTCTCTTTGTTCCTTGCGAATTTGCCTAAGCTTTTGTTCAATCTCTGGTTCGAATTCCACAGCTAACTTTCTGAGGAACGAGTATCGATCATTCACCTACAAGGAACCAAAGAATGTTTTTAGTAATATGCTTGCAGATGTGTCACAGAGAAACTGGCGATGGTTAATGGTACTAGAAACAGAACTCCTACTAGAAGACTAGAAGACTCGGGGTGGTATAGGAGAACGAAAAGACACAAAAAGGGATCCTACTAGAATAGGATAACCAAACAACAATAGTAAGAAAAAGAAAGAGTCTAATAGACAATTCAATAATTAATACAAACAACGATTTTTTTTATTATTATAAAAACAAAAACAAGATAGAAAACAAAAACAAAACTTAAAATAAAATAAAATAAACAATCAATTAAGTAAAGTGTAATCAACAAGCCGAGTTGGGATTAAGGCGCAATCCCTGGCAACGGCGTCAAAAACTTGATGTATATTTAAACTAACCTAAATAATAGATTAATTTAAACCAAATTAAACTCGCAAGCGCACGTATCAATTGTAGAAATATATGCAAATACGAGGTCGATCCCACAGATATTGCTTTTAATACCAATTCAACTAGTTGATTATGTGAAACTTAACTTAATTAGGAAACAAATGATTGATTAATTGATTACGAAAAATAACTAAAACTCCAAATTATAACCAAACCAGGAATATTAATAATGAAAACACACAACGAATGAAAGTTTAAACAAATTAATATGATGAAAGCCTAAGGTCATGAATCCACCAATAACAATATTTAAGGTTGTTCTTTCTAAGATATGAATTAATCCGTGGTTAGGCATCAACTCGTGTGTCTATACATGACAACTATATCCTATTGGTTAGGCATACAGTTAAACACATAAAAACCCATTAAGCACTGAAGAATCATGTCAACCAAGTAGGACTAGTTTGATATTGGTCATCCTCACTAGTTTTTCTACTCTTCTTAATCTTAGTTCCAATAAATCTAATTGATCGGTCATCTTCTTAGATTTATCTAAATATCTAGAAACAAGTTTACAATGATGGCCAGTCACAAGAACATTCGAAACTAGAATAAGTTAAACACAAAGATTAAGAATTAAACATGGCATGTAATCGAATAATAATCAACAAGATACTTCGGAAATAATCATGTCATGGTTTCATTATAAACCTTAGAAAAGTAGTTTAATTACACATAGTCATAATAAATATCACAAAAGAAGTCATGGAAGAAGATAAAACCCGGAAAAGAATGATAAAACGCACGCTAAGCTTCCCTCCTTCCCTTTGGATGAATTTTTTGCCTTAGGTTGCCTTGAGATAAGCAAGGACACTATATTTATTCTAGTAAAACCCTAAAAAGTCCGGTAAAAACTCTCCTAAAGAAAACAAATTCTTAAATAATCAATGAGAGAAACTAGGAAAGAATCCTTCTTGGCTTGGAAAACACATCATCTGACTTGCACGCCAAATTTGAGGTCGATTTATCTTCTGGAAAATTCTGTAAAAATATGGGAAACATAGCTTTATCTCTTATCTTTCCAAGTATATACCACACGTCACTAGGAAAAATCGGGAAAGCCTTCAAATCGTCATTCTCCCACAGCTGCACAGTACTGACGGGATTGCAACTTATGCGGGATTAACTAGCATAACTGGAACGTTTGGCTTCATGGGAAATTATGAAATTCGGATAAAATGATCTTCAGCCTCCTAGCTTCCTTCTCCAATTGGCCTTACATCAAAATTCCTCCAGAAAGTCGAATTATCACCAAAAACGTTCTAAGTGCGCAGATTGGCTGAAACTAAGAAAAAGAAAGTAATAAGGTTCTTTTAAGACCAATTCGTTAACAAAACATAGGAATAAATTGATATGAAATAATAACAAATAATACACTTATCAGCTAACATATATGTCAAGAATCGAAGATTTCGTACCACAATGAACTATAAGTAGCACTAATATTTGCACATCCAATGAATGGACGATGAATAGTTTTAGGTCTTAGTTTCGTTCTTCTTGGTAACTAAACTTGCACTTTTGTTAGGCAACCACACACTTTGAGGGTTTTATATGTCGGTTTATGTTCTCTCCTTATTTTATAAGGTGACTCATCAGTTTTCTTATGAGGGATCTTATTCAATATGACATTTGCAGTAAGTAAAGCTTCACCCTATAAACTGTGTGGAAGCCCTGAACTATTTAACATGGAATTAATCATATCCTTGAACGTTCTATTTTACTCTCCATATACTGGATATGTATATCATATCAGTAGCTGCCACATCATTAGTATTGCCACGTCATCTGTGGCTTATGTCCTAAGCTACCTAGACTGAATGTTAGTGTATAAATATTGTTTCTCTCACTTGTAGAAGATAAGGTCAGTGTAATAACTGCTTTCCTCTAGTGAAATACAATTCAGTTTTCTTTCTTCTTTTTTAAGATTTGTCTGAGTTCTTGATTTGTCTGTGTTCTTGAAATTCTTGATTCATGATGTGAGTGTTAATATGGTATTGAGAGTCGGTATCGCTAGCATGGCCGATGGTGGTATCTTCTTCTTCCGCTGTTAACTTCACTGCAAAAGAGGTGATATTGTTCTTTCTCTAGTTGATATCAAAAAATTTCTTTTGATTCACTGAAGGCCGATGCCATATACTTGGTTGAAGATCTTGCAAATTTGAGTGAAATTGATTGAAGGCTGATGCCATAGTAGTTTTGAAATTCTCTGAATTTAGTAAATTGATTGAAGGTCGATGCCATATAAAGTTGTCAATCTTGGAATATTTTTATATACAGATATACAGGTGTTGATTCTTGTTCAGTTTCTAGTACTTTTGCACAATTGTTGATTGGATTTTTCATCTAGGTAAATTTTTCAGTCATCTAGGTTATTGATCTGATTCTTGATTTTGTTGATTTGCAAAAGATTGAGTGTGATAATCATGTCTACTATTGTGAAATTTGAAAGCCTGCTTGGTATGCTTACCATTAAGCTCAGTGATGACAACTTTATCAAATGAAGTTTTCAGTTTTGCTTTGTACTTTGTGGATATGATCTACTTGATCATTTCACCGGGGACTCAATTTGTCCTCCAAAATTTGTTTTGACACCTGATTCTGGAGTTACAAAGGAAATAAGTAATGCATATAAAGATTGGGTAAAAGAAGATATGGCTTTGTTGAGTTTTTTTATTGCTACCTTAAAGTGATGATGTTATTGAACATGTTGTTGGATGTAAAACATCTCATAAGGCCTGGACTACATTACAAGATTGTTATCTAGCTATGTCTAGTGCTAGTGTTGATCACTTAAAAGCTGAGTTACACACTATGCAAAAAGGTGGTGATACAATTGATAATATCTCTTGAGATTGGAAACTCTTAAAGATCAGTTGCATGCTACTGGAGAAAAGGTGTTTGACAATGATTTGATCATTGCTTCTTTATCTGGTCTTCCCTCTAATTATGATATGATTAGGACGATTATTTGACTAGGGATACTCCTATTGCACTAAAGGAATTCAGAGCACAATTGGTTGGTACTGAAAAGAGTATTGAGGCCAAAGTTAAATCTTTAGTGAATGGTATGGTTGCAATGTATGTTAATGGTTCTCCTTAGGGTTGTAATGTAATTTCTTCTGGCTCAAGTTCTTCATCGTAGTCTTCATAGGGGTATCATGATGGAAATCAACCTTTGTCTAATGGTAGTTATCAGTCTTCTTCTCAGGGTGGTTTTCAATCAAATGGAAATAGTTTTCAATCTTAACACAATTCTAGTCAAGAGTCTAGGTTCTATAATAACAACTCTTATAGGCGTAGAGGTAATGGTGGCTATAAGCCTAAATTCAGTGGTTCTAGAAATGGAAATACATGGCAATCCTAGTCAGGTAATTCCAATAATAGGTATGAACCTATACCTGAATGTCACATTTGCTCTCGAACTGATCACATTGCTGTGACTTCTTTGTACAAAAATGAAACCAAAAATCAACCAGTTCAAGAGTGTCAGACTTGTGGAAAAATAAGTCATATAACTATCAATTGCAGGCACAAAGGCAATTATTCCTACCAAAGGAATCAACCTCCTCCATTTCTTTTTGCTAACTATGCTTCTTAGGTATTTTAGTCCTTTCCTCAGTCTCAACCACCATTGTTCGCACCTCATAATCAATAAGTTGTTCAAACAAATGGTGCCATATCTTATGCTCAAACCAATTTTCCTACAATGAATGTTCAGACATCAAATAAATTTTCTGGAGGAGATTCCTGGATTCTGGATACAAGGTTATCTCATCATATGAGCCCTAATGTCACATTGCTTACAAGAGAAACTTCATATGAAGGGTTTGAGAAAATAGTGATTGGAAATGGTGAAGGTTTGACAGTTAAACATATTGGAAATGGCACTTTACAGGCTACATCTCTCTTTTTATTTCTTAAGAATATTTTGCATGTCCCTATGTTGACTGTTAATCTGTTATCTGTGAAGAAATTATGCAAAGACAATAATAGCTGGTTTATATGTGATGAAGAATAGTTCTTTGTGCAGGACAAAGCAACATGGGTGATTCTTCATCAAGGAAATAGTAGCAATAATGCATTGTTCAAGGTTCCTGTATATATTTTTCCTACTTTGCTGAATAACGGTGGTGTGTCTTTTGCTTTCTTGGGGGCATGCAGTGATGAATTCACTATGGCATCAAAGGCTCAGACATCCTTCCAATGAGAGTTGGACTACTATGCTTAAGGATTCTAAGATTCCTTGTACTTCAGATGATCGTGTAAAAGTGTGTACACATTGTTTAGATGGAAAGATGAGTAGAACACTTTTTCATGATCGATTAGATAAGATTAAGGTTCTTTTTCATAAGATTCATACGGATGTGTGGGGGCCTTCACCATCTTTCTTGAAGATTTTAGATATTATGTGTCTTTTATAGATGAAGCCACTATGTTTGTATGGATTTACCCTCTATTCAATAAAGCTTAAGTGTTTGGTACTTTTCTCAAATTTTGTGCATATGTTCAGAATCAATATCATACTTGAATCAAGATTTTACAATCTGAAGGTGGTGGAGAGTTTGAGTAATGCATTTCAAAATTATCTTGCAAGTAATGAAATTTTGCACTTTGTTTCATGTCCGTACACTCCACGGCAGAATGGGTTGGCAAAATGGAAACACAGACACTAATTAAGATTGCAATCACTCTGTTGTTTGTTGCCAAATTGAAATTCTGGTATCGTGCAATAGCTTATGTTGTGTTTTAATTAATCAGATGCCTTACAAGACACTCAAGATTGGTTCTCCTTTTTAGAGAGTTTTTGGTAAGAAACATGATCTGTATTCTGTTAAGATCTTTGGTTCTGCCATTTTTCCATATTTTTTTTTTTTTTTTGGTCGATGCCATTTTTCCATAAATCAGGCCATAGTATGTGAATAAGCTACAAACGGTCCATGTAATGTATTTTTCTGAGTTATCTCCTGGGTATAAAGGTGATATATGCTATAATGTTTTGACAAACAAGATCTTTGTGTCTCATAATATGATTCATGATGAAAGTTGTTTTCCATATATGGATTTGGTTAGAACATCAAATTCCTCTCAGTCATGTTCTAATGACCATACAAAGTCAAGACTAATTATTGTGCAGTTCTCTTCTCCCATTCAAAATCCAGTATCTCCAACATTAACTTCACAGTTATTTGTTCCTATTCAAAATACATCCACCAATGCTAGCCCTTCAATATCCAATACCACTTAATCTAGTGGTTCTAATTCTTCAGGTGTACAAGAATCAAAAATTTCATTTCATATGACAGTTCAAATGCTACAATGTTGCCTGCAATGCAACCTGTTCTTCAATCTGATCAGTTAACGGTTGTCTTGCCTTCATTATCCTCATCTTCTCCACAATCATCATTGGTTCCTCCTATGATCTCTGGTATTCAGCCAAGATTGAGAACTGGCACCATATCAAGACAAGATTATACTACCCTCATTGCAGCTTTTCCAGAAATTCAGTCTTTAACTTCAATTGATGATAGTCACTTCTCAGGAGGCTTTACTTTTCTAGCTAATATAACTGATTCATCTGAGCCTTCTACATTTAAGCAAGCTTCTTAGATTCCTCATTGGCAGGTTGCTATGCAAGAAGAATATGATGCACTCCAAACTCAAGGTACTTGGGTTCTTGCTCCTCCTCTTATGGATAAAAATGTCATTGGCAGTAAATGGATTTATAAAATCAAAAGAAATTCTGATGGTTCCATATCTCGATACAAAGCTCGACTAGTTGCTCAGGGTTTTAGTTAGGAGAAAGGATTGGACTATACTGAAACTTTTAGATACCACAGTCAGATTGGTTCTAGCTCTTGCTGCCATACATCATTGGGATTTAAGACAATTGCACGTGAAAAACACTTTTTTGCATGGAGAATTACAGGAAGAGGTTTACATGAAGAAACCTTAGGGGTTTGTCAATTCTAGCTGTTCATCTCATGTTTACAAACTAGTTAAATCTCTCTATGGTTTAAAACAAGCTCCAAGAGCTTGGAATGATAAGTTTACAACCTATCTGATAGCTATTGGTTTTGAAGCTTCTCTCTCGAATTCCAGCTTGTTTGTCAAAAAGGAAGATGGTCATGTAGTTATATTGTTTTTATATATGGATGATATCATCATCACTGGTTCCAATTCTACAGTGATTCAATCTGTGATTGATATTTTGGGTACAATTTTTTATCTCAAGTATATGGGCAGATCAACTTATTTTCTTAGACTTCAAGTCTCCTATAAATCTAATGGTGTCATATTTGTGAATCAGTCTAAATATGTAAAAGATCTTCTTCATAAGATTGCTATGGATGACTGCAAGCCATGTTCTATTCCTTGTAAGCCACACAATCAAGTTCTTACTACTAAGGGTAAGCTACTGAATGATCCCACTTTATATCGCAGTCTTGTAGGAGGTCTACAATGCCTCACTTTTACTCGACCCAAAATAGCATTTGCAATTAACACATTATGTCAGTATATGAGTGCTCCTACTGATGTACATTTTGAAATAGTCAAGAGGATCCATCGATTTTTACAAGGGACAGCTAAATGTGGTTTGACTTTTACTGCAGCTTCAACTTTGTCTCTTACTGCATATAGTGATTCAGATTGGACAGCTAACTTGAACACTCGAAGATCTATCACAAGCTATATGGTATTCTTGGGCGATAATCCGATCTTTTGGCAGTCCATGAAACAAGCTTCTGTTTCTAGGAGTTCTACAGAAGCATAATATCGAGCCGTAGCTCATACCACATCTGATATCTCTTGGATTCGACTATTACTTAAAGATATTCATGAAGTTTTAGGGTCACCACCACTTCTTCATTGTGATAACCAATCTGCCATTGCTTTGAGTTTGAATCATGTTCAACATTCTCGGATTAAGCATTTGGAAACTGATGCACATTTTGTTTATGAATCAGTTCAAAAGGGTGACTTAGTTGTCCAGTACATCCCAACTCAAGATCAAGTGGCTGATGTTCTTACTAAGGGTATCTATGGACCAAATATTGAGCAATGTGGGATAATGAGAGAGAACGTAATTTCTATTTTTTTTTTTTTTTTTAAAAAAAAAAAAAAAAAAACCTTCCAACCGTAGTCACCCTAATAATTAAGGTTGAAAAATATCCTTAAGCTTACGGAATGGGTGACAAGAGTTGAAAAAAAGGGTCTCAATTCCACCACGGCCTTAAATCACAATATTGCACGTAAAAGCAACAAACCAGACCACGTCTCTACAATGCCGTCTAAAGTAGAGAAATTAATGGGTAAAGGCACATTCCATTGAAATTGAAGCACGTGATAACCAACCTGCTCGTGTGCGAATACGACGTATATAAGTTAAAAAGTAAACAAACTTAAAGCAATTCACTAAAAGCAATGGACTAAAGCAATGCGTCGTCGCTGGCTTATATTACTTTGTTGTAAATTTTAGGGTTTTATCTGTAAGCTGGCTAGTACATGATGGTTTTATGCAATCTTGAAAAGACAGAATGACTGAGTTTCATACATGGATTGTGGTTCCAAAACTTACATTCCAGATGTACTGGTGACTACACAAGTTCTCACCATTGAGTCTCAGACTCTCAAACCAATATTATGGTGTCTTGTGCTTCAAGTTTTTCACATCGAATTTCATGATTGCTTCGGAACATTGCCATTTTATGTCCTCATTTCATGCACACGCTCCGAATGTTGGTGGTAATCGGTGAACCTTTTTAAAGAATTGACAATTTTCTACTGCCACTGATTGAGCGTCCTGCCTCCTGCTAAATTCAAAGTAGAAGATTGATGAAGAAAAGTGTCAAAATCAAGTGCTGAACCAGCCAACCAACATTCTTTTTTAAAATACAATTGCTGAGCAGTAAGGATTGTTTTGTCTCAAACCAAGGCCCTCCAGAACCATGTGAAACTCTAGTACATTATCTTGGAGAGTCATTCACGCGCCAAAATAGTCATCGTGCAATTCTCACTTCTCTATTTCCGAGTGGTTATAACATTTCCTAATTTCTTGACAATCGTCTTCATACACACACTTCACAGTTTTCTTTTAATAAAAAAATAAAAACAAAAAATTAATCCTCAGGATGAGAAGGTAGAACAAAAATGTCCAAATTAGTTTGATGTTCCGATTCTTTGGCATATTCTCTGAGTATTATTCGGAATTATTCTCGGCCGAAACTCTATCAGCGCCAAGTCTCCCCGTGTTCGACTAGGACACTGAACCTAGATTAATTATGCGATTGATTCAACCCTTATTCGGAAACTAATCGCAATCCTTGATACTTGTCTCATTCAACAGTTTAGAGTATATGGGCCGAGTGCTTGCAAAAGCAGGTCCAAACACCTATACAACACAAGTAAAAGATAATTGTGAGGTGCTAGTTTTTTTTTTTTTTTTGGTCAATTGTGAGATGCTATTATAGTATAGACTATAAGATACGTACTGTGGTTTTTTTTTCACTCTTTTTTTTTTTTTTTTTTTTTTTTTTTGGTGTGTCAATATAGATAGATACTATTTGATTGGGCGATAGTTGCACAACAACAAAAAATGTATAACAATGTGTTTATGTAAAAAAAAACTCACAAAATCCAGTAGAAACCGTAATGCATAAGTTGAATAGAAAAGTTGAACAAACTTAAAATATAGACTAGAGGGAATGTATGTGAAATTATTTTATTACTATTGTAGTTAAAAATATATTGTATGTGTAACTGTGAAAATGTATAACGATCTTGCTGCTGAGCCAATGGAGCCGGATACACATGCCGATATAGCTAATCGACTTCGTCAGATCGAGAGCAGTTGCGAGGTAAACTGACACGTTGTTGTATAGATGTATATATTTGTACATATATACATGTTTATAAACCTAGATTTGATCAATAATTGTTCTATATAATACAAGATTCGTGGATTATTTTTTTAATTTTTGTAATTATGGAAACCCATTTACAATTAATCTACCCCTCCGCTCCTCTAGGACTTTGTTAATTATATCTTCTTCTTTTTTCTCTTTTTCTTGTTCATTTTTGAAATTTAACCGAATGGAAGGGGATGTAGCTCAAATGGGAGAGCATTCGCTTAGCATACGAGAGGCA
Organism: Heteromeles arbutifolia; assembly: GCA_024362995.1. NCBI lineage: Eukaryota > Viridiplantae > Streptophyta > Magnoliopsida > Rosales > Rosaceae > Heteromeles > Heteromeles arbutifolia. Next base: position 28,036,922 of record JANCRC010000012.1, on the reverse strand, counting down.
CGGGGATCAATACCCCGCATCCCCAATTCAAGACGCTTTCATTTTCAAATGTTGCCAAGTTGGGGGTTAAATGTAACATGTAGGGCCGATTTGGTATTGTTTGGCTCTACAACTTTTATCAAGAGTTGTTTTCTTTCTTTTTCACCCTTTTATCTCCTCCGGCGTAGCATTGTCTCTTTATAAAGTTACGTGTTTGAAAGGCTAATCATAATTACTCTATGCATTACCATTTAGTCTATTTCTTGTTAGCTTCTCATTAAATAATTGATTCTTTTAACCCGGTGTAGCTTTATCTTTTCTCAAAATTGTGGCACATGCTTGAAAGACTAAGCATAATTAAGTCTATTCATTTATTTATTTATTAAGGCACGTGTTTAAAATTCTTTAATTGTGTCCTATCGGCAAACCCATGAAAAACTAAGATGAGATCTTCTGCATCTATTTTTACTTGTGGTTCCTCTGTGTCTTTTTTAATTGGCTGAAAATTTGGTTTATTTTTTATTATTTTAATTATTGTCAAGTTAATATTAATTATGTTTGGTTCAATAATAAGCAAAGACACAGAAGGGCCACATGCAAAAATAGGAGAGAGAGTTTTCTGCACCCAAAAACCTATGTAGCCTCTCTGTGCCTTTGATTTTATTGAGCATGTCTTGGGACTCGGGACTTAAAGCTTGATTTGATTGGGTGTGACGGTTGACATGCTCAATAAAATTAAAGACATAGAGAGATCACAGGAATTTTTGGGTGTAGAAGATTTGGACTCCAAAAATAGGTGTAGAAAATCTCAACTCTGTAAAACTCAAAGAAACACAATTGTATTTGTATGTATCTTAGTAAATGCATTCTTTGTAACGGTCCAAAGAAACTGCAAACTTCAATAAGAACAGTCCAAAGAAGCTGCAAACTTCAATAGAAGGTTCAGCCACTTATAATGAAGAAGAAGAAGAAGAAGAAGAATTCATTTGCAGTTTGACAATTAATGCATACTAGCTTCTTTCATTCAGATTCTGCAGTTGACTTATTAGCTTTTAAGCTTATATTCTTCTTATCGAGCCTATGCAGGTTGATATGCAGCTTGAGGAAAATATCAATTACCTGGTAGATGAAGACTATCATACTCCAGCCTCACAATTCGTGTTGAATTTGATAAGTGCTGCTCAACTCTTTGCAAGAGCAGCTTCCGAGGATGGGAGAAGAATTCAATTGGCTCATGCTATAGCTATGGTGGCCGCTTTGTTCCGTCTCTTTTATTTCATGGCTCGCCAACTACAGCTTATTCCAAACTGTGCAACAATGAATTGGGTTAATTTTCATTATTCTCATCAGTTTAAGGTTTGCTGTTTTTGTTTTCTATTTTCTTCTTTCGTTTTCTTTTCTTTTTGTAATATTATGTTCACGGTTCACTGCATTACTACTTGCGAGTTGCAGGAGATGGTTGGAGTGACTGAAAGTCTTTTGGACAGATGCTTTGAACCCCTCATATTTTGGGACGTGGATGAATCTATATTTGAAGCGATTGAGGATTCTTATAGGACAAGTCTGGAGAATGCCAATAAGTTTCTAGATTGTTGCATAGGTGATCAATGGTGCGCTCTTGTACATCATTTTGCTATCCCTCCACTGCGTTCTGAACCTTTAAGACCTGCTATATCAATATTATGTCAAGCATCTACATGGAATCTCTACAAATCAATTAGACTCCATAAAAATCCATGGATTTATAAATCCATCAAAATCTCTCAATTTCTCAATTGAATACGCCCCCCTTAATTGTAATTGCGGGTGCGTTGGGTTGGGGTTGGGGGGCTGGTTATGCTCTTCCTCTGCTATAGAAAAAGTGTGCTGGTTCTGTGAAATATACTTCACATGGTTCCATCCAATCCAATGAATTAAATTGGTCATGATTTCGGAATGAAATCGACTAGATGGTAAGCTGGGTTACTAATTCATCTTTCACTTATAGGAGCCTCGGGGAACTCCAACACCCATATTGATGTTTGATTGTACCATGTGCTCTGCCCGGATTGCGGTGAAAACTGACGAAGAGCGCAGAACCTTTTGTGTTGCATCCGGTGCTACACGAGTTTTTTGAACTCGGAAGGGCATGAGTGAGGTACGTAAATGAAAGAATAATGATTCTGCCTACAGCTGCTAGCATTCTTCATGTTTTTCTGTTTTTACATTGCCTTGTACCGTCCTGTTATCGCATTGCTTATTTCCCAATTCATGCATATATATTGCTTTTCCCAGGAAGCATATATTGCCTCATTGTATAAAGAGGCTATGCAAAGGAGATCTCTATTCAAAAGTGGTGGTGGCCGATACTTGACTATAGTACGGCAGAGGGACATGTGGGTTAAAATGCTTGTCAACTCTGGTGAGGTAGACGTCTCTGCGCGCGGTTCTTTTCTGGTTTTTAGATTCCCTAGTTCTGCAATCACGCTACTCAATGACTCAATTCATATGTACATATACATACTCATTTCCTTTTTCAGGAACAAGGAAAATGCACGGATGCTTTGTATAGTGTTTGGGAAAAGATTGAAGGTATTGTAACTAGAATCTATGTGCATTTCATATGCGCGTGCGTGTACAAATCCAATAAATGCTTCTTGTATAGTTTTGTGTATGTGTATATCCGTTCACAATCTCCATAATTTAGCCAAACAAATTTTGTATTGGAAGAAAAAGGACCCCTCCTATTTTGAAAAGTTGGTTAATGCCATTTGTATCTAGAAAAGGATCTGCCCTAAATGTCCTGAGTTGAATCAATGAATCGACTACGTACCTGATGCAGTTATCTTAATATATCGTATATCATATGCCCTGCATATTCTGAGTGAAGATCTGTATAGTCTATCAATGTTTCTGCATTCACCTATTGCTTGAGCTTTGGTACCTGTTGATTCTCAGTTCTCTTGTTTAATTTTGAGCCTACTAAAGAGTAGGGTGGATGGCATTGAAGAAGCACTATTATTGTATTGATATATGCTATTAGACGTGTTTTTTTTTTTTGTTCAATCGAACTTGATTCTCCTTGATCTTAGAGCGCAACAGAATGTCCCTATTCTGATTCATTTTTCTTTACTTTGCAACTTTTCCTATTGTTTCTTCCTGGCATTTTTTTTTTACTGATGCCATTTGTTGTTTCGTGAACACATTTTTGCAGAACTTGATGAAAAGATTCCTTTCGATGAGCTTCCACCTAAGAATAGGAGGGTAAGTATGAGTGGAGGTTTTTGCTTGAGATCTTATATTTGATTCTCTACTTAATTTCAGAGTTTGTTCTATTCTCAACATCTTATAGCTTCATTATAAATGCATACACACACATACATACATATATATATATATATATATATATATATATCCACACACGTATATATGTACACACATACAATCTAGTATATTGCCTTGTCTATTTCTTTTCTCTGGCATTGTGAGTGTTGAAGTCTTAATATGTACATGTACGCATTTCCTTTTCAGAGAAATGAGGGACTGAATGAGGAGTTCAAGGCCGAGGTTGAGGCTTTTGTCAAGAAGTTCAAGGCCGAGCTTGAGGCTTTTGGCAAGGCAAATTACCCGGCGAAATTAAAGGTGACCAAGTATTAACAACGAAGGTTTAAGAGGATGACGGAGAAGTGACTGAATGAAGACTTAAATGCTCGTTCATGTAAGAATCGTATATTACGTGTTACTTAAAACCATGCATGAAGGAAGTGTAGCTGGAATTCTTTAACTTGTGTTTTTATCGTATTTCCTCGAGAGGAAGAGGATTGTCCTTTGTCTCTGGTGACTCTTTTTTATTGTAGATTTAGGATATGGTAGTGGGATGAATATTTAAGTTTAGGGTTGTGTCCAAGGTTGCTCCTTTGTAATAGAAAAGTTACGGGTTCGAGTCGTAGAAACAGCCTCTCTACAAAGCAAGGATGAGGTTGCGTATGATAGACGTTGCCCCCGACCCTCACAAAGCACTGCTTTATTAGTTTGGGGTCGCCCTCTTTTTAGGCATGTAGGCATGTGTCCGAGTATTATGCCTGGTGAATAATGACACAAGTTAGAGCCACCAAGTTTTCTTCCAGAAGCAAAGGATTTAGGGAATGATTAGAGAGATATCCGCTAGAGAACTAAAATTTATTTTTAGAGAGCTTTAATGAAAAGGGCTTGGATCAACTTTTTCTTAACAAAAAATCATCATAAACTTTTATTTAACGAAAAAGGCTTAAGATTTAATTATAAGGACAAAATTATATATATATATATATATATATATCGGCTTTACAAACATTAAAAACGTCGGCTGAATTAAAGCCCAACGTACAATAAAATTCTTTTTTCCTAATTATCCCGAAGGGGCTAGAATGTATGCGTGGACGAGCTCGTGTTTGCTCTTGAATATGCGCTGCAAGTCCTCGGTTCACCAAAGCTGTTGCTCGGTATTCCCCAAAGCACCAGAAATGCATGATAGAGCTTCGTTTTGCGGACATAAAATCATGTTGTATTATGCAGTGAGAGAGTTTGTATTATGCAGTGAGAGAGTTTGTATTGTTAGATCACTTTGATGGAGATTCTGCTAAAAAATTTATCCACCAAAATAAATAAATAAATAAGTCATTTTGATACAAATAGAAGTCACCTTTTGTTTTTTTTGGCTAATGGTAGAGAACATTCATTAAACAAAGTCCAAACAGATAATAAACAGCTTACGTAGTCCTAGAATAGACTGGCATACAGAAAGAAGACGCCACTTATGCAAACAAAGCATGGGTAATGGTTCTTCTCTGCAGCAATTAGAAAATAATACATAAAGGAAAATACAGAACAGGGATTCAAAAATAAATAAAAAACCATTTGTTCATCCCTACAACAAGCCATAAACAAACCTTCAAAAGACCCAAGTGATAAACAAACCTAAACCACAAACATAAACAATAGCCCAAACAAGATGGAAACTTATCACCAATTAGCCAAATTTCACAACTACATCCGCCGCCCGGGGACCAGCAAGAACACAGTTCCAACACCGGCAAAGTAAGACATAAATTTGGAACCATAGAAGGAGGCGGGGCAAAGCTTCGCTCCGAAACCAAGGTCTTGGTTTCGCACACCTTTCGCCTGAATGAGCGACGATTCGCTCTCCGGGTGGGAAGCGGACGCAAGAGCTCGGTCGAACTTTTCATTCGAAAGCGGGCAAATGACTGCAAAAGAGAGTCTTGAGACCGGAATTTGTAGTATGCGTTAGAGATTTGAAGGTCATTTGGGGCTATTGAAAATCTGGAATACAATAGCAAGACATAAGGAAAAATTGGAAGATAACCAAAAGATGGAAAATCAAGTTCCCAAGTTGAAAACATTTATCAGATCCACAACCACCGACAATTGGAGACTGGCGCACCACCATCTGAGAAGAGATGGGGCAGTCCACCATCCTTGAAGAGATGGGGCAAGCTACCATAAATGGAGCAAAATCAGGGAGATAAAAAAGAGAATGAAGGGAAAAAAAAACCCAGAATAGAGAGAGAGAGAGAGAAGAGAGGAGGAGGAAACAGATGGAAGGGGGAGGAAGCAGGAGGAGGGATGCGAGAGGTGAGGGGGGAAGCACGTAGTCCATAAGCTAGCATCGTCTTGCATCCAAATATAAGATTTAATATAACTAAGGTACATCTCATAAGAAATTTTAGTGCTTGTCAATTATATCGTCACGTAGTATTATCGATTTACTTATGAAGGAAGTGTAGTTGAAATTCTTTAACCTGTGTTTTTATCGTATTTCCTTGAGAGGAAGAGGATTGTCCTTTGTCTCTGGTGACTCTTTTTTTTTTGTAGATTTAGGATATAGTAGTGGGATGAATATTTAAGTTTAGGGCTGTGTCCGAGGTTGCTCCTTTGTAATAGAAAGGTTACGAGTTCGAGTCGTAAAAACAGCATCTCTGCAAAGCAAGGATGAGGCTGCGTACGATAGACGTTGCCCTCGACCCTCACAAAACGGGAAGCCTTATTAGTTTGGGTCGCCTTCTTTTTAGGCATGTAGGCATGTGTCAAAGTATTATGCCTGGTAAATAATGACACAAGTTAGAGCCGTCAAGTTTTCTTCCGGAAGCAAAGGATATAGGGAATGATTAGAGAGATGTCCAACAGGGAACTAAAATTTATTTTTATGGACGTTATGATTAGGCATTGTCAAACGCACCGTATGATGGTGACATCATTAGAAGAGATGGTTCTGATCTAAGCTACTCCAAATAGAGGAGCCTTTGGACTCGGGTGCATTGACATTAGACCAAGCATTCGTGTTGTGTTTCCTATGTTCGTGTCATACCCGATATCTGAACGGGTCATGTCGTGTAACACCCGTTAAAATAAACGGATAAAATGACCCGACCCGATAATATTATCAGGTAATATAACCCGATCCGCTATCCGTTAAGGAAAATATATTTTAAACCAATAAATAATCAAATGAAAAATATAATACTAAATAAGTATATACATACGATATTATCACATTCAAAACATAAAAACGCATTTGTCTTTCAAGTATTACATATTTACATACCCAAAATAAGAGCATAATAAAAATAAAATAAAAACACACTAGAACATTACAAAATATCAAATGTTCAAAAGATTTGCAAATTAAAGGGAGTTATGTACCTCTTACCTAGAAGGCAATGGCGGTGTAGCACTAAGACTGACAGAGAGAGAAGAAAAGGAGGAGGAGGAAGAGGTGCAGCGGCAAGAGGGAAGAGGGCGTGCGGAGAGAGTGTTTTGCGAGAGAGCTTGCGAGAGAGAAGAGTGTGTGAGGAAGCAGGTGAAATGAGAAAGGAGAAATGAGGGCAATATTGGTAAATTGAAAAATTCATTAACAAGTTATTGTAGCTCTGTGTTTTGAACAATAAGCCACTTTTTTGAAGCTGCTTTTTCCAGCTTCCACTTTTTAGTTTTTTTTCATCTGAAACTTTGAAAAAAAGCTGGTTTGGGATGTTTACCAAACACCAAAAACTCTCTCAGCTTTTTTTCATAGCAGCTTTTTTTAAAATCACCTCAACCCCAAACCATACCTTAGTGGCTCTTGCATCACCACAATATTCAACATTAGCTATGAATCAACCTAAACAATGGCTCAGATTCTCAATCCCACAAACAGTGGCCGAGCCATAAGGAGACTAGGGTAGTCCAGGGCCCATCCTGAAATTTAAACTTATATTTATTGTCTACTGATTTTTGCAATAATGAGTATGTGGTGTATTGGTATATCAGATTTTAGAGGTATCATCAGGTCTTAGAGTCAACACCTGCTGATGGAAACTACCTTTTGGTTTTTTAAGCCCCCACCTAAAATAAAGTTTACCATATATAACTACTCTTCTGCCAACATTCTGATTTCTTTTAAACCAATTTTTTTTTTTTTTTTGTTAGTTTATATAAAACAAGTTATACCATTCAAGAAGAAGATTCAATAATATTAAAAGAAAAATCTCACAATAATAGTTTGAGCTAGTTATAACATTATTATCAACGTTGCGTAAGATGTCAACACATGTTATATTTATTATGACTTCTCTCAATACTAATTTTTTTCATACAAATTTTAAAGCTCCATCACTCTTGTTTGATTAAAATTTTCCATAATATTACTAAGTTTTTTTTTAATTTCTTTCATTAGCTTAAAGGCCCCTCTTGGCATGGATTTTTGACTCCGCCACTGCCCACAAATGTAATGTCTGACAAGAGAGTATTTTAGTTTCGTAACTGCGTAAACATGTGATCATGAGAGGGGGAGAGAGAGAGAGAGAGAGAGAGACCTTGGGATTTTGGTTAGGGAGGAGAGAGAAGAGGTTGGAGTAAAGAAGTTTCATATGATTTCTCCTATTCTTCTCTACAACCCTCCTTTCAACTTTGGTTGAAGAAGATTGACTTGCTTGGTTATTATTCATTTGATCTTTCTCTGGCAAGTTGGCCACAAAGATTCCCATGAAACAACTTCCAGTTAGCTGCTCTCTTAAAATTGGAAGGGAAAAGGGTGGTTGATCATGGTATGTATTTATATATTATATATTTGCTCCATTTATAGTAAGAAAAGTGCAAAAAGGAATATGAACAAGTCTTTCCTATGTGGGAGAGATTTTTTAGTGTAACCGGTACACAGGATGGTACATCACATGTTACTATACAAATTGTGAGATATGTGTGTTAAAAATTTAATAACTTAAAAAATAAAATTTCTCACAACTTCTATAAAAACACGTAGTATACCACTCGTGTTCCGGTCACATTGAAAAATTCCTCCCTCTGTGGACTCTACTAATGATGCAAAAGGAAATGAGAGGTTAGGGTCTGCGAGCAGAGTAGGATTCTCTCTTCTCTTTTTTTCCCTCTCATTCCCTCCCCTCATATTTGAATGGTCACTGTTAAGCCACGTCAATATCTTATATTAATTTTTTATAGCAAGAAAAAAATAAAATAAAATAATGTGAGAGGAGGAGATGGAAAGAGATGGGAAGAAGAAGGGAGAAAATCCTAATTCTGCGACCACGGTTGCTCATCCAAATTTATGTCAGCCCATAAGAATGGCAGAAAGGCAGCCGTCAAGTTTGAATTTTTTATGTAAATGTTGTCACGTGGATTTACTAGCATCTTCTTGGAAAGTCTCTGCCGGACATGGTTTCTCTCCAGATCCATGCATCCTAATTTTAAGGATCAATCAATTCGAATCATTGAAATTTGATCAAATGATTACAAACAGATGCTCATTTTAAAAGTTATAATAACTTTAGCCGTTGGATCAAGTTTTAATGGCCCGAATTAATGGATCCCTGGGATTAGGATGCATGGATCTGCAAAGGATCCATATCCGTCCCCGCCCCTCTCCCACCCAAAAAAAGAAAAAAAAGAAAAACCCAATTAAAACCCCGTAAAGGCCCTTTTATTTATCTTTTTGAAGGCAGCTTAACTACTCAAACGATGAGGAGAAATTCTGACCGATTTATGGAAATTTGTACTTTTAAAGTAAGAATAATCTTTGTGAACATGGTTTATGAAAAGTTAATAGAATACTGAGATTGTTTAGTCATTAAACTAATTGTATAGTTTAAGGAAAAATATAATTTATAAATTATCATAATCAATAAAAGTTTAACAAAACTTCTATCAATTTATTGTAGTTAGTGTGACCAGTGGCGGATCCAAAATTTCAACATTGGATGGTTCTAATTGTAAAAGTTTCAAAAAAACTTAAACGAAAATAACATTGAAAAATTTTACAATAAATTACTATTTGATGTTAGAGAGAAACATTCCAAGATCAGATTGTTTGATCTAATCAAAATAAAGAATCATATGAACTAACAAAGACATAATATATATTAGAAATTATTATTTGCACTCTAAAAATATCACTTTGTAATTCAAACTTTCTAAAATGAGAAAGAAATCTACACTTACAAGGAGTGCAAAATGTGATTTTTAAAGTATAGATAAAAGTTCCCTATAAATTAACCAACAATGATCAAATTGTTATAAAAAAAATCATAAACTACATCACAATAATCATATGAATATTTTCATCTAATACACATAAGACCAAAATCATAAAATTTATTTCAAATTCAATATTGTAATGAGGTGATGATGGAAAGATAGAGGTGGAATAATTGTGGTGGGGTTCCGGGGTAAGGTTTGTATTGGATGGGTGGATTTGGGGTTTTGTGCTAATTAAAAGAGGGAATTGCATGAGAAGTAGTTGGGCCTTGGGTTTGTAGTCGAAAAAGAGTTTTAATTTTTTGAATGCTCAAAACGGCACGGTCTAGGCCAGATCATTAAAAACAATATTAAACTTTCTTTTCTTCGCTAAATTATGATGGGTGCTGCGCTGCAAATTCATGGAGTTCCAAAACCAGCACGGGACCGGGCAGTCGGGTGGTCTTCAACGATCTTCACAGATGCTTCTCCGATCTTCCGAAGGGTCCTGGGACCACCCAGGTCCTATAATGGATCCGCCCCTGAGTGTGACTAAACAACATTTTTTAATTTATTTTTAACAGAGATGATCTTCACATAATGATTTACAATATTAACGATTTCAATCACAAAATACGAAGTTTCAAGAATCGTCCACTAAGTATTTTTAGGTAGACTTTCTCCTCATCTTTGAATATCCAAATAGTATTTGCATACCAGGCCCACGGAGCACTTATGTGCGTGGCATTATGGCAAATTACTTTCATTGTTGTTAGATAATGCTTGCATTCATCATGGATGGGTACATGTTCAACCCTTATAATAACGTTTTTTCACCGTATACAATTCCTCCGCTTCAAATAAGCAATCGAGTATATTAAGATTAAACATGCAAAAGATCATCATCGTCGAATATCTCTTGTTGCCATTATCATTTATCATCAGTAATTCGTTACTCACGGAATGCAAGTGGTTAAATTAATCAGAGAAATTATATCCACACGGTTCAGTTGATATTGACGCAACATGCCCCACATGATGATCATAATGTTATCGTATATGGTTACTTTTCAATGATAAAGTGGAGTGCTAAGCTAGAGCTGCGAAGTCCAGGGATCAAGTGATTTAGATCGTTAAAAAAAGAGCAATTTTGATTTTTGATTCTTGTGAGGTAAATTAGTGTGATGAATTAATAAGAACTGTATGATGATAGCCATTATCTATTTAAATAGGACAACATTTATTTTTTGGATAATCATTACGTGGTATATCATCATGATGAACTTAATTAACTATCCGTTTGACCAATGATAATGAAAAGAGCAATGGAGTGTGGACTGTGCAGATTTCGGCGGGAGAAGCAAGACTCAGACAGACTTAGACTTTGAAGTCTTTCCATTAACAACCATGACCGCATGTTAGTAAAAAACAATCGTGAATAGTGGGTTGTTAAGATATGAACCGTGTAGAACAGCAGTGTCCGTTGAGAGATTTTTTGTGTGCCCGAAATATAGTTCGGTATATTTGTAATACAATTAGTTGAAATTTAAAATAATTTTTTACTCAATTGTATTATGGCATTTAGTTTACCGAGTTGTGTTCCTAACACATTGAAAAGTTTCTCCTGGTATTCAAACCCTCATTTGTATGGACACTCTTTTTATCACTTTTATGTTTACATAAACGCCATTTGTTGGAAAGCAGACTTGTAGCTTCATTGAAGGGTAATGCTAGAAAGATCAAAATTTTAAATCAAACTTGCAAACCAAATGATGTGTCACCAATAAGAAATAAGTTCGTTAATCAACGTTTAAGTAATGATTCAATCATCAACAACCACATTATTTGGTTTGCAAATTTGATTTAAAAAATTTGATCTCCCTAACATTATCTTTCAAGAAATGAAACTTTAGCATGAAAAAATCAACAAAAGAAAGAATATAAATAGTTATAAAAAACTTGGTGGTGCGTGGGATCCTCGGTATTTTAAGGAGTCTTGAGGGAGTTATAGATATGTTAACATTCCCTTGCTTGTCAACGAGAGATTGGAGGAGTGTCCACTCAGCTTTATTCGCTAAAATAGTGCCAAGTCCGCTAAAGTGTTAGAAAAGTTGTTAAGAAAGTTATTACGGTAAGTTTGTTGCACCAGATTATTTTGAACTAGGCTATAACTTCAGGAACTAAATTGTTCTACCTTAGAATAGATTAAACTGAACTGACATAGTGAACCTTTTAAAGTCTGCCCGAACAAATAGATGAGGCCATCAACTGCATAAAAAGCAAAGAGTCGAAGCTGCAGAAATCAAAGGAGAAGAAGGAGAGCTTGGTGGGCACTAGAAAAATATCACATGCTACATCATTCATAAATGTTGAGAGCATGGAACCAAAAAACTTAAGTATTGAGAGCGTAAGGAGCACAAAAGCACCCCAAATCCAAATCCATGAGACAGGCTCCACAGTAGAGGTAGTACTGACTAGTGGCTTAGACAATCATCATTTCATCTTCTACGAAATTATTTCGCGTACTTGACGAAGAACAGGCGGACGTCGTGCATGCTAGCTTTTCAACTTTGGGAGACACTATATTTCATGTAGTACGTGCAGAGGTATGTAAAAGTAACTGAATTTTTCTCTGTTTGTTTCTCAAGAAAATATATTTGACATGAATCAGTACTTTTGGATATTTATTTGGATTATTAATCTGGTTTGACATGAATGTGTACTTTTGGATATTTATTTGGATTATTAATCTGGCTTTCATTTCATGTAGATGGACAAGTATGTGTTGGATTTTGGGGCTGCAAGAATAACTGAAAAGCTTAATAGATTTGTTAATGGATCCACCAGCGACCAAGAATTACAGCAAGATTGCTTTTGGGACTTCGAATTCGAGCCTGTGGCAATAATATGGGATCAGTTGACAAATTCTCCACGAAACAAATTAATCAATCCTATTTCCCCAGTGAACTAACTATGTACTGATTAGTCCATATTATACTATATATTTTACCCTTATCTTAGTATTAATTTATTGGTTATTTTGGTGAAGTTTTGATACTTTGTTATATATTTTCAATGTAGGACATTCAACTTCCTCTTGAGCAAAAAGGGAACAAAACAGATGAATTTTGAAGTGATTCTAATTGGAGGATGTTCGTGAGCCTCTCAAGATGATTGTATCAAAGTTTCATATTTTTCTACCAAGCCGTTTGACCATGGCGAAGAAAAGAAGGTCCAGCACGCAGCTTTCCCATATTGACATTTATGGACGTTTTAGGTATTTTGGAGGTTAAGATGACATATTTTGAGGAAGATTACTTCTGAGAATTTGTTGGGGACGATTTAAGCTTTCAAAAGAGACCTTTGGGACCAAATCGGAGTTGATTTGGTCGGTCAAAAGTTTGATTTTCTGAGAAGTCCGAATTTCAGTTCAAATAGAAAACCTTTTATTTCCTAGTTATCTTATTCTATTATGTTTCCTAGTTTTTAGAAGACATTTTCTAAGTAGGATTTTATTTTGTAGTAGTATAAATAAGACTATTTAGCCATTAAGAGGGAGAGCATCAATTTGGAGAACTTAGTTAGGCTTTGACGATTTGTATTACAAGGTGTTTTCTATCCTTTCTCTATTTCAATAAAATTCCTTTTGTTTTATGATTGTTCATAACTAATTTTCGTTTGCTAGGGCGATGCATTGAGCCTTAGCATGAATATGTAGTTTTTATTTAATTGCTTATGATATTATGCATGCATACTTTGAATAATCACTATGTTTAAACTGTCTTTATATCTTAAAGCTTAGCTACCATTAGGATGTTTAGAGAAGTAATCGGATGCAATTCAGTCGGAATGCTACCGGAGGATTGAGTATTGTTTCTTGTGATTTTTAGTTGTACGTTCACCTAGGACGAATGTCACGTCTTAGGGGTTGCATAGTTTTTCAAAGGGTTTTCACAAAGTATAATGAGTCATGCATGTTTATATTTGATATGAATGCCACAGACAGAATGTTTAATATGCGTTCTTGCTTGAATGCCACAAGTAGAATATACATTAGGAAAACCTAACCTTCAAAGTTGCATGTATAATTCATAAGTAATTGATAAATCTACACATAATTGTTAAGTGGAAAGCGGAACCCTAGGCTTTTACAATTTGGTTTTCAAAACGTTTTCTTTTGTTTTCTTTATTTTGCTAATTCCTTTAATCATTTTAATTAAATTCGTTTTTATTATTTTAAATTTCAAAGTCAATCTTTTCCAAACCTTGTTCCAAATAATTAACTGAAAATTTGATATTACCCCTTAAAACTATATTTTCCTCTATTAAAACCCATCTCCTTTTGTTTTCTTAAATAAAGTTCATTGACTAGCCTCCAACTAAGCAAATTCTTTAATTAAGTTTGACTTTTCAAATTGTGCATTTTTTGAATGCCTAAACTACCCCTATAATACTTGGATAGGGTTTTTGGATCAGTTATTTGTTATATCAATTTAATTAATTTTATATATTTTACAAAATAATTCATGTCATTGATTGTATATTCAATGTATTAACTTTCAAATTGTTATAACGTGCTGATTGAAAAATAATAATACTAATTTCATAATTTTGTGCATTAAATATACAATTAATTTACCTACCAACACAACAACAAACCTAAAACAACTTCGGCTAATACTCCAATCCCTAATGCACAAAATGTAACAGCTCATTTCGGAGTTTACCTACTGCGGACGTGAAATGACGAAAATGCCCCTAGGCATTTAATTAAGGTATGTGTGTGTTTTTACTTTGGGTATTTGGTTGTATTTGGACCACACACACACACAGAGTCACTCTACCTCTCTCTCAGTTTCTCTCTCTCTCTCTGCAAGTGTACGAACAAGCCCCATTTCTCTCAGATCGAACTTGCAGAGGCCATATTTGGGATCCTTGAGGGTCCACGAGCACAACCATAGTGTTTTTTGGCCGTGAAACCATAGAAAAAACCCTAGGACCCGAGAGGTCTGTCAAGGTACAGTACCACTGAGGTGATCGTCGAGGTTTCAAACCATTTCAAGGCTCCTAAAGGTATTCTCTATCCCTCCTAAGGGTTTTGGTTGAGTTTTGGTTAAGCTTGAACGTAAGGACCATGGAAATCGAACCTCCGAGGGTGGCACTGTTCACCAACTTTTAAACCCATGAGTTTCTTCAATTTTCAGGACCATAGCAAGCTTAAGGACCTTCTCTCGATGCTCGGAGTGCATCGTTGGTAAAAATTGGATGTCGGAAAGCCCAAATACGAGGAGTTATAGAGGTCACCGGATTTTCGAGCTTGCTCCGACGTGATTTCGTGAGGTTTGAAGCTTCAAATAGGTATAACATCATTCTCCTCACTCTAAGCTTTCGTTTGGTACAAATTTCGAAGAAAATGGTTGAAAAATGAGTGAGATTAGATGGTTAGAAATTTTTCGAGTTTTTCGGCGATGGCGACGGTCACCGGAGTCCAGAGGTAGATGAAGACGGAATATTTCGTCAATTGGACGGAATATACCAACGCCGTTAGTTAGATTTAACGGTAACAGTTAGAAGTTGACGGAATATTCCCCAGAATATTCTGACGGCGTTAACTGACACCGTCAGTATGCTTGTCACGTGGCCGCGCGTTGGGGCGCGTAGGTCTGTGCGTTCGCCGGCGCGTGGGTGGTTGGAAAATTTTTCTAAAAATATGGGGATGTTCCTGAGATTGTGTAGATCACAGTGGTATATTCATATACCCAAATTGAGCAATGTATAAGAAGTTATTTCTAAGGTTTCGATTATGTGCGTTAATTGACGTTATTTCAGTTACTTCTCATATAGGCGAGACCTATCCAGAGGACGAACATAGCCAGGCCAGGCACAGGGGTTACGACCCGTCTACTTACTAGTGAGTGGGCATTTGTTTTCCGTATATACCTATATAAATGAGTTTTTCCCAGAAAATCAGTTTAAGTGAAATGTGATATGAAATGCGATATGAAATGCCATGCAAAGTATCTAATTACTTTATTATTCATTATTGATTGTTTATATTAATGTCGGTGCTGAGGACCCACAGATAAGTGGCAGGTAAGTTTATATACTAGTTGTTGAGAACGAATGATGTGATGTGATGTGATGCGATGTGATATGTTTAGAACTCATAAACCTGCACACTGATATTAGTGTTCCCGCCCAGAGAGGGGCTCAGTCTTTCACGTGTTGTTCACATCCCGCACCGTATGCTCGTCTTGGATCCAAGTTAGGTGCTCAATCCTATCGAATAGGCCACTATAGGTGGGTTCGACTCGTAGGTGACTCGTGATTTATCGCTCAGTTTTCACGTGATTGTAGCACTAGAGCATATTAGTTTATTATCAGTGATGTTGTGCAGACCACTAGAGGTGGTATTGATGTGTATGCAGGGTATATATATGATATGTTTGAGATGATTATGAGCTATATGATATGATGAGATTGACATGAGCTATATACAGCCGATGGCTAAGATGATTATTTAATATTCAATCACATTCACAGAGATATGCTTTGGCATTCAGTTATGATACTTTGGCATGACATATACATACTTTCATACATATATATTTTCCAGCGGGTTTTGAGAAATATATATATGAGTATATACTTTATTTCTGGGAAATTATACAGGTTTTACGGCGAGGGGTTATAACTTTTGAGAAAAGAAAGGTTTTGAAAAGATTTTTTTCTGACCCACTCAGTTTTATGTTTTTCACCCTTCCAGGTATTAGGTAGCGTTCGTTGGTGGCATACAAGGAGCTCAACGGACGTTCTGACATAATTCACTCATGTAGGACCACCTTCAGGTGTTATTTCTAATTAGTACTTATGCTTGACTGCACGTAGACTTTTATGCTCTGTATTAGTGGAATTCACACTTCTTTTACACTAGTATTGCTAGTGTTTTGGTTTTAATTGATTCGTAAATTCTATTCTTTATTGCTTCCGTACTGTTCACATGGCTTATGTCACGCTCACATGACGGCCAGCACGCCTCACCTTCGGGACGGGGTGTGTCACAAAACAAAAGCTATATGTATCACTAATTTTTACCTACAAAAGAATCTAATTTACCTTTTCCATCAAACCAAAATTTAAAGGGTCTAATTTACCTACATGATTTATGTGCATTAGATTAAAAGTTTATTTAATTGCCTACAAGCACAAACCCACAACATTCGAACATTATCTAATATCACTATTTATTTTTTTTGGAATAGGTAAATTAATTTAAATGTAGGTAAATTAGTATAGATATTAATAAGTAGGTAAATTAATTTAAATGTAGGTAAATTAGTATAATATTTGTGACAGCCCGTGCCGAAATTTTATTCCCGATGACGTGAATTGACGAAATTGCCCTTGAGCGTTTCATGGGAATTTCATATTTGAGATTTTATTTGGTAACTCTAGTCGAGGAAATGGGATATTTGGTACAACCATGGTTATGTTTAGGCTTAGGTGGAAGTGTGAGGACCACACTTACACACCCATCCCTTTCTCTCTTTTCTCTCTCGTACTCTCTCTCAGATTCACTCCCTCTCTCTCTCTCCTTCTCTCTCTTGTACGGACAACCTTCATTCACCACCATCCACTCATAGATCGAGCTTGTGGTCGGTGTCTTTGGATTCCTTGCGAACTGAGGAGTCGAACCATACCATTTTCAGGTAAGGAAACCTTCGAAAACCCCGAGAACCGTAACCCCCGATTTGAGGTACTATTCATGCTTACTTAAAATGTTGATTTTTAGGGAATTTCAAGCTCATAGGGAGCTTAAGGAGGTCCAAAGGAAGCTCGGAGTGCTTCGTTGGAAGAAATAGGACGTCGGGATCGTGAGTTTCGAAGTTGGCCGATTTTCTTGAATTTCTCCGGTGAGATCTCGTGATTTTTTGGAGCTTCAAAGAGGTATGAATGTGTTCTCCTTGTTGTGGGCTTCATTTTGATATAAATTTCATGAAATTTGGATGAAAAATGAGTGAGATATGACGATTAGAAGATTTTCCAGAAACCGACGAACAGTCGCCGACGATCGGCGACTCACCGAAGAAGATAGAGAATATTCCGTCAGTTTTGACAAAATATGCTAATGGCGTTAGCTGACACCGTTAAGAATCTAACGGAATATGCTAGGATTTAACGGAATATTCCCTAACTGCTGTTACCGACGCAGTCAGTGTGCCAGGCACGTGGGAGCGCGTGGGGGCGCGTCTAGCCGTGCCTTGGCCGGTGCGTGAGAGCGCATGGGTGGTCGGAAAAAGATTCTAAAAATACGGGGATGTTCGTGAGGTTGTGTAGATCATTGTGGTATATACATATACCCAAATTTGAGCAATATATGAGAAGTTATTACCTAGTTTCATCTATGTGCTTTAAAATAATGCCTTTATAATTGTTTCTCATATAGGCGAGACTTATCCGGAGGACGAGCGTAGCCAGGCTAGACGCGGGGGTTACGACCCGTCTACATATCAGTGAGTGGGCTTTTGTTTTCAGTATATATATATATATACACACATACTTGACGTTTTTCCCAGAAAACGTACTTTAAAGGAAATGTGATTTAAATGCCATGTCATACTTGCATCATATTTTAGTATATGCATTATCATGATTATGCATATTGTTGCATGGTGCTGCGGAGGCCCAGGTAAGCCCCAGATAAGTATATTATGCTGCGAATGGTTATGAGATAGATGATGATGTTGAAATGTATATTAAGCTCATCAACCTGCACCCCGGTGTTAGTGCTCCCGCCCAGGGCCAGGGCACAGACCTTTACGTAATGTTCACCTCCCGCACCACACGCTCGCCTTGGATCCAAGTTAGGTGCACAGTCATGTTGTACAGACCACTATAGGTGGTTCCGACTCGTAGGTGACCCGCGATTTATCACACAGTCTTCACATGATCGTAGCACTAGAGCGTATTTATTTACACCCAGTCATGTCGTACAGACCACTACAGGTGGTTCCGACTCATGTGCAGGTATATTGTCGTACAGGTCACTTTAGGTGACTTGTGCTAGATGGATTGTTGAGCTATAAATTTAACTGTACAGGCCACTACAGGGGCTCCGGTTAATATGTTATTTTTATGAGATTACTTCACCTGGCTTTCAGTTGTTAGATTGTGATATTGGATATGGCATATGCATGACATACATATATAAGGATTGGGATATATTGAGCATGGTTTTGAGATATATACGTATGTATACTATTTTTCTGGGAAATTATACAAGTTTTCTAGCGAGGGGTTAGAACTTTTGACATATGAAATGATTTTAGAAAACCTCGTTTTTACCCATTCATGTTTTTGTTTTGTGCCCCTCCAGGTATTAGGTGAAAGTTTTGTTGGTGGCTTACAAGGATACAGCGGAGGTTCTCACAGACTATCATTCATGTAGGACCACCTTCGGGTGTTGTTTAATTAGTACTTTTATGCTTGACTGCACTTAGGCTAGTTAAGCTCTGGTTGTGTAATTCACACTTATTCTCGCACTAGCACGCTATCTTAGTTAGAATTGCTAGTTGCTTGGTTTTAATTTGTTCGTATTTCCCTTATTAATCTTGCTTCCGCACTGTGCTTATGGTTACATCACGCTCATGTAACGGCCAGCACGCCTCGATCTCGGTTAGGGTGTGTCAATATTTGTATGTAGGTTACATGATTCAAAATGCAGGTAATTAGTATAATATTTTATAAGCAGGTAAATTAATTATGTAGCTAATTACATGATTCAAACAATATTATTTTTTCCGTACAAGATATGTCTTTTTTTTTTTAATTTGGTAAATTAATTTATATATGTTGCTAATATTTATGATACAAGAAAGGTAAAATATCCATATGGATTTAATTGCTCATCATAATTAGGATGAGTAATAACATTTATTGACCAAATTAGGATTTTGTGGCATAAGTTGTAAATGTATTGTAATAGTTGTTATATATTTGTCTGCGTGGCAGTCTATTTGAAATTTGGATTTTATTTGAATGTTTAAATTTAGGTAGGTTTTTATTTGGAAAATAGGAGTTTCAAGGGTCTATATCTAAAGAACCCAATAATTAATTAAGAATTAATTTTAAATACAAATTATTCATTCAATCCCTGTGGAAAACGACCTTGCTTGAGCTGTTATACTACGATAATCTTTTACTCTTGCAAGTATTTTTAAGTGTTTTTATCCCTACTTTCGTAGGTAGTAAAAATCCTATCATGTACATTGAACAAAACTACAAAATTGGGGTCGTTTTTCATGCAAAGATATTAGGGGAGTGAGATTTGAGCTAAATCATATATTATAAAATATGTAACACACAAACACATATATATGATGTGCCAGCTTAAGTTCTCCATTAATTAGTTATATATAACATTACATAATCTATATTGTTTGTTTGTTGTTGGTTGTTATAACAAATTTGTATTATATAAGTCTTTCATTTTAACATTACATAGATTTGCATTACATTAGTCTTTCCTTATAACATAACATAGATCTGTATTACATAAGTCTTTCATTTTAACATTACTTGTGCTGTATTGTATTCGGTCAGAAAGTGTCATATCCGAATTCTCTTTGCCTTTAGTCAGAGCAACTTCACCGGTGTCCAATAGCCTTTGCATGTGGGTTGAATTGCTCTCAACCCAAAAAAATCATCCCCACCAGCCGCAAAATGGGTGGGCGATTGGGCCTAGGACTGAAGCCCTTTCACTTGCCCTTGCAACTTCCCCCTGGGCTTGCGCCCGTGTGCTACAAGAAACGCCATAATGAAGCCCACCCACGTGAGCATCCCACCGCCCTTGCAGACTGTTGCCTTGCCCTTGTACACCGTTGGATTTCCCAACGTTAAAAAATATTGAAAATTTAAGTTTGTGCCACGTGGCACAATCTGGTGCATCTAATTTAAACAAAATTTAGTAAATCAACAACCTGGATTAATTCTAAGATCCAAAAATCTAAAAAAATACAAATGTTTTTTTAATAACACACTTAAAATTAAACACAATTAACAAACTCACAAAGTTCAACCGTCTTCTTCATTTTCCTTTTATTTTTTTTATTAATTATGCTTGTTTGTAATTAAATATGTGCTTTGCTTTTTATTTAAAATTAATTTGTCAAAGTTAAATAGAGAGTTTTATTTTCAAAGAACAAACTTACTAATTAAGTACACACATACAAGACATAAAACATAAATATAAAAAATTTATGAATAATAATCAACCTTACCTTTGCCCTTCTTTTTTCTAAACGGATGGACTTGTAAAAACAATTACTCTTCAAAGTGAATGGTAAGCACAATTTCATTGGAAGTAGTGCTCTTAGAAGGGTTGGGGAGATACTATTCATATGAATAGACTAAACAGTGGTGAACTACATTAACAACGATTAATTCACTCTCCAATCTCCATTTATTAAAAAAAAGTTGTTATTTTCACATTAATGTCTTATCTTCCCACCCACCTTTTTATGAATTTTTTAATTACAAATTTGTCCATTTGTAAAATGACTAATAAGGACCTTAGTTACCCTCTTTTGCATTACTTTTTTTTTATAAATTAAAAAATAAAAAAATAAAAAAACTTGGGCGTTATGCCTGTGCCATAGTCCTTCAAATTCCAGAATTTCAAGCGAATTCAAGTTCCAGAATTTCAGTCGGTTCAGTCCCCTTATCGACCTTTCCTTCCAGACTTCCAGTAATCCAGTTCCATTTGAAATTTTGAACACCCAACACCGTGACGGACATTCAGTACCCCTTTTTTGGTTTTGCTCTCTCACGCTATGTTTAGAAAATTTGTCTCTCTTAAACCTTAACTCATCCTTCCTATCTTCTTTTATTTAGAGAAAGCAAAATCATTCAAAGAAGGCAAAAAGAATGAACTTAGAAGATGACGTTTCTATGGAAGAAGTAGATGATTATGTTATAACTAGAGATCGTGAAGCTTGACGAAAATTGAAGCTGGTAAGCAAGGCCACCATGCTTATCCGTCGGACAATTCCAGATTTTGTTCATAGTATTTTTTTTCTTCCACTAAACTCCCTCTTTTCGATGTCTGATTAAATTGCTCTTGGTTTGTTCCTCAGAGAATTATGAATTGGGATTTTTTCTGTCTTGTTTTGCTTTAGAATTCGTGCTCTTCTTTTAAATCCTCTAGTTTAGTGTTTTTTTTCTTGGAATAATTACTAAAATATTTTTATTCCTAGGATTTTGGTTGCCAAATCCAGATACTTTTTGCTTCTTACTGAGGAGACCCACAACATAAGAAAGTTATAGGGAAATAGAGAATGAAATTATTCAAACTGTGAAGCAACAATTAAATTTTATTTTACCCTGATTGCGACGGTGATGAACCAAGTGTTTCGAGTGGCTTGTTTTGGCCAAGAGAACGTTTTTTTGGAAGGATTTTCTTACGAGCCCCAAGAGAGGTTCCGAATGTTATCTGAGGGCCTAACTGGTAAGAATGCCAAGCAGAAAAGACATCAACCATTAATGAAGTGAAAAATCATCATGTTCATACCAAGTGCAAATCGACTTTTAAAGACAAACATATTGCAGGACAAAGTAAAGTGCTGAAGGAAGTTGAAACATGGGTTTGGGCTTGAGAGATGATTTACTTGAGTAAGTGCCTCCATTTTCAATCCCGATCAAACGTGTAGGCTAAAGATTAGAAGACCTTGGGGTTTTTTTTTCCTTTTTTTTTTACGGCTTTTAGAAAAAAGTAATATTATTTGTTTATATTCTTTATTTAAGAGAAATTTATCTCTAATTATATATAGGGTTGTTTTAGGAATAATAGTGAGTGGGAAAATAATATTTTAATTTTTTAACTTTTTATAGTAGGTATAAATATAACGTGGGTGGGGAAATAAAACAACGGGATAAGTGTAGCAGCTCTCTATTAAAATAGGCGTGGCAGATATTGTTTACAATAATTATTTTATTTTTCATGTATGATATATTATTTAATAATGATTCAATAGATAAAATTAGGGTAAATTACATAAAACTACCTCAACTATTAGTGTCACGACACTTTCATACCTAATCTTTTTAAAATGACAATGTCATACCACATTTTACGAATTTGTGCCAATGTCATACCTCCGTCAGTTTTTCTGTTAATTTTTCTGTTAAATGCTGATGTGGCTACATGCGGGATCCACTTACTAATCCAACTAGATTAAAAAATTATTAAATATATTTTTAATAATTAAAAATTAAAAAAATATTTTTTTTATTAAATCTCTCTCTCTCCTCTCTCTCCCCCCTCTCTGTCACCTCTCCCTCTTCTCTGCATCCCCCATTCCCACCCGACTCCCCTACATGCAACCCAGACAAAAAAAAAAAAGAGCCCAAACTTCCCCAACCCCTTCCCCTTCCCCTTCCCTTCATCCTCTCTTATCTTCTCCCTCATCTTCATCTTCTTCCTAGTTCGTCTTCTCCCCGCACCCAACCTCGCACGCACCCGCTTCCCTCCTCTACACACCCCACTCCTTAAATCCACATCCATTCCCCCCATTTTCTCCGCGCCCAGGTTCTCCACCCGCGAAATCGGCCTTCATCGGGTAGACAGGATTTGGGTTTTTTTATGGGTTTTTTTTTTTTTTTTTTCTGAGTTGCAGGAAGTGGGTGCCGAGGGTTTAGGGAAGACGGGAGGGGGGAAGAAAGGGATGGGTTGCAGGGAAGGGGGGGTCGGGGAAGATGAAGATGAAGATGGTTTTTTTTTTTTTTTTTTTTTTTTTTTTCTGGGTTGCAGGTTGGGCTCAGGTGGGGGAGAAGAGGTGGTGGGGTGGGGTGGGGAGGGTTGAAGAAAAATTGGTTTTTTTTTTTTTTTCTGGGTTGCAGGAAAGAAGATGAAGATGGGGGAGGGGAGAGAGAGAGAGGGGACGGGAGGGACGAAAGGTTTTGTTTTGTTTTTTTTTTTTTTTTCACTTTTCTTTATTATTTTAATATTTAAAAAATATTAAATGTTTTTTTCTAGTTTTTTAAATATTTTTTTAATTTTTTAATAGAAAGTGGACTCTGGATCAAGCCACGTCAGCACTTAACTGACAAATTCACTGCCAAACTAACGGAAGGTATCACATTGGACCAAATTCGTAAGATGAGGTATGACATTGTCACTTTAAAAAGATAAGGTATGAAAGTGTCGTGAGACTAATAGTTGAGGTAGTTTTGTGTAATTTACCCATAAAATTAACTGAGAATGGGTTGCTATAATTCCGCAATGTGTCCACATTTCAATTTTTGTGAAACAATGAGAATTTTGTAATATTAAATATATATTTTCAAATCTTAATAGATTTTTTTTCAAACAGTTTTTTATTTTTATAACAAAATTTTTTATTAATTTTTATTTAAAAAAATAAAGATAATTGTATTGAAGTTACCTCTGGAATCTCGAATCAGAAAGCAAAAAAATCCTATAAAAAAAAAGGAAAACTAATGAAAAAGATTTGAAAAGTTTGAGTTATAATGATAAGGACACAATAAAGGGTAAAGTGAATAGTACTAGAATTGACTTTTTAATGTAAAAATATGATTTTTCGTTAAAATGAACAATACCGGGAGTTTTTCATTAAAGTTCTTTAAAAAAAATGCCACACAGCAAAGAATGTTGCATTCCAACTTTTGAGGGGGCCCCAATGGCATGTCCACACGCTTGACGTCATCCTGCCATAACTAGGCATCGTCATGGCTCTATTCATGGATTGTTCTTTGGCTTACATGCGGTCAAGGTCTAAAATATCGATGATATCGGAAATATCGGTAGTCCAAAAAAACGGAAATTTCGATGGAAATATCGAGATATTATCGATATCGATAAAAATTGAATAAAAACCACGGAAATTGTAAGAAAAACTTGGAAATTTTTATTGAAACTTTGCAGGATGTTTATTTAGTCAATTATCTATTAGTTTATCATAAAAATTGGAAGGAAATGCATTGCATGATGGATTTAACTGATTTAAGTTGATTATATAGCGAGCTGGCAAACATTGTGAGTGTAGAAAATATATAAATATTTTAGCATATTTTCACAAAAATATAAGTGATATGGTGGTTAAGGTGTTGAATGAGTAAAATGGGAAGGGTTCGAATCCTCTTGGTGTTTTTTTAAATATAGAAATTTAAAAAATACGGAAATTTCGATGGAAATATCGATGACATTGGAAATATCGGTAGTCCAAAAACACGGAAATTTCGATGGAAATATCGGGATATTATGGATATTTTAGAAAGACTTTAAAGTTTAAGTCTTTTGCTTCTCCCGCCGAAATATGCACAGTCCCCACTCCCTTGCTCTTTTTATTACCATTAGTCAAACAGATAATGAATTAAGTTCGTGACAACAAAACAAGAGATTATCTCTTACCACGTAATGATTATTCAAAAAATGGATGTAGTAGTATTTATTATTTAAAGAGATAATAGTTGTAATCTTGCACTTCTTATTGATTTATTACTCTGACCCACCCAGAACAATTAAAAATCAAAATCAATCTTTTTAACAATCCAAATCACCTGATTATGGGCTCCAAAGCTTTAGCTCTCCACTCCACTTTATCACTCAAAAAGTAACCATTTACGGTAACATTTTCATCATCATCATGGGGGGCATGATCAGGTTGCGTCAATATGAACTGAACTGTGTGGATTTCTAATTTCTCTGATTAAATATATTTTTTAACAAATAATATTATCTACACTAAAGGGGTGACGGAGTGAGCTAAACCTCATAACAAGTTAGCAATAATAATGTGGTTCAAATATTTCTTTGATTAATTTAATCACTTGCATTCCGTGAGTGACGAATTATTGATGATAAATGATAATGGCAACAAGAGATATTCGACGATGGTGATCTTTTGCATGTTTAATCTTAAAATACTCAATTGCTTATTTGACGCGGAGGAATTGTATACAGAAAATTCAAGACACCTTTTTATCCTCGTCTGGGTAAGCAGGACCAAAAAATATCAATACAAACATGGACAACTTTAACTACACAACAACTGAAAACGTGGAGAATACAATATATAGTGCATGCGCGTTAACATAAAAGAATTTTCACTGTTCTTGGGAATACCCTGCATGCCTCCATTCTTTTATACAGCCTAACTTTTTAATCATTATTTTAGATTATTTATGTACGAAAATTTTCATTCAAATTGAAGATATGTATTTTAAATAAATAAACTTAGATTGTTAGTTTGTTCTATATATTTGGAAAACCGAAAAAAATATCCAATTCGATTTTTTTTTTTTTTTTTTTTTTCAGATGAATGATTAAAAAGTTAAATTTCTAATTATTCAATTTAATTATACGGTGAAAAAGCGTTACGATAAGGGTTGAACATGTACCCATCCATGATGGATGCAAGCATTATCTAACGGGAATGAAAACAATTTGCCACAATGCCACGTACGTAAGTGCTCAGTGGGTTCGGTAATAATATAATGTAAATAATGCCAGGATACTCAAGAATGAGGAGAAATTTTACTTAAAAATACTTCGTGTGTGATTTATGGAATTTCATATTTGTGATCGAAATCATCAATTTTTATGTAAAGATCATATTTGTTAAAAATAAATTAACAATATGTAGTTTAGTCACTAAACCACATTAAAAAGATAGAAGGTTTGCTATATTTTTATAGATTCTGATCATTTATAAATTATTTTTTTCTTCAAGTAAGTTTAATGACTAAACAATCTCATATTTTATTAATTTTTTTAAAACCAACTTCACAGAATTCTTTTGTTCTTTTTTATTTTATTTTTTGTTTTATTTTGAAGAAACAATATTATCTACATTAAGTGGGAGAGGATGAGCTTAGCCTCACAATGAGCTAGCAATAATGTAGTTCAAATACGCCTTTGCCGAGAATCGAACTTAAGATGTCTCACTTACAAATGAAGAAGAATATCACTAGACTGTAGTATTAAGTAACACCATATTCACTGAGTTATTTATACTATAAAAATATGAAATTCTATATAAACGGGCCAGAATTCCTCCTCATTTAGGCCATCTCCAACCGACCCAATGTCACATCCCGGCCCGGACCCCGACCACAACCCTGGCACGCCTCCACCGTAGCACGATATTGTCCGCTTTGGGCCCCGACCACACCCTCACGGTTTTGTTTCTGGGAATTCACACGAGAACTTCCCAGTGGATCACCCATCATGGGAATGCTCTTGTGCGCTACTCGCTTAACTTCGGAGTTCCAACAGAACCCGAAGCCAGTGAGCTCCGAAAAGGCCTCGCGCTAGGTAGAGATGGGAATATACATATAAGGCTCATAGGATCCAATCCCCTGGACGATGTGGGATCTCACACCCAGCCAAAGGGCCATAGGGCTAAAAATAGCCCAAAATGTCACAAAAACCGTCTCCAACCGAAGGGTAGGCCAAAGGGCTTGTAGGCCCCATAGGGCTAAAAGGGAGGAATCGGGCCAACCGGCTGGCCTCTCTAGTCAACTAGTCAGCCTTGGGCCGACCCAAAATTCAAACTCTAACGGCTAGCTGACGTCAGTAGCCGTTGGATTTGATTTTTTTTTTTTTCGGGACAATTTTTTTTTTAAAAACAATTCTAATTTTTTTCCTATAAATACCTAAGCCATTTCTCATATTCTTACCTCAAATTTTCACCATTCTTACCTCAATTCTTCACATTCCTCACATTTTCACCATAATTTTCCTTCAAATAATTTTTCCCCTTCCAATAATTTTCACCACTCTTACCTCTTCCAATAATTTTCAAATGGCCACATCTGCAATGAAAGGACAGGCTTGGACCCAAAAAGAAGATGAAGCTCTTTCTAGGGCTTATAGATGGGTCTCAGAAGATAGTGACAAATGGAGTTCTCAAACAAGTGAAGGTGTTTGGACTCGTACGTCCAAAAAATACTACGAGTTCTACGAATGCACCACTCCACCGAATCCCCGAAACCATGAGAGTTGTTCTTCAAGATGAAAAAAAACATCTTCAACCAAGTTTGAATAAATGACATCAAGCAGTGCTTGCGGCCGAAAACAGACATGCAAGTGGAGCCAATTACTATGACGAAGTAAGTGTTTTCATAAATTAAGTTCACAAGTTAATATAATTTCATAAATTAATTTCACAAGTTAATCTTAATTTCATAAATTAATTTCACAAGTTAATATTAATTTTATAAATTAATTTCCTTTAATTTTTGTAATTATATTTTCTAGGTATGCCAAGCGGAGGAATTGTATATGGAGGAAATGAAAAAAAACCCTTTAATCATCACGGTTGTTGGGAAATTTGTAAAGGGTGGGTGTTATTTCAAGATCCACCTCAAGAAAGATCTGATCCACCTCAACAAGGATCTTCTATCATTCAAGAAACAAGGGTAGAAAATCCGTCTCCGGGTGAATCTTTCATTCCTAGGGCTACAGGACGAAAAAGATTCGAAAATTGAAGGAAAAGGGCAAGGCAAGGGATGATTTAGCTTGTCAACAGGAAATGGCGGAGCAAAATGCCATTGTTGCAGAAGAAAGGAATTGTAGGCACAAAGAACGGGCAAAACAAATTCAAAAAGAGATGGATGATAGGAACATGCAAAGGGACACTTCGGATTACACTCCAATAAGTAAGACATATTTTGATAGGAAAAAGAGGGAAATTATGGCCCGACGAGAGTTGTTTACCTCTGACTATACTTCTACAATGGTGGATGAAGATGATGATTATAGTCTTTAAATTGAAGTTGTTGTAGTCTTTAATATATAAGTTGTAGTTTTTAAATTTAAGTTGTAGTCTTTAAATTTAAGTTTTAGTTTTTAAATTTAAGTTTTAGTTTTTAAATTTAAGTAGTTGAATCTTTAAAATAATTAAAATAATTTGGTAGTTTAATTCAATTAAAATAATAAATTATGTTTGGCCTATGGCCCTTTGATCCCCTCAGTTGGAGAAATTTTTAATTGTGACGGGAATACGGATGGTACACCACGTGTTTTTATGCAAGTGGTGGAAAATTTTAATTTTTAAGTTATTAACCTTTGAACACACATAATCCACCATTTATATAGGGACACGTGGTGTACCACCTCGTGTGACGGTTACACTGAAAAATCTCTCCCTCGGTTGGAGATGGTTTTTTGTCAAAGGGCTATATTTGGCCTATGGCCTTTTGGCTCCATCGGTTGGAGACGATATGAAATATGCATGGCATTGTTTATTAAAATATAATTTCTTGGAAGGTTATAGGGATAAAAGGAGTCATCTGACTCTCATTCAGTTGGAGATTGCCTTAGTTAAGTTACTATCGAAAAGATGAAAAGAAAAAAAAAGGAAAACTAATGAAAAGGGCTTGAAAACTTTGAGTTTTAACGATAAGGAAAAAATAAAGGGTAAAGTAAATAGTACCATAATTGATTTTTGGGTGAAATGCCGATTTAGTCCTTGAATTATTACCTCAGTGAAAATTAGGTCCCTAAATTATTTTTTTGGTAAAATAAGTCCCTAAATTCATTAGAAATTGCTAATTTCATCTCTACTATTATATTCAAAGCTATTTTATCAAATTTTTCGTCAACTTAAGTCACTTGACATACTTTAGAGTGTAATACCATCATTTTCTTGTCTATAAGTGCTTAACATTTCATATGGGTTGCGAATTTAATGTCTCATTTACCCTCAAAAGTTAACTTACACTATTTTTTTATGAAAAACTACCAATTTCTCCTCCAAAGTTAACTTCATACACCATTTCTTTATGAAAAACTACTAATATACCCTTTAATGTGTATCACATGCAAGTAACATGACTTAAATTGACGGAAAATTGAATATAGTAGCTTCGAATATAACATTAGGGATGTAATTGGCAAATTTTTATAATTTAGGGACTAATTTTTCTGAAAAAATAGTTTAGGGACCTAAGTTTCATTAAGGTGATAATTCAAGGACTAAATTGGCAGTTTACCCTTGATTTTTTAGTGTTAAAATGTGATTTTTCGTTAAAGTGAACGAGAGTTTTTCATTAAAATTCTAAAAAAAAAAAACTGTTTTGGGGGGGGGGTGTGTTGGCGTGGTGTATTTTGATGGTTTTGGGGGTTGTCTCCTTCCAAGAAGATGCTAATAAATCCACGTGACAACATTTACATAAAAATTCAAACTTGACGGCTGGCTTTCTGCCTTTCTTATGGGCTGACGTAAACTTGGATGAGTAACCGTGCTCGCAGACCCTACCCTCTCATTTGCTTTTGCAACGTCACTAGAGTCCACAGAGGAGAGACTTGGTTCATATTCCTTTTTGCACTTTTCTTACTATGAATGGAGCAAATATATAAATACATACCATGATCAACCACCCTTTTAGAGAGAGTAGCTAACTGGAAATTGTTTCATGGGAATCTTTGTGGCCAACTTGCCAGAGAAAGATCAAATGAATAATAACCAAGCAAGTCAATCTTCTTCAACCAAAGTTGAAAGGAGGGTTGTAGAGAAGAATAGGAGAAATCATATGAAACTTCTTTACTCCAACCTCTTCTCTCTTCTCCCCAACCAAAATCCTAAGGTATCTCTCTCTCTCTCTCTCATGAACACATGTTTACGCAATTACGAAACTAAAATACTCTCTTGTGTCAGACTCTACATTTGTGGGACTGAGAATCCGAGCCATTGATTAGGTTGATTCATAGCTAATGTTGAATATTGTGGTGATGCAGGAGCCACTAAGTCTGCCCGAACAAATAGACGAGGCCATCAACTACATAAAAAGCAAAGAGTCGAAGCTGCAGAAATCAAAGGAGAAGAAGGAGAGCTTGGTGGGCACTAGAAAAAGATCACATGCTACATCATTCGTAAACGTTGAGAGCATGGAACCAAAAAACTTAAGTATTGAGAGCGTAAGGAGCACAAAAGCACCCCAAATCCAAATCCATGAGACAGGCTCCACAATAGAGGTAGTACTGACTAGTGGCTTAGACAATCATCAGTTCATCTTCTACGAAATTATTCGCATACTTGACGAAGAACAGGCGGACGTTGTGCATGCTAGCTTTTCAACTTTGGGAGACACTATATTTCATGTAGTACGTGCAGAGGTATGTAAAAGTAACTGAATTTTTCTCTGTTTGTTTCTCAAGGAAATATATTTGACATGAATCAGTACTTTTGGATATATATTTGGATTATTAATCTGGCTTTCATTTCATGTAGATGCACAAGTCTATGTTGAATTTTGGGGCTGCAAGAATAACTGAAAAGCTTAATAGATTTGTCAATGGATCCACCAGCGACCAAGAATTACAGCAAGATTGCTTTTGGGACTTCGAATTCGAGCCTGTGGCAATAATATGGGATCAGTTGACAAGTACTCCACGAAACAAATTAATCAATCCTATTTCCCCGGTGAACTAACTATGTACATTGAACAAAACTGCAAAAATGGGTCGTTTTTTCATGCAACGATGTTAGGGGAGTGAGATTTGAGCCAAATCATATAAAATATATAACATATATATATATATATATATATTATATACATATATATATATATATATATATATGATGTACCAGCTTAAGTTGGCTATCAATTAGTTATAACATTATATAATCTGTATTGTAAGGTTTGGATGTTGTTGGTTGTTATAACATAAATTTGTATTACATAAGTCTTTCATTTTAACATTAGATAGATTTATATTGCATAACATAGATTTGTATTACATTAGTTTTTCCTTATAACATAACATAGATTTGTATTACATAAGTCTTCCGGTATAACATTGCATGTTTATCACAAGCAAAACCAAGTGCAGTAGTGTTCTAGAATTCATATAGCGGACTCCACTTAGTGGGATAAGACTTAGTCGTTATTGATTGGTGTTATAGATATGCACTGTGAATAATCAAATTAAAGGTAATTATTTTCCACAGTTTTAGAGTGAAAGACCCAAAATTACTCCCTTGCTAATGCCTATGCCATAATATGTGAATTTTAGTGAAGTAAATACTTGTGCTATATTTGGTGAAATGCCTCTGTTAGTTTCTCTGCCCCTAAAAGGTTGGATTGTCGTGCAAAGCCACCAGTAGTCCCTTTTGAAGCCTTTCACTTGCCCTTGCAACTTCCGCCTGGGCTTGCGCCTGTGTGCTACAGAAAATGCCACAGTGGGGCCCACCCATGTACACAACCCACCGCCCTTGCAAACGGTTGCCCTTGTTGACCGCTGGATTTTCTGCAATCCCTTCATTTAGACCGTTGGATTTCCAACGTTAAAAAAATTGAAAATTTAAGGTTGTGCCACGTGGCACATTCTGGTGCATCTTATTTTTAAAAAAAATAGTAAATCAATGCCCTGGATTAATTCGAAGATCAAAAAATACAAATATTTTTGAATTACACAGTTAAAATTAAACACAATTAACAAAATACAAAGTTCAACCGTCTTCTACATTTACTTTTTATTTTTTATTAATTATGCGTGTTTGTATTGATATGCTTTGCTTTTTATTTAAAATTAATTTATCAAAGTTAAATAAGGAGTTTTATTTTCAAAGAACAAGCTTACTAAGTACACACGTACAAGGCATAAAACATAAAAAAATATTTGTGAATAATAATCGTCCTTACCCTTGTCTTTCCTCTTTCTAAATAGATCAACTTGCACAAATGCAATTACTCTTCAGAGCGAATGGTAAGCACAATTTCATTGGAAGTGCTCTAAGAAGGGTTGGGAGATACTTTTCATATGTATAGACTAAACAGCAGTGAACTACATTAACAATGATTAATTCATTCTACATTTATTAAAATAGATGTGGCAGATATTGTTTACATTTCAAATTTTTGTGAAACAATGAGAATTTTGTAATATTAAATATATATATTTTCAAATCTTAATAGATTTTTTTTCAAAAAGTTTTTTAATTTTATAACGATTTTCTATTAATTTTTATTTTAAAAAATAGAGATCGTTGGATTGAAATTACTGTTCTAATTACAAGGCCAAAAAAGTGCTATAGCAAAAACCGTTGCATTCCAACTTTCGCGGCGGTAGCGGCGACCCTGGGGGAGGGGGGGTCTGAGGCATGTCCACATGGTTGACGTCATCCTGCCATAGCTAGGCATTGTCATGGCTATAGCCATGGTTGCCAATTTCGTCCCCTCTCGATAATTCTTAACTTCACCATTGGTTACACAATAAGTTAAGCACATTTTCTTCTAAACTTAGCTTCATAGATTCTACTGATCATCTTCATCTTTCAGAGCCTAGTGAGTTGGATATTCCAACTCAATATCTTGCTCAATAGATCCGCTGCATGTGCTGTAATAGTTAAGTTTAATGTAATTACTTAGATATTAATGCAATTTTATATCCTTTTGAGAATTCACTACAAGAAAAATGGGCTAAGAACACAATTCATTTATGCCCTTTTCATTATCATTGAGCACAAATACATATATGTGCTTTTTAAATATCAATGAGCACCAAAACCATCTCAAATGTGCCCTCTAAACAAAGGGCACATTGATTTGTGCCGAAAAAGAAGTGTATTTGTGCCTACAAAAATTTGAGCACGAAACTATTGTGTCTAGCTTGTGATTGTCCTTTTCATGTCAGAAATTAGATTTTTTTTTATTAATATACAAAAGCACAATAAAGGTTCTCGTGCCCTCTAATTTAATCTATTTAAATAAAAAGAGAAGGGACAGAAAGGACATAGGTCGTGCATGTGCTTGCCACATGTGTGCAAAGAAACCTAGCATCTGTTACTATATAAGTGATCTACAGCTCCATTTGGTAATTTCTCAACCCTAGCAGCCGCTCCATCTGGAGCAACACCACTTCAAACCCAAACGCCTCTACCCTAATTTCTCTCTCGAATACTCGAGAGTTCTCTGCTTATAAACACCTCAAGGCTTTCATTCCAATTAGCAAAACCATATATATAACCTCTGCCTTCAACCTTAGAATCGTCTTCGTTTTCAAACCTAGGCCATACTCTTGCTCCAGGTCAAGGTCAAAACTGCGATTACAAATCCCGGTGCTCCAAAAAAGTAACCATGATCCCCCTCTGTGTTTTAGTTCTCAATTTCAAAGTGTGAATCAGAAAGAGAAAATTTTTTTGATGCATGTGTTTGATTCTTTATGTAGGTTTCCGATCTGAGATGATGGTGATGAAACGATGGAACCGTATCTCAGATCGATGAACAACAGGAAGGAAAAGGTCTACAATCTCTTGGATCCACAAAGAAAAAGGTAAAACTCTTCTCATGTTGCTAATTCTCCTCCGAAAAAAATAATATGCGAAAATTTTCATTTCAATTCCAATTTGACTTATTTTTTTTACTTTATGCCCATAAATTCATATGTTTGAGCCCTACTGTGGAAGTACAAGCTTGATCGAACTCTGCTTGTGGGAATGATACTTGTTGTGTCTGCATTGGTGGATGTATGTGTTAGTGTTGTCTTATGTGAAATGAGCTGGAACAAATTAAGGACTTTGTTGTTTGTAAGAGTATTTCTCAGGATTAATTAGGAGGTTGGATCGTTTTGTTGAGCCATATAGGGGTTAGCAATCACTGAAGGCAGAAAGAAGTCCCGATCCCACATATAGGCCATCCTGATGAATTTATTTGTGGAGCACCAAAGCTTTCCAAGGAAGATGCAATTGGCCAGAATTGGGCCCCGATTCAAGAGGTAAAAATGATCTTATCCTCGTGGGCTGTCCTCTAGTGTAAGTGCTTTTCCAAAATAAAAATTTTCAGTTTTGGGATCGATTCTAGATTTTGAATTTTTTTTAATTCCATTTTCTGTATGCATGTCACAGTTTACTCACTTGGAGACTCGCTCCTATCATACAGAATTTTCATGTACCTCCCTGTCTCTCTTTCTCTATCAATTTTTATAGTTCTACATTTGTGTGTTCTGTTTGTTGATCAAATTTAATGAATTAGATCGATGGTTTTAATTTTTTATACTACTCATGACTTTGGCAATGAGATGTCCAAATGCTATATCATCCGGATTAGTTCGTTTGTGGAGCAAACAGAAAGATAATGTCATAATAATGTTGAATTGTTTTCTTGGATGGAGAGTTGATTGCCTTGTTTTTATGTGTTTGGTAATGCAGATACGGGAATGTGACTGGTGGAGAATACATAGAAGATGGTAGGATCTTATCTTCCAGCAGATAAGGGCAGTTCTTGGTTTTGGCATTTAAGATATTTAAGTAGGGTCTCTCTTGCAGTTGTAGAATTTGTTAATTTTGGAAGCATGAATTAAATGTTTGGGATTAATTTACAATGCTTCCTATCAAAACTAATCAAAACCATTTTCTGAATCTAATGTTACAATGTTGTGCACTGTCATTGATAAACAGATTTTCATTATGAAGAATTTTCAGTCTTTATCAAAATTTCAATAACTAAAATTCATGTGGCATTTAGTGTGAATTTTGTCGGATTTGTCTCATTGCATTGGATTGATTTATTGTACTGTTACCATGCCCATCAATTTTTCCTTTTTAATCCTAACTGTTTTCGCTTTCAAGGAAAAGAGGTTTGTTCTTTGTGATGCCTTGCAGCAGAACTGTGGTTTTGACAATTGGGGCAAATAAATATCACTTATGAAGTATGTTACTTGTTTCATTATTAGCAAATGAACATAAATTTAATTTGTTATCTTCATTTAAAATTGCAGGTTTATTGATGATGTATACTTGATATTAAAATAAGCAACTCACTTTGACCCTAAATAATATGCAAACTTGCATATTTTTTTGATTCAGGTGACTATG
The DNA here is from genome assembly GCA_024362995.1 of Heteromeles arbutifolia. NCBI lineage: Eukaryota > Viridiplantae > Streptophyta > Magnoliopsida > Rosales > Rosaceae > Heteromeles > Heteromeles arbutifolia. Next base: position 28,001,625 of record JANCRC010000012.1, on the reverse strand, counting down.
AGCTGAAGAAATGTGTTGTCTCAGACCCAGAAGCTACTTTTACAACTTGGAGTGAGGAATATGAATCTTTGATATGGTAGATCTGGAACTTGTACGTATTGATTTTAACTAACTCCTTTTTAGGTGTAATTTTGGACTAATTTTGTTTTGAATTTGACTATATTTGTTATGGCTTCTAATGAGGTGCAAGGCTTGCTGGGGAAAATGCATCTGTCCAAAAATATGTGCTTTCAAGTTTTATTGTATTAGAGATAAAATATGTAACATTACATTATGTTTGTGAGATTGGGAATGTGTTGTAGGCCTTTTCATTTTAAGAAAATTAAAAATTTTCATTTCCTCAATTTTAGTTTCAAATTTTGATTTTTTTTAATATTTAATTCATGTTGGCACAATTACAATATGAAGTGCCAAATTGTCTGGAAAAGGTTATTTGACAAGTTGTCAGAAACGAGGCACAAATAGTCGTTCATTTGTGCCTGCCTCTTTGAGCACCAAATAGGCTATTGTGCTCTTTGATCAATGGTGACGCCCATAGAGGGCACAGATACAAACTTAGTTGCTGCACTGTTGCTATTGCTCTATGGGCACATTTGTTGGTGCTCTTTGGCCTCAAAGGGCATAGATAATTTATTGTGCGCAGTTGCCATTTTTGTTGTAGTGATTGTTCATCGTGATCCCTTAATGAAATTGATAGTATTCTTAGAAAAAACAGAAAGAAGACGTTTTTGTCGCTTTGTTTTGGACAACCATTTCTATCCTTTTGAGGGGAGGACAAAAAAATCAAAATGTTATTTCCCACCCCATTGTCTTATTTTCCCACCTACGTTATAATCTCACCCACCTTAAAAAGTTAAAAAATTAAAATGCTATTTCCCCATCCACTATTATTCTCAAAATAACCTTTAATATATACATACATATGAAATTATAAAATTGTCTCTTAAAAATATAAACAAATAATATGTAAATGAAAACCACTAAGGTCTGCAAATTCAAATGAAAAAGACAGAGGTATCCCAATTCAAAAGAATTCAACAACGACAAATTCAAAAATACGATGGACAAATTCAAATGACCCACACACAAATTTTTCTTTTACCTTTTCAATGGAAACATAATCTTCTACCTCTTCCGTAGAAGCGTCATCTTCCACCTCTTCAATGAAAAAGTCATATTCTAAGTCCATTGATATTTTTTTTACTTTCTTTGAATGAAGGGAGATGAAAATATGAGTTAGTGTTTAAGGTAGACAAATCGTCTCCCACGCCCAACTTTTTTTTTTTTAAATTAAGCAAAACAAGATAATTAATGTCCTTATCAGTCTTTTTACAAATGGATAAATTTGTAATTAAAATTTTTATTAAAACGTGGGTGGGAAGATAAGACATTGAGGTGGGAATAACATCACTCGTATATAAATGCCATTATAAGTAAGAGGGTAATGTGCTGATTTAGTCCCTCAACAATCACCTTAGTGAAAATTAGGTATCTGAATTATTTTTTCAGTAAAATAAGTCCCAAAATTCATTAAAATAGCTAATTTCATCCCTACTATTATATGCAAAGCTATTTTATTCAATTTTTCGTCAACTTAAGTCACTTGACACACTTTAGAGTGGTTTCTTGCCTAAGCCCTTAACATTTCATATAAGTTGAGAATCTAACGTCTAATTTACCATCCAAATCTAACTTATAATATTCCTTATGAAAAACTACCAATTTACCCTCCAAAATTAACTCCATACACTATTTCTTTATGGAAAACTATCAATATACACTCAAATGTATATCACATGCAAGTAACGTGATTTAAATTGACGAAAAATTGAATATAGTAACTTCAAATATAATATTAGGGATGTAATTGGCAGATTTTAATAATTTAATGATTGATTTTTCTGAAGAAAAAAAAAATTGTTTAGGGATTAATTTTCACTGTGATAATAATTTATGAACTAAATTGGCAGTTCATCCTAAGTAAGAAAAATAAAATTTCTTGAAACTTAGGGTAATGTTAGGAAAACTAAATTTGTAAATAAAATTTACAAACTAAGTAATATGTCACTAATAAGAATGAACACGTTTATTAACACTTAAATAATAATTCAATAATCAAGTTACATGTTTTTTTTTTTTTTTTTTTTCAACTTATATAATTTAGCTTACAAAATTTGTTTAAAAAATCAAAATTAAAAACGTGGAGAATACCATAAACCGCGTAACAGAAAATCAAACTGCCGCGTACGCATCTATATATGGCAAACTGGAACAACCCACCCACCTACCCTATCCGCGTATCGTGTCCGTCCCTGAATGCTCGCTCAGTGGGCGCAGTAACAATTAAAGGCATGCTAATATAATAAATCCACGTGCTTAATTCTCTGCTTATATGGCTGATGTAATCTGGATGACGAGTAGTGCGCTGCGCTGAGTAATTTGGATGACGAGTAGTGGAGCACTAGTACCCGCTGACCCTACTCTTTCAGTAGAAAGCAAGGAAATAGATTCTCTCTAGATGTTTTCTCTTAATCCATCAAATCAGGTGATTCGTGCCGTTGAAATTTGATCCAACGATTACAAATAATGACCCACTTTAAAAGTTATAATAATTTCAATCGTTGAATCAATTTTCAACGGTACAAATTCCTTAATTTGATGGATTAGAAGGATCCCTTTCCGAAAGTAAGGAGTTCATCTTTCTTCTGCCCACTACCAAATGGAATTTATAAATATGTCAAAAGAGTGTATTTTCGGACCCTAACTCGTATATATTATATTTGTACTTAATTATTTGTGGCCGACTTGTCGGAGAATGGATATCAATCAAGCAAATGAATCTGCTACAACCAAAGTTGAAAGGAGGGTTGTAGAGAAGGACGGGAGAAATCATATGAAACTTCTTTACTCCAACCTCTACTCCCTCTCCTCAGTCATCCCTGATCAAACTTTTCCATACGTAGGCTTCTTTTACTGGGCACTCATTGGATTTCTGGTTACGTAGTCGTTTTTATCTTCTTGTCGTAGTGAACATGGCTCTGGCTTGACAAATAATTTCTGAACAATATGGAGCCTATTACTCCCATTTAATTTAGAGTAACACTAATATGGTAAATTTAATACAACTGTCATATGGTTTTCGGATTTAGGTGATTTTATATAATTTTTTAAGGAACACGTAAAAGATAGATGGTGCTGAAATACAATATGTATGGGTCACAAAATGTATATCAAAATGTGCGTCAAAATGATGTCTCCAAATCCAAATCGATACACACACACACGCGTATATACATATTTATCAAAAGGTTATTTTTTATTTTATTTTATCACCGCCACCTCTGTTGGCGTCCCAGCCGCCTTCACCACCATGTCCATTTTTGTCATTATCAACATTATAACACTTATACATTATAATTTGCCAAACAATTTTACATTGTTTTTCACATTCACATCACTTTATAGATACAACTTGCTAACACAGTTGTCCGATGAACCACCGAATGTTGCCATTCGTTCAAGAAATAAGTAACAAAACTTACAATTAAAGTGAAATAAAAGTTAGAAATAAATAAACTAGCTACATCTTCTAATACAATTTTCCCATCTAGCATAACCTCAAGAACCCAAGTAAATAATTTCACCTGAAGGCTGAAGGCACATTCAGCTGAAGCATCTACTTCTCTAGGAAATACTTACAACTACCCTCATCTCCAAAATCTTGTATCTTTAAACCAAATTTACAAACACGGATTTAATTGTCTACAGGTATTACGAAAAAAATCATTTTAACGTTCTACAAACGAATGAAAATTCTCCAGAAATGGTTCCGGACTTCATTTATTGAAAGGGAATGCAGTGGCAACATGCAGAATCTGAAGATGCATCAAACATTTAAAACGCGTTATCAGTTTTACATTAAAACCTCACCATCCTATGCTGGCTCAGTATCTAATTCCACATCCTAGCCACTGCAGGAGTAAAAATTAGTACAAAGATGAATAATTAACATCCGAAATTTCAACGGCATGGTCTGTCAGATGAATCAGTTGATGGATGACTGCCATTCAAGTGTTTCTCCAGCAAACATCGGAACAATGTCTCCAAACGGAAATGAGAAGCACTCTGGTACCTTAAATGAATTCTTGCTCAGCTTCATCTTTGACGTGTTTCGAGGAAGCCCATAGAAGTCTGGGCCATTAAAGCTTAAAAAGGCTTCTAGCTTGTCAATAGCACCTGCCTGAAAAATGCAAACCTATTAGCAGTAGCAAATGTAACAAATATCATAGGACTAAAGTAAACTTTTCTTGAGTATTTATCTGCTGCATTACATATGATACCACAGACACGGAGTAATTTGAACAAGTTTCTAATTTACATAAACACAAATGGAATCCCAAATGTACAGGGCCAGCTGCATCTACCTTGGAACAACTCTCCTCCTTGTGCCTCTTACTTACCACCATAATTTGATAATAAAACAACAAATCCACTCTTCTTTATTTTCCTTAATAGACCTTCCCAGCATTTAGAAAAACTGGGATCTCTGCACCAAAGTGCATGTTTTTTTTCGATTTTTTTTTTAATTTTTAATTCAAGTATACTATCTGAATTAATCTAAATAGAGGGGAGAGGATTCAAACTCATGTGCTAAGGGGGGAGCACATCCGCCCTTAGCCAATGGGCACATCCGCCCTTAGCCAATGGGCACATCCGCATACAGAGATCAATACAGCTATAAATCCCATTGCTAGAGCAACAACCCCAAAACCAAATGGTAACGGCAATTTCGATACAGGATATACGCTCAACGCGCCCCCTAATATATGCCGACACTTGAGCCAAATATGTGAACAACTTGGATTGGTTCACATGGGAGGACATAGCTTACCATGTGGATTATTCGGTCTGTTATGATACTAGAGTCAAAGCCTAACAAACCAATTTGGTAATGGGTGGAGAGGCCTATTACATGCATTGTGGCCAGGCTTTATCTTCCCAATGTGCAATATACTCTCAACAAGTCCACATTTTCACTAAAAATATTCAATAATGGAAACGGTTTAATAGATAAGGAGAAAAGGCCCATGCGAATACTACTGGGTTTGCAGAGGGTAAGGTCCAAATGAGAAAAACCTAAGAAAATGCACGGAATGAGTTCAAGAGTGCTGACATTCACACCCAGCAATTTAATCATTAAACCCTGGACACTAATCGCCACTCTGAACATAAATATGAACAGCTAGCATGAAATATGTCTGACTACAACTACATACACAAATATGAGCTATCTGTAACATCTCCGAAACAAATGAAAGCTAAATGGATATACTAATATAAGCCTATGTTTCTTTTGTTTCCCTTTAAATTGTCATGACTACTTACATCACATTCATAGATACAAGATGTTGTTATAGACGATGATGTCTTTGTAGACACCACCAATAACAAATGACACAAGTAGGCAAGAAAGAAAGAATCCACATAAAAATTTAAGTGAAGGATGGAGTTCTTTATCTAATGAGGGTTTCTCTGATCACATTAGAAAGGAAAGGAAATGTAAGAGCAAACAAGAAGCAGATCCAAATTTATTACCTCTTCAAAGACCTTGGCGTATAATGATAAAGCAACAGGGGCACTGTATATACCAGCACATCCACAAGAACTTTCTTTTCTACGTCTCTCATGAGGAGCACTATCAGTTCCAATGAAAAATCTTTTACTTCCACTAGTAACAGCAGACACAATTGCCTGTCCTATATGAGAAATAATAAATTCTTCTCAAAAACAAATTTGAGAAATAATAAATTAGCTCCACGCAAATACTGCGAGAGAGAGAGAGAGAGGTAGAAACCTATTTTTTACTTTTATAAATCGTAAGTGAATCATGCGGTTCTACAAGACCCAGCAATTCTGCATGAAGATTTGTTGCTGTTAAATGGAACTTACTGTGGATTTCTCTCTTGAGTACAGGTAAACAGTAATTATGAGGCTGCAATCCTCCTTGGAAAAGAGAGTTTCTATTCAGAAGAAGATGTTGTGGAGTAACAGTTGCAGCTACAGAACCTAGAAAATTCAAACCATATCAACTTAGGATGTCCAATACCGAACTGGAATAATGAGTTACGACAATAAGTGAATATATGTGCTGTCCAAACAAGAGGAGGAAAATAAAGGTGCATGCCAGAAGTCGTCATTTAAGTGATTAGGCATACCTTCTTCAGAAGACTCTACAAACTTAACCGCATCCATGGTAGTGATATGCTCCATCACGACCTTTAGCTGTGGAAGCCTTTGGATTAATGGTCGTAAAACAGTGTCAATGAAGACCCCTTCACGATCAAATACATCAACATCAGGATCTGTAACCTCCCCATGAACCTAAAAGTAAATAGCACAAGCATATCAAAGCTGTAATTCAAGATGATGTCTTCACATACTGGACGCACAATACAACTATCAAGGAAAACATCTGTGAAGTTGAATATGTAATCCGTTATAGGTTTACCTTTCCTGCAGCTCACTTTACTATTAAACAATCAATCAAATACCAAGCTGAGACCAGCCTAAACTTTATATGCTGTAAAGTTTGAGCACTGGAAACCTTTTATTTTCTGTCTATTAAGTATTTACACATTTTATTTGGGTACTGAGGTAGCACAAACATACGTAGCTTCTTTTCAAATTTTAGAGAGAGATTGGGAGGGAAGTAGAAAGGAGAGAGGAAAAGATGCAGTAGAAGTTAAGAGAAGAAAGAGAGATGGCAGAGAAAGAAGGGGAGAAACATAGACAAGGTAAACCCAACTGTTTATTGATTCTCATATCAATATGCCAAAATTTCCAAAACCGTATCAGTCTACCACAATAAGGCTTACATATAGACAATCCTACAATGACAAGGAAACCATCAAATAAACCGTATCTGCCTGTAATTAACATCCTTTGATATAATTATAGAGAAGATCACATTGGCTTGGTGGTGTCTGATTTTGATAAAGCTATAGATGATGAGAGAAGACTCTATTTGACTTAATTTTAACTTATGAAATTAGGGTGAAGAGCTTTCTACAAAACAATGCTAACCAGTCACACAATGACTGTAAGCAAATAAATGCTTTGATGAATTTCTTCTCATGTTCTTGATTTCAGTTGAAAACACCAGAGAGAGAGAGAGAGAGAGAGAGGGAGGGAGAGAGGTAAACAATGCAGGAGCAAGTTCCATAACCACCATTTACACAGGTATGGACAAGGATAAAGAAAGTAATTAAAGTTTTTGAGGCAGCAAGAATACCAGCAGAGGTATATTCTGTTCAGCCATCTCCTCAAGGACAGGTAGGCATCTTCCAAAGAGATCTGTAACCCCATCTTGAGAGTTCGTTGTGGCACCAGCAGGGTACAACTTCACAGCATAAACAACCCCACTTCTTCCTGTCAATGCAATCAAAATGATCAGGGTACACTATAACCTAGAGATAGTAAGGGAACGGAAAAGAAATTTTTTTCAAAAGCAATAACTGCATTCCATCTGGAGAAGAAAAGCTAAGAACAAATGGCCTGCATGCATCTTACTAGACAAATAAATGAAATTCGTTCTTTGTAAACTTGTCCTGGAGGGAAAATTTCCATTACATAACCAAAAATGTTACATCACTGGGATATCTAACAACCAACAGATATAGAAACTTATCGAACACTAACAAGGAAGAAGGAGCCGAAAAGAAAAGCTAAAACAGCAAGAGGAGAATGAAAAGCTGATTGTTTAGAATTTATGGCCAAATTATTACATAGTTATTTCAACATATCTATCAGATTCTTATACTCAAAGAAAACAAATAGTACAAATAGGTAGCAAAACTGCTAACGGGTTGAAGCATATTATAATCTGAAAAACAAGCATCAAAAGCTGCATAGCATATATTGGAGTTGGACTTACTTGCGAGCTTGATCTCGTTAGGTTCTGTGGTATCAGTCAAATAAAGGGTCATAAGTGGTGTGAAGTCACTACCGGCAGGCATTGCTTTCAAGATGGATTCTCGATAAGCCACAGCTGCAGCCGTGGTGGTGATGGGAGGTTTCAGATTAGGCATCACAATTGCTCTTCCAAAATGACTTGCACTGGGGATGAAATTGACATCAGAATAGTACTACAGCTTGAAGCAGAAAATAAATGCTTGTATTTGCATTATCAAAGAAAATCAACCTGTGCGGGACTACAGCCTGCAGAAGTTCACCGTCACGAAGGTGAAGGTGCCAATCATCAGGGCGCGTTATAGTGAGCTCCATCTTAACTCCTTTGCACCGAAACTTGTTGGATCCTTCGAAATTTGATGAGGGAAACTTCAACGCCTATGTCGCAATTCAAAATTAGAAAATCTCGGCATACAAAGACAAAAGAATAAATTATGTGACAACGTCGTTGTTTTGTTTCTTAAGACGAATATGGTAAACACACCTTGCAAGGCAAAACCCAACTCTTTATCATTTCAAATGCCAATCCCTCTTGAATTTGTACAATTATGTCTGTTTTCGGAGAGATGAAAAATATAACATGAGAGGATATGCTGAGCAAAGTCTTAACTCCTTGGAGGAAAGTATGTAATAAATGGTTTGAATTTGTGTCTCAGACAACGATACAAACAGTTGGTGTGCAAAAAAAAGGAACAAATTTGAAGTGTCCAAACAATAGCAGCACACAGTTGGCGTGCGTTTTACTTACAGAGTGAGTCCCAATTGGCAGCAAAATTAGATCCAGAGCATTCAGTCAGCCGATATCACTGGAATCAATCAGTTATGGATGTACGCAGACCAAACTTTTCCCGACGGAAGTGGAAAGGAAAGGGAATGGGAAAATCCGTTGCTTTTCTTTTATTCTTTGAATTACAGCATATTGCGGCGAGACTACGCCGGAGTATATTCTACGGTTAAAAAGCGCTCAACGGTGGCCTTGTGGTTATCTATCTCATCTCATCCCACAACAAGGGACAATTTTTATCAGGGTGGTGCTATTCACACAAATATTTTTAACTCTTAGATACTCTTTTCAATTTTCAACCGTCAGATCGAAGAAATTGAAGAAAATTAATGGACAAAAATTAACAAGGGTGTGTGAAAGGGAAAAAGGGGTGTGTGAATAGCACTTTTTTTTTATTTTTATGGTAATGCTATCTATGCACCCATTTTTACTTATGACACATTTTCTCAATTTCGACCGTCGAATCAAATGAAGTGAAATAGATCAATTTCGGTCATCGGATTGAATGAATTAAATAGATCAATGACAACAATACAAGTGTATGAGATAAAAATGAGCGTGTGAATAGAAATATCCTTTTTTAGTAATGCCATTTTAGGAGTTGTTAATAAAAATACTTAGTTAACCCTTTATGTTTAATTGTATTCAAATTATATATCTGGTTTATTGGTATTCCTCTTCATTTGTGAGAAATTTTAATTTCGATTTTTGTAGAAGATGAAGACAAACCAAATTATTATGCATGGCTGATTGTGTGGCTTATCTCAAGTTTCACCTTCTTCTGCGTTCCTCCTCCTCCAGCGTCCTTCATCCTCCTTATCCAGCACTGTGTATATATATAAGAAAATATCGTCTCTGGTCATTGGATTGGATGGGGATTGAGGTTGATTTTGGATGTTGGTTAGATGGTGTCCAAGATGAGAATGCCAAGTAATTGCGATAATAAAAGAGGCACTGCCCATACCAAGATGTGAAGCATAATTATCATAAGCTTGTAATGCATTGTATGTTCAATAATAGTTCATATTCTTCTACTGTAACATACCACATCGCCCAGGGGAGTGATCCTTATATGTATATTCCCACCTCTTCCTAGCACGAGGCCTTTTGGGAGCTCACTGGCTTCGGGTTCCGTAAGAACTCCGAACTTAAGCGAGAAGGGGGCTAAAACACTCCCATGATGGGTGACCCACTGAGAAGTTGCTCGTGAGTTCCCAGAAACAAAACCGTGAGGGCGTGGTCGGGGCCCAAAGCGGACAATATCGTGCTACGGTGGTAGACCAAGCCCGGGAAGGGATCCAACCTAGGCCGGGATGTGACAATTTGGTATCAGAGCCTAACCCTGGCCGCGTGTGTGCAGACGAGGACGTCGGGCCCCTTAAGGGAGGTGGATTGTAACATCCCACATCGCCCAGAGGAGTGATCCTTATATGTATATTCCCACCTCTTCCTAGCACGAGGCCTTTTGGGAGCACACTGGCTTCGGGTTCCGTAGGAACTTCGAAGTTAAGCGAGAAGGGGGCTAGAGCACTCCCATGATGGGTGACCCACTGGGAAGTTGCTCGTGAGTTCCCATAAACAAAACTGTGAGGGCGTGGTCGGGACCCAAAGCGGACAATATCATGCTACGGTGGTAGAGCAGGCCCGGGAAGTGATCCAACCCGGGCCAGGATGTGACAATTTAGGGTTCTCCTTGACCCGCACCCTTTGACCCGTTTTCATCATACTTTCCGGTGGTTTTCCACCGGATTTCCCACGAATTGGACCAAGCCACCACTCCCAATCATCATCTAGCCCTTCCCTCTTCCTATTACACCTCAAATTTCAAGAGATTTGGGCTTGAAATTGGGAAAAATCGCACCGGTGGGTGCGACGGTTCTTGCTCGAGATTTACCAAATTTTGAAATGATTTCTTCCAATTACCACTACCATTAGACTTCTATTGAAGCCTAGAACAAAGCCCAAGCAATGGTTGAGGCGTCGGAGTTGCTTTGGAGGTCGAATTGGAGCACACCAAATTCTAGGGTTCTTACGGTTTTTGTTGAAATTGGAGCTCTTATTGACTGAATTGGCCTTGGTCATAGGTATGAAAGTTGTTCCTTTCGTTGAGATCTTCAATTCTGCAAATTTTGAGAATTTTTGGAGAAAGTTGAATTTTCCGGCGAGCCGGGGTGGCCGACCGCCACCCGCGGCGGCCCGTGGCAAGTGGACCGCAGATGTTATTTTAGCCTATGTTAGATGTTCTGAAGTCAGTTTTGATAGTGGTTTGACGTAGGTTGATCAATTGAACCTTATTTCATCACGTTGCGTGGTTAGGTGAAAATATGAATTGACGGTCCAACCGTCGGATTGTCACCAAACTTTGATACGTTGTAGTACTTAATATTTGAAGAATGTAGGAACTTACGGATAGGGAATCCGACGTATGGATCTTCCCGAATTGGATTTGTAAGTTCATAAAATAAAAGGTTAATCGCCACTCGGTTTTGGAAATTGGCGGAGATCCAACCGTTGGATCATAACGAAACTTTAGTATGTTGTTCTATAAGCATAATGTGAATCATGAGAAGTTACGGATGGGAAATCTGATATGCGGATCTTCCGGATTGAGTTATGTAGGGTTGTGGACCCTACCGTCGATCTATGATCGACGGTTGACTTATGGTTAATGAGTCTTGAATCACTCTTGAATGCCCTTGAGGATGTGTTTTATGTGAGTTATGTGTTCTATCGACAAGTATTCTGAGATGTGATTTAATAATTGTTCTAGGCGCCGATCGTTCGGGACGCTTCGGTACTCGTTTTAGGGAGTATAGCGTGGACTCCAGGTGAGTGGGCTTTTGTTTTCAGTATATATATATACTTACTGATTTTCCCAGAAATCGAATTTAAATGAAAGTATGTTTTAATATGCCATGCATAGAATTGATATGAAATATATGAAATGGATAGATGATGCATATGTGTGAAATGGTGCGGTGGACACACAGGTAAGTATCAGGTGAGTTATATTGTGTTGATGATGTGATTTGTGATGAGAGCTCATAACCTGCACCACCGGTGTTAGTGCTTATGATGATATTCACCTCCCGCACCGCACGCTTCCTTAGATCCAAGTAGGTGTAAGTCCTGTCGTACAGACCACTTCTGTGGTTCTGACTCGTAGGTGACTTGCGATTATTCGCACGGCCGTTTTGATGAGTATAGCACTAGAGCGTATTATTACACCAAGTCCTGTCGTACAGACCATTTTAATGGTTCCGACTCGTGTGCAGGCATAGGTATTGAGCTATATAATTAGTTGTACAGGACCACTGCAGGGTCTCCGGCTGATTTATTATTTCACCTGATATATATTTGCGAATCTTCATTATGTTATTTATGCATATAACATGGCATACTTTCCTAATATCAATTTTGAACCATGATTTGAGAATATAATGATATACATATGTTTATATGCTATTTTCTGGGAAAGTATACAGGTTTTTCAGTGAGGGGTTATAAATGTTGATAAATGAGATGTTTTCGAAAAGCTTTGTTTTTGCCCACTCACGCTTTTGTTTTGCGCCCCTCCAGGTTCTTGTAGCATAGTTTCTTTATCGTCAATGACTCATGGCATATCCCAATTCAGGTGGCTACTTTTGAGGGTATGATCTTTACCCACACTACTGTACTTTACTTATGCTCTGACAACGCGTGTGAAATAGGTCCATACCCACTGACAGCGCACTCTGATAGTTAGGCACCTTTAGGTTTAAATCTATTCGCATTCTTCCATATCATCACTTTTTGGCTTCGTCACCTTCCAGGTGTCGGCTAGCACAGCTCGATTCGGAGTCTTAGTGGACATTCCAGGTCAGGGTGTGTCATCTACCCTTTTCTGTTACTGTGAAAAAATATGCTAGACATGCTCAATTGGGTGAGATTTTTGAATTGGATCGTGTTACTTTGAAACTCGGTGTTTTCGTAGCAGTTCGATTTGATAATTGATGAGCCGATATTATACTATATATTTTACCCTAATCTTAGTATTAATTTATTGGTTATTTTGGTAGAATTTTGATACTTTGAATTATATTTCCACTGTAGGACATTCGATTTCCTCTTGAACAAAAAGTATTCAAAATGATGAATTTTGGAATGAATCCAATTGCAGGATGTTCGTTAGTCTTTCAACGTGTTTGTGTCAAAGTTTCAAACTTTTATATCAAGTGGTTTAATTATGGCGATGAAATGAATGAGGTGCTGTCAGGTGACGTTTTGGGCTTATTTGGGCTTTTTGGCGTCCAAGATGATGTAGTTTATGTTTGAGGCCTTCTGCAATTATGTTCGGAACATCTCAAGCTTTAATTCTACCCATTTTGGACCTGTTTTGGAGCCCTAAAGAACCAGAAACGTGGGATTCTTTTTTACTGTGCAGATTTCCCAAAGTTAGAATAGGAATGTATTTCTTAGTTATCATATTCTATTGTGTTTCCTAGTTTTTAGAAGACCTTTTCTTGTAGTATAAATAAGGCTATTTAGCCATTAGGGAAGAGATGGGAGATGCATTATTTTTGAAGAATTGCAGACTTTTTATCTACAAGGCGTTTTCAATCCTTTTTCTAGTTAATGATATTTTCTTTAGTTTTTATTCTGATTGTTTGTAACTAGTCTTTTTGCTAGGATGAATGTCACATCCCACCCCGAGGTGGATTACTTCTCGGGCCCACTCCACCACTGTAGCACGATATTGTCCGCTTTGGGCCCCAACTACGCCCTCACGGTTTTGTTTCTGGGAACTCACGAGCAACTTCCCAGTGGGTCATCCATCCTGGGAGTGCTCTAGCCCCCTTCTCGCTTAACTTCGGAGTTCCTACGGAACCCAAAGCCAATGAGCTCCCAAAAGGCCTCGTGCTAGGTAGGGATGGGAATATACATTTAAGGATCACTCCCCTGGGTGATTTGGGATGTGACAAATGGTATCAGAGCCAATCCCTGGCCGGAAGTGTGCCGACGAGGACGTCGGGCCCCTGAAGGGGGTGGATTGTAACATCCCACATCACCCAGGGGAGTGATCCTTAAATGTATATTCCCATCCCTACCTAGCATGAGGCCTTTTGGGAGCTCACTGGCTTCGGGTTCGGTAGAAACTCTAAAGTTAAGCGAGAAGAGGGCAAGAGCACTCCCATGATAGGTGACCAACTAGGAAGTTGCTCGTGAGTTCCCAGAAACAAAACCGTGAGGGCGTAGTCAGGGCCCAAAGCGGACAATATCGTGCTACGGTGGTGGAGCGGGCCCTGGAAGTGGTCCGTCCTAAGCCGGGATGTGACAAATGGTATCAGAGCCAATCCCTGGCCGGAAGTGTGCTAACGAGGACGTCGGGCCCCTAAGGAGGGTGGATTGTAACATCCCACATCGCCCAGGGGAATGATCCTTAAATGTATATTCCCATCCCTACCTAGCACGAGGCCTTTTGGGAGCTCACTGGCTTCGAGTTCCGTAGAAACTTCGAAGTTAAGCGAGAAGGGGGCTAGAGCACTCCCAGGATGGGTGACCCACTAGGAAGTTGTTCGTGAGTTCCCAGAAACAAAACTGTAAGGGCGTAGTTGGGGCCCAAAGCGGACAATATCGTGCTACGGTGGTGGAGCGGGCCCGGAAAATGGTCCGCCTCGGGCTGGGATGTGACAATGAAGCCACGATGTAAAACCCATCCCCAAATTTATGTATTTTAATACCAAAGAATTATGAAAGTACATTTTTGCCCCTATCCTTACCCAATCCGGACCCTCTCTTTAGATTCTCCTCCTCTTTCTGTTTGCCACGTGGCACCACCCTAACTCACCCTCTCATCCTCTATCTTCTCCTCGATCTCTCACTCTATCATCTCTCTATCTCTCTCACTATCACAGGACCCTCTCTCCCTCTCCCCCGATTACACTCAACCACCCACACACCCAAGTGACAAATGAACGGCGATGACGAGGTCGCCATCACCACCTGTGTCAACCCTCTTTCTCCCTCATCTCTATGAAGCACGAGACACCCAAAGTCCACCCAAAACTCCCCGGTGAGCCTGTGACATTTGAACCCAGATTTAGGCCACCTTCGGCCACCCCATGACGAATTGAAGGTACCAAATCTCTCCCTCTCGTCCCTAGTTTCATTTTGGTACTAAGATCGTACCATAAAGTCGTAAATCGAGTTTGAATCGTGCTTGGAGGAGTTTTCCAGTTGGATTCTGGCTTTCTCTCCCATTGGGTCCGGCGACCCACTAGTGGAGTTGGGCCGGCCCAACCCTTTAAGCCTAAACCCATAAAACCCAAAGAGACCAGGCATTTGGGGCCGTGTAGAATTGGGCCTTCAAGCCGTTAAGCCTAAGCCTAAAACCTTAGGGCAGCCCAACCTAACAACCCTTTTATTTATTAAATCCCAAAACCCTTTGCTTTGGGTCGGGCTTTTAAGCCCAAGGCCCAATAGAACCAAAAACCCAAACCCTTTAGAACCCAGGCCCAAACCCGGTCCAACCCAGCAGCCCAGCCACGCTTGAGCTTGAGCGTGGCCAGTGTGTGGGTACCTGCTGGTGCCGGCGCGTGGAGTACACGTGCCACCGTCTACGGCGGCGCTGGCGACTTTTCCGGCCAACTTTTTGACGACTTTTCTCGAAGCGTGGCGACGCGTGGCCGCCGGAGCCACCACCTTGTGGCGGCGCATGAGGGTACCCGAGGTCCCCCTTTATGTTTTTCAACATCCTGAATCCGTTTATAACGTCCGTTTTCCAAAATTCAATCGTTTGAGTATAGTTTTATTAATTGGACCCTTTATGTGCTTAGGTGCAATTATTAATGGCGATTCCGTCCTTCCTATTTCGTACGGCTCTTCAACGATGGAGTATATGTGAGTGGACCCCTCCTAAAATACATGTTTTAATAGTAGAAATGCATACATGAAAAGCATGATTTAATGGTAACGTTTTATAAGTAAATTGGATTTACATTATATGATTATCATGCTTTACGGAGAATATTTTGGAATACCATATTTTATCGAACTTATGTTCTTTGTAGTATATATGATGGATGACTATATACTGCTTATGAACATGTTTTTACACTTCTTTATAGTATATATGATGGATGACTATATGCTATGAAGATGTCTTTGAGATATATATACTTATGTTGGAAAGAATATATATTCAATGTTTTTGTGCATATTTAGTGGTCATTGTTTTGCCGACGGGCGATGATACATATATTGGCTTTGGCCGGGTGTAGGTTGGTGCCTAAGGGTGATGATACTCATATATTGGCTTCGGTCAGGCGTAGGTTGGTGGCTTTGGCCGTGAGATATTATTACATGATACCACTATTTAGCACATTTTACGATATATGTTTCTTGAGAAGTTTTATGGCATGCTAGGGTTTTGGAAAGCCTATTACATATTATACTAATGAGTTTTCATAAACTTTAGGGGTTAGTATGTTGATTAATTGTTTTAGTATTATGTATATATCAACTTGGTCTACTCATGTTTGTTTTGCGCCCCCTCAGGACATAGGAACGAGGCTTACAATCCGAGCTACGAGGCATTCCCCTACCAACGATATTGTGCCTTCATCTCTGCTTTGACATCATTGTAATAGCATATTCCGTTGTATTTTGAATTAGATGTTTGCTCTAAACATGTCATGCACTATCACTATCTTTATCATTGTTGGCAGTTGAATATTAGTATATTATTTTATGTAGTTCGAACGAATTTTATACGCATGATTTACATGTTCTCAACATATGCATTCATTAAATGGCTTGCATCACCCTCGGGTGTCGACCAGCACGTGGCCATCCCGATGTCCCCCGGACATCGAGATCGGGGCGTGTCACACGAGCCTTAGCATGAATATGTGATTTTATTAATTTGCTTATGAATGGATGCATGCTTGCTTTGAATTATTAATCACCGCGATTAAACTATCTAATTGTCTTAGTGATTCGCGACCATTAGGATATTTAGACAAGTAATTTGATGCAAATTCTGTTGAAACATCACCCTGAAATTGAGGAGGGCTTCTTTTGATTAGTAATTGTAAGTTCACTTAAGACGAATATCACGCTCTTAAGGGTTGCATGGTTTTTCAAAGGGTTTTCACAAAGCTTAATGAGTCTTGCATGTTTATATTTGATCTAAACATTACAGACGGGTTGGATGTTAGATATACGTTTTTACTTGAACATCATGAGGAAAATATGCATTAAGAAAACCTAATCTTCAAAGCATGTATGTGGAAATTCATAAGTAATTGGTAAAATTGCATAAGATTGTTAGTGGTGACGGCAGAACCCAAGTGTTTAAATTGCTTTCCAAAACCGTTTTCTTTTGCTTTCTTTACTTTGTTGAATTATTTAATTGTTTTATTTAAATTCGTTTTTGTTACTTTAGATTCCAAAATCAACTTTTTCGAAACTTTGTTTTAAATAATTAGCTAAGAATTAGTTTAAATACAAATTATTCATTCAATCCCTGAGAAAAACGACGATAACCTTGTAGTCTTGTAAGTATTTTTAAATTTTTTATCCCTACTTTTGCAGGTGATAAAAATCTTAGCAATCATATTTGCGGTTAACAAGTTGTAGCTACAATGAGCTAATTGGACCCAAGAGTGATAACTTAGGTCCATGAAGTCGGCCCAACTACATTCCTTACTGCGCAACTAGAATGAGTCATGTAATCCTACAACCAGTTGCCAAAACCCATATGTTAACCAACCCAAAACGAAAAACAAATAAACCAAGGGAAAACTGAAGGATGCGTCGGAAGTGTCAACGATGTCGGGCGGAAGCGACGACAGACGTTCACTAACGTTGTTGTTAATGTCATCCATATTCATTAGAAGTTGATATGTTATTGATATTTGGTAGATATTATTGATATAACGTCTGTATTTGACACCAATACCTCAATATAGCATTTGATATTCGATCGTGGTATCGTTATTCACGATGTTCAAGCCGTACTGTGTATCGTAACAAGTCAGAGCTCGTTTGGAAGTACTTTAAAATGACTAAAAATTCTTTTGGGAAAAATATTTTTGCAACCAAATCTTAGTAAAAATGCAAGTAAATCCTGGAAAAACACTTAAATTGCTTCTTGGAAGAAGAACGTAACTTACGCTTCTTACAAAAAGCACTTCAAGTGCTTTTAGAACCCAAAACCATTTGTTTTAAAGCGCTTTCAGCCATTATAAAAGTACTTACAAACGAGCCCTCAATTTCACCCCGCTTGTACTGTACCTTAAATTTAACATTTCACCCGTGTGATTTTAACTAGACGGCATCTAGAAACCCCTCAAATTAGTCAAAGCCATTTCAACTTGTTGCCTCATGATTCCCACTTGTGCAGCTTTCCAATCATTTTAAATGGTGTGGTGTAGTAACCATTGCGGAGGATTCCGATGCTGTCGACGTTACATATGTACACACTCAACTTTCCCTGGGCTTCGTCAAAACTCTATAATTTCCAAAACAAGTTTGGTACACAGTCCCTTTCCGCAAATATAAAGTCCACTCCACGTTTTTTTTATCAGTTTTCTTTGCATAACACACTATTTCCTATCAAAATACAGTATTTCATAAAATTCATTCATTAGATTTTCCGGAATTCAAAATGTCTGCAGGAAAACAAAAGAGTACGCAGGAACTTTGGACCAAATAAGATTTTAATTGCTTCTTCTTTTCTTCAAGCGATATTCTAATTTAATTAGTGCAAAGAAAGAGAATTATACAACAAGAAAAGTTAGAAACTTTGGATACTATTCCAACGATTTGTACATTGTAAAACAAAACTACATGGGAGGATGATACTGCAAATTAGTAGGTTTAAGCTCCATAGATAGTAGTATTACTAATTACTTGAGTAGCCACGCCTTGAATCCGAAGCAGTGCTGGAAGAAATGTCATGGTAATGTATGGACTCAAAATGACTCTTCGAAAAGCAGTCGATGAAGTGGGGGATGGGAGGTATGCCGAGATCTATAACTCCTTCCAAAACTTGAACAACCTGCCCCATTGTTGGCCTATCCTTCTCGTCATCTTGAATGCACCAACAAGCTACTTTGCATGCTCTCATCACTTCTTCTTTGTTAGCATTGCCGTCTAACCTGCTGTCCAACAAGGTATCGACATCTTCTCCTTTCGTTAATACATTTGCAACGCGAGTTGGGAAGTAGTTTTCCAACCCATCATCCAAAAGATCTCGGTTTCTCCTTCCTGATATGATCTCGAAAAACAACATTCCATAACTAAAGACATCGGCTTTTACTGTGATAGCTTCTCCGGATATCCATTCCGGAGCAATATACCCTCTTGTTCCTTGTATGGTTGTAATTATCCGGCTGAAGTCTCTGCTCATGAGCTTTGCTAGGCCGAAATCTGTTATCTTGGGGGCATATTCTGCATCCAACAAAATGTTTTCGGGTTTGATGTCGCAGTGTATGATGCATTCTCTGCAACTATCATGAAGGTATGTAAGTCCTTTTGCAGTGCCAACTGCAATGTGATATCTAGTTTTCCAATCCAAGACGATGGGACTCTTTTGAAACAAAAGCGATTCTAGAGAACCATTTGGCATGTAATCATAAACCAACAATCTTTTTGAAGTTTCTGCACAAAATCCGCGGAGACGAACAAGATTGATATGTTGGACTTTTCCAAGAGTCCTCACTTCTGTAAGAAATTGATTATCGGCTTGCTCTGGACAGTTAAGTCTCTTCACTGCGATGGCAGTAGAATTTTTCAGCGTCCCTCTGAAAACAGAACCAAAGCCTCCTTCCCCAAGTTTTTCAGTAAAGTTCTTGGTTGCGTTTCTTAGAATCCGGTACTTGAACATCGTCAAAGAGCCTTCATCTGCCTCAGACCTTTCCGCAGAACCGGAACATTTATTTTTGGCAATTACCACAATAACTAGTAAAACACCAAGCAGACCTCCAAGTACTCCAGTGACAATCCAAAGGGTTTTATTCTCTTTCTTCGCCTTTGGAACTCGTAGATGCAACTCTTTGCCTACGTTCTCATCAGATGTAAGTTGTTTTACATTGAACAGATCTCCTTTCCAAACCAAACACCTACTGTCATAAGCAAAAGCTGTACACGAGCAATCATTCAAGCACGTCAATCCACATTCATCAATGTTCTTACCTGCTAAAGTCTCCGAATTCTCTGGAAAGCTTAAATCGGGTATCACCACAAACGTGTCATTTCCTCCACTACTGCATCGTAAAGGGGTTTTCCTCACACACCCTTCCCAGGAATCCGCCAATTCCCAATCTTTTGGGGATCGAGGTTCAAACCCTTCCAAGCAAACACAAAGAGGCACTTGTTGCTGATTGCAAATGCTAGAAGCACCGCAAAATCCATAGACCTCGCATTGTTCGGAGGGTCGCAGCCAAAATGAAGTCCATTGATGGAAGTCCCTCCCCCACTTGGAGGCCCTTAACTGCCCGGAGATATCAAGCATGTACCGAACAAAGATGTCGGGGTAAACTGCATCATAAGAAAAATAACTCCCCAACTCATTGGAATCATAGCTGACATTCGTGATCAAATCATTCAATTGAATTTCCGGAACTTTCGTAAAAATCTTGCCTGTCCAAGGACCAGTTGTCCAATATATTCTAGTCCCATTATACATCAACAACAAACTCGTCCCGTTTTGTTCGAGCTCTAGAGAGAAAATCCCAGGTGCTGGGTTTTGTGAGCTTCTCCAGGGAGTGAGGGTTAGCTTGTCATTGGTCAGCTTGTTGTATCCAAGCTTCCCGCCCGGCAGCCAAGTGTCCGTCGGGTGATCGAAACTCTGCCATATGACAGCAGACGAATTCAAAGCATCTGTTATGACAAAGTTGCCACTGTCAAGAAGTATTGCTGCTACTTGACTAGTAGAATTGGAAGCAATTGAGAGATCACCAGTAGTTGACCAAATGGCAGATTTGGACTGGTCGAAAAGTGCTAAGGTTCCGTTTGGGAAGAGTAGAAGGGATGATAAAAAAGGATCGGAAACAGGGTGGTTTCTGTTGGCCACCCAAACGACGGTTTCCTGTAGATTTTTGTACCAGATGCCTATGTAGTAGTTGTGGGAGTTACCTGGAGTGAAGAAACCCAGCTCGAATATGCCGCGTGGTGATGAGGTGATTGTTTGGTTGCCGGAAATAGATTGTCCTTGGGAGATCATGTTGCTTGACGCCGCCGAGATATCGGCGGCTTTCAAGGTACAGCATAACACAAGAACCACAACCGATGACTTGTAACTGAGTTTGTTTCTGCTGCTATTCATCATATCCATCTCTTCATAAAACTGCAACAACAAGGTAGCTATATTTCCCTTCTTTTTATGAGTAGAACTCAGCTTACCCCTATCTCTCTCTAACGTTCTCAGTCTGTATTATATATTTACCAATAAAGAGGAGCTAAAGTATGAGGAATGCTTTGCCTTTTAAGAAATAGGTTACTCCTCAGAATATTTTGTGACTAATTTACAAAATTTTATTTTTATAAACGAAATTATTCATATTATATGAATTTATATCGTTCCATGATATATTTGCAAAATTAGTTAACACTAAGGTCCTTGATCAATCAAGAATAAAAAAATAAATAACAGTTGTAATTTTTTTTTTATTAATTTTAACTTGTATGAATTTATATTGTTCGATGATAAAACACTATCATATGTTTCTTTTTATATTTCACATTTTTATATAATAATTTATAATATTAACAATTCTAATTATAAGTACAAATTCTAGAAGGAATCTCATTCTAGAATCAAACCACACAAAGTGTTTTGGTAGGAATTGCTCAGAGCATATGACGTGTACCGTGTTGCATTATGGACTAGCTACGAGGTCAACGGTTTTTCAAAGACAATGTTAGGCTACAGTCCAGGATGAAGGGTGGTGATTGATTCCCCCTCCCCATTCTTTTGACAATAACCATGGGAAGAAGACCCTGCAAAATTTCCTTATTCCAACAACCATTGCTAATTACTTGATGCATGGTAGGAGACCAATTAATACTTGATTCACGGTAATAGGCCAATTAATACTTGTTCGAAAAAACAACCATTGCTAATTACTTGATTCACGGTAAGAGACCAATTAATACTTTAACGTTGGGTATCAGTTAATAAATTAGAAAGAAGAGAAATGATAAGAAGATTATTAAAAGTGAGACATTTCACATACTCTCATCCACCTCATATTTTTACACAATTCTCGTGGCAACATTATAAAACATTGTGCCTAAAAGATGAGTTAACGGACAATGTTCTACTTTAAGAGTCTCCTTAGCATTTCTTAAAGAAAGAATGGGAAAACATAATTAAAAGACCAAAATAAAATATCTTTACCGTTGCCGACAAACCATCTCAAACCTTTCAAAAGAAGATCTCTAGAGCTCAAAATACCTTTCCAAGCTGAAGAAGTATTTAACTTAATTTTGGCCAAAAAGAAATGAACTCGACGCAATTACTTGGCTTTAATCAACTCGACGCAAGTACAAGAAGTTTATGTGAAAAATTTGCCGAAAATTAAATAGGATTTCTTCTCAACAAAAAAAATAAGGATTTGTATTAAGTGAATTATATCGATTTTTTTTTTATCACAATCAATATTTTGCACTTATATATAGTAAGGGGATCAGGGTGTTTTAAATTTGGAATGTGGAGAGTAAAATAGCAATTTCCTAACCACAAGAGTAATTCACAAATTGCAATGATAATTTTTTGTTAAAAAAAAAAAAAGAAAAAAACTCTCACGCCTACAGTGTTTGACCATACCATACCATTCGAATTTATTTTGTTTAGATCTCAAGTCAGTAAACTACTCATATTGTATCTGCCTCATTTTTACTTCGATCTCAATAAATTTAGTAAATAATTTCAACAAGAATTTGATTCTTAGTCCTCATTCTCCTTCTCTTCGAATTCTAATTATGGGTTAATAATCAAAACACAACTCGGCCCTTGTTGTATTTTAACATTAGACAACCATGCATCTACAGTTCTTTATAGACCTGGCATTTGTGTCGTGTTTTCCGTATTCGTATCATACCTGATATCTTAACGGGTCGTGTCGTGTAACACCCGTTAAAATAAACGGATAAAATGACCTGACTCGAAATCTACCCGATAATATTAACAGGTAATCTGACCCGACCCGTTACCTGTTAAGGAAAATATATTTTAAACCAATAAATAATCAAATGAAAAACATAATACTAAATAAGTATATACATATCATATTGTCACATCCAAAACATAAAAACACATTTTTCTTTTAAGTATATTTTCGCTTACCTAAATTAATTACTCTAGCTTTTTTCTTTACAAAACTCGTATTTGTATTGTCTATACTTTCGCTTCCAAGATCTCATTATGTTCCCATTATAATCTCCACAGACTCCTCATCACTAAGGTTTACTGAATCTGAATCTCTAGCATCCATTGCTTATAAAACAAAATGGGTATAAATTAATTAATAGCTTAATTAATTAAGTAAAGTCTTTAATAGTTTTTTTAATTAATGTAGAAGTGTAAAAAAATATAGAAACAATATATAAATGCTCGTAATGACAAGCTTTACAACTTTTATGAAGAGCTTAACTTCGAAATTTGGCCACTATAATCATATAAATCATAGATCAAAATTTAACTGTTGATTGTTGTTTACATTTACGCTTCATTGTTCTCATCAAATTTTATTTTTTCAGATTTTCTTTTTTGAAAACATGATCTATTAGAGGATGTAGGAAGATGAACGGTTTGGATCATTGATATTATATTCAGAGCTTTACGGTTAGTGAAAATATTGCTTGATGTTTATAAAGTTTCTACAAACTATGACATCGACTCATATTTCAGTTAACTGTAAATATCGAAACGTGATATCAAAGATCTGAACCGTTCATCTTCTTACATCCGCCAGATGTTCGAAGCTGACCCCTTCATGAAAGTTGTAAAACTTGTCACTATGAGTGATTGTATATTTTTTTTTACATTTTTTACACTTCTACAATAATTATTATTAATTTTATTAATTTTTCTCAAATAAAAAACATTATTCATGAGGGTTTGGAGGATTTTAAAAATCTAAACGATAATGTAAGTGTAACCATTATCTACTTGTGGAGGAATAATGATGAATCATGAGTGTTTACATATTCTTTCACATTTTTCATACTTGTATGTATGTCTTCTTAGTTCTTGCCTATACAAATACTATACTAGTTTATTTTAATTTTGGACAACAACATGTTAAGTAAAATTTATCCTAGTAATGATAATAAGGAATTCTCATAATAAAAACGAATAATGACTAAAACTTTAAAAAAAAAAAAAACTTATATAGAATAATAATACAAAACTATATATTTAATATAGAATATATTGTATATATTAATATAGCTATTGTATTTGATAATAAATCTTTTTGTAATTAAACTTTAAAATTATCAAAATAATTTTTTTCTGAACAGGTCGAAACGGGTTATGTAACATCCCACATCGTCCAGGGAAGTGATCCTTAAATGTATATTCCCATCCCTACCTAGCACAAGGCCTTTTGGGAGCTCACTGGTTTCGGGTTCCGTAGGAACTCCGAAGTTAAGCGAGAAGGAGGCTAGAGCACTCCCAGGATGGGTGACCCATTGGAAAGTTGCTCGTGAGTTCCCAGAAACAAAACTGTGAGGGCGTAGTCAGGGCCCAAAGCGGACAATATCGCGCTACGGTGGTGGAGCGGGCCTGGGAAGTGGTCCACCCCGGGCCGGGATGTGTCAGGTTACCCGCATGTATACCCGTTAAGAACTCGTTATTAACAGGTTCTTAACGGGTCACCTGATAATGACCCAATTAGTTATCATGTTGATCCGAAACCCGTTATTTTCGTGTCGTTTTCGTGTTGTGTCAGAAACTGCTGGGTCTAGTTCTTTATGCACATGGAGTTTCAACGCAAGGAATTAGGATTTACCCTAATATTTGACAACAAAATATAAAAGAAAAAGAAATTTACTCAATAAAATAAAAAGCTACGTCAACTAATCTGAATTAAAAATCATCAATATTTTATATGATATCTTATAATAGTTGAATCTTTGTCGCCTGCTTGCTAGTGCTACTAGTGCATGTCTTTTTTAAACGGAAATGGATACTTGCCGGATCTTTTTTCTAGGGATCTTAGGGATCCTGTGATCTCACCAGTTTATCGTATATCGTGCGGTCAGAAATAATTTCAAAATTTAAAATGAAATATAAATAGTATCTAACGAAAACTGACCGCACGATATACGATGAACGAGTGAAATCACGGAATTCCTATGATCCATAAAAAAAGGATCCGGCGTAGACCCTTTTCCTTTTTAAACTAGAAGGTCATTGAGTATTCTTTCTGCTGGTTCTCAGATAAATCATTTCCACAATGAGTTGTGTGTACCAGATATACCACGTAAGCAGTATATTCGACCACTTAAATCTTGACATTTGTTGATTTATTATTATTTTTTTTGCAGCTAAACTGTGACTAGGCATATCACCTTACAACGATTGATAAATTATTTTGCGTAATTATTGTGTATATAGGATACATCAAGATCACTTAAATATTGACATTCGTTAATTTTTTTTGAGTAAATTGTACGAATGGTTTCTCAACTTTAATCAAATTGGAGCAATGGTCCCTCAACTAAAAATCCATTACCATTGGTCTCTCAACTTATCAAAATGTGTAGCTATAGTCATTTTCATAAATTTTGTCAAAATAAGTTATATTGGAATGACCATTTATACAATTAGGGTCCCTCAACTCATCAAAATGTATAATTATGGTTCTTTTTGTCAACTATGTCAAAAGTTTTGTCAAAACGAGTTACATTGGAAGGATCATTGCTACAATTTAGTTAAAGTTAATGGACCATTTCTCTAGTTGAATTAAAGTTGAGGGACCAATGGTAATGGATTTTTAGTTGAGGGACCATAGCTGCACGTTTTGATAAGTTGAGTGACCAATGGTAATGAATTTTTAGTTGAGGGACCATTGCTTCAATTGAGTTAAAGTTAAAGGATCATAGCTACAATTTACTCATTTTTTTTACAACTAAAATGCCTCATGTAGACATTTCTCGCACTTGCTTAACTTTTTATGTTATATTTCCTGAAGACCTTAATTTTAGCACATTATTACACCAAACACAGTACCACCCAATTCATGCCTGCCTTTTTCTTTTTCTAGTACAGCCCCACGCCTTGGAATCAACAATTCAACATGTTCACCTTTAAATATTAGCGAAATGTCACTCTCTTAAAAATGCAAATTTTTGTAGATTTTTTGTTATCTCATTGTTTAATGTTAATTTTCAAGTCAATATTATAAAATATTATATTAAAAATATAAAATGACAGAAAATTCATAAATAAACTCACTTTTAAGATAATCTCGTTAGCATCTCTCATTCTTCAGTGTATATGATACGTGCACCATGTTGCATTATGGACTAGTTTCGTGGTCAACGGTTTTTCAAAGACACCGTTAAGCTACAGTCCAGGATGAAGGGTGGTGATTGATTTCCCCTCCCCATTCTTTTGACAATATCCATGGGAAGAACACCCTGCAAAATTTCCTTATTCCAACGACCATTGCTAATTACTTGATAAACGGTAAGAGACCAATTAAAATACGTCAACGTTGAGTATCAGTTAATAAACTAGAAAGAGAGAAATGATACGGAGACTCTTAAAATGAGGCTCTTTATAAACTTTCCGACACTTCATATTTTTTGCATAATATTTTATAACATCGACATCGAAATCATGCCAAAATATGAGATGGTGGAGAGTCTATGGGAAGTCTCACTTTCGATAGAGTCTCCTTAACATTTCTCAAAGAAATAAGAAAATGGGTAAATTACACTTTACCACATCAGGTTTGAGATCGATTTCAATTCCTTACAATATCTTTAAAACATTTCAATTTCATACATCAAGTATTATTTTATTTCAATATAATACATCCGTTACATTTTTCATCAATTGATCTATTAAGAGCTGACGTAGATGCCACATTTATATGTCATGTGGTTGTCAAATTTTTTTTTTAATTTAATTATAAAAAAAAAAAAAAACTGAATCCAAGAAACCCATCCCCCCGACCCACCTCCCTCACATCCACTCTCTTCACCTCCCCTCCCATCCAAAAACCCACCCCACCCCCACCTCCCCTCCCCCGCAATCCCTTCCCCCCACCCCACCCCCACCTCCCCGGAGACCTAACCTGCGCCCTGCTAACATCGAGCCCCGGCGACACCACCTGCACAATTTAGGACATCGAAACGCTGCTGATTGCGCGCGATAAAGAAGAATACGACATCGCGTGGGGGAAGCTAGGGTTGTCGGATTCGTGGCGCCGTGGGCGGGTTTCATGGCTTCAACAGATCAAGAACTGACCTGGGCAGAGCAATGGCGTGGATGCGGGTTGTGTGCAGCGCCCGTTGGGTTGCAGATGTAGCTTGGCCCCATCGAACTCGAACCCATCAAATCTATCCAAAATCAATCTTCCCAATCTCTTAGGCAGATTTGGGATTTCAAAAGATTTTGAATTTCCTGGCACTTCCTCTTAAACAGCGCTTCTTGCATATTCCCGTTGCTCATAACTCGTAAACCAGCACCTGACGCCGCTGTTTCAGGTTGGGAGAGCCGCTGGAAAACCAGACGGCATCGGAGGGTGGGGAGAGGTGGTTTGAACGAGCTTATCCGCGTCGAGGAGGTCACCGGCGGAGTTTCCGAAAGGGGATGGGTTTCTGGGTTTCAGGCTTTTTTTTTTTTTTTTTTTTTTGTAAAATTAATTTTTTTTGTCACGTGGCATAAATGTGGCATCGACGTCAGCTCTTAACGGATCAATGAATGAAAAAAGTAACTGATGTATTATATTGAAATAAAATAATAGTTGGGTATGAAATTGAAATGTTTTAAAGATGTTGTAAGAAATTGAAATCGATCTCACATTTAAGATGTTAAAGTGTAATTTACCCTAAGAAAAATGCTAAGGAGACTTTCTTAAAAGTGGGACTCTCCGACAAGTCGCCACCATCTCATATTTTTAACACAATTATTGTGATAATATTATAAAATATTGTGCCAAAAAGATGAGGTGGTGGATAGTACACGGAAAGCCTTCTTAGCATTTCTCAAGAAAAAATGGGAAAACATAATTAAAGGACCAAAATAAAATGTCTTTACCTTGCCAACGAACCATCTCAAACCTTTCAAAAGGAGATCTATAGAGCTCAAAATACCTCTCCAAGCTGAAGAAACATTTGACTTAATTTTGGCCAAAAGAAACGAACTCGACGCAAGTACTTGGCTTTAATCAACTCGACGCAAGTACAAGAAGTTTATGTAAAAAATTTGGCGAAAATTAAATAGGATTTGTATTAATTGAATTATATAGATATATTTTTATCACAATCTATATTTTGCACTAATATATAGTAAAGGGATGAGAGTGTTTTGAATTTGAAATGTAGAGAGTAAAATAAGAATGCCCTAATTACCAGAGTAATTCACAAATTATACTGATTATTTTTTGTTAAAAAACTCTCACACCTACCGTGTTTGGCCTTATAGTTCGAATTTACTTTGTTTAGATCTCAAGTCAATAAACTCATATTATATCGGCCTCATTTTTACTTCGATCTCAACAATTTTAGTAAACAATTTCAACAATAATTTAATTCTTAGTCCTCCTTCTCCTTGAATTCTAATCATGGATTAATAAGCAAAATACAACTCGGCCCTCGTTGCATTTTACCTTAGACAAGCAGGCATCTACGGTTCTTAATGCACATGGAGTTTCAATGCAGGGAATAGGATTTAAATAAAAAAGAAAAAGGAATTTACTTAATAAAACAAAAGGCTACGTCAACTAATCTGAATTAAAAAATCATCAATATTTTATGATATCTTATAGTAGTTGAATCTTTGTCGCCTGCTTGCTAGTGCTACTCGTGCATGTCTTTTTTAAACTAAAAGGTCATTGAGTATTCTTTCTGCTGGTTCTCAAATAAACCATTTCATCAGTGAGTTGTGTGTATCAGATATACCACGTTAGCAATGTATTCAACCACTTAAATCTTGACATTTGTTGATTTTTTGTAATTAATATAGGTCGTACACCATGTGTTTTTATATAAGTAGTGTGAAATTTTATTTTTTAAGTTATTAACTTTTTAACATAAATATCTCACCATTTGTATAGTGAGATGTGGTGTACTAATCTATGTACCTGTCACATTAAAAAATCTCTCTAGCCGTATCATCTTACAACAATTGAGAAATTATTTTGTGTAATGATTGTGTATATCGGATACAGCACGATCACTTAAATATTGACATTTGTTAAATTTTTACAACTAAAATGCCTCATGTAGACATTTCTTGCACTTGCTTAACTTTTTTTTTTTTTTTTTCTAAATACGTTAATTTTAGCACATTGCTACACCAAACACAGTACCACCCAATTCTTGGCTTCCCTTTTCTTTTTCTAATACAGCCCCACGCCGTGTCAATGGATTTTCATCTTTAAATATTAGTGAAATGATAAGACCATCTCTAAAAAAGATGTCAAATTACAAATGATGATTGATGTGGCAATCTAAAGTTTTATATCAAATTTTGTACTTCTTTAATCGAATTGTCAAATGTTATTTTATTATTTAAATGAAGTTTTAAATGGTTGTAATTATTAAAAAAATGTTGAAATAAAATTTTTATGGAGGCAGATTCTCTGCTCTGTTTTTCTCATACACTTCACATCCTCTCCTATTTGTGTGGTCACGGTTAAGCCACGTCTTTTTGTCTTATTATCTCTATAAAAAATCAATATAAAATGTTGACATGGCTTAACCGTGACCACACAAACAGGAGAGGATGTGAAGCGTATGAAAAAAACATAGCAGAGAATCTGCCGCCAATTTTTATTGGTTGAAATGGTAGTGAAATAAAGGACCCACCATTAAAATGAATGAAAAATAAATTTGATATTGATGTCAAATTTGACTCCAAATCACAAAGCATTCAAATCCAGTCAGCAAAATAACACTTCGATTTGAGAGACTTTTGATGCCAAATATGCACAGTGTCATTCCACCTAGGATTTTGACACCCCATTTGGAGATGCTCTAAGATCACTCGCTTGAAAGTGAGATTTTTTATAAATTTTTTATCAGCTCACAGTTTAACGTCAATTTCGTGTTAACACTACAAACTATTACTAAGATGATCTCCTTAACATCTCTCATTCCTGAGAGTATATGATGTGCGCCGTGCTACAGTATGGATTAGCTGCGTGGTCAACGGTTTTTCATAGACAAGTTCCTAGGCTACTTTCAGGATGAAGGCTGGGGATTGATTCCCCCTCCCCACTTTTGTCTATATCTTAATTTGAAAAGGAAAGGAATTAGAAGAAAGAAGTAGATGCTCTTTCCCATCCCATTTCCTTTCCCATTTCGTTGTTGTCTCCTCTTCCAACGCAGAATATGAGTAAGGTGCACAATGTTGATGTAAAACACTAAAAGGCTCCTAATTAGTGGAGCAGCTCATGTTACTGTTCCATTCATCTTAACTTTAGCAGCTATTTTTATATTTTGTGTTCGTTATCCTCCAATATAATCTGGACTTTTCTTGTCAAGATAACACCTTTTTGGTGTGGTGGGGTTGGAATGAGAATCCTCTCCGGATTTTATTTGTTCATCGTACATTGTGCCGTCAATTTTCATTAAGTATTGTTTATATTTAATTTTAAATAAAAAAATTCAAAAAAATTTCTAATCGCACGATGTATGATGAACGGATAGGATGGATCCTCATAAAGAGAATCCAGATGAGATCCAAATTTGTGGGCTTGAGATTGAAATATATGTTGGAGAGTACACAATAACAAGGTCGCTAGATTTCCTTCTTTTTATGAGTATAAATCAAGCGAGATGAGATTTTCTGCACTTATTTTTATCTGTGGCCCCTTTGTGCCTTTACTTTTTGGCTGAAGAATTGGTTTATTTTTTATTATTTTAATTATTGTCAAGTTAACATTAATTATGTTTAGTTCAAAAAACAAAGGAACAAAGGGATCACGGACAAAATGGAATGCAGAAAATACCCCTCTTCCTCTCTCTATCTGAAATATTGTCGGCCACCTTTTCGTTGAAAGAGCTCACTAGAGTAATATATATACACAAGCCCTTTATACAAAGGAATTCCTTTTTTTTTTTTTTTAAATGGAGATTAGGTGTGGTGTCCACTCCATTAGAGGTGGGTTCGATTCTGTTCGGTTTGGTTTTTTGTCGAAACCGAAAATCAAACCGAAATTACTGGTTCGATTTTTTTATTATTTTGTTTTTTTTGGTTCTATTTCGGCCCGATTCGGTTTTTACCTTGATTTTTTATTTTTATTTTTTTTCTTTTAAATCTGGACCTTGAAGCACATGCTTCCCTGCCTTAAGCAATCTCAGTGAGAAATAAACCTGCAACATGGAATCTAAATTTGCAACAACGGTATTCTGAGATCGACAATGAACTATGCATTTTAACAGAATCCAAAAGGTAGCAAAGCAGAGCTTTACACAAAAAAAAAAACAGAAACAAAAGTTAAGTAGTAGTCAGTGGTAAATGAAAAAGGCATCATACTTAAACAATTGAAGCGATGGGTGCTTAGCAATACGAACAAAACTTGAGCTTGTAGATTCAATTATAAACATAGTTTCTGTTATTGAATTATTTGCACTAGGAGAAACACAATACTGCGATTTTACAATGAGTACTACAGCACAGTTTATTCTTTTTTCCAGTTCACCCAGAAAACCAAGAATTAAACCTTTACCTCCATCTTGTAGATCGAACAAAACTCGTTTCGTCAAATCCAATGAACTTGCAAAGGAGAACAAAACAAAATGTTGAACTATTGAAGGGAGGTGGGAATTGGAGGTTGGGGAAGTGGGTGAGCTTGATCTGAGGTAGGATTTCTGGGTTTTGGTTGTGTTTGGTTGGAGGGAGGGAGGGGGAGGGAGAGAGAGAGAGATGGGAATTGGGAAAGATGACTTTTTTTGGCTAGGTTAAAGAGAAGTTGGGATTGGATGAAAGATGAGAATTGATAACCTATTATGATCCCGTTTTATAAATATGCCACCTACTATGCATGGACATAGACACGAGGATACGACACGGGAATACGTTAAATTTCTAAAAACTAAAACATGAATACGGCAATTTATATAATAAATATATATTTAAAAAATATATTTTAAATAACAATAAAAAAAATTAAGTACTCAAAATTTAATTTATATTATTCAAACTCTCAAAAAGAAAGGATGATAGTGGTGTAAATTCGGTGGGCTATGTAGTTTTGGGCTTTAGTCTCATTTAAACCCTAAAAAAAAAAAAAAAAAAGGGAAACTGTAGTGTCGTTTTTTACTACAAAAACAAACAAACAGCATGTCGATCTAGCAATCATCTTCTTCGTGAAGCCTCCTCCACCAGATCGGGTCGTCTCCATGCGACGCCTTCCTCCGTCAAATCGCGTCATCTTCTTCGTGAGGCGTCCTTCCACCAAATAACGTCATCTCCGTCATGAGGCTTTCTTCCACGAAATTGCGTCAAAGGCCATGGTGCAGATATCCGTATCCAAACAATTGGATACCCGTATCTAAACCGTCGTATATCCGTATCCATCTGTCAAACGTCGAATTCGTTGATCCAGATACGTATCCAACGCGTATCCGACCGTATCAGAGGCGTATCGTGTCTATTTGCGTATCCGACACGCGATACGCGGCCGATGTGCCGTGTTTGTGCATCGTAGTATGCCACTCATAAGGTATTAGCAAGAAAAAACTTGCTGTCAAAATGGTTTAAGGGGAAGATACTCAACTAAGTGGGAATGGGTTCGAAATCCCCATATATATATATATATATATATTTTATAATTAAAATATATTTTGGTTTTCGAACCTCAAAAACCGAAACCGAACCAACTAGATTCGGTTCGGTTTGGTTTGATAGTTTCGGTTCAATTTTTTTTTCAGCCTCGGTCCTGTTTTCGGTACGATTTTTTTCGGTTTTCGGTTTTTTGAACCCACCCCTACACTCCCCATCGAACTTCAACAATCTATACCTTCTATTTTGTAAATCTCGATTCATAGGTTATCCTTACATAAATTAAATTCAATCCGAAACCATTTGCCCATTTAATTATGAAAATAAAATTTCATTGTTTCTTATATAACAAAGTATTCGTTATTTTTTTTAGCCCAATTAGATGTCTTAAATATTTCTATTTGGCTAATATTTTGCAAGGATGATCTATGAGGTGCAACTTGAAAGATAAACAGTTTTGATCGTTAAAGTTCGATGTAGTTTGGACCCCACAACTATTCCCCATTTTTATAAAAAAATGGAGATCCCTTCCCTTAAAGGATAATATATAATATATTATATATATATGCACACACATAGGAGCGGACACATATTGAGACCAATGTAGTCCCAGATCATTTGAAGTCTGAAAAATATATAAGTGAAGGTATTCGGAGGATCTTCCTAATGTTTGGTACGAGTCTCTTTTATACTTACTAAGTCCCGACAGGTTGTGTCGACAACACTCTACGAATTCTCTCAATATCACTCATTGTATTGTTTCAGCATATGTTGATATGTGTTGACATGTGTAAAACATGGTTTAGATGACAACGACAAGCCCATCAAATGTTCGATGAAATGCCTCAGTGAATAAAATGCAATTTTTCTTTTTGCACATCACGCTTTTGTTCTATCTAAAAAACTTGAACATTTAATATTGGAATCCCTCAAGGTTCGAATCGTGAATCTGCCGTTATATCTATGTGTGTGTATTTTATATTTATATTTTTATCACAAATGATCCCTGAAAATGCGTATTGCAAATTAATACGGTCATTCCGTCACAATTCTGTCAAAAATTTATCATGTGTTGATGTGGCACATAAAAAAAAAATCCCTTCTATTTTACCAATAAAGTGGAGCTAAAATATGAGGAATGTTTGGCTTTTAAGAATGCAGAATTATTCCTTAAAATATTTTATGACTGATGTACAAAAGTTCATGTGTATGATTTGAAACATTCGTATTATAAATTATCATATAATGATTTGTTCTGAAAAATTAATTAAAAATAAGCTCACTTAATCAAATAAAAATAATAAATAGATAAACAGTTCATAAACTATTATTGATTTTGACCTTATGAATTTGTATCGCTTGATGACTAAACAATTTCATATTTTCTTTTTATATTTTAATTTTTATATAATAGTTTATAATGTTAAAGGTTCTAATCATAAGTATGAAATTCTGGGTGGTGCAAAAGTATTTTGGTAAGAATTCCTCAGAGTACATGACAGTGTGCGGTGCTACATTATGGACTAGTTTTGTTGTCAACGGTTTTTAAAAGACAAGATCCCATATTCCCAGTTTTAGGCTAGCGTCCAGGATGTAGGATGGTGATTGATTCCCCCTCCCCCTTTTTTTGACAATATGCATGGGAAGAAGACCCTGCAGAATTTCCTTATTCCAACAACCATCAGCAACTACTTGACGTTGAGTACCAGTGAATAAATTAGAAAGAGGATCAGAATAATAACTGAGGACATCAAATGACTTCTTTTGAGTTAGTTGTGCGGAATCATGTGTTTAGAAAAACAAACTTCACAGCTGATGTTATCGCGTTTTTAGGACATAATGCTAGTAGTTTGTGTATTTTGGATGGGATAGCAGTTTGTGTAATACTTTGTTGTTTGATTTATGGGTCTAAAGTGTTTTTGAGGCTTCTTTTTGAATTAGGCATATTTGATTCTAAAAACAACTCATATTGTAACGATCTCGTTTTTGCTTTTGACTTCAAAACGTTTAGTGAACAACTTCAACAAGAATTTGATTCTTAGTTCTCTTTCTCAATTCTTCAAATTCTAAATACGAATTAATGCATATAAAACATAGTATAACTCTAATCGTGAACCATCAGCATGTGTGAATTTGTACTGTCCGCTCAGCGGCAAGAGACTCTAGATCGACCCTCGTTGTATTTTACCTTAGACAGCCATGGATCTACGGTTCTTTATGCACATGGAGTTCCAATGCAAGGAAAAAGAATAGGATTCTACCTAATACAACAAAACCTACGTCAACTAATCTGAATTAAGAATCATCATTATTTTGTATGATATCTTATAATAGTTGAATCTTTGTCGCCTGCTAGCTAGTGCTAGTAGTGGATGTCTTTTTTAACTAGAAAGTCATTCAATATTGTTTCTGCTGGATCTCAGATGAACCATTTCCACAATGAGTCCACGTTAACAGTGTATTCGACCACCTAAATCTTGACATTTGTTGATTTTTTTGCAACTAAGCTGCAACTAGGCATACCACCTTACAACAATCAAGAAATTGTGTTATTTATGTGTGTATCAGATACAGCACGTTGGCTGAACTCTTGACATTTGTTCAACTTTTATACAACTGCCTCACGTAGACATTTCTCGCACTTGCTTAATTTTTAATTTTTAATTTTCTAAGGACGTTAATTTTAGCACATTATTACACCGGACAGAATACTACCCAATTCATATGCCTGCCTTTTTCTTTTTCTAATTCAGCCCCACACCTTGTTCTTGGAAAGGGATCAACAATTCAACGTTCTTTAAATATTAATACACCTTCTGCAATCTTTTTAGATTTTTTTTTTTTTGGGGTATTTGTTTGATTGGAGGAAGTTAAACCAAATGAATGACCTAAAATGTGTGTATTAATAAGTTTATTTAACGAGTAGACATTTGTTGACCCTAAAAACTACCTTACCTATGTGGTGCGCATGCCGAGTAATTAATAAGCGAACTACGTCATTCGGTCGAATGCGGGGCGTGCCAACTCGTCGGCCGAGTTCGGCCGGGGAGTAAAATATGTGTTGATGTGGCGTTGGGCGCACTGCTGACTTTTGCATCATGTGATTGCGATCGAGGAAGAAACTCGTCTCGGCCTTTAGGTTCTAGAGCCTAAAGACAAGGCTGCTAGTTTCTTCAAAGTTCATAAATCGTTGGCGCCGGGTTCGGCCTCAGTAATTATAATTGTGCAAATATAAGTACGCCGAACTAGTACCAGACTGTACGGATACAAATACTCGAAAGAGATAAGTGTCTTGATTGTAAATGTGGTTCAGCCGTCTGAATGCTGAACTCTAAAATGTACTTATGAATATCCAATCATAAAATAAACTTGGCTTTCAATGTGCTTAGCCTAGTAACACCTCACTTCGGTGAGAAGGCTGATGAGATGACCTCTTCTAGCAAGGACTCGGAAATCCTTGTTGACCGAGACTTGGATAAATAACTAGTCGATCTTGAAGCAATGCTGTTTATCCAAACTGAAGGTGCTCATGTCGGCTGATTCTACGGCTTCAGTGTTTATTCAAACTGAAGATGTTGCCGGTTGCTTCCACAGTGCTGTTTATCCAAACTGAAGGTGTGTTGGCGGGAAAAAGGAAAATAAAAATGTCAAGGTGTTTGAGAGGTTGTTTGCGCAAGGCAGATATGTGTTGAATTGGAGGGGCTTTGAATGTTGCACCCCTTCTCTATTTATAGTAGTGATTACCCCAATAACCGAACTAGAATTTTACTCGGACTGGAATTCTCCATCCCAATCTGATATGGCCTCGACCAATCCTAACTCCTATAGGATTATGAACCAAGTTATTTAATCATTCAGATTCAACCCTTGACTTTCAGCATCTTTTCTGATTCAGAAGCTTTTAGCCTATGAAGAATCTCTATTGTATTAGGATTTAGCCATTTCACCTTTATCCAGGCGGCAATCACATTCTGATAGGACTTGGCCGAACTCTACTGGGCTCGGCCCATGGCAGAGAATATTCTCGATACCCCTTATTGGACTAAGAACAACTCCAAGCTTGGCCCAAAGTGTTATTTTGGGCCCAAACATTGCCCATCGCTTATGAGGTCTTCGGCTTATAGCATCTGGCCGAACTTTGACCTTGAAGAAGTGATCCATTATCAAACAACATAAACCCTCGGCTTACACTTTTCGGTCGATCAAAAGATCTTTGCAAAAAATGAATATTCTCTACTCAGATACCTTTATTGGGCACGATCTCCCACTTTGCATGTCAGTCCTTAAACGTCGTAAATGTCTGACACGCGGCAGCTTCTCATCGCGGCTGTCTAGCTTCGGGGACGTGCGCACCCCATGCTTGAGGCGTGTAGACGTTGAAACGTCCCTTCATAATGATCGTGCCTTAAAGTTCATCGTCACACACAATCGTGCAACCCCGATTCCTATGCTTTTCGGCCTCTTCACCTGGATTTTTAATTTTTGTAATGATTGCAAAATATTTCGACCAAATTTACCCCTCAACTTTCAAATCTGAAGCCATCGATCTTCTTCTCCAGTTGCTTATAAATATCAATTCTGGCCTCATTTATCGTTTACGTTTTCAAGAAATCCCAGAACTCTTGCCATTTGCTCTGATCACTTTAAAACCCATAATTTAAACCTTTGATATCCAGAAAAACCAAAACTTCCACCTTACTCCAATGGCGGCCAACACTTTAATTACCAAACTCACTAAGGAGTGTGACAAGTGCCAGGACTTTATCGATCAAAATGCTATCAAATCCCTCTGTTCTGAGGATGAGGCAGTCCAAACCCATCAAACCTTGGGCCCCTTATTTAAAGATGTTATCGCAGAACCCATCACTGAACTGCTAAAGGCCAACTGCCTAGATCATCTCTTTCAAGGCCACAATTGGTTAAAATGGGATTCGACCAAACCCCCAAGGGGCGTGGCCCTCTACCTTAATTGCCAGGGCAACCTGGGAATGGAACCATACTTCGGCGCCGCTTGGAAAAAGCTTGATATCTTCGACGCCATCAAACTCTCGACCATTGAAACTAGTATGGACTGAGAGCTCTTGATGGTTGCTCTAAGTTTCTGGTGTTCGGCCACCAACACCATGGTACTTCCCCTTGGTCCTATAAGGGCGACTGTAATGGATGTGACAGCCATCCTTGGCACTTCCCCAAACGGCAACCCAATCGACACCGCCTTATCTGGCTTTCAGTTTGACCTAGATCTGAAGACGGTCTTCGAGGAACGTGCTTACGAAGTCCTGAAGAAAAAGGGCGATGAGGTGTCAAAAGATGAGGTGAGCAAGCTCCACAAAAAATTTCTTCAATTACAGCACGTTCATCAACCACTTCGCTGGTCAGGGCAAAGACGCCCTTAAGAAAGGGGAGCACGAGGCCTTCTTGTTTTATTCGTACAACAAGTTTATCTTTTGTACCAAATCAAACAAATGCCTCATCGAGAATATGTCGGTTACCGAGGCCCTGGCTAGTGGTCACCGACTGGCATTTAGTCCCGCCGTTCTCGCCAACCTTAACCGGTGCCTTGCTAAGGCCACAGTCGAGAAGATCGATCGACATCAGAATGGCCCGCTCTGGGTCTTCCAACTCTGGCTTAAGGTTGACTTTACAACCTTAAGGCTAGAATGCCTCGACTTTGATTCTTCTGAAGCCATATGTATTCACCTGGCTTCTCGACCAACCCCAACCCACTATGTCGAAGACATATTCAGATACTTCTTTGGCCTAGACGAATTTTCTGACGACGAGTTTCTAATCTGCCGTCGAAGAAACTATCTTTTTTCTATCATTCTCCCAACATCAACTTGGGGAGAGACCGAGGACGCCGTCATTCGGCAGAACTGGGGATCCTTTCGGCTGGCTCAGGACCTCATATTTAGTTGCGACACATGTCGAGCTAGCTGGGATGTATACCATCCCCACTTCTTAGCTCGGCAGCTAGGTTACCTCTAAGGTTGTCCTTTGCCTTCACTCACTTCTCAATCTCTTTTGAGCTGAGAACGGCTTTTTAGCTCCCTAGAAAGGGAGTGCAATGACGTCGAGAAAGAGTTTGAAGAACGGTGTGTCAGATTTCATCTTTGACCATACTCCCCTAAGACTCACGGCACCAGTACTTTCGTTGACTGGTGGGCCATCTATACCAGAGACTTTTTTGGCATGCCGGTCGAGGAGGTAACAAAGAAAGTCTTTGGTGATCGGCTGAAGAAAAACCCTGCTTTGAAATCTAAGAAAGTGGCTCAATGTACTATTCAGTTTTATATATTTTAATGCATTTGATTGCCTTCAAATAATTTCTCATTAGTTCATCCAGGTGGCCGTTCTATCAAGCATGCAGAAGTCATGGAGATGGTAGCAACAAGGAAAAATCTCGCTCCACCTCCTAAAAAGGTGGTTGTCACTTTGACCACCGCTTCCACACCCGCTTCGACCATTCCAACTACAACGAGGAACACTGTTGTGCCCCCTAACAACAACAAAAAGGCTTCGCCCCTTCATAAAAGAAATAGCAACACCAACAGCCAAACGCTTAAAGTAAAAGGCTAATAAAGAGCAGCGTGAAATTCACGGCATCTCTAGCCAGGATACATGAGCGACCACTCCTGAAGCTACTTATCTTCCTCCTTTTGCTGAAGTTCCCACGGGGATGCTACCAAATTCCTCATCCCCTATCGTTGACTAAACGACCGTTGTACGACCAACAGTAGAAACTATCGTTTTGGTTGAACAGTCCACACCAATTCCTGCACCTATAGCTCAAACTCCAGCCAATCCCTAACTGAATGCAATAGTTATTGGTCTAGGCCTCTACGCCATTCCTGACGAGGCAATGATCGATTCGAGCGTAGCTCAAAGTCTAACCAATCCCTAACTGGACATAGTCGTTATTGATCTAGGCCTTTACACCACTATTGACGAGGTAATGGACGATTCGACCGTGGCAGTTCCCTTGTCCAATCCAAATATAGTCACTACGCCGCTTGCTTCAGACTAAGAAGCATAGGAATGCTCTAGTATTCATTCATATATCTCGATTGACTTTACTGAATTATCTAACTTTTGTGATTCAGATGGCAATAACGAGCCGAGTCTTCTGGTGAGGCGACCTCAACCAGCTAGGCAATTGAATGATGCTCTTCTTCTTCTAGATAAAGGTAAGGTCGTTGCATCCACTATGCCTCATCCAAACCGAGATGACACCCATCATCTGGTTGAAGTGACTAACCATGCTGACCCCGAGGCAGCCATTGAAAAGCCAACTGTCAAAACAGTAGCTCCTATCGAACAAGAGGCGACCATAAAGACGCTGGTTCATCCTGAAGACTAAGATATTGGTATCCCTACCCAGGACGTCACCTCGGTCTTTGTAAGTCTCATTTTATTTTGATTTTGACTTGTCTAAGAACGCTAAACTGAAATAAAATCGTTAACTGCCAGGTGCCCAGTTACTCATTTCATTGAAAATTTTATGCGCCGAAGGGCGTTGTCTATATTTCATGGCTGTCTGGGTGGTCATCAAACGTAGACAACCTTCATCGGCCATATGAGTTGAAGGGCTGTCTTAAACATTGGGCTTAGCCATTAAGTTCTCTAGGTTCGACCAACAGCTTAGAAGATACGACTGAAGTCTCTTCTCGATAGGTCTAAAATGACTTTTCTCTTCATTATTCTTCCATTCAAGTTTTGCTCATCTAACGTTTCTTCCATGCAGCCCTCATGGGATGTCGAGCTCGACGCTTATTTCGCTAGCACATCCGGGACAGCCGGTTCTTCTGTAGCCCCAGCTGAGTCCAACGCTTTGACCAAGCTTTAAGAGATTCTATCTCTTTCAACTTTGTAAGCTCTCTAAAACAAATGCCTCGACTATGTGGGAGAGTGCTTAAACAACCTTGCAGCCGATGCTCTGGTAAGTAATGAAAGCGTTGTTCACCTGACAACCGTTCTGGAACGAACTCGGCTGTACTTCGATATTTTTTAGAAAGCCCTACAAGTCGATGAAGACCTAAAAGCTGTAACGGTTTCTCAGGAAGCCATCATACTATAACTCGAGACAATGAAAGTGAAGAAATAGAAAATGGCTGACCTTGATCGTTAGATTGCTGAACTTCAATCCCAAAGGTCTGTCATTGCTTCTGAGCTTGAGAAGGACTTCGAGGCAAATAAACCTCGGCTAGTAGAGTATGCGGCCGACATGAAGCGAATACTGTCACTAAAGGCTAACAAAAGGACTCAGCATGCCGAGATTACTATGAGCGAAGTAAAGTGGCTAGAGTGGCATTTTCTGGGCTGATACATAATAACAAAACTATCTTCACCCTTTCTGTATAGCTCATTCTAATATACTATATAATTTGTAGCATGTACCTTTATCTTGCAGTCGTGGTTGCCACTGGGGTTATCAAGGTACCATATAATTGATCTTCTTCAATCATCTGGCAATGTCTCGACCACACACATGTCTATAGGAGCTTCTCATTTGAGTAATGAAGGCAAAGACATAACCCGTGTCTGGATTACGCCGTCTTGTTGAGTAACCAAGACCTGGTATGTACGCCGATTAACTGGTATTACTCGGCCTACTTAGGCCCCTAGGAGTTGTGCTCCGGAGGCTATTTAAACTGACTCATCTGCATCAGTATTTCGAAGTCGAGAGACATGTTTGAACGTGATGCTTGCAAATGATTCGGCTAAATAGCTGGCGACCATATGATAGAACGCCAGAGTACACCTCATGCAACAGAAAGTTCCATTGAGTTGGTTAATCACAACATCTGAATCACTGAGGACGAGTACGTGGATTGCCTTCAAGTCGTGAAGAATGTTAAGGCCGATGACGAGGGCTTTGTATTTGGCCTGATTGTTGGTATAATCGAAATCTAACTTGAGAGAAAAATACCATTTGTAGTGGTCAGGTGATTGGATGACAATGCCGACACCAGCCGAGGTCGCAGGACTAGAATCGTCAAAATACATTGTCTAATAATTGTCACGTGTTAACACCATGCCAATTTTGATGTCATTGCCCCCAAAATTGTATGGGAAGGATGTTGGGCTAAGAAATCAGCCAGAGCCTGACCTTTGACGGCTTTTTGGGGCACGTACTGCAAACTAAATTCAGATAACGCCATTGTCCATCTCTCAATTTGACCTTTGACTATCGGTCGAGTGAGCACATATCGAATTACATTAGTTTGGGCAATAACCTGAGTAATGGAAAGGAGCATGTAATGCCTGAGTTTAGACGCGGTAAAGAATAAAGCCAAACAAAGTTTCTCGATGGCCGAATAATTCATCTCAGCTGAGTTAAGATTTCAGCTCACGTAAAAAATGGCATGCTCTTGACCGGTGTCATTATCTTGTGCAAGAAGATAACCAATGGATTCTTCGACCGCCGAGATATATAATTTGAGAGGTTTGCTGCGCCGAGGTGGCATAAGAACATGGGGCTAGTGAGAGATACCTTAATTTGTGTAAAGGCGTCCTGATGTTCCTCTCACCATTTGAATTGGTCGAAATCCTTGAATTTTAGGAGCGTGGAAAAAGCCTTCATTTTTCCTGATGAGTTAGAAATAAATAGGCAAAGGAAATTGATCTTGCCGAGCAAGGATTGAAATTGCTTCTTGGTTATCGGGGGTGGAGCATCAATGATCGCACGAGCCTTGTTCTTATCTACTTCAATGCTTTGATGATGCACAAGGAAACCAAAGAAATTTCCTGCAGATACGCCAAAGGCACATTTAGCGGGGTTCATTTTGAGTTTATGCCGGCGCATGGGAAGAAAAGTTTGTCGAAGATCCTCTAAATGTGTTTGGCGACGTTTGAACTTGACTATGACATCGTCAATGTATACTCCAACAATTTTGCCAATCAGGTCGTGGAAAATGGTATTCATGGCATGTTGATATGTGGCACTAGCGTTCTTAAGTCCAAAAGGCATGACAACCAATTCGTAAGTCCTTAGTGCCCTAGGGCATCGAAAAGAAGTTTTGTGGATATCTGCCTCGGCGATAAAATTTCATGGTTTGCCGCAGCATCGATTAGTAAATTTGAAATCGACATTGGGTATTCATCTTTAGGGGTTACCAAATTCAGATTACGAAAATCGATGCAGATGCACAAAACACCACCCTTTTTTAGGACTGGGACAATATTCGCCAACCATTAGAAGTATCAAGCTGTCCAAATAAAGTCGATTTTTAAACGTCAAACAAGTTCGTCTTTTATGCTGAGCTGAACTTCGGTCGAGAATCATTGTAGAGGTTGGCAGAATGGTTTACATCTGGGTTTGATGCGTAGCTCATGTTCAACCAGTGTACAATTAAGGCCAGGCATCTCATGGTAGCTCCAAGCAAAACAATCTTTAAATTCCT
The DNA here is from genome assembly GCA_024362995.1 of Heteromeles arbutifolia. Lineage (NCBI taxonomy): Eukaryota > Viridiplantae > Streptophyta > Magnoliopsida > Rosales > Rosaceae > Heteromeles > Heteromeles arbutifolia. The sequence goes on along the minus strand of JANCRC010000012.1, from coordinate 27,958,517 downwards.
CAAGTAATTTACAAAGTTCTTCTTTCATAGGCTGAGGCAACAAAGAACTAATAAATAAAGGCCGAGGTTCGTCGACCGTCCCAAAATTTATTTTTTCTAAAGGATCTTTGACTTTAGGCTGATTATCTTCAAGCTCGGCCGGTGCAGCCTGGATTTTGTCGAATGTTAGCTCTGGGTCGTTATTCCCTTTGGTGAGGAACTTCACTAAGTTCACACCAGAATTCAGCTTCTTGGAAATGGTGTACTAGTGGGCCAGCAGTCGTTCCATCGTAAATGAAACTGTGGCCATTCGTTCATCTCATCGTGTTGCATTAGTCATCAGGACAGTCAGCTAAGTCGGCCAATCCAAGTCTCGCCGAATCCTGCTAAATGGTTTTGGCGTAACCTCAATGGCTTTCTGGACAGAGATTCTGGTCAGCCTTCATTCTTCGTTAAAACCGTATAAAGTGATATACCCGACCTGATCGTCGTAATAACGGGCTTCAATCATGTTGGCTTCGAACGGCTATTTGTCGGTGGGATGAACTATGGCTGATTTACCTTCCTAAAAAATAAAGACTTGGTATAGCGAAGAAGGAATACCACCAGTCTGGTGGATCTAGTCACGACCGAGCAACACATTGTACTCGGTCTTTGAGATTTATCGCCAACAAAATTGCTCATAGTTACACCTTATGGAATGAGCTCGTCCTTGAAATGGTGTTAAGCTTTCATAATAGAAACGGGCATGATATTGACCGTTGCTCTATAGTCAACAAAAACTTTTGATATCGAATATCCTTCGATACAGGCCGTTACGTATAACGGCTTCAGGTGATGGAGGTTGACGACCAATGAATGGGGAAAGAGCTCAGCCAAGGCTACTGTGAGCTTGTCTTCCTTGCTAATCGGTTCAGCCTTTTTGATAGCCACGAATTTGACTTGTGTTGTTTCTTCGGCAACCGTATCACCGTCTAAAAAGCTTGGTTGAGACGTGGTTGGCTGGAACTCTGTAGATAAGACATGGACCATGCTAATTTATTTGTTGTCGAGGACCGAATGACCCATTGGGTTGTGATCCCCATCTTTTGGATCGTTCAGTAGAACATCTTGATCTTCAGTTACCCTAACAACGTTGTTTGCAACCAAAGGTAAAATAGTTGCACCTAGGGTACCTGACGTGGCTGTTTTATCTTCGACTTCGGCAACGGGTTCCATTGTTACTGGGACTTGATCCTATATTCGCAAAGCATTGTGAACCTACTCCTGATATGTGATGCAAGCATCTCGTGTATCCAGGTAAGCGTTTAACCTTTTAGCTTGCTTCGTCTCATTGGTTGTGAGGCCGTAAATATTGCAGATCATCTAAAAAGAATGGGAGGTCTGCAGAGTCTAAATCGGTGTATGGTTCGACGTCAAAGCCGAGAACATTGGCTTCATGAATGAGTTGGAATTTGGCCTTTATTCCTAAATCTGACCATTTCTGGATAATTAGTTCGGCGTCGGGACCGATCAAAGCTAAATCGAGAGACTCCTGACGTACCTTTGGGAGGCTATATAGGTCGTTTGCTAAATTCTGCTTGTGAAATTCCTGCATATATTCTAGAGCCTCGCCAAAAAAGGCAGATGACTATTCCATCTGACTTTAATCAATGGTTTATGTGGCGGTAGTTGAGGAAGTTTGATCTCGGCCTCTTTCTTGAAATGCGCGATGCGAGCTTTCATTTCTCTAGGCCGAAGAAGAAGTTTGATTCTTTTCTCAGATTCTTCAATCTCAGTTTCAAAAACCTTCTTCCCTTTAAGCAACTCAGTCATGATTGTCGGAGATTGTCGATTATCCTCTTTTTTTTGCCATTTATTTTGGCTACCATTTTGTGACTGAAACTTCCTAAGCCGCATGTTGACGGGCCATGCAATTTATCCTTTATCGATGATGTTTATGGGATTTAGACATAACGGTGTATGCGCCGATAGGAAAATTGTAACTATGTTATCGGTGATCGCGTGGCTCAGGTGGTTTGAAAGTTTGATGGGTTGTGGATGAACTTAAACTTCTTGAGTTGTGTACATAGTAGTCATCATCATAAAATGGCCCGTCGAAATTAAGTCGCCGTCTAACTGAAGACGGTTGGTAATTTTACTGTTGAGGATCGAGTCCATCAAAAACCCTTTGCTGGCATTGTCCCGAGCTGAGCATTGGTTAAGATTTTGCCGAAACCATAGATGCTGGATCGGCCAAAGGTTTATGTGGTTTTGGCTCGGCTATGATGACTTCCGACTGGCATCTAGTACGCAAAATTATTAGGCTTTCAAACTCATCGAAATAAGAGTCAGATACTGACTCCACATAGACTGGATTTGAGAAGAAACTAGGCGGGTTATGTTGGGTTGAGAAATCGATTTTCAAGTGCGGACGAGGATTGTATTTTAGGTAAGCCAGGATGAACTCAACTTTTCCTTTTCTTCTTATCCTTCGGCTATTGGGCGTCCGCCATGCTTACTATTGCCGAAGGGAAATGATTAGCATCGACCAACATCTGTGTCTTCTCCGAGAACATCAGTTTGCCATTGCCGATCCAGCTTTGCATAGCATCACGGAACACGATGCAGTTATTCATCGTGTGTTTGTTTTAGTTGTGATACTTGCAGCATGTTTTCCTTCTTAAATCTTCAGCCTTAGGAATGTCATGCCTTGACCGAAGCTTAATGATCTTTGCAAGTAATAGCTCGTCAAAGATAACATCAGCCTTGGTGATGTCAAAAGTATATATCTTTGATGTTTTGATGGCTGCTTCAACAGAGGCAGAGTGCGTTTTGATGTCTTTAGAACTAGCATAAGCCAGTGCCTTGCATACATAAGGTTTGTCAATCACTATCTCGGCCACGTCTATACTGACATATTGAGACTCGTCGCCCTCGGCTGATGCATATCCTACAGTTGGATTCTTATACATTGTCCCACGGGTAGAGTTTTCAAGATTTTTTCTTCTTTAAGCAAATAATCATGCTGCTCGATGTGTTGAGCCAACTCATACATATCTCGAAAGTTTACCCCCAATAATTTCTTCTTGTATTCCACATCTAGGCCATTATGGGTGAGCTTAACAAATTCCACTTCGGCGAGGGGTACTTGGCACCAATTCCTGGCCAATTTGAACCTGGTAAGAAATTCCATATGTGACTCATTAGATGACTGAGCCATCCGAGCTAAAGAGGAGGCTGACACTTTCATTCCAGGTCGATAAAATTGTTCATGGAATTTCTCAACCAGTTCCTCTCAGTTTTGTTTAGAGTTTGGTGGAAGGTTAATGTACCACGCAAACGCTGTGCCTGTCAACGAGAAATTAAACAGTCGTAATTTATGGAAATCACTGTTGACATCTCCACATTGGGCAATGAATCTGGCCACATGTTCTAATGAGTATAACGACAATTCCCCAGCGAATAGACTGAAATCGGGATCTTGAATCTTCGAGGATATTCAAACTTTTCTACAAAGGCTGGATATGGCTGAATAAAATTTGGGAATTTTCGACCTCTTTTTCAAGGCCGAATCGATTAGCTTCTGGACTTTAACCATATCCACGGGTGTTGTTTCTGTTCTTCAGCGTATAACGACAATTCCCCAGCGAATAGACTGAAATCGGGATCTTGAATCTTCGAGGATATTCAAACTTTTCTACAAAGGCTGGATATGGCTGAATAAAATTTGGGAATTTTCGACCTCTTTTTCAAGGCCGAATCGATTAGCTTCTGGACTTTAACCATATCCACGGGTGTTGTTTCTGTTCTTCAGCCAAATTCAGCCTAAATGGTGCTTGGTTCACCATATGTTTTCTCGAGATCGATCATTCTGGGCCGAGTGAGTTCTACTGTGGCTGGTATCGGTGACAACCTTTCTTCCCCCAAATGAGCATTCTTTAAAGAGCACTGCCTAGGTTGATCAATGGGCTCATTCTGGTGAGCTTTGTTAACTAAAATTTCGAGCACCTTATTCCTCAATGCACTGTTATCACGTACCGCTTCAAGTACGTTTTTCATCTCTATTTGCTCAAACTGCCGAGATTATTCTTCCAACCTTCGTCAGATAAAAGATTTGGACGGTGCACCTAAAGTTTCATCGTCATCGTTGCAATCTTTTACCAAGCCTTCAATAAAATCGTCTTTTGCCAGCCTGGTAGTCTGGGTGAAGACCACGGCATCATGATTTTGTCCACCGATATTAATTTCTGTTTCTCGGCGAGCTGTGCCTGTGGCTTCAAGTGTTATGGCAGCAAGATGATCTTGTGCCTGCGACGCGTTACTGTGGACATGACTTTGAACTATAGGTGCTAAACTGGTAGTCGACTTACCCATAGTTAATAAGCTAACTACTTAGCCTACATGGCGCGCATGCCGAGTAATTAATAAGCTAACTATGTCCTTCGATCGAATACGAGGCATGCCAACTCGTCGGTCGAGTTTGGTCGGGGAGTAAAATATGTGTTGATGTGGAGTTGGGCGCCCTGCTGACTTCTGCGTCTTGTGATTACGGCCGAGGAAGGAACTTGTCCCGGTCTTTAGGTTCTAGAGCCTGAGCTGCTAGTTTCTTTGAAGTTCACAAATCGTCGGCGCCGGGTTCGGCCTTAGTAATTATATTTGTGCAAATATAAGTATGCCAAATTAGTACCATACTGTACGGACACAAATACTTGAAAAAGATAAGTGTCTTGATTGTAAATGTGGTTCGGCCGTCTGAATGTCGAACTCTAAAATGTACTTCCAAATATCCAATCATAAAATAAACTAGGCTTTAAATGTGCCAAGCTTGATAACACATCACTTCCCTGAGAAAGCTGATGAGATGACCTCTTCCAACAAGAACTTGGAAATCCGTGTTGACCGTGACTTGGATAAATAACCAGTCTGTCTCGAACCAGTGCTGTTTATCCAAACTGAAGGTGTTCATCGATCGGTTGATTCTACGGCTCCAGTGCTGTTTATCCACACTGAAGATGTTGCCGGCTGCCTCCACAGTGCTGTTTATCCAAACTGAAGGTGTGTTGTCGGGAAAAATAAAAATAAAAATAAAAATATCAAGGTGTTTGAGAGGTTGTTTGCACAGGGCAGTTGTGTGTTGAATTGGATAGGCTTTGAATGATGCACCCCTCTCTCTATTTATAATAGCGATTTCCCCAATAACCGAACTAGAATTTTACTCGGACTGGAATTCTACATCCCGATTTGATCTGGCCTCTACCAATTCTAACTCCTATAGGATTTTGAACCAAGCTTTTTAATTATTCATGTTCAACCCTTGACTTTCAGCATCTTTTCTGATTCAGAAGCTTTTAGCCTCTGAAGAATCCCTATTGTATTAGGATTCGACCATTTCACCTTTATCCAGGTGGAACTCACGTTCTGATAGGACTCGGCCGAACTCTAATGGGATCAGCCCATGGTAGAGAATATTCTTGATACTTCTTATTGGACCGAGAGCAACTCCAGGCTCTACCCAAAGTGTTATTTTGGCCCAAACAACATTGAATAAAATATACATTAAATATTAAACAAAAATAGAATATAAATATGAATAATAGTGCACATCAAAGAACTAGAATCAATATTTTATCTAACACCAAGTTTTAATTAAACTTCAGTCTCTTTCAAGGATTAAAGTTCAAAAACCCTTTATAAAATTCCCATATAAGCAATGCAAAGGCATGTAAAATTGTATCAGGGATTTGTCGTTGGAGAACAATTCAGAAATAAATAAAAAATAACAGAACTTGAAATTCTAAATCTTTATTAACGGAAAATACTTGCTATACAAAATGAAATAACATAAATAAATACAGGAATTAAAATGATACTAACTTGACTAAATCATAGATAGAGGCTAGCACAAAAGCTATGTCCTTCAAATAGTATTTCCATCCCACTCTTGTGCTTGTGGTTCTACGACGTCTGCTCGACCATAATACAACTATCTAATTCTACAATCCGTACTGGATTATAGAATTCTAGCGAATTGCTTTGTGTGTTTACTCTCTGCAAGGTTTTGTATGGGAGAGATGGAAAGGAAAAAGATGATGTACGATGGAACTGAGTCTTCAGCTATATAGGCTATTTCATACCTTTTCAAATACCTTTTGGATGTATCTGAACCTTGTCTTGATTAATTAATATTAATATTATGGAATAATCATCACAAGCCTAATCCACACAATTAGTGGCCCAAACCTCAATTCTCATTCCAAATGGTTCAATACCTAATCACTAATAAAGGTGACTAACCTAATAAAAGGACCTCTAGGGAGCTTGAGTTCCCTGATGTGGGACTAAAGGAGGCTCAAAACTCCAACATTTGTAAATGACACTTTGTATGTAGTCATTTGAAAATCCTTCTCTTATGTCTTTGTAGTGCTAATATGAGAATTTTCTAATTCCTTCTATCAATAATTTAATCTAATTTTTGCTAGCTTGACGTCACATCTTCTTTTTTTTTTTTTAAAGGTACGGTATTCAATAAACAAATCACAATGCGAACATACTGAGGATAGTGTGCATGATAAGCTTCGATAAAAATCTTATTTGAGATTTCAACTCGGTCGAAGAGAAAAAGAGTATCCCGCACAACAGAGAAACCTATCCTCAAATGAACAACAATGCAACAATTAAAAACAATCATCAATTAATACATCCATATTCACATCAGGAAGCTCCTAAAAATTCTTGGTCAACGACGACTCCCATGTGAGCAAGTCGATGGGCTGCTGTGTTACTTTCACGATACGTGTGTGTGATCTGCGCCTCTGTGAATAACTTGGGCAAATGTCGAAGGTCATTTATGACAGGTCCCAATAGTGAGTAATCAACATCATTCCCTTTCATGGCTGCCATCACCATCCTTAGAATTTGAAAATCCATCGTTCAAAGTTGTACTAGAAGGCTATGTTCGGTGGGCTAGTTGAGATAGGTTGTGACAAATTAAAATGGACTTAAGTTAGTCATTTATTTGTTATGTCAAAATGTGAAATGAACAAGACTGGCCATGATAGGTTATTAATTCATAATAAAGTGGTTTATCTAACTTATTCTTATATATGAGTTACAAGTCTTGTCTTACATATCTTTGCCAATCCAATCCAATCCTTAAGACCCAATCTTATCTTGCCCACTAAACGAGTCGTTACTAGACCCTAATAAAATCATTGTTACTATAAGCCACCGACAATAGTCTTTGATGGTATTTAACTAGATTGGTGATAAAAATAATAAAAGATTTTTCTAAATTGCTCTACTAAAAACATAGTGTTTACATAGGCCTAAACTTATCAATTTATTATTTGATCTTGAGCGGAGCTTTGAGTTTAAAATTAGGGAAATTGGCTTAAATGATTCATTTTTGACATTCGATTGCTGAAATAATTGTTTTTAACATTTTGTTGTCAATGTATGATTGATATGTCATCGATATATTTTCAATATGTCAACAATATTTAATTTCGATCATTTCAACAAATATATCATTTTAGCTAATTACCCTGAAGACTATGATTTTGATTGTACTTAAGTCCATAAATAAAGCCTCATAAGGTTATTAGCACTTGCCCAACTTCTTTTGATTAAAGAAGAGATTTTAAGGAAATCCCAAATCCCAAATGACAACATGTCAATTGATAATTTAAATTAAATAAAACTTAAAGTTGTGAAGTTAGCAGCCAGACAAAGGTGCATTTTGCATCACCATAATTATGGTGTATGCTCACTATACACCTAATCATTTGTCATGTGTTATTTCACCTAACTCTAGTTAACTTTAACATTAAATATTACTTTTTTTAATTTTGAAAAAAAAAAATTAGCCAAGATTGAATGAAATGACGCGTGGCAGATGATTATGTGTATGGTAAGCATACACCAAAGTTTAGTGTAGTAAGCAAAAATGTTCCTACTAGACAATGCATAATGGGTACTGTTAATGGGATATTATTTAGGTACTCTCTAGTGAGTATTTTATATAATTGTTTTCTAATTTAGTCCAATAAAAGAATGTAATGTGTTTCTTGTTTTTAAAGCTCAAGAAAGATTAAATAACATATTCAATACATGTATTATAATATCACAGGACAAAATTCAAAAATAAGTATTCCCTAGTGAGTACTCAAATATTATCTCCGTTAATATGCTAAAAGTGGCAACATTCCTTGTTCTTCTTTGGAGTGTGGAAAGAAAGGAACTCTTTTTTGTGGCAAGGAAAGACACTCGAACTGACGGAACTAATTTGTTGGGCAATTAGTTGGATGAAAGAATTCCAACACTGGCATGGGAAAAATGAAAAACGCAACTGTAAAATTTCTCAAAAATAGACAAAGCCGGAAGAAGGATGGTCCAAATGTAATTTTGATGCGGCTTGGGATGAACATAGAAGTATTAGTGGCATTGGGGTGGTGATTCAGAACGATAGGGGTGATTTTGTGGTGGCCTTGGCAAAGAGGCATGCTGCTATTCCTTCCCCTCTGCTGGCCGAGACTATGGCAGCTAGGGATGCTGCTTGGTTGGTCAAGAAGAAGCAATTACAAGCCTTGGTTTTCGAAGGGGATGCATTACTTGTGTTGGCAACTTTTCAACAGGATGGTCAAGAGGATTACTCGCCATTTAGAAATATTCTAAATGATACTCGCTCGATGATTCAGCCATTGCCCCAATGGAAGATTGGTTTTAGCAGAAGGGAGACAAATAAAGTGGCTCACAGATTAGCACGAATGAGTCTGAGTACTGATAATCTTATTCTTTGGTTGAAGAACTTCTTGATGTAATTGTGGATCTTTTCTTTGAGGATAGTAATTCCTAATTTGTTTGGTGCGGGACATTTTTTTTCCCTTCGACCGGGTTGAAATCCTTGGCAAAGTTTTTATCGTGGCCCACTGTATGCACCATATCCTCATTAATTATACGTATTCCTATCGTTAATGAGTATCCTACATTTGCTAAAAAAAAGTGGCAACATTCCTATCAGAACTACAAATCACTCTTTAAAAATTGTTTCTGCAAAACAATCAATTAAAATTAAAGTTGTTTAGTCAATTGACTATAACAAATAGATAAGCAGTTCGTAATCTCTACAAAAAAAAAAAAAAAAAAAAAAACAATAAGATACAAGATCATTTAGTCATCGAACTGTATATAAACAGATGAATGAATTTAGTAAAATCATTATGAACCGTCTATCTAAACGCATCCGTGGAAGTTCAAACTCGGCTTGAAAATTAATCATAAACACCTTTTATTAAGGTTTTTTTCTTTCTGAAGCAGGAATGTTTGTGTTGAGAATCCATTGGTCCATACAGATTTTGAAAATGACCTTCAGTTTGGAGACCCCTAAACCTGATATCTCAAAACCAAAGAAGCCCCAGATCCCAAATTTCAATGGCGTATTTCGTGTGCCGTGGAAAATAATGTTGCAATTGTTATATCAAATAATTAACCAGTTACTAACCAAAAAAATAAATACACAACACAATTCCCAGCCCTCCCACCACCTCCGAACAACCACCAAAGAGACAGATAAGAGAAAGAATGTAACACATATCACAGAAAATCAGAGAAATTTGGAAATGGAAAAAAGGAAAAAGCAAAAAAAGAAAAGACTCCTGAATCTCAGACTAAGCTACCAAACAATTCAACCAATATCTAACAAAATAACTTGGATCCTAGTAATGTATGTATGTGGGCCTTAAATCATAACTAGCCAGTACTCAAACAGAAATTGGTACCACTTAAATCTTAATCGATGATGATGCTTGAAGTTCATCCTTCCCTTGCACAATATGTAATGACACTGCAGCCACGACGGTAAGGATTGACCTGTTCAGATGTACCACAATTATAATAAGAACTGCCTCGTCGATCGCATGGAACTTTATCCCTCTCTAGGGCTCCATAGCTTATGCATCTTGTGGTTTCAGCTTCTTCTGTGTCCTCGTCACCCTCCTCGTCCTCCTCCTCGTCCTCCTCCTCTTCCTTAATGTTCAGGCAGTCCTCACCCGACAAGCCATCACACCGATCCGGTGGTGAAGCTACTTCTACTTCACCGGCGTTACGCCTCATGCTCGAGTATTGTGTTGACTCCACCACCATTGCTAAGGTCATGACAAGGAGAATAATTACTGAAATTATAATGATATTATTCGTCATGACCACATATGAGAGCTATGAATCGGGGGAAACTAACAAGATAGTTGGTGGGGGATGGCGATGGATGATGAAGCCTTGGTGAATACAGTTAGTGTAGCGATTTATGCCTTAACTAGCTAGAGTTGTAATTAATCAGTTCAACTGATCTAGTTATAAGCTTGTTTTATGCTTTGGTGTGACACCTGCAGTGTGATGCGCCCGGTTCTTACTCCTCCATTGAAAATGTTAATTGTATATACTTGAAGTCTTTAAGATTGGTTCAAACCATTCTGCAATGCATATATATTTATAGGCTCGTGAAACTAATTAACAACCGATAATTGCCATCTCTCATATTGCACATCATCATTGTTGTGCTTATCGTTTTACTACTTCACATATTGTTGAATACACGTATGTACCTTATATTTGCTTTTTCAATAATTTATCTTAGGAATACACTCTAAATATTTATCTATAATACACTTGTGGATGCAAATTTCTTCCTTCTTGTTCTTGGACGAAAATGCAGCTACAAAAACAATTAACACCTTAGGTCAAGGCCAAGAGCTTCACGCACCCACGATGAATTTTGTTGGGGGGGGGGGGGGGGGGAGGGGGGCGCTTTGGCCGAAGAACCTCCGATGCCAAAGTTAGAATTTTGAGGGAAAAGGGTTTGGAGAATTTATATAATTTTGCAAGAGGATTCAACTTAGGTTTTTGGAGAAATGAAGTGGTATTTATAGGGGTGTGGTCGGCCCCCTTTGGAGAGGTGGGAACTGGCCACATTTGGTGGTTTTTTGGGTGTAATTGCAAGATATCATGTCACCATAATATCTTGCAATCAATTAGAAAATTAATTAATTAATTAGAAAATAAAATCAATTAATTAATTTAGGTAATTAATCCTCTTTTGAATGAATATTTGAAGGTTACCTTGTGGGGAGGATTTGATGAGGATGGATGAAATAGGTTTTGAATAAATACCTATTTTGATCACTTTTGACCTTGATTGAGTCGTGATTGTCTGCTGCTCGCGCGTAGGAGTTCAAATGTGCCTCAAGGGTAATCTTGTCTTTTTAACCCAAAAATCCACGGGTCACCTCCATATTTTTCTTGGTTATTTTTGGTTCCACAAATGCTCCCACACCTGCTGGGCTGCTCGCAGGAAAAGGCAGCAGGTGTAGAGATCTTCTTGCTTTGGGAAACATAGGATTGCTTCCTGTTTTGATGTAGATTCCCCCTTTAATTGGAAATTAGATCCTTCTAGGAAAAGGGAATAAATTTCTCCCAAAGTATATTTAAGTCAACCTTAAGTGGATTATTAAATCAACTTTGGAGATCAATTTATTCTACCCCACGAGAGAGAGTGCTTAGAGGATTTTTGTTCCCCCTCCCCTATCAATCTTCTACTCTTGCCCGTGCAAAGGATCGTCATTTATTGCTTGCTTCGTCTTCTCACCGCTTCAAGGTAAGAAAAAATTAATTTTTCTTGTCTTCTTGATTTTTGGGAGCCTCGGGGCTTGAAATTTGGCTCGACGAGGGTAGAGGATGTGCAAAAGGTGGCTGGGAAGCCACAACTGGGTCTGGGTGCTGTAGCACCGTGATGTCATGCTTGGGCTGGTGCTTGGACCGCTGGTGATGGGCCAGGGGGCAAGGAACGGGCCTTTTTTTTAAGCTGGGCTTGGGCCCGTGCCTATGGGAGAAAAGAAGGAATGCCGATAGGCCTTTTGGGCCAGGAAGCAGTTGGACTAGGCCATGGGGCCTAGCATGGTTGCTGGGTTCCTACGGTTTAGGCCGCGACTTTGGGCTAGGGAGGCTTGGTGCTCCGGCTGCTGCCCTTTTTTTTTGAGGCTGGGCTCGAGCCCGTGCCTGTGGGAGGAGAGAGAATGGCCAAGTGCCCTATTGGGCTGTGGGGCCTGCTGTGCCGTGTCCTCCTTTTTTTTTTTTTTTTTTTTTTTTTTTTGAGGTAACAAATTTTCTTCGCGTCTTTGTAGAATTTCCTCAAGCATGTCTTCCTCGAGCCACAAGAATGATGATGGTGTGTCGCCATTGCATCGTCAAGGTGAGTCTTTGAGCAAGGTTGGCTACTTCAAGGCTGCTTACTTCAAAATTAGCTCCGATGATTTGTTTAAAGACTTCCTTGAGACATATAGGCACGTTATTTCATCGGGAGTGCGTGTGAGGCGTGTTAAGGATGGTAGTAGCTGTGAGCCGGGCAATGGGGCTTGGATAGCCATCAAGTTTCACCCCTACTACTTTGTGTTAGGGTTTACTTTTCCTATGCCGCGTTTCTTCTAGGAAGTGCTTTGCTTCATGAGATGTGCCCCCGTTCAATGTTCTCCGAATGCGATCCGTGTGATGGTGGGATTCCTCAATCTAAGCCAATTCTTTGACTTAGATCTAACCATCACCAAATTTTGGTAGTTCTTTGACATAGGCCACATCAAGGAAGTTGGGCAGCTGCGATTTTGCCATAGGCTCTTCGATCATTCAAGCAAGGGTGATCATGACTAGGCCAATGAGACTTTGGAGATAAGTGGAGAATGAGAGTCTGATTCTTCCCCCGAGCTGCGTGTTCCAATGGTCTTCATATCCAGTAAGTAGGCTACTTAATCTCTCAGCTGCTTTGTATTTGTGCTAAGTTGTTCTTTAATTTTCTGATTGTCTCCTGCTGCTTTTGCAGATTTAGAATTTGGTTTAACTCCTAAGACTTTTCCGGACATGAAGAAATTGCATGTTGCTTTGGGTATCCTTTCCGAGTACTGTGAGTGGCGTTGGCTGCTTAGTCCTTTTCGTTGGGAGAAAGGTGGGCCGTCTCCAAGAGAGGAGATAAAACAGATCAAGGCGGAGGCATTAGCTCGTGCGATCGCCGTTGTGGAGTCCGCTGTAAGTGAAGCTGGGAAAAAGAGACCTTCCCCACCTGCTCAAGAGACGCCGGCTAAGAAAAAGCCAAAAACTTGTACTGTTGCTCCCAAGGGTTCACCGGCTGCTTCCAAGCTTGTGGTTGACTTAACTTCTCCTAACGGTGAGAAAGATGAGGCTGTTAGATCCGTGTCGGTGACATCTGCTGTTCCAAATGTGGCTAGTTCGATTACTGATAGGATTGCCCGGCGTAGAAGTTCCTTTGTGCCTCAAGTGCCGAAATTTATGCCAAAACGTCTGTCTAGGGCTAAGTTTGGTTCACCTTTGGAGAGGCTTGCTACTATGAAGAGTGACAAGGTGCCTTTGCCAGCTAAAATGGTGCCAAAACCCATTCCCTCTGCTGCTGAGACCGATTCGTCTGCTGAGAAGAAGAAGACTGCTCGTGCGGGCAGTTGTGAGAAATCCACCAAGTATTTTTCTGGTGAAACTGCTGGATTTGTGCGCTCTTGAGACCATATCTACTCGAGGACATGAATATGTGTGCCAAGTTTGTTAATGGCATCAAGGAGGTTGTTAGCCCAAGTTTATTTACGAAACATACGACCGAATATAGGAGGACTGCTCTGCTGACTATGATGCAAAAAATGGCGATTCTAGTAGCCGAGTCTATGTTCCTTGATCAAGAGGATACCAAGGCTGCCAAGGAGGTGGTAAGAACCGTGGCAGCCGAAGCTTACTCCTCGATCGAGAAAGTCCAGAAGTTAGAATTTGAGCTTGTTGATTTGAAGACTAGGCTTGACGCGATCAAAGTAAAGTATAAAAGTGCATAGAAGGAGATCGGATGTTACATACCTCAGATTTAAAACGTTGAGCCTGCCGTCTTTAAGCTCCGCTCCGCTGCTTACGCAAAGGATGAAGAACTGATCGCTTCTTACAACCAGGTGATCCATTTCAAGAAGGTCATTGATAGGCTTGAGCCTCAAGTGTTGGAACTCCAAGGTGCTTTGAAGATCAATGACAGTATGAAGAAAGAAGTGGAGAAGCTGCAATAGGTCTGTGCTTGTCTGCTCAAGGAGAATGAGCAGTTGAAGGGTGAGAAGGTTGGGTTCGAGGCTTCACTTACTCAGAGTCAAGCTGATTTCTAGAAGCTGGGTTATGTAGACCATCTCTTTGGGCGGCTGTCTAACTTTGAGTTTTATGGTAAAGACTTCAAGACATTCTCTATTTCTCCAGAAGACTTGCTCGCCTTTACTTCTAAGGCTTCTATTGGTGAAGTAGTCAGAGAGGTTGGAGCCCAGGCTGGGGAAGCTAGAGGTGAAGCGCCGGATGGTGCTGCTGCTGAGAGTGTCGTGGCTGCTGAAGGTGTGGCAACCGAGTAGTTGTGGGATGTCCAAGCTGCTGAAGAGTAGTCTTCTAGGTTGCCTTTAGGATTTTCTTTGTTTTCCTTGTTACTTTTGCTTTGCTTGAACTCCTTTGGTCTTTTGCTAGTTGTTTATCAATTTTGCTAGAATTAATAAACTTATTGCCTTCGCTTTTCTCCATCTTCGCTTCTTCTGTTCATGCCTTAACCTTTAGACTTTATAGACCAATGGCAGGCGTGCTACTTTTCTATAAGCAAACAGGCTTGCGTAGCCTATACAGCCGTAGGTGTTGGTGTAGAACTTTGCAAAGTTGTTAGCCATAGGGTTGGTAGTCAGACGCCTTACTTACAGAAGCAGACAAGTCCATGTAACCACTAGGCTGTTAAACTTGGCTTTCTCCAATTTCGTAGGTTGCGTAGCAAGTATCGCAACACTTTAGGACTTGGTGTAGGTCGTTCCGAGCTTGGTAGTGGTAAAGCTTATCGACTATGTAGCATGTTGGTAGTGGATAAAGTTTCGTATATGCATGCTAGCTTGTTTAACCTTTGACAAGAATGTACGGTTGTATAAGTCTAGCATGACTTTACTACTCGAGAGGAAAGCCGTAGGCAGTCTTCCAAAAACTGTAGGCTACCTTAGTACACTCGGTAGCAGCTTTAAGGTTCCAAGGCAGCCGTCTATAGGGCATAGTGCGTTATGTGCCACCTCTATCTCTAGGGCCTGGTTCCCTACGGATTAGGCCAAGAGACCCAAAATCCTTCAGTTAGCTAAGCCTTGAAAAAGACCAATGTGGCTACTTCTAGGAATCCCGGCGCAAGCCATCACGCATCTAGTTATGCTAGGGTAGCCCGGCTCATCCACGTATGGATATTCAGAGTGTAGAGTTTATTCTCCTGCTTTGGAGAGCATACCTATATGGGTGTCGGGGAATTGGTTTACCCTCTCGCACTGGAGAATATGGTTGGTCCCTCGAGGGAGTGCAATTCCTGCGATGAGTCCTTAAGAATGATGTTGTTTTCTTTTGAAGTGCATGAGTGATCAGTTGTTGTAGACATATAATCGAGCCAAGTTGTAAACTAATTCCGATTTCCTCATTGAAAAATGAGTGAAATGAACGAAAACTTAGCTGTAAAGTAGAGACTGCATAACAACTGGATAATCCTCGGGTTCCGAGGTGGTACTCATTGAGCTGCTTGAGTTCTTCGGGCTTTGATGTAGCGAGAGGTCATATATGGTACTTCCTCAGATTGTAGGAGTTCCACTACTTTTCAATCTCTTTGTCATTTATGGTGGCAAGGGTGTAATTACCCTTACTGCCTACTCAGCTGATCTTGTACAGACCTTCCCAGATGAGATCCATCTTTTTAGAGCCTTCTCTGCGGACATTGATGAAGGCTTTTCTTAGGACTAGATCTCCGGGTTGGAACTGCCGGATCTTGGCCATTTTGTTGTAGATGAAAAGGAGCTGCTGTTGGTAGGCTGCAATGTAAATGATGGTCTGCTCACGTTTCTCCTCTGCCAGATCTAAGCTTGTGGCCATCTCCTTACTATTCTGCTCAATGCTTGGCAGTAGAGTGCTGATACTTGGCACAATGACATTGGGAAGTCTTTTGCCATTCGGAGGCCTGCTAGTAGAGCCTCGTACTCTACTTCGTTGTTGAACACTTTGAAGCTTAAAGTGATGGCCTGCTCGATCATGGAACTGTCTGGGGTGACAAGGACCATGCCTACTCATGAGTCTTTCTAGTTGGATGCGCCATCAATATGCAAATGCCAGAAATCTCTGTTGAAGGAAGCAAGCACAACTAAGGTGTGCTCGGTTGCTTTTGGGGAGTCATTGGGCTGCTCTGTTATGTCACCTAGGCTAGGCGAGAATTCTGCTATGAAGTACACCAAGGCTTGGCCTTTATCGCCGTGTGGGGTAAGAAAACTAAACCGTATTGGCCAAGTTTCAATGCCCATTTCATCACTTGTTGAGAATAGTCCAAACCATGTAGGATTGATCGTAGAGGATATTGAGTCATGACGATGACTGTATGAGCTTGAAAGTATGGTCTGAGCTTCCGAGCTGCAACAATTAGCGCCAAAATTAACTTTTCGATCTTTGGGTATCTTGTTTTTGCATCGAGAAAAGCTTTAGAAGTGTAGAATACCGACAGTTGAGCCCCCAGCTCTTCTCGTATGAAGGCACAGCTCACTACTACTTCAGAGACTGCCAAGTAGTTGTATAAGTTCTCTGCTGCTTCTGGCTTCGATAGTAAGGGAGGTGATGTAAGATACTTCTTCTGGTCTTGGAAAGCTTTTTCGCACTCATCATCCCATTTGTCTCGTTGTGCCCTCTTGATGGCCTTGAAAAAGGGCTTGCATCGATCGGTGAACTGTGAAAGAAGACGGTTGAGGGTGGCTGCTCTTCTAGTCAAGCTTTGGATCTCCTTCAAGGTGGTTGGAGATTTTATTTATAGGATCGCTCGGATTTGCTTGGGATGTGCTTCGATTCCTCGTAGGGTGACTAGGTACCCTAAGAATCTACCTGAAGATACTCCAAATGTGCATTTGGAGAGATTGAGTTTCATCTTGTACTTTCTAAGGATGTTGAAAGGTTCCGCCAGGTTGCCGATGTAGTCTGACCGCTGTTTGCCTTTCACCATGATGTTGTCAACGTAGACCTCCATGGTTACTCCAATTTGTTTCTTGAACATCATGTTTACTAACCTTTGGTAAGTAGCTCATTTGTTCTTGAGGCCAAAGGGCATGACCTTGTAGCAGTAGGTGCCTTGCTCGATCACGAACGTGGTTTTCTCTTTGTCGGGCTCGTATATGGCTATTTGGTTTTAGCTGGAGTAGATGTCCAAGAAACTGAGCAGCTGGTTGCCAGAAGTTAAATCTACTAATAGATCGATTCAGGGAAGTGGATAAGGATTATTTGGGCATGCTTTGTTGAGGTCGGTGTAGTATACGCAAACCCTCCATTTGCCTTTCTCTTTCGTCTTTACTAGCACGATGTTGGCATACCATGCTGAGAGTGCTACCTCTTCTATGAATTCGCCTTTAGTAGCTTGTCAATTTCCCTTTCAATGATCGTCACTCATTCGGCTGCAAAATGTCTTCTTTTTCGGGTGCAGCTTGTGGCAGGCTATCTCAAGATTGATGCCGGGCATGTCGAAAGGTGACCATGCAAAGATGTCACAATTTCCTCTAAGGAATGTCGTGAGTTCTTCTTTTTCGGCTGGGCTTAGACATGAGCCGATTATAGCCGTATTTTCTGGTTACTCGGGATCAAGAATGATGTTCTTGGCGTCCTCTTCAGGTTTCCATCCTATCTTGTCTGCTTGGGTACCATATTCTTGATTCGCTTGTTGTAATTACCATTTGGTAGCCTTTTCGTCCTTTCGGACCTCAGTAGCCTCTACGGGGGTAAAGGTCTTATTCTTTGATTCCTTTTATACTTGCAAAGTGATTCGTCAAGATGCGGCCTGGTCAGACTTGATTTCTTTGACTCCTCATCCCGGGATGCAGAATCAGATCTTTTGATACTTGACGGAAGTGACGGCATCCAACTTGATCAACCAAGGTCTCCCAAGAATCCCATTGTAGGGAGATGGGTCGCTTACGATCTTGAACGTCTGCTTTGAAACAACTGGCGATGTTTTCATGTCAAGTGGGATTTGGCCGATGACAGTCGAGGTGTGCCCGTTGAATCCGGTGAGTACCTCCGCCCAGCTTATGATTGTGCTTTCCAGGCCCATCTTTTGAATTACTGAGAGTTAAAATAGGTTGATTGCACTTCCATTGTCAACCATCATTCTGTTGGCTATAGTATGGGCTAGCACTACTATAATATACCCTATCACTGGCGAAGCAAAAACTGACAAGAAACCCAATTTCTGTCGGAAATTTAGCAAAAATCCGACATAAAACAATGCAATGTCGGATTGGAATAACGACACTAATGCTAGCGTCACAAAAGGGCTTCAATGTCGGTTTGTACGCTTAATCCGCCACTACGCAACGTCGGTTTAAAGCGACACTGATACTAACGTCGATTTAAAGCGACACTGACACTAACACTAACGTCGGTTTAAAGCGACACAAATTAGCAATTAAATTATAAAATATCCAATCTTACGTCGGTTTAAAGCGACGTGATGTTTTGACATGGTGGCGGTCATAACCGACGTCAACTAGCAGCTAACAAATAAAATACTCAATCTATTGTCGGTCCTAACCGACATTACCCAACATCTCGATAAATAAAATAATTATCATGCATTCCTACATAGATGGTAAATGAGATGCAAACTTCACAGATTCAATTTATTCAAGAATTCAACTGGGGTCTTTTGGGTGTAGAATTTCTTGTTAAATGTATTCTATTTCATATAAATAAGGAAGTACAAATAACACATATATAGGAGCCATTAAAGAACCGGTTACAAGATGAAGATAAAAAAACTAACAATTACATATAATACTAATGAGAGCTCCATGCTTGCATATAATACTAGCAGCTGCCATGATGCTTTCCTGTGCTTGCCTTTGTCGAAGACCACAGATTTTGTAGCTCCATACTGCCATATATAATACTAGCAACTCCATGCTGCCATGCTTGCCATCAGATCAGTGCTCCAATACTTTACTACTTCAACATTAGGGCTCTAATCTCTATAGATTAAACTCATGTTTTATACCTTTCAAAAATTATGGATCTGCGATTTCCAATGTCTTTGCTCTTCATATCCAACATGCATAAATACAGAAAAAACAATTAAAAACCAAGAAACAAAAAAAATATTTCAATTTAAGCATAAAACTAGTTAAAATACAAAATAGAAACTAAAATTAATAATCATAATAATTTAAAAATGAACCACCTTCAAGCTCTTCCCCCTCGAATTGGAGTTCCTCAGAATGTTGATCTTCAAACTGGTGATCCAAAGAAAATGGGGAAAGAGTTGATGAAATGGGGAAGGAGAAGAAGAAAGTCTGAAATTGGGGGAGAAATGAAAGCACGGTAGAAATGGGAAAGAGAGGGGTTTAAATATGGGTACTTAGTTTGCGTCGGTTAAAACCGACGCAAACTTCTGACACTTTTTGAAATTCACATAGCGTCGCTTTAATGAAACTAGCGTCGGTTTAAACCGACACCAACTTCTGACACACTTTTTGAAATTCACATAGCGTCGCTTTAATGAAACTCGCGTCGCTTTAATGAAACTAGCGTCGGTTTTAATCGACACCAACTTCTGACACATTTTTTGAAATTCACATAGCGTCGCTTTAATGACACTAGCGTCGGTTAAAACCGACACTAAGTCTCTCCATCCATTTCCTCATGCAAACAAGTGGGAAATTTCCCGCTTAATATTTCAAATACTATATTTTTATATATATTAATTTTATAATTTTATAACCCTAAAAAATACTATAATAATTATATATATTAATGTAACAATTTTATACCCCTAAAAAGTATAATAATTATATATATATATATATATATATATATATATTAAATTAAATTTTAAAAATTGGTGACCATTGGATCAGCTTAAATATACATACCATTCAATTTATTAAGTGTTATACATACCATTGGATACGAATTCTACAAAACTAATTTCAACGATCCAACCGTCAAACTTGTTTGTATATGCTTCGAGATCACATCAGCAAAAAATCACAAAAAACAAACATTCATAGATCAATTAATGAGACAAAACTTTTCGACGGTTATAAAACGAAAAATCACAATTTAATGGTTATTTTAACTCCGATTTTGATTATTTTTTATAGCTACACTCCTTGATCCTATATGAATACAATGAATGAATTCGATCTTCAATTTAAAATATTTACATTAGTGGATACCACACAAATCTTATGTTATTCTTAATGAAAGTATAAATAAACTCTCAAGTGTTAATGAATCTATCGTTTTGATGGGATACGCATTCTCCGAAACTAATTTCAACGATCCAGCCATCAAAATTGTTTATATATGCTTCAAGATTACATACGCCAAAAATCGCAAAAAACAAACATTCAGAGATCAAGTAACGGGACAAAACTTTTCAACGGTTATAAACGAAAAATCATGATTTAACGGTGATTTTAACTCTGATTTTGATGATTTTTTAACAGCTACACTCCTTGACCCTATATGAATACAATGAATGAGCTCGATCTTAAATTTAAAATATTTACCCTAGTGGATACCACAAATTCTTATGTTATACTTAATGAAAATATAAATAAACTCTAAGTGTTAGTGAATCTATCATTTTGATGGGATACGCATTCTACGAAACTAATTTCAACGATCCAGCCATCAAACTTATTTATATATGCTTCGAGATTGCATACGCCAAAAATTGCAAAAAAACAAACATTCAGAGATCAAGTAAGGAGACAACTTTTTGACGGTTATAAATGAAAAATCACGATTTAACGGTTATTTTAACTCCGATTTTGATTATTTTTTACAGCTACACTCCTATATCTTATAGGAATACAATGAACTAATTTGATTGTCAATTTAAAATATTTACAGAAGTGGATACCACAAAATCTTATGTCATGAAGGTTTAAACTTTTGAGAAAGGCTTCACAACAGGATTCAGGCAAACAATCCCCTTCAGGAAACATTCTTTTAATTAACTCCAGTAAAGTGGTGAAGATCTCGTCTGGCATTCCCGCTAAACACTTGATCTGATACAGTCTTACAACTGCTTCCAATTTCTTAAACTCCTTACAACCTGGCCACAAATCTTGATCCCCTTCTTCAAGCAACCTAAAAAAAGTCTCCATTTCGGGGTATCATCAACCAACTCTTGTCCATGTTTTACCACTTTACGAGGGCAAAATATTACATTGACACTAAGATGCCTACAATCTTTCAATCCCTATCATGTAGGCATAACTATTAGAATTTTCAATTTCTATCTTTCAACCCTCGAACTCTACCACGATTGCAATTTTTTAATTTTCAACACCTATTATAGTAAAAACAAATTAAAATAACAACAAAAAGTTATCAAAATTATGCTCATCTAATCTATTCTAGTAAATGACAACCAAAAGTTATCAAAAAAAAAAAAACAAAAACATATTAAAATAACAACAAATTAAAATAACAATTAGAGTGCAAAACAAATTAATTTAACATAATATATTCTTATATTACTAAATATTACAAGTTCAAGTTATATTTAATATTGTTAATTTAACATAAATGCTTATAAATATTATTCATTTCCATTTTCTCATAACAATTCATGTGAAAAAAATTAATTAATTTGACTAAATATTTATTAATTTAACAAAAATAGTAGAAATTTATCTAAGTACTTAAATTAGAATTTTTTAAATAAATAAACTTGTGTATCATACAATTTAAAAATTAAAGAATTTAGTGATAAAAACCTGAATTATGGAAGAATTCCGTCATCGATCAATTCTTTATGTACTCAACTAGCTCAAATGAATTCCCTACAAAAAATAAATTGTAAATAAAAATTAAACATAAGAGGAGAAAATAAAAATATTACAAGTAAGAAAAACTTACTGCTCTGAAGAAGGAATAAATGAAGTTGTTAGAACAATTAAGAAAGATGCAAGAGAGAACACACGGGAGGGGTTTGTCAATTGGAAGAACGAATAAGAAAAATGCAAGAAAGGAAGAAGAAAACACGGGGGAGAGTAATCAATCTGTCGCTTAAAACCGACAGTGGGTTTTAAAAATATTTAAAAAAACTAATTTAAAGTGACATTGGGTTTCAAAATATTTAAAAAAATTATTTAGTGTCGGTTATAAGCGACACTCATATTTTATGTCGCTTAAAAGCGACACTGTTTTACTTAAAGCGACACTAGTATTTAAAAATTATTAAAATGTATGTCGGTTTTAAAGCGACTTTAAATGTTTACGTCGGTGTAAAAGCGACATTAAATGTTTATGACGTTTATAAGCGACAGTAAATCCGACGTCATGTTCAATAAGTGTCGCAACTGTCTAGTCCGCCACTATATTATATTAAACCGACACCATCTACTGACACTATAAGGCCTTTTTGTAGTAGTGTAGTTGGACAGATACTACTAAAGCATCGTCGTGCTGAAAGTCAATGCCTTCGGCATCCTGCTCGGCAAAGCCAACGATGGGTCTAGGTTGGATTTTGACTGCCTGGACCTGTGAGACTAGTAGAGCCTGCTGGATCTTCCTCTTTTTGGAGTTTTTGGTGGCCCTCAAGTGCTCAGATTCAGCGAATATGTCATTGATTTGAATCGTCTTGGTTGGTGGCTCTTCGTCGGCGTCTGTGTTCCTTCTAGGCTATGCAGCTGGCTTGTCCAAGTACATGTCGACCTTGCCTTCTTTCACGAGCTTCTCCATGTAGTTATTCCAAGTTAAGCAGTTGTCGATTGTGTGATCGGGACCTCGATGGAGTGCGCAATACTTGGTGTGATCCAACTTGGAAGTGTCTCCCTTCGATTGTTTTGGCAGTTTAAACCATGGCTCATTCTTGGTGTCGTGAAGGATTTAATGGATCGGGATTGAGAACTTAGAGTAGGTCTTGGTCATCGGGCCTTCCTTGGTCGTGGGTCGGTCCCTACGCTTAGCCTCCTGCCTGCTTTTGTTACACTGCTTCCGGTCCTCCTTCTTTTGAGCCACTGCCGACTCTTTTCGAGGCTGCTCAGGTGCCTTGTCTTCTCGCCAAGCCTTGTCCCAAAGTGCATGCTTATCTACCAGAGCGAAAGAGTCTGCCAGAGTTAAATCTTCTTTCATGATCAATTCTCTGAACATTGGTTGGTCTGCTGGGAGTCCTTTTTGGAAGGCTGCACTTGCTATTGAGTCGTCGCATTCGACTATCTTTGCCTTTTCTACTTTGAACCTCTTTACGTAGTCGCGGAGCAACTCCTTTGGGTTCTTCTTCACATTGAACAAATGGTCATACTTTTTCTTGATTGAGCGGTAGGATGAGTATTCTTTGGTGTGGAACCAATCTTCCGCCTCGCCTTGCAAAGTGGTGGCGAATATCTTGCACATAAGAGCATCGTTGTTCCGGTAAAAGACCATTGTGATTCGGTAATGCTTCAAGTGCCTCCATGGATCTTCATCTCCTTTGAAAAATGTGAAATGTGGCATGTTAAACTTGCGTGGAGGCTCTGCCTGCTCGATCTCGTTCGTGAACGGTAACCTGCTCATGTTGGTCATGTCCCATAGTAGTGCTTCATCAGCGATTTTATTACGTTGGAAATCATGCAATCGCTTGTTTAAGAGTCTCTCTACCTCTTCCTGAATCTGCTTTTGTTGGGGTAGCGGAGCTCTTGGCTGCCCCCGATCTTAACCTACTGATCTAGGTTGCTCTTCTACGTACTCGGCTCGTCTATGCCGCGGCTGCATTGCATATGGTTCGTTCCTAGCAAGTGAGGGAATTCTTTGCAGGCTGCTGGTTAAGCTTGAGCCAGACTGAGTAACTGCTTCTTTCTGTCCTTTGTGTTGCCTACTCTGATGTGAGGTAGATGATGCTCCTAGTGAGCCTAGCCGCGAATGAACACTTCGCCTGGAAAGTTGCTCATGTTGACTATCGGAATATGGCTCCAATCGTGAATGTATCATCGTCTGTGGGCCTAGTCGAGAGTGCACGTTACTCCGTGCGCTAAAATAGGATTATATGCTATCTCGAGGGCCCAATCGGGAGTGTACACTGCCCAAATGCTCGGTTCGTGGCTGGTCGAGTGGCTGCTTGCCGGGACGCTGCTGGAAATGTTCCTCGTCTGCCTTTGTCCTACTTCAGGACACCTAGTTTGGGGCACGTTGCATCTTGATGTGCTGCAAAAGCTGATTCACCAAGGTCGTCTACTGTGTGAGGGCGTTCGTCAACTCTATAACTTGTCGAGACAAGTGTTATTCTTCATTTGGGTTAGAAGAGCTCGAAATGAACGCATCTCCTTAAGCAGTGGAAGTGTGGTAGACTCCGGGCATGAGATTTGAGTTGGGAAATGTCAAATCTGCGAAGAAATGTGGTGAAAATACTTCTGGTTCAATTGTAGGCCCAAAAATTTGAAGCCGAGATGGTTGAACTAATCTTGGACCGATTTGGGCTGCTTGGAAGGCCACGGGAGCAGGCTGGGCCATGGGAGTGGGCTGCTCGGCATGTGGCGTACACGGGTGCGAGGCTAAGGCTCGGCTCAGCAACGCGTTGGGCTAGCGTTTGGTTTGGGCAACTCGGTTAGGGCTTGGGCCCTTGAAGGTTAAAGTGGCATGGCTTGGGCCGTGGCCTTGGCGCCGTGGGTTTTGCCGAGGGTGGCCACCATAGTGGTTGCTATGGTGGTGCTCCGTGGGGGTGGTGCCACTCCACTCGTCGTTGTGTTGAGCCTTGTAGATTGTCGTGGTCCTAATTCTTGAACATTGGAATTTTGTTCCTCAAGGTTTCCAAATCTGTTGCCATTGTACTTTTCTTTTATGTTTTATCGAAGAATTTGTAGAAATAACAATTCCAAGAATAAGAACGTACGAAAAATCTACCAATGAACAAGAAAACGAAAAACCTTGAATGCGAGAGTGTTCTACGAGTGTGTGACTCAAACTCTCAATGAAAGCACCAATTTGTGGATGCAAATTTCTTCCTTTTTGTTCTTGGACAAAAATGCACCTGCAAAAGCAATTAACACCTTAGGTCAAGGCCAAGAGTTTTGAGGGAAAAGTGTTGGAGAATTTAGAGAATTTTGCAAGAGGATTCAACTTAGGTTTTTGGAGAAATGAAGTGGTATTTATAGGTGTGTGGCCAGCCCCCTTTGGAGAGGTGAGAACCGGCCACATTTGGTGGTTTTTTAGGTGTAATTGCAAGATATTATGTCACCATAATATCTTGCAATCAATTAAGAAATTAATTAGAAAATTAATTAATTAATTAGAAAATTAATTAATTAATTAGAAAACCAATTAATTAATTAAGGTAATTAATCCTATTTTGAATGAATATTTGAAGGTTACCTTGTGGGGAGGATTTGATGAGGATGGATGAAATTGGTTTTGAATAAATACCTATTTTGATCATTTTTTACCTTGATTGAGTCGTGAATGTCCGTTGCTCGCGCGTAGGAGTTCCGATGTGCCTTGAGGGTAATCTTGTCTTTTTACCCAAAAATCCACGTGTCACCTCCATATTTTTCTTGATTATTTTTTGTTCCACAACACTCACACTCCACACTCTCAACATATTTTCTGAGTACACCCACACTCTAACATCTTAAAATATTTTCTTGGGCCCACCCCTTTTCCGGCAAGAACCAGCCATAAGTATTATTATTCTTCTTCTTCCACATATTGTTGAATGGTTAACATTGTATAATACAGTCATAGGCATGCTGATGTCGTTGAAATCATTAAAACAATAAAAAGTGCAAAGTCTTACCTCATGTGGAGCTTCTAAAACGTAGATTTTATGTTCCATTCGCAAAAATAATTTTTTTTTCAATCAATGTGTTTGTAGTTTCATTAGTTAAGGTTTGTTCTACAATGAAGAATGATAATGGTTTTGAGAGTTGAAGAAGATAAAAGGCAATGTTAGGGAGACCAAATTTCTAAATCAAATTTTGTAAACCAAATGATGTGGACATTGATGATTGAATTATTAAGTGTTGATTAATGTGCTTATTTCCTATTGGTGGTTTGCATATTAAGGAATGTAAGTCAGTTAGTATTAATTTTTAATGTGAAGTGTATTCAACATTAAGTGAGGTGCTAATAAAAAAATTTGTAAAACACTTTGATAGTGTACACTGCACTCTACACGAATTGTTGGCGCTACTTCGGCCACTCGTTGGCAACTGGAGTTTTTTGGTTATTTGAAAGAATTGAATACTGGATGGTGAACCTATTCTAGCTAATCCTATTCAGATGTTTTACTACGACAAAATTGGTCTTTTGCGACGCACAAAGAACGCCGTAAACGGTTATTCACAGTGTGAACCCCCAAGCAGTAAAAGCCCTTGTCGTAAAAGATGTTTTGTCAAATACGACATTCTCTAGTAGCCGTGAATGTTTTAAGCAAAACACGTAATAAATGCTCTTTAAAACGTGCCTTGTGCGCCTTAATTGGTATTAGATACATCATTAATGAAGTGTCGTAATACTGCGAAAACAATTAGGCATACCTGTGTGCCATAATTTATATTTGATACGACATTTATTGAGTATCGTAATGCTGTGAAAGCAATTACAACATACGTCGTACATCGTAAACGAAGACTAGCATCAACAATTACTGCTGATTCTACATACAGTAATTTACATTTATTTTAATTTTAATTTTTAATTAATATATATATAAATATATATATATATATATATATATATATATAAATATATATATATATATATAAAAGAATCGACAAAATTACACATTTACTAATTTACTATAATACAATAATTTCATAAATAATCATATTGTCAAAATGTATTACAAGTTGAACAAAGCTAAGGTCAATATCAAACTACACATGAAATACCAAATAGGCCTCTAATAAAAAAGAAATCTGTCACTTGAAAGACTTCACTTTTCCTTGAACACCTCCAAACGAAGTCCTTTGAGAGGGAAATATTGCTCCTAATGCTTGAACCACACTAATTGCTATCTCTATCTGCATAGACATAAGCATATGGAGCAAAAGAAATCTATAGTACCGCTATATGTAGAACTACACATTTAATCTCAAGTAAGAAAAGTGATACTGAAAGAAAACCTAATCATTGTCATACAAACCTAAATCCCAAATTATGCCTTCACAGTTTTATTGTTTTACACTCATACATGTATCAAATGACTAAAATATACACAAATTATGCCTTTATAGTTTTACTGTTTCCTATAACCTGCATAAAAATCATATGCTTGCGAGTAGATAAATTTATGAGTCTCTAACATTTCATGCATGAAGAATTGATGCGGCAAGTAGAAAATTGGATATTCGATATGTGGATATGCTTATCAATTATGATATCCCCAAAAACTCTAAGGTAAGACTCACTGTTTTTTGACCTAATGGCTTGCTGTTATCAATTTACAGCAAAGTTAGCCATTTATCTAGTTTTTGAGTCTTAATATATTACAAATTCAACATCAACAGAAGCACCAACAAATTTCAATTTTTTTTCATTTCTTTTTTAACATTTTCTTCAATCCAATCAACTTTCTTGGGAACTAAAACAAAAGGAGAGCAAGAGAGAGTTCCCAACCTGTCTCAACTTCGTCTTTGAAAACTAGGCCCTGGGAACGGATAGAGTGCCCAACCAAGATACTCTAGCTAGTCAAAGGAGATGGATTCGGATGGTCAGTTAAGAGCTAGTCAAAACAAAATGTTAACTTAGAAATTGATAAAGACTTGAGTACTAATAAAATTAAGTATAAACTTTTCCACTCATTACCGCCGCATTTGCAACCTCTTCGTTTAAAAACTCACCAAAGACTTGAATGCTACCTGAAAAATAGTAAAAAGAAATATAATAAATAAGTGAATATAAATCATACCAAGGGAACTCAATCAAATTATCATTTTTATCCAATAGTACAAACTAAACAAAGTACTATACTACTACTATAACAGACTCACAGAGTACTAGGATAAGCAACAAAGTCAATAATTTAAGTACTAGGCTATGCCCCAGTGTTATTCTACTACTACTAATACAACATACTCACAGATTATTTGGATTTTCAAAACAGATTATTTGGATTGCAGTATCACTGTAAGTCTGTAACATCTCCATCTCCTTTGCAAAAGTAGAACCTTGCTGAGTACCCCATGTGACCTGGAGGTCCGGGACATGCATACAAAGAAACCCAATTCACTTTGCAATCCCAACCAAATCACAGAGAGAGAGAGAGAGAGTGCAAAATTAACAAATCCCCAACACCATAATTAAAACTCTTCAAAATTCTGAAACTTGCAGAGTATAAAACCTATATCCAAATCTGAAACTTGCAGGGCATAAAACCTAATTCTCAAATCTGGAAGTTACGGTTATCACTTAAGTTACCAAGTATGTTGATAAAGTGAGATTAAGATGAAAGTATTGAAAGCAGAACAACCCAAAAACTTGCACAGTATAAAACCTATACCGGCAATATCTTGGTTTAAAAACACAAACAAGAGAATTACCCTTAAAAAAAATCATGACCAACCTGCAAACAACACAATCACAACAACAAATTACTTTGGAAATAAAGGGCTCGTTTGGATGTGCTTTTAAAATGATTGAAAGTGCTTTTGGTGAAAATGTTTTTGTTACCAATCCTTAGTAAAAATCCAAGTAGATCCTGGAAAAGCACTTTAAGTGCTTCCTGCAAGAAGCACATATCTAGTGCTTCTTCCAAAAAGCACTTAAAGTGCTTTTGGAACTCAAAATTAATTTAACCAAAAGCGCTTTCAAACATTTTAAAAGCACATCCAAACGAGCCCAAAAACATTAGTGTGCTTAATACAAAAAATAAGCAACAGAGGCATAAGGAAGTTCTAAATCAGTCTACCATTTTAGCATGCAGATAAAGTTTCAAAAATTAAAATTATACCCTGCACTGGATCTCATACAACCAAAACGAAACCAACTTTGGTATTACAAAGGTGGTTGTGCTCTTACGAAACAACCCAATTGATATATTCACTTGAGGTAATGGCCTCCAGCCAATAGAAGAACAGAAAAAACACATTGGATGAATTTTGAGCTAGTCATATGGTCACTAGTTAGAAGTCTGACATAAAGATCAGTGCAAAATCATAATAATCAAACAATGACATAAGCTTTCAACTATTTTGTATCTAACTTAAAAGGAAGTAAAAGCCAATGCTTAAATAGAACTGAGTAGCTGAAAATATATATAGGAGAAAGATATATGTGTTTCTTAAATCCTTCTTTATATAGTTTTTCATGGTTTTCTAGGACTCCAACTAATAACACCAATAAACAGAAAAGGCATCGCTTAACACTAATAATTAGAAGAAAGAAAATCATTTATGATGGGGGAAATCATTCTACTTGGCCAAGAGACCATTTTCAATCTTTTTCAAATGCATAGCACTTAAAAGAATTATGGTTCAAATTTCACAGCAATTCAAATCCAAATCAAGCAACTTTCCTTTTCAATAAATGGTATCAACAACGACTCAAAATTTTTTACCCTCAATCACCATGAAAACCAATAAGCCCAGAAAAAAAAAAATACCAACCTGCAAGTTCATAACAAACAAAAAACTGAAATACAAAGACCAAATAAAACAACTTATTAAAGCCTCCATATGTACAAATAAATCATTTGAATAATCCCCAATGATTACCCAGAATAAAATAGCCAGGGACAAATACATATAATCTAAAAAATAAAAACCAAAATAATCTCATCTCTCGCACCACTAGAGCACACGCTAAGGGCTTTGTCCATTAAGTTTTTGTTTGTATGCTATTTTTAGCAACATTTTTGTGTAATTTTAACAATATTTTAAGTAGAGTGATATCGTCAGTGGGTTAAATAGATAGTTCTTAAGAGTGAGAAATCAGTAGGAGTCGAACATTCACCATAGTGCATAGGCATGATCGTTTTAGTCACTGCAGTAAAGCACCATTTGCAGTATTTAAAATATAGAGTAGGCATATTTTGACGCATGCATATGTTATCATCAATGATCTTGTATGAAAACTTGTATGGACACTAATGTATTGTCACTTAATACTACGTACAATTTGGTGATATTTCACTTTACTTGTAAGTGATACATCTTATGCAGGGCTGGCCCTAAGAATTTGGGGGCCTTAGGCGAGCCTTCGAAGTGGAGCCCTAGAGTTCTCTAGCCCCCGACCCTTTGTACATTGATATGCATAAAAAAGAATTTGCTAAATACATGAAAAAATTTATTTCTACATCAAATATCATTAAAAATTAATATCAAAAGGAGAAAGATGTATAAACATTACTTAAATATTACACGTCTCGCGTTTTTTGACGCAAATGTACTATGTTTATATAATACAACTTTTCAACCAATTCATTTTCGATTGATAAAATAGCAAACTCATTCAATCTTTCTTGTGACATAGTTTATCGAAGATAAAATTTGTTCTTTAATTTTGAAAAACTTCTTTCTCAAAGGCAACTATAACTAGTATAGTTAAAAAAAATTCTATAAGCAACCATTGCCTAATTGATTCCTTAGTTCGGTAAAGTTTCTCTCAAGATTCTTAGCTTTATAAATAATTTTTTCCCCTCAATCAGGTTTGCTGTTTTTTATTCCATTAATGATGTAAAACAAATAATCTTACAAATGTTGAGTTAAAATCCAATGGCTACAATTATTATAACTTTTAGATGGACTCCCTGTTTGTAGCCGTTGGATCAAAATCTAACAGCCCATGTTAATGAGTCATGAGGATCCCCACCATGTGCTCAGGAGGGGATCCAATTCCCTGTTATATTCAACACAAAGGCTCAAAGTTTACACTAAGGGGAGAGGGAGTTCGGCTAAGCTACATAATGGGCAACCTAATTTGTTATCGAATTCGCCATCCACGAGATTCGAACATAAGACCTCTCACTTCCAAATAAAGAGGAATACCACCAAACCAACTTTTTCTCATTTGAACAGACACAAAGTTTGTAATATATATATGGGCTCCTCTGAGTAGGGGCCCTAGGTGGCCGCCTACTCCAGCTACAAGGACGGCCCTGATCTTATCTACAACACTAGTAAATGGCCGGTTCGCTACCAATTTATTTCTCCACCCTTTAGTGTATATATATCATAATAATAAAAAATGGTTCTACCAGCATAGCATTACAGTTTCGATCAATTCTTGTTCATCATGGTGAATGTCTCATTTCAACTTTTAATAACGAATTAAATACCTAATTATGACTTGCTCATTATAGACATTAACCCAAATTAACAACCCCGGGTTTCGTTGTCCCGAACAAACCATAAAAAATTAGCATTTTTTTTAATACAAAAGTTATAGAAATGGCTATCAATAATTGGCGTTAGCCGACTCTAATTATAGGTTATGGTATTAAATCATAAATTTTAATGCATTTCCCAGTAGCTTTGACCTCGTAATATAGCGACAATTAATCACAAAATTAAAAGTAATTAAGCGCTATTATCTTGGTTTATCATACGTTAAAACTTGAAATGGAGCCGATTTGCAAAAAGAAAAAAGAAAAAAGAAAACGAAGCAATCAAGAATCAAGAAAATAAGCCTTTCAAGGACAATGAATTTTAAAACTTTTGATGACCGTTGGATCTCTTGCATGTCGCCATGTGTAGACCCTGAGAGGAGAGGTTACAAATAGCTGGTTGAAACGGCTGGCGGCAGAATTTATAACACGTATCATGTAATCCCTTCACCATTTTGCATGCTCGGCAACGGTCACATCCTCCTCAGTCGCTCTATATATGCTCTCACATATTAGGAATACCCAACAGTACTCAGTTCTCACCAATCCCATCTCTATTTCTCTCTATAGGCTGTATTTTTCTGGAGGGCTTTTGTGAGTTCAGTTAATTAGTCTGTTCATCTGTTCAGCTGCAGAAAATGGGGTCTGAGAGACTATTTTTGAGCATTTTTCTTGTTATTTTGGTGGCAGCATTGGCAAGTAACTCTTCTCAAGCTTATAAGTTCCCTGTGGGTGGCAAAGATGGTTGGGTTTTAAACCCCTCCGAGAGCTTCAACCACTGGGCGGAAAGGCATAGGTTTCAGGTCAATGATACACTTCGTGAGTCTCTTTCTCCCTTATAATTATATCATGGATTTACGTAAGAATACCCACATATATATATAAATACACACACACACCATATATATAAATTGAGCTTGTTTTCTTTCGTCGTTGTGGTGAATGCATATATGCAGTTTTCAAGTACAAAAAAGGGTCAAATTCTGTGTTGGTGGTAGCAAAAGAGGATTACAACTCATGCAACACAAAAAATCCAAAACAGTGTTTAACAGGTGGGGACCCAGTCTTCAAGTTCAACCGATCGGGGCCATTTTTCTTCATCAGCGGCAATGCTGAAAATTGCCAAAAGGGTCAGAAGCTCATAGTAGTGGTTTTGGCCGTCAGAAACAAAACCCAACACCATACGGATTCTCCTTCTCCATCACCAGTAATTACTGATCCGCCTGCTGTCTCTCCGTCTCCGGTGGCTTTGGAACCAAATGCACCAGTACAGCCTCCGCAGCAGAATTCTGCACCAGGATCAGACGTTGCGTTAAAGGTTTTCATATGTATAATTAGTATTGTTGTGAGTACTCTTGTTCTGGGTGACTTTGTGGCTTGAGAAACAAATTAGAGGGCTTAATTGTGTTTGTGGACAAGTTAATGTTTTTTTACTGGTTTGATTTTGAAATTTATTTGCAAGTCTCTCGAATTTAATATTCGAGTGGATAAATTTTCTGTCAGTAATCTCTCTCTCTCTCTCTCTCTCTCTCTTAAATTTCTGGTTAATGATTATAAACTACTATCAGATTATTACTTGAGTATGGATTCTTTTGAGAGCAACATGACAAATTTATCGAAACATTTTAAGGTAGAAAATTGTTTTTCTTTAGTGAAATAATGTGACTTTTAAAATGAAACTAAAATGCTTCCACCTTTTTTTTCAAAGCAAACAGCATAAGTTAAACTAATTTATTACGGGAGGTGATTTTTATACATTGCTTTTAGCTTTTTAAATACTCGTCTTCATTTTTGCTGGTTTGCATAAACGAACACAACAACAAAATTAAAACAAAAGTGTGTTAAAAGCTAAAACGGGTGTGTATTTATCATCTTCTTTTTTTACTTTCCAATAGGGTTTAGGGTGTTATATTAAAAAGTTAAACTAAAGGGTTATATTCTCTTTTCCTTATATCGGGTTGAAAGTTCCGGCAATGTTTTTATCGATGCCAAGTGAGCACATTATTCTCAGGATGTACGTATTCCTTGTTTGTTTAATGAATGTCATACTTTGTTTCAAAAAAAAAAAAAAAAAAAAAAGGGTTATATTTTCTTCCAAAAAAAAAAAAAAAAAACTAAGGGGTTATATTAAAAAAATTAGTTTTCTTTTTTAGAATTATGGGCACCAGCCTTATTTCTCCACCCATTGTTTATTGTTAATTTTAAACATGTTAAACCTTTTGCTATTAGGCCATCACCTTTTATTCTTTTGTTTTTGTGTTAATTTTTTTTTTAATTATGAAAATTAGAACGATGTTAACTTTAATTTTTTTTGTGTTAAAAAAAATTGAAAATAGAAGGAACAAAAACAAGAGCCCAGCAAGTTGAAACCACCGCACACAACACCCACCAAGTTGAAACCATTATTTTCCTCATCTATTATGTCAATTCATCTCCAATCAATTCCCACTCTTCATCAAACATTACAATTACCTTAAGAAACCGTACTCTTTTACTCTTTCTCTCATATCCAGTAATAGTTTCGGCAACCCGCGTGGAACTGAGCCCAATTCATCTAATTCACACGGTTTTGATACCCCTCCTCTTCGATTAATCCTCTACTTGAGTTGTAATTTCAGAGAGCAACTACGATGTCGATTGAGGTTGCCGCTCATTCTCGTAGTGTTGATAAAATTAGAGACCAAGTTTGCTGCTAATGAGAAGGGGGTTGTTTGCCGTTGAGTGGGAGTGGGGGTCGGGTGGGTGGATGTGTGTGGTGGTGGCTATTTTCTTTGTAACGGATAGTTTAGGAATATCCATGGGTGGGAAAAAAGTGTTCTTCCTTTTTTACTTTTTGAGAGGGGTGAGAAAATAAGGTGGACTGAAGAAATGGAGTTGTAGGGTGGGTCTAGTACCTCTCATTATAAATAACTAGCAAGACTTGAACAATTAATGTTGGAGGTAAATCCAGGCATGTTAATTTAGCTCCGGCGTCAACATCGCTATGAGTTCCTTATTAGCTACGGCACTGGTTGCTGTGAGTTCCTTGTCCCCCATGCCAGGTGAAGCTTTCATTCTATTTCCCTCTCCCTATGGACCCCGAGGAGGAGGTGATGGATTGCCTCAATATAACTTCTGAGGATAGTCTCGATTTGGAAGAAAGATTTGACAACAACATCCACTTAGTGGGAAGACTAATTGCTGACAACGAACCATCCCAAACGATGGTAAAAGAAGTGCTTCGTTCAGCGTGGAACAAGATGAGGGTGGTCAGAGTCCAATGGGCCAAGGAAAATGTGTATGCCGTCACAGTTGGAGAAGAAGATGTGGCAAGACAGATACTGGAAGGAAACCCTTGGTTCATCAGGGACTACACTTTCTCAGTAAAACTATGGCCATCATTTCATTCACTGGATGACATTGAAGCAGACTCTGTAATTTTTTTGGAACCAAGCACATGGGATACCAAGGAATTTTTGTACTATGAAGAATGCCAAAAGTCTTGGGGCCAAGATTGGGGCTGTTCTTGAGGTTGAAGACCCCATGAAAGCTGGGTTTAGGGGATTCCTGCGACTTAGAGTGGATCTCGATGCCAAGACCTTTACTTACCTGTTTCTCGGTCCCTTGTCCGAGGGTGGGATCCTACATAATCCGTCTCAAATATAAGGGACTAAGAATCTTCTGTTATCACTGTGGTAGACTCGGCCACTCAAGGGGTTGCTCCTGCCCTGCACCACCATCCTCAACTGGCAAAGGTCGTTATACAACAGCACTCCGGGCTGACCCTCTATCTAGGGTTAATTCTCTGCTTTTCCCACCAAGGAAGACGACCATGGGGACCGAA
Organism: Heteromeles arbutifolia; assembly: GCA_024362995.1. Classification (NCBI taxonomy): domain Eukaryota; kingdom Viridiplantae; phylum Streptophyta; class Magnoliopsida; order Rosales; family Rosaceae; genus Heteromeles; species Heteromeles arbutifolia. The sequence continues at coordinate 27,923,388 of JANCRC010000012.1, read as the reverse complement.
GCTAATGACGGCCACTGGTGACGTAAATAGGATGAAGGTGATGGAGGTTTCTATGGGTTACTGGATACGGAAATGGATATTCTGGCAAATAGGTATGCAGCTGATCGGAGGAGGAAGAAACAGGCTAACACACCTAGCACACAACCTGCCACGGGGCAATAATACGCTGAATATTCTGGTATGACCAGAGGTCTGGTCTTCCACATCCATCAGAAACGGACATGACAGCTTGAGGGGACAAGTCGTGATGCAAAACGTCACCCTACCACACGATTGTACATACAGCCAGATTATGCTCACAAGTGGCACCTATATAGCTATGGTACCCAGTTTATAAATGGCACACTAACAATTGCTGTTAATGGGCTTTCCCTAGAAAAAGACTGGTGTGACCTGAAACGAATCCCACATTGGGCTTTGCAAAATGTGGGGGGTCCTTCTTCAAGTGGCTGAGAAGGTACGGGCAAAGCCAACGGTATTCTCAGTGATAGATTGTTTCCCACCAAACACTAATAGGGCTGAAGTAGATGAACACAATATCCGAGAGGCGACCCAATTCCTGAAGGCTACAATTGAAGGAAAGTATTGTGATGCGGCAATGTTTGTGGGCTCAGATTCTAGTGATGTAATTTCACCCACCAAAAAGAATAATGGAGTAAGACGGGCTGACGTGGAGATGATATTACCATCAGCTAAAAAACAGAAAAGGGCATTAAATCCCATCTGTGGTCACCCTCTCCATCTAGCCAACTTGAAAAAACGAACCCATAAACCCAGATGCAGTGGTTAGGGCGGGAAAACTCATTTGTGCAGTCAATCTGTAGCTGTAAATGTGGATGATGGGCATGGTTTGTGCGATGTGGTCATTAGTCCATTTAAGGAATTGGAGGAAACAAAGGAAAGCGGATTACTGGGAAGAGGAAGAACAACTACAAATATGTTGTCGGTAGAGGCTGACGGAACTCAGCTCTGCCGACAGCCATGAATAAGTTAGTATGGAACTGCCGAAGGCTTAGGAACCCTTAGAAAGTTCAAGCACTGCTGGATATTATGATATTATCCGGTAGAAAGGTCCCAAATTGGTTTTCTTGTGTGAAACCAAGTGTAATGTGTCTGTGCTAAAGGTTCTGAAATTGAAATTGGGGTTTAGCAAATGTTTTGGCATCAACTCTCGGGGTCAATCGGGATGACTTGGATTGTTCTGGAATGACGACATTAATCTGAGAATATTATCAAGCTCGGAACGATATATTGATTCAGAAATTAGAAGAATTGGATATGAATGCCACTGGTGCTTTACTGGGTTCTATGGTCATCCGATAACTGAGGAACAGAGTCAATCATGGGATCTACTGCGAGTTGTTGGTACGGCTAGCTCTCTACCCTGGTTGATAGGAGGTGATTTCAATGAGCTCCTAGGTATATATGAGAAGGAATGAGGTCTAGTGCGACCAATCGATCATATTTTGGATTTTAGGAGGGCAGTCAGTGATCGCGATCTCCACGATCTAGGTTTCGTTGGTACCCCGTTTCCATGAATAACCACTAGATCAGGAGGTATAAAAGAACGCCTTGACAGAGTTCTAGCAAATAATGGATTGAGGGATCTGTTCAATTGTGCAAGGGTATCCTATCTGGACCCATCAAAATCAGACCATATCCCACTTCTGGTTGAATTTGAAGGAGTTCCAAACCAGATGAGGCGTCGCCATCGATCTTTCCGCTTTGAGAACTTCTAGGCAAACCATAAGGAGTGTGAAAGCATCATCCGTGAAGCATAAAACCAACCTATCACAGGCGTACCAATGTATCAGGTGGTCAGTAAGATCCGGGCTACCAGATTGGCATTGATCAAATGGAACCAAGCTGTTTTTAGAGGCAGGCAGGAAAAGATTACCACGGTTAGATAGAAATTGGGTTTCATCATGGCTCAACCACTCAATGACGGGGTAATTGCTGAACGAGAATCACTATTACTGCAGCTAGACCTTTTACTAAGACAGGAAGAGAAATACGGACAACAGCGATCTCAAGCTTTGTGGATTAAGGATGGTGATCGCAATACACGGTTTTTCCACCAAAGGGCAAGAAATCAAAAGTCAAAAAATGCTATCAAACGCACCAGAAATGCAAATGCGGATTGGGTTTGTAATGAAGCAGGGATCGAAAACATAGTCACTGGTTATTTTCAGAATATCTTTTGTTCATCCGGAAGTTTGGATGGGGCCGAGATCTTTGAGGCCGTTGGTATGCGAATAACCATGGAAATGAATAGGATGTTGGATATGAATATCTCTTATGAGGAAGTAAAAGGGGCTATGTTCCAAATGCAGTCGGAAAAGGCCCCGGGACTGGACATGATGAACCCTTTTTTCTTTCAGAGATATTGGCATCTAGTTGGGACGAATATTACAAATGCCATTAGAAATCTTTAGGCTATGGGTAGCTGTTGAAGTAAATTAACTACACACATATCACACTCATCCCCAAAACAAAGCGCCCGGAAAAAATGACCTAATTTCGACCTATTAGCTTGTGTAATTTCCTCTTCAGAATTATCTCCAAGGTTTTGGCAAACAGACTCAACACTCTCCGAACCAAAGTGCCTTTGTACCAGGGAGAAACATATAAGATAATACCATATTGGCCTCTGAAATTGCTGATTATCTCTTCAAGATAAGAAGGGGGGAAAAGGGCTTTATCTCTCTGAAGCTCGATATTAGTGAGGCGTACAACCGGATCGAGTGGGGTTTTCTACGGCAAATCTTTACCAAACTCGGGTTCTCTCAAAAATGGGTAAATCTTGTTATGCTTTGTGTTTCCACTGTATCATACTCTGTTGTTCTCAATAGGTACCCTCAGGGGTACTTCCTCCCTTCACGTGGATTGCGACAGGGAAACCCTCTGTATCCATATCTATTTATTTTGTGCGTCGAAGGATTATCAACTTTGCTTGCACAATGAGAATGCAAGAGACTGGTCTCAGGTATTTCTATCTGCCCGGATGCGTCGTCGGTGAACTATTTATTTTTTGCTAACGACAGCCTATTATTTTGTCGAGCTTCTGATGTCGAGTGTAGCCAGATTATAAAAGTCCTCCAAATTTATGAGTGAGCAACTAGATAGAGGATTAACCTTCAGAAAAGTGAGATTTGCTTTAGTAGAAATGTCAAAAGACCATTGCAGCTGAAACTTGCAACGATGATAGAGGTACAGCAAGTGGATAGGTATGACTAGTATCTGGGCATGCTAACCCTTGTTGGTAAAAAAAAGTCAATGTGCTTCAATTACCGATTGTGTTGTGGAAAAGACTACATGGGTGGAAAGGTAAGCTACTTAGTGCAGCGGGAAAAGATGTCTTAGTTAAAGCAGTCGCACAAGCAGTCCCAACTTATAGGATGAGTTGTTTTCTCCTACCAAAGCATTTCTGCGAGGATTTGAACAAACTAATCGCATCGTTCTGGTGGAATGGTGATAAGGGTGAAAGAAAACTACATTGGTGCTCTTAGGAACGACTTTGAGTCCCAAAAATTAAGGGATGACTTGGGTTTCGAAACATTTTTGCTTTCAATCTGGGGATGTTAGCAAAACAGGGATGGAGGATCATTAACAAACCACACTCGTTAGTTGCACGGGTACTAAAAGCAAAATACTTTCCACAAGGTTCGTTCATGGAGACACTGGTAAAGCCCCATGCCTCTTTTTGTTGGAAAAGTATATGTGCCTCTTATTGGGTTGCTTAGAAACCTCTTTTCAGTGAAGGAAATAGAGGTTATTCGCTGAATCCCATTAAGCCTACGCTCCCCGCGGGACTTTTTGGTATGGCACTATGAGAAACACGAAAATTTTGCAGTTCCGAACGCTTCCATTACAAGATATTAGCATTTCCCTTATCTGGCTTTAGGGATTGCAAAGAATTTCAAGGGGAACTTTCTGGAATCTACAATAACTAACCAATTGCTATAGTATTTCATAGAAAATACTTTTTGTTCATCAAATTTTGCTTTTGAACTTTGGAGAGTAACTTGTAAAGCAAAAGAGGACCATTATAAACAAGATTTGTTGCAAACTACTATTTGTGTGTGCGGAGCCGTTTGCATATGAATAAAACAATGCTCAATGCTCACAGTTAAAATTGGCATTCTTCATATGATAGAAGCTCAAATAAAAAATAATTGTTATGTACCTGACCTCTAGGTGATGGCACAACTTGAACATCCCCAACTTTAGGAGGCACCAAAGCTTTCTCAGATTTACTTTTCATATCATTGGCAAATATATTTCTACGTGAACATATCTCTATGTAAGTTATAATTAAGGAGTTAATTAATTAGTTATCAAAGTTTGAAAATGATACTACAGTAAATGCTAAATCCTATATTTGATACTCTTCTAATTGAAGATGAACTCAAACAAGTAAGGAATCTTCATCACCATCAATCAAAAGATGCTACCATCATCATCCAAGATGTTATCTCATAATTATTATCTTTGGGATTATTATTTCCTCATTCATCCTACAGATGTCTCACCTTGGTCAGTAGGAAGTCGCAACGTGTAGGGGAAAATTCTACACCTAGGCTAACCACTTCTTTATAAGCACTTCATCTCCACCAAATTATGGTAAGCTTTTACTACACAATTAAGCCCTACACACTCACTTATTTAGAAAAACCAACTTAGGCATTAGAGATCAATTGGCCAAACCCTCCCCACCTCGTGGGTGCGTGAGGCTTTGGCCTTGATCAAAGATGTTTATTTGTTTTGTAGGTATAATTTCGTTGAGACTGAAGATGGCATAATTTTGCTACTACACAAACCATACGCCAGAACTTAAAAAATTTGGCAATTGCAAACGGAACAAGTCAAAGGAAAGGAGAGTGCATGTTTCAACTATGGAAAGACTAGTCACTTTAGGTTCAAGTACCTCAAACGACGCAGGAACAACAAAAATCCTAACAAGGTGGATAGCCTCAGGAGCAATCTAACCCGTGTGTAAGAACAAAGTTATTTCATCAACTTCAAGGAAAAAGCACTAGAGAACATCGTCTCTACATGGGCAACAATACTTATGTCGATGTTTTGGGTGAAGGAAATTGCAAGACAAACAAGTATACAATTGTACTTAAAATGTTCTGTTTGCACCAAACATTAGGAGAAATATTGTCTCCGTTTCTGTCTAGAAAAGAAAGGTTTTGAGACAAAGTATGGTGCCGCCGCTATTGATAAAAAAAGGGTTTTACTTATGTAAGGGGAATAAAAGTCGATTATATGTACTCAGTTTTTATTAATAAAAGTTTTTTTTTCCAAGTATGTTTTTGTCTCTTTTACTCAAAATTTGTCATATTTATGGCATTTACGTTTAGGCCACATAAATATGAATAAATGATACGCGTAAGTAAGAACATAATGTTGCCTCAAGTGACTGCACATGGCCTTGATACATGTGAATCATGTATTAAAGGAAAACTGACTTGAAAATCATTTCTCGGCATTGTACTTCTACAATTTTACTTAAAGTAGTGTATACAGATTTATGTGGACCTATGAGGATTGAAACACATTACATGAATGAAATATTTTGTGACTTTTATCAACGATTATTCATGATATGGATATGTCTACTTCTTGAAACATAAGTCTGATGCCTTAGACAAATTTAACACATTTATGTGAACCTATGAGGATTGAAACACATTAGAGGAATGAAATATATTGTGGCTTTCATGGACAATTATTCATGATATGGATATGTCTACTTCTTGAAACACCTTAGACAAATTTAAAGAATTTAAGGACAAATTTACAGAATTTAAGGAAAAAGTAAAAAAATCAATTTGGAATGTCATGAAAGACCCTTAATAGTGATAAAGGTGGTGAATTTGAAGCCTTGTGGTATTAGCACTTCCATAACGCATATGCCAACAAACAGTACAGGTAACTATCTCCTCTGAAACCTAAATCTTGAAACTAGCTTTAATGGTTGAGAACAAGAAGACTGCAACGGTCAAAATAACATTTTTAGAAGACGACGAGACCACTAAAAACAGCATTTTTATCATATAGTGTAAGCGCCAAAACTACTTATAATGTAGCAGAAGTTTGGTTCCTTGAATCTATCTGTAAATTATGAACACGCTTGACTATAGAACCTGTAAATGCATGCACGGTACAATAACAACTCAAACAATAACTAACCAAATTGTTATAGTATTGCATGGGAACATACTTTCTGATCATCGAATTTTTGTTTTAAACTTTCGAGAGTAACCTGTGAAACAAAGAAATACCATTATAAACAAGATTTGTTGCAAACTATCATTAGGTGTGTGGAGCCATCCACATATAAATAAAACAATGCTCAGCTCATATTTAGAATTGGAATTCTTCATACTATAGATGCTCAAAACAAAAGTAATTGCTTTTTACCCAACTTCTAAGTGATGGCACAGCTTGAACATCCTCAACTTTATGGGGCACGAAAACTTTCTCAGATTTAACTTTCATATCACGCGCAAATATATTTCCACGTGAACTAGTCTCTGTGTAAGTCACAATTAAGGAATTAATTAAGTAATGGTCAAAGTTTGAAAATGATAAAACTAATTGCCAAATCTTATCTTTAATACTCTCCTAATTGAAGATCAACTCAAACAAGTAAGGAATCCTCATCATAATCAATCAAGACTGCCATCATCATCATCCCAAGATATTATCTTATAATTAATATCTTTAGAATTATTCTTTCCTCATCCATCTTACGTATGACTCACCTTGATCAATAGAAATTCGCTATGTGTAGGGCAAAACCCTACACCTGGGGAAACTTGTCACTTTAGGTACAAGTGCCCCAAAAGGTGCAAGAACAATGAAAATCCTAACAAGCTAATTTTGAATGTCTTCGAAGCACTCATTACTGAAGATCAAGGACAATGGTGGATAGTCTCAGGAGCAACCCAAGACGCGTGTAAGCACAAAAGTTATTCCATCAACTTCAAAGAAAAAGTTAAGAGAACATCGTATCTACATAGGCAACAATACTTACTTATGTCAATGTTTTGGATAAATAAGATTGCAAGATAAATAACATGTCTACAATTGTATTGAAAAATGTTCTGTTTTCACCAAACATTAGAGGAATTTTGTTTCCATTTATGTCTGGAAAAGAAAGGTTTTGGGACAAGGTTCGTGAAAGATGACGTCATTATTGGGAAAAAGGGTTTTACTTATGTAAGGGGAATAAGAGTCAATGACATGTACTCAGTTTCTATTAATAAAAGTTTTTTCTTCCAAGTATGTCTTTGGATATACTGCTGAAAATTTTATCTATGGCATTTTGGTCACATAAATATGAATTAAATGATACGCATAATTAAAAATAGAATGTTGCCTCAAGTAAGTGCACATGACTTTTATTGAAACTACTGATATAGTTCATCCAATACTAGAATTGGAATTTTGGGAGAAAAAGAGAATTCTCATATGAATGATCAAGATTTACTCTTGATTTTGGCTTGTCTCATGACCATAACATTGATAATGATCAAGTGGAAGACATGAACATGGGATACGTGTAGATGTGATCATGATATCATCATGGAAGATATAAATAGTGCGAGAAATGATCAAATCAATTAGAGTAAAAGAAAAAGGAAACTATCTAGAATATTAAAAGATCACTTTTGTGGATGCAAATTTTCCCATTCTCCTTCTTGGACGAAAGTGCATCTGCAAAACAATTAACACCTAAGATCAAGGCCAAGAGCCTCACGCGCCCATGATGAATGGGGGGCTTTGGCCGAAGAATCTCCGATGCCAAAGTTAGAATTTGAGAGAGAAATTGTTTAGAGAATTTTAGAAGAGAATTGGACTTAGGTTTTTGGAGAAATAAGGGGCTATATATAGGGGTGTGGCCGGCCCTATTTGGAGAAATGGGAACCTGCCACTTATGGTGGTAATTTGGCTCTAATTGCAAGATATTATGTCAAATAATATATTGCAATCAATTAGGTAATTAATCAATTAATTTTGGCAATTAATCCCAACTTGAAAAGAATAATTAGGAGTTACCTTGTGGGTGAAGATTTGATGAGGAGTGATGAGAGGGTTTAAAAGAATACCATTTTGATCACCTTTGACCTCGATTAAGCCATTATTGTCCGTTGCATGAGCGTGAGAGTTCTGATGTGTCTTAGGGGTAATTTTATTTTTTTTCACCCCTCAAATCCACATGTTGCCTCTATAATTTTCTTGATTATTTTTGGCTCCACAAATGCCCCCACACCTGTTGGGCTGCTCGCTGGAAAGGGCAGCAGGTGTAGAGATCTTCTTGTTTTAGGAAATAGAGGATTGTTTCCCATTTTGATGTAGATTCCCTCTTTAATTGGAAGTTAGATCCTTCTAGGAAAGGGAAATAAATTACTTCTAAAGTCTATTTAAGTTTACCTTAAGTAGATTATTAAATCAACTTCAGAGAGCAATTTATTCTACCCCACAAGAGAAAAAGCTAGAGGATATTTGTTCTCCCTCTCTTAGCAATCTTCTACACTTGTCTGTGCAAAAGACCGTCTTTCGTTGCTTTCTTCATCTTCACGCCACGCCAAGGTAAGAAAAAATTAATTTTTTCCTTGTCTTCGTAATTTTTTGGGAGCCTCGAGGCTTCAAATCTGACTTGACGGGGGTTGAGAAGGTGTGGAAAATTGGTTAGGGTGCCACGGCATGGTTGTTGCCATGGGGCTACTTGGCGTAGTGGCGGCTGGCTAGGCCAAGTGTGGCTCTACTCAGGCTGAGCTGATGGGCGCAGGTGCGCCGAGCCGAGGAGGCTCGGGCCTTTTTTTCCTTTTTTTTTTGCTGCTGGGCTCGGGCCCGTGCTGGCATGGGAGGAAATGAGGCTCAGGCATCCTTCCTAAGTTGGATGACTGGGCTTCGGCCCACAGGAAAAGTGGGAAAGGGAGGCGCATGGGTGCTAACCCCCCTCTGGTGGAATTGGGCCATGATGCCTGTAGGCTGAAAGAGAATGGGCCAGGCCATGGGGCCTGGTGCAGCTGCTGGGCTCCTGTGGCTTGGGTCTTCAATTTTTTTATGGGCTTGGGCCCATTCGTGAGAAGAGAGAGAGGCCGATAGTTGCTGGGTTGAAGTGCATGCTGAGGCGTTTACCCGCTTGCTGCTGATTTGGGCCGTGAAGCCTGGCATGCCGAGTCCTTTTTTTTTTTTTTTTTTTGTGCAGCCGTCTAACAAATTTTCCTTTTGTCTTCGTAGAATTCCTTCGAGTATGTCTTCTTCAAGCCACAAAGGTGATGATGGTGTACCGCCGTTGTATCATCAAGGTAGGTCCTTGAGCAAGGTGGGCTACTTTAAGGCTGCTCACTTCAAAATTAGCTCCGATGACTAGTTTAGAGACTTCCTTGAGGCATATCGGCATACCATTCCGTTAGGGGTGCGTGTGAAGCGCATCAAGGAAGATAGCAGCCGTCAACCATGCAGTGGGGCTCGAAGAGCCATCAAATTTTACCCTTATTACTTTGTGTTTTGATTCACTTTCCCCATGCCTCATTTCTTCCAAGAAGTACTTTGCTCTATGAAGTGTGCCCCTACTTAATGTTCTCCGAATGAGGTTCGTGTGATGGTGGGGTTCCTCAATCTAAGCCAATTCTTTGACTTGGATTTGACCGTCAACGAATTTTGGTACTTCTTTGACATTGGTCATGCTGTGATATAAATGTAGCACACAAATTAAACCCTATTGTTGACAATTGTAGTAAAGATATAAGTAGGGATCGTTCTAGGCCGGGGACTAACTAGGGATGTTAATCAACACAAATAAGACTCAAAAACACTAAACTAGACCCTATAAACTGAAAACTGACTCAAAACACTTAAAATAGCAACAAACAATAAAAAAGACTCAATTCTAGACCTAACAAGTGATTTTGACGAAAATTAAACTAAAGTTGACTCAAAAGACCAAAAGAAAATAGATTTTGACTCAACTAACAAGACTTAATGAAAGGGGGGGATTGTTTTTTATGAATTTAAAACTTAAAACAGAAACTTTGCATAAAACATTTTATAAAAACGAATTTGGTGAATTGAAAATGGTGAAAGGCTAGTTAAAGGGTCCTTCTCCACACATAACATATGCATATGATCCAATTTCCAGCTATTATTCCTTTAGACATGAATGACAACACTCCAAGTTAACCGTGAATGCACAAATTAACCATTAGATTTTCCTTAGTTCATTGAATTGAATGAAAGATGCATTACAACCAAATTATCCTTATCAAGTCCCTAACTATGACAGCATGATAGAAAACATATCAAAGGTCATTAAGTTCTTTGAAAATCATAAGTGTTGACGAGGCATTCGTAACTATGACAGCATGATACTCTTGCCTAGGACTTACTTATCATGATTGTGACTAGCAACCTTAACTACTTGTGAATATAAGTTCATAACGATTAGGTGAAACTCCCTTATACTCTAGCATCAAATTCATGCATGTAAATTAAGTGTCGACCCCCAATTAACACACATAAACAAGTTTTAATAACTCAGATCAGCAAATCACATTCTAGTCTCAAGAAACAATAACTAGACTTAATCAATTCCCCCACAAACACATAATTCATGCATGTAAATTATGCATCTTTTTGCCAACTTTGCCAATTGGACCTACAAAAACACGAAAATAGCTTAAAACACTATAATAAGTAGAAACTAACTAAGAAAATGCAAGGAAACAAGCTAACAAAGTCGCATAAATATGCTCCTATCAAATTCCCCCACACTTAGCTTTTGCTAGTCCTCGAGCAAAACAAACAAACAAAACATAACCTAAACCTTCCAACGTTCACCTCAGGGATTTCCAATGAAACATGACATGTTAAAAATCATTACTTACATAAAAAAATTTCCATCCTTACCCTCGAGCACATACTTAATCACAATTACCACTCACTAACTTGCATCTAATCAATTAAAACAACTTTTTGAATGTAGTAACATGCCTTAGAGAATCCCTCAATTTCTCATCGGATACACTCTTATTTTCACACTGATTTTCTGACTACACTCCCTACACTAGGTATATGTGAGAAGATTGATGTAAACATGAAAACTAGCACTCACATATGTATTAACAAAGAATGCATTTTCTAGAATTATTAATGCATGTATATATATGATCTCATGAATGGAATGCCACTACTTAGATGCGAGAACCAGTGATACCATATGCTCATACCAATCCCAAACTCCACATATTGAAACACATAACAATCAAGATAGAAGTCAAAAGGTTGTAACGGGCCTAAGGTATTGGCTAACAAAGAAAGGTAAAAGATAAACAAAAGTTCTTAAAGAAATAGTAAGCAAAGCAATGAAATCAACACTTAGAATTCACTTTTGAATGCAAAACCCAACTTTGAACACAAAGGGAAGATTTAAACAACTTTTAGGGCCAGATTCAAACTTTTGAACCCTTTCTTCAGCAACCAATGCTTGTGAGCTCATCCTCACTTATTTTTCAACTATTTTTCTTTCTTTTTCACACACTTTTCCTTTTTTTTTTTATCTTTTTCTACGATTTTTTTTTCTGTGGCACACAAAACCTTCCCCCACACTTGTTTTTCTGCATAATGTCGATCAAAAGGAATTCCCTTTAAGTCATGCTTCACTATCCTTTAAGAACAAGGATATGGATAGTCCTATACTAGGCTAGGTAAGGATAATGTGGGCTAACAAAGAAAATAGGCCAATTAAGGCTCAAAGAAGTTAAACCTACAATACATATGCTAAGGGTTAAGGCTTTTTGGCTCTGGTTTTAACTAAACAACTTCATCTTGTTATTTGTTATGCTAATCAATTTTATGCCTTGAATGAAATGGGTATGAGTTCTAGTATTTGGATCTATAATGATGAAACGCATTCTAAGTAGCAACCAAGCAAAGAAACAGTGAGATCATGCAACGACTTTAGAAAACAAGAATGTCAAGATTAATAACTCTCCAAATAACATATAGGCTCAAGTCTCTCAAGGTTGTAGCGTTAGTTTGAGTTACTTCCTTCAAGCATGTTACAAAAATTGATTTTTTTTTCTTTTTTGTGATTACATGTGAATTCATGAATGTCAACTATAACCAAGCATGAACCAAAGAGCATATCAAACTTCAATCCATGTTTGTAACTTTCTTTAACAGACATGCAATTAAAAACCAAATCCTCATCATTGTGTTGGAAGGTACCCTAAGACACAAACACACAAAAACAACTCTTAAAACGACTCTTTTTGGGTCTTTTTCAAAACATTTTCAAATTTTTTCTTGAATTTCCGTATTTTCTTTTAAAGACATATAAAGACACATCAAAACACAATAAAAACACTCAAAAACAGTGAAAACAACTTCGGAAATGCTAGGTGGTAAAAACCCACGAATTTTCAACAAAAACACTTTGTTTACCCCCCCTCCCCCAACACTTAAACCAAACATTGTCCTCAATGTTTTCAAGCATAGACTCACACATAAGCAAGCAAACAATCACAACTAACAAACATGACAAGCATGGCAAAGTAAAAGCAATAAAGAGTAGGGTTTAGGAATGCAAACCTGGTTGTGATGCCGGAGAGTTCATAGGTCTTCTTTATTTGCATGGGTTGCATCCCAAGAAGCGCTTGCTTTAACGTCTTCCAGCCGGACGAATCCTTCAATTATTCTTCACTAGGTCCCACGGCATGGAATTGATCTTTGAATGGAAAGTGATACTTGAAATGATCTGGCAATGGTTTAAATTCTAGAATCGGAGCCTGAATCACTGAAGGTAACAACTTATTAGTAGAAACGAGAATTGAAATCGAGATTGGAGACTTACCATGATATTGTGGCAATGCCCCTAGGGCAGCCACCATCTCGCCAACTTCTTCACTAGGCACGGCCAGATTGGGTTTTAGGCCCAATCCCTCGGCAATTGTTGTTTCAAGGGGATCTTTATCTAATGAATCGAGAAAGTCCTGTGCCAATGAATCAAATACATCAATAGAAAAACAAGAATGATCATCCTTAGGATATTTAATAGTTTCAGAAATATTGAAATCGGTAACTTCCCCATCAAATTCCGTCATTAACATCCCTTTGAACACATCTATCTTGGTGCGGGCCGTTTTCATGAAAGGTCTTCCAAGGAGGATCGGCAATGGGGTAAAATGGGTTACATCTTCCATGTCTAGCATGTAAAAGTCCGCTGGAAAAATCAAATTGTTAACCTGCACCAAAACATCTTCCACAACTCCTTTCGGATATGCATTAGAACGATAGGCCAATTGAATAATCACACCATCATTTTTAAGCTCTCCTAAGTTCATAGATGCATATATTGAATAAGGCATGACGTTAATTGAAGCTCCTAAGTCTAACATGGAATGTTCAAACTTATTATTTCCAATAATACAAAGAATTGCAAAACTACCCGGATCTTTGCATTTAGGTGGTAATTTCCTTTGTAACATCGCTGAAACATTCTCACTTACCTGGACCACCTCTTTATTTGAAATCTTTTTCCTTGTTGTGCAAAGCTCTTTAAAAAATTTGGCATACTTCGGAACTTGCTTGATTGCATCAAGGAGCGGGATATTGACTTGTATTTTCCTAAAGGTCTCCAGAATGTCCTTCTCATTCTCTTTTTTCCTCGATTGCTTAAACCTACTAGGAAAGGGCATGTTTAGTGGAATAGAACTTGAATGGGTCGAATTATTACTTACCTTGGGTGTAGGACACGGCAAAGGTGCAATTGGAGGCTGCGACATTGTTTCCTTCTTCCTTGTCATGGCCTCCTCATTCCTTTCTTCTTCTTGCATCAGTTTGTTATCCTCTTGGTGGCCTTGTTGGGATACTTTCGAATGGTCTCCAAGTTCCTTACCACTTCTCAATGTAATGGCCTTGGCAGTTTCAAAGCCTCATTTTGGATTGACAATGGTTGAACTTGGAAGTCTCCCTTGCTCTCTAATCTGCCCCAAAAACTCAGAAATCTGCCCCAATTGATTCTTCATCTCACCCATCTCCTTTTGATGATTCGCCACTACTTGTGCTTGAGTTTGCATCTCTTTGTTTTGGTTTTGCATTCCCTGCAACATAGAGGTTAGTAACTCAAGAATTTTAGCATTTTCAATGGACGAACCTAAAGTTTGTTGGGTAGCTTATGGATAGGCTTAAGATGGCACAAATGGCTTTTGGAAGAACCTAGGGGCTGTCGAAATTGGCTTTGTTGTTGAGGTTGTTGTGGCACTCTTCACTTGAAGTTAGGGTGATCTCTCCAACCCGGATTGTACATGTTTGAATATGGATCACTTCTTTGTTGATTTTGACCTTGAAAACCAATGGCATTTGCACTTTCCCAACCTCCATTCTCGATTAGTTGAGGGCATTGATCATTGAGGTGCCCTTGCATAAAGCACACGCCACATACACTTTGTGTAATCCCTTGCAATTTGGTTACATCAACAACCTCCGACACAAGCATAGTGAGGTTATCTAATTTGGATTGAATTTCAGAAATTGAACTTACCTCATGCACACTTTGTTGCCGTGGCCCTTCTCTTTGTCCAAGGTCTTCATATTGTTGTGCATTCAAGGTTCGGTTCACAATTAAGATCTTGGCAGCCACCGGTGTTTTTTCAACCAAGGCACCATCTGCTGAAGCCTCTAGCATTTGTCTTTCAATGAGGAGGAGTCCCTCATAAAAATATTGAATTAGGAGTTCTTCCTTCATTTGGTGTTGTGGACAAGATGCAACTAAGGCATTGAAACGCTCGTAGTATGCTGGAAAGGATTCTCCTTGGCTTTGTTGGATGCCACTGATTTTCTTCCTCAAAAACATTACCCGAGAAGTTGGGAAAAACTTTTCTAAGAACGCTATTTTCATGCTTTCCCAAGAAGTGACGATCCCAAGTGCCAATTCGTATAACCAATCCTTCCCATTTTCCAAAAGAGAGAATGGAAAAGCTTTCATCTTCATAATACTCTCATCCACATTAATAGGTGTCATGCTTGAGCATACTACTTCAAACTCCTTAAGATGCTTGTTTGGATCTTCCATGAACAGCCCATGGTATTTCCGAATATGGTGCAACAAGATTGACTTCAATTCGAACTCATCAGTCTTTCCTTGGGCAGCCGCGGGGTATTGAATGCAAAAGGGTGCGGCATTGGCCAACCCTGAGGCTGAAAGTTCTTTCATTGTACGATTATCCGCTGCCATGACTTCTTCTTCTCCTTCAAATTCAAATTCAGCATCTGAACTTGAACTAGGTTCACTAGGTTCTGGATGCCTCCTCTTCCTTCTCAATGTTCGTTCAAAATCGTCGTCAAACTCCAAGATATGCTCACGAACTGGTTGAGAACTTCTAGTCATAAACTAGTACCTAAAACAAGAAAACAAGACAAAGTCAGAAACTTAAAACAAAATACACGAAAAAGAAATAAGGGGATTAGCAAGTTTGCTAATCCCCGGCAACGGCGCCAAAATTTGATGTGATATAAATGTAGCACACAAATTAAACCCTATTGTTGACAATTGTAGTAAAGATATAAGTAGGGATCATTCTAGGCTGGGGACTAACTAGAGATCCTAATCAACACAAATAAGACTCAAAAACACTAAACTAGACTCTATAAATTCAAAACTAACTCAAAACACTTAAAACAGCAACAAACAATCAAAAAGACTCAATTCTAGACCTAACAAGTGATTTTGACGAAAATTAAACTAAACTTGACTCAAAAGACCAAAAGAAAACAGATTTTGACTCAACTAACAAGACTTAATGAAAGGAAGGATTGTTTTTTATGAATATAAAACTTAAAATAGAAACTTTGCATAAAACACTTTATAAAAACGAATTTGGTGAATTGAAAAGGGTGAAAGGCTAGTTAGAGGGTCCTTCTCCACACATGACATATGCATATGAACCCATTTCCAGTTATTATTCCTTTAGACATGAATGACAACATTCCAAGTTAACCGTGAATGCATAAATTAACCATTAGATTTTCCTTAGTTCATTGAATTGAATGAAAGATGCATTACAACCAAATTATCCTTATCAAGTCCCTAACTATGACAGCATGATAGAAAACATATCAAAGGTCATTAAGTTCTTTGAAAATCATAAGTGTTGACAAGGCATTCGTAACTATGACAGCATGATACTCTTGCCTAGGACTTACTTATCATGATTGTGACTAGCAACCTTTACTACTTGTGAATATAAGTTCATAACGATTAGGTGAAACTCCCTTATACTTTAGCATCAAATTCATGCATGCAAATTAAGTGTCGACCCCTAATTAACACACGTAAACAAGTTTTAATAACTCAGATAAGCAAATCACATTCTAGTCTCAAGAAACAATAACTGGACGTAATCAATTCATATATAACATATAATCATGGTTTCGAATTCACCTCTAACTATAAAGAAATTAGTTCCTCATGTCCACAATTAAACAAAGAAAACTTAAATTAAACATTCAAACAAAGATAGAAAACACCTAGAAACGCTCCAACAATCCAAGCTAGAATGGAAAGCACAACTCCAGTTTTCTTCCTTCCTTCATTTGCAAAGCTGCGGCACAAGAGGGATGTATGGCTGATTATGGCATAGAGAAGTGTGAATGATAGAGGGTGGTGTCTGATTTGTGCGGCATAAACTTGTATTTATAGGGCTGGATGAAAGGTCACGGCAATAAAGGATTAAGAGTCCAATTCTCTCTAAAAATAGAACACTTTATCTCACAATCCAAAGGGGAAAAGGTTAGGTAATCCCAGCAAGAAATAGAGCATCTAGAAGGTCAAAAACCAAAGGGAATAGGGACAAAAGGTGCGGCTGGATTTCAGGGTTCTAGAAGGGGAGGGCATGGCACCAATGTAGGAGAGTATAAGGTTTCTTCTAGAACATGTTTTTATGTCTCCTAAACTGAAAATAAATCCCTTTTGCAGCTGGAATTAAGTTAGGATAAGGTTAGGATAGGATAAGATAAGGTTTGGATAATGTTTTGGATAATTCTCCTTCTTTGTAGCTGATTCCTTATCTTCAATGACTTGAATTAATTTCTTCAACTCTTTTGCACATTCCTAGCCTCTCTTGAACTTCAAATTCGTCCATCCATCTTGCTCCATACTTGTGATATCCATTCCAAGCCCAAAAATGCTCCAAAATACGTCTTTTTGCCAACTTTGCCAATTGGACCTACAAACACAGGAAAATAGCTTAAAACACTATAATAAGTAGAAACTAACTAAGAAAATGCAAGGAAACAAGCTAACAAAGTCGCATAAATATGCTCCTATCAGGTCACATTGAAGGAGTTGGGCAGCTGCGATCTCACCATAGGCTATTTGACCACTCAAGCAAAGAAAACCATGACTACGCCAAGGAAACTTTGGAGATAAACGGAGAATAGGAGTCTGATTCTTCCCCCGAGTTACGTGTTTCGACTGTTTTCATCTCCTGCCTTGTGATTTCGCTAAGCTGCTCACTAATTTGTTGATTGTCCTCCTCTGCTTATGTAGATTCAAAATTCGACTCAACTCCTAAGACTTTTCCAGACATGAAGAAGGTGCATGTCGCACTAGGTATCGCTTCTGAATAAGGTAAGTGGCGTTGGCTGCTCAGTCTTCTTCACCGGGAGAAATGTAGGATGCCCTTGAGAGAGCAGATAAAACGAATCAAGGTAGAGGCACTAGCTCGTCTGATTGCCGTTGTGGAGCCTGTTGCAAATGAAGGTGGAAAAATATATATTCCCCGCCTGCTTAGGAGATATCTGCTGAGAAAAAGCCAAAGACTTTTTCCGCTGCTCGCGAAGGTTCGTTGGTTGCCCTTAGGCTTGAAATTGACTTGACTTCTTCCAATGATGCATGCCGTTCCAAAGGTGGCTAGTTCAATTGATGATAGGATTCCTCAACGTAGAAGTTTCGCCGTGCCCCCAGTGCTGAAATTTGTGCCAAAACGTTCATCGAGGGCTAAGTTTGGTCCACTTTTGGAGAGACTTGCTACTATGAAGAGCGATAAGGTGGACTCTGCTGCTGAAGTGGCTCCAAAACCTATTCCCTTTGCTGCTGAGACTAATTCGCCTACTGAGAAGAAGGAGACTGCTTGTGTGGGCAGTTGTGAGAAATCCATGAAGCCTGTTTTCGGGGAAACTACTGAGATTTGTGCGCTTTTGAAGCCAGATCTGCTTTTAGACATGGATGCGTGTGCCAAGGTTTTTGATGGCGTTAAAGGGGTTGTATGCCCAAGTTCCTTTGCGAAGCATACGACCGAGTATAGGAGGACTGTTCTGCTTGCTATGATGCAGAAAATGATGATTCTGGCAGCCGAGTCTATGCTCATTGACCAAGTGGATACCAAGGCTACCAAGGGGCTGGCAAAGACTATGGCAGTCGAAGCCTATTCTTCGGCTAAGAAGATCAAGAGGTTGGAATATGAGCTTACTTCTTTGAAGGGGTCTATTATCTCTACCCCCACTTCTCCACAGCTTGAGACCGCTTACCAAGAGATCGTGGATTTGAAGACTAGGCTTGATGCGATCCGGGTTAAGTATGAAAGTGCAGAGAAGGAGATTGGATTTTGCATACCTCAGATTCAAGATCTTGAGCGTGCCGTCTCTGAGCTTCACTCCGCTGCTTATGCAAAGGATGAAGAGCTAATTGCTGCTTATAATGAAGTGATCCACTTCAAAAAGGTCGTTGATAGGCTTGAACCCCAAGTGTTAGAACTCCATGGTGCTTTGAAGATCAACAAAAGTTTGAACAAGGAAATGGATGAGCTGCAGCGCGTCCGTGTCAGCTTTCTCGAGGAAAATGAGCAGCTGAAGAGTGAGAAGGCTGGGCTGGCGACTTCGTTTGCTCAGAGTCAAGCCGATTTCTACAAGTTGGGTTATGTAGACCATCTCTTTGGCAGACTGTCTGACTTTGAGTTTGATGGAAAATACTTTGAGACCTTCTCTATTTCTTCAGAAGACTTACTTGCTTTTACTTTTGAGACTTCCATTGGTGAAGTAGTTGGAAAAGTTGGTGCCCAGGCTAGAGCAGCCGGGGGTGAAGCACTGGATAGGCTGCTGAAAGTGTCGCGACTGCTAAAGGTATGGTGACCGAGTAGTTGTGGGATGTCCAAGCTGCTGAAGAGTAGTCTTCTAGGTAGTCTTTAGGATTTTCTTTGTTTTCCTTGTTGCTTTTTGCTTTGCTTGAACTCCTTCGGCCTTTGCTAGTTGTTTATCAATTTTGCTAGAAAATTTAGTAAACTTGCTTCCTTCGTTTTCCTCAATCTTTGCTTATTTTATTCATGCCCAACCTTTGACTTTTAGACCAGCGGTAGGCGTGCTATTTTTTTTATAAGCAGACAGGCCTACGTAGCCTATGCAGTCGTGAGTGTTGGTGTATAACTTTGCAAAGTTGTTAGCCATAGGGTCAGCAGCCGAACGCCTTACTTACAGAAGCAAACAAGTCCACGTGACCACTTAGCTCTTAACCTTGGCTTTCTTCAATCCTTTGAGTTATGTGGCCTGCATTACAACGTAGTAAAGATTTTTGGGTCATGAAATTCGCTAACCTTTCGTATCAAAAGTACACGGTTGTACGAAATTTTGTAAGCAAAGGTCCGAGAAAACTCCTTGCTTTTATGTAACCAATTACATGGGTTACGTAGAAAGTATCACAACACTTTAGGAATTAGTGTAGATCTAAACGATCATTTCGCGCTTGGCAGATGTGAAGCTTATCGACTGCGTAACATGTCGGCAGTGGATACAACTTCGTATATGCACGCTAACTTGTTTAACATTTCACAAAAAAATGTGCAGTTGTATAAGTTTAGTGCAGCTTACTGCTCGAAGGGCAAGCCGTAAGCAGTTTTCTAGAAACTGTAGGCTACCTTAGTATACTCGGTAGCAGCTTTAGGGTTCCAGGGCAGCCGTCTATAGGGCATACTGCGTAATATGCCTTCTCCGTCTCTGAGGCTCGATTCCCCATGGATTAGGCCAAGAGACCCAAAATCCTTCAGTTAGCTAAGCCTTGAAAAAGACCATTGTGGCTACTTTTAGGAATCTCGGCGTAAGCCATCGTGCACCTAGTTACACTAGGGCAGCCCGACTCATCCACGTCTACATATTCAGAGTGTAGAGTTTATCCTCCCATATTGGAGAGTAGACCCATGTGGGTGTTGTGGAATTGGTTTACCTTCTGGCACTGAAGAGCATGGTTGGTCCCTCGGGGGGCACAATTTCTGCGATGAGTCCCTAAGAATGGCGCAGTCTTCTTTTGAAGTGCATGAGTGATCAGTTGTTGTAAACATGTAGTCGAGATAAGTTGTAAATTACTTTTAAATTCCTTATTGAAAAATAAGTGAAACGAATGAAAACTTAGCTGTAAAGTAGATACTGCATAACAACTAGATAATCCTAAACTCGTGAGGTGATGCCTGTTGAGCTGCTTGAGTCTTCGGGCCTAGATATAGTGGGAGATCACATATGGTACTTCCTCATATTGTAGGCGTTCCACTGCTTTTCGATCTCTTTGTCGTTCATGGTGGCGAGGGTGTAACTACCCTTGCCGCCTACTTTACTGATCTTGTACGGACCTTCCCACATGGGATCTATCTTCTTGAAGCCTTTTCTACGAACAGTGATGAAGGCTTTTCTTAAAACTAGATCTCCGGGCTAGAACTGCCGGATCTTGGCCCTTTTGTTATAGTTGGAGAGGAGCTGCTGCTGATACGCTGCGATGCGGATGATAACCTTCTTGCGTTCCTCTTCTGCCAAATCTAAATTTGTGGCCATCTCTTTTCCATTCTGCTCAATGCTTGGTAGTAGTGTGTTAATATATGGCACGATCACATTGGGAGGAATGATTGCTTCTGAACGAAAAGCCAAAGAGAAATGAGTTTCACCGGTTGCTCGTTGTTTGGTTGTGCGATATGCCCACAGACATCTGGGAAATTCGCCTAACCATTTTCTCTTCTTGTCGGAGAGGTATTTCTTGAGGCAATCGAGGATCATCTTATTGGATGCTTCAGTCTGCCCATTGCCTTGGGGACACCTTGGCGTGGACATGTGCTGTTTGATGCCATATTTTTGGAAAAACTTGGCCAAATCTTTGCTACGAATTGTGGGCCATTGTTTGTGATGATGGATTGAGGAATGCAAAATCGACAAATGATGTTCCCTTATATGAAGCACTCTATGTCCGTCTGAGTCATGGTTGTCATGGGCTCTACTTCTTCCCATTTGGTGAAGTAATCGGTTGCCAAGATCATCATGCCTCTACCCCAAGTAGCGGGCGACATTGGCCCTGCCAAGTCGATCACCCACTGCATGAACGGCCAATGACTCGTCTGTGGGTGTAGTTCATTGGCAGGTAGTACTGGTATCGGCTTGTAACATTGGCAGGGATCGCACTTTTGTACTAATTCCTTAGCATCTTGATCCATGGTAGGCCAATAGTAGCCCGTGTTAAGAGCCTTATGTGCTAAGGATCGGCCTCCAGAGTGATTTTCACAAACGCTTTCGTGGATTGAGCTCAAAACTTTTAAGTCATCATGAGGCGCTAGGTAGCGGAGATGTGGTTCAGTGTAGGATCTTCGAAAGAGAATGTCGTTCCACATGTAGTAGCATGCTACCTTTATTTGGAGCTTTCTGACTCCAACCTTTCCGTGAAAAGTGTGCCATTGACCAGGTAGTCTATAATGGAACTTTGCCAGTTTGGAGTTGTATTAACCTGTGACACCTCGGCTACGGACTCCACCTCTATACTTGGCTTGTCTAGATACTCCATCGGTATAGAGCGTTTGAGTTGGTGGTCGACGGCGGAGCCTAGGCTGGCTAGCGCGTCAGTGTCAATGTTGTTTGCTCGGAAAACTTAAGTAAGGGTGTAAGTCTGAAATGCCTCTAGTTGCTTTCGTACCTTCTCTAAGTATTGTGCCTTCCTCGGATGTATTTCTATGTATTTCCCAGTAGTCTGGCTAGTGATTAGCTGAGAATCGGAATGAATTGCTAGCTTTTTCACCGCCAAGTCTTTTGCCATTCGGATGCCTGCTAGTAAGGCTTCGTACTCCGCTTCATTGTTGGATGTTTTGAAGCCTAAAGTGATTGCTTGCTCGAGCATCGAACCGTCTGGGGTAACAAGGACCACGTCTGCTCCCAAGCCTTTGTAGTTAGATGCACCGTCGACATGCAAATGCCAGAAGTTTCCTTCGGGTGGAATAGGCACCGTTAGGGCATGCTCGGCCGCCTCCGGGGTGTCGTTGAGTCGTTCTGTTGCACCGCCTAGGCTAGGCGTGAATTCTGCTATGAAATTCACCAAGGCTTGGGCCTTTATTATCGTGCGGGGTCAGAAAACTAAACCGTATTGGCCAAGTGCCAACGCCCATTTCATCACTCGTTGAGAAGCGTCCGGACCATGCAGGATTGATTGTAAAGGATATTGAGTCATGACGATAATTGTATGAGCTTGAAAGTAGTCTAAGCTTCTGAGCCGCAACAACTAACGTCGAAATTAATTTCTCGATCTTCATATATCTAGTTTCCACATCGAGAAGAGCTTTAGAAGTGTAGAATTCTGGCAGTTGGGCCCCCAGCTCTTCTCATTTGAGGGTGGAGCTCACAGCTACCTCCGAGACTGCCAAGTAAATGTATAAATCCTCTGCTGCTTTTGGCTTAAATAGTAAGGGAGATGACGTAAAATACTTCTTCAGGTTTTGGAAAGCTCTTTCGCACTCATCATCCCATTTGTCTCGTTATGCCCTTTTGATGGCCTTGAAAAAGCGCTTGCATCGATCGGTGGACCGCGAGAGAAAGCAGTTAAGGGCGGCTACTTGTCCAGTCAAGCTTTGGATTTCCTTCAAGGTAGTTAGAGATTTCATCTCTAGGATCGCTCGGATTTTCTTGGGATGTGCTTCGATTCCTCATTAGGTTACTAGGTACCCTAAGAATCTTCCTGAAGATACTCCAAATGTGCATTTAGCGGGATTGAGCTTCATCTTGTACTTTCTAAGGATGTCGAAAGTTTCCGCCAAGATGTCGATGTGGTCTAATTGTTGTTTGCCCTTTACCATGATGTCGTCGACGTAGACCTCCATCGTTACTCTAATTTGCTTCTTGAACATCATGTTTACCAATCTTTAGTAAGTGGTTCCTTCATTCTTGAGGCTGAATGGCATGACCTTGTAATAGTAGCTGCCTCGCTCGATCATGAACGCGGTTTTCTCCTTGTCGGGCTCGTACATGACTATTTGGTTGTAGCCGGAGTATGCGTCCAATAAGCTGAGCAGCTGGTTCCGAGATGTTGAATCTACTAATAGATCAATTCGGGGAAGTGGATAAGAATCCTTTGGGCATGCTTTGTTGAGGTCGGTGTAGTCTACGCAAACTTTCCATTTACCATTCTCTTTCTTCTTTACTAGCAGAACGTTGGCAAGCCATGTTGAGTGTGCTACTTCTTCTATGAATCCGACTTCCAATAGCTTGTCAATTTCCACTTCGATGATTGCTACTCGCTTGGGTGCAAAATGTCTTTTTTTTTTGGATCACCGATTTAGCAGCGAGGTCGACGTGCAGCTTGTGGCAAGCTGTCTTGGGATCAATGTCGGGCATGTCGGAAGGTGACCACGTGAAGATGTCACGATTTTCCCTAAGCAAAACCATAAGTTCTTCCTTTTCCTTCGGCCTCAGATGTGAGCCGATTCTAGCGGTCGTCTCTAGCTGTTGGGGATCAAGAATGATGTGCTCGATGTCCTCCTCAGGTTTCCATCTCGTCTCGTTTGCTGGCGCGTTGGTTTGAACGCCATCTTCTTGATCCGCTTGCTGTAATTGCTATTTGGTAGCTTCGTCGTTCCCTTAGACCTCAGTAGCCTCTACGGGGGTAAAGATCTTTTTTTTTTATTCCCTTAGTACTTGCACAATGCACCGTCAAGATGCGGCCTAGTCAGACTTGATTTCTCCGACTCCTCATCCCAAGATGCAGAATCAGATTTTTTTATACTTGACAGAAGTGAGGCGTCCAGCTTTATCAGCCAAGGTCACCCTAGAATCCCATTGTAAGGAGACAGGTCACTTACTATCATGAACGTCTGCTTTGAGATAACTGACAGTGTTTTCACGTCAAGTGTGATGTGGTTGATGGCAGTCAAGGTGTGTCCATTGAATCTGGTGAGTACCTCCGCTTGGTGTATGATTGTGCTTTCTAGGCCCATCTTCTGAATTACTAAGAGCTGAAATTGGTTGACTGCACTTCCGTTATCAACCATCATTCTGTCAACTATGGCGTGGGCCAGTTGGACGGATATCACCAGTGCGTCATCATGCGGGAAATCGACGCCTTCGGCATCCTGCTCTGTGAAACCAACGATGAGTCCAGGTTGTGTGTCGACTGCCTGGACTTGTGAAATTAATAAAGCATGATGGATCTTCCTCTTATTAGAATTGTTGGTGGCCCCAAGTGCTCAGATTCAGGAAAGATGCCATTAATCCGAATCACCGTGTTGGGCAGTTCTTCGTCAGCATATGCATTCCTTCTAAGTTACGCAGCTAGCTTGTTCAAGTATCTGTCGACCTTGCCTTCCATCATGAGCTTCTCTAGGTAATTCTTCCAAGTGTAGTAGTCGTCGGTTGTGTGATTGAGACCTCAATGGAATGCACAATACTTGGTGTGGTCCATCTTGGAAGTATCTCCTCTAGATTGTTTCAGCAGTTTGAACTATAATTCGCTTTTGATGTCGCGAAGGATTTGGTGGATCGAGATCGAGAACTTTGAGTAGTTCTTGGGCGTCGGGCCTCCTTTAGTCGGGGATAGGTCCTTACGCTTGGCCCCTTAATTGCATTTGTTGTTGGACTACTTTCCGTCTTCTCTTTTTTTAAGCTACTGCCGACCCTTTTCGAGGCTGCTCACCGAGCCTTGTCCCAAAGTGCATGATTTTCTACTAGAGTGAAAGAGTATGCCAGAGTTAGATCTTTTTTCATGATCAATTTTCCAAACAGCAGGTGGTCTGCTGGGAGTCCTTTTTGGAAGGCTGCACTTACTATCCAGTCGTCACATCCGACAATCTTCACCTTTTCTGCTTTGAACCTCTTCACGTAGTTGCGAAGCGACTCCTCTGGATTCTTCTTCACATTGAACAAATGGTCGGACTTCTTCTTGATCGAGCGGTAAGACGAGTATTCTTTGGTGAAAACCAAGGAAAGCTCATCAAAACTCCAAATGGATCATGGCGGTAGGGTGTGGAACCAATCATGCGCCTCGCCTTGCAAAGTGGTGGCTAATATCTTGCACATAAAGGCATCGTTGTTCCGGTAAAGGACCATCGTGCCTCAGTAATGCTTCAAGTGTCTTTCTAGATCTCCATCTCCTTTGAAAGATGTGAAATGTGGCATGATGAACTTACGTAAAGGCTCTATCTGCTCAATCTCTTCCATGAAGGGTGACCTACTCATGTTGGTCATGTCCCGTCTTAATGCCTCATCGATGACCTCGTTGCGTTGGAAATCACGTAATCGCTCAGTCAAGAGTCTCTCTACTTCTTCCTGAATTTTTCTTTGTTGGGGTAGCGAAGCTCTCGGCTGCCCCCGGTCTCGACTTACTGGTCTAGGCTGCTTTTCTATGTGTTCGGCTCGTCTACACCGCTGTTGTAGTTCATGTGGTATATCCCTAGCAAGCAAGTGAATTCCTCGCAGGCTGCCGGTTGAACCTGAGCCAGATTGAGTGACTGCTTCTCTCCATCCGTTGTGTTACCTACTCCGATGTGAGGTAAATGATGCTCCTTGTGGGCCTAGCCGCGAATGAACACTTCACCTAGAAGGTTGCTCATGTTGATTATCGAAATGTGGTCCCAACTGTGAGTGTATGCTCGTATGTAGGCCTAACCGAGAGTGCACGCTTCACCGTGCACTAAGACGAGAGTATAGGTTATCTCGGGAGCCCAGTCGGGAATGTAGATTGCCGGAACACTCGGTTCGTGGCTGGTCGAGTGGCTGCTTGCCAGTCAAGGCATGTTACACCTCGGTGCTCTGCAAGAGCTAATTCACCAAGGTCGTCTAATGTGCAAGGGCGTTTGTCAACTCTATGACTTGTCGAGACAAGTGTTGTTCGCCATTTGGGTTGGAAAAGCTTAGACCGAATGCGTCTCCTTGAGTAGTGGAAGTGTGGTATACTCTGAGCGCGAGATTTGAGTTAAGAAATGTCAAATCCGCGAAAAAATGTGGTGAAAATGCCCTCAGTTCAATCGTCGACCCAAAAATCTGAAAGCGAGATAGTTGAACCGTTCTTGGACCTGTTTGGGCTGCTTGGGACTCCACGGGAGTAGGCTGGGCCATGGAAGTAGGCTGCCCCGTGTGTAGCACACGTGGATGCTGGGCCTAGGCTCGGCTCAAGTGCACATTGGGCTCGCGCCGAGTTGAGGCTATGGTCGACTCACCTTGGGCTTAGGCCCGTGTGGTGTGGAGCAGTGGGGGGCGCTGGGTTGGCGCTGCTTGGGCCGTGCGTTGAGCTTGGGCTTGCTGTTCCCCGTGAGTTGTGGGCCTGCCAAAGGTGGCCATAGTGGTTGCTGCCGTGGTGGCCATCATGGTGGCTACTACGGTGTTGCCCCATGGGGGTGGTGTCACTCCACTCGTCGTCATGTTAAGCCTCGTGGATCGCCGTGGTCCAAATTCTTGAACGTTGGATTTTCCGTTCGTCGTGGTTTCCGAATCTCTTGTCATTGTACTTTTCTTTTACGTTTATTTAAAGAATTTTTTGTATAAAAATTCTAGAAATAAGAACGTACGAAAAATCTACGAATGAACAAAAAATTAGAAACCTTGAATGCGAGAGTCTTCTACGAGCGTGTGAATCAAGACTCTTAATGAAAGCACCAATTTGTGGATGCAAATTTCCGTCTTCTCCTTCTTGGACGAAAATGCACCTGCAAAGCAATTAACACCTAAGATCAAGGCCAAGAGCCTCACGTGCCCACGACGAATAGGGGTGCTTTGACTGAAGAATCTCCGATGCCAAAGTTAGAATTTGAGAGAGAAAGTGTTTAGAGAATTTTTAGAAGAGAATTGGACCTAGGTTTTTGGAGAAATGCGGGGCTATATATAGGGGTGTGGCCGGCCCTATTTGGAGAAATGGGGACCAGCCACTTATGGTGGTAATTTGGCTCCAATTGCAAGATATTATGTCAAATAATATCTTGCAATCAATTAGGTAATTAATCAATTAATTAGATAATTAATCAATTAATTTTGGCAATTAATCCCAATTTGAAAAGAATAATTGAGAGTTACCTTGTGGGTGAAGATTTGATGAGGAGTGATGAGAGGGTTTAAAAGAATACAATTTTGATCACATTTGACCTCGATTGAGCCATTATTGTCCATTGCATGCGTGTGGGAGTTCCGATGTGCCTCAGGGGTAATTTTATCTTTTTCACCCCTAAAATCCACGTGTCGCCTCCATAATTTTCTTGATTATTTTTTGCTCCACAACTTTGTTTTCAATCTTGAAGAGGAAAATCATTCGGGAGAGATACAGACCCAAGATATTATAAGGAAGCAATAGATAGTTTTGAGTCTCAACAATGGCAACATGTCATGACTAAAGAACTAGATTCCATCAAGAAAAATAGAGCTTGAGAACTAGTTGATCTACCTAATGGAAGAAAGCCTATCGGTTGTAAATGAGTACTTCGTAAGAGTATCACGATTATTTCACGAATACTTCTATCCAATTCGAGTATATATGACATGCTACTATGACTTGTGAACTTATATTAATTTCACTGCCAACTTTAATTTGAACCTAAGAGATCACACACCCTTATTAGTACCAACCACGTCAAATTAATTTATTAAAATGTTCTAGTTAATGCCAGAACCTTTTCGTGCAATGTTTAGGGGTTATAGATTTTTGGGTTTTTATCACAAATGGTCCCTGACATTGATCAAACACATCATTTTGGTCCCCGAGATTGATCAAACACATCACAAATGATCCTTCCGTTAAAAACTCTTTAGACAATTTTCAAAGCTTCGTAACTCAATCGTTTCTTAACCAAATTCGACCCATAATATATCAAAATGAAGATAGGAAAGTGTAGAACAAGATTACACCATTTGGAAGCCCAATGGTTGCCGGATATGGCCAGAAAATAGCATCAAATGTGACTGGTACGTGGAAAAACTGGAAAACTCGCCGGAAACTGGGTAAACTTTAAACGTTCATAACTTCTTCAATAATCAACGAAATCGAGTGATTCGATAACGAAAATCATACTTCTTGATGAGACGAAGAGAATAGTATCTTTCTTGATGGCTAACTAGCCGTAGTTTGGCCATAAAACAGCTCGAAATTGGATAACCATTTTCCAGTTAGCCAATTTCGAGCCGTTTTCCGGCCAAAATACAGCGAGTTAGCTATCAAGAAAGATACTATTCTCTTCATCTCATCGAGAAGTATGATTTTCATTTTTGAATCACTTGATTTCGTTGATTATTGAAGAAGTTATGAACGTTTAAAGTTTACCCAATTTCCGGCGAGTTTTCCAGTTTTTCCGCGGACCAGTCATATTTGAGGCTATTTTCCAGCCATCTCCAGAAACCATTGGGCTTCCAAATAGGTATAATCTTGTTCTACACTTTCCTATCTTCATTTTGATATATTATGGGTCGAATTTGGTTACGAAATGATTGAGTTATGAAGCTTTGAAAATTGTCCAAAGAGAACGGAATGACCATTTGTGATGTGTTTGATCAATCTCAATGACCATTTATATTGATTTTCAATGTCAAAGACCAAAATGATGTGTTTGATCAATGGCAGAGATCATTTGTGATAAAAACCCTAGATTTTTTAAAAAACTTGTTCACGTTGTCAACTTTTCTGATAAATTATGTAGTCCATGTCTTCTTTGTTTTCTTTTTCTTTTTTTCTTTTTTTTGGTAGAAAAGGTAAAGAATGTTTAACCTTCTTCGCTTTCTACATTTGCACGAAGCTTATTTTTTTAATATTTTTGTGGCAACAAATAATCCGTGCTTACATATTTCTTTTGGTTGTCTATCTGGATATTTACTTCTTCTAAACGAGAATTACTTCTTCCAGGATGATGGACGTACTGAAAAAGTTTCTTATATGCAAAGGCTCTTACTTCTCAAGATTTGATACCAACCAACTTGCGCCAATCTCTTGTTGACGACTTTAATTCAAGTCCTAGCAAATAAGTGCTTTTTTAATCCAATATGACCACAAAAGTTTGTATTTATGGTGGAATATGATTATGATAACATGATTTTCATAATTTGTGTAATTATGTGTGTAGGTATACCCATTGGCGAATGCATTGAGGGGCAGGGGGTCAATTGACCCCCCGAACTTCGGTGAACGTCCATAGATACGTTGGGTGTTGACCCTCTGAATTTCGGTGAATGTCCATGGATACCTTGAGTGCTGCCCTTTTGAAGATTAGAGTTGGCTTCATACATGCCCTCCAACTGACTTCAGGCCTACCAAGACTCGGTGAATGTACATGGATACCTTTGGTGCTACCCCTGCATACATTAACAGGTGTGCAGTATATATTTCCAAATGACTTCAGGCCTACCAAGACTCGATGAAATGGCGATATGCATGTTATTTCTAGTAAAAAAATTTACGCGCTGCGCGCGCTATTTTCACTGACCCCTCTAAATTATTTCCTGGATCCATCATTGGGTATACCATAACATTGATATACTAATATACACATGATTATATTGAAATAAGTTAATAATTAATTCTAAAAGAATATGATCGATAGGATATATTAAAAACATTATATCCTGGGAGAAGCTGTAACTTCCCCCAATGAATACTTCTCCAGAAAAAAAAGTGGAAGCCCATTTGAGTCGCGGGTTTCAACAAAAATAAGTGGGACAAAAATACCACCCAAAATAATGCATCAAATAATGCAAGAGTAATTTCATCATGTAAATAGTGTTTTTTTTTTAAATAATTTTTTTTAATTAGTACAGTAGTACCTCACAATAGGCTAGTAATAATATGATTCAATCAGTTGTTTATTAAATATTATTTTCTCTATTTTTAAACACGTTCAAAACATCTTATGAGGCGAGTAGCGCCGGTAATAAAAAAAGGTCTTTCACAAGCGCACAATAATGTAATTCAATCAGTTATTTATTAAATATTATTTTCTCTATTTTCAAACACGTTCAAAACATCTTAAGAGGAGCGTAGCACCAGTGATAAAAAAAGGCCTTTCGCACATGCACAATGATGTGATTCAATCAGTTGTTTATTAAATATTATTTTCTCTATTTTTTTTTAATAATTAGTACCTCACAATCAGCAAACAATAATGTGATTCAATCAGTTATTTATTAAATATTATTTTCTCTATTTTCAAACAAGTTCAAAACATTTTAAGAGGCGCATAGCATCGATGATAAAAGAAGACTTTTCGCACGTGCACAATAATGTGATTCAATCAGTTGTTTGTTAAATATTTTTTTCGATATTTTTAATGTGAATTCAATAGAATGTAGATGGAAATTGAAAGACTGATATTATTATATGGATTTAGTCGTTTTGCTTGGTTTATGAGGGGTTTCTTCTAGTATGGTCTAATATTATTCATTTAGTCCAAGTATTTGACTTTTTTGTCATAAAAAAAAAAAATATTGAAGCAATTCACGCGTATAAATACATTTAAAATGTGTAAGTCGTGCATAACAGGCCGTGATTCAAAAAATTACATTTTGCACTTGAAGGCTAGTATTATATATCCCCCAAGTTTCTTTGTCAGAGTCATTCAATTTCAACGTGAAGTTTGTTCTCTCTCTCTAGCTCATCCTCACACCATATTGTGATCTCTCTAACTCACCCTACCATATTGTGAACAATAGCCTCATGACAAGATATTTGCATTTTCTTATTTGGCTTAGTTTCAAGTTTCGTGACCTTTCAGAAAGGTTGTTTACCAACGAGGCAACATGAGAAGCGAGGGAAAAAATGAACCGTTGAACACAGAACAAAAATCAACCAACTTTGGTAGCGATTGTTTTTCATTAAACAAGTGGATGCGACATGTTCATCAAATAAGGTTATCCGAAAGTTCAAGTCACGCAAAACTTTTGCTCCTCCATATAGTTTTTCTACTCACACATAAAATCAGGCTGATGATTCTTTTCCTTTCTCTAATTTGCATTCTGATTATAAAATGGCTCGCGTGTTAACACTTCCATAATCCAATTGCCAACAATGTAACTATTTCCTCTGCATCCTAAATCTTGAGACTGGCTTTGAAGGTTGAGAATCAGAAGACTGCAACAGTCAAAACAACATTTTAGACAATGAAGAGGCCACTAAAAACATTTTTATCATGTAGTAGCCCAAACTACCTGTGATGTAGCACAAGTTTGGTTCCTTGAATCTGTCTGTAAATTATGGACACGTTCGACTATAGAACCTGTAAATGCCTGCACGAAAAATAGTAAATACAGCAACAACTCAAATAATAAATAGTAATGCATGGGAACATACTTTTTGATCATCAAATTTTGGTTTTGAACTTTGGAGCGTAACCTATAAAACAAGAAAGGATCATTATAACTAAGATTTGTTGCAAACTACCATTTGTGTGTGGAGCCGTCCACATATGAATAAAACAAAGAGTAATGCTACGCTTACCACATATTTGTACCATCTTTCTAATAAAGGTAGGGCCTACCAACACATACGAGTCTCATTTGTGTTAGAGGGATGGTACAACTATGCGGTAAGAGTAGCATTTTTTGATAAAACAATGCTCAATGCTTATAGTTAGAACTGGAATTCTTCTTACGATCGAGGCTCAAATCAAAAGTAATTGCTCTGTACCTGACTTATAGGTGATGGTACAGCTTGAACACCCTCAACTTTAGGAGGAACCAAAGCTTTCTCGGATTTACTTTTCATAGCATTCGGAAATATATTTCCACATGAACTTGTCTCTGGGTAAATCATAATTAAGGAATCAATTAAGTAGTGATCAAAGTTTGAAAATGATACTACAGTAATTGGAGAATGTGATATGTGTGCCAAAATAAAACATCATATATCTCCTCATACCAAAACTTCAAAAACACAGGTAGGGTATCACAAGTCTATGTATTAAACAATTTAACATCTTGTCCTGCCAAAACATGACATCTTAGGAATAGAAAGGCGTGTCTTGATTCATGAGCACCTCACAGTACCAGTAGTAGAAAGGAGAATTATTTCTAAAAAAGAAATTACCAAAAGAAAGGAAGTTTGTCATTCTTGGCAATAAACTTCAAAAGCACATTGGCGGAGAGAGAAAAAGGGGAAAGGTTCTACCATTACCTAGGGCAAGGTGTGAATTGCAAGGCACTAACACAATTTACCACTGTGTGAGAGAGAGATGTTAGTTACTAACCTTCAGGTATCGATTGCACTGTCAGGCCTGAACGCTGCAATTTTAGTAACGAGATAAATTCAATAACGACAACTGACAGCATATAAGCGATTGAAACATTAACAAACAATTTTCTCAATAACATCTAAGACAAGTTAGGCAACTCATTAGAACAACTAGTGAAACTTTTTCTTTAATTAATATTTTATTTGATTGCTATAAAATTTATAATAAAACTTCTATTTCATTTTCAAGTTCAATGAATATATGACCCAGTCCGGCTCTACCCAGTCAATATCCCATTTTACAATTCTATTTGATTCTCGACGTTTATACTATGAGGTCAGTTTAAAATTTTAATAGTTTATCCTCTAAACTATACAATTTATAGGTTATGATTTGAAAAGAAAAATTATATGCATCACTTCGAAAGAAAATGGTCATGTTATATCGGAAATGATTTATATAGGTAAAAGCTCTTGGTCCTATAAAACATATTGGGACTGCTGGCTCTTCTTGAGACATCCACACCTGTTCTATAAAATTAACTAGCATACTTATTATCTCTACCAACACAAGAGGAACATGAAATGCCATCACTTACACTTCGCTGATCGATAAAACTTTCTTTGCTGGGAGCAATTGCATCATTTGTCTCTGGAGGTTTTCTTGGCATTGACTCCTATTTTATCAGCGATTAAAATTGAGTAGTTGGCCATTTTTTGGCTTGGAACAGAAATTAGTCACTACATATTCATGTGTTTTTATTATCATTTCGTCAATGTATCAAGACAAATGCAAAAGATTACCTCTGAAAACTTGCCATTCTGATGAAGAGATTTATGATCCGGAAACTGATGCAAGTCAACTTTAATTTTCTTGTTTTCATCACTGTCATTATCACTTTGCTCTTCTTCGCCCTCTATCTCACTTTCAGCTTCAAGTTCTTCTTTCTCAAGTTCATCCATCCTGGCCAGTATACGAGCATATTCTTCATCTTCATCTGAAACGTTTGTATTGTCTGCTACAGTAGAACTAGGAGAATCTTGCTTAAGTGGACCTGGAAAATAATTGACCACAATCACTTATTTGACTTGGAGCGGCAAACCACTTTCGTTGGGTTCTCTTGGCACAAATTTTGATGAGAAAGTCAGGAGAATTCTAAAACCAGCATCAGATACTTCAGAACAATTTGACAAAATAGGGTGTGTTTTTAATACCTTCCCACCAACAACAAAAGGTTAAGTTATCCCCCGGATGAAAAAATAAAAGCAAAAAACAGAACACAGGCCCCTAACCCCAATGCCTAATGAGTATAAATGCAGTCTAAATTTCAACCTGGCTAAAAGTTGATAAAAGAATAGTTTTTTCTTATATGCCAAGGCCAGCTAAAAAAACTAATGAGCAATCCAAAATGCAGACAAAGCTGATTCAGCCCTATGCACCTTGAAACACATTCTAACTTATTGAGGGGAAAAAGGAAGAAAACCTGCAAACCTGCCTAGCTCAGATTCTCCTTCAGAAGAACTTTCCTCCACATAATCTTCCTTTATCTCCACAAGGCCCTCCTGTGGTACAAGTATTAAAAAATATCAAGTTCACATACACACTGATACAAATTCCTTACAATAAACTGAATTTTTAGGGAGGCAACTATCTCCGATATAAACACCAACAATTTACAATTTAGCGAAAAAGAAACTTACTTGCTAACCACTAAAAAGAACCTTTCGGGAACCCATAGCCATTAAAAACATATATATATATATAGTTTTTGTTATGCGTTATAACTAATAAAATGCAGTCGCTTATGAATGTGACACATTCGTGACATTACCTATCCTGCTGGTAATGTTATTGGCAAAGTTAAAAGAAAACTGCTTTTGACTAGTTTAAATTAGGGTTTTTATCACAAATGGTCCCTGACATTGACCAAACACATCATTTTGGTCCCTGACATTGAAAATCAATAGAAATGGTCCCTGAGATTGATCAAACACATCACAAATGGTCCTTCCGTTAAAAACTCCTTGGGCAATTTTCAAAGCTTCGTAACTCAATCGTTTCTAAACCAAATTCGACCCATAATATATCAAAATGAAGATAGGAAAGTGTAGAACAAGGTTATACCTATTTGGAAGCCCAATGGTTGCTGGAGATGGCCGGAAAATAGCCTCAAATGTGACTGGTCCGCGGAAAAACTGGAAAACTCGCCAGAAACTGGATAAACTTTAAACGTTCATAACTTCTTCAATACTCAACGAAATTGAGTGATTCAAAAATGAAAATCATATTTCTCAACGAGACAAAGAGAATGGTACCTTTATTGACTGCTAATTCACCGTGGTTTGGCCGGAAAACGGTTCGAAATTGGATAACCATTTCCGAATCAATTTCGAGCCGTTTTCCGACCAAACTACTGCGAGTTAGCCATCAAGAAAGATACCATTCTCTTCATCTCGTCGAGAAGTATGATTTTTGTTTTTAAATCACTCGATTTCGTTGATTATTGAAGAAGTTATGAACGTTTAAAGTTTACCCAGTATCCGGCAAGTTTTCCAGTTTTTCCGCGGACCACACACATTTGAGGCTATTTTCCGGCCATCTCCGGAAACCATTGGGCTTCCAAATGGTATAATCTTGTTCTACACTTTCCTATCTTCATTTTGATATATTAGGGGTCGAATTTGATTAAGAAACGATTGAGTTACGAAGCTTTGAAAATTGCCCAACGAGTTTTTAACGAAAGGCCCATTTGTAATGTGTTTGATCAATCTCAGGGACCATTTCTATTGATTTTCAATGTCAAGGACCAAAATGATGTGTTTGATCAATGTCGGACCATTTGTGATAAAAACCCTTTAAATTACTTTGGGATGCAAGCTTCAATGTAGAGACAATAAGCATTACTTTTTCGGTATATTGTGATTTTATTAGAAACCCAATTGAAAGGTACACTATGTCACACAAACAAAGAAACAAAATTTCAACCATATTCAACAACGTATGGATAAGAAAAATTAGAGAGTTAAATTTGGGCATTACCTCGGCCTCAGAGGCTGTAGAGTCAATAAAGGAAGCCTCGAATTTGAGATCAGCAAGAATGGCATTGAGGGAATCCACTTGGGAGTCCAATTCCTTCCCCCTCCTCATCAAAATATCCACTGTTTGCTTCGACGTCCTTTCTGCATAGTAACCTTCCCCTAGCAGAACCTGTAGCAAACAAGTCACTCAATAACACCCTGTTTGGCTGCTGTTGAGACAATCAAAACTACTCAATTTGGCAATAAGAATCTTACCAGAAACTCATTGGTGTGCACCAAACGCCCAGGGAAGAAGGCTGCCTTGCCAAACGGAACCTAAAAAATAAGCAATTAATTTAATTTTTGTAAGAAAAAAAAAAAAGAATTGGGGGATTGGGATTTGGTGGAGTAGGGTTTAGGGTTTACCATAATATCGTGGTGGAGGTGGTCGGGGAGTTTCATGACGAGATTTACGAGGCTGGTGTTGTCGGCGGTGAAGCCTCGGAGGTGGTCGAGCTGCTGCTGCTTCTCGGCGATCGTGTCCTCCACGCGCTTCGCTGCTTTCTGTGCGTCTTCTACGGGGAACAAGGAGGAGAGTGACGTCACAGTTCCTTTACCTTTGGCCGATTCTTCCATTGTCGCAGAGGAGGAGAGAGACTCGGTCCCAACACGACGTCGTTAGGAGTTTAAAGATGGTTTCCGCGATGGCTTGCATACATTCGGCGGTGGAACAGAGTGGCAGGGGAAAGGAAAACGGCGAAGGTTCGCGAAGAATCACTAAATACGTGGCGAGATTTTTGGCATTAAGATGACCTGTCGATTTCAAAACTTCGAACCAGGATTCTCTTCGGTATCGCCTACGTGAGAATTTAGAAAATCAATCGATCGTGATCGTTCATCGTATATAGTGCTGTCAATTTTCATTATGTATTATTTATATTCAATTTAAAATTTTAAAATTTAAAATGATTTCTAACCGCACGATATACGACGAACGAACACGATTGATTGATCTCCTAATCTCCACAAAAAGAATCCGGAAAAGATCATATTCCCAAAACTTCTGCACTTAAAAAGGTTGTGGCTCTTCTATGTCCTCTCTAATTTCGTGACACATGTCCATTCACTAAACTCAACTTTAACACTGTCAACTCTCTCTGTTATCTTCTAATTAGACCCTTCATCTTCGCAACCCCACCTCATCTCCATCCCACCACCTTCGTCTCTCAAATTTCGACGAACAAAAAACTCTGCAAAATCTTCTGCACCCAGAAGGGACTGTTCTACTAAATCATCTCCCAAATTTCGATTAAACCGATGGCGACGAATCCAATCAATCAGATCTACTAAATTCGACAGAATCAAAATCAAAAGCGAAATTGAAATCAGTCCAGAAACTTCTAGGAAAATACCTGAAATCAAAATTCTAAATTCAAATTGCAAACGCGTTGACGAAAGAGGGAAACGAATTCCAAAGCAAAATCAGAGATGGGGAGGAAATGACGAATTACCTGGGAGAGAGTATGGAGGAGCTTTTGCTTAGTCAAGATTGAGAGAGAAGCAAGGGAGGGAGAGACGGAAATGAGAGCGGGTAATGGGAATTAAAAAAAGGAATTGAATTCCGATTACGGATCACACCGGTGTTTATTAACGTGGGAGGAATCAAAAACATGTGGGACCCAGATGAATTCCGAAATTTCCCAGAGTCAGATTCTGACACGCCCCGACCTCGATATCTCCAAATACTAGGATAGGCATGTGCTAGCTGACACCCGAGGGTGACGAAGCCATTAACATGCATGCAAGTTATAAAAGAAGGATGAACGTGACTAAAAATATGTAAATTTAAATATAATGAAATATGCAAATATGGGAATGTGTTCAGAACATACAACTAATTGAGACTAATGCAGAAGGAAGATTATGAAATAAATGAGATTATAAAAAAAAGTGAGTCTTACACTTGGGGAACTCAAAAATACCGATACGAGAGTGCCTTGACGCTAGGATCGTACATCTCAATTCTAAGTCCTAAAGAAGGTGCAAAAACCAAAGGGTGGGTGGACCATAATTTATAATAATAGTAATAATATGAAAATCAATTTCTTTTTTAACATACTAACCCCCTGTTTTGAAAACACATATAATAATACATAATAGGTTTTTCTAAAAACTCTACATGCTATAAGTCATTCGTACGATAAAATCATCTCTAAAAGTGATAACAAAACGCCCGACGGCAAATCCCAAGAATCTCGTAAATTAAATCAATGATGTACTCAACTAGGGGTATCATAGTCGCCCAAAGGCATAACCATCACCCGAAGGTGAAGCTGTACGACATTGGGCTATGCTAGTGAGGAAATATGGCCATAGTCGTGGCCATTGAAGAAATATGGTAGGTCCCATCACCCGAAGGTGAAGCTGTAAGACTTTGGGTTACGTCAGAGAAGAAATATATAACATAATACACATACACTAGCCGTGGCTAGTGAAGTTGTCCAACACTGGTTTCGCTAGTGAAGCTGGGAGTATGTCATAAATATCCTCAAATGTGTCCTATGACCATAGACGTCTACATACTCAAGTTGTGTGTATGTCTTGTATGATGACCCACTAGATAAGCACCGAAAACATAAATTATCATCTTTACAAATCATTGGAGCTTAAAAGCTCAAAGCATCAATTCATAAACCATAACAAATCATATTCATAAATCCGTAATATTTCATCCTGCAACATCTTTGGTTCGGCTAGCTTTCATTTTTTTTTATCGAAGTCGGTGTTCTTAACACGTAAATCCAATAATTCATAACATTTCATAAAACATAATTCGATAAATCATAAATAATGCATAAAATGTAAAATCATGAAATCATGCTTTTCATGAATGCAAGCCTAGCATTTAATAAAAATCATGCAATTTAAGAAGGGGTCCACTCACAAATATTCAGCTACCGAGGAGCCGATCGAACTAGAGATGATGGGATCACTTCTAACCAACGCACCTAAACACAAATAATGACCATTAATTAAAAACTCTACTAAAATGATCGAATTTGGGAAAACAGATGGTGGCACATCGAAAAACCTAAGAAGGGACCTCGGGTTCCCCCACTCGCCGATTTGGGTCACCGAAAAAAATCGTTGGCACGGCGGCAAAGTACAGTGCCTCCTGCAGAGGCGCGTGTGCCCCACACGCCAAGCACTACAGCCCACGCGTCCGCAAGTACATACATACTCGCCTTCCTCACGACGACAGGGGATTTTGCAGGTTTCAGCTTTTCAGAGCTCATTTCGAGCTCGATTCTTAACCAATTTCAGTGATTTAAGAACCTAAATGAAGTTAGGAATGTAGGCAATCGATACATACCCATTGGAGGCCGTGACATGGTCGTAGTTTGCGGAAAAGGTGTCTGCAAGTGGCCAAATGGCCACGGTTTCAAATTCTAGAAATGTGGGAAATTCTTCCCGAGGTGTTTCCTGCATCTAACAATCGATTAACACTTACCAACTACTATAATCTAACCCTAAAACACGATCTAAAAGATTTTAGGAGCTTACCTACGTCGGGGATGGCGAGAACTCACCATGGTTCGTCGGGGAAGACGATGAACAGTGACTGTCGAGAGAGGGAGACAGATAGAAGAAGGTGAGAGAGAGAGGGATGATGAAGGATCCACAAATAGAAATGGTGCTCATCGGAGTGGCGAGGCAATGAGGGTGGAGGCGATGCTGTCATTGTTGGTTGCGATGCTGTCGTTGTTGTGCGAGCTCGAAAAGAGTGTTGCAGAAATGAGGGGGAAAGACAAGGAGAGAGAGTATTCACTGGGAAGATAAAGGAGAAAGAGGTGAGGGAAGAAGAGAGAGGGCCGGGAGACTAACAACAAGGGTAGGCCCCACCGGCTCAACAAATAAGACAAGAAACGACAAAATAGAAAAATATCCCATGAGAAGCAAAATTACCAAAATGCCCCTACTATTCGAATTCCGTAAAATCTTTGTTCTACCTCCAAATTCAATTCTGCTTGTGCCCATGCGTTCGTAGTAACGAGTACTACAATGATACACCAAGGAAACGAATCTTACGTGACACGACAAGGTGGTCAACGAAGTCAATGTTTTTTTTGCCTCGAAGGGCATTTTCATAAATTCACATTTTGAAATTATAAAAACCGTAAAATTTGGGTCGGGTCGTTACAAATTCTATAGTAACATGTGGTAATTGAATTCCTTGAATTGGTGTCCTCCAGGAATCAAACTTTTGTTCCTAAATTGTCCTCAATTTGTCTTCTGCAAATCCACCCAAATTGGGAGGTGGCGAGGTGGTGGGAGGACATGTGAATACGGGAGGCGGTGAGAGGATCTGGGAATATGGGAGGTTGTGGGGGCTGGGGAAGAATAGGATATGGAGGACAGGGGGGTGTGGAGGACCTGTGAGTATGATAGGTGGTGGGAAGGGTTGTGCGGGTTGGTAAAGAAAAAGGCAACAAGGATGAAAGGAAGAGGCGTGGGAAGGCTATGGAAGTCAGTGAACAAAAGAATACATAGGATGAGAGGATGGGAGGGAGAAAAGATAAATTTACAGATATAAATTTATTTTTTATAGATAAACTATTTTCAATAATTATAGCATAAAAAAAATTTATTTTAAACAATGACAATTTAGTAATCAAGCTAGTTTTAATTCCGATTCCAGTGAACTAGTAAACAATATATATGGAACTAATATCATTTGTATTCCAATTCTAGTTAGTTTAGTCAACAACTTTAACTTGAATCTAATTCAGTTTCCTCCTCAATTTAATTCCTCCTCAATCTGATTCCTCCTTAATTCACTTCCCATCAATCTGATTACGAATTAGCAAACAAGCCCTGAAATAGATGTGGAGAGTTACCCAGCACGGTGGGATCCTCTTTGTCACATCCCGACCAGGGGCGGACCACTTCCCAGGCCCGCTTCACCACTGTAGCATGATATTGTCCACTTTGGGCTTACCATTCCCTCACGGTTTTGTTTCTGAGAACTCACGAGCAACTTCCCAGTGGGTCACCCATCCTGGGAGTGCTCTGGCCCCCTTCTCGCTTAACTTCAGAATTCCTACGAAACACGAAGCCAGTGAGCTCCCAAAAGGCCTCATGCTAGGTAGGGATGGGAATATACATTTAAGGATCACTCCCCTGGGCGATGTGGGATGTTACAATCCACCCACCTTAGGGGCCCGACGTCCTCGTCGGCACACACGCGGCCAGGATTAGACTCTGATACCAAATTGTCACATCCCGGGCTCGACTCCGCCGTAGCACGATATTGTCCGCTTTGGGCTTACCATTCCCTCACGGTTTTGTTTCTGGGAACTCACACGAGAACTTCCCAGTGGGTCACCCATCATAGGATTGCTCTCGCGCGCTACTCGCTTAACTTCGGAGTTTCGATGGAATCCGAAGCCAGTGAGCTCCCAAAAGGCCTCGTGCTACGTAAGGATGAGAATATACATTTAAGGATCACTCCCCTGGGCAATGTGGGATGTTACAATCCACCCCCCTTAGGGGCCCGACGTCCTCGTCGACACACACGCGGCCAGGATTAGGCTCTGATACCAAATTGTCACATCCTGACCCGGGACGGACCACTTCCCGGGCCCGCTTCACCACCGTAGCACGATATTGTCTGCTTTAGGCTTACCATTCCTTCACGGTTTTGTTTCTGGGAACTCACGAGCAACTTCCCAGTGGGTCACCCATCCTGGGAGTGCTCTGACCCCCTTCTCGCTTAACTTCGGAATTCCTACGGAACCCGAAGCCAGTGAGCTCCCAAAAGGCCTCGTGCTAGATAGGGATGGGAATATACATTTAAGGATCACTCCCCTGGGCGTTGTGGGATGTTACACTCTTTTACTTCTTTTTTTTTTTTTTCTTATTATATTTGAAGTTAACTTTGTTAGATTTGGTTGAGTTAGGAGACAAGTGTCACAATTTCAAGAAAGCCATAGAGAGATCACATGCAAAAATAAGTGCAGAAGATTTGAACTCTGAGCTGAAAAGCTGACATCAAGCGCTTGTAGCTTAGTGGATAAAGCGTCTGCAGAAGGTCATAGGTTCGACCCCTATTTGGCACGTATCTGTTTTTTTTTTTTTTTGTCATTCTTTTTCTTTTTTAGTACAGAAGAAAGGCTTGCCAACAACGAAACTAACAAAAAACAAAATAATGCCTAAAAACCCTAACAATCTCCTCTTGACTCAACCGACCGGCCAGCGTCTTCTTCCATCGAGTCATTTAGTATTGGAGCCTTACTTGAACCCATCATTGTCGAATGAAATAGATTATCAGACCAAGCAAAATAAACTTGAATGTAACAGATGAAGTTGATGCAGTTGGTTTAGGTAAAATTTGTTGGTACGAATTTAGTATTTATAGGAAAATTAAAATATGATATGTGAAATTAAAAGAAAATACTCGTTCAACCCCCGTGCAACAATAACAGTTGCAAACAAATATGTTGCGAAGTGGTAACCTCTTCCCTAGTAGTGAATTCCAACAGTTGACCTTCAATGACTAAAACAGATAAACAGTCCTCGTGGTGATAAGATAATCAGAAGATAACCTTCATGGTAAAAAAATTAGGATTTAACCCTCGTGGTGAAGTCAGTTAGCGAATTTGGTCCAAAAGCCATTTTTCCGTTAATTGTCCATTAAATACAAGGATAAAAATGTACATGACATCATCGAATTTAGAATTTTACAATCAATACCAATCTTGAGAAGAACTTTCTGAATGAAATTCCACTAAAGAAGTCCAAAAAGAAAACTCAAATATATACCCGATGTGTTGAGCTTCTGTTTCATCCCGCCCGAAACTAAATAATTAGAAGTTGCGTTTTCGTTCTTTGCAGAATTAGGGTTATAATTTT
Source organism: Heteromeles arbutifolia (assembly GCA_024362995.1). NCBI lineage: Eukaryota > Viridiplantae > Streptophyta > Magnoliopsida > Rosales > Rosaceae > Heteromeles > Heteromeles arbutifolia. The sequence goes on along the minus strand of JANCRC010000012.1, from coordinate 27,881,024 downwards.
GTTGTTTCAAGAAGCAAAAGATCAACAACGGTGGCGATACCAGAAACTGGAAAATTGTACGGGGTGATCCAAACAATTCGCGACTTTCAGATAGCTGTGAGCAACCGAGAGGCAGTCCTCGACATAATTGAAGCCTGATGATGACCACAACAATGACCGATTACTCAATTTCAACAAAAATTCAATGATTCGTTGTCTGCCCATTCCATTCATACCGCCGGTGACTGCATTGGCATCAAATCAATATTTTCAACTGCTTGTTTCGCTACTCAGCTTTATGGGCATCAAAGTTCATAACAACATCGTCGTGCCCGGACCGCCACCGACGTTGAGGGATCTTTGCATGGAGTACCTACTATCCTATGTTTATGTGACCAACCATTGAATACATTGTAGAGGCCATCAGGACGAAGGCAGAAATTTGTAAGAATTGGGACATCCTCAAACAACGAGGAACAATTAAAAAATTCAAGAATTTACTGCACAAAACACTTATATATTAATCCATAAAGTTTTTCATACAACATCTTATAATATTCCTCGACGCGTTTTCATGTTTTGAAAGCCGTGCATGACAATATCATTGCCAATGCCATCAAATATTTCTCTCTACAAAAATAATCATGTTATCATTCATCCATTACTCTCCCATTCAATTTCTCAATCAATTCTTTAGAAATTTCATGGTCGAAAATGCTCTTTCAACGGTGGCAGTAGCAACTGGAAGAGTTAGTGCTAATGTCACAAGCATGTAAACTAACGGATACACCTTATCTTTTTTCCATTAGACCATTTTTTTTATAGTTTAATTAGAACTGACGTTGGAATTGAAATGCAATCTATTTTTTCATTTGTAGTTTAATTAGGGCTTGAGAATTGGAATGCAAAAGTGTGCGCGCGCACACAATTGAGTGGGGGCGGCTGCCCCCTCTAGGCCCTATAGAGCTCCGTCCTTGGAGGGCATCATGATCGTCTCGGTTGCGATCGTCTTATTGGATGTCTATCTCCTCGTTCGAGCAGTTGAAATTTTAAGGGGAAGGCCCGTGTTGGGCAAATTTGAGAGCTCATACACCTCTAGTGAAAGAAGGAATGGTTTCTGGTGGTTTTGATGGCATTGGCGATGGTGGTGACATCATCAACCGCAACGGCAACTGCAACCTGGGTCAGAATTTTTCTATTCTTGGTTTTAGCTTTATTAATTATTTTATTTTCTTGGTTTTAAGATTTATTAGTTGATAGGCGGTTCAAGATTTGATTAATAACTGAAAGAAATTTCATTTTCAGAATCACTGGTTTGGAGTCAAGGGCTTCCACAACTTTGGAGTTTGCTTTTAAGGCTCCCTTTGCTTCTTCTTCAACTGCTTAAGACATAATGTAAGTTACTTTTGATCATAATTATTCAGTGATCAATTCTGTAAAGCTTATAGTAAGCATCCAAATTAGTGAATTCCCTGTTTTTGCTAGGATTAAAATTCATTTTAATCATTTTCCTCAATACTCTGACATAAACTCACAAACACAATTTGCTAACACAAAAGTTGCATTTATAATCAACAACTAGTATGCCTAATTCAACTTGAGACAATATACGAACTCAAGGAAACTTAATAAACAATGAAGAACATTTAGGTCAAAAATTGAAATCTTTCAAAAATCAACCAAATGAATTTCAACTGTATCCCCTAAGTATTACCACTCTATCCCCATTTCAATCTTATAATTCCACATGACCGATGAACACATAACGTCTAACAGATTAGCGACATGTATTTGAGACATAGATAATCACATAAGTTCAATATATTTAAAAGAGGTATTTTGGTTATTTTTGTCCAAAAATCAAGAAATCGAATTAAATCAATTTCATGTTTTAAGATAAATATGAATATCAGTTGAAAGTATCGCTTGGTCCTAAGACCGTTTAGGGAGAATAGTGGTGTCAGATTTCATATTTGTGGGATCCTAGAGTTGTTTCTAATTTTTGAATTATTACAATTGGCATCTTGCTTCTCAGACTCATCGAGAATCACATGCATATGGTTCTCAACTCATTTATCGTTTTCATGCCCCACACGATCGTAAGAGAAACAAATCAAAGATAAATTCTCACATTCAAGTCTCACTAATTTACCCTTAATTTTAACAAACGAAAGTGATGACTTATTAACGCTTAAAATTTGCAGGTTAAAGCCACTCAGAACTACTGTCTTGTGGCATTCATCTTCACTTGTAAGTGAGAGGTTTAGATTCGAATCTCGTGGATGGCAAATTCAATACTAAATTAAGTTGTCCATTATGTGGCTTAGCCGAACTCCCCATTCCCTTAGTGTAAAATTAGCAACGATGCCCGCACGATGCTGCGGGATTTAAAACTGTATAAAACATGCTAAACATTCTAAATACATACGGTATGCAATACTACTTAGATATATGTTGAAATCTATTTACAACCATATGGATTGGCGGTTCTATTGCCATTGTTCAAATATTTCACATCTTTTACAATGGGAATTGTTATTAGCACTCCAAAAATCTCATTTGGCACTTCAAACTTTCTATAATTAGAATGAAAAATACACTTGTGAGGAGTGTAGAATAAGATTTTTGGAGTGCTAATAATAACAATTCCCTTTACAAATTGAAGTCTTAATTGTCCTTAACTGAAAGAAAAGATAAAAGTTTCTCACTGAAATCTATCAATTTGAATCAAATCTACTAAATAAGTATAGATTGTAATTTCTCCAAGCTGGACACCTGCAATATCAATAGTGACATAATTTCTTCCTAAGCTATCGAAAAAATCAAATTTGAATAGAACTTCCTCCCCCACTCTGTCCAAATAAAAAAAGTTATGTTTCTCTTTTAGAATCTCTAATCACATGACACTCCAATCACAAGACACAAACGTACCACACATAACAGAAATTTAAAATAAATAAATAAAAATGAACACATTAACTCTTGACAAAAACTTAGTACCCAAGAATGGAAAATCATTGAAAACACAAATCACAAATGAAGAAATGAGGAAACAAATCAACAACCTAACTATAAGCATTAGGATTGATGCAGGTCAGGTTATCCGGCAAAGAATAGGAAATAGAAGCAACTAGCAATAAAGCAATTGGAAGCAAATAGAGTTCTTTGATTGATAAACTCATAGAGTTACATTGTCTAATCTCCAAAAACTAAATACATCTCACGCTTCCAGCAAACTTATAGGAAAGAAATAAGACATAACAAAACAATTGAAGGCATAAAACAAGCCTCTAGGCATAACTTAATAACAACTAGTTCCCAAAACTATTGAGTAATTAATCTTGGAACCTGATGGGTCTTTTAATGTCCCTTCTTGGTCTGTCTTTTGCAATGTTATGTGACTGTTCAAATAGTCCATCATCATTCCCTCCTGGCTGAAAATGGCTCGCCATCGAGTCAGACTTTTGCTCCAGAATGTCTTCATAATATGGCTACAAATTAGCCACATTAAAAGTTGCAGACACTTCCATGTTACCAGGCAGCTCCAACTGATATGCATTCTCACCAATTCACTTCATTACTCGAAAATGACCATCAGCTCTCTCGTGAAGTTTGCCAAACCGTCCACGTGGGAACCTTTTTTTGCGAAGATTAATCCACACCAAGTCACCTTCTTTGAACTCCATGGGTCTTCGATGTTTATCTGCTGCAACCTTATACTTCTCATTGCTCTCTTCCAGAATTCTTGTGACTTAAGAGTGTAGGTCTCTAATGTGTGCTACCATATCATTGGCATCTCTGCTAAAACGGTCAATTACTGGCAGAGGAATCAAATCGAGATGTCCATTTGGAATAAGTCCATAAACTATTTCAAAGGGACATTTTCCAGTTGATTGGTTCTTGGACCTCTTGAAGGCAAACTCAGCTTGTGATAAAGTGAAAACCCAGTTATGTTTTTCTTTTCCAACTAAGCTTCTCAAAAGGTTCCCAAGCGATCGATTCACCACTTCAGTTTGACCGTCAGTTTGAGGATGATGGGAGCTACTATACTGAAGGTGAGTTCCCACTTTTGGCCATAAGGTTCTCCAAAAATGACTGATGAACTTAGGATCCCGATCTGATGTGATGGACTTTGGTATGCCATGGAGTTTGACGAATCTCTGAAATATAAGTCAGCAACACGAGTGGCATCAAAAGTCTTGTTACATGGCAGGAAATGAGCCATTTTGGAAATTCTATCTACCACAACAAGTACGAAATCAGCCACACATCTAGTTTTTGGAAGCCTTAAGACGAAGTCCATTGATACATATTCCCAAGGTGCTGCCAGAACAGGTAAATGAGTATACAAACCTGTATTTTGGGATCTACTCTTGGCTACATAACACACCCGACATTTACTCACATGCTAGGCCACATCTCTGTATAATTTGGCCAGTAAAACTTTTCCTCAACCAGTCCCAAGGTTTTATCACGCCTAAAATGGCCAGTAAGACCCACTTCATGCAAATCAAAAATTATAACATCAAGCAATGAACACCGTGGTATGCACAACTGGCTGCCATGGAATAAATACCCACCTTGCAACACAAACTCAGAAGCTTTCCCACTTTTGCAATCAGACCAAATCTTCCCAAAATCAGGATCCTCAACATATTGTTCCTTAAGCATTTCAAACCCAATCACACATGCTTGCATAGAAGTTAACAAAGAAGATCTCATACTCAATGCATCAGGAACTTTATTTTAACTCCCTGATTTGTGTTGAATAATAAAAGTGAACTCTTGCAAATAAGCTACCCATTTAGCATGTCGAGCGTTAAGTTTATGTTGACCATTGATATACTTCAAAGCCTCATGATCAAAAAATAAAATAAACTCTCTTTGGATTAAATAATGACGCCAATGTCGCAGAGGCTGAATTATAGCATAGAATTCCACATCATATGTTGAGTACCGCTTCTTTGCATCATGTAATTTCTCACCAAAGAAGGCAAATGGTCTTCTTTCTTGACTTAAGACAACACCAATGCCCTTATGCGACGCATCGCATTTTAGAGAAAATACCTTCTCAAAATCTGGAAGAACTAATATAGGGGCTGTGGTCATTTTTTCTTTTATCAATTCAAAACTGGTAGCTGCTTCCTTAGTCCACTCAAAACAAGCATTCTTCTTTAAACAATCAGTTATATGAGCAATAAGAGAGCTAAAATTCCTCATGAATCTCCTATAAAAAGAGGCTAATCCGTGAAAGCTTCGTACCTCTTGAATGTTTGTCGGGATTAGCCAATTAACGATGGAGGTAACTTTTCCGGGATTAGCTTTAATAACCTCACTTGAAATAATATAGCCCAAGAACTATACACTTTCACTCAAAAAGTGGCACTTCTTAAGATTAGCATACAGTTTCTGATCTGGCAAAACTTGAAAAACTTGTCGAAGATGCTCAACATGTTGTTTCTTATTCAAACTATACACCAGTATATCATCAAAGTAAACAACCAGAAACCTACCTATAAAAGGTCGAAATATCTGGTTCATAAGGGGCATGAACGTGTTCGGGGCATTGGATAGGCCGAAAGGGCATAACAAGCCATTCATACACCCCATCTTTTGTCTTGAGGGCTGTCTTCCATTCATTTCTTGGTTTGATTCTTATCTGGTGATATCCAATTCTCAAGTCAATTTTTGAAAACTCTTGAGAGCCACTCAACAAATCCAACGTATCATCAAGGTGCGAAATGGGAAACCGATATTTTATTATGATTTTGTTTGTCTCCCTGATGTCCGTACACATTCTCCATGTTCCATCAGTATTTAGGGTCAAAAGGGCGAGGACGGCGCAAGGACTCAAGCTCTCTTGAATCAATTCCTCCTTAAGTAACTCTATGACTTGCCTCTGTAGCTCTCGATGTTCATTGGGGCTCATCCGATAAGCAACTTTATTCGGTAAATTAGATCCCGGAATGAGATCAATTTGGTGTTGTATGTCTCTCATAAGTGGTAATCCAGCAGGTAGCTCATCTGGTATCACATCCGAGAAATCTTGCAGTAAAGACACGATCTCAGGTGGAAGAGAGACCCCAACATTCTTCTATTTGATCACCAAAGCATATACGGAGGCACATTCTTCAATTTTTTCCATGAATTCTGCCATGGTGAGGAAGATTATTCCCATCTTATTTTCAGACTTGATTATATGCGGTTCTTTTGAAGGCCCCAAAATTACCTTCACTCCATCTGATGTAAAAATTAACTTGACACACAAATTAAACCCTATTGATGACAATTGTAGCAATGATGTAAGTAGGGATCGTTCTAGATCGGGGATTAACTAGGGATGCTAATCAACACAAATAAGACTCAAAAACACTAAACTAGACTCTATAGACTCTAAACTAACTTAAAACACTAAAAACAGCAAGAAACAATCAAAAAGACTTAAATCTAAACCTATCAAGTGATTTTGACGAAAATTAAACTAAACTTGACTCAAAAGACTAAAAGAAAACAGATTTTGACTCAACTAACAAGTTTAAATGAAAAGGGGATTGTTTTTGACGAAATTAAGACTTAAAACAGAAATTTTGCATAAAAACTTTAGAAAAACGAGTTTGGTGATTTAAAACGGGTGAAAAGGCTAGTTAGAGGGCCCTTCTCCACACATGAACATATGCATATAAATTGATTTCCAGTTATTCTTTCGACAAACCATGAATGACAATGCCCCAAATTAATTGTGTAGAACTAATTAATCATCAGATTTCCCTAGACTCATTGAATTGGAAGAAAAGCATACGACAACCCAAATCATTCTTTATTAAGCTCCCTAACTATGAAAAGCATGATAGAGACACAAAACAAAGATCATTAAGCTTTGTGAAAATCATAAGCATTGACAAGGCATTCGTGACTATGAAAAGCATGACACTCCTGCCAGGAATTCACTTAACGCGATCGTGACTAGCAACCTCCACTACTTGTAAATATAAGTTCATAACGATTAGGTGAAATTCCCTTATATTTTAGCATCAAATTCATGCATGCAAATTAAGTATGCATCCTTAATCAACACACAAGAACAAGTTCTTAATAAAACAGTTAAGCAAACCACATTCACAATTCATGAAATCATAACTGGAGGAACTCAATTCATATAAAACATATGTACATGGCTTTGAATTCACCTCTAACTATAAAGAATTTAGTTCCTCATGTTCGCAATCAAACAAATATAAATAAAATTAAACATTGAACAAAGATAGAAAACACCTAGAAAACGCTCCAGATTCCTTCCTTCCTTGCTTGCAAGTTGCGGCACAATGAGTGTGTGGTTGAATGGTAGTGCAGAGATGTGTGAATGAGAGATGGTGGGTTCAATGGTGCAGCAAATATGTGAATATATAGAGGGAGGGTGCGGCACAATTAGATGGTGTAGGAAAAGGATTACAAAATGTAGTTTGTGTAGGAAAATAAAACACAATCCTAAGGGGAAAGGGTTTATGTAATCCTAGCAGGAAATAGGACATCTAAAAGGCCAAAAACCAAAGGGAATTAGGATAAAGGTGCGGCTGGATCATGCATCTAGAATGCTTGGGGCGCCACTTTTTTAGGGACTTCTAGAAAGAGTGTTATTTGGCTGATTTTGGGGTTTCTAGAAAGGGATAGGTGCGGCACCTTTATAGGAAGGGATAAGGTTCCTAGAAATCAGGTTTTAAGGTCTCCTAAACTGAAATTGAATCCCCTTTGCAGCAGGAATTAAGTTAGGAAATGATTAGGATAGGATAGGATAAGGCATGGTAAGATAAGATAAGATAAGGTTTGGATAAGATAAGGTAGTTTGGATAATGTTTTGGATAATTCTTCTTCTTTGTAGCTGATTCCTTATCTTCTTTGACTTGGATTTATTTCTTCAACTCTCTTGCACATTCCTAGCCTCTCTTGAACTTCAAATTCGTCCATCCATCTTGCTCCAATCTTGTGATATCCATTCTTGGCCCAAAACTGCTCTAAAATGCTCCAAATTGCATCCTTTTGCATACTTTGCTTCTAGGACCTACAAACACACGAAAATGACTTAAGACACTATAATAAGCAACAAATAACTAAGTAAATGCAAGAAAACACACTAACTAAATCGCATAAATATGCTCCTATCAAATTCCCCCACACTTAGCTTTTGCTAGTCCTCGAGCAAAACAAACAAACAAAACAAAACCTAAACCTTCCAACGTTTGCCTCAGGGATTTCCAATGAAACATAACATGTTAAAAATCATTACTTATATAGATTTTAGTTATCCTTACTCTCGAGCACATACTTAATCATAGTTACTACTCACTAGCTCGCATCCAATCAATTAAAACAATATTTTGAATGTAGTAACATGTTTTAGAGAATCCCTCACTTCCTTACTAGATATGCACTCTATTTTCACTCAGATTGTCTGACTACACTCCCTACACTAGGTATATGTGAGAAGATTGATGTAAACATGAAAAACTAAACACTCATATATGTTTTAACAACGAAAGCAATTTCTGGAATGCATGTATATATATGATCTCATGAATGGAATGCCACTACTTAGACGCGAGAACCAGGGACACCATATGCTCATACCAATCCCAAACTCCACATATTGAAACACATAACAATCAAGATTGAAGTCAAAAGGGTTGTAATGGGGCTAAGGGTATTGGCTAACAAAGAAAGGTAAGGAAAACAAACGTTCTTAAAGCAATAGCAAGCAAAGTAATGAATATGACACTTAGAACTCCCTTTTTAAACACAAAAACAGACTTTGAACACAAAGGGGAAGATCACATATACTTAGGGCCGAATTCAACCTTTTTGGACCCTTTCTTCAACAACCAACAATTGTGAGCTTTATTCTCACTTATTTTGAACACTTTTCACACTCTTTCACATACTTTTCTTTTTCTTTTCTTTTTCTCACGAATTTTCTTCTTTTTTTTTCTTTTTCTTCTACCCGTGCCCTTTTTGATATTTTGGCACACAAAACCTTCTCCCACACTTGTTTGCTGCCTAATAACGATCAAAGGGAATTCACTCTAGGTCATGCTTCACTACGCCTTAAGAACAAGGGTAAGGATGGTCCTAATCTAGGCTAGGTAAGGATAATGTAGGCTAACAAAGAAAATAGGCTAATTATGGCTCAAAGGGGTTATACCTACAATACATATGCAAAGGGTTAGGCTTTTTGGCTCTGGTTTTGAACTAAACAACTTCATCTTGTTATTTGTTATGCTAATCAATTTCATGCTTTGAATGAAATGGGTATAAGTTCTAGTATTTGGATCTAAATAATGAAATGCATTCTAAGTAGCAACCAAGCAAAGAATGATGAGATCATGCAACGACTTTAGAAAACAAAGAATCACGGATTAATAACTCTCCAAACAAAGTATAAGCTCAAGTCTCTCAAGGTTGTAGCGTTAGTTTGAGTTACTTCCTTCAAGCATGTTACAAAAACTGATTTTATCCTTTTTGTGATTACATGGGAATTCATGAATGTCAACTATAACCAAGCATAAACAAAAGAGCATATCAAACTTCAATCCATGTTTGTAACTTTCTTTAACAGTCATGCAATTAAAAACCAAATCCTCATCATTGTGTTGGAAGGTACCCTAAGACACAAACACACAAAAACGACTCTTTTTGGTATTTTCAAAACGTTTTCGATTTTTTTTTCAAAATTTTCCCGTATTTTTCTTTCAAGACACATAAAAACACATAAAAAACACTCAAAAACAGTGAAAAACAACCTTAGAAGTGATAGGTGATAAAAACCCACGAATTTTTCAATGAAAACACTTGTTTACCCCCCCACACTTAAACCAAACATTGTCCTCAATGTTTCAAACATAGACTCACACACAAGCAAGCAACCAACACAACTAACAAACATGACAAATATGGCAAAGTAAAAGCAATAAAGAGTAGAGTTTAGAAACGCAAATCTGGTTATGGAGCCGGAGAGTTCCTAGGTCTTCTTTATTTGCATGGGTTGCCTCCCAAGAAGCGCTTACTTTAACGTCTTCCAGCCGGACGAACCTTCCTTATATTCTTCAATGGGGTCCACGGCATGGAAGGGTATGTCTTTCACGGTATGCTCCTTAAAATTCCCGTACATTGGCTCTATGAATGGAAAGGGATAGTAATCCTTCCTGATTGGGGCGTTGAGCATCGTAAACTCAATGTAATCATTCCCACCAGCTTGGATTCGATTGGGAACCTGCACCATACGAGGTAACAACCTATTAGCTGAAATTGGAATCGAAATGGGAATAGGTGGCTCACCAATGTTCTGCAATGAAGTGGCAGCACTATCAACAAATGCATGTGGGGTGCTTTTGGCTAGATTTGGGGATTTGAGGGTTGTGCCCATGCAATCCTTGTGCTTCACTCCAATTCCCTCTTCGTTGGTGGTTCGAAATGCATCCTTCTTGATTGGTGCTGAATGTTTCTGCCCTTTATTTTTTATTACATCAATGACAAAACAAGAACGAACGTCATTAGTATTCTCAATAGATTCAGAAACATTAAAATTAATCATATCACCACCAAACGCCATAGTTACTGCTCCCTTGGCCACATCAATCTTGGTTTGAGCTGTTTTCATGAAAGGTCGTCCAAGTAAGATTGGCAAAGTTGGAGAGTGGGCTGAATCCTCCATGTCAAGCACATAGAAATCTGCAGGAAAAATCAAGTGGTCTACCTGCACCAAAACATCTTCCAAAACTCCTTTCGGATATGCATTAGATCGATCGGCTAATTGGATAATAACACCATCATTTTTAAGCTCACCTAGATTCATAGATGCATAAACAGAATATGGCATGACATTTATTGATGCACCTAAATCTAGCATAGCATGTTCAAACCTTGTATTGCCAATAACACAAGGGATAGTGAAACTACCTGGATCTTTGCATTTAGGTGGTCGCTTTCTTTGCAACATAGCAGAGACATTTTCACTTACATGTACGACTTCTTTCTCTCGAATCCGTTTCCTTGTTGTGCAAAGCTTCTTCAAAAACTTAGCATACTTCGGGATTTGCTTTATAGCATCAAGGAGCGGAATATTGACATGCACCTTCCTAAAGGTCTCTAGAATGTCTTTTTCATTCTCTTCGTTCCTAGCTTGCATAAACCTGCTAGGAAAGAGTGCATTTAGTGGAATAGAACTTGAAGAATTCGATTTTGGACTTACCTTGGTGGTTGGGGACGGCATAGGTGCATTTGAAGGCTGCGGCATTGTTTCTTTCTTCCTTGATGTGGCTTCCTCATTCCCTTCTTCTTGCATCAGTTTGTTATCCTTGTGGTGGCCTTGTTGAGATACTTTCGAATGGTCTCCAAGTTCCTTACCACTTCTCAATATAATGGCTTTGGCAGATTCAAATCCTCCATTTGGATTCACAATGGTTGAGCTAGGAAGTTTGCCTTGTTCTTGGAATTGTCCTATGAACTCCGCCATCTGCCCCATTTGTTTCTTTAAATCGTTCACCTCTTTGTCTCTAATTTGCATGCTCTGCGACATAGAAGTTAGTAATTGAAAAATCTGATCATTATCAACGGACGTACCTGATTTGGTTTGGGCAGGTTGTTCTTGGGGTTGTGTGGGTGCGTATGGTTTTGAATAGAAACCCGGCGGTTGCTGCCTAAATCCACTTTGTTGTTGTGGTTGTTGAGGCTCCCTCCACTTGAAATTTGGATGATCTCTCCAGCCCGGATTGTAAGTGTTGAGTACAGATCATTGCGTGGCTGATTTTGGCTCCCAAAACCCATGGAATTGGCAGATTCCCACCCTCCATTCTCAATCAACTGAGGGCATTAATCGTTGTGGTGCCCTTGCATAGAACACACGCAACATACACTTTGTGTAATCCCTTGCAATTTCGATCCATCGATAACCTATGACAAAAGAACAGTGAGATTAGCCATTTGAGATTGAAGTTCAGAAATTGCACTTACCTCATTCACTTGTTGTTGCCGTGGGGGGTCTCTTTGTCCAAGGCCTTCGTATTGTTGTGCATTCAATGCTCGGTTGGCGATTAGGATCTTTGCAGCCATTGGTATTTTGTCAACCAATGCACCTCCCGCTGAAGCATCTAGCATTTGTCGCTCAATTGGAAGAACTCCTTCATAGAAGTATTGCAGTAAAAGTTCCTCTTTCATTTGATGTTGAGGACATGAGGAGACAAGGGCCTTAAAACGCTCATAGTATGCTGGGAATGTCTCTCCTTGGCTTTGTTGAATTCCACTAATCTTCTTCCTTAAGAGAATGACTCTCGAAGTGGGGAAGAACTTCTCTAAAAACGCCCTCTTCATGCTTTCCCAAGAAGTGACCGTTCCGGGTGCTAATTCATAAAGCCAATCTTTAGCCTTTTCCAAAAGAGAGAATGGAAAAGCCTTCATCATCAAAATGTTCCCATCGACATTGATGGGTGTCATGCTCGAACAAACCACTTTGAACTCCTTAAGAAGCTTGTTTGGATCTTCCATGGACATCCCATGGTATTTAGGAATGTGGTGCAACAAGCTTGACTTCAATTCGAACTCATCGGTCTTGCCTTGAGCAGCCGCGGGGTATTGAATGCAAAGGGGTGCGGCATTGGCCAACCCCGAGGCTAAACGTTCCTTGATTGTACGATTATCCATAGCCATGGCTTGTTCTTCTTCTTCAAATTCAGATCCGGCCTCTGAGCTTGAACTAGGTTCATTAGGTTCTGGATGCCTCCTCTTCCTTCTCAATGTCTGTTCAAAATCGTCGTCAAACTCCAAGATATGCTCACGAACTGTTTGAGAACTTCGAGTCATAAACTAGTACCTAAAACAAGAAAACAAAACAAAATCAGAAAACAAAACACACGGCAAACAAGGGATTAACTAGGGATGCTAATCAACACAAATAAGACTAAAAAACACTAAACTAGACTCTATAGACTCTAAACTAACTTAAAACACTAAAAACAGCAAGAAACAATAAAAAAAAGACTCAAATCTAAACCTATCAAGTGATTTTGACGAAAATTAAACTAAACTTGACTCAAAAGACTAAAAGAAAACAGATTTTGACTCAACTAACAAGTTTAAATGAAAAGAGGATTGTTTTTGACGAAATTAAGACTTAAAACAGAAATTTTGCATAAAAACTTTAGAAAAAACGAGTTTGGTGATTTAAAACGGGTGAAAAGGCTAGTTAGAGGGCCCTTCTCTACACATGAACATATGCATATAAATTGATTTCCAGTTATTCTTTCGACAAACCATGAATGACAATGCCCCAAATTAATTGTGTAGAACTAATTAATCATCAGATTTCCCTAGACTCATTGAATTGGAAGAAAAGCATACGACAACCCAAATCATTCTTTATTAAGCTCCCTAACTATGAAAAACATGATAGAGACACAAAACAAAGATCATTAAGCTTTGTGAAAATCATAAGCATTGACAAGGCATTCGTGACTATGAAAAGCATGACACTCCTGCCAGGAATTCACTTAACACGATCGTGACTAGCAACCTCCACTACTTGTAAATATAAGTTCATAACGATTAGGTGAAATTCCCTTATATTTTAGCATCAAATTCATGCATGCAAATTAAGTATGCATCCTTAATCAACACACAGGAACAAGTTCTTAATAAAACAGTTAAGCAAACCACATTCACAATTCATGAAATCATAACTGGAGGAAATCAATTCATACAAAACATATGTCCATGGCTTTGAATTCGCCTCTAACTATAAAGAATTTAGTTCCTCATGTTCGCAATCAAACAAATATAAATAAAATTAAACATTGAACAAAGATAGAAAACACCTAGAAAACGCTCCAGATTCCTTCCTTCCTTGCTTGCAAGTTGCGGCACAATGAGTGTGTGGTTGAATGGTAGTGCAGAGATGTGTGAATGAGAGATGGTGGGTTCAATGGTGCAGCAAATATGTGAATATATAGAGGGAGGGTGCGGCACAATTAGATGGTGTAGGAAAAGGATTACAAAATGTAGTTTGTGTAGGAAAATAAAACACAATCCTAAGGGGAAAGGGTTTATGTAATCCTAGCAGGAAATAGGACATCTAGAAGGCCAAAAACCAAAGGGAATTAGGATAAAGTTGCAGCTGGATCATGCATCTAGAAGGCTTGGGGCGCCACTTTTTTAGGGACTTCTAGAAAGAGTGTTATTTGGCTGATTTTGGGGTTTCTAGAAAGGGATAGGTGCGGCACCTTTATAGGAAGGGATAAGGTTCCTAGAAATCAGGTTTTAAGGTCTCCTAAACTGAAATTGAATCCCTTTTGCAGCAGGAATTAAGTTAGGAAAGGATTAGGATAGGATAGGATAAGGCATGGTAAGATAAGATAAGATAAGGTTTGGATAAGATAAGGTAGTTTGGATAATGTTTTGGATAATTCTTCTTCTTTGTAGCTGATTCCTTATCTTCTTTGACTTGGATTTATTTCTTCAACTCTTTTGCACATTCCTAGCCTCTCTTGAACTTCAAATTCGTCCATCCATCTTGCTCCAATCTTGTGATATCCATTCTTGGCCCAAAACTGCTCTAAAATGCTCCAAATTGCATCCTTTTGCATACTTTGCTTCTAGGACCTACAAACACATGAAAATGACTTAAGACACTATAATAAGCAACAAATAACTAAGTAAATGCAAGAAAACACACTAACTAAATCGCATAAATATGCTCCTATCACCATCTTTCACAAAGGTGTATGTGTTTTTGAAACCGTCATGAAGAGCTTTCCTGTCATATTGCCAAGGCCTACCTAACAAAATATGGCAAGCATCCATCGGTACGACATCGCACCATACTTCATCTTGATATAATTTCCCAATAGAAAATGAGACTAGACATCGCTTATCAACATGCACCTCATTTCCCTTTTGGAACCAAGTGAGCTTGTAAGGAACCGTACGCTTCTCTGTCTTTAGTTTAAGCTTGTCCACCATCTCTTGAGATACAAGATTCGCGTAACTCCCACCATCAATTATCGCATTGCAAATCTTCCCATTGGTGGCGCACTTAGTGCGAAAAATTTTATAACGTAACCAGTCATCGTTGTCGACATGTGCAATAGTCATGCTCCGTTGTACAACCAAAGCTTTTCCATGGCCACTCCAGGTGATGTCCTCATCATCTCCTTTATATTCATCATAGACAGGAGTTGTCTCATCCACTTTGGAATCACCCAAAAACAATTGCCCTTCAACAAGATTGACAAAACTTTGATTTGGACAATCTGCTTACTTGTGTCCAAAACCAAAGCATTTGAAACATTTGGGCTATCGTTGGGTTACTGCAATCTACTTTACAGCACTACCACTGGCACCGTCTTTCTTGCCACTTACTTTATCAAAGGCCTGGGGATTTAACTTTTCCTTTGCCTTTGTTGATATAAAAGATTGCTCATTCCGATTAGCATTAAAACCACCAACTCCGGTTGTTCGATTACCCATCTGCTTCAGTTGCTTCTCTACCTCTTTGGCTAGTTGGTAAACATCATCATAAGACCAATACAGTTGCAGGGTAACGACATCATAATTTCTCTACGCAGTCATCCCAAATAACGAGTTATTGTCTGCTCTTCAGGCTCATCCACACCACATCGAACCATCAATAAAACGAACTCTTCAGTATAGTCATCTACTGATTTTCCACCTTGCTAGAAATTATACAACTTGGAGTACCACTCATGGATGTAGTTCTCAGGTAGGAATTTCCTCAACTTTTTCTTTATTTTTTCCCATGTGCTAATTCGAGACTTTCCCATCATTTCTCATCGTACCTTCAATTGCTCCCACCAAGCTGATGCATACTTGATTAACTTAATGGCCATAACCTTTACCTTTCGGTGATCAGGGATGTCTTTGTAATCAAAGATTCTCTCAATGGTGTTCAACCAATCTATGAATTCGTCGGGCTTAATCCTCCCTTCAAATTCAAGGATATCAACCTTCATATTGATATCGTTGAACCTTTCGTTGGGCTGCCTAAAGGGATTGATGTCATCCTATGAGAGAAATTCATCATCTTGACGGCTTCGGGTTTTAAGGCGCTCTAATCGCTCTACTAATTGCCGCACTTGTCTTCTCAAATCCTTATTCTCGATATCACGAGCTTCGCGTCCCGGACCATGTCCACCACGACGACCACCTCGCACTATTGGTCTACAAAAAGGTTGACAGCAGCGGTCCCAAGGAGTTGCTCTAGTACCACTTGATGCAGGTCAGGTTATCCCGCAAAGAATAGGAAATAGAAGCAACTAGCAATAAAGCAATTGGAAGTAAACAGAGTTCTTTGATTGATAAACTCATAGAGTTATATTGTCTAATTGAATACATCTGATGCTTCCAGCAAACTTATATGAAAGAAATAGGACATAACATAACAATTAAAGGCATAAAACAAGTCTCTAGGCATAACTTAATAACCACTAGTTCCCAAAACTATTGAGTAATGAATCTTGGAACCTGATGGGTCTTTTAATGTCCCTTCTTGGTCTGTCTTCTGCAATGTTATGTGACTATTCAAATGGTCCTTCATCAAGGATGAACCATGCTAATTTGTTTATAATTGATCTGTCTCCCTACATTTCCCTTTTTTCTCAACAAACAAAAAGACATATCCTCTTTTTTTCAAACTTGCAACCACGTAGACTATTATAACAGAATGATCAAATAAAACAGATTAACTCTTCAGCACGCATTAACTGTCGAGCATGGAAAGGCTTTGGTTTCTTGCAAAATAATGGAAATTAAAATAAGAAACCCGATGGAAAACTTGGCAATAGATTGGTTAAAAAACAATTTAAAATACTTTTTGGACCACTTCGTGATGAAAAACACTATTTGTTTCCGGATGAAATTAAGCGTCATAAAGAAACATGCCCCAAATCAGTTGAAGAACTCTTAATAGAATTTATATCTTGCAATTTATCATAACCTTTTCCATCACAGAACATTCAAATTTTTCAACAGAACATGGATTCTATATGTTGGTTAAAATTATCTACACTACACATTAACACAATAAAATATAATCAGTCGCATAATTATTAATATGCGAAACAATAAGAAATTAATATAAATCAAAAGATGACAAACTATTACTTTGCATTCTCATTATTGCAGATACTTGAAATTTAAGAAATGAACTGAGGTTAAATTGTTTACCGTCTTTATCAACGCAACGGCAAGCATAAAACGAAGAAGTATTTGCCTGTCATGGGAAAGTTGTTGTAAAACCTTGAGTCCTTGACTGCATTTTTCCTGTAGTATTTACCTAATTAGAGTAAAGCTCTTGCATTTGTATTTCAACCAAACAAAGAGTGATTTTAATCATACTAACTATAATTTTTTTCCTAAATGACATAAATCATACATCCTGTTTTGCACCTATGAGCAACAGGCTTTCCACTGTGTATACAAAGATAATAATTTTATGTGCCAGAAAATTTTAAAGGATCATACAAATAGCAGCATATATTTTATATATATATATATATATATATATAAAATATGTCACAGCCCGTCCCGAAATCTTTCTATCGAGGATGTGAAAGGACAGAATTATCCCTAAAGACTACTAAGGTGTGTGTAATTTATACATTTGGTTAATATCCCTATTCCTAAGTTTTTGGAAAATTTATTTGGAACTTAGTTGTATTTTATTTGTTTGTGTGGTTAGGGTATTAGTGGACCACACACACACATAACATGCTCTCTCTCTCTTCCGTGGACTTCCTCTCTCTTCTCTCTAGGTTTTTCTGCACCCGTGTACTGTACACATACGGACGAGCTCCAAAATCACCTCAAACTTCATAGATCGAAGGTTTTAAGGTAATATTCTTGTTCCCTATCTTCCCTTGAGTCCATTGGTACAAGTTTTGGAACTTAGAACCCTCAAAATCACGTCGAAACCATAACCTTGTTTGATGTCACTGTTCATGCACACGTGAATTGTTGGTTTTCAGGGAATTCTAAGCTTATAGGAAGCTTAGTAAGGTTCCAAGGAAGCTCGGAGTGCTTCGTTTGAAAGAATTGGACGCAAGAATCGTGGGTTTGAAGCTTGGATGGATTTTGTGGAAATTGCCCGGTAAGATTTCATGACTTTTAGAGCTTTAAATTAGTATAGCCTGATTCTAGAAGTTGGGAGCTTCATTTTGATGTAAAGATCGTGAAAAATGGTGCAAAAATGGCCGAGATATCGAAGTTGGAAAATTTCCCCAGTTTTCCGGTGACCGGCGATTCGTCGGAGAAGAAGAGAGTATATTCTGTCAGTTTGGACGGAATATGTTGACGCCATTAGTTAAGTTTAACGGTTTCCATTAGGAGTTGACGGAATATTCGGAATATTCCTGATGCTGTTTAAAACACTGTCAGTGTGCCTGGCACGTGACCGCGCGTGGGGGCGCGTAGGTCCGTGCCATTTCTGGCGCGTGGGGGTGCGTGACAAGTCCAAAAAATAATTTTAAAAATATGGGGATGTTCGTGAGGTTGTGTAGATCACGTTGGTATATTCAAACACCCCAATTGAGCATCGTATGAGAAGTTATTTTGTATTGTTGGTTATGTGCTCTAAATAACGTTATTATAGTTGTTTCGCTTATAAGTGAGATCTATCCCGAGGACGAGCGCAATCAAAGGCGACGGGGTTACGACCCTTCGACATACCAGTGAGTGGGCAGTTGTTTTCGTTATATACCTATATACTTACTGATTTTTCCCAGAAATCGAATTTAAATGAAAGTATGTTTTAAAATGCCATGCATAGAATTGATATGAAAAGTATGAATTGGTATATGATGCATATGTATGAAATGGTGCGGTGGACGCGCAGGTAAGTATCAGGTGAGTTATATTGTGTTGATGATGCGAATTGTGTTGAGAGCTCATAACCTGTACCCCGGTGTTAGTGCTTATGTTGATATTCACCTCCCGTACCGCACGCTCCCTTGGATCCAAGTAGGTGTAAGTCCTGTCGTACAGACCACTTATGTGGTTCCGACTCGTAGGTGACTTGCGATTATTCGCACAGCTGTTTGATGAGAATTGCACTAGAGCGTATTATTACACCAAGTTCTGTCGTACAGACCATTTTAATGGTTCCGACTCGTGTGCAGGCATAAGTATTGAGCTACATGATTAGCCGTACAGGACCACTGCAGGGTCTCCGGCTGATTTATTATTTCACCTGATATATTTGTGTATCTTCATTATGTTAGTGATGCATATAGCATGGCATACTTTCATAAGACTGATTTTGAACTATGATTTGAGAATATGATGATATACATATGTTTATACGCTATTTTCTGGGAAAGTATACATGTTTTACAGTGATGGGTTATAAATGTTGATAAATGAGATATTTTCGAAAAGCTTTGTTTTACTGACCCACTCAACTTTGTTTTACGCCCCTCCAGGTTGTAGTTAGAAGTGCTTGGTAGCTCACGAGGATTCCCACGGTTGTTCTGACAGACTTCACAAATGTAAGACTCACCTTCGGGTGTTGTAATTTTATAACTGTCCTACTTGACTGCACTTAGAATCTTATACTCTGATCGTGTGTATTTCGCACTTGAATTCTCTCTAGCATGTCATTTGGATAGTACTGCTAGTATTCAGTTTTTAGTCATTCATAATTCTCTTACCTTATCGCTTCCACATTGCATTTATGGTTACGTCACGCTTATGTGATGGCCAGCACGCCCTGATTCTCGGGTCGGGGTGTGTCAATATACATAAACAATTATCAATATGATTAACAAAATTTGTAAATTCTAAATTTGACACTGCTTGGTAGCCTGACTCATCCTTTTTTTTTTTTCTATTTCAGCAAGAGCACTTTGTAGCTTATATGTGATAGCCCGTCCCTAATTTTACGATTTATAAATTTTAAAGTGTGAATTTACGAGAATACCTTAGAGGCGAGGGTATTGATTTTCGTTGATCGCTGCATGTGAACTATTACGTTATCGTATTCCAAAAGTGCGTTGGTAAAGATTGTTATGTATTATTTTATTCATTTCTTATTATTATTATTATTATAAGGGTGGTTGTTAGATAATTAAAAAGGGGGAAAAAGAAAGAAAAGAAAAAAAGAGGGGAATGTTGCCTGATGGCAGCGAAAGAGAAGGAAGGAAGAGAGTTGCAGGATGGAAAGAAGGAAGAGGGGAGACGAATCAGGAAGTAGAACAGGGAGGGAAATGAGGAAGGTGAGAAGCACCAAATCCGGATCCTTTCCCCTTTGACCCGTGCCCTCGACCCGACGAGCATCATTTCTACCAATTCTGACAGGTTTTCCACCCATTTTCCGGCGAACAACATCATCTAACCACCTGGAAAACATTCCCCAATGTTCCTTCTTCCTATTACACCCCAGAAATCATAGATTTTAGCATGGAATTCGCGAAACATCGCACCGGTGGATGCAAAGGGTCTTGTGTCAATTCTCCCATTTCTGGAACAATTTCTTCCAATTGCCACCACCAATGGACTTCTCTTGAGGCCTGGAATAAAGCCCAAACAACCTTAGAGGCGGCGGAGCACCGGAGGTGACGAATCGAAGTCACCCAAATCTAGAGTTTCCGGCGGTTCGTGGCCAGTTTAAGATGCTGGCCTTGGCCGCAGGTATAAAGTTTGCTCTACTCTTTGAGATCTTCAATTCTGTAATTTTTCAGAATTTTTAAAATAATTGAGTTTTCCGACGAGCCGGGGCAGCCGACCGTCACCTGCGGTGGCTGGTGCGGCGGAGCACGGCCAAGAGCCGACTTAGTGTTTTTATGAGAACTTCGTTATTCTAATTATGTTTTTGGAGACCTAATTGTTGTGGTTTGAATATTAATATGATTGTGGTATATATTGGATTAAATGAATATATTCGGATTTGGTTTGAACTTTGGAAATATGAACTACGAATGGCTTGATCCTTGTTTAGGGTACGTAGGCAGTCTAACGAGACGTTAGATGTAGCCACACAATAATTGAGACAAAAGCCTTGGTTGGGGAATGGAGCAAAGTGAATGAAATTGGTGAAAATGTGAGTTTTGACTTTATGTTTTGGTGGTTAATTGTTGGTCATACAGCATGTGTAAGGAATCGAGAAATTGAAGTAAAGAATCATAAGTATTGATAGTTAGTTAACTAGTGTTTAGTTTAGCTTGTCACCAGTAATTATTCTTGAAAATATATAGTTCAGGAGTAAGGCGTTATAGATCGTGCATTTTATGCCATATTATATGTATGTATGTATGTATGTGTGTGTGTGTGTGTGTGTGTGTGTGTGTGTGTGTGTGTGTGTGTGTGTGTGTGTGTGTGTGTGTGTGTGTGTAGTTGAAAGCATTACGATATGGTTGAGTTTTAGATGGCATCTTGACATATCCATATGTGTGTTATCTACTCATAATCATTGTGAATACTTTGAAATGCGAAGGTGAGTTTGTGGTATTAGTTGAAATGATTGAGTTATGGTATGATTATAGCGATATTCTAGGCAACTCCGATATTGTCGTACTGGTTGCCTATGAGTTGTACATATTGTGTTGAGATACAGTTAGAGCTTATCAACCTGCACTCCGATGTTAGTGCTCTCGCCTGAGGACAGGACCTAGCCTTCACGTGATCGTTCACCTCCCGCACCACACGCTCACCTTGGATCCAAATTTAGTGCCAGTCTGTCGTACAAACCACATTAGGTGGTTCCGACTCGTAGGTGACTTGCGATACTTCGCACAGCCTTCACGTGATCGTAGCACTTGAGCGTATTTATTTACACACAGCCTGTCGTACAGACCACTAGAGGTGGTTCCGACTCGTGTGCAGGGATATTGGATATTGGATGAGCTATAGGTTCAGCCGTACATGCCACAATGGATGGATCTGGCTGACCTATTACTTAGATATTGATGAGATATGGATAAGTCGTACAGGTCACTATAGGTGACTCCAGCTTATGTGCTAGCATTGATTGATGAGATATAGATAAGTCGTACAGATCACTATAGGCGACTCCAACTTATGTGCTAGTATTGATTGATGAGATATGGGTTCAGTCGTACATGCCATAATTGGTGGATCCGGCTGACATATTACTTTTCATGGATTTATTTCTCCTAAATTACTCATTCTTTGCTGAGATATTTGACACGGCATATTGTGGTTTTGCTATGCTGATTATGGTTTTGAGATATAAATATTATGCATGCTATTTTCTGGGAATGTATACACGTTTCATGGTTCTAGTAGCAAAGTTTCTGTATCGACGAGGATTAGTGGCACTTCCTAGTATAGGTGGCTTTTGTGTTGGTATAATCATTATATTACCTCACTATATTTTACTTTTGCTTTGCGTCACATGTGAAAAGGGGTCCATAACCGCTCGCGGCGCACTCATGTGCTTAGGCACTTTTAGGTTTAAATTTATTCACATTTTACACTCTATCACACTTTATGGCTTCGTCACCTTCCAGGTGTCGGCCAGCACAGCTCGATTCGGAGTCCTAGTGGATATTTTGAGTCGGGGTGTGTCATTATATAAACTGCTTTGGCAATAATCTGCAATAGAAAATGTAATTATAAATCAGATACCCAAAACACCAACATTACAATGGTTTTTTTTTTTTTTTTCATTCAAAGAATTGCATAACTAAGAAAGCTATATTTCTAAGAAAGATTAAAACTTTTTTACAAAACACACTTACTGGAAAACTTCACATTTATAAAGACTGGAAGTTTTTGCTCTAATTTTGTTTCCTTTATCTGTTTAAAGTTAATTTCCTCTCTCTGTTTTTCAAAGCTTGACAAAATTACGAAGACACAAACAACAACACTAACTGTTTTTTCCACCCAGTATCCAATATTATAAATCGGAACCCAGCATCTCTATTCAGCGACACAATTTACCTCCTTCTCTATTCTACCCTTCGTCTTTAACCAAATAAAACTCCTTTGTCTCACTAAACAAAAACCCCAAATTTGTATTTTCAAAGCTGCAACAACATCACTGAAAACAACATGTAATAAAAATTAAAAAAAAAAAACCAATCCAAAATTAATGCAAGAAAACAAACAGAAACCAAAACTTAAATTAAAGAGTCCAGAAGCAAATCACCAATAGATAAGTCGAGAAGCAAATCACCAAACTTTCTTAATTTCTTCTTAAGCTATAACAATACACTACACCCACAGCCATGAACAACAAAACAAAAAACCAAAAATAGGTTCAACTTAAATTTCTTTTTCTTTCAGAGATTGAAAAACCTTGCAATTGATAGCCATGTCATCAACAGTACCAAGAAATCCCAAATAAATGAATGACAATATAGTGACTAAAGCTTAACTAAGAAACCCAATTCAATCCTTGATCTAAAAACATAACAAAGGCTAATGAAATATCTCACCAAAATAAACATTCAATTCTTAACATCTAAAATTGAAGAAAGTACAACCCATAGATTTGGAAGAAAAAAATACCCTCCCACATGCAAGTTTTGAATAACTCGCCAGAAAGCTTTAAGGTGATAGAAAAGCAAGATAGAACATGAGAGAACAAAGATCAACAGCAACAAAAACCAACAGAGGTAATAGGTAGAGAGAGCAAAGGAAATGAAAAACAAAAAACACAAAACAATCGAACATAAATTACAGGAGAAAGAGTGAAAAGCAACAGAAGCAAAAAGAGTAAAATGTAAGAGAATAAGCTAGAAGACGCAGCGATGGTCGACAGGTGGAGCGGAAGGGCATAACCTTACTTTCACTGTAGATAAGTTGAAACAAAGCGCTGCTAGCCAAAAAATTTGAGGGCATTTTCGCCACTCTACTGATAATGAATAGTAACATTATGTTTGGGTTTTAGTATATATAAATATATCGTTGTACTAAAAAAAATTACAGGTTAAAAAACTTAGAATAACTAGCCCTTGATGGGGTCGAGTTCAAAACTATGAAATAATGGACTTAAGATTGAAATGGTTCACCTCTCAAAACTGGGTTACATCCACTGTGGGTCTCGGAATATATAGATTTAAAGATTACAATAAGTGCTCAGCTATAGTCTAAATTTTTTTTCTCTCTCAATCGTCTGACATATTATAAGAGGTTCTTATTGCTAGGTTTCCGGGCATATTATCAGGATAAATTCAATTCAAATAATCAAATCGGTAGCGGAAAGTAATAAATGACATACAATATGTTACCACAGTTATATATCCGGTTAGTTGTAATTGATACAGCAACAAGTTAAGAAGTCGTAGACATTAACTAGCTGGAACCTTTTGTCATGTGCATGCCACTTGATTGGATCATTCTCATGCTTGCAATCTTTTTCTTCATGATTGATCACTCGAAGTTTCCAAGCGTTGAGCCTCTAGGGCTGTGTTTGGCACACCGTATATGGGATCAGATAGGACTAATAGTACGGACCTGGCTATTTGGTGTCTTCTCGTACTAAATATTCGTCGGATTAATTTATGTAGTCGGATAGGATAGTCGGGTATACACCTTCTTAATAAACCATTCTAAAAAGAGTGGATTATTAGTCCGGTTCCCTTTCCTTTAAGTGGTTGTGATCCTGATGGTGCTCATGGCGATTTGGTTTAATTTTGCATGGAAAAACTTTGGGTTTTCATGGGTGATGTGTTTAAATGAAAAACTTCAGGTTTTCAAACATAGCATGTTTATAAGAAACTTCAGGTTTCAAAATGATTATGAACTTCAGGTTCATATATTCCTGCAGGCAAACACAAATATATATATATATATATGCAAACAAATATGCAATAAGAATATGTAAAAATATAAAATAAAATAAATAAAAAAAAAACACGGGCCACTTAAAAACAACGGACCCTTGAAAAAATGTCACTCGGCCCACTGCAAGTGGGCCTAAAAAAAACGTTTTTTTTTCTTCATGGGCTAAGGGAAACATGCATTGGGCCAAAACAGGGAACCCGAAGGGTTTTTGGGTCACTGCAGGTGAGTAAAAAATAGGTTGAGGAACCGAAGCCCACTAGGGCTCGGGTCGAAGAGAACCAGGACACCCCAGTGGCGTTGGGTGTCAAAATTGAACCGGGGGGGGGGGGACATCGGCGTCGCTTCAAGCGACTGTCCTCAGGATCTATGGCACGGCGAAGCTTGTGGGTTCGACTGGGAACCCGAGTTGTAGACGGAAACCTCGGTTTCGACGTCGAGGGTCCTAGAACAGTGGGGATTCAAGGAATCCGTTTAGGTTTATCGGATTTCTAAAAAAAAAAAAACCATCGTCTTCAACGATGGCGAGGTCTCAATCACAATTGCAGTTGTGATTGCCCAGGAATAACGACGGTGAAGCCGTGGCCGACTTCGGGCGGCACCGTGGGTTAGGGTTTGATGCCAAAGGCATTTTTCAAATGGGGCAAGGGTTTTGCTCCAGTGCTTCGCAGTCTATAGTGGGCTCATGTGAGCCCAGTGTTGTCGGCGTCACGGGGAAGAAACCCTAGGTTTCCTGAAGAAAAAAATTTCAAGTTCAATACAATTTAATTCAATTATATGCATATTCAAATATATTGGAATCAATTCATAGCAAATATCAAATTCACATAATTCAACAATTATGATTATGATGCATGCACAATTTATGTAGAATCTAAAATTCGTAAAACGTAAAGTTGGGTCATGCATCATGGTGAATGTTCATGCTATCAGGGCTACAAAAATATCGAGATAAAAACCGTTGTTTTGAAAGAACCTGATTGCGTGATGATATGGATGAACTGGTTTGATCCAGAAAAATTCTTTAACGTCAAATTCCTAAGTGCAGTAGTAGGAGCGTGCTGATAACGTGTTGTAGCCTATTTTATCTGACAAGTTTAGGGTGGCCGGTGGCAAAGAGAAGAAATAGAGAGATATGTGTTTGTAGAATTGTAGGGAATGTGTGTTGTTATCCCTCCTACATTGTGCCTTTATTTATAGTAGTAGAATGAGAAAAGATATTCCTTCTTCCCCAAGGAATACAATATACAATAGAAAAAGATAACTAGAATCAAATATAATCTAGGATTTACACAATCACACTTAAACTAGAAATGTTTACAACAGATTTCAATTTTTTTTAAATTTTATTTTAAGTTTGATTCCTCCTATCTGGTATAATTCTAAACACAGTATAAATAATACGGTCATTAGTCTGATACTGCACCAAACGCCCGACTAATTTAGTCAGTACTATCCAGTGGCTATTTATCCTATCCGACAGAAATAGTCAATACAGTTCGAGCTGCCAATCGAGGCCTAAAAGTATCCACACTGATAAAACTAACACTGGATGATGGAGTGATGGATTTGATGTGCTAGCAACATCTCACACTTGGATCAATGTAGGATGAGTTGGCGCTTTTTAATTAAATAAAGCCCAATGCCTATTTAATTAAAACCATGTCCAATAAGCCCAAATAATTAATTATATCTTATCATCATCCATATAATATTACTAGAACTTATCATATGTGTGTGACCTCTTAGGTTCTAACTAAATCCGGCAGCAAAATAAATAATTAATTAATTCAATTCAATTCTACAATCCATGAGTAACACCTAACATGTCATGACCACCTGGATTAGTAGAATTACACGCGAACTAATCATGATACTCCTTCAAACCTTGATTGTAGTTACAATGCAATTCAATTCTTCTATCACAATCTCGATCAAGATTTATTTGATATGAAATTATGTCAAATCACATAAAGTTATATGTGATCCTCATGATGCATCTCATGTTAAAGCAGTTCTTACAAACATAACTTAATCAACAATTACTCTGGCCAGAGATTTTCGAGATGAATCTTTCATAATGTATGATTGACTGGGTTAGAATGTAGTTTTCAAAATTAAATATAAAAAAATTTTAGTCGTAGTTAATCCGGAACTGCTCATCTAGTTTACTACTATGATAGTTAAATTACATTAACTATAAATTTTTAAAATAAACTTAAAACTAATAAATTATTGAGAAATAATGTTTAGTATGTTCGGTTAGAAATGATATATAAATATGACCTCACATGCCCATTAAAATATAATTCCTTACAAGACTGATTCTAAATGAGACTAAGAGCTCGTTTGGATATGCTTTTAAAATGACTGAAAGCGCTTTTGGTGAAAATGTTTTTGGAACCAATCCTTAGTAAAAATGCAAATAAATTCTGGAAAATCACGTAAGTGCTTATTGGAAGAAGCACATAACTGGTGCTTCTTGCAGAAAACACTTTAAGTGTTTTTGGAACCAAAAAACATTTTCTTTAAAAGCGCTTTCAGTCATTTTAAAAGCAGATCCAAACGAGCCATATATTTCGCCTCCTTAGTTGGAAATGACCAGCCAGCCCACACAAAGCAAGAACAAGAATGATGCTGAGCCCTCACTCACTTGGGCGGTGAGTCCCATGTCCGTTGAGGCGCGTACGCCTACCTTACCCCAAACAAGCCTCCCCTCTTCTACCAAAGAAACAAAAAAACACAAGCCTCCCCTCTCTTACCTCCATTTACCAGAAACCAGAATACAAAACCAGTGGATATGTCAACCACCATTTCCACGCCTTCTTCTTCCTCATAAGCTCGTGAACCAACCCTCTTAACCTCCAACCCACAATAAATTATCACTATTATTATCAATAAATACAATCAAATTATAAATTTAGTATTTCTTTTGTTATTAGTTTTTGTTGTTGTCGTTGCTTAAGAATAATTAGAGGTCAATTAGTCGTTGAGCTTTCACTTTCTCTATTTGATCGGCTGGTAACTTTCTCCAATGCTTGACTCCAATTGAAGCAAAACCCCCCTTCTATCTCTCTCTTTAGCTCTGTACTCCAATGGGTTTCTTTTTTTTCTCTTCGATTTTTCGATTTCTTTCCCAACACAGAGGCTTGGCGGTGGCGGTGGAAATTCGGAATTGAATTTCGGGTATGGGATTTATGGGTTTTGATTCGGGGGTCGTGCGGAATTTGGGGTCTTTGTGGTCTCGGCGGAGGAAGCTGTTCTGGGTTTTATTCTGGGTTTGGGTCGCTTTTGTGCTTTTT